>CM066152.1:22555833-23830000 GCA_033617975.1 Populus alba x Populus glandulosa | reverse complement strand
CCCTAAACCCGAAACCCCAAACCCTAAACCCTAAGCCCTAAGCCCTAAGCCCTAAGCCCTAAGCCCTAAGCCCTAAGCCCTAAGCCCTAACCCTAAGCCCTAAACCCTAAACCCTAAACCCTAAGCCCTAAACCCTAAGCCCTAAGCCCTAAGCCCTAAGCCCTAAGCCCTAAGCCCTAAGCCCTAAGCCCTAAACTTTTTTTTTTGAAAAGTTTAAGTTGTATTGAAAATTGAAACGTTATATACATAGCTACGAGGGGTATACCATAAGATAGAATAAACTAGGACAGAAATAAAATGAAAATTTAAGAAAAGGAATGCTAACATGCATCCTGGAACCGAGTTAAAAAAAAAACAATTAAATGGAGTAATAAGACAAATCTTGCATGGATTCTATGTGAACAGGAACATGACGTAACCATTCCTTGTTTCCTTTTTTTTCTCTTCTTGTGGCCTTTGAAATTCATGTAGCTGGAAGGATCTGCTACAACATAGTAGGCTGTATAGCTTCGGTTTCTTGAAGTCGTCAGGTGGTTCTGAAATTGTTGGGAATTTTCCTTTGATCCTTCTCCATCAAGACTGATCGGATAGTTTCAAAAATTTCCCCACTCAGGACCTGCGGACTTTTCAGCTTGGATTCTAAACCCTAAACCCTAAACCCTAAACCCTAAGCCCTAAACCCTAAGCCCTAAGCCCTAAGCCCTAAGCCCTAAACCCTAAGCCCTAAGCCCTAAGCCCTAAGCCCTAAGCCCTAAGCCCTAAACCCTAAGCCCTAAGCCCTAAGCCCTAAGCCCTAAACCCCAAGCCCTAAACCCCAAGCCATAAGCCCCAAGCCCCAAGCCCCAAGCCCCAACCCCGAAGCCTCAAGCCCCAAACCCCGAAGCCCCAAGCCCCAAACCCGAAACCCCAAACCCGAAACCCGAAACCCCAAACCCTAAACCCTAAACCCTAAACCCTAAGCCCTAAGCCCTAAGCCCTAAGCCCTAAGCCCTAAGCCCTAAGCCCTAAGCCCTAAACCCTAAACCCTAAGCCCTAAACCCTAAACCCTAAACCCTAAACCCTAAACCCTAAGCCCTAAACCCTAAGCCCTAAGCCCTAAGCCCTAAGCCCTAAGCCCTAAGCCCTAAGCCCTAAACTTTTTTTTTTGAAAAGTTTAAGTTGTATTGAAAATTGAAACGTTATATACATAGCTACGAGGGGTATACCCCAAGATAGAATAAACTAGGACAGAAATAAAATGAAAATTTAAGAAAAGGAATGTTAACATGCATCCTGGAACCGAGTTAAAAAAAAACAATTAAATGGAGTAATAAGACAAATCTTGCATGGATTCTATGTGAACAGGAACATGACGTAACCATTCCTTGTTTCCTTTTTTTTCTCTTCTTGTGGCCTTTGAAATTCATGTAGCTGGAAGGATCTGCTGCAACATAGTAGGCTGTATAGCTTCGGTTTCTTGAAGTCGTCAGGTGGTTCTGAAATTGTTGGGAATTTTCCTTTGATCCTTCTCCATCAAGACTGATCGGATAGTTTCAAAAATTTCCCCACTCAGGACCTGCGGACTTTTAAAAGCTTGGTTGAAGATTCTGTTGTTTCCCTCATACCAAACAAAGTAAACTGTTGAGGATAAAATTTGCCTGGCTAGGAGATTAGAGAAAACCTTGTTGTCCTTCAATCTTGCAGCTGCCCAAATAAGTAAATCGTGCCAGGATAGATTTGGCCATATCATGAGACTTTTTTCCCTAAGAGTTTTCCATACCATGGCTGAGTAGCTGTATTGAAAGAAAAGGTGATCGTGTGTTTCATCTTGTAGTCCACAAAGTGAGCATGTGGCAGACAAGATGACTTGGAAAGAAAGCAGCCTGTCCTTAGTGTGCAAACGGCCCATTGAAGCAAGCCAGAGAATGAATGCATGCCGAGGTATATGTTCAGGAAACCAAATGAGATGGAATATGGAGTTTATAGGTCTTGTATCTCTTAGCATCTCCCATGCAGAGTCAATTGTAAATTTGCCTAAAGGAAGTCCTTTCCAGCTGCAGATGTCCGGTTGATGAGGTTGAGGGAGGAACTGTATAGAATTCCAGATTGGTTGAAGGTCAGGATGACCATTTGGGAAAGACCATCTACCTTCTGAAATTATAGAAGAAACCTTTGCATCACATGCAAACCCGGTTCTGGTTAACTGACGGAAAGGAAAATTGTCACAAATCCTTTTCCCATCAGGCAACCAGTAGTCCAACCAGAGAAAAGTTTGCAAACCATTTCCTATCCTTGGAGAAAATAAGCCTCTGCACCAGCTTCTACTTAGGAGAATCTTCCGCCAAGACCAAGAAGCATTTGATGGGCAGTTATAGAACCAGAAACAACGACCTCTTAGCATGACTGAGTGCACCCAAGAAACCCAAACTGAAGTTTTTTCTGTAAGCAGTCGCCATATGTGTTTTAAAATGGCAGCCTTGTTCCAAATTTTGATCTTCTTTATCCCCAAACCTCCCTCCTTGATAGGATAGCATACCGAATTCCACGCCACTTTTGCTCCTGATGAGGTAAGTGATGTGCCCTTCCAGAGAAATGCTGCTAAAGTGCTCTCAATGTTCCTTATAATTGAACACGGCAGCATGAACATACTTGACCAATAAACTTGAATTGAGAATAAAGTGGACTTTATAAGTTGAAGTCGACCCGCATAGGATAGAGAGGCTGCAGTCCAAAGTTTGATTCTGCTGATGATCCTTTCTAACAGTGGGATACAATGTTGATGACTTAACCGAGAGCTAATCAATGGAACACCGAGATATTTCACTGGGAGAGTCCCTGGCTTGAATCCCAAACTGTCTGTAATTGCATTCTTAAGCTCTGGCTTTACCCCCGAAAGAAACACAAGGCTTTTAGTATGGTTGACAGTAAGACCAGAGATATTTGAGAAGTAGTCCAAAGCCTTGCGAACACACTGAACTGAGGCCAAGTCTGCACGGCAGAAAATCATGAGGTCATCCGCAAAGCATAAATGGGTGATTCTATTTGGCTTGCACCGCCAATGGAACTGGAATCCCGGGGCCACAGAAGCCTCTGTAAGAATACCTCCAAGACCTTCCATGGCGAGAACAAACAGATAAGGGGACAAGGGGTCTCCCTGCCTAATGCCTCTACTGGATTTGAAAAAACCGTGAGACTCTCCATTTAGGCCAACTGAGAAATGTGTTGTGGATATACATGTATAAATCCAGTTTACCATGCACTCAGGCATGCCTACAGCTCTCAGTCCCTTCAGTATATACTCCCAGCTGACCATGTCAAATGCTTTCCGAAGATCCACTTTAAGGGCGCATTTTGGGGGGCCGTTGTTCAGATGATAGTTGTGCATTAGTTCTTGGGTGAGAAGAACATTATCTGAAATCTGCCTGCCTGGGACAAAAGTGGATTGGGAATTGTTGATCACGTTGGGTAGTATAATTTTCAGCCTAGCAGCCAAAATCTTTGAGATGCATTTGTAAATGACATTGCAGCACGAGATAGGCCTAAAATCATCCATGCAGGAGGGATGTTCAACTTTCGGTACCAATGCAATCCTGGTTGCATTTATACAACGAGGCAGGCAGTTTGTTTCAAAGAAGTATTTGATGGCCTTTGTGAAGTCAGTTCCTATTATCTCCCAGCTACTTTTGAAGAAAGTTGACGTGAATCCATCTGGGCCAGGGGCTTTACTGTCTGAAATGGAGAACAAAGCTTGCTTGATTTCTTCTGCAGATATTGGTTGTACCATTGCTGCACTTTGGCTGGGGGGAATAGTTGATGTATATAGCCTATCAACATTTTCGTCACATGGAGGGGGAGGTTTGAACATGTTTTGGAAATGCTTAACTGCCAGCTGCCCAAGGTCCTCCTGTTTGTGAATTCTGTTTCCATGCTCATCCATTAGCATATGAATCCGATTTCTGGTGGTCCTGTGAACCAAGGATCTGTGGAAGAATTTGGTGTTTCTGTCCCCCAGATTAAGCCACTGGATTCAAGAATGTTGCTTATAAAATGCTTCCTCATCCTTGCAACGCTGATTATGTTTCCCCGCCAGAATCCTTTCCTCAGCTAATAATTCCGTGGAGTCAGGGGAACCATCCAAATCCAGCTGGGCTAATTGCCATTGAGATTTAATCACTGCTACTCTGCTGGATATATGACTAGATTCCCTTTTGTGCAGTGACCGTAAGGATTGCTTGACAATACGTAGTTTAGTTGTCAGCCGAAACATAGGGTTACCTGTTATCGGAGTTTGCCATGCATTCCTGACCAGGTCTAGAAACTCACTTTTTTCTGCCCAGAAGTTTAAGAACTTGAAAGGAGAAGGGGGGCGTTGCTCAGGAGTGCTAAATTCCAATAACATTGAGCTATGATCTGAATAATCTCTTGGAAGGAAATTTGAATGAGCAGCTGGCCAATTGGAGAGAAATTCGTGGTTGCTAAATATCCAATCTAATTTCTTCATGATGGCATTATCTCCCTGCTGGCCATTATGCCATGTAAAATTCATTCCTGTGTAGGGTACTTCAATCAACTCCGAATCTTGGATGCATTTACCAAATGCATTATAGTGGCCATACCAGCTAGTATCACCTCCTATCCTATTACTGGACTTGAGGATAGCATTGAAGTCACCCAGAATCACCCAAGGGGAGGAGGAAAACAGAGGGGCTTGATGTTGCATATAAGTCCACAGCAATTCTCGTCCAGCCGGGGTATTAAGGCCATATACAAAAGTGACCTTAAAGGCAGTATTTGTTGCAAGTGCAATGACATCACATGTAACCCATTGGTCAGAGCTGTGCAAACAAGAAAGGCGAAAGATTGTAGGATCCCAACCCACCATCACACGACCGCTAGTAGAAGCATTAACATTGGAAAGGAAGTTCCAAGTAGGTAGCTGCAATTTAGTGATAACAGCCTCCATATTTGCTGAAACAACCTTAGTTTCCAGCAAGCCAATGATACCCAGCATATGTTTTATTGACCAATCTCTGATATTTTTTTGTTTTTGAGGGCTATTTAACCCCCATATATTCCAACAACCTATTTTATACATAAATATATGGAATAAAGAGGTAAAAAAACAATTATAAGATAGTAAAGGGCCCTAAGGCCTTCCGCTGTTTCTTCACTTTCTTTTTTTTAACTTTTGGTGAGGGTGGGGGAGGAATACCTTGATTGAGAGATGAGATATCAAGGAGAGTTCCAGTAGTAGAGGAAGACTCGCTGCCACTTTCTATAGATGCCATTTTGCTCTCCACGCAATTTGCAAATCCAGTGATGAGATGTTGACTTTCCTCTATAGAAAGAGGATCACATGCTGAGTCTTGGTCTGAACCACCATCCTCTTCTTCAGGAATGAGCCCCAGTATAGGTCCTTGGCGTAGAGATTGGTTGTTGGAGGGAGGCTGCAAGACTTTTTCTTCTGGAGAACATTGATGTAGGCTGGATTCCTTAGCACTTGAGGGTGCAACTGCCATTGCTTGGCAAAAACTTCCCTGATGGATATCAGCCCTGGCTAATATATCTGAGTCTTGGCATGCCATATCTTGATGGTTGTCTGGCTCGATGATAGGTGAAGACATAGTAGTGGATTGTTTCTCCTGTGGGACAAGTATAGGTTGTGCTTGCACCACTAGCAGTTGAGAATTTACTAGAGTACTTGTTGACGGATCAGTAGATGAAAAAGATTTCTGATGGGCAGCTGGTTGTGCTGGAGTAGGCATAGCTAATTGTGCTTGATCTTTGTCTACTGCAATGGGGCTTATGGTTGTTGTCTGGGAAGTCTGAGCCGGCAAAACTGAATCAACATGTGCTTTACCTTTGTCCAACACAGTGGGTGGTAGTTTGTAACAGGTGTGTCCAAAAACCTTACATTTTTCACAGCTTTGGGGCTTCCATTCATATTCTACTGTGACTGTAATTGGTGTAGTAGAGAGGGGACTCTCAATCTCAAAGCTATGAATAAAAGGTAAGGCAACATCAACTTCAACATAAATTCTGGCATACTCTAGTCGGGTGCAGCTGTATGTAAGTTCATCACAGGATAGCGGACGTCCCACCATGCTTGCTGCCAAACTGAGTCCCTGCTTGGACCATAGAGGGAAGGGCAAGCCGTGAAGTCTAACCCATACAGGAAGGGTGGAAATCTTGTTCTTATCAAACTGAAACCGTGGGTGCCATTGTTGGAGGATGATATTTTTGCCTCCAAACATCCATGGCCCTTTCTCTAATACAGGGTGCATCTTTTCTTCAGTGTTGAAACGGAATAGCATAAATCCATTAGCAGTTGTCATAACATTCTCTAGGCCATACTGACGCCACGCCCTTGAAGCAATAGAATTTACAGCATGGAAAGGCATTCTGAATCCTGGAAAGAAGCCTATCATGCACCGGTTCCATTGGCTAGAATTTTCCAAGAGGATTTCTTCTGTGACTTTGAGGCTGTGACCAATAGGTTGGCGGGGAAGTGGATCCAAGGTGAACCTGGTACTAGAGTCTGAAACTCTAACTCTGTCTGCCCATGAGTTTTGTGTGGCAGCCGGTTGAGGTTTGTGGGCATGGGGTTTGGTTTTTTGACATGATTCTGTGTGGGAGTTTTTTTTTGGATCTTAGAAAGTGCAGTCTAGGTAGTATGTGAACAAAGAGGAGACGGTGGAAGTAGGTTTTCAGTCACAAGGTTGAGATTTTGTTCGGTCAGGAGAGGGAAGAGATGTTGTAGATGAAGATGGTGGGGTTTGCAAAGGGGATGGCAATCAACCGAAGGCATAACAGGACCTGCAAGTCGTCTTCCTCCAAGTCGCCAAAGGGAGCTGCTCTCTTGCCATTTTTCCCCCCCTAAACCCTAAACCCTCCCTAAACCCTAAACCCTAAACCCTAAACCCTAAACCCAAACCCTAAGCCCTAAACCCTAAGTCCTAAGCCCTAAGCCCTAAGCCCTAAGCCCTAAGCCTTAAGCCCTAAGCCCTAAGCCCTAAGCCTAAACCCTAAACCCTAACCCTAAACCCTAACCCTAAACCCTAACCCTAAGCCCTGAGCCCTCAGCCCTAAGCCCTAAGCCCTAAACCCTAAGCCCTAAGCCCTAAACCCTAAGCCCTAAACCCTAAACCCTAAACCCTAAGCCCTAAACCATAAGTCCTAAGCCCTAAGCCCTAAACCCTAAGCCCTAAGCCCTAAGCCCTAAACCCTAAGCCCTAAACCCCAAGCCATAAGCCCTAAGACCTAAACCCTAAGCCCCAAACCCTAAGCCCCAAACCCTAAACCCTAAACCTTAAACCCTAAACCCTAAACCCTAAACCCTAAACCCTAAGCCCTAAGCCCTAGCCCTAAACCCTAAGCCCTAAACCCTAAGCCCTAAACCCTAAGCCCTAAACCCTAAACCCTAAGCCCTAAGCCCTAAGCCCTAAGCCCTAAGCCCTAAACCCTAAGCCCTAAGCCCTAAGCCCTAAGCCCTAAACCCTAAGCCCTAAACCCCAAGCCATAAGCCCCAAGCCCCAAGCCCCAAGCCCCAAACCCCGAAACCCCGAAGCCCCAAACCCCAAACCCGAAACCCCAAACCCGAAACCCGAAACCCTAAACCCGAAACCCCAAACCCTAAACCCTAAGCCCTAAGCCCTAAGCCCTAAGCCCTAAGCCCTAAGCCCTAAGCCCTAAGCCCTAAGCCCTAACCCTAAGCCCTAAACCCTAAACCCTAAACCCTAAGCCCTAAACCCTAAGCCCTAAACCCTAAGCCCTAAGCCCTAAGCCCTAAGCCCTAAGCCCTAAGCCCTAAGCCCTAAGCCCTAAGCCCTAAACTTTTTTTTTTGAAAAGTTTAAGTTGTATTGAAAATTGAAACGTTATATACATAGCTACGAGGGGTATACCATAAGATAGAATAAACTAGGACAGAAATAAAATGAAAATTTAAGAAAAGGAATGCTAACATGCATCCTGGAACCGAGTTAAAAAAAAAACAATTAAATGGAGTAATAAGACAAATCTTGCATGGATTCTATGTGAACAGGAACATGACGTAACCATTCCTTGTTTCCTTTTTTTTCTCTTCTTGTGGCCTTTGAAATTCATGTAGCTGGAAGGATCTGCTACAACATAGTAGGCTGTATAGCTTCGGTTTCTTGAAGTCGTCAGGTGGTTCTGAAATTGTTGGGAATTTTCCTTTGATCCTTCTCCATCAAGACTGATCGGATAGTTTCAAAAATTTCCCCACTCAGGACCTGCGGACTTTTCAGCTTGGATTCTAAACCCTAAACCCTAAACCCTAAACCCTAAGCCCTAAACCCTAAGCCCTAAGCCCTAAACCCTAAGCCCTAAACCCTAAGCCCTAAGCCCTAAGCCCTAAGCCCTAAGCCCTAAGCCCTAAACCCTAAGCCCTAAGCCCTAAGCCCTAAGCCCTAAACCCGAAGCCCTAAACCCCAAGCCATAAGCCCCAAGCCCCAAGCCCCAACCCCGAAGCCTCAAGCCCCAAACCCCGAAGCCCCAAGCCCCAAACCCGAAACCCCAAACCCGAAACCCCAAACCCTAAACCCTAAACCCTAAACCCTAAGCCCTAAGCCCTAAGCCCTAAGCCCTAAACCCTAAACCCTAAACCCTAAGCCCTAAACCCTAAACCCTAAACCCTAAACCCTAAGCCCTAAACCCTAAGCCCTAAGCCCTAAGCCCTAAGCCCTAAGCCCTAAGCCCTAAGCCCTAAACTTTTTTTTTTGAAAAGTTTAAGTTGTATTGAAAATTGAAACGTTATATACATAGCTACGAGGGGTATACCCCAAGATAGAATAAACTAGGACAGAAATAAAATGAAAATTTAAGAAAAGGAATGTTAACATGCATCCTGGAACCGAGTTAAAAAAAAACAATTAAATGGAGTAATAAGACAAATCTTGCATGGATTCTATGTGAACAGGAACATGACGTAACCATTCCTTGTTTCCTTTTTTTTCTCTTCTTGTGGCCTTTGAAATTCATGTAGCTGGAAGGATCTGCTGCAACATAGTAGGCTGTATAGCTTCGGTTTCTTGAAGTCGTCAGGTGGTTCTGAAATTGTTGGGAATTTTCCTTTGATCCTTCTCCATCAAGACTGATCGGATAGTTTCAAAAATTTCCCCACTCAGGACCTGCGGACTTTTAAAAGCTTGGTTGAAGATTCTGTTGTTTCCCTCATACCAAACAAAGTAAACTGTTGAGGATAAAATTTGCCTGGCTAGGAGATTAGAGAAAACCTTGTTGTCCTTCAATCTTGCAGCTGCCCAAATAAGTAAATCGTGCCAGGATAGATTTGGCCATATCATGAGACTTTTTTCCCTAAGAGTTTTCCATACCATGGCTGAGTAGCTGTATTGAAAGAAAAGGTGATCGTGTGTTTCATCTTGTAGTCCACAAAGTGAGCATGTGGCAGACAAGATGACTTGGAAAGAAAGCAGCCTGTCCTTAGTGTGCAAACGGCCCATTGAAGCAAGCCAGAGAATGAATGCATGCCGAGGTATATGTTCAGGAAACCAAATGAGATGGAATATGGAGTTTATAGGTCTTGTATCTCTTAGCATCTCCCATGCAGAGTCAATTGTAAATTTGCCTAAAGGAAGTCCTTTCCAGCTGCAGATGTCCGGTTGATGAGGTTGAGGGAGGAACTGTATAGAATTCCAGATTGGTTGAAGGTCAGGATGACCATTTGGGAAAGACCATCTACCTTCTGAAATTATAGAAGAAACCTTTGCATCACATGCAAACCCGGTTCTGGTTAACTGACGGAAAGGAAAATTGTCACAAATCCTTTTCCCATCAGGCAACCAGTAGTCCAACCAGAGAAAAGTTTGCAAACCATTTCCTATCCTTGGAGAAAATAAGCCTCTGCACCAGCTTCTACTTAGGAGAATCTTCCGCCAAGACCAAGAAGCATTTGATGGGCAGTTATAGAACCAGAAACAACGACCTCTTAGCATGACTGAGTGCACCCAAGAAACCCAAACTGAAGTTTTTTCTGTAAGCAGTCGCCATATGTGTTTTAAAATGGCAGCCTTGTTCCAAATTTTGATCTTCTTTATCCCCAAACCTCCCTCCTTGATAGGATAGCATACCGAATTCCACGCCACTTTTGCTCCTGATGAGGTAAGTGATGTGCCCTTCCAGAGAAATGCTGCTAAAGTGCTCTCAATGTTCCTTATAATTGAACACGGCAGCATGAACATACTTGACCAATAAACTTGAATTGAGAATAAAGTGGACTTTATAAGTTGAAGTCGACCCGCATAGGATAGAGAGGCTGCAGTCCAAAGTTTGATTCTGCTGATGATCCTTTCTAACAGTGGGATACAATGTTGATGACTTAACCGAGAGCTAATCAATGGAACACCGAGATATTTCACTGGGAGAGTCCCTGGCTTGAATCCCAAACTGTCTGTAATTGCATTCTTAAGCTCTGGCTTTACCCCCGAAAGAAACACAAGGCTTTTAGTATGGTTGACAGTAAGACCAGAGATATTTGAGAAGTAGTCCAAAGCCTTGCGAACACACTGAACTGAGGCCAAGTCTGCACGGCAGAAAATCATGAGGTCATCCGCAAAGCATAAATGGGTGATTCTATTTGGCTTGCACCGCCAATGGAACTGGAATCCCGGGGCCACAGAAGCCTCTGTAAGAATACCTCCAAGACCTTCCATGGCGAGAACAAACAGATAAGGGGACAAGGGGTCTCCCTGCCTAATGCCTCTACTGGATTTGAAAAAACCGTGAGACTCTCCATTTAGGCCAACTGAGAAATGTGTTGTGGATATACATGTATAAATCCAGTTTACCATGCACTCAGGCATGCCTACAGCTCTCAGTCCCTTCAGTATATACTCCCAGCTGACCATGTCAAATGCTTTCCGAAGATCCACTTTAAGGGCGCATTTTGGGGGGCCGTTGTTCAGATGATAGTTGTGCATTAGTTCTTGGGTGAGAAGAACATTATCTGAAATCTGCCTGCCTGGGACAAAAGTGGATTGGGAATTGTTGATCACGTTGGGTAGTATAATTTTCAGCCTAGCAGCCAAAATCTTTGAGATGCATTTGTAAATGACATTGCAGCACGAGATAGGCCTAAAATCATCCATGCAGGAGGGATGTTCAACTTTCGGTACCAATGCAATCCTGGTTGCATTTATACAACGAGGCAGGCAGTTTGTTTCAAAGAAGTATTTGATGGCCTTTGTGAAGTCAGTTCCTATTATCTCCCAGCTACTTTTGAAGAAAGTTGACGTGAATCCATCTGGGCCAGGGGCTTTACTGTCTGAAATGGAGAACAAAGCTTGCTTGATTTCTTCTGCAGATATTGGTTGTACCATTGCTGCACTTTGGCTGGGGGGAATAGTTGATGTATATAGCCTATCAACATTTTCGTCACATGGAGGGGGAGGTTTGAACATGTTTTGGAAATGCTTAACTGCCAGCTGCCCAAGGTCCTCCTGTTTGTGAATTCTGTTTCCATGCTCATCCATTAGCATATGAATCCGATTTCTGGTGGTCCTGTGAACCAAGGATCTGTGGAAGAATTTGGTGTTTCTGTCCCCCAGATTAAGCCACTGGATTCAAGAATGTTGCTTATAAAATGCTTCCTCATCCTTGCAACGCTGATTATGTTTCCCCGCCAGAATCCTTTCCTCAGCTAATAATTCCGTGGAGTCAGGGGAACCATCCAAATCCAGCTGGGCTAATTGCCATTGAGATTTAATCACTGCTACTCTGCTGGATATATGACTAGATTCCCTTTTGTGCAGTGACCGTAAGGATTGCTTGACAATACGTAGTTTAGTTGTCAGCCGAAACATAGGGTTACCTGTTATCGGAGTTTGCCATGCATTCCTGACCAGGTCTAGAAACTCACTTTTTTCTGCCCAGAAGTTTAAGAACTTGAAAGGAGAAGGGGGGCGTTGCTCAGGAGTGCTAAATTCCAATAACATTGAGCTATGATCTGAATAATCTCTTGGAAGGAAATTTGAATGAGCAGCTGGCCAATTGGAGAGAAATTCGTGGTTGCTAAATATCCAATCTAATTTCTTCATGATGGCATTATCTCCCTGCTGGCCATTATGCCATGTAAAATTCATTCCTGTGTAGGGTACTTCAATCAACTCCGAATCTTGGATGCATTTACCAAATGCATTATAGTGGCCATACCAGCTAGTATCACCTCCTATCCTATTACTGGACTTGAGGATAGCATTGAAGTCACCCAGAATCACCCAAGGGGAGGAGGAAAACAGAGGGGCTTGATGTTGCATATAAGTCCACAGCAATTCTCGTCCAGCCGGGGTATTAAGGCCATATACAAAAGTGACCTTAAAGGCAGTATTTGTTGCAAGTGCAATGACATCACATGTAACCCATTGGTCAGAGCTGTGCAAACAAGAAAGGCGAAAGATTGTAGGATCCCAACCCACCATCACACGACCGCTAGTAGAAGCATTAACATTGGAAAGGAAGTTCCAAGTAGGTAGCTGCAATTTAGTGATAACAGCCTCCATATTTGCTGAAACAACCTTAGTTTCCAGCAAGCCAATGATACCCAGCATATGTTTTATTGCCCAATCTCTGATATTTTTTTGTTTTTGAGGGCTATTTAACCCCCATATATTCCAACAACCTATTTTATACATAAATATATGGAATAAAGAGGTAAAAAAACAATTATAAGATAGTAAAGGGCCCTAAGGCCTTCCGCTGTTTCTTCACTTTCTTTTTTTTAACTTTTGGTGAGGGTGGGGGAGGAATACCTTGATTGAGAGATGAGATATCAAGGAGAGTTCCAGTAGTAGAGGAAGACTCGCTGCCACTTTCTATAGATGCCATTTTGCTCTCCACGCAATTTGCAAATCCAGTGATGAGATGTTGACTTTCCTCTATAGAAAGAGGATCACATGCTGAGTCTTGGTCTGAACCACCATCCTCTTCTTCAGGAATGAGCCCCAGTATAGGTCCTTGGCGTAGAGATTGGTTGTTGGAGGGAGGCTGCAAGACTTTTTCTTCTGGAGAACATTGATGTAGGCTGGATTCCTTAGCACTTGAGGGTGCAACTGCCATTGCTTGGCAAAAACTTCCCTGATGGATATCAGCCCTGGCTAATATATCTGAGTCTTGGCATGCCATATCTTGATGGTTGTCTGGCTCGATGATAGGTGAAGACATAGTAGTGGATTGTTTCTCCTGTGGGACAAGTATAGGTTGTGCTTGCACCACTAGCAGTTGAGAATTTACTAGAGTACTTGTTGACGGATCAGTAGATGAAAAAGATTTCTGATGGGCAGCTGGTTGTGCTGGAGTAGGCATAGCTAATTGTGCTTGATCTTTGTCTACTGCAATGGGGCTTATGGTTGTTGTCTGGGAAGTCTGAGCCGGCAAAACTGAATCAACATGTGCTTTACCTTTGTCCAACACAGTGGGTGGTAGTTTGTAACAGGTGTGTCCAAAAACCTTACATTTTTCACAGCTTTGGGGCTTCCATTCATATTCTACTGTGACTGTAATTGGTGTAGTAGAGAGGGGACTCTCAATCTCAAAGCTATGAATAAAAGGTAAGGCAACATCAACTTCAACATAAATTCTGGCATACTCTAGTCGGGTGCAGCTGTATGTAAGTTCATCACAGGATAGCGGACGTCCCACCATGCTTGCTGCCAAACTGAGTCCCTGCTTGGACCATAGAGGGAAGGGCAAGCCGTGAAGTCTAACCCATACAGGAAGGGTGGAAATCTTGTTCTTATCAAACTGAAACCGTGGGTGCCATTGTTGGAGGATGATATTTTTGCCTCCAAACATCCATGGCCCTTTCTCTAATACAGGGTGCATCTTTTCTTCAGTGTTGAAACGGAATAGCATAAATCCATTAGCAGTTGTCATAACATTCTCTAGGCCATACTGACGCCACGCCCTTGAAGCAATAGAATTTACAGCATGGAAAGGCATTCTGAATCCTGGAAAGAAGCCTATCATGCACCGGTTCCATTGGCTAGAATTTTCCAAGAGGATTTCTTCTGTGACTTTGAGGCTGTGACCAATAGGTTGGCGGGGAAGTGGATCCAAGGTGAACCTGGTACTAGAGTCTGAAACTCTAACTCTGTCTGCCCATGAGTTTTGTGTGGCAGCCGGTTGAGGTTTGTGGGCATGGGGTTTGGTTTTTTGACATGATTCTGTGTGGGAGTTTTTTTTTGGATCTTAGAAAGTGCAGTCTAGGTAGTATGTGAACAAAGAGGAGACGGTGGAAGTAGGTTTTCAGTCACAAGGTTGAGATTTTGTTCGGTCAGGAGAGGGAAGAGATGTTGTAGATGAAGATGGTGGGGTTTGCAAAGGGGATGGCAATCAACCGAAGGCATAACAGGACCTGCAAGTCGTCTTCCTCCAAGTCGCCAAAGGGAGCTGCTCTCTTGCCATTTTTCCCCCCCTAAACCCTAAACCCTCCCTAAACCCTAAACCCTAAACCCTAAACCCAAACCCTAAGCCCTAAGCCCTAAACCCTAAGTCCTAAGCCCTAAGCCCTAAGCCCTAAGCCCTAAGCCTTAAGCCCTAAGCCCTAAGCCCTAAGCCTAAACCCTAAACCCTAACCCTAAACCCTAACCCTAAACCCTAACCCTAAGCCCTGAGCCCTCAGCCCTGAGCCCTGAGCCCTAAGCCCTAAACCCTAAGCCCTAAACCCTAAGCCCTAAACCCTAAACCCTAAACCCTAAGCCCTAAACCATAAGTCCTAAGCCCTAAGCCCTAAACCCTAAGCCCTAAGCCCTAAGCCCTAAACCCTAAGCCCTAAACCCCAAGCCATAAGCCCTAAGACCTAAACCCTAAGCCCCAAACCCTAAGCCCCAAACCCTAAACCCTAAACCTTAAACCCTAAACCCTAAACCCTAAACCCTAAACCCTAAGCCCTAAGCCCTAGCCCTAAACCCTAAGCCCTAAACCCTAAGCCCTAAACCCTAAGCCCTAAACCCTAAACCCTAAGCCCTAAGCCCTAAGCCCTAAGCCCTAAGCCCTAAACCCTAAGCCCTAAGCCCTAAGCCCTAAGCCCTAAACCCTAAGCCCTAAACCCCAAGCCATAAGCCCCAAGCCCCAAGCCCCAAACCCCGAAACCCCGAAGCCCCAAACCCCAAACCCGAAACCCCAAACCCGAAACCCGAAACCCTAAACCCGAAACCCCAAACCCTAAACCCTAAGCCCTAAGCCCTAAGCCCTAAGCCCTAAGCCCTAAGCCCTAAGCCCTAAGCCCTAACCCTAAGCCCTAAACCCTAAGCCCTAAACCCTAAGCCCTAAGCCCTAAGCCCTAAGCCCTAAGCCCTAAGCCCTAAGCCCTAAGCCCTAAGCCCTAAGCCCTAAGCCCTAAACTTTTTTTTTTGAAAAGTTTAAGTTGTATTGAAAATTGAAACGTTATATACATAGCTACGAGGGGTATACCATAAGATAGAATAAACTAGGACAGAAATAAAATGAAAATTTAAGAAAAGGAATGCTAACATGCATCCTGGAACCGAGTTAAAAAAAAAACAATTAAATGGAGTAATAAGACAAATCTTGCATGGATTCTATGTGAACAGGAACATGACGTAACCATTCCTTGTTTCCTTTTTTTTCTCTTCTTGTGGCCTTTGAAATTCATGTAGCTGGAAGGATCTGCTACAACATAGTAGGCTGTATAGCTTCGGTTTCTTGAAGTCGTCAGGTGGTTCTGAAATTGTTGGGAATTTTCCTTTGATCCTTCTCCATCAAGACTGATCGGATAGTTTCAAAAATTTCCCCACTCAGGACCTGCGGACTTTTCAGCTTGGATTCTAAACCCTAAACCCTAAACCCTAAACCCTAAGCCCTAAACCCTAAGCCCTAAGCCCTAAACCCTAAGCCCTAAACCCTAAGCCCTAAGCCCTAAGCCCTAAGCCCTAAGCCCTAAGCCCTAAACCCTAAGCCCTAAGCCCTAAGCCCTAAGCCCTAAACCCGAAGCCCTAAACCCCAAGCCATAAGCCCCAAGCCCCAAGCCCCAACCCCGAAGCCTCAAGCCCCAAACCCCGAAGCCCCAAGCCCCAAACCCGAAACCCCAAACCCGAAACCCGAAACCCCAAACCCTAAACCCTAAACCCTAAACCCTAAGCCCTAAGCCCTAAGCCCTAAGCCCTAAGCCCTAAACCCTAAACCCTAAACCCTAAGCCCTAAACCCTAAACCCTAAACCCTAAACCCTAAGCCCTAAACCCTAAGCCCTAAGCCCTAAGCCCTAAGCCCTAAGCCCTAAGCCCTAAGCCCTAAACTTTTTTTTTTGAAAAGTTTAAGTTGTATTGAAAATTGAAACGTTATATACATAGCTACGAGGGGTATACCCCAAGATAGAATAAACTAGGACAGAAATAAAATGAAAATTTAAGAAAAGGAATGTTAACATGCATCCTGGAACCGAGTTAAAAAAAAACAATTAAATGGAGTAATAAGACAAATCTTGCATGGATTCTATGTGAACAGGAACATGACGTAACCATTCCTTGTTTCCTTTTTTTTCTCTTCTTGTGGCCTTTGAAATTCATGTAGCTGGAAGGATCTGCTGCAACATAGTAGGCTGTATAGCTTCGGTTTCTTGAAGTCGTCAGGTGGTTCTGAAATTGTTGGGAATTTTCCTTTGATCCTTCTCCATCAAGACTGATCGGATAGTTTCAAAAATTTCCCCACTCAGGACCTGCGGACTTTTAAAAGCTTGGTTGAAGATTCTGTTGTTTCCCTCATACCAAACAAAGTAAACTGTTGAGGATAAAATTTGCCTGGCTAGGAGATTAGAGAAAACCTTGTTGTCCTTCAATCTTGCAGCTGCCCAAATAAGTAAATCGTGCCAGGATAGATTTGGCCATATCATGAGACTTTTTTCCCTAAGAGTTTTCCATACCATGGCTGAGTAGCTGTATTGAAAGAAAAGGTGATCGTGTGTTTCATCTTGTAGTCCACAAAGTGAGCATGTGGCAGACAAGATGACTTGGAAAGAAAGCAGCCTGTCCTTAGTGTGCAAACGGCCCATTGAAGCAAGCCAGAGAATGAATGCATGCCGAGGTATATGTTCAGGAAACCAAATGAGATGGAATATGGAGTTTATAGGTCTTGTATCTCTTAGCATCTCCCATGCAGAGTCAATTGTAAATTTGCCTAAAGGAAGTCCTTTCCAGCTGCAGATGTCCGGTTGATGAGGTTGAGGGAGGAACTGTATAGAATTCCAGATTGGTTGAAGGTCAGGATGACCATTTGGGAAAGACCATCTACCTTCTGAAATTATAGAAGAAACCTTTGCATCACATGCAAACCCGGTTCTGGTTAACTGACGGAAAGGAAAATTGTCACAAATCCTTTTCCCATCAGGCAACCAGTAGTCCAACCAGAGAAAAGTTTGCAAACCATTTCCTATCCTTGGAGAAAATAAGCCTCTGCACCAGCTTCTACTTAGGAGAATCTTCCGCCAAGACCAAGAAGCATTTGATGGGCAGTTATAGAACCAGAAACAACGACCTCTTAGCATGACTGAGTGCACCCAAGAAACCCAAACTGAAGTTTTTTCTGTAAGCAGTCGCCATATGTGTTTTAAAATGGCAGCCTTGTTCCAAATTTTGATCTTCTTTATCCCCAAACCTCCCTCCTTGATAGGATAGCATACCGAATTCCACGCCACTTTTGCTCCTGATGAGGTAAGTGATGTGCCCTTCCAGAGAAATGCTGCTAAAGTGCTCTCAATGTTCCTTATAATTGAACACGGCAGCATGAACATACTTGACCAATAAACTTGAATTGAGAATAAAGTGGACTTTATAAGTTGAAGTCGACCCGCATAGGATAGAGAGGCTGCAGTCCAAAGTTTGATTCTGCTGATGATCCTTTCTAACAGTGGGATACAATGTTGATGACTTAACCGAGAGCTAATCAATGGAACACCGAGATATTTCACTGGGAGAGTCCCTGGCTTGAATCCCAAACTGTCTGTAATTGCATTCTTAAGCTCTGGCTTTACCCCCGAAAGAAACACAAGGCTTTTAGTATGGTTGACAGTAAGACCAGAGATATTTGAGAAGTAGTCCAAAGCCTTGCGAACACACTGAACTGAGGCCAAGTCTGCACGGCAGAAAATCATGAGGTCATCCGCAAAGCATAAATGGGTGATTCTATTTGGCTTGCACCGCCAATGGAACTGGAATCCCGGGGCCACAGAAGCCTCTGTAAGAATACCTCCAAGACCTTCCATGGCGAGAACAAACAGATAAGGGGACAAGGGGTCTCCCTGCCTAATGCCTCTACTGGATTTGAAAAAACCGTGAGACTCTCCATTTAGGCCAACTGAGAAATGTGTTGTGGATATACATGTATAAATCCAGTTTACCATGCACTCAGGCATGCCTACAGCTCTCAGTCCCTTCAGTATATACTCCCAGCTGACCATGTCAAATGCTTTCCGAAGATCCACTTTAAGGGCGCATTTTGGGGGGCCGTTGTTCAGATGATAGTTGTGCATTAGTTCTTGGGTGAGAAGAACATTATCTGAAATCTGCCTGCCTGGGACAAAAGTGGATTGGGAATTGTTGATCACGTTGGGTAGTATAATTTTCAGCCTAGCAGCCAAAATCTTTGAGATGCATTTGTAAATGACATTGCAGCACGAGATAGGCCTAAAATCATCCATGCAGGAGGGATGTTCAACTTTCGGTACCAATGCAATCCTGGTTGCATTTATACAACGAGGCAGGCAGTTTGTTTCAAAGAAGTATTTGATGGCCTTTGTGAAGTCAGTTCCTATTATCTCCCAGCTACTTTTGAAGAAAGTTGACGTGAATCCATCTGGGCCAGGGGCTTTACTGTCTGAAATGGAGAACAAAGCTTGCTTGATTTCTTCTGCAGATATTGGTTGTACCATTGCTGCACTTTGGCTGGGGGGAATAGTTGATGTATATAGCCTATCAACATTTTCGTCACATGGAGGGGGAGGTTTGAACATGTTTTGGAAATGCTTAACTGCCAGCTGCCCAAGGTCCTCCTGTTTGTGAATTCTGTTTCCATGCTCATCCATTAGCATATGAATCCGATTTCTGGTGGTCCTGTGAACCAAGGATCTGTGGAAGAATTTGGTGTTTCTGTCCCCCAGATTAAGCCACTGGATTCAAGAATGTTGCTTATAAAATGCTTCCTCATCCTTGCAACGCTGATTATGTTTCCCCGCCAGAATCCTTTCCTCAGCTAATAATTCCGTGGAGTCAGGGGAACCATCCAAATCCAGCTGGGCTAATTGCCATTGAGATTTAATCACTGCTACTCTGCTGGATATATGACTAGATTCCCTTTTGTGCAGTGACCGTAAGGATTGCTTGACAATACGTAGTTTAGTTGTCAGCCGAAACATAGGGTTACCTGTTATCGGAGTTTGCCATGCATTCCTGACCAGGTCTAGAAACTCACTTTTTTCTGCCCAGAAGTTTAAGAACTTGAAAGGAGAAGGGGGGCGTTGCTCAGGAGTGCTAAATTCCAATAACATTGAGCTATGATCTGAATAATCTCTTGGAAGGAAATTTGAATGAGCAGCTGGCCAATTGGAGAGAAATTCGTGGTTGCTAAATATCCAATCTAATTTCTTCATGATGGCATTATCTCCCTGCTGGCCATTATGCCATGTAAAATTCATTCCTGTGTAGGGTACTTCAATCAACTCCGAATCTTGGATGCATTTACCAAATGCATTATAGTGGCCATACCAGCTAGTATCACCTCCTATCCTATTACTGGACTTGAGGATAGCATTGAAGTCACCCAGAATCACCCAAGGGGAGGAGGAAAACAGAGGGGCTTGATGTTGCATATAAGTCCACAGCAATTCTCGTCCAGCCGGGGTATTAAGGCCATATACAAAAGTGACCTTAAAGGCAGTATTTGTTGCAAGTGCAATGACATCACATGTAACCCATTGGTCAGAGCTGTGCAAACAAGAAAGGCGAAAGATTGTAGGATCCCAACCCACCATCACACGACCGCTAGTAGAAGCATTAACATTGGAAAGGAAGTTCCAAGTAGGTAGCTGCAATTTAGTGATAACAGCCTCCATATTTGCTGAAACAACCTTAGTTTCCAGCAAGCCAATGATACCCAGCATATGTTTTATTGCCCAATCTCTGATATTTTTTTGTTTTTGAGGGCTATTTAACCCCCATATATTCCAACAACCTATTTTATACATAAATATATGGAATAAGGAGGTAAAAAAACAATTATAAGATAGTAAAGGGCCCTAAGGCCTTCCGCTGTTTCTTCACTTTCTTTTTTTTAACTTTTGGTGAGGGTGGGGGAGGAATACCTTGATTGAGAGATGAGATATCAAGGAGAGTTCCAGTAGTAGAGGAAGACTCGCTGCCACTTTCTATAGATGCCATTTTGCTCTCCACGCAATTTGCAAATCCAGTGATGAGATGTTGACTTTCCTCTATAGAAAGAGGATCACATGCTGAGTCTTGGTCTGAACCACCATCCTCTTCTTCAGGAATGAGCCCCAGTATAGGTCCTTGGCGTAGAGATTGGTTGTTGGAGGGAGGCTGCAAGACTTTTTCTTCTGGAGAACATTGATGTAGGCTGGATTCCTTAGCACTTGAGGGTGCAACTGCCATTGCTTGGCAAAAACTTCCCTGATGGATATCAGCCCTGGCTAATATATCTGAGTCTTGGCATGCCATATCTTGATGGTTGTCTGGCTCGATGATAGGTGAAGACATAGTAGTGGATTGTTTCTCCTGTGGGACAAGTATAGGTTGTGCTTGCACCACTAGCAGTTGAGAATTTACTAGAGTACTTGTTGACGGATCAGTAGATGAAAAAGATTTCTGATGGGCAGCTGGTTGTGCTGGAGTAGGCATAGCTAATTGTGCTTGATCTTTGTCTACTGCAATGGGGCTTATGGTTGTTGTCTGGGAAGTCTGAGCCGGCAAAACTGAATCAACATGTGCTTTACCTTTGTCCAACACAGTGGGTGGTAGTTTGTAACAGGTGTGTCCAAAAACCTTACATTTTTCACAGCTTTGGGGCTTCCATTCATATTCTACTGTGACTGTAATTGGTGTAGTAGAGAGGGGACTCTCAATCTCAAAGCTATGAATAAAAGGTAAGGCAACATCAACTTCAACATAAATTCTGGCATACTCTAGTCGGGTGCAGCTGTATGTAAGTTCATCACAGGATAGCGGACGTCCCACCATGCTTGCTGCCAAACTGAGTCCCTGCTTGGACCATAGAGGGAAGGGCAAGCCGTGAAGTCTAACCCATACAGGAAGGGTGGAAATCTTGTTCTTATCAAACTGAAACCGTGGGTGCCATTGTTGGAGGATGATATTTTTGCCTCCAAACATCCATGGCCCTTTCTCTAATACAGGGTGCATCTTTTCTTCAGTGTTGAAACGGAATAGCATAAATCCATTAGCAGTTGTCATAACATTCTCTAGGCCATACTGACGCCACGCCCTTGAAGCAATAGAATTTACAGCATGGAAAGGCATTCTGAATCCTGGAAAGAAGCCTATCATGCACCGGTTCCATTGGCTAGAATTTTCCAAGAGGATTTCTTCTGTGACTTTGAGGCTGTGACCAATAGGTTGGCGGGGAAGTGGATCCAAGGTGAACCTGGTACTAGAGTCTGAAACTCTAACTCTGTCTGCCCATGAGTTTTGTGTGGCAGCCGGTTGAGGTTTGTGGGCATGGGGTTTGGTTTTTTGACATGATTCTGTGTGGGAGTTTTTTTTTGGATCTTAGAAAGTGCAGTCTAGGTAGTATGTGAACAAAGAGGAGACGGTGGAAGTAGGTTTTCAGTCACAAGGTTGAGATTTTGTTCGGTCAGGAGAGGGAAGAGATGTTGTAGATGAAGATGGTGGGGTTTGCAAAGGGGATGGCAATCAACCGAAGGCATAACAGGACCTGCAAGTCGTCTTCCTCCAAGTCGCCAAAGGGAGCTGCTCTCTTGCCATTTTTCCCCCCCTAAACCCTAAACCCTCCCTAAACCCTAAACCCTAAACCCTAAACCCAAACCCTAAGCCCTAAACCCTAAGTCCTAAGCCCTAAGCCCTAAGCCCTAAGCCCAAAGCCTTAAGCCCTAAGCCCTAAGCCCTAAGCCTAAACCCTAAACCCTAACCCTAAACCCTAACCCTAAACCCTAACCCTAAGCCCTGAGCCCTCAGCCCTGAGCCCTAAGCCCTGAACCCTAAGCCCTAAACCCTAAACCCTAAACCCTAAGCCATAATCCCTAAACCCTAAGCCCTAAACCCTAAGCCCTAAGCCCTAAGCCCTAAGCCCTAAGCCCTAAGCCCTAAGCCCTAAACCCTAAGCCCTAAACCCCAAGCCCTAAACCCCAAGCCATAAGCCCTAAGCCCTAAACCCTAAGCCCCAAACCCTAAGCCCCAAACCCTAAACCCCAAGCCCTAAACCCTAAGCCCTAAACCCTAAACCCTAAACCCTAAACCCTAAACCCTAAAACCCTAAACCCTAAACCCTAAAACCCTAAACCCTAAACCCCAAACCCTAAACCCTAAACCTTAAACTTTTTTTGAATAAAAGTTAAGTTGTATAGATCCAAAAAAAGTACATGATACGAGAGGTATACCCCAAGTATTACAAAGGACCTAGAAGGTCAACAAAAAGGAAACAAGCTTGTACATCGAAAGAAAACATACAAGCAGCATAAACCGTTCAAACGATTGGTACAGAAATAATCAAAACTCAAGTAAGATCATCGCTCAACTGGAAGGTAAAAAGGATGGTGCCACACGATGAGTAGTATCCTTCTTCTTTTTCCTCCTAGTAACAAGTGTAAATCCAGTGTCATCACATCCAACAGAATATGCAGCAGAAGATTCTGGAGGACGTGCTCGAGATGGTGTCATCTTAGGTAAATATGTGGGAGGTACCTGAGATGAAGAACTGGTTTCAGAAGAAGATGGCAAAGCCATTTGCTTACTAGTAGTGCACATAGGCAACTCTAGAGGCGTTGTCCGAACATGGTTGTTTGTGGACAGTGGAGGAGTTATCGGGTTAACATCACCAAGATCAGATGGCTTCAGCTGACTCTCATCTAAGGAATCAGAGGCTGACTCATCTGTATCTGTCTCATCTGAATAATCTGTATCTGTCTCTCCTGAGGAATCTGATTTTTCAGAGGACATCTCATCTGTGTTTGTGGCTAGAGAGGTAATGGCTTTACCTTTACCCTGATGACTAGTAGAGGCATCACCGTTAAGCTGCTTATCATCTGTGTTAGAGGCATGTGAGGCATTACCTTTAACCTGATGACTAGGAGAGGCATCACTGTTACCTTGCTTATCAGCTGAAGGCTGACATGAGTGACCAAAAACATGGCATTTTTCACATCTCTTCGGCTTCCATTCATAGTTCACATGAACTTCTCTGATAGTATTGGAGAACTCAAGTTCAAATTTGTGGACAAATGGTAGAGATGCATCTACCTCCACACACAACCGCGCGTAGTCTAGGCGCTTACATTCAAGTGTCAACTCATCACAAGAGAGTGGTTGGCCCACCATACTGGTTACCTCACTTAAACCCTCCTTTGTCCATAAAGGAAAAGGTAGATCATATATCCGAATCCATACTGGAAGTATGGTGATCTTGTTCATGTCGAAGACAAACCCAGAATGCCATTTCTGAAGAATAATAGCTTTCCCACCAAACATCCAAGGACCATTTTCAATGACCTTTTGTAGCTCATCTTCTGTTTTGAAACGAAACATTGTAAATCCATTGGCCAAGGATGTCACATCCTCAAGGCCAAACCTCTTCCATATCCTGTGAGCAATTGAATTCATAGCAGAATAAGGAAGCTTAAAACCAGGAAAAAAACCTACTAGGCAACGATGCCACACCGTAGAAGACTTCTCCCATAGTCCCCTAGTCATTTTGAGACGAGAGCCAATCGGCTTACGAGGGATGGGGTCAAGAGTGCATCGAGTATTAGAGTCGGTAACTCTAATCTTATCGGCCCAAAAACCCGAGGGGAGAGTGGGTCGGGTAGAGGTTGGGGAGGCTGTGTTTTGGGTGTTTTGGTGTTGGTTTGTGGGATGTTTAGTAGTTGAGGGGGTGGTGTTGGCATTGGGTGTTTGGGTTTTCGGAATGGAAGTCATGGCAGATTCTGGCATAGCTTCAACAAACAATTAATCCACAACCATTCAATCAATCGTAAATCCCAACGGTTCAAACGTAGACACAGATGTTATGTATAACATATTCCAAAATCAGCATGTTTCAACGGTTCGATCTCCACATATATCAATTTTACTGAAACTGACCTGAGATTGACGACCTTCAGTTGAACATGTAGAAATCGTTGCTGGAGGATTTATTTCCAATCTTCACCGTTCAGAATGAGTATCCAAACCAGACGCATCACATATCCAAAACTCAGCTTGATCCAACGGTGGAAAAAGGAGAAATATGCCGGCGGCTGTGACTATTCCGGGAAGGATCTTTCCCGAAATCTTCAAAAGGCTAGAATTCACAGGAGGAAACAAATATGGACAATCCCCCTGGTCAGTATGTAGGCAATATAGATGTTAATAACATACCAGAAAATAGGCTTGATCCAACGGTAGAACAAGGAGAAATCGGCCGGCGACTCTGACAGCTCTTGGGGGGTTTCCAGAAAATTTCAAAAATTTTCAAATGGTCAGATTTCTTAAACGGCGGCAGCTATCGATGATCCCTCCGGTCAGAACGGCAGCTATCGACGATCCCTCCGGTCAGAATGTAGACAATAGTTCAGTGCACAACATAACCAAATCCTGGTTTGATCCAACGGTGGTCGCCGGAGATATGGCTGTCGGAGCACCGCCCCTTTGTATCTTTCCTCTCTAACCTCTCTCTAGCTTCTCTCTCTAGAAAAGCACAAATGAACCCCCCCTTCCTAAACCCTAAACTCTAAACCCTAAACCCTAAACCCTAAACCCAAACCCAAAACCAAAACCCTGAACCCCTAACCCTGAACCTTGAACCCTGAATCCTAAACCTTGAACCCTAAACCGTAAACCCTAATCCCTTTTCGTTAAACCCTCAACCCTCAATCCTAAACCCTGAAACCCTAAACCCCGAACCCTAAACCCTGAAACCCTCAAAACCCTTAACCCTAAACCCCTAAACCCCTAAACCCTAAACTCTTCCTTAAAGCTTAAAACCCAAAACCCCAAACCCTAGACCCTAAAACCTCAAACCCTAAAACCCCAAATCCTAAAACCATAAACCCTTCCTTTATTGATGAGACTAATGAAGGTTGGGACTTGTTCCTGTAATATCTTTTATGCTTTGTTTTGTGCATCATAACTTGTGTATCCCGCTTATCTATGTAACAGGAGAGAGTGTGGGAAATCTCTTAATTAGGGAAACACTTAGTTTTTAAGCAAATGCAAGTAAATTGGTGAGGGAAAAGCTAAGTCTGATGGGGCTAGATTGAATCGATGAGGGGGTTGGTAAAAAGGATAGCTAGCTTTTTAGGTGGCAGGCTATGGAAGAAGCAGCAGTTAAAGGCAGTTATCGGCAGTTTTCCAATAGGCCAAACTAACCAAAACATGGCCCTTGTCTTGGGAGGTAGTTTTGTTGTATTCTTCCATGTAATAGGTTGTACATAGATGTGTAATATGCAATGCTCTAGTGGAGAGTAGAACACTTGTGCCACGTATATAGGATAGGAAGAAACTAGCACTGGCCATATACCAACTATTAGATTTTGTTTGGGATTGTGGTGTAACTTCTTGCATCACATTCCCATAACTACAATGCTCAGCACATTACATACCTTAATTCTAATGAGAATCCCATCTATGTATCAACCAATTCCCAAGCTAGATACCTGACACGACCAAAAGATTGATGTCTTCTCCCAAGTGCAGGAGTGTTGAAGTAATAAATAACCCGACAAGATCGAGGTCGAACCACAAAGAGGTTAATTGTATAAATTATAAATAACAAGACAACAACAACAACAATAATAACAAAAATAACAACAATAATAATAACAATAATAGTAATAGTAATAATAATAATAATAATAATACTCAGTACGTGGCGTTGTTATACCTGAGAATGATCTAAAAGATCGGATCACAGGTTTCCAGCCTATATACTGAGTTTATGAAAAGATCAAAGAGATATTTTATATAATATAAACAGATTTCTGATGCGAATGAACAAGGCAAGACCAACAATATCAGGATCCTTAATCAAACACAGAGCATACTTAATGTACATAAAATATAAGAATGTAAATAATAATAATAATAATAATAATAATAATAATAATAATAATAATAATAATAATAATAATAATAGTAGTAGTAGTAGTAGTAGTAGTAGTAGTAGTAGTAACAATAAAAAGAAGAGGAGGAAGAAATTAATGAGAACTTTGAGATGGAAGATTAATGTAAGGATTAAACAATGATAAAAACAAATGTCAAGGTTAGAGGATCCACCAATGGCATTTCAAACAAGTATAGTATAAACTCTTATTACTCAATTTGAAAACCACATACGAAGGAGGTTCCAATCGGATGATTTGTCATTAATAGCTCATTATAAATTATTAACATGATCATATTAATTATCTTATTTACATAACACCAAACTTTTAAATATTGTCAGAAATTCATGATGTTAACTGATGTTAACAACAAATTAAGTTCTTTTCATAGCCCAGGTGTAGGTAATACCATACGGTTGGGCTATGAGAGTGTCAAGCATTTGTTGTACCAAGTATTATACAACACAAATCTTGATTAACCATTTAACAAGCAAGGTATTAAGAATTAGTAAGATAAAAAGATAAGACATGTTAATATTAAACATTAAGGTCCATGTTGAGTTTATACCATACTTGTTCTTACACCATTAGTGTAACATTTTCACCTTGACATAATAAACTTAGCTAAACATAATGAAGAAGAGAAACATAAATAAACAAAACAAAAACATAAATAAGATACAAGTTAACTAAGGAAAGGAAAGGAAATGAAAAGCATAAACAAGAAATTAATGAAAGCAAAACTTAAGAATTACAAAAAATATAAAGAGAGAAATAAAGAGCATGAACTTGATCTGAACAACCAAGCCCCTAAATACATGGCAAATGCCTCCTTTTATAGGCCAAAATTCAGAATTATTGATTTGATGACTAATTGTTGAGTGGGGGACCAACTTTTGACTTTGTGAAAATTATTATCTTCTTGTCTGAATAAAATGAAAATGCTAGCATCAGAACTAGGTCCACTTGAAAGCATGAAAGTTGTAGGAAATTGACTCAGATTTCCAGGAAAAAAAAGTGAAGGTGATTTGGACTTCTAGAACTTCAGATATGGGCCAAACACTGAATAGTATTTGGGCTGCATGACAGATTCGGACTTCTCCGTTGCTGCTATAATTTGGACTTGCAAATGGCTTTTTAATAGGCCTTTTAATGGGCTTCTAGTGGATTTCTGGTGGGCTTACAATTAATTATGTTATTATCTCATTTTCTTTGAAGATTCCAAATATATTTAATTTTTTTACCCTTAAATATTCAATTGTATTAAATTATTATTATCAATCTTATGTTTATTAATTTTTTTTGCCATTAAATATTCATTTATATGAAATTATTAGTGTCAATCTTGTGTTCAATATATTTTTAACTTACTAATATTTTTCTACTTCCGAAAAGTTTAAATAAATAACACACACTCACAATCACACACCAATAAGTTAAAATCTAAATTACAAAATACAAATCATTGCCTTCAAAGGGCTTAACAAAAAAACAACAAATAACATTATCATAAAACACTCCAAGCCACAAAAAATAAATCTTCATGTGCACAACTGCACATCATCTCAATAAAAAAGCACTTCAAGAGCATTGCACTTTGATTCCTGAAATTCATAATCTAGAATTATAACATGATAAATTAAATCAGAAAATATAAAAATTTAAAAAATATATATTTATACCATACGTTTTCAATACATGCATCACAAATTCATAATTTGTGAACTAATTATCATCCGTTGCTAAATGCAACTTTCCACCAAATTCTACAAAATAAAATATTAAACATGTTAGAATAAAAATGTGTTAATTAATAAATAATAAAATAAAATGTGTAAGTTTTTAAGAAACGTTACCTGATTCAAGGTTTTCGTAGGTTTCCAAATCATTCATCAAGGTTGTATTATCAGTTGAAATTGGACCATGATGCAACCAATTTTGATAACAAATAAGTGATTGAATTGTTGCTGGAGATAAAGAACTTCGAAATTGGTCGAGTATACGACCACCTGTGCTAAAGACTGATTCGGAAGCCATTGTGGATATAGGAATAGCAAGAACATGTTGTGCAACTTTCGAAAGTATCTTATATTTTAAAGCATTAATTTTCCACCAACCTAAAATATCTAATTTATCATCATCAGGATCCTCACAACCATCACTCAAATACCTCTCAACCTCATTTCTATTTTCAACATTATCTTCCTCTTGTAAGTGCCTTTTGAACCGAGCTAAAGTGTTAACATCTACCTCCATGTCATCAATAGCATCATTATCATCTTGTTTATGTCTATTATCATCCACCATTTCATTGGCTTTCAAATAAAACTCATACAAGCTCACCAAATTATCTTTCACCTTTTGTGTTAGCAATTGTGCTTTGTCATAAGTATGCAACTCACCAAAACAAAATTTCACATATTTCAACTTAAGACGAGGATCCAAAACATTAGCCACATACAATAAAAAATTCTAATTTGCTCCACAACCCCAATACTTCTCAAACTTACTCATCATGTTAATCGCCATTCCATTCAAAAGATTATCTCTACTTTTACACAATTACAACAAGTTTGTATGCATGTAAATCAATTCATTGAAGAACGAATTTGATGTAACATGCAATGAGCCAGAAAATTTCAATGTAACCATGTAAAAGATCTTTAAAAACTTCAGCAAAGTTTTAGCGTTTACCCAATCCTCCAAACTAGGCGGCCCTATGTTTTTTTTATTCCCCTTTGAATCAACCTCCAAAAAGTAACTTATATACCTAGATTCACTTTAACTTAACCTCATAAAGACCTTTTCAAACTTTTCTACAGCTTCTAACATAAGATAAGTTGAATTCCATCGAGTTGCAACATCCAAACACAATGATTTCTTACACTCTATATGCAACTTTTCTGCACACTTTTAAAATGCAAGTAGCCTAGAGGGTGAAGATCTCACAAACCTAATTGCATTTCGAATCTTAACAACCGAAACATTCATCTCTTTCAAACCATCACATACAATGAGGTTGACAATGTGTGCACAACATCTAACATGCAAATGTTCATTTGACAATTTATTAGTTGGCCAATCTTTCATCGCATTCTTCAAATATGAAATAGTAACACTATTAGAGCTTGCATTGTCTACTGTAACAGTTAAAAGTTTATCAATCCCCCAATCTAACAAACAATTCTCAATAACTTGACCAATTGTCTCACCCATATGATTGGAAACTTGACAAAAATTCAGAATTCTTTTATGCAAATTCCATTCATTATCAATCCAATGAGTCGTTAATGACATATAGTTAATGTTTTGGATTGATGTCCATGTATCTGTTGTTAAGCATAATTGTTGACCCTTAAGAGCTCTCTTTAATCTTTCCTTCTCTTCAACATAAAGTTTCAAACAATCTCTCATAACAGTGAAACGAGAAGGAATGTCAAATCTAGGCTGCATGGTCCTAGAATATAATTTAAACCCCTTACCCTCCACAAAATTAAAAGGCAACTCATCAATTATAATCAATTTCACTAGTGCCTTTCTGAATTCATCATAATCATAACCTATTGCCTTAAGAGTTCCCACACTTCGATCTCCTAATTCACCCCCTACTTTATTAGGTTCTAATAGCAAAAAAATTTGCTTCTTATCAACCACAAAAGGAAACTTTTTGCATACTTTCAAATGACTCCACATATTACTTGTCCCATTAATAATAGTATGACATGCATAATCCTTTCCACAATAATTACATTCAGCTCTAGGGGTTTTAGGATCACCATCAAGTTTTGTAAAATGATCCCAAATTTATGACTTTTTTTTATCATCAACATTTCTTTTCCTAGATGCAAGGACTTGAAGTTGTTTACCTTTAGTATCCATGGTGGATCCTACAGTAGTTGATGTTGGGTTAGTGTTTGAAGATGGGGCATTGGTTGATGTTGGGGTAGTGCCACTGGATGAAGCATTTTGATTTTGAAGGTTTTCCATCTGTAATTACCAAATGCAAACTACTTGGTTAGTTTACAGAATCAAATGCAAACAGAATAATGAATACTTCCATTCAAATAGCAGTTTACCCAAATCAAATTCAAATCAAATAATCTCATGATAAACAAGACAGCAAAATGCCATATTGGAATGATGTTCCATGGCTGCAAAATTCAGTAGACATGAAACCAAGACAGAACAGAATTGTCCAAAAACCAAAATCACAAACACCAAGGCATTAAAGTAGAGAATTCAGTAGTCATATTATTGTAAATCCCATTGTTTTAGTTCTGCTACTAGTAACTAGTTGATTTAGGTTTAGCTTTACAGTTAAGCAACAGGTAGCCCAAATTTTCACCTTTTCTTGCTATAATTAGTTCCTAATCTCAATCCATCTTGCAACAGTGCACTTTGTATAGATACTAGTATGCTCATAGTTTGCTATTTTCAAGGATCTACCACCATGCTTTTTTATCAGCCTAGAAGATGCTACTAGAAGAACACCAACCGCCCATTACATCCTCGTTGGAGCACTACAACAAGGATTGACATGTAAGAGAGTGAGTCGGCTCGCCCATCCCATTTTAAAACAGCATCAATGGTGATGTATTAGCTAATTAGAAAGGCAGCTTAGTTCATGCAAGCCCAGCTCACAACAGCAGGGCTGGAACTACATGGCCGAGGCAGAAGACTATACAGTTTATGAAAGACTTTCCAGATACTTGTTCTAGCACACTGCTTTGATGGAACTACAAAATGGGTTGTGAGGTTTTGGTACAAGTTTAAGGGTTACCACGCTCCTATTTTCTTCATGTGGACATTTGGCAGCGACATGCCGACATGGATCCAGTCTCATTTTCTGGGTCTATACTTCAAAGCTTTCTAATTTCTATCTACCATTTTCTATACCCGAAAGGTTTCTGACAAACCTTTGGAGTTCTCTACTTAAAGAAGTTTGGTTCATAAGCAAGGAAAATTAAACATTTACCGTTTCACATTCTAGCTAGCTAGTTAAAGTATTTATCCCCGTCTTTAATCATTTACAGTTTATAAAATACCTTTCTTTCCATATGGCAGCAAAGCAAAAGCAATTACAGTTTCAGTTCTATTTTGACTTGTCTTTACAAGTGGGGATGGCCAAGAGACAACAGGGGGGAGCAGAAGCTTTTAAAGGCAACAAAAATGGAAACTTAAATAGGACTAAAAAATGCTGAGCAAGAAAAGCAGTAAAACGCAAGGAGATTAGTTGTCGTAGCTTCAAAAGCAATCACCTCATAATCAACCAGAAAATGATCAAATAAAAACAGGCCTTATATTTTCAATTTTCTCCTCCAAACCAGAAGGCAAAAGTCAATCGAGCAAAGAGCAAACAACATTGAATAAATGACTCTAAATTCTAATTTAAACCTAAACCAGAATTCATCACCCAACAAAATTTATTAAAACTAACAATAAGCTTAACTGCATGAATTAATTAGAAAGGAGAAAAAAAAATTAAAACTCACTGGTTTAATGGTTTTGAGAGGCTGATCAGGGAGAAACACTCAAACACCGAGTCACCGACCGTGTTGATCGCGATCCAGTGAAGAGTCTGGAGACTGAGGAAGAAACGTCAAAAAAATTAGCTTAACAGGATTAAAATTAACAATAACCTTAACCGAATTAATTAATTAGAAAAGGGAAAAAAAACTAAAACTCACTGGTTTTGACTTTTGAGAGGTTGAGTCGTTGAGGAAACGTCGGTCGCTAGTGGTCGGTCTAAGGAGAATGGACACTGGAGAGTGGAGAGGGAGAGGATAGGCGAGGGGGCGAGGGGGGACGGGGGGTAAGGGGACGAGGGGCGTTACTCGGTGTTGGTCGGTGAGCAGTGACTACACTGACTAGTGAGAGTGAGAGGCTGAGAGGCCAGAGGAGACCGGAGAGAATCGAGAGTTTTCAATCTTCAATTTGAAAGTTTACTGTTAGTGTTTAGGGTTAGCGAAGAGGAGAGGGGCGCGGCGTGCAACAAATTTTTGTATTTATATCAGGGAGTACGGAGCGGAGTCAGCGGACCTTTTTTCTTAATCGGTCTGGTTCGGTCCGGTTAACCCGGTTTTTGCACTGCAAAACCGAACCGAACCGGGGTTTTTTCTATATAATCTATTCGGTTCACTCGGTTTTATTATTCGGTTCGGTTTTTTCGGTTAATTTTTTATCGGTTTATTCGGTTTTTCGATTTTTTTTATCACCCCTACCTCCAGCCCATAGGTAACTTCAAAATTGAAGGTGGAGCAACGAACAAGCCCTTTTATCATTTGGCTGCCATCTGCATTAAACCATATCTCAAAACTAATATTTGTCACATGTTTGCAACCTCAAACCTGCAAAAAATGATTTAACCAGAGATTTCTAAGAATTCTTTAAGACGTGCAAGATGGGAGAAGACTAGGTTGACCTTTTTTAAGACTCATTCCTATGCTTTTGCACCAAGGCCGTTTGTTCTTGCAGTGTTACCACCAAGTCTATGTCACCATGTTTTAAAAGAATAAATTTTTTTAAATAATTTTTTATATATTTATTATTTTGATGTGTTGTTATAAAATATAATTTAAAGAAATATTATTTTAATATATTTTAAAATTAAAAAAAATATTTTAATAAATAATTACTATCATAATTTTAAACATTATTTAAATATTGATATTCTTTCTAGTGTATCCATGCTCATAGTCTACATGTATTTAGACCTACAAATCTCGTCAAACATGAATGAATAGTGGCATAGTTTTTATAATAGCTAGTTTATTATATAACTGAGACATCTACACATGATTTATCGATATAGAAAGATAATGAAATGCATTGTGATGTTTAAAATGGAACAGAACCACGAAAATCACAATTAATATTGTGTTGATTTATATGTAATTTAATTTTATCGATAAAGATTTTTTGTTTGGATTATTGTTGTTTTGAAAGTCATGTGCTGAATCATTATACCATATTCATCTAAGACATGTTGCAACCACAATGACATTGATTTAAAATTCTCTTTTTAACACCCATAATATTAATTTCTTACTCATGTATTTGCTTTCTCACATGCAAAAAATTCCCTACAATTAATGACTTTAATTTATCACATTAAATTATTTAATGCATTTTAAATTACATGCATTTTATGAACATTTCACATGTTAAGCGGTTGTTAGAAATTAGTTGTCATTCAAGCTTCTGCCACAATCATGCATTTCTCTAAGTTAGGGAGATGCAATGTTACACACCTCTCGATGCGCGGGCAAAGAGCTGGTAAGTAATACAATATTTTTATTGTTTATATTTTGTTTTTTAAATAATAAATAAATAAACTTGTTTTTAATTTTTTTTAATTTTATATGTGCATTAAAATAATTAAATTATCCTTAAAAAATAAAATCTAAATCATCATAGATAATGATATTTTATTATCCTCATTGTGGTTTTATATGTATAATCAAGTTGACGGGAAAACTTAGTAATTTAAAAAAATATAACATTATTTTTTAAAAGAAGTTATTGATACATGCATTATACATATTTACATGTAGGCTGTTCCAACACCATTTGAGTAGCAAGTAAAGAGGCTTAAGACGACTAAATTATGGCTTTCAATGCGATCTTTAAATTATCTTGTGGCTCATTTATTCCCAGATAGTGTGTGTGGTTAACAAGACTCTAGTTTGATGTCAGTGAAATTTTCTTTTATTTTTTTTATTTTCTCTTTATTTTCTTGATTTTTACACCTGACCTTTTAAAATTTTAAAGTAGCCCTTCAATTTATTTTTTTCTTCGAATCTAATTCATATTCATTTAATTATTATTTGTTTTATTTGAAATAGTTTATAAAATTAAAATGATTTTTTTTAATTTCATACTCCTTTAATTTTTTTAGATGTCAAATTCGATCCTTATTCTTTTGATTGCTATTTATTTTATTTGAATTAATTTTTATAATTAATTTTTTTTACGATTTCATCCTTTTTCATTTTTTTTCCCAGTCAAATTTGACCATTAATATTTTATTTTTATTTTTATTTACTTTGAAAAAACATTTCAATTAATATATATTTTCTAATTTCATCATATAACATTAAATTGGTTGAGAATTTAGCTTATCAATTAAGCTCAAGTATAGGATTTCACGGGAAGAATTTTTATTCCAAGTATATTTTGGGTTTTTAGGTGTTTTTTTGACCTTTTGGTGGCCATTAATTGGTTTAACAAGGTCTCTATGATGTTTTCTAAGTGTTTTGGGTTAAAAATGGGTTGAAATGAGATTTTTAGGTGAAAAAACAATGAACCCTGTTTTTCCAGTCATCACAGTGACTAAATTCTAGGTTGAAGCAAACGACATGTTTTTTTAAAATATTTAGGGCAGACGACGTGTCATCCTCCCCGTTAATTTCTTTAAAAAAAAAAGGCTCATGCAAAGGTCTAGCATTGCAAGCCTGAGCGTGGGTTGTTGCTCCATTGGGCCTGGCGTACCAAGCCAACAAGTGTCTGGCCTAGTTCTTTTTTTATATTCTTTTTTTAAAGAATAATGCATTATTTGTGTATATTTTTTCAAATAAATTTTTGGTTTATGTTTTGATTAGATTGTGATTATTTTTAAATGATATTAAGTGTGTTTAGTTTTTAAAGAGGTGAGTATGATTCATTTGTGGTTTTTTCTTAATTTTATATAAATTAATTTTTTTTAATATTGATTTTTTATAAGATTTTTCATATGTACAGTCTTGCATTGTTTTTTTTTAATTATTGTTCAATAAATTTTATATGTGTGTCGGTTTCTATTATAAATTTTATATGTTTTTCTACTAAAAAATTATTTTGATAAAAGAATTTATTAAACATGATCAGATAAATTACTTATGTTGCGATATAAGATATCTTAATTTTTATTTTTTTTCTTGATTTTTTTAATTTTATTTTTGTTTATTATTGATGAATTTTATTTTAGCGTTCAAGGGCCAAATATTTAGAGCTCAAAGAGTTGTTATGGCCTGATTTAAATTAAATAACAATTTCATATTTGATTTAAAATCAAGTAATAATATATTATAATTTATATATCTGGAATAAAACACTAAACCACATAATTAAATTCAAATACATACACATATATTGTTCGGAATGCCTGTGAAAATGAAATTAATTAATAATCTTGATTATTTTATTTTTAATGAAAAAATCATTCATTTTCTAACAGAGACTTATATTTATTTTATCCTTAATTCTATAAATTTTGGTACTTGAATTAACAAGGAACCTTGATAGTACAAAAAAAAAAAGAGAATAAAACCCAACCATTACCATGAAACAGGCCCAAAAAGATAAAAACAAATTGAAAAAGAACGAGGGAGATTTTAATGCAATTATAAAAGTCAAGGATGTTAAGGTGCACTTGATTGGATGTAGGAAATAGATGTTTGCCAATCTTCGACTTGCATCTAACAAGCATACGAGAGGGCAAGAATTACAAGTATCCACTAATTTGTTATTACACAATTGTTTTCTATGCATGAGTCCCGCTAAACCTCAAGCTAGTTTTATCATAAAATCAGACCTCCTGTACGGCTTTATCCAGACCACCTATCCATAAGTTTTCTATAAAAATATCAACCATTTAACTTGACAAGATAAGTGATATAAAGGTGAGTTGTAGAACCAATATTCAAATCGCCATCCTAGTGTTTCAAGATGAAGGTGTTTTGAGGCCTATTATATATCAGATATTGGAATTTACCCTGAAATAGCATTTCATCATAAGTAGAGCAACCACACCACAATATATATATATTTTTTTTGTCATGATGATGGGTTATTTTTGTTTTCCTCCCTTGATAACAAAAAAACTAAAAACCATTAAAAAACTAGCAGGGCTCCTCTTTCATTGTAGATTTTCGCTCTAGACCACGATACTTTTCATTGAAAATTGAAAACAATGAAATGATCAATTTGTTTTTTTTAAAAAACAAAAATCAATAAACTAGCTATTAAAAGAAATAAGATTTTTGTGCAATGGTTTATTATTTATTAATTGTAGATAAATTGATTTTTAAACATTATTAAAGCACAGTGAAGTGATTTAATCACCCTGAAACAAGAAAAAAATAAACTTATGTCTAAGGGTGTTTTTGTATTTTTATCTTGATTTCTTAGTTATAATCAAGTTTATTAAAGGATAATTTGGTGATTCAATAAAAAAAATATTATTTTTTTAAAAAAATAATGACTTGTGCATTGCATACTTTTTTTTTTTATCACCCTGGGTGTCCGGGCCAGCTTATACGCACCACAATTAATCATAGGGTCTACTGAACATCTTGAAGCCCAGTAAACAAGTAAAGCATCACGAGGGTGACATGCTGGTGCACAGTGAAGATCAAACTCAGGACGATCGCAAAGATTAAACTTGCAGCTAGCCACGGAGCTAAACCCTAGAGTGCTTGCATTGCATACTTCAAGGCTGTGGTTGTGCTATTTAAACAAAATATATGGCGATGTTCAATGACCAAATGATGGCTTTCATAATAATATTTAAATCGTTTTAATAATTCTTTCATTTTAAGCACACAAGTGGCAAATAATTTTTTAATTTGATGCAGCATAAATTTTTTTTCCATTCTTTTCTATCTCCTCAATTTTTACTCATGACTTTTTAATTTTTCAAAACAACCCTTTAATTTTTTTTCTTTCAGGTTTTGTCTATGATTTTTTTTATTATTATTTATTTTTTTTAATAATTTATAAAATTATATTTTTTTATTTTCATTCTCTTTTAATTTTTTTCACGTGTAAGATATGGTCCATATTATTTTGATTGTTACTTGTCTTATTTGAGATAATTTTTAAAATATATTTTTTCATGATTTTATCATCTTTCAGTTTTTTTTTCCCATCATATTTGATCTTAATTTTTTTTATTGTTATTTTTTTGAAAAATTTTATAAATTGATAAAAAAAAATTCAGTTTCATCTTTCAACATTAAATTTGTTGAGAATTAAATTTCTTGATAGAGATCGGGTCTAGAATTTTATGGATTGTAAATTTAGAAGATTAACCAAAGTTTAAAAAATTCATTTGAGTTTGCTTGATTTTTTTATAAAAAAACTTATATTTTTTGAGTCTCATAATCATTATTCAAATTTAAGATTAAACCCTTGAAATGAGATTCAATATTAAAAATAAAAAAAAAACTATCATCAGGAGATTATATGGACAATGCAAGATTAAGCCCCTGTAAAAATTACAAGAAATGAAATGAAAGGTGGTGAAAAAAAAAATAACTGCAGTGCCATATCACTGGCACAGAAGTACTGTAGAAAGAGAAGAGTGATATGAGATGAGGCCGAGACATGGGGGCCCAAACCCCTCTTTCTAACTTTGAATGAACGGACCAACGAATGAATCTTCCTCGTCCACCTCATCCTCACCAGCTGCAAATTGCTTCATTTTCATCTGAGACGAGATGCGAGCGCATCAGCTAGAGCATAGACGAGGAGGACGATCTCACCGACATCTATCATCATTCCACGGTAATTTTTTCCTTCCTCCTCCTCCGCTTCTCCGTCCGTTTTGTCGCCCATTATTTGTTTATTTATTTATCATAGACAATTTCTTTCCTATTCGAATCTAATCTCAAAAGGTAATAAAAAGGAATAACAGCCCAAGGAATTGAATTGAATTGAACTTTTGCAGGCTGATCTGGTCATTTCCCGTCTTGATAGTGCTTTTGATTGATGCTGTTTACTGTTGTCAAAATTGGATTGTTACCGCCACTACCTCCACCGTATCGCTTCCAGCTCATGTGAGAGAGTGTGGGATGTCATTTTCCTTGCTTTGATTTTTTATCAATTAATTAAAATTGAATCAAAATTTGTTTGAGGTTTATAGAGGTGTCATCAATCCCCTGTCTTGCTGTGTGTCTTTTTTTAATACACAACGCAGAGACATGCACCAGGGTAAGAGTGGGAGTTTTGTGTCCAGGAATAATCCGGGTATTAATTCCAACGCTGCTACTGCTCCTGCTAACAACACTAATAAATCTCAGAGGAGATTGAGCTTGTGCTCTCAAATAGCCACGCACTCTTCCCCAATTGTTTTCCCTGAGAAACAGAAACGCAGCAAGAAGCTCAAGGCTGCCTCTTCCAATTCCAGGAGTAGTACTGAGGCCGTTGCTGATGACCCGTTTCCATTCAACCAACCCAAGATTGATGAGCACAGAATAGACATAGGTGGAGGAGGAGCTGCAGGAGGAGATGAAAACTCTGATTTGTTAGGCTATGCTGTCTTATCTGGGAAACTCATTTTGGATAAAAGAAACACCTCTTCCTCTTCCTCCTATCATACCAGTACTACGAAAGATCAAGCTGACGTCACAAACCAACAAGCAGTTGATGCTAAGCTTACAAGCAAAGCCTTAGTTTGGGGTTCTCATATGCTCCATCTTGAGCATGTCATCTCGGTAATATTCAAATTTCATTCCCCAATTTTTTCTTAAACTGTACTCAAGAATTTACCATCGAGAACTTGAGCAATGATCCCCATACATGGCTTTGACAGGTATCATACAATGTTGGTCTCAGGCATTTTACAGTGCATTCTTATCCCATAAAAAAGAGCTCTTATGGGCTGTCTTGCTTTATGAAGCCTAAAAGAACTCGCCGGGACTACCGTTTCTTGGCTTCAAGCGTGGAAGAGGCCCTTCAATGGGTTGGTGGATTTGCTGATCAGCAATGCTATATTAATTGTTTGCCCCATCCATTGGCTTCATCGAAGAAGCAAGCTTCTTCTGAGTTACTTCCCACTGACCCCCCGCCTGAACTGCTCTTCAAGTGCAAGAGCCCTCCCAAAATGCTGGTCATATTAAATCCACGCTCGGGGCGCGGTCGTTCAACTAAAGTTTTCCATGGAATTGTGGAACCAATATTTAAGGTCTTTTCTTGATTTTTGCTATCGATTTTCATGTAATTGCCAATGCAATGATGCACAGAGCTCGATTTCATCCATCTCAACATGCCAATGAAAGCATGAATCTCGACTCGGGTGTGTTTGGGGTGTGGTTGGGTTTATTTGGTGGGACCCACAAAAAACTAACAAAAAACATGTATTTTTAGCTTTTAGTGAGGTGTGGTTTGTGTTTCGAAAGGATTGTACCTTTAAAAAAAACTCAACCTCACCACACCATATCTCAATTTGATACAACATGTGTACTGGATATTCCTTACTTTTCTTGTACAACTTATTTCATGTTTCTTTTCTTCTAAGATATGATCCTTTTCCGCTCCTTGCATTACATCAGCATGCTGAGAATGAATGCATGCTTTGCTCTGATATATATTGATGTCAATAATTTAATGACAGCTAGCGGGGTTCAAATTGGAGGTAGTCAAAACAACGTCTGCTGGCCATGCTAAAAAGCTTGCTTCAACTGTTGATATCAGCACTTGTCCTGATGGTATTATTACTCAATGCATCGCCTGATAACATTTTGCATTTATGGTTTGCTTACCCTTTTTTATGATCTCTCTCATCTTTATCCTGACAACTACATATTCTTCCAGGAATTATATGCGTTGGTGGTGATGGAATAATTAATGAGGTAAGTCTTTTACCACTTCAGGGGAATAACCAATTTTAATTTCTTGTTGCTGAATGTTCAGATATGCATATAGTTTAATGTCACACTATAGAGTACTATGCTCTCCTGCACAGATGTCATTGAATCATGCCATGCTCTTAGCGTGGATTTGATTTATTGACCTTTACAGTTACTTTCCTCGATTTAATAGCATGTCGTGAAGAATTTGATAAAAGGAACTAGATTTGTTTGACAGGAAGAGTAAATAGGTTTGGATCTTTGTGATAGGAATGCATTATTGAATGCAGTCAAGTTTGCATTCAATACTTGTTAACAGAGAAAGATTTACATCATTCATGGAAAAGCTGTCCTGCATCAAAACATGTCTAATACTTATGGGAACAACTGTATCATGTGTGCTGTACATCAAGAAGCAGACCTTTTCCAATGATAGTTTGGGCCTTAGTTTATATTGTTGAAGTTTTCAAGTTTCCAGGTTGGTTATAGGTTTAGTTTTTTCCATCAAAATCAGCTGCATTTAAGAATTGAGGGCAATGCATAATAACAAATGCTGTGACAGCTTGTTGTATATAACTATGTAGATGTGAAAATGTTTTATCGTGTTAAAGAGACAGGTCTGGTCTAGATTAGTTATTTTGTTGGAGAATGGGACTGTTATATATCAATCGTCATCCAAGCATGCTGATAAAAATGCCTATAGTTGAAGAGCAGAGAAATATTGTTAAATATTGGTGAGCAATACAAACACTGTTGAAGTGAAGGGAACTTAGAATACACAATTACACAGAAATTGCAAGATTTTTTGGGGATAAAGGAGAGGAAAATTTTGCATGATGAGGATGGTTTCATTTATTTGAAATTCTATACTGTACTAATCAGTCCTTCACTAGCTTGACTTTTGCTGTTTATGCAGCCCTGCCAGGTTGCACCAAATTTCTGACACTAATTTACCTTTTCATTGATTGGAGGATACACATCCATGGAGATCAGGAGATCAGGTCTCCCTCCTTGGCCCCTGCCTCCATCTCTGTCATGCATTCACAGATGCATGCACTTTTGCAAGCGATCAAAACCCACAAATAATGCCCCCTTCCCTCTCTGAAAGCCCAACTTAAATGCTAAGATTGATTTTGCTAGCAAATGCTTTACCACATCTTCAGAATTACTTGTTGCAAAAATTTGATTGCTCTTATAAGGAGTATCTGGGTGGTGTTCTATGAGAGCATAATGACAATATGTGATGGCTTGCATGCATGCGTCTTTGTATATTTATTGTGTATTCACACTGAATCATAATACTCTTGATGGTGGTCTGTTTCTGCATGTTGAACAAGTTATTTGATCTTTGTAATCATGCAGGTTCTAAATGGTCTGCTTATTAGGGATAACCAGAAAGAAGGAATTTCGATACCAATTGGAATTATACCTGCTGGTTCAGATAATTCACTTATTTGGACTGTTCTAGGGGTTAGAGATCCAATTTCAGCTGCCATATCTATTGTGAAGGTAAATTTTTTCATAAAAATGTGTAGAGAATCATGTTTGGAAATGTTTTGATTAGTCTATCATAGATGAATGCTGTTTCTGTAAATCCTTAGTCTCGGGGGTGGGCCTACCTTGTGTGCGTGTGCGTGTGCGTGTGCGTGTGCGTGTGCGTGTGCGTGTGCGTGTGCGTGTGCGGTGTGCGTGCGTGCGTGTGCAGTGTGTGTGTGTGTTGTTGGGGTGGGGGTGGGGGTGGGGGTGGGGGCATCGCACTAGCTGTTTCTGTGTACTTGCTTCAGTTCTGGATAGGATAGTGTCTGATTCTCTTTTCAGTTAATAAGTTGTAACTGTTTATTTAACAGTCTAATAATTATCATTATCCTAATGCTTGACTGGTTGGATCAGAAAGAATGTTCAAGGGAGGGTGGGGATGCATCGAAGTAGTAGGTGAAGTGTCTTGCATAGGTTTGACATTTTGGGTACTGCAGCACTAGGCTTCTGAGGGAGCACAATTCTATACACAAGATTGTGGTGGTGTTTTCTTGGACACTGCTTTGGTGGTGTAGGTTAAATTTAGAAGAAAAATAGAAAATAGAAAAGAAAAATGGGAGCAGAAATGAATGCTCAAAACTGTCCTGAATTTTCGATGCTTTCTAATGTATTTTTTGAGCCCGTGCTTCCTATATTAGCATATCTAAGATGAAGAAACATACTCTTTCCATTTCTTGAGGCTCCTGTGCTCAGTCATGAAACTGGAGAGTTGAACTGGATTATTCACACAGGGCCAGGAACATTCTGTAGCATGCCATCCAGGGCAAGACATTGGGATTCAGATGGCATGTGATCCACATTAGTTCCTGATGTGCTATAGGAAAAATGAGGGGAAGTCAAATTCCTTTCGACTCAATGGTGCTTGAGATGATTTATTGAGAATTTGCATTTACTACTGGAAGGTTGTTTGGACTTTGGTAATTGATTCTATAGTGAATTCATCCAATTATTTTAACCAGAAGCCTATGCATTGTTTCTCCGCAACTTGTGATTAGTGGAATTGATATTATCTTAGTCAAACTGGAGTTTTCACGTTGCAAGATCATTGCTTGTTTTGTCAGTGAAGCAAGCTCTACCTTTCTCTTTAAAAGCTCTTTTGTGAAACCTTGCGCTTCAGAAAACAAGTTAAGAAATTGTGTCACCTTCAAACTTATTGACTGAAAGGCTGCTGTTTTCCGCACACATGCACGTGAGTGTCTGCATGGGTGCATTAAGTCTGAAATTTTTGATGTCTAATGAAGTTCTTTCCTATGAATTTCTATATTTGTGAAAATTCCACTTCATGGCATGCCTAGTGTGCTCACCATAGACGTACTTTTTGTTGGTTTCAGGGGGGTCTCACTGCTACAGATGTTTTTGCTGTTGAGTGGATACATTCTGGTGTTATACACTTTGGAATGACTGTCTCATATTATGGCTTTGTCAGTGATGGTGAGTTCACAATGTTGCAATTAATCCTCAAACAACCACTGAAAATTCATAGGTTTAGCTTATTGCCTTTGGAACCATATAATTGAATTCAAGATCCTTAAACCAATCAACCTTGCATAACTGTTTTTGGTACAAATAAATGTTCCACGGAAACAAATATCCATGTGAAGTAATTGATGTACAAGTGAAAGGGAATTGGTACTTTTGTTTCTTTTTCAAGATTTGTTAAAAAGGTCTTTCACTGTGAATTCAGTTCAATGAGATTTGATGCAACAGATCATATATTCATGATTACTTTATAAAATCTACAAAATGCTACCTCCTTGGGTTTTAAAAAATTCTTGGTGGTGTTTATAAGTATTTTTTCCTTTCGTTCTTTTTATATCATTACTGATGCCGCAACCAAATAATCTTATGAGCTTTATACTCGCAAACAAAATTAGATATTATTAGTCCTGGTGTTACAACACTTGTACATCTATTTTTGTTCAAATGTCCACAAGCTTTGTTTTAATGTCTGTAGTAATAACAATACTGGGTGCGTGCTTTGATGTTTGAGACATATTTGGTACATGCTCTGGACTCATAATATCCAAGAGGTAGTAAACATTTTGATTTGTTATTGTGAGAGTCTATCCAAGAGATAAGAAATTGTTATGGAAAGAAAGGATACATTTTAAAAGGTCTAGGATAAGTGATCCCATCCTATAACTTAGAGGCTAGATTGGATTGTACTTTTCCAGTTATCTGTTAGATTTAGTGAGTAGCATGAGCCATTGGCTGATCTTTGTTTCTTTTGCTAGCTGTTGTATTATTTAATATTTTGACCTTTACAGACTGGACAAAAAGTTTCTGTAATGGACACATGATGCTTGAGATACTTTTTGAATTTTAATATGCATGATAGAAATTTTTATCATTCACTTGTACTTATTTCATGTGTAGTTTTGGAACTTTCTGAGAAATATCAGAAACGCTTTGGTCCCTTGCGATATTTTGTTGCTGGATTTCTCAAGTTCTTATGCTTGCCAAAGTACAGCTATGAAGTGGAATATCTTCCTGCATCAAGAGAGGACAGGGATGGAAAACAGTCAGCTGAGAGAGACATAGTTGACATGTCAGACCTGTACACTGATGTGATGAGGAGATCTAACAAGGATGGCATACCCAGAGCCTCTAGTTTATCAAGTATCGACTCAATAATGACTCCAAGTCGAATGTCTGGAGGGGACTTGGATACAACCTGCAGTAGCACTCGTGCTAGCACTGAACCATCTAAGTATGTGCGTGGCTTAGATCCAAAAGCAAAACGCCTGTCATTAGGGAGGACAAATGTTATGGCAGAGCCAGAAGTTATTCATCCACAATTACCACTGTCAACAACTCCAAACTGGCCAAGGACTAGGTCAAAGTCGAGGGCCGATAAAGGATGGACAGGATTGACTGCTACACATGATCCTTCTCGATGTTCCTGGGGAAATGCCGCACCAAATGATAGAGAGGATATATCTTCAACATTATCTGATCCTGGTCCAATTTGGGATGCTGAACCAAAGTGGGATACTGAACCTAATTGGGATGTTGAAAATCCTATTGAATTGCCAGGGCCATCAGATGATATAGAAGCAGGAATGAAAAAGGAAGCCATTCCTAGGTTTGAGGATAAATGGGAAATTAGAAAGGGACAATTTCTTGGTATCATGGTTTGCAATCATGCTTGCAGAACTGTTCAGAGTTCTCAGGTGGTAGCACCGAGGGCCGAGCATGATGACAACACCATGGATATGCTCTTAGTTCATGGTAGTGGGCGACTGAGGCTACTGAGATTTTTCTTGCTATTGCAGATGGGTCAGCATCTTTCTCTCCCATATGTTGAATATATTAAGGTATGAGCAGGTACCCCTAATGATTCTTTTGCATTCATAAAATGAAGCAGCAAATTGAGTCTAGGTAATTGCATTATGGTTGTCAATGTTGTTAGTATGAATTTTGGCATCTTAATTGAATTTGGGGACTTTAGATGACTGAAAAAATTTCTAGTTTGAATCTTGTTTTTTTATGGTGGCTATGCTTGTCCATTGCTGTTCTTTGTTGCTGGGTTCATCCAATGCTCTTATTTGAGATCAGAACAGTGTGTTACACTGCCCTGCCAGTTTGTTCACATTGTTGTTATTTTGGAGTTTTTATAGGATCTGTTATTCAAGTTGTTCTTTTAAGAGCAGTGTCTGAAACACCAATCATCAAGTTGATTAGTGTTTTTGGAGCTATATCATACGTGCTGGGCTCGGCTGAATTTTGTTTTTTTTTAACCAACATGTGAGTTTTATCAAAAGGCTGCTTGGCAATATTTGACCTGACTATGTAGGCAATCCTGCTCAGAGATGCAGAGAGGTAGCGGGTGTTTTCAAGCATTCATGTGCATATACAAGAAATGCACCACATTGGGTGCTGCATGTTTTAGTAGGCAGCAAGGGTCATCATAAATGAATTAAGTTGTCTTGACACCATCTAGTTTAAACTTCTGCAGGTAAAATCTGTGAAGATAAAAGCGGGGAAGCACACACACAATGGTTGTGGAATTGATGGTGAGCTCTTTCAACTTAATGGGCAGGTAATATCTTCTTTGCTGCCAGAGCAGTGCAGACTCATTGGCCGGTCCCCAAACCATCCCATGGAACAATCATGAGGCCTCGCTCGACATTGCTTTGAAAGAAAAGGGGACTTCACTCTCTTTGCGAGTTGTGGTTTTGATATATGCATAGATCCTGGAACCAGAGAAGAAAAAGTTGTGGCCCTTTTTTCATCTTTTTTTTAATTTTTTTAATTTTTTTTTCATTTGAAGCCCCATCACCATTGAGTCATTTGAGATCCCTGTAAATTTTTTGTGCGGTTATGTGTATTAGTTGCTGCTTGTTTATTTTATTATGTCCTTTTAGTTTGCCCATAAACCCTGCCCCCTTTCTTTTGTTGGCATGAGGTGCTTCTTGTATTGGAAAACACCATTCCCTTTCTTCTGTGATTATAACCGAAATTGTTCATGTCATTGTGATATTGTAAAGCATTTGGTTCTCTTTCCACTCCCATTTGTCAGATTGCTTTCTGTGCGCAGTGCCTCTCCGTGTTCACATCCGGATGGGAGGGTGTGCTTTTTTTTTTGGGACGGTTGAAAAAAGATAAATTTAATTCATGGTTATTAAACTCGAACTGGTCTGGTGGGTTGATTTGGTGACTAAGCAGGTCGGTCTGGATCCAGGCATACGATGTGTGTGTGTGTGTATTACTTTCAGCAAAGCGAAAGGGAAGAACCATGTATTCAAGTGAATCCAAGTTTGAAAAAACAAGAGACATGCATCTTAGGAACATAATCCCAGTGGATGAAGCCATGAAGCCATTGCTTTCATAAAATTTTCAAGTCTTATGTATTCTTTTAATTTTAAATACTGCTCATCATGTTTAAATAATTGAGAGTTTACTATTTATATTTGGATTTAAAACCTATCATTCTCATACTGATTATCTGTTACGATAAATTTTTGAATATTATGATAAGAAATAATATCAAAACATGAAAGCGTAGCTTGGAGATAACAACAACGTACGTGCTGCTTCCTATCCATAAAATATTGGAGGAGGGCAGTCCACCTCTGGTTCTTGATCCCTCCGCGCCCACTGATGTCATGCCACGTTTTCGTGGATACTTCGTTTGAATCATTTTCTATCTTTACAGGCCGACAATTTATTTATTTATTAATTATTATTTTATCCTTATAATTAAAAGAGTTTACTCACTGTGTTTATTAACAAAATTAATAGTAAAAAGGAAAATGTCAAACTCTCTCGGCTTTAGGTGAATTAATAGAATAGTTTAGTTTTTTGAAAATAATGAAACTGAGGAAGGAGGAGTAGTGAAGAATCGAAGAGTCCCCTTACTGCATTCGCTTTTTGTTATTATTATAATAAATTAGGGTATTATCAGAGAGAGAGAATAAGTAACAGTAATTAAAAAAACGTGAAATTGTAGTAGTAAAAACCCGATAGGTAAAAGAGAGGAGATAGAAATTAGGCATAGATCGATAGGTAGGGATTGAGGACGAAAAATATATAAATCAAACAATATCCGACTGGACTGGATGTGTGGTAGTGCTCCAAAATTGAAATAGAATAGAAACAAGAGAGGGAACTAGATTTACCCATTTAGACTAGACGGAGCGCGATGGGCACGAGTGGGGCGTTATCGTCGGGAGCCGCCGCAGCCGCAGCCTGTTCAGCTTTCCCTTGCACAGATATCACCAAATTCAAATTCAAATCCAATGCCTTATTTTCACCAAATCCAAGGCGTAACTGCTGCTGCTACTCAATTATTACTCCTACTTGCACTGCCACAGTAGCATCTACATCTTCATCTCCCTCTACAGCAGCAGCAAGTAGTACTAGCAGCAAAGGAAGAAGAAAAACACTAGTTTCATGCTCGGTGGCTTTACGGTCCACCAATTACGCAACCATGGTGACAGAAGATGAGGAAGAGGAAGCGAAGAAGAAGATTGGAGCGAAGGTTAGGGTGAAGGTTCCGGTGAAGGTTTACCACGTGCCTCGAGTGGCGGAGGAATTGGATCTGTGTGGATTGGAAGGTGAGGTGAAGCAGTACGTGAACCTGTGGAAGGGGAGGCCAGTTTCAGCTAATCTTCCTTACAAGATTCAGTTTGTCCATTCAGGAGGAGTCAAGTTCTTTGCTCATCTCAGAGAGGATGAGTTGGAATTCCTTGATTGAACTATCCTATCCTCATTTCCTTGCCTTCTTATATATCAATCATCATCCAATGTAGGCAGGCAGGCAAATACCTCTCTTTGCTCTTCCTTTTATTTTCATAATAAAATATGTATGTTGTTGTTATAATATGAATGATGTGTATATACATATGTTCTTCAATCCAATCAGTTTTACTTGTTTATCACTTCACAATCGTCATCGTCATCGTCATTCCTCTTTCTTTCAATTTAACAATCTTATTATCTGGAATTTCCTTTCTTTGCTTGTTTACTTGCTATTTTGAGGGGGCGTTTCTTCTTTAAAATTCGCAACTGCAGTGCTACATCTGATCTATTTTGCCTATATATACAGGCTTCTGTGATTGTAGTTAGGATCAATTCTAAGCTAGCGCTTGAAATGGTGGAGCTCTTAGATTCCCAACTTATAGGGTGTGTTTGGCTGGAGGGCATTGAGGGAGGGGTGGATAAGGAGAGAGGGATGAGAAGTGAAGGATGGGGTGTTCCTTTTGTTTGGAAAAGGGGCTAGGACCCAAGGTTTGGAAGGATCCCTCTATTCTTTCCAAAGGATTGCCTTTTATCCTTCCCTCTATAGTTAGTCAAACAATTAGATGGATGGGTTAACATCCTGACAAAGCGCTCATTTTTGGAGATGCATTTCAGTATGTTGGCAGATGTGCTAGGGTTTCAATCCACTTCGTTTCTGACTTCTCTTTGGGCACTTGTTCCTCTAGTTAGTTTATCTTGAGGTTGCTCCTTATTGTATCTCGCCATCTAGTGGGATCTCAATGCTCAATGTTGGTTGGTTATCTTTGGAAGATGACAGCAGGGAATTGATAGAATATAGGAAATGGTGAAGGGTGTTCCCAATTTTTTAGGACCAGAGTAGAAAGGAAAGTCCAGGAAATCATGGAACACTGACTAGGATGTATGTTTTTGCTTCATCTGGTATAATAAGGAGGCAGTCATATATTATACCCATGCAATAATACATATGCAATGCAGAGCATTTGCTTGGTAGTCTTGGTATTGGTAGTGCGGTCGGGAAATGTTTTTGAAATTTTTTTATTTTTTATTTTATTTTAAATTAATATGTTTTTGATATTTTCATATTATTTTAATATATTGATATTTAAAATATTTTTTAAAAAATAAAAAATATATTATTTTAATATGTTATGAAAGGAAAAGTATTTTGAAAAGCAATTTTTACTACACTTTCAAACACTAAAGCTACACCAAACTTGCCATATGCTGTTTTGATTCTTCTATTGCATGTAATCAAATTTGATGATTTGCTTTATCTAGCTTGTGACAATTTTCAATTAAAAGCTGTTTGCTATTGTACAGCTCTGATAGAATTAACGATCACTAGTATGGCTGTGATTGAACTGAAGATCAATTAAATATTTGTACTGTGGCTTTTGGATCTTTCGTAGACCTCTGCCCTGCCATTTCTTTCATCTTCATGCTTTGCATTTTTCTTTGAATTGAAGATCCGCTAAAACATAGTTTTCTCAATGGAATGAGCTGTGGACTTATTCTCTTAGCATTGTTATGGAGGCTGTTCATATGTTTTGGATTTGGTGTCGAAGCACCGGATATGTTTCAGAGGCCAGTTGCCTGTTTGTTACTGTTTACCAGTAATATTACTCCAACTTTTGTGGTGATGTGAAATTTCTAGCATTTTACTGGCATTTTAACTTTTAAGACGAGGAACTTATTGAGGGCATGCAACCCGTCCGCTATATTGTTTTTAAGGCTAATCTCGATTGGTTACTTTATATCGTGATATTAGAGCCTAGTAAAGAAGTATTAGCTTTGATCCCGGTAAAGAAGTAAAGTTGGGTCACAGTCATCCCGCGGAGGTGGTTGTCCAATTTGCCAGTTAAATGCCATGCAACTGAGATTGATTATGAATATCAAGCATATTCAAGCAATGATGCTTCTTATGCCTTTGATTTTTTATTTTTTTTATTAAGAAAAGCCAAACAGTTAGAAGAACGTAGAGGCAACAGACTTGTAAAAATCCAAAGAAAATCCATGAATTTATTTAAAAAAAAAAAAAAACCAGCATGAAACTCATATTGCATCCCTCGCACTGAAGATCTATGCATGGGAACCATATGAATCAAGCTCTAATTCTCTATACAGGATAGCTGTTTCCAAACTGGACCAGCTCTCAAAATGGATTATCAAGCCCAAGGGCCCAAGCAAAATAGATCAACATGGGACGAAAGACGCGAAATCACAACAGAACCTAACCAAATCAATCAACCAATCAGATAATAATAATAATAATAATAATGATTACGACAGACAAAAAAAAAAGCTGTAAATTTTCAAAACCTAAAAAGGAAGAAACCCTCGGTGAAACCTTAAAATCAACAACACAAAAAAAATCAAACGACTTCAAGATGGAAATCTGAAGAAACAACTTGGCTTTTGATCTTTTATTCAAGCCTCTTTAGTTGAACCTGGTCGAAGGAGATGAAGATGCATAATGAAAAATAATTTTTTTTTTTTACTCATAGCACCTGGTTGCAGTAGAAGAGGAAGAAAGATTCAAGCCCTCTTGAGTCTCTACTGATCAAACCCAAACCTAAGGGTCTGCTTGTCTCTGCATCTTCCTCTCCTTCTTCAACTCAGCCTCTCTCAATTATTTTGCTATAAAAGCTAATAAAGGGTTCTGGGTTTTTTTTTTCTTGACTAGATTGAAGCCCTTGGAGTAAAAGCTGTGCTTTTGTTCCTTCTCCAACGCAACCTCTCTTGGTTATTTTGCCACAAAAGCTAATCAAGGGTTCTAGGTTATTTGTTTTTCTTGACCAAATCCAGGCCTTCTGAGGTCTGGAGTGAAAGCTGTGTTTCCGGTGCAATAAGTCAAACGAAAAAGGAGGAATATGATACGCGGTAGGAACGTAAAAAAGGTACAAAAAAATAAAATAAAAAGAATAACAAATGATAACCTTCCAAAACAATCAAGCTTTCCAGAGCAAGGGAAAAATCACAAGTACACTGTTAAAGTCCACGGTAAAATACCTCATAATACACAGTACATATCTGACCTCTTTTAGTTTTTTTTTTTGTCTTAATAATTCTAATTCTAATTCTAATTTATTTTAATTTGCATGCATCGGTTACTGATCTCGATGCGTGATTCTTTGAAGCTTACGCTGTTTAATTGCTGGTTTTGTTAGCCAGCAGGCCTCTGAAGTTAGGCTTTCGTAACAGGGCATGTTGGACCAGCACCCATATGGGAGCTTCTGGGCCCCTGGCAGGGCCTTTACTTGAGCAACTGGGTAGGCCAGCTGTAGATAAAGTCCAAAACAGACCGAAACAGAACATGCTGTTCAGTTTGAAAAGAAAAGGAGAACAAAAGCGGTGGTAACGGAGGCGGCGAGTAGCCGCAACATATTCGTACACACTTAAAACCAGTTTGCTCTATTTCCTCTTTCGATAGGTATTCAAAAAAGAATGAATTGATATAGTGCCAAGGTTACAATCTGTTTCCTACATGTTGAGTGGGTAAATCCTTTTCCACATTGAAGACTGTCAGGGCTGCAGCAACCGATGGCAGATGGAGATGCACCCCTATGTTAGCTTTCAAGTTTCAGTAGTAAATAAGATAGAATCAGCGGTACATGGATGTCTGGGGCCAACCAAGGCGGAAAACTTGGAAGTATTAGCCGATGTATGGCAAGCAGTCTTAACTCCTACAAATGCACACTCTGCTCCTCCCATAAAGAAATCATAATCCAATCCATGTAGGCTAAAAACAACATTCACAGTCGCCCCTCCGAAGAAACGGTGTTTGGTCAGGATACTTCTTGAAGAGCTAGATTTAGCTCCTGGGCGTACTTCGCAACCGAACCACCTTTCCTATTGAACAAAACAGAGAGTAGAATAAAAGAATCCAGACACAGTACATAGGGATATCAAAGCAGCAGTTGGCAAGCCAGCTAAGAAAATTGAAGCTACCTTGTAAGGGTAAGCAGGCAACGCTTGACTTTCTCAAGCTCTACAAAGCAGATATTGCAACGTTCCAACCTGTGAACCACATAAGCAGCGTCTCAAAGCAATTTTTGCTGTGCGCATAGAAAAAACAATTGCAAACATTGCAAAAGATGCACACCTTTGCTCTGCTTCAATATCCACACCAACAGATGTTGATGCTGATAGAGCCGAATAGATCATCGAACCAAATGTCCTGACCAGCTTCAGCAGCATGTCCAGTGAAATGCTTGAGTGCCTAAATACAAGATAGTTTAGCAATGAATCCTCGCTATTGGCACTTTCTTTTGAAAATTACCAACACTTGGTGCTGCCCACTGGAAACTACATTTTCTTATGATGGAAAACACAGACCACCAGCTGTAAGTTGATTAACCGACAAGCATTACAAAGCACAACCTACCTATCCATGTCACTTTCAAGCAGGTTAGTAAGAAGAGGCAGGAGACATGTGCATATATCCAATGTGACATTGTCAATTTTATCTGCCACAATACTGATTACATCAGCAATGACCTGCGAGTCACAGCATATGGAAAGAAACTAAAGGTTAAGAATGAATGTTAAAAGAAACTGTAGTATCCAAGTATGCATATATCCAATGGAGGGAAAACGGAACTCACAGCATGGTCAGCCATCTTCGCCATTGCACCAATGGCCCCCTTTACATCATTTCTCTCCCAATATCTATACACAACCTACAGGAAATCATACAAAAGTTTCACCAACCTTTCAACGGCAGCTAGCTGGATGCAAACATATTAACAGAAGTACAAAAGGGAGAGAAAAAAAGGGGAGGCACATGATGGCTAAATGGAGAATAAATGTAGCATGCAGTTTCTAAGTTCTCATATGTTACAAAAGATAGAGATGGCCCCAAAACCAAAGAATCTGCTGGGCCAATGCTGTGTATTTCTTGCAGAAAACAGGTTACACCGTTGCATCTGTTCGTTTCTACCATATCAATGAGAAAGTAATAACTAGATTGTGACAACTAACTTGCAGTTGGAAGGGATAAAGCAAGTACAGATAGGAGCTTATAACCAGCAATTTGGGAGGGTGCTCTGATTTAATCCATCATTATGATAAGAATGAAAAAAATTATGGAGATGCTAAAAGGCAATTTATCAGTTAGGGACAGAAACAAATTACAGTTGCAATTTGAGGTACTTGCATTCATAAACATGCATAGTTACTTTATTGGTAATGAATATATCTCCATCTCTCATGTGGAATTATGTCAAGAAATGCCAAAACAAAGACGCTGATGTTTTCTGTCACCAGCTCTCCCCTGCCCTTGAATGGGCAAAATATTACGTTTATGTCTACACTTGTCACGCACGTACACACTCACTCATCCAGCTAAATCACCTGTAACTTGGCAGAACGAGACTGCATAGAGCTGACAAATTGATCATGCTGTTCCATTAAGTCTGCAATAGCATCCTCGTCACTAGCAGAAACCATTTCCTTTTCGATGGATGGGGCAAGTCCTCTCTGTTTAAACTTCAACATATTAACATATGAAAAGGGTGTATAAATCAGCATCTTTAAAGTGAATGAAATGAGAAGACTTAAACAAGCACATAAAAAATATATTGGAAAACATGAGCTGGAGTAGAAATTACACCCCGTGTGTGTGTGTGTGTGTGTGTGTGTGTGTGTGTGGCGGGTGTGGTGATAGTGGTGGTGGTGTGTGGGTGGATGAGGTAAAATTAAGATCTGGAACAGGATTGTCAGGACTCCATTGTTCTAGATGCTTTTCTGCCTCCTATGCCATGTGAGAAGCTTCCTCCAGAGAGACCACTACAATTTAGTGCAACCATCACTGTGACAAATGCAACACAAAAAAAACATATATACCTCTACAAAGTTTGTAAACTAGGTGTATCATCAACTGGAATAAATTTGTACCCCTCCACGTGAACAGTTTATCCTCCATTTTCCAACCAGAAAAATTTCTAGTTAGATCATAGGCAGTGCCACTGAACTAAAATGTCATCTTTTTGAGGAAATTGAGTGCGTAGAGATATCAGAATTGGCACCATAAAATGTAAAATCAATGTTCTGATCACAGTACTGATGAAAAAAAAATATTATGAATCGTAAACAGCACATATTTGATATCATCCATAACAGAACAAGGTGAGGGATGTGAAAATTTTCAATTAATAATTGTTTCATTCATACAAGCAAAGATAAAATGATAGATCATTTTTGTACGGAAGATAAAGACCTGGAATCAAACATAATCAATTAACAGGTCCTTTTTGTTTTTATGTTTTTTGGACATGATATGTTCTGCATAACACTTTGAAAACATGTAATACAGTCCTGAAACCCAAAATACTAGCACACGTCTTCAGGTGATCAGAAAGTTATGAAAGAGAATGGAACAAGTACAAAAGTTGAAATCAAATCCTACCATATTAAAAGGGAGCACATTCACCACAGATGATGTCCCAGCAGAAATGCCAGGAGTAGGTCCCTCATAGCTAGGAGAGCTTCCCCTTTTCTCCCAGTTTATCATAAGTGAACGCATTCTTCCTACATATTTAATGTGAAATAGATTAGGCATATTGCATTATTGACAAACCTCGTATTGCAATCAGGAACAGCAATACCTCCTTTCTGGCTTTCAATGGAGGGTGCATCTCTGTTTATTTTATGTCCTCGAGTCTCACCTGGAAGAAACATTAATATTTTCAACATTGGAGCCGCGCATTCCATTTCAACTGACAAAAGTGTGAAAAGCATGCCAATCCAAAGCCACAAATGTACCAAGCAAATCAAAGTACAACTCGTGGAGTCAATGAAACATAGAGAATAAGATGGGAATCATGATCTATTGAATGGGCAAACTGCCCTATGATTTCTTCCACCAACACTGCACGAACATCCATATTTCACTCTTCATTTTCGGCATCATCCCTGTCCATTTCATGAAACCACCCTTCCACCAGCCAAAAAGGTGGATACTTTACTGGATTCTTATTAATATTGTTTCAAGCTATATAAGCCATGTTTCTTCTTGAATCAGATATCAGTGTTGACATAATCACTAAGGGCAATGTATTAGCATGATTATCAGCCATTTTGAGAAAGGTGATGAATTTTAACTAGCTTAGGCTGCCATATAAAAGTTGCAAGAGCTGTTTTGATCAGCTAAACCAACCTTGGTGCCTTTTTCATAAAACTAAGGAATTACCTGCATTGTTGTTCCAAGCATCTTAATAAAAAGTCAGATTCACTGTCATTCTAAGCATCTTACATAAAAATGATCGATCATAGTTACTTGAATATAGATCTGAAATATGGGGTATGGATCTAAGCATATTTAATCTCTTTGAAAATAAGCTAAATTAAGCAATGGCAGAAATTCATGGAACAAGTTTCTCAGTTCTAGCAACCTAGATACTATCAAAATGAAGCCTCTTCTATACCATTTTCAACCGTACCTTGTCAAAATATTATCTGTAAACCTTATAGTTGCAGTTGTTTATAAATCAGTCCATGGTAAAGCAAGTCACTTAAAGCTATAAATAAATGTGTCGCTGCCATCCTACAGAAAGCAAACCAGAAGGCTTAAGTACTTTTTAATACCCTTACCCATCAAGTTCATAATGGGAGCCAATTCCAAGTCCATTGTAAACCAACTATTCACCACATAAGTACACTTTGATTTGATAGATTTCTAAGCCAAAAGGAAGGTTTCGAAAGCATTCCCAAAGAATGCAGAAACCCTAAATTCTCAATGCAACAGCCTATCAAATTGTGAAACATGTGTAACAGGTAAACAGCTGAGTAAAGACGGCCATCGGCAACTTTAGGAGCTCAAATCAGACAAGATTCCTTATCTACACAAGGATCCTGCCTTGAAACCTTAATTTTTGTCTTTTGAAACCCTATAACATCTAAAGAAGCAATCAACCATCCCCTTCAATACTCTGATTAAAATGTCATCATCTCTGTGTTATATAAAGGAGAGGCTAGTTGATAATGTTGGACTAAAAGACTAAAAACATATAGTGTGCATTTATAATGATCAAATATATGAAAGAAAGGTTTAAGAATTGAAATGCAACACTCTTACTTCAAATTTTACAAGAAAAATCTTGAGTTCCGATCTATCTGAGTATTAAAAGTTATTTCTATACAGATAACAAACTAAATGACGGAATGGCAACTATGAAGCAGCCACAAAACAACAGCATCATACATATATACACAGACACCGACAATCAGCAGCAAATAATTTTTTCTTAATTAGTAGCACTTACAGTATTCTTTCTGATAACTAGTGGGTGGCTCCAATGTTGAATCTGATTTATAGTTTCCAGATCCAAAAGGTTGTTCAGCAGTTGTTAGTCCATGAATCGAACCTTTAACTGCAGGAGAAATATTCCTATCAGTGACACTGATCAGTTCTGTTGCCTTGCAACCTGTGGTCTCAGCAGGCTGGATAGAGGTAGTTGGCTGGTCCATGTCCTCTCTGCTATTTGAAAATTTCCGGAAATCAGTTGTCTTCAAATGCAAAGAAAATGGCATTGTCCTTGCAGCAATATCAATTTCTTTTCTGGAGCCAGCTACTTGCTCTGATCTTGAGTTGGTTCTGGGGACAATTACAGGAATTACATCTGCCTTGTTCAAGACTGGAACATTAACAGCTGAATGGACCTTCATAGAACTCCTCTTTGGGGCTGCTGTGCTAGGAACTGTTATTGGACCGGTAATGGTTGCCTTCAAACCAGTGTTTAAGCTCGCTCTTTGAGGAGTACCAGGTGCACTTCCTGTCGCTTCAATTAGAATGTTGAACCAGGAATGAAGAACATATGTCACAATCCAGCTTAAAGAATTATTTTAAACCAATTTTTTTAAAGAATAAAGTAGAGAAAAATACAAAAGCCAAAACCAACAGTGAACCAAGAATTGAAAGATTCAAAAAACAGCTTACTTGGCAAAACCTTTGATTCTTTAGAAAACTCCTTCCCATGATCTGAATTTTGAAAATCTGACAACCTTTCAAGAGATTTTGTTTCCTTTACTAAATCTACAACCCACACTCCCACACAACTCTGATTGTATGAGCAGCCAAGAAGCTTTCCTTCATGAACATTGAGATCTGACAACTTGGACCATCCGACATCCACAGAATCAGGGCATCCTATTGGTTCCCAGGAGAAAACCTAAAAAGTTGGTTGCAAATTTAGTAAAACCAGTACACCTGGAGAACTATATATATATACTGAGAGAGAGAGATTACTTTTAAACTTTCATGCAATCCACAGAGTAGAGTCCTCCCATCAGAATTAAAGGTCAAACAACGCACTCCAGTTGTCTAAAGGGAGACAGGTTCCACAAAAAGCATTCTCTCATAAGAAAAGGCACTAGAAAAGATTTATGTTCCCAAGTTGACAAGAAAAGGTATCTCTTAAGGCATAAAATTACCTCTGGCCCAGCAGAACCTATTAGCTCAAAGGTTTCAAGGTCCCAAAATTTTACTGTCCTGTCAGCAGAACCTACAAAAAGGCAACAAATTAAGGTACACAAAGATGTGAATTTTCCAGGAAAATGCAACTTTCTATTCACAGATAGAGATTCCTAGTAATGCGGTTCCAACAAACATAATCACGCGCCTATAATTTTATATAAAAATATGTGCACTTACCTATGCATACACCTAATTCATTTCTTGCAAAATTTCAGTTTCGGATTGACACAGAATTAATGAATACTGCTGGTGGTAATGCTAAAGTTGAAGATATAGAAAAGGTTTAACTTTATGTTTTTCTTACGATTTTGTTGAATCATTCTTTATTGGATATGGAATAAAAGATAGGATCATCAATTCAAGACTAAAAAATTGTTTGACTTGTTAGAAGCAAAATGTTAAGGTAAGTGTAAAAATGCATGCTGTCGCAGGAAGAATTACCAAGATCTATCACAAATCGACACCTTGGAAAAACATGCAATGAAGAAGACAGCATGTGTTGAACCGTGGATTAAAAATAAAATAACATTACAGTAGACAGGTGGCTTTCCATGGAATCATAAAACTGACCTGTTGCAAGAACAAACTCATGGGGATGAAAATCTATGCACTGAATCTGACCCTCATGGCACTTGAAATCGTGCAATAGCTTTCCAGCAGTCAAATCCCACAGCTGTTGAAATCGTGGACATTGCAGAGTAGGTTAAAAAAAGAATCAAGAATCAAACAAAAGAAACCTGTATGTGCGGTTATCTTAAGTAAAAGGAACTTACAAGTGGTAGACACACTAAATATGACCCTAATGCATTCATCAGTTGCATTGACTTGAGAGAGAATTGGGTCCGAACCTGGTCTCAGACCCTTGGCACCAGGCACAGTGTGCAGGGCCAAAATATTTTTGGCTGACTCAACTCTCTTAAATTCAAGTCACCAGGTTGATAAGCATCTATTCACTGAATATGAAGACATAAAGAAAAGAAACTGGGCAGCACAAGTGCATAAAACCATGTGTGAAATTTAAGGTCTGTTAATGTGAGGTCCTTGTGATGCGGACTGGACACGGGACCTTTGGTATTTTCTGGCATGGTATGTGTGAGTGGCTGAGTGTAGACATGATGTACACCAAAAGAAAGAAAACAGTCATAACCTTTACAGTATTGTCCTCTCCACCGGATACAACCCAGCGACCATCTGGGGTAAATCTTATTGCATTGACTCCTCGAGTGTGGCCCTTGTATGTGTGAATACAGCCCTTCTTTCTTATATCCCATATCTTAAGATTTGTGTCCAGGGAACCAGATGCAAAGAACTCTCCAAAAGGGTGAAAGTCAACAGATATGCAATTGGATCTGTGACCAGTGAGTGTGCGAACAACTACAGACAGAACACATGGCAAGTGATGAATTTAACAGACAGAAAAGATAATTAGTAAGAAACTATAGGAATATACAAGTAAATTATAGTATAGTAAGAGTTTAGAGGACACATCACAAGCATACTTTTTCCCTCCTCTAAATCCCAAAGCTTGACCGTACCACTTGCAGCTCCAGCAGCTACTAGCACTTCTGAAGAATCAAAGCTTACTGAATCAATCCCGCTTGTATGTCCGGACAAACTCTGCATGAAAATATTGGATTAGACGGAATGAAAATCATCAGACACCCGACCAGAAAGAAAATGGTACAAAAAAAATCACGAACAGAATCGAGAACTGACCAGTATAGCATTGGGCTTACCAATAGCCCAGAGATTAACCTTGTGATCTTCTCCTCCAGTCACAAGAACCCTGGATGATTTCCTGCCAATCTTGAGGCAATTGACACTCGAAGAATGAGCCACAAATTCCTCTTTTCAAGCAATTTTAAAAGAAATTGTGGTCAAGGCCAACAACAGCAGCAGCAATCACTACTATTATCAGTTAAGCAACAGTTTATTCAACGGAGTTTATTTATTTATTTGTTTTATTTTTTAAAAGACAGATCTGAAATGAATAAGGCAAAATGCAGATCAAGCAAAAGAAAAGAAAAAAAAGAGTAGCGTGAGCATTGTAATGAGCAGATGAAGCCGTAAAAACAAAAACAAAATTGAGGAGGATACGGAGTTTGTAGGCGCGTTTAGTAGTCATTGCATTGAGAATTAAGAAGAGAAAAATGGAAGGGTGAATAGAAAACCCTAATAATCGAGCAAATGCCGCAGCAGTTGTTTCTCTTTACACGTTCAGCAAGTTGTTTAAATCATCATCATCGTCTTCAACCTAACAGAAAAGGGGAAAAAAAAAGAAAAAAAAAAACAGATCTCGTTTAGGAAAATACAAACAATAAAAAATTGCAAGCATATGTCATACGTATGTTAGCTAAAAAATCAAAGCAGTGGTCGGATCGACGGAGAGAAAAGCACATACATTGTGTTGGAGTAGTTGAAAGCTACCGCACCGCCTCGCCTCGCCTCGCCTTCTTTATTTTTTGTCTGCCTGTCTTTGTCTATGCTTCTTTCTCCGCACTTAAAATTAAAAATTAAAAATCACGTACTAATCAACTGAGTACCGAGTTATGGCGGAGGAGAAAGTTACAGAATGTCCACCACACACTAGTAGTATGGGTAGTTAAGTAGAAGACTAACACCGGTGGTGAAATGAAACTAATTAAGAAAGAGACTAATTAAGGAATAGTGTTTATTTCTGATGCTGCAGATTTAGCAGTTACCGGGGAAGAAAATGATAAACACAAGCCACGCACAGAGATGGAATGTAACAGGAGAGGGTGGGACTCAGCCTAGAGTAGCAACCAGAGGCAAGAAATAGAGAAAGGAGAAGAGGCGCTTTCACATTCACAGGAGAGATGTGCACCTCTCTCGCTCTCTCTGTGCAAGATAATAAAAATAAAAAAATACTCTGATATTTTTTTAACAAACACTAAAGACTGGAAGTGGAGTGAATTACTTTCTAAGCGTGCTAATTCAAATTAATCTCAAAGGGTGGGAAATAGACTATATGACGAAATATCAAACAACAGGGAGAGGAAAAAAAAGGTGTGTGAAAATTACCCGTCGTCTCAAAGGAGCTGGGACCCCAAAAAAAATGAACAAGTAAACCCACCTGGCTACAAGGCCTCACCGAGCTCAACCTGTGGTGGGCCAGGGTCCATCTCCAACTTTACTATTCAGGTCTCCCTCCTTGCCTGAATTCAAATCAAAATCAAAAGGCCCAGAGCATGCCCCGCCTCCACTTAACCTTCTCGTACCTTTCTCACTTTTTTTCATTTTTCTTTTAAAAGTCAATAGGCCCATGTATATTATAATAATGATTATATTATGCTTATAAAGAATACTAGAACAACGTGTTTTACAGTTTTGCCTCTAATGTTTTCAGTTTTTTTATTTGCTCATTATAGTTTTAAGTCTATTTATTTCAATTTTCAAACTTTATTTCCATCGCCTCTGATAAAAGTAGAGCAATTATCAAAAAAGATAGACAAAAGAGAATGATCTCTTCAGCCACCTTTTAATTACAAAAACAAATTAAGTTTCGTGTCAGTATATTTGTTTTGAATAGAAGTTCAATAAATATATTTTATTCTTTAAATATGTTATAAAGAAGTAGATTGGAGAATATAAATTCTTTGTTCTTATATTTGTTGATACAAGTGCTTGAAAATAATACATTCATGATCTTTTTATTAAAAATTGTTTTAATCATCATAATAAATTTTTATTTATTTTTCTTAAAAAATATATATTTTTTAAAAATAAACAAAACATGTGAATACAAAAGGTAATTTTTTTATTTAATTGATATATTTTTTCCTCTTTAATTCAAGTCATGTAATTTTATGAAAAACTTTAATCATCATTAGCTTTTGATCAATAAACTATGTTGCTAATGAAAAAAAATGTCATTGTAAAAAAAAAATTACATGAACGTGAACAAAAAAAACAAAAAAATATATTTTAACCATTATAATTTATATTTTAATTATCATGTAATTAAATAATAAATATATATTAAAAATATCCATAACAACTTAGGCGTGATACTAATAATTTATAATCAAAATCAAGCCCATGGTCAAAGAGTATGAAGTGCGTGTTAAATAAAACTATGGAAGTTATTTAACAAAAGTGTTATTGAATTGAAAAATTATAAAAAGAATGTTTTATTTAAATTTTTTTGTTTGTTTTTTGCACAACACATCAAAATCACATATAAATACCAATAAACATTTAATAAAACATCAATTTGATATTTTGTAAAATAAAAAAAAAAACATTTTAAAAAATAAATTCAACAATGAAAACGCATTCTTAAAGTAGCACTTTCACATGATCCTGAGGTCATCTATTATTCCAATTCGCTACCCATACACATTACATGATGCATCGGGGGTTGAATAGATGGCAGGGTCTACAGCAACTTAAGGCACTTGACTACAACCTGCTTGTGCTTTAAATCGATACATATACACACATTAACTCTTAACTCACCCCTCAATCCATCTCGTATCATATAACATTTCACCTTGTTGGTAGAAGTAGAACCTACCTCGTACCTCGTATACCTCATATAAAGTTAACTATTGGAATAAGAATTTTTTTTTTTTATGAAGTCCTAAAAAATCCAAGTAATTTAATAATAGGGTTTACGGGTTGGATAATCAGTTAATCAATTTGTTCAAGTAATCTCATTCATTTCTTCTTAGCCAAGATGTTTGATAGTATATACCTAATGTTTAGTAGGCAAAGGTAGCTTATGACTAGTACCTTTAAAAAATCCCTAGAGAAATTTTATACATCTAAAAAGTGTAGAGAGATTAGGATTCAAGACGTCAGATGCAGCCAAGCCCATAAAGACTGAACTTTTCCCCTAGGCTGGAACCCAAGAGAGGATAGTCATCCCCTTTGGCGTGCCCAATAGAGGATATGGTAATTCCCTTGGGTGTGCTCAAAAAAGATGTTGACTCTAGCCAGACCTAAAAGTGACTGGGTTTGGCAGTGTGTCAAGCCCTAAAAATGTCGGGTTTGACACTGGCCAGACATAGACACGATCGGACTTGGCAGTGTGCTAAACCCTAAACATTCCCAAGGGAATGTGCATCCTCCCTTGGGCACGCCCAAAAGAATGACAATCCTTCCTTAACACACCCAAAGAAATAAGGTAATACGAATCTGACAAAATGTCAAACCCAAAGTGTTTTAAACTTGGCATTTAGCAAAATCCAAGGAAACATGAGTTTAATTGTCAGACCCAAGACACTTGGACGTAATAATCAACCAAGTCCATTGCACTTGAACTTTATAGTCACCCAAGTTCAAGATAACATGTATATGACAAACATGTGAGACCTAAAATATTTGAATTTAGCCATCCGTCAAGTTCAAGATAATATGGATCTAGCAAACATGTCAGATCCAGAACATTTGGACTTGATAATCCAGCAAGTTTAAGGTATTTGGACTTGACAGTTAGCCAAGTCAAAAGTAGTAATCATACTCTCTTAGCACGTCCAAGAAAATGACCATCATAACTTAGCATGCCTAAAAAAATAACTACATCCTCTCTTGGCACACCTAAGAGAATGACCATCATCGCATGACACACCTAAGAGAATAAGGTAATGTGGCTCTAGCAGTACTTGGACTTGGTCATCTACCAAGTTCAAGGTAACGTAAGTCTAGCAAACATGCTAGACCCAAAACACTTGGATTTAGCAGTTCTAAAAATACAATGTAACAATTATCCTTCGTTGGCACGCCTAAGAGGATGATCATCCTTTGTTGGCATGCCCAGGAGGATGACAATCCTACCTAGGGCACGCCTAAGAGGATGATCTTTCTCTCTTGAATCTAGCCTAAGAGAAAAACTCAGTTTTCATGGGCTCAGTTATATCTGACGTCTTAGACCCTAGTCTCCTTACACATTTTAGGTGTATAAAATTCCTCTAGGGATCCGTCATATTTCTATCAAACATTAATATGCATGTACATAATATTTATACCTCATTAAATGTTATCAGGGTAAAGTTACATTTCAAGCTTTTCTCTTCACAAAAAAGAAAGATTCATAGGCTATAAATACACCATGAAACCTTAAAATCGAATGTTCATAATTTTTATTCTCTACTGCGCGCGCGCACACACATATATATTCAAAATAACTCTCTCTAAAATATTCTTGCATTTTCTTTTTTTAAAAAAATTATTTATTTAAGCAATTGAAAATCTCTACCTCCATCAAAAAAAATCTTTTACAGGTACTAGTAACAAACTACCTTAAGTCTCTACCTCCATCAAAATGCAAATTGTATTATCCTCCATCAAAATGCAAATTGTATTATCCATCTTATCAAGCTAATGAGTACATCTTATCAAACATCTTAGTGAGGGAAAATGAATGAAACTATTAAAACTAATTAATTAAATAATTATCCATCCACGAAAGCTCTGTTCGTAAGCTATTTTAGATTTTGCTTTATAGCAAATTGTCTAAAAGCGAGGAAAAAAAGGGGCACAATGCTCCTCTTTGACAAATGCTTTCAAACCACGCAGTAAATTCACTTTCTCACGTCTGTTTTCATTGATGTCAAATTTTAGAAGGTAAAATGAGAAAATATGTACATGTTGGGTTTTAAGGAACTTACAGAAACAATATTTAATCACAATAATAATAACAAAAAAAAAAAAACACAACGCTAACATATCTAAATAGCAAGCAAGTCCCAAATACCCATAATGCTAAGTTACTTGAATAGTTAGCATGTTTAATCATATAATTTTCTACCTTGTAGGATGGAAGTTAGTCATTCTTCTCATTTAAACTATTTTAAAAAACAACGAGACATAATTCACAATTCAATTTGAAACATGTGCTTTCATGTCTCTCTATGCGCAGCACCAAGTGAAACTAAAATGTTAAAGAGATCCATCCCATCACATTTTTCGGGCTATCAAAGGTTCCCTTACCAGTTCCCCATGGAAACTGGAAAGATCATCTAAAGGTGATGTGGTCTTGGAGCATGGAAACGGCAACGACACCGACAAGCTGAAATCACTATCTAGAAAAAGAAAAATCGTTCAGAGTTTCTAAGAGATCTTTCAACTGCAACTTGAACTTGAGTTCCACCATCATACTTTATATTCATCTTATAATCTCTCATGCCATGCTAGATGACGACTTTCCAGTAAGAGAAAGAAAACTGCGTGTGCACGGGATAGACTTGAACAAGGTTTGCTTTTAGACTTTGAAGTACTTGTATCCATATTCTGGGTTTGTCATCCGTTCTTCCCAATCGCCTATTCGGCGACCCCCAAAAACTACTTGTTGAATACCTAAATATCTGCCATGAAGGAAAGACAAAAAGGAGCAAGCCAGTTAGAAGTTTGAATTGGTGAACAAAGTGATTTCGAGTAAACTAGACATCATGTTCGGTCTTACTCTGAACTCAATACAGTTAAGCAGTTGAGGAGCACGTCGATGGCAAAAAAATCTGACGTACCAAGATCTACCCTGTAACAACGCATTTGAGATTTCAGATATCTTCTACATGTAACAGTTACGTAAGAGATATGGTATGATCGCTGTCAGAAAAAGGCAAAGAAGTCGTACCAAACACGGCCCCAGTTATCCTGAAACTCAACATCACTGATATCATGAAATGATGATGGCATCACTTTGAAGCCCTTATCTGCATCATAGAGTGGATCATACTCCATTGATGAATTTGCCAACTGCCAACAATGTGGATAGTAACATATTTGAATTTCATTAAGGCCGAGAAAGAAACCAGAGAAGAAATCTATCCATTTATCTAATTGCATCCATCTGATAAAGTGGGAGTAGGGAAGTAGAAATTGCATCTCAAAACAACAGTTAATCCAATCACAGTATCACTTCTGCGACCAATAATCAATAATCGATAGGTGAAAAATCTTGCAATGTGCTCATTAAGCATGAATAAAATGACATAACTCAAGGATATAGCAGTTCAAGCAGAGTTAAAAACATGTAAAAGCAACAAGTAGATGCCAAGACAAGAAAACAGGAAGGAAAAGGTTATATTACTATAAGAGAAACACAAAGTTTGATAACAAGGACACACATGAGATGAGATGAAATGAAACAAAAATAGATCCATGGAAGATGTATTAATCGTTGAGCAGAAAATAGTATACCTGCAAGTTGGAAGAATTGAAAGCACCCAAACGTCCCATTAGATACCAAGATTGAATGACCTGCAAGGACGCAAGTAAATTGATCATATTTCATTAAACGTAAATAAATTATAGATTAGAATTAGAAGGTTAGCAATAAGTACTGACAGTGCCAATAATATCAACATCCTGATCAGAAGGAGAGCCGTAAAACTCAAACCAAATGTAGGAATCAATAGGGTTGAAGTCTCGGAAGCTGACTTTGAAGGAAACTACAGAACCCGTTTTAGACTTGTGGAAGTTACTGCGGCCTTTCTTCCTCACTCTGTCTTCCACTCTTTGCCTCATCAGTTCCGGGTTGCCTATGCTGTCACCAAGAAGGGCACGGAGTTCCTCGTCACTTTTGCAAGCATCTTCAAGAACTCTGCAATGTTGTAGCCAACGATGGATCAGTAATATAATAATTTAATTGAGAGGGAGAGAGAGAGAGAAGAGGCTTAATTACTTGGCCCATGCAGGATAGTTGTGAAGGCGATCGTATTCGCGTTTCCTTTTATCTTCACGAACTTTGAGCAATCTTCGTCCTCTCGCTGTGGTTCCGGAGACCACCAAAGAGCCGCCGTTATCATCTCTTTTTGTCTTCTTTTCTCCAATTCCATCATCCGAAGAAGCGACAACCAGTAGCTTCTTCTTCTTTATAGTGGTAGTTGTATCGCAATTGTTGTTAATGTTATGTGGGCGCGATCCCCATCCCCACCTCAAACCCAATCCCAGACCCAAACCCATACCCGGCATCTGCAACAGAGACACGGGCATTTCTCTCTTCCTCGCACTCCACCGCTGTTCTCCTTCTTTATCTTTATCGGTAATGTTAGTGCTTCTTTTCTTTCCTCCCATTATAATGGACCCAGCCTAGTTTTCTATTGGACCCAATTATTAATAGCCCATTAGAAATAGGAGGGGGCACTCTTCCACCAGTCAATAGTCATTGTCAAGAGAGTCTTTGGATTTAAGAATGATGATTTGAAATTAACATATTTATTCGTTCAAATAAAAAATGGTAACTTCAAGCGCTCCGATATGTCTAGGATGGAATTTCCCAACAGTTGTGCATATTTCAACATTTTTTGAGAAACAAAACTACAGTAGAAGGGATCTTTTTGAAAACTTGGCTTTGATTAATTGATCCTTCGAGGCCTGCTGATGCACAATGATTGAGAAACGTATCGATATCCTCAATTCCTGCATAGGTACAGGCCTAAGCTTTCTATACTTTTCAAAATGACATTGGAAAGATGCTCTGCTCTTAGAGAAGGCCAGCTGCAATGTGCTCTGATGGCTATGAGCTTCTCAGATAGGAGTACGCATCAAAGGTTGAACAAAATTAATAATCTAGAGATCCTCAATGCAGTATAACTTACAATTGACAAAAGATGATTATTTCATTGAAAAACCAAACATGTCTATTTGATTAGGAGAAGCAAACATAGTTTTTGGAAATGAGGGTTAGTCCCCTGTTGTGCACCCAAGAAATGGAATTAAACCGATTGCACCATAGAAATTCCAGTGCCAAAGATGCTGCTAAGCTGCACTCTATGAAATGGGCTTCAAGATGTACATCTTGCATGCATGAGAATCCATGGTGGCTGTCAGGTTCCCTACAAAATGAGTTTTCAAGGTCTTGTGCTGCATAAGAGATACCCAAATATTAGAGATCCTGAAAGACGAAATGTTCAACGAGTTCCATTAACCCAACACAAAACACTCGTACCCAACAGAACCAGGGCATTAACAAGACAAAACATACAGTTAAAATTACTATATAAATACCTCCCAGAGATCTCTTGCTTCGACGATACTGTTGAGAGGAATTCCAATGTCATCCCACTGGGCGGAAATAGAATTACGCCAGGGGCCTCGGTTGACTAGTAGAACAGCTACCCTATAGCCCGCGAGAGGCCCTGCCCAGATCTGATGAGACAAAAAAAATGGCGCAACTAAGATTATGCTCAACGATTCTACACTAAGTAAAACATGGTATAACTACTATGGACCAATAAGTTTACCTCAAGATCACCTTCCATCCTAACCTTCTTAGCTTGTACCCCAAGTGGATCTTTATCATAAATGGTCAAGAGGAACCGCCATTTAGTGAACTAAGGATTTCATTCATGCAGACATGGACATGTAAGATGAACATGTAAATGCAGAGGACAATATGATTACCTTGATTAACAGCAATAACTTCCTTATTGGCAATGATATCCATTGTCTCTTTCGTCATGTTCCTCACATCACAACCAAGAAGAAGGGGAGCCTGTATACAACTAAAATTCACTGAAACAGTTCTCCCAGAATATTGGCTCACGTAAAGCAGGACATTGAAAGGAAGACGTTGCCTAGAATACCTTTGAAATGGCCCAAATACTGAAGTGCACTGTGTACTCATCTTTTGTCATCCCTCCATTCCCCACCTCAAGCATGTCAGGATCTGTGTTAAAAAAGAGAAAACAGACCTCAAACAAAGATAAGCAAAATTTGCTAAAACATGTCTCAGCTTGTAAAACATTTTCTCACTAGCAGAAAATACAAACCATTCCAACCACCAGGCCTTGCAAGCTCTGCATAGACCTCATTCATGTCTGCTCTTGAAACCATACTGCCAATGAGCAAAGAGTTTTTGTTTAGTATTTAAACACCAGGACCTTACAAACCAAAGACAAACTTAATTCAAGTACGATTTACCTGTCCCATGTATCAGAAATATCATTAGTTGTCCTCCAGCTATTTCCTACCTTAGCACCCCACGTTGCAGGATGCATGTCTCCCCTGACAAACAAGGAAAAAGAGACGTCAAACCAAGACATGTGAAAATTGCACAATGAGCTATGAAATCCATAGTCATGATATATCAGGTTACCATTCACAAAGTGAGAAAAATATAGGGTGGCCAGTTTTCATCAAAGCGCGGGTCATTACAGGGTACCTACAAAGATGAAATTAAGATTTTTGTCACTTGGAAGCCTGAAGTGTTAATTTAACAGCAAACAACAGAAGAACAATACATTTAACCATGTAATGGAACTAAAGACATGATCGGATCACCTAACAGTTGGCTTTGTACCATCATTGTTACAGTTATCGTATTTCAAATAGTCAATACCCTGCAAACAAAGTGAATTGATTCAAATAGGATCGTCTTTCACATGTGTAAGATTTAGTTGGATTTCCTAAACATAAAGAAAAGAAAAGGGTTCTCTAGTTTTTTACCCATGAAGCAAAACTCTTGGCATCTTGTTCCTCATGACCAAGTGAGCCAGGCATGGTTTTGCTGCAAGTAAAATACCTGCAAGATATGTGGTGGACTAATTCATCTACCGAGATACTATTTCTAAGTATGTGATATATTTTTGTTTAGAGCGGACAGGGTAGAAAGGCATTACCCTGCATCTGAGTAGATTCCTAATTTAAGACCTTTGCTGTGAACATAGTCTGCCAGGGCTTTAATACCAGAAGGAAATGTTGATTTCTTAGGCACTAGATTACCCTGAAACTCAAAACTCAGTACAGTTTAGAGCCAGCACAACTCTTAACAAGTTGAAAATAAATGCTTGTAATTATAATATTTCACAAGCAAAAAGCTTTTATATTGAAGAAAAATGAAAATAAAAGAAGAGATGAAACAAATGCTTATATACCTTGCCATCACGAGCCATTTCAGCCCAACAATCGTCTAACATAAATGCATCATCTCGTTAGCTGGTTTTTTACATAAAGGCATGAAAGACAAAGATCACGGAAAGAAAGAAAGTAATTGAAACACACACATACCAATGTTAACATATGTGTAGCCAAGTTTAGACAGGCCGGTGGAAACCAGGAAATCAGCTGTAACGTCAACAAAATAAGCAAGATAGTATATATAGTTATCACGGAAGCGACTCCTGAGACTTTAGGAATTGCACAGTGCATTACATAGTAGTATAACCTTATGATAATTTGGACAAAATCACTTTTTTAGACCAAGTAAAAACATATTGCACAGTTAGATTTAGATGGAGAACAAAAGAAGTCACCCTCACCAGTCGCTTTGATAATTTTCTCATCAATTTTGCAATTGAAGTGATTCCAACTATTCCATCTACATCAAGACGAGAACCAATAAATGAGTGTGGAGAATCACCGACGACAACAAATTCAAATTAAAAATAAAATACCAACTATATGGTAACCAGTAACTACTACCATATCAGCATAGCTAATTGTCAATTAGTGGAATTGGCAACTTGGTATGGTGGCCAAGTGCTGTTAGAAATGCGAAAAGCATTGATTTCATATTCTTCGATTTAATTGCAACTCGAACAGCATTATCAAGCACGCACAGAGGGGCCTATAACTATAATTCAGCGACAAAAAGAAAACTTGTAAAAAACAAAACAAAAAAACGTGCTTTGACAAGAAAATCCAAATCGGTTACCAATTATTAGGCAGTAGTGTTTTTTTTTTTTCTTTGGGTAGGGGCCTGATCATGGTACGAGTAGTTGTTTGATGGAGTGAAAGTGATGCATGATGATGAGACTAGTGTTCAGCCAACGATTTGAAGGATAAAGTAAGTGCCGAAATAATCGAAGACTAACAGATTGGGGGAAATCAATTCAATTATACATGAATAGATATCTATGTCTATATCCTGATACAGTTCAAATGCGCTGTCAACCTCAGAAGCCCAATCAATTACTGAAAGATTACAAAATAAAAGAGAGAGAGAGAGAGAAGCAAGAGAGACAGGTTGATCGGGACACATGTAAACAGGTATACATAGAGGAGTGAAGTAGTAGGAATTAGGTGCGTACCCCATGGGAGGAGTGTCGGCAAGACCATTTGCAAGCAGATTTCTTCTACTACTATCCCAGTTTGACGGAAGTCTGTCTTTTTGTACTCTTGAAACCGAATCAACAATGGTTACGCCGGGGATATCCCTGATGGATGATGATGAAGAGGAGGAGATGAGTAACAGGAGACACAATGCTAGTATACAGTTACTACTACCATTAGCACAGCTCTCCATCATCTTCACTGGTATTGTATATATGAGCTGCTTAACTGCTCTAGGCAAGGAACGTGGGCACGGGCGGAAGAGAGAGTAGCAAGCCAAGCAGTTGATCGATAGTCTACTACTAGTCTGTCTGTCGGCAGTGATAGGATAGACTACAGCGTAAGGGGTAAGACTAAAGCGTGCGTAATGCGTGCGTAATGGGTAAGACTAAAGCGTAATGGGTAAGACTAAAAGCGTGCGTAATGGGTAAGACTAAAGCGTAATGGGTAAGAGCATCTACGACAGGATAGACTAAAGCGTAATGGGTAAGAGCATCTCCGGGGGTAGATGCGAGAACCAAATTGATATTATGATTTTTTTAATAGAGTAAATATAGTTTTTTTTATGTATTTTAAAGAGTTAATTATATTTTATATTAATAAAATTATTTATTAATTATAATTAATTAATGCAATTTTAATCAATTTTCTATTCATAAAAATATATTAAACAAACTTTTTAAATATTTTTGACAGGTGCATAGAAATAATTCTTTAGCATATAATAACAAAAAATAAAAGACATCAGTGTTTTACCGTAGATTATAAGTGTTTTTACTATAAATTTGAGCAATGTTTATCAAAGAAAAGTTGGTTGGTTCTCGCGATAAGTTGTGAGTTATATATTTTTTGCTATTTTTTCATTATATGCATTAGGTGTTGTGGGTTGTTGGATTGTTTATTATCAGTGAGTTTTTGATGACATGTTATAATCCTGATTTATTCAGTGAGGAGGGCCTCTAGTTAGATTCAGGGGTTATTGCGATGTACCTGGTTGCGTGGTAACTTTTGATTTTGGTTGATTTTCCATGGGATGGGAGTGGTTTCATTGGTGCTTCTCTTCATTCTGTGCAGGTATAGTTGTCCTATCACTATGTTGGGTTGGTACAAGTGGTGCCGAATTATTTATTTTAATTATTTCTTTTGGATTTCACTGTATTCGAGGGATATATGAAGGATTTTGCGTTTGAGATTTGTTGGATCTGACCCCAAGCCAGACCCAGGTTGCCTGGGCCTAGCGCCCCAGTCAGGCCCGACGCAGGTGGGTATTAATAATATTAATACTAAAAATATTATTATTTGTATTATAATTAATATAATAATTGATAAATTTGAAAAAAATATTATTTATATTTAAAAAACAATATATTTGATTTGAATGGTCAAATTAAAAATTATTATTATTTTTATTATTATCGTTAACAAATTTGGAAAAAAATATTATTACTATTGAAGAAAAACCATAAAATTTATTTGAATTGATTAAAAACTACAAGAACTTAGGTCAAGCTAGTTAATATTATTGTTGTTGTTGTTCTCATCATCCTCATTAATAGATTTGAAAAAAATATATTATTACTAACAAAGAAAAACCATAAATTTTATTTATAGAAATTAAAAACTATAAAAACTTGAGCTAGACAAGCTCAATATTATTAATAATATTATAAATATTATTATATTCATTAATAGTATTAAATTTGAAAAAAATATTTTACCATCGAAAAAAAAACATTGATTTGATTTGAAAGATAAAATAAATTGTTGTTGTTGTTATTGTTAACTTGAGTTTGTCATCCCCTTCCATACTCAAGTAACTAGTAGTTGGAAAGAGGTGCCCGACTCAAGCTGCTTGGGCCTGGCAGGGGCATTAGACCCAAGTCACTTAAGTCTTGCGGCCCTGCTAGGCCTAGGGCTCTTGGATCCGATGTCAGGATCTAAGGCTCTAGGGTTCAGCGTTCAAACCCAAGGATCCTGGGTCTATCGTTGTAGCCATATCTAGAGTTCACGGGTCTGATGTTTAAAAGGGACCCAATGCTTTTGTACCCAACGTTGTAGTCAGACCCAAGATTCTAGGATCTGGCATTGCAGCTATACCCATTTAAACTCGAGTCAAACAAGTTTAATATTATTATTATTGATATTAAAAATATTATCATTTTCACTATAAATATAATTAATAAATTTGAAAAAAATATTATTAATATTGAAAAAAACCATGGATTTGATTTAAAAGGTAAAATTAAAAATTATTATTATTATTACGATCATTAATAGATTTGAAATAGAATACTATTAATATTGAAGAAAAACTATAAATTTGATTTGAAAAGATTAAAAACTATAAGAACTTAGGTCATGTAAGTTTATTGTTGTTGTTGTTGTCATTATCATTTATAAACTTGAAAAAAAAATATTATTATTGTCAAAGAAAAACAATCAAATTTATTTAAAGGGATTAAAAACTATAAAAACTTTGGTTTGATAAGTTTAATATTATTATAAATATTATAAATATTATTATATTCATTAATATTATTATTTTAAAAAAATTATTACTATCGCAAAAAATATATATATTTGATTTAAAAGGTAAAATAAATTATTATTGTTACCACTATTATTTTCATTATTAACTTGGATATGACATTTCCTATTCGACCCAAGCAAACTGGGGCTGAAAGGGACACCGAATCCAAGCCACTTCAGTTTTGTAGCTCCGCCAAACTCAAGACAAGACTCTAGGGTTTGGTGGTACAATTAGCCCACAACTCATGGGTCTGGCCTTGTTGACTGACCTAAAACTCTTGGGTATGGTGTTACAGTTAAACTCAAATTCAGGCTCCTAGGTTAGGCATTATAGTCATATCTAATGTTCTTAAATTTTTGCTTTTCTCAATACTTTTTATATATATAAAAATAACTTACAGCATAACACAGACAACCTAGCTAGAAAATGCTATTTTAACTCGTCAATGTAGCTTTTCCCCATAATTTTTGACTTGTGGCTTTCCATGTAGCACTTCCACTTGAGATACCTTAAATGCACCAGATATGAATGGATGGATGGATGACATCCCCTTTTATAGCCATGTTTTTTATAGACTAAGTGGCTGTTTGGTATTGTGGCTGCGGGTGAGGTTCATCCGCAACCATAATTTTTAATGTTTGGTAATGCTCTTACCATAATTTTTTAGTGGTGGATACCACCATTAACTGTGGCATAGCCACAAGTTACAAGAAGCAGCTATTTGCTGCTTCTTGTGATGAGAAAATTGATGAATAGTGGAGCATGGCTTCATTGTTCATCCATTTTCTTCAATGAACATGCTCCACTGTTCTCGCCGGACCAGTTCGGTTCAAAGCTAAAAATGAATTGAACCGGGTCCAACCCAACAAAATAATAAAAAAATATTTTTTATTTTTAATTATGTTTTATTCGAAAAACTAGTGTTGAACATTATTCAATGACTACATAAATTAGACGGAGATCGCTTGATGACGCCGCATTTACAGAATTTGATCGCAATCTCAATTTTGTTCCTGATTGTATTTTACCTGATGTTGTTGCGCTCTTAAGAAATTTGTGAAAACTATAGTCCTTTTCGAATATATTTTATACGTGATGGAATTGTGAATAGTTTAATGGAACAATAAAAAATATTTTATATAAAGTATTATTTATTTCATGATGTAATAGCAATAATTAAATCTATAATATTTAAATTCAAAACCTCAATTATTTTAATATATATTTTTAAAATTATTTTATAACCTCAATTTCAAAAGCATTTTTAACTAAACACATTAAACTATTTTTTGTTCAACTTCAATTTCAACAACAGTTTTAACCAAACACCTATTTTTTCAAACTAACTTCAACTAAAAGTACTTTTTATAAAATAACTTTTTTCAAACCACAACCACAACAGCTACCGCAATACCAAACACAATTATTTGAGTCGCGTCTTGTTAAAATAAATAAGTAAACTTTTAAAATGGTTTTTTTACAATATTTTTTTATTTTTGATTAAAAAATATATACAAGTATTTAATTAAATAAATCAATAATCATTAGTGCTATTAAATGAAAAAAAAGTGTTAATGTGTCAATTCGAGCCATTAGTGCTAGGTCAAGTAATTTTTTTTCTAATGCAAAATAATTAATGTGTAGGTATTATTAACATGTTTTTTTTTTTGACACAACATTAAGAATATAACTACGAACAAAAAGTTGATACTTACATACAATAAAACATACCAAATATCATATGCATTAATAAAAACATGTAATATCTCAAGCTAGTTTTTAATGTTCTGGAAAAACAGAACAATATTGTAATTGCTATGGTAAAATACTAACTCTTTAATATTTGTATAATTATTTTTTTAAGAAAAAGGTGTAAAGAAAAAAAAAACAAGCGACAAGAGAATGAAGATAAAAACAAAAAGAATGGTATAAACAGGCTGAGAATGATGAATTTTGAAAACAAAAACAATCTCAATCAATATAAGTAATAATTAAAATATCAAGAATCATATTTGAAAGATTAAAAAAATTATAAGGGGTAAAATTGAAAAACATTTGTAATTTGATAGGTTATTTATAGATTTTAAAAAAGTAAAGGGATGAAATTAAAAGGCATCTGTAATTTTATAGCTTGTTATAAAATAAAAAACAGCAATCAAAAGTATATGGATGAATATCAGTGGAAAAAATATTGAACGGGTTGTCTTTAAATTGTGTAGCGGCCGGTGCAAGACTCGAGTAGGATTGTGAATTTTTAAAAACACGTCATACCATCATGTATAGAGTGTCATGATCTTTCAGAAGGCAACATTTGGTGGCTAGATAGCTTCATACATATTTTAACGGCTTGAAAGCCACCTACATGCTACATGTACAATGCACGCGACAATAGTTTTTTAAATAATATTTAATATATAATAATTATAATAACACCCAGAGCACTAATCTATAGTGATAGAGATCAAAAAAATAATCCTACCAGAGAGTAGTTTTTTTTATTTTACTTGCAAGGTTACTCCTAATAAAAAAAGTATAAGATTTTTTTTATTCAGGACTAGGTAGTAATTTTTCATTCCAAATTCATATTGAAATGCACACACGTAGAATATTTATATTTCTTAGAACTTAATGTAATTTACACATGCTCTAATATTGACATAGAATGCATGATTGTATATTATTTATAATCCAGAAATTTCATATTTGTATATATACTTCAAATATGTATTATAATTTTAATTCATTTCAAATGATAAATATTATTTAATAGATAATGAATATTGAATCAGATAAAACTTGATAGATAGAGTATGACTATTAATAAAATAAAAATCTATGTGTGAATATCCATAATCATCCTTATTTTCTTATTTGCAAAAATCCACTGTCATCTTTATTGCCTTGCAAAAGAACCCTTACTTTTGCATCACCACCAAAGAACTCGCACACTTTGATTATCAGCGGATCCTATGTGGTCTGTGGGTTGGCACCAGTCAAGTGCTGAAGCGGGCTTTCGAATCGAGGCCAATTGAATTGCAGACCCAAAATGAATTAAAGAGCAGTAATTCATAGGTGCGACGCAGGCTTTAGAAGATGGACGACGTGTCTTTTACGTTTAGATCGACGACATGTTTCGTCTTCTTATCCCCGCAACTGTTTTTTAAGTTCTTTTCTTTTCTTTTTTCTTTCTTTCTCCCCTCTCTAGTCACAACTCACATCAGAGAAGCAGAGAAGAATAGAATGGGAAGTGCAGCAGCCCAAATCCCGACGAGCTTTGGACATGAGCTCAGAGCTTGTCTTCGTTGCCGCCTTGTCAAAACTTACGACCAGGTTCTCTTCTTGTTTTTCTCTCTTCTCCTTCTTTGTACAGATTGTTGCTCATTAGGGCTCTGGACTTATTATTTATCGGTAAAATATTAAAAAAAAAAATGTGCAGTTCAGAGAGTCGGGATGCGAGAACTGTCCCTTTTTTAAGATGGACGAAGATCATGAGCGTGTCGTTGATTGCACAACTCCTAACTTTACCGGGTAGGCTAATCATCCTCCTTTCTCTTCCTTTTCTATTATCTCAACAACAACTCCTTCCAATAATTATTTTTCTCTATGTTTGTAATTTCTTCTTTTCTCATCCTATTTCATGCCTTACTTTTTCTAACATTATTGCAGGATAATTTCTGTTATGGATCCGAGTAGAAGCTGGGCTGCTCGCTGGTTGAGAATTGGTATGTTAAACAATAATCTCCGACCCTCTTTCTCCCTTTTTGTTTCTGCTTTCAGATACTTTCCGATCCCCAGTTTTTCCTTTCTTTTCTTTTTTTACTTGTTTGTTGTGTTAGCTTATGTGAATTTTCGGAGCTGTTTCCAACCTTCCAAGGACATAATTCTGAATAGTTATAGGATTGAGGCCAAGTAGTATTCTTCCAGACTTGCGTAGATGTTATAAAGTTAGTTGCTTAGATGGTAGAAAGTTAAAACCATGCAAGGAGATTCGAGGGTGATTATCTCTTTAGTCACAATCTGATTCACTAACTCATTTGAATAATTATCACAAGAAATCTTTTCTTTAGGCGTAAGTTGTCATGATGCTCCTTTCCTATGGTATTCACACGTTGATTCCAACACATATTGAGTGTGGGGTGAAGCTTTTTTTATTTAATGAAGGGCAATTCTGTTGGTGTGGTTTGAGAGTTGTTCGGATGGTTAAGGCTCCTTATCAAACACCACTTGTGTCAAGGTGCAGCACAGATATAAACTATTAGTTGAAGTGTCTTTAGTGGGGCAACAGGTTCTGCATATTCATACAAGTGAAGGATTTTGGGAATTTTGTTATTCTGAACATTGTTCAGTTGATACTACTATAGTCCAATTCATTTCCTTTTCTGCTTTGAAAATTCTCCTAATTGATCTTCCCTCATCACCATGGACATTTTGGGGGCATTCCATTACCAGGATTAGATTGATCAGGTATCCAGATGTAGAAGCATGCCTATGCACACAATTCTTGTTCTTTCCAAGGGATGGTTTGACACGCAAAGTTGTCATTGATACTTTAGTACCTCAATATATTTCTCCTTCTGAGATTCTGTAGGTTCTTTTTTTCTTTGTAAAGATTTTTGTCCATCTACTGTTCTAGATTTGAATATGTTATTAGAAAATTGGTTCTTTTTGCTTGATTCTTTTAAACCTGTTTCAGGAAGATTTGTACCTGGTTGTTATACACTTGCTGTTTCAGAGGCACTTCCAGAGGACTTACAGGTATAATTCATCATACCAAGTACATTATAGATGCTTTGTTTAAGCTTAATAAATATACACATCAATTTTGCATCTTAGTTAACCAACAGTAACTGTTTCCAGTTAAGATAAAGTACTATAAACTTCGTGCTACATTTGCATGCTAATGACGTGCTCAATTTATCCACCCACATTGGCTGTTTGTGGAAAATTTCTGTGTTGATACTATGCTAGATATAAAAAGTGTTTTATGTCAGTGTGAAATATTACCACTCGCCACTCTTAGTTGCTGGAGTGTGCAAAACTTCATTGAGACCTCTCACATTGTATACATGTTTGGGAGTTCATGTTGCATGTATGTTTGGAAGTTGAAATTTGTAAAAGGGTTCACTGTATGCTCTATCATGGCTAAGCTTTGTGCCAATTTGAAAGCATGCTGCTTGCACCTTTTAATCCTATATTTTACTAGTCATGCCATCTGGTGCATGTTTAATTGTATTTTCCCAGACAATGAGCAGCTGAACTTTTCCTCCTCATCTTCTTAGTTGAAAGTTGTATCTGGCAGTATTTTTGTTTCTCGTGCTACCTGAAGTTAAAAGCTGATGATGCATTCATTCCCCCAACTGGGATTATGAAAGAAAAAATAAACTTTTCACTATATCCATTGGATCGGTCATAGGATTTTTGTGAGTCACGCTGAGATATAGGTCAAAGATTCACCTTTAGTGCCGCCAATACTTTATAGCTGAAGAAGAGAATTTACCACAGAAACTTCTATCTTTGAATTCTTTTCCTCTTTTTAGCTGGAATGCTATTGCTCTTCTTGCATAACGTGTAGCACCACTGTAAAATCGTTACCTGTGCTAGTGGGTGTCTGCTGCACCCAATGATTTGTTTATATTCTCTGATTTTTATATTCCGCTCCATCTGGACTAACCCTTATGCTGGCCTCCTTGCAGAATTTATGTGAAGATGAGCGTGTGCCCTACATTCCACCAAAACGTGTATAGAACATGACCAACTGAAGTTAACCTGCTTATCACACTGTAATATCTCAGACAGAACTTTTTGTGTTAGTTCTTAGATCCATAAGACTTCTTGCACAACTGTTACCCTGCATTCTTAGCTGCTAATAGTCTCATATTCATTGTTTTTTCACTGATGCTGCTGTTTGGGACCCTCTTTTCTTCTTCTTCCCTTTTTTTTTCCTGACAAAAAGCGCTCAGCACTGCTGATGGAGTGAGAGTTTGGTGTGAGGGAAACATGGATTACAAGAGATTTTGTTCAGAACTGGAAACGGAATCTTCTCTCGTGTTTTCTGCTTTTGAAAAAAATAATTTTTAATTTTTTTTTACTTTAAAATAATATATTTTTTTGTATTTTCAGATTAAAAGCTCAGTTAAAAATAAAATTTAAAAAATAATAAAAAAAATATTTTAATGTATTCTTAAACAAAAATTATTAAAAAAATAACAAATATTATAATATAATAATACAATCTTTTTGTGGATCTTAAAAGAAGGGGCTACAAATATCTAGAGAATAAACATTATTGGGTTAATAGTCAGGCCCATGCGAGAGAGATTTATAGGTGCGATTTGTCTTTGGGCCAGGTTTATTTCAATAGATAGATGGTCGTGGCGTAGCCGGTTATCATAAAGTGTCAACAGAAGAGGGAGGTTTAGTTTTGAGGGAGGATTTGTTTTTGAGATTATGAATTTTTTTTTAATTTGTTTTTTATTTAGAAATGTATTAAAATAATATTTTTTTAACAAAATATTTTTAATATTAGTGTATCAAAATAATTTAAAAATATTAATTTTAAAAAAATAATTTTTTTTAAAACACAAAAATAAATAACATATTAAAAAACTAGTAACATATGAATGCCAGAACCCATTCCAAGATGCTTAATATCTTCACCCAAATCAAAATCTACCACGTGGATGTTTGCTTTGCTTCATGTTTTCGAGGAGACAATAAAAAACACCAGGATAGGTTACGAATTATAACTGTAGTGTACATGAGCTGTCCAAAAATATTAGAAATCACTTGTCTTTGAATGGCTGATGTGGTTTACTCTAATCATTGTGCCATTGAATTTGTCTGGTAAGAATCTTCTCCAGCAATGATGTTGGTGATTTCTTTATTTATTTTTGTCCTCTCTCAATTTGTTTTATAAATTACCAAAAAAAAAAAAACTTTAAAATCATATTGAAATTTGATAACGATATTATTAGTATTAGTAAAAAAATCTTGATGAAATATATTCTACAACGTTAAAGAATATTATCAAGATTAGAATGAACTAATATCAAATCGTTGAACAACTCATTAGATCTAATATATTAACTGTTAGTGATATTTTTTAATATCATTGAATTTATTTATTCAAGATTTTTTTAATGATATTAGTGTTATTATGATCATTGTTTTGATTTGTTTTTGAGATTTTTTTCTTTCTTTTCATGTTTTTTTTCCTCTTTTTTCTTTTCTTATATCATTCTATTTTACTAAATATTGTAGATAACAATTGTTACCCGTGAGTTAAGCATATTTAATAATCTCTAAGCTATATTATTTCACTAGAAAAATTTTAGAGTCCGAATATAATGTATCGCTGATCCATCATCTTGTGTGTACTAGACTGCGGTGTAGGGCTGTTCTGTAGGTTTTTTTTTTTTTTTTTTTTAAATGTATCAAGAAAAAAGAAAATAAAAGAAAAATAATAGTTCAGTAAATGAAGAGGAAGGAATAAAAGGGGGAATGTGGAATGATCCGTTGCGTGGTAATGGTATATGCTGATATGCATGTCTTGATTGGATAAAAATAAAGAAGAAGAAAAATTAATTTAAATTAAATGTTCAATGATCTGACTATAATAATTAATAAGTGAAGTCTCTCTTGTTCCAGGTGAAACACGCATACAGTGCTTCTTGTGCGTCAGCAGGACGAGTGCAAGCACAAGCAGCAACAAGCGTCATTTCATAACCACTAGAATAATAGAGATAAGAGAGAGACAGAGCAACCACCGTTTCGGATTTTATAAGCAAATACTTACATGATAAAAACATATAGAGAGCTAAGAGAGGGACAGAGACAGGAGAAGAAACGGGCAGCAGCAGCAGCTACCCCCAGCACTTGAATTGGGTAACCTTACCGCCATTTCTTGTCGTTCCCTTCTTCTTCTGATTTCATATTCATAATTAATTAATTTCCTTCTTGTTCTCTCACAGTAAGTTGTTGAAGCTCAATCAATCAATCAATCATCTCTTCTTCTTTTTCTTCTTCTTCTTCAGTTGGATCTGCCGGTTTCAAACACCGAATGATTGAATGATAATTGATCTACTTGCTTACATGGATAAATAGGTAGATACATGCCTTTTTTTTATGATAGAAATACACAAATATTAATTTGTTTTTGTGGCAGAAATTAAAATAAAAATAAAAATCAAATGGCCAACATAGACATAGAAGGACTCCTAAAGGAGCACCTGGATGATGAAGAGGGGCGTGTCCCCAGGACCAAGATCGTTTGCACTCTGGGACCTGCTTCTCGATCCGTCCCCATGCTCGAGAAGCTTCTCAGAGCTGGCATGAACGTTGCTCGCTTCAATTTCTCCCATGGCACCCACGAGTACCACCAGGAGACCTTGAACAATCTCAGGATTGCTATGCAAAACACCAACATCCTCTCTGCTGTCATGCTCGATACCAAGGTCTCTGCTCTTTTCTCTCACTCTCCCCCTTAATTACTCCTACTATTAACCTCAATTTTTATTTTTATTTTATTACTGCTAATCTTAATCACCGTAATTCTTCTTTCCATCCATCCATCTACCACTCTGTGCCTGCCTTTCTAATCTGTATTATACGCTGTTGATGATGTATTTTTCCTTGTCAATTAGGCATCTACAATCACATCAGTTTCTTTCTTGACGGGATCGATATCCAAGTCCCTTTTTTTGGACAGATAATGAAGCATTCGCACCTAATTAAGCAGAGCACTTATTTGTCCTGTCTTTCTTCTTCTTTGTACTCGCAAACACATGTTTATGTACCTCCATAACCTTTTGTCTTAGGGGCCTGAGATTCGTACCGGTTTCCTGAAAGATGGAAAACCTATTCAGCTGGAGGAAGGTCAGGAAATCACCATCACTACTGATTACAGCATCAAGGGTGACACAGACACGATCTCCATGAGCTACAAAAAACTGCCTGTGGATGTCAAGCCTGGGAATACCATATTGTGTGCAGATGGCACCATCACCCTCACTGTCTTATCTTGTGATCCCCAGGCTGGAACTGTCAGGTGCCGTTGTGAGAACACTGCAGTGCTTGGAGAGAGAAAAAATGTTAATCTTCCTGGCGTTGTTGTCGATCTTCCCACACTGACAGAGAAGGACGAGGAAGACATTTTGGAATGGGGTGTTCCCAACAACATTGATATGATTGCCCTTTCTTTTGTACGCAAGGGTTCCGACCTTGTTCATGTGCGTAAGGTTCTTGGGCCCCATGCCAAGCACATACAGTTAATGTCAAAGGTAGAATGCCCTCTTTTGTATTCTGTTCGAGTTCATAACAGAGCGCATGCATGTGCGGGAGGCATCATCGAACTTATATTCCCACAACTGCATCTCAGCATCTCCATGTCCAGGATATTAGCTGATATAATCGTTTCTTTATCATGCTTCTTGTTTTTTTTTTTAAAATTTCAATCAACTAATAAATAATTTGATTCCTTTGGTTTTGTTAGGTTGAGAACCAGGAGGGAGTCATTAACTTCGATGAGATCTTGCGTGAGACTGACTCCTTCATGGTTGCTCGTGGTGATCTTGGAATGGAGATTCCAGTTGAGAAGATTTTCCTAGCACAAAAGATGATGATATACAAGTGCAATCTTGTTGGCAAGCCTGTTGTAACTGCCACTCAGATGCTAGAGTCTATGATCAAGTCTCCTAGGCCAACCCGTGCGGAAGCAACCGATGTTGCTAACGCTGTCCTCGATGGCACTGACTGTGTTATGCTCAGCGGAGAGAGTGCAGCTGGGGCCTATCCAGAGCTTGCAGTCAAGATAATGCGTCGAATTTGTATTGAAGCAGAATCCTCCCTTGACTATGCTGCCATCTTCAAGGATATGATAAGATCAATTCCACTTCCTATGAGCCCATTGGAGAGTCTCGCATCCTCGGCTGTACGTACTGCTAACAAGGCCAAAGCAAAGCTCATTGTGGTGTTGACACGTGGCGGGACCACAGCCAAATTGGTTGCCAAGTACAGGCCAGCTGTCCCAATCCTTTCCGTGGTCGTTCCCGTACTGACTACTGATTCATTCGACTGGGCATGTAGTGATGAGACTCCTGCAAGGCATAGTCTGATATATAGGGGCTTGATTCCCCTTTTAGCAGAAGGATCAGCCAAGGCCACTGATGCAGAATCTACAGAGGTGATTTTGGAAGCTGCTCTCAAGTCAGCAACAGAGAGGGGGTTGTGCAAGCCTGGTGATGCGGTTGTTGCACTTCATCGCATTGGAGCTGCCTCTGTTATTAAAATATGCACAGTGAAATGAGCAGGTACGTGCAACAAAGTGCCTTAGACATGGCCAGAAAGGGAATCAAGATGGAAGTTTATTGCTAACATGGTATCTCTTATGCTCATGCTTCGTGTGAACGGTTATTGGAGACTTGGATTATTTCCTTTTATCTTGCCTGAGTCATGTTAGGTGGTACTCTTATCTCCGTTTAGATTAGGTTGGTAGCATATATAAAATAAGAAGCAGAGCCCTTCAACTTTCTTATAAAGAGCACCGAGGTAAGGCTTTTTAATTCGTTTACACAGCAACTATCATGTAATGTGCAAGAAGGCAAGGCAAAAGAGTACCATTTAAGCTCATGCCCGGCATTTGGTATTGTTCTCCACGCTGGCTCTTCCAGCCAATTTTGGATCAAAGCAGAGTCCTCCTTTGACTATTGAATTTTGTTGAAGACGTAAAACTAAAAAAAGGACGATGTTGCCCTTTGCGGAGTTAAATGGGAGTTGATTGAAGATGTAGAAGGTAGTTTAAGTAGGTGCAAAACAACTTCTTCTGGTTGGGTGGATGATCCTCCAATAATTAAGTTGATGCCTGAGGCCTTAGAAACTGATTAGGAAATAAAGTAGTGTTTGTTCTTCTAATAGGAGAATGGCAGGTCTGCCTGGACGAGGGGGGCATCCTAATTCTTGATCACCGTCTACCAGGCGAGCCTTTCTTGATCGGGTTTTTATTTGCTGATAGTGGCTTAGCATATAAAATAACAAGCAGGGGCGCCCCTTCATACACACGTGACGACTAGCTCTTGCCAGAATAAAAAGGATAAAAATGGCAAAAAGGAAATGAATTACTATGTTGAGTATTTCCAGGCATCGAGCCTCTAATGAAACCAAATGAAGAGAAGAAGAATAAAAGAATTACTATGTTGAGTATTTCTATCACTTGCCCTCAAGAGACACAGCTAATAAAAGATAAGCGCGGTCTAAGGATGCACATCATAACCAGTTGGCAGAATGTCCTCCCTCGATCGATGATTTCTGACACACTGTGCATTCTCAACGGCGAAGCGTTACCTGTTCTAAGAACTTGCACCCGTTTTCCTCAGAATTATAAGCATAGTGATCCCATTTTATAGCTTCTAGTAACTGCAAATGGTTTTTTCATTGGGCAAAAAAAATAAACAAAGAAAACCAACGATAATCAGCCCATTGTCTTATACCAAAGTCAGAGAAAGAGATGGCTTCTCATAGATGGCGGAATTGCTCGAGTTCTCCCGCAAACACAAACCATGACTAAGGTTCAGAATCATAATGATTCAGATTTCATCAATCAATACTCCATCCATATTTCAACCGCATAAAATTTTGTCTACAACAACCTCAAATGCACTTTTCAACGGAAAAAAAAGGATTTTTTGTGCCATCAAAATTTGGTTTACTTGATCATCAGGTAAAACCACTAATACATGGACAACCTTGGTCACAGCTACTTGACTAATGCAAGTCCCCTCTTTTACTTCCCAGAATTTTACTTCTCTCTGCAGCTAACTCTCTATGCCTGCTAATGCAAATCAAGGAGCATTCGATGTTCTCTCGTTGGAATCTTCTGAATCTGAACCATCAACCATCTTCTCAAGTGAATCCATATCACCAGCTTCAGAAAGAGTGTGCAGACGAAGTTGGTCAGCATCTTCACTGTTAAGAACGAAATAAAGCTGTTAGTGTTCATTTGTTTTCACAATGAACAGAACATGGATAATGGAAATGCTCAAATACAACTCTTCCCATCATTTTCAACTTTCTACAAAATAATCAAATGGATAGTAAAAGTTCATGAATGAAATGAAAAGCATACTCTGCAACCCCAAATATTTCCTTCACGACTAAGGAGCTGTCCCTTGAGCAGAACTCTGGCAGCTGGTCCAAAAGCAAAACAAAAACACAACCAGTTCAATAAATTTAGTTAGCAGCCAAATAAAAACAAGTCCATCTCTTGGTTTCAAGTACACTAAAGCTCTTGAGGCAACCGATAGAGTTCATTTCAACAGATCCATCTCTCTTATTGGGGGTTGGAATGAACTAATCAGTGCTGACAATCCAAGAGCTACAAGCAAATGAGTGTCTTGAGGCAACTAAGGTAATATGAATTATGTTATTTCCATGATCTCATGAATCACTTCTAAAAGTTTGGCAGATTAGATGCAATAATTCAAAAAAGCAGTAAAGATGGAGAAGAAAAAAGGAAAAAAGCTGTGTCCTTCTATAAGTAGGAAAAACAACACAATGAAATCTGAAATAAAAATATAAGCTAGCGAAAGCTATTAACAGCTAACTGTTCAACCGCTCACCTCAGACAAATAGAAGACCTTGCCAAAAAGGGCCTGCACTGCAAGTTTTCTCTTAAATCCCTTTTCAGAATACCCTGACATATTCATGACAACTGGGCCTGAAAGCACAGAGAACAAAATCAGAGCACGGAAAATTAAGTCTTTTTAACCTAACTATCATTTTCTTCGTTCCTTTTTAGGATAATTGGTAGAAACTACCTATATCTTTGGACACAACATACACATTACAATCCCACCCCCATCCCCCTACTCCAACAACCCCCTCACACTCAAATAAAAATTAAAAGAACCCAGAACCAATTGTGCAGAGTAAAGAAGTCGAAACATGAACAGCTCTAATTAACATTTCAGCATGCTTAACATGTTTTTACATCCTTATACTCAATCAAGCCTCAAGCGAGCAACTACTGAATGAACTCGAAGATCCTTACAAATGAAATCAAGAGCAGAACAGGGGTCATAATTCAATGTTCGACCTAAAGAGTTTCCAGGATGAATAAGTGATGCCATAAAGAACTACCTTTCTCCCGAACAATTCGTCTTGAGATATCATTCAAAATTTCAGCAACCTGGGAGTCATCCAACATCGAAGCTTTCCTGAGCTGGATTAAGTTGGCAACTAGTTCCGGATTAAATGGTTTCTCATTCAAAGCATAACGAATGTACTTGCGCACAATATCCACCATGGTAAAACCTGTCTGGATATGAATTAGCAATTGCCATCAAAACCAAAATGATAGTGGAGAAGATGCACCAAATTATTATGGTAGAGGATAAAGAATGAACCATCACCAGACAGACCTCTAGCTAGAACAAATATTCTATTGGAGGAAAAAAAAAACCTTTAAATTGGACCAAGTTAATTCAAGATGAGACATTTCCATGGCTTTAAACAACGAAACTATATCACTTTCAAATGCAAATGCAATGAAAACCTGAGCTCATTACAAATGTAAAACTTTTGGGCAGTTAAAGTATGATCCATGAATAAAACTTTTAAGTTGTGGGTTATGTGAGTCACACCTTTTTCTCCATTCCTTCGAGAGCTGCATGTTGTTGGGATGCATCTGCTCCTACTTCTCCTCCTCCTCCTTTCTGAAACAATTCATCAATGGATTTGCACAGCATAGCATTTTTGTTGACCTGAAATGAAATAAGTATGGTCAAAATTGGAATAATCCTAAGCACCTCATAAGTAGTAAAATAAGGAATTATTGCTAGGAAAATGCAAAAGAAAAAGAAAAAAAAGGAAGCAACCAGTTTCTTGCGCTTGTATCTGGGAGACCCAAACTTCTTGACGGTCTTAACAAAGGCAATAACGAAAGTAATGCCAGCATAAGCGAGAGGAAGAGCGAGAATCCAAGGCAAGGAGCTCTGGCCCACTCTGGGACCTGGAATTGCTTGGGTGACAGACCCTGTGAATTCTACCAGGTCCAAAGCTTTCTCTTGAATCCAAGGCAATTCCTCCTCCACCTCTATCGTCTCTTCTTCGTCCTCTTCCTTTTTACCATTCTTGTCCTTTTGGATTGCATTGGAACTGCTCTTCCCATCAGCCGCAGCGGCCGCCACAACACCAACTACTCTTGCTCCGGCCCTTTGTGCGTGCAGAGATATAGAGTTTGGAAACGAAACGAGAGGAAAAGAAGGCGTGCGCCTAGAGATAGAGGGCAAGGGATGGGGTAGTTTGGGACTTCCTAGGCGTTGAGAACAGGAAGAGGAAGCAGTGGCAGTGGCAGTGGCAAGGAAAGCCATAACATTAGTGAAGGAAAGATGCAAGACTGAGTTGGGGGATGTAGGTGATTCTGGGCAGTGTGGGCTTCCGTTTGGTTTGTGGGTAATCAGAGCAGACAGCAAAGGAAGGCGTAGGCCATGGGCCCAATGGCTCTCACGCGCTTCTGTCGCAATGGGCTGCACTGCTCGCTCTATTACTCACTTCCTTTGGGCTTTTTTATCTCGTTATATATATTTTTCACATCCTTTCTCTGTTCAGATAAAATTTATATTTCAGTAAGAAATAAAATGAAAATTGATAGAGATACAAGATCACTTATGTAATTTTCTTGAATTTAATTTAACAAGGTCTTTTCATTCCATTATCAACATTGAATTAGTGAAGGTTTATGTAGATGGAGTTCATAATTTATATACTTTGTTTATCTAATGTATTTGATGTCTGTCCAACGGAATAGAGAAATCTTCCTTTTAAAATTAGTGACGCTAACATCTTAATTACATAATCAAGCAACTTATAGCGAAATAGATAATAATCCAAAAAGCTAAAAGTCAAGTTTGATAAAATCTTGATCTAAAGGTAACCTTGTACTCAAAAACTAATTTATTGGAAAAAAAACTTTACCCAAAGATGACTATTTAAGAACCCTAAACATACGAATGACAGCACGAAACTAGTTAATTTTTTATAAGTTGGTTTGTGATCTTTATCCTTGCAAAGAATTGTTGTTTTACCATAAACAAATAAAAGAAAAACTCATATTTATTCTCCAACTTGCTGCTGAAATGTTTAGCTAAAAAACATAATATAATCTTTTCTAACTAATTCTAATAGACCAATTTTGGATTGCAAGCTAATGGGTCTAAATTAGTAACTAACCATCATAAATTTAATAATAAAATAAACCCCTAAATAATGTTTAATGACAACAAACCCAAATTAAAAAAAAATATTACTCAATATTAAATAAATAAAAAAATAGGATAATAAAAACAAAGTATTTATGCCAAATTCCTCCATGTAGCTTGAATTTTTAATTTTCATATATTCTTAGCATATTTTCAATCCTGACTTTAAATACATTGTTCTTTCTCATCTGGATAAATTATTGGGCTTGCCATATATAATTATAAATCTTGAGAAGTCTAGTTTTCAACCCAACTTGAATTACAACAAAATTTCACATGTAACTTTAGATATGATCCAAACAGTACATAAATGTTTAGTCTGGTAGATTTGACAAGATTTTTCTTGTAACTTTGACCCTATGAAACAATATATTCTTAAACTCAATTTGGCATGAAAATTTATCAAGATCTAGTTCCATGTATCTAGTATCTCCCTGTAAAATATTAGCAGTTTAAAAGATATATTTGATCTTACAAAATTGATTAACAAATATTTTAAGATTAAATTCAAATATTACAAGTTTGCATCAACATTGCAAGCAAATATTTGGTGTTGGGATTCAACAATTCTCTTACACGTTTGCATTTACTTTATAAGCTGAATTTTTCTATGTCTATTTGTTTTTTCTTGCACCCTACTCATGTATACATCGCATAAACTTAATCTATATATCAACACATGAAAATTGTTTTTAGATACGTAGGAGAGAGTTTCTTCTTCTTACATTTTAAAAGAGAACATTGATTCTTTTCAACTTATGAATTACTATAAAACACATGAGATAAACATGAGCAGCCTGTGACGAGGGTGGGTTTATTATGATGCATGGTTAAATAATATACCATGATATATATTTTACTTGAAGGGAATATATATAGTGGCTAGATAATCTGTGGTGCTTTTGGACGTGGTCAATTATTTCCTGAAGTGATCTTATTTCAGCCTGGTATTAATATTCTTAAAAGCTTTGTGACTTGGTTTTTTCTAGGTAGCCCGTGGATTAGATCAGTGGTCTTAAGGACGAATCTGGTTTTTTTTATTCTTCAAAGGTGGAAGGAAATGGGCAAATTAATGGTGACATGTACTGTTGGTTATTGGGTTATGCCTGGTTCGCTCATAATGAATGTGCCTGATGCAAGTTATTAGAGGAGTTACTAAAGGAAGCAACCATCTCCTCTAACAATATATAAGGGGATATAACCCATATGGAAAATTATTAATGGTTGAATAATCATTCTCTCTCTCTTTTCTCTCATCTTGGACATTCTGCATTACTTTGACAAGATTTATAAAGACATTTGTACTGTGGAATATCACTTTGGTTCTAGTAATTGAAGTAACACTGAAGTAATAGATTCAGGGATAAGAAAACAAATTCTAACAAGTTTTCCTTTGAAATCTACATTGGTATCAGAGTCATGGTTTTTAATATTGTTTTATGCAATATATTTGTTATTACATGAATATTATATGTAAATTTCATGTTAAAAGAATACTTCCATTAAGAATTTTGAATTGACAAAATTTTATGAAGTAATTTAGTTATACGTTTTGCATTATGGTAGTTGTGTAATTGTGATGTAAATTGGCAATGGATAACATGAACATTAGATGTCAATTTCATGTTAAAAGAATATTTCCATTAAAATTTTTGAATTTACAAAATTTTATGAAGTAATTTAATTAAACATTTTGCATTATAGTAGTTAATTGTATAATTGTAATGTAAATTGGCAATGGATATTGCCATTTGCATTTCCAATTGACTACAATTCCGTAGTCAATTGGAAACTGCCATTTGGCAATTAAAAAAAAACTTTGGTTACATGAATTGATAATGAGAAAGGAAATTGGAATCTGCTTAATTTATTGTTAATATAAATTGTTTAATTATGGTGCCAATTTATTTACTGTTAAAATAAATTGCTCAATTGTGGTGCCAATTTATTTATTGTTAAAAAAATTGCTTAATTTCCATTTTGGTTAACATTTATGATGATACATGCCTTAATTAAATATTAAGTATAATATTTATGTGCTTTTGGAATATTTTGTTGTAGTGGATAAGCAACAACAAATTGATTATTTATTTGGTTATGCCTTTAATCTTGTTCATAAAATTCAAGAGCACATTGATTACATGTATCATTGGATGAGTAGACTGGCTATGAATGGTGTTTATGAATTTTGCATGAAACATCAAATGTTAATTGTTCATAATTCTCTGCTTGAGGAATGGATGTTGGTGTGACTATCGTTAGAATATAGGTTGAAATCCTTAGATTTCAACACTCTCATTGATGAAATGCTACTTGAGAGAGAACACCAGTATGCCAAAAAGGGAATACGATGCACTGGAAGAAGCGCATATTATTTGGATGCTGCTGCTAAATTCATTCCATGGTTTGAGCATAATGAACTTGGAGGAGATGACTTTGATGAAGTGGATAATGTAATTGAAGACCCTACTTATATGCCTACAATATAAAATAATTCTGAAATTTATTATTCTTAATAACATTTTTTTTTAAGATGATTGGTTGTTTAATTGTGAACTGAATATTTTATTTAATTTAAGTTTAATTACATTATGTGCATATATATGATAATACCTGCAACCTGATTAGTGGGATTTGTTAGTTGAAACTAATAACTATAATTTTGCACTCATTTAAATTTCCAATAATAAATAGACCATACAAAGAAATTGATTAAGTGTTTAACATTCTTTTCATTTCTATTGTATGTATTAGATTATTATTTGTTTAATTTAAAATGGAGTGGAAAAATATATCAATTAAATTATAGATACTAATATTTGTAATTGCTGTCAATAACGTTTAATATGGCTGCATTTAAGAGTTTTATTGCTGATTTGAACCATGAAGACAAACTAAGTGAAAAGAATTACTATGTTTGGCATCGTAAGATTGAGTATTTCCTGGAAGAGCAAGAAATGCTGGAAACAAACACACAACATAAAGCTGAACCTGAGCAAGGAAACACTACTCAACACATGCTTAATATGGAAGCATATCAAATCTATAAATACAAGGATCATGTAGCTCGTATTTTGATGTTGAGCAACATGAGAAATGATATAATGTTGTGTTTTGAAAGGCATCGTTCAACTTAATTTGTTTGGGATGTAGTAAAGATTTAGTATGGAGGAACTTCCACTACTAGACTTCGTTAGTTAACCCTCAAACTTGATAGTTATAAGAAGTGCCAAAATCAAACAATGAGGCAACATCTTATAGTTATGTTTAACATGATCAGTGAATTAAGGGGTGCTGGGCATGAAATGACTGATGAATAACAAGTCCAAGCAGTTATTCGCTCTTTGTTCGGTAATTAGGAACACATGCGTGTTAGCCTTACCCACAATGACAACATCAAGATATTTGATGATATTGCTCATCATTTTGAGCTTGAAGAAGATCGACTTCACGCTGAAAAGCCTATAAACAAGGCTTTTATATCTGAGACAAAGATGTGTGGACAATATTGCTCTAAATATAAAAAAAAAAGGTAAGGCTAAGGGTTCTAAATATAACAAGAGAGGAATCTGAGCGAGTAGTGGTGGTCATAAGCGCAAGCGTGGGAAACACAGCGGTAAGAAAGACAAGAATATGAATTGTTTCAATTGTGGTAAACCTGGTCACTTTGCTCGTGATTGCACTGAGCCAAAGGTAATGTTTAATCATAATCAAATTTTTTCGGATTTATTCACTGGTGCCAAAATCAGGAATACCATATTTTATGGATTGCGCAATATTTATCAACGTCAGATTTGGAAATATTAATCGACGCCAGAGCCGAGAATATTGGAGAATGAACTTAAAAATAGAACAAAGACAAATTCTTAGCAATTTAAGACAAAACCAGCAATGCAGCTTGCCTCAGGTAGGACGCTTAAGGGATGATAACATCTTCCATTTCGCGTAACCAGTCCTGCACCGTAGAATCTCTGTTGACCAATTAGGGTTCCTAGTGATCATAATACTAAGTTGCGACTTCTTGAACTAGATATTTTCCCCTAAAAGAACAAGATGCCATATATATGTTCTTTTTCCTTATTGAGATTAATTTTTAATCAGTCGCCGTGATGTCCAGGTGTGACGGGGTATATGAGTATACTTTAAGCAATAATTAATTATGAGGTTGATGTCTCCTATATGACTTGTATTAGATTTATATATTGGAGCTCCTTTCACTATGTGCTTCAGGTCGTACTATCTATTCATCAAGTATGAAATTCTTGTGCAAGTTCGAAGTATAATGTATTAGAGAGATCCAGTCATTCATGGGCGAGTGGGAGATGTTGGTTATTGGATTAGGCCTGATCCTCTCATGATGGATGGGCCTGATTTAAGTTATTAGAGGAGTTACTAAAGGAAGTAACCACCTCCTCTAATCATATATAAAGGGGCATAACCCATATAAAAAATTATAAATGGTTGAATTCTCTATCTCTCTCTCTTCTCTCATCTTGGATACTCTGTATTACTTTAACAAGATTTATAAAAACGTTTGTAATATGGAATATCACTTTGGTTTTGGTAATTAAAGTGGCACTGAAGTAACAGATTCGGGGATAAAAAAGCAAATTCTAACAAGTAATTTGTTGAGTGTTAATTTTTATATCGTTTTAATAGATTGATACTAAAAATAAGTTTTAAAAATAAAAAAAAATTATTTTAGTATATTTTTAAATAAAAAATATTTTAAAAAATAACCATTATTATCATAATAATTAAAAAAAATTTAAACAACTCTAAGATGCGGTGAACAAATATTAATTCTAATCTAATAATTGTTCTAACTAAAATAAAAATAGAAATCCATTGTGTTGGATTGGTACACGACTAGGTACTTGCACTTTATTTGTTTCTTTTATAATTTAATAATTTAATTTCACGTATTTGATGAGTTATTAGTTTTATGAGGATTTATTTTATTTATTGTTGTTGTTAATATTACATAAATAAATAAATAAGAGAGGGGTAAGTGGGGTCCATTAGAAGGGAGCGAGTGGCCTGGATAGGAGTTGAGATTTGAGACACACACTAGGTGAACAAGTGACGATGAAGTGATAAATGATAACAGAAGAATGTCTTTATTATTAATATTAACGAACCACGTCACCAAGGGGAGAGGAGAGGACACAGAGGAACATCAAAACTCCAAAGAAAAAGAAATCACTTGCTAGCTTCACATTCATTAATTAAAGAACCAGAAATGGCGGTGGCAATGACCATGGCCCTTCGCCGTCTCTCCTCTTCCTTTGACAAGCCCCTTCGCCCTGCTCTCTTCAAAGCCACCTCCCTCTATTATATGGTTCTCTTTCTGCCTCCTCCTCCTCTTCTTCTAATTTATGAATCTTTTCTAAAATTAATTAAGAACCGAACAGGCAACGAAACGATTCACTTAATATAGTTTAGCGTAGCTCAAAAGAAAATTGAAATGTTTGGTTCTGTTTTTTGCAGTCTTCTTTGCCAAACGAAGCTGTGTATGAGAAGGAGAAACCTGGTGTCAGCGTAAGATTACCTCTTACGTATGATTATATATATCTTTTAATTATTATGAGTTAGTTAAGCTGTTCATATTTAATTGCAACAGTGGCCAAAGCAGCTGAATGCACCCTTAGAGGCTGTTGATCCTCAGGTTGCTGATATTATTGAGCTCGAGAAAGCTAGGCAATGGAAGGTACCTCACTTGCTACATAAAACTAAACTCAATAATTAACATGTTAATTTTATTTTTATGAATCAATGTTTATTTTAATCGTGATTATATATCTTGTAAAATAATTGTGTGAAAAAGGGGCTTGAGCTTATACCCTCAGAGAACTTCACTTCGGTATCAGTGATGCAAGCTGTGGGTTCTGTCATGACCAACAAGTACAGTGAAGGATACCCTGGTGCAAGATACTATGGTGGAAACGAGTACGTCAATTCCTGATTATCCTATCTCTGATCTGCTCATGATCATCTCCATATTTTCTTTTTAATCTGCTCTTTACTTTCTTATCTTTCCAGGTATATTGACATGGCAGAATCCTTATGTCAGAAGCGTGCTCTGGAAGCATTTCGCCTGGATCCTGCTAAATGGGGAGGTACATACAGCTGCTTTATGTACGATAATTGCGAGAAACTTAAAACTAGCTAATGCTTTCTGTTTTCTTTTCAAATATTTATTTTTACTAGTCCGTACGTCCTGGTTGAGCTGAGTTGATTTTTGCCGAATCAATACTTCGTCTTGTATGAAATTTTATCTACTTAATTTCACCTCCCTTTTCCCCTTTTTTCTCTCTTATGATCGAGCTTTTGTGAATGCATTCCCTTTTATGCTGGCTGCAGTGAACGTGCAATCTCTATCCGGATCTCCAGCTAATTTTCAAGTCTACACTGCATTGTTAAAGCCTCATGAAAGAATCATGGCACTTGATCTTCCTCATGGAGGCCATCTTTCTCATGGCTATCAGGTGCTTCGATGTTCTTTCTTTTCTTCCCTTTTCACTTTTCTTATCCAAAAGCATGTTCCCCTGTTATTATTTTGTAAATTTCCTATTTAGGCTTGTATTTTCAGATGATTGAACCTTTTATTATTTAGATCCTCTTGCATACTTGACTGCGCTTTCCACAGATGGAAGCCAGCCCAAGCTTAGCAGCAGAAATGCATTCTGCCAGTGCTATGCAATTAAACGGGAAATTTAATCACACATTTTATTCCCCTCTTTCTTCCAGATGATTTGATTTAACTATGATGAAAAGGAAAGAGAAAGAAAGAATTTTGTAATTTTCTCTTTCATTTCTAAGAATAATATTAAATGGGAGTTCAAGTGGTCATTGTTGTTGCTTGCTTTGCTGGGTTTAGATTTTGAGCTCTTCTTTAACAGATCATATAGTCTACATGTATCAATGCATACTCGGCATGATAGCTAACAAATACATGGCGATCGATTCCAATGAACTGAATTTATCAGGGCCATGTTTCTGGTTAATTAAAAGGACAACAATATCATTGTTTCTTTTCCTATTTTGCAGACGGACACCAAAAAAATATCTGCAGTGTCAATATTTTTTGAGACAATGCCATACAGATTGAATGAGAGCACTGGCTATATTGACTATGATCAGGTACCTTATTCTCTCTTTGTTGTATACTGATTTTTTGTAGAAAATCATGGAAGACTAGAAGTTGTTGAAAGTAAAAAGTACATTGTTGTCCAACCTAATTCTAAACTGGCTATATATCTTATTATAATTTCCCAGTAATGGTTATTTTTAGGGGGCTTCAAAGCATCGTTGTTTTCTCTACTCTACTCAACTCAATAATGTTATGACGTATGCTTGTTGATATAAGTTAGAAGTCAGAATGATAGGTACCATCTACCACTAGACATGATGAGTCCATGATCATGTTCTTTTTTTTTTAAATAGTTAAATATACTGTAGCTGTGAAGATTGTCTTTCAGCTTCACAAAAATCTATCCTGAAATTGAAATAATCAGGGTAGACTTTATTGATCTCTGTTTCCTGCTTCTAGATGGTGTCGTCGGATTAAAAACTTTTGTCCGTGTCTGAACCCCACATGCATAGAAAATCTTGGAACCAGACTTTGCAAACAGCTGTGATATATATCAAATAAATATGAAGATTTCATGTGTATATAAAGCAAGCGATGCAGAACCAATTTATGCATCACTAAGACCTTTCCCCTCCTACATATTTGATTGCCTGTATTTTATCCATGCGTATATCTAGGTGACACGGAATGAGTGTCTGATGTGAAAATTATGATATTGCAGCTGGAGAAAAGTGCCACTCTTTTCAGACCAAAATTAATAGTAGCTGGTGCTAGTGCTTACGCACGACTATATGATTATGCACGCATTCGCAAGGTAACATCCTTTAGATTAATACCAATACAGCAAACAAATTTATGGACCAGAGTTTCTTCAGTTGTAAGCTCATTTGGTGGTTTATAGGATTTAAGACTATGTTGATCTCTAACAGGTTTGCGACAAACAAAAAGCTATACTGTTGGCAGATATGGCACACATTAGTGGATTGGTTGCAGCTGATGTCATCCCGTCACCTTTTGAGTATGCAGATATAGTGACTACCACAACTCACAAGTCACTTCGCGGGCCACGTGGGGCAATGATTTTCTTCAGGAAGGGGTTAAAAGAGGTTAACAAACAGGGGAAAGAAGTGAGACACTAACTGAAAAATCACGCTTCATGATTACATATTCGTGTCTTTGAAGTGGAACTAAGCTGTCTTTTGACCTCTTCCTGAAGGTGTTTTATGACTACGAGGACAAAATCAACCAAGCTGTCTTTCCTGGGCTTCAAGGTGGTCCGCACAACCACACAATTGCTGGTTTAGCAGTTGCTTTGAAACAGGTCAGTGTGCTTCTAAGATAGTTCCCATCAGTTCTAAATTCCTTCCTGGTGAAATAATAGTCGCCCATTTCTCTTAGGTTCCGTTTTGGTGACCTGCACGTTGAGTTAAATTAGATCCCTCACTCACCCCAAAATCCTCTTAGAATGCTTTACATGTTAGAAACAGTTGCAGTGCCCAATCGACTGAATTCAGCACTCTTATATATCCCCATGTAGGCCATTAATTTTCTTGAAGCTTATAGGATATCAGGCATTCTTTAATATTGACAAGTATAAGGGAGGATGCACCTTGAGGTGATGAATTATGCTTGTAGCTGTTGGCCTCTGAGGTGCACAGTAAGCACTAAGCAGGTTTTCAAAGTTTTTGATACTGGTACAATACAACTAGGCAGATGTAAGAGGTAGTCTGGAGGGAAATGATTTTTCACTATGGCCCTTCCTAATTTTTATAATGTTAAAACTAAGGTCTATTCCACCAAGAGCATATTTTCTGCGAAGGGAACCATTGTGCAGATGCTTTAATTAACCAGTATTGGCGGTGGCGTGAGACCAAGTCTACTGGATTCTCCTCTAGAGGAGCTAGGTGTTTTGCTTGATAAAGATTGTAGGTCTCTGTTACCCCACATTTGTGTCGTGTTAAGTTTGTTTTCTGGGCTTCTGGCCCCTTGTTTTACCAAAAATAACGAAGAAGAAATAGAGAGGGAGGGAGGGGCAAAGAAAGCCAAGGTCTGTGCTTACTGCGGCTCTTTTCTACTCCCTTGAAGCAATTGTCACAGCAGGTAATTTATTAGTACCTTTTCATTTCTATTTAAAAGCTATTCTAATATATCCTTGCTCTATACATGCAGGCTACAACTGTAGAGTACAAAGCGTATCAAGAGCAAGTTCTTAGTAATTGTGCAAAATTTGCCCAGGTATCAGATTATGAGACATAGCAAAAAGACAGCATATAACAACTTTCTCTCACTCAAACAAATGGAAATTTTGAATTATTTAGCCTTTTCTCACCATCAGACTGTAGGTCTAACAGGTTAACTTCAGTATTTTAATTGCTTGGGACGTTACTGATTTTGCAGAGTTTAGTTGAGAAAGGCTACGAACTTGTTTCTGGTGGAACTGAGAACCATTTAGTTTTGGTGAATTTGAAGAACAAGGTACGAGGATGTTTAATCTATCTTGTTTGACTACTTGAAAGAAGTTCCCTGGTGAATGAATTAGCCCAGGTGGTAAAAGGTGTATTAAGACGAAACTACCTGCGCCAACAGGCCATTAGTCGTGGATTTAGTTGGGTTTTAAACATGAAAAACGGTGTTTCCTTTTATTTTCATCTCTTTTTTCCCGAAAATTTGTTTTGTGCAGGGTATAGATGGCTCCAGAGTCGAAAAGGTGCTCGAATCTGTTCACATTGCTGCAAACAAAAACACTGTTCCTGGAGATGTGTCTGCCATGGTTCCTGGTGGCATCAGGATGGGTAAGGGCCTTTACTTGACACGACAATGTGCTTTGATTTTATTTACAGCGACTTTTCTTGATAAACACAAATGCACTTCAGGAACGCCGGCTCTTACTTCAAGGGGATTCGTTGAAGAGGATTTTGCTAAGGTGGCAGATTTCTTTGATGCCGCTGTGAAGGTGGCAGTGAAGATCAAGGCTGAAACCAAAGGTTTGTACCTCTCCAATATCTTTGTTGCATTCTCCCAAAGCTTCTTTACATCTCGTTGCTGCTCATGGTAATTCTTGGCCTTCTAATTGTTTAACTCATGATGCACATAGTTTTTTGGTCTAACAAGATAACCCCATAAAAATTAGTTTATTATTCATAGAAAAATTTTAAAAACCTTATAAATTAAAAAATATATTAATTTATTGTTTGAATAATATCTATATATTAATTTAGGATAATTTTTGAAATTAACTCAATCAAATTCTTATTTAATTTTTTTAGATTTAGAAATATAATCCTTGTATTAATTATATTCTAGTCCTTAATTTCTAAAATATATTTCAATCAAGTCATATTTAATTAAATCATCATAGTTTAATTTCTAACTAATGATTCTTAATGTATGTGACATATTAGGTTCCTAATAAATAGGTCCAAATATAAATTATAATTATAATTAAATAAATTAAATAATTTAATTTATTATCAATTCAACAATTGATTAATTTATATTTGAAGATGAAGTGCATCGTTTAACAATTATCATAATCCCCTAAATTTTAGAAAAGTCATAGTGATTTGAGTTAACCTTTTAGTGACCGATTTCTCAATTTAATTAATATCCTTTTATCAATAATGTTTTGATTTAACATTAAAGTATGGAATACGTCTGTCATGTTAAATCATGTATGTTCTCTACATAATAGTCATTGATCGTTTGAATAAGATTTGAAACTATTTTCAAATCTCATTTTATTTTATCCAATGATTTTTCAATCAATACTATTTGAGAATATATAAAATATTTTTTCTAATTTATCTAGGGTAATGAATTCTTTTTTTATCACTAAAATATCTTCATATAGTCCATGTTATACGCATTATATACCCCTTCATTACCTCAATTGAGATATCATGCAACAAGATCAAAACATAATATAAGATAATTTAATGATTTCAAGTCTAAAAATCACTTATACAACCATCACATGAGTCTTTTTATTAACATTTGTGATCTCTTCATATGAAATTCTCATATGGGTCAGTTCAATATACATATTTTATGATAATCACTCCTATTTTAATTCTATGTATCTTTTATACCTCAACTTATGAAAATAGTTGATTCATTTTATAAAAAAAATATATAATATATATTAATCTCTATGGCTCTAATAAATTTTTAGTATTTAAGAGAGCATCGACTAATAATATTTTAGAAATAATGTTTTGATATTATAGAAATCTCATAATTATAACAGTTTTATAATTTCTTTTGCAAAGCATTTTTATCATATAGACTTTATCATTACTCTAAAATCATAAATTTAATATTATATAAATATTAAAAATAAATTAAATTTTTATTAATAATAAATATGTATTTACATTAATATAATAATATCACATGTAACCATCTCGATTAGCTTCCCTGTTACATTAACTAACAGACTGGCATCACTTGCCACTAATTTTTGTGAACCAGGGACAAAGTTGAAGGATTTCTTGGCTACGCAGTCTGCTCCTCACTTTCAATCTGAGATTTCAAAACTCCGTCATGACGTGGAAGAGTACGCTAAGCAATTCCCAACAATTGGATTTGAAAAGGAAACGATGAAGTACAAGAATTGAGCAAGAAATTATCTCTACATAAGGTATACTATAACTTTAGTACAACTGGAGACAGGCTGAACTCTGGAGGGTCAAAAGCTGCTTTAATTTCTGTCTTTTTTGGCTAGACAGTGCTCAAAGATTAAGTTTTAACTCTGCATATGTAGGTTGTCTTTTTTACTGTCTTGTATTTGGTTATATATCCCATATGTTATCTTTACTTGTGTGCTTCTTCTTCGATTTTGTGGAGCAGGTAAGCAGATTTCAGAAGAGTTTGTCTACTCAATGGAGTTGGATGGAGATGGCACAACTCGTGGATCATGTATCAAGGATGCAGATGCGAATTTTAGTGCTTTTGTTCCCTGTTAATCCAGCAAACCTTGATCTGTATCTTCATTAGATGTATATATGCACACACAGCTACCAGTGCTGAGGAAAGCAATAAAGAAATTTCGTCTTCGTATATTCAAACGACTTTATTGCCAATCCAGGGCACTTCTGCAGTGCGAAAGGGTGGAGAACAGAAAACCTAGGATAAGGAACCGATGTCACAGGCTTTCGAGTTTCTACTGCCTAGTCCTTTTTTGTTCCCTTAGTTCAACTATTCTATCATATAGTTATTCATTTTCTTCCAATTTATATTTGATGAACATGATAATCATATTTATATAAAAGAAAACATGAAAAAATCTTAATCCGGATACCGTTTGTTTGTTCTTGTATATTTCCACGAAAAGCTCATATTGTGTTAATTTGCACAATAAATTACAGCGATATTTCAGCAAATGCCATTTTCTAAACCATAGAGAAAAGAGGTTAACGAAATTACGTGACAATTAAGGCATTCATTCAAGGAACAGTAAGAGAAGCTTGCTCGTGTCGTGTGAGGCTGAGCATCGATGGATTTCATGATAAGCAGCCAACAATGTATAGTTCCATGAGTACATTCATAGTCATCAAAAATGGAATTTCAATGATCGAATTTTTTATTTGATAAAATAGTAACTCCTGCGAGTAAGAACTCAGGAGTCGAAAAAAGTGAGTTTTCAGTCTCCTAAAGCTTGGACTTCGGACTCTGAGATTCTCTAGACCATATGGGCGGAATAATTTTGTATTCCTGTGCTGGCTCCTCCTCTTTCTTCTCTTCAGCTTCTTCTAAAATGTCCTTAGAAAAAGCGTTGGGATTAGCTTTGATGCAATTCTGCAAAGCCACAAACGGATGCACACAATCCGAGCCCTGTGCAAAAGGAAAAAAAAACTTCCTCAAAAGTTTCTGACACTTTATAGAACGTCAACAAATTCATTTCCATGTCACTGGCTATGTCCCAGGGATAGAATATTAGCATGCACTTCCTTGTAATGGCATATGAAATTGAATACGATGAACAAAAAAGGAAAGGGAAAGAAAGTGGAAATAAATAAAATCCCATACCTGAATGGATAAAAAAAAGTTCACATACAATAGATATACCTTGCTTTAAAAGGTTGCAATCAGTGGCAGTTGATTACAATTACCTTTTCCTCTGAAGTACTTTTGAGAAAACACAAGAATGATTCTGAAAACTGAACTCCACATGGGCCGTTGCGTAAATCAGCTATACATGGGCATTCTAATGCTTTCTGAGCCTTAGCTTCAAGAGACTGAAAAATCCAAGTTGAACACGATTAGCTAGAATTAATTGACGAATCGAATTCCATGTATATCTGGAGCGGACTAACCTCATTCTCATCATTTCCATATGCTACAGCTTCTGTAAAAGCAAGAACCAGCAAATTGTGTTGCATCAATTTCTAATATTTATTTTCTCGGAAGAAAGAAGAAACTTTATTAAGAAGAAGAAGAACGAACGAACACAAAAATGGGTTCAATGTTCTAATATAACTAATAGGGATCTCTCACATCTTAACCTTTAAATTTTAGTCCAATGCATAGATAAAATGAAATTGGAGCTGAATATCACTTTATGTTTATATGGGAACTAGACACAGACATGGTCTCAGCTTCACTTGGGAAATTAAGGGCAGCTAAGCGGTGTAAAAGGGTGGTACAAAATCATAGAAAAGGAACCCCGATATTGCAGGCTTTCTACTGATCACTTCTTTTTTGGCATAATTGGTCCAATGCACCTGCTTAGATACAAAGAAATCTGGGGCAATCAAAGTAGCTGACAGACACCCTCCTTTGATAGTTTATATTAGAAGAGAATAAAAGATTCTGATAGTAGATTTGGGATTCAGAAGCAGGGCACTAGCGAACTTGAGAATTTTCTACACTGCTAGATATCTAATTCAACATCAAACTAGTATCCAATCACTAACCATTATTATAATAACAATACATGGTCAGAAATCAGTTTACTACAATGGAAGAGGGGAATAGTATAACAAAGATTCCAGTTGTAAGCAAGGTTGAATTCGATCAAATAATACGTAGTGAGCATTTCCACGAACACCGTATGGGTAAACACCAATTTCACATAATAAAACAAATAAATATGGCGTAAGGTTTAGAGAAATAGAGAGCAAGGAATAGGTAGGCAGGCAGGTAGCATACCAGCAAGAAGAGATTCCATCGAAGGAGGTGAAGAAAAATGGGGTTCCATTTGATCTGCTGTATCGCTTGGTGCCACCTCGCTTTGAGCTTGACCCATCTTTAATTTTCCTTTTCCCTTCTCTTTTATTTTCTTGCTATAAATTATGAATGAATAACCGATATTATTATAATTATAATGATGAAGAAGACGCCAGCAGCAGCAGCTTCATGGAAAATTGGAGACGAGAAAAAGAAAGTGAAGAGCCGCCAGATGGACAGACATGTTAATATTAATTGGGCCCTTCGTACTCGTTTTAGATTGGGCCTAGCTGCTAGTCGAATTTTATTTTATGTCCCAGCTCGTTTTCTTCATAGCCTAGCCCAACCGGCCTAATTTATTTATTTTAAAGGAGCGATTTTGATATTTAATTAATGCAGAGTTTTGTTTTGTTGTGCTAAAAAAAAAAAAGGTTGGGAATGTCCTAAGCTATCACACGTATATACTTGGATGAAAAAAAAAACGTGAAAAAAAATATAACGATGATGTTATTATTAAATTTTATCTAATAAGTTAATTTTGATCAAATTTTTTTCCAACTTAAGTTTAAAATCAATTTACATGAAAACCAAGATATGATCCAAACAACTTGGTGAGTCCCAAAAAACCTAGATGATTAGTAAAAAAAAAATTTTATTATTTTTTTTTAAAAAATAAATAGATGTATTTTTTATTTTAATATCGAGACGATAAATATGAAATCGATTCGAATTTCGCAACTTAATATGCTAAGCCCACAAACAAAATCATATTTGGTCAACTCAGGGTTTTAAAGCTTAACCCGCCAAACTCGCAATTAAAATCATAAACTTCATTAGATTTAATAATATTTTACTTGATAATATAATAATAATATTAGACGCTCTCAAACACTAATCAAATATTGAGATATTTTATTTAAAATTATGATAACTTAAAAAAAAAAAAAACTAGAATAACTATGAAATATATTTAAAATCAATAAAATATCAAATGATGAAATTAAAAAATAAAAGCTAAAAAAAATTTAATTGAAGTATGTATTTTTTAAATTTAATATCAACAAAGTGATGAGATATTTATTTGAGATGCCAACAATTTCATACAAAAGTAAAACAGAAAAAACTATGAAATCAATTAAAAAAATAATAAAATATTAAAAGGTAAATTACTATAAAGCTAAAAAAATTTGTAGAATATATCTTTTCTTAAAAAAAAAACATGAATAACTTTTTCTTAAAAGAGATGAGGTTACATAGTTGTTTAAGTGAAGTGTGTGTGTGTAAAAGTCTTTAATAGACCAAACTTAAAATCTAAAATTAGTTTTGTTTTGTGCAGGCTGGGAGAAAGAACAAATACTCTCACCAAGTACAAATATTTTACACAGCGTTTGAAAATATCTTAAAAATAAATTTATTTTATATTTATATTTATATTTTTTCAATCAAATATATTTATATTCTTATTATATTTTATCTCTTATGTCTTAAATAATAATCATACAATACCTTAACCTTAAGTCTAGAGAAAAATCAACTTATTTGCAAGTTCATGATGAGAGTTTTGTTGGTAGAATGAGTTGTATTCATTTTTTGTTTTTTTAAGAAAAAAGAAAAGAAATATTTCCGGCAATGAAAAGAAATTGAATTAATTAAGAAAAAGCGTCCGCCATGTACTTTTACGGCATACGTATATTATACCGTACCACTATTACCTGTATCTTGTCAAAAATAAATAAATAAAATTAAAAAAAGAAATGAATATAAAAAATATCGCGCAAATAAAATCAAAACTGTATTTGTAGCAGACGAAGCAGATCTATGCTATTTGTATTCAAAGACCACCCCCTCTTAGGAAAGTTTTTTTTTTTTTTAAACTTTTTGCTTTTGCTGCTGCTGGGCTCGCTCAATTCTTCTTCTGGTTTAGGGTTTATTATTGGTGGATTGATTGAATTATTAGAAGGGGAGAGAGAGAGAGAGAGAGGAGAAGGGTAAAATCAGCATCATCGTGATCACCAGGAGAGATGGATTTGGATAAATGGATAGCGAAGGTGAAAGAAGGACAGCACCTGTTGGAAGACGATCTTCAGCTTCTCTGCGAATACGTAATTTCTTCATACTCCCCCGCCTATACTCTCTATAATAATATATCTTTCCCTGGTTCTTTCTTTCTTTCTGATATGCGTGTACATCGATGCTTTTAGTATCTAATGGAATTGAATTAGGGTTTATACCCTTCTTGATTGATTCGCCTTGCTCCAACCCAACTACTCCTGTTTTGTCTTCTAATGCTGTCAGCACCTCCATTTTCTATTTCATTTATTTTCAATGCCAACCCCTTCCCGCTATTGATACTACTCTTTGCTTTCTTATGGTTATTTAATCGAATTCAGTTTTCCTTTACTGGATATAACAATAGTTGGAAATTAAATATTACTATTTTTTTTATTTTTTATACTCAGGTAAAAGAGATCCTCATCGAGGAGTCCAATGTGCAGCCTGTTAACAGCCCTGTCACTGTCTGCGGTGATATTCATGGCCAGTTTCATGATCTTATGAAACTTTTTCAGACCGGGGGTCATGTACCTGAGACTAATTACATTTTTATGGTAATCAACTTATATACTCACTACACGATAAATCTTGCCCTTTTTCCTTTTTTCCAAAGCTCTTGCCCCATATCATCGCTTCTTTTGACTGTTTTTTTGTTATGTTTAATCCGAGTCCACTTCAATATTCCTGATGCTTTTGTAGGGCGATTTTGTTGATCGAGGTTATAATAGTCTTGAAGTGTTCACTATTCTTTTGCTTCTCAAAGCAAGGTACAGTTCTTTTCATGCCTTCATTCAGTGTTCTTGCTATGCTGATATACCATTATGTGATTCTACCTGTATCTTCCCTCCCGCCAAAACAACGACTTTACCTAGCTTTGCAAGAAAAAGAATTGCTTCCATTAGATTAGACCAAATTCTTCCAAGACCTCCAGAGGCTATATGGGAATTTGTCATCTTGGTTTTTGTTAACCTGGCAACTTGAAATCCTGTATAAGTTGTTACCTGGTCACTTCAGCAGCTCAAATTCTGAAGATCAGAAGCTGGTCAGGCTATGTCCAGCTGGTATAACATTCACATACTAAGATTTATAATGCATGCATCTTAGATTTCTTGCTTATGTTTTTGAAGAGTCTAGTTAATTTTGCTGTTTTCTATATCTTTTGGTTGTGTTTGTAGATACCCAGCTAATATTACACTTTTGCGTGGAAATCATGAAAGCAGGCAACTAACTCAGGTATGGTTTAAGCTGGACCATAATCATTATTTGTTGCGTAGCTTAACACAATCACCATGATGATTTATAACATGTGCAAGAGTGATATGTTCTCTCCACTATTCTTTGTCAAAGCTGCTGGTTTCCCCTAGGAGAGTTAAGTTATGAATGGCTGTGCTCTTTTGGCTTGATGGATGCTCAATGGCTAAGAATTGTCCCTATCAGTGTAATTTAATACTGGAATAACCAAATGTTATTGGGGGAGAAGGAAAGTACATTCTTGCAGAACTACACTTCCATTCAAACTAGGCTATGGTAACAAGATGGTAATTTAGGCCTTTGGGTTCATTTAATTCTGTTAGTGCACCCTTTAAACTAGTCAAGTATGATAATGGATTGCCCAAGACGGGAAAGTGGACTGTCAATTTGGGATAGATGGATCGCCGTGCTGCTGTTGGACATTGTAGAGCATGGTTGATTTGGAATTCCTTTTAGTTAATGGAAGCATTTTAAACTTTTCAGGTGCAGAACTATGATATGGTTTTTGTAAATTTGTTAGTTAAAGATGAATCTAGAAAAATAGGATGTTGCTCAGGTTCCAAATATGTTTGTTAGGCTGCTAAGATGACTTTAGTTTCAAGGCAATCCACTTAGGTTGGTTTATTGTGGTTAAATTATGAGGAAAACTGTAATTCATGCATATTCTGGTTTCTCACATTTTGCTCGTAGATGCTAATGTTTTGGTAACTAATTCATCCAAAGTTAGGCTCAAGGCTCTCCTGTATATATTCATTCTTATGTGCTGGTCTAATAGCTGGATCATTTCTTGGTGAGGGTTTTAATGCTTAACAGATACAGGAACTGTGAGAACATGAGTCTGAAATGTTGTAGGTTATTTCCCCGGTCCTGGTTTCAAGTTTGCTTGGTTTTTAAGCCATGTCCTCAAGTATGGTCAAATCTGATTAAACGTTTGGGAAAACTCCAGTTCAGCTAGTTCTGGATGACATCATTAAAATAATAAAATCATTTTACAGTTGTAAAGAAATATATATATATATATATATATATATATATATATATATATATATATATATATATATCAGATCTCCCCTGATCCAGTCCCGATCTTAAGTTTTAGAATTGCTACAATGAAAATAAATGCGTAAATTCTAGGGTTTCAATCCAAATGATCTCATTTTTTCAAGATGGATATCCTGCTTTCTTGAAAATTTCCCTTTGGATTATAAATCTATGTTGTGAGGTATGACTTTCCTTTTCTGCCAGGTGTACGGTTTCTATGATGAGTGCCAGAGGAAGTATGGAAATGCCAATGCCTGGCGGTATTGTACCGATGTTTTTGATTATCTGACACTCTCAGCGATTATAGATGGCACTGTAAGTGCAACCCTAAATCTTTGAATACTGCAAGCCTTTTCCTCTCTAAATCTCTGTTCATTTATTTAGATGGCTTTGTATTTGCATCTGCTTCAATACCTGTTACACTTGATGTTGTTTTTTATCCTCTAGGTGCTTTGCGTCCATGGTGGTCTTTCTCCTGACATCCGAACTATTGATCAGGTGTTTTTCTTTTCCCTGTATTTGTTTAGCTGAAGAATTGTGCATTTCAGCAATACACAATATGGAGAGAGTCTCCATTGGTCGCACAACATGTTGGTCTATAAAGGTTCCTGCTGCTTTGTTCTCATGGGTAGTTCTGATACAAAATCTTGCATTTTCCCTATTATATGGCAGATAAGAGTAATTGAACGGAATTGTGAAATTCCACATGAAGGGCCATTCTGTGATCTCATGTGGAGTGATCCTGAAGATATTGAGACATGGGCAGTTAGTCCCCGAGGAGCAGGTTGGCTTTTTGGGTCCAGGGTCACTTCTGAGGTAATGAACCTGACCTCTAATAGGAACATGTCCCATTCACTGGAAACAAATGTCATATCGATCTGACAGTTAGTTTTCTTTTTTTCATAGTTCAACTACATTAACAATCTTGATCTGGTTTGTCGAGCACACCAACTTGTACAAGAAGGTCTCAAGTACATGTTTCAAGATAAAGGCTTAGTCACTGTAAAGACTCTGAACCTCTTAAATTCATGTTGTCAGACATATCCAAGCAGTTTGGTAATTTTCCTGGTCTGTAAAATTTGCAGGTCTGGTCTGCACCAAATTACTGTTACCGCTGTGGAAATGTAGCTTCTATATTGAGCTTCAATGAGAATATGGTGAGTATCGGAGACTTGTATACTGCCTATGTTCTTATGTGGGATCAAGGGACGCATGCTAATAATAAATGCTGTTGTAATTTTGTTGTATTGTTTGTCCTTGTTTATCTTTCATAATTTGATTATATACTAAAAACACCACAATTTTGTTGCAGAGTTTATAGAATTGTGCCTATCCTGAGTATTATGGCGTATTAGTTAGTACCCTTGAAACTAATAATATCTTTATGGGAAACACTTTGATTGTATAGACAAGTGAGAATAAAAGAGCTTAAGTGCTTTTACTTCCTTTCTATTCAATGATAAATGATATTTAATTGTGTTCTTCGTACCTTTTTAATTAAATGTGGTGATTCATGCGCATGCTTAGAAAGGTCACTGCTCAGTTACGAAGTTGCTGTTCTGCACTGCTGCAACTTCATGTTTTCAAACCCAATACCTTTTCAGAACCCCTGTTTCTCAGCTTACATTATTATGAATCTGAAACTACTGGATATGTCCTTGTGCTTTTTTCAATGGGAAAATTCCTTAATCATCCCCATTTAGTTTTCTGTTTGTGAAATTCATGTTGTTCACCCGTGTTCATTTTTTGTGTCATTTCATAGGAGAGGGAAGTGAAGTTTTTTACAGAAACGGAGGAGAACAACCATATGAGAGGGCCCAGGACAGGCGTTCCATATTTCTTGTAAAATTGGGGGGATACATTTGCTGCACTACAAGTAAAGTTGCCGAAGCACTGTTGCTGCTTATTGCCGAAGACATTTAACGTGGAGGAGTGGAGAATACGTCATTGCGTGCATGCTTGCAGATGGACCATTCATTGTGCTTGGGGTGGAGCTCTTCCATCCCATTCACTCAAGGCTTCATTTGGGATCCGTTGCCTGTGTATTGGAATTTTCTAATTTATGCTTGGGTTATTTGTTAGATAGCGCGTCTTTATTCCAAGATGTTCATTGTTGATGCCCGTTGAATCCCATTGTGTACCAGCCTGCCTTTTTTCTACATTAATTTTTAGTAACTGTTTATTTTAATTCCCAAAGCTTCTTTCAACTATTTTGGATTTCTACGCGCTAACTGGATTGGAGATGAAGAGACTGTTTTTTTCAAAATTTACTAAATTGAGATTTCCATGGAAATTTATGACTTGTGAAGGAGGGGAAAAGCGATGATGATGTGCAGGTGATTAACCTTTGTTATTGTATCATCAAGCTCGGTCACCTGAGCTCGGCCGGGAGCAACTATTACAACACCTATGAGCATGGGAAATGGAGAATTTCAACCAAGCTGCAGGAACCGTTCTAGGAAACGCTGAGAGAGTTCGCTTTCAATTTCATGCCTAGAAGACTAGAAAACCAGGACCTACATGCTCTTGAGGACCTACATTCTGTGGGCAAGCTGTTGTTCAGCTCTTTCCATAAACGATGCTCGATTATGGGATGCAGATCAAGTTTCTACATTCCCATGCAGTTCATTGTTTGTTGCGTAGCTTAACACAATCACCATGATGGTTTATAACATGTGCAAGAGTGAAATGTTCTCTCCACTATTCTTTGTCAAAGCTGCTGGTTTCCCCTAGGAGAGTTTAAGTTATGAATGGCTGTGCTCTTCACAATCTCTCCATGCAGTTCATGTTGAAGACAGTATCACTCCTGAGCTAGCTCCTTCACCCTGATTAGGACCTTGAGGAGATTTAGATGGGAATATTGCAAAACTCCAATATGGATGAGTTTGAATGTCTTGCGAGCTGGATTAGATGTATAAAATATGTTGTGAAGTGAGGGACTTAATCAGGAAAACATGTCAACACAGAAATGTGGACTGCGTATCTCAATATCCAGTGGTAAAGACTCAAGAAAGCATGTCACTAGCAAGTTTTCATCACAAAAGAAGAGGCAACAAGCTTCAAATTAAACCCTAAACTGCAAACTGGAATCATGTCAAGTTTAATCGATCACCATAAAGGAGGGATTTAAAGGAAAGATGCGAGAGTGAAGCAATAAAGAAGCCAGGAACAACCAGAGAGAAATAATGGTTCAAAGAAAATTGAAATCAAAATACCAGCTCAGCTCATCATTCCCCTGTGCAAAACATCATGCACGGGCAGCGTTGACCAATGAAAGCTTATTGTAATGGCGTGTAAATAAAAAGCAGACACTGATGAGAAAATCGCTAAAACAAACGAGAAAATCGCTAAAACAAATTAGTTTCATCCGCATTCCAAAACATGTAGGTAGGGATAGCACTTTTATTCCCTACATCTCTGCCACACAAGCAATCACACTAAAATGATGAAAGATGCATTTATAGTACTAGCCAATACAAATGCAGCAACTGCCAGCAAAATCTCAATTAACTTACCGATGCAAAGAATAAGTATTGTAACTGCAACCTTAATCATCAACCTCAGCCTTAATTTCTTTCTGTAGCTCCTCTTTGTACAATTCAAATGTCCCCGGAAAAGCAGTCACAGTTCCATCTTCCACCACCCAAATTTCACTCTTCTCTTCATCATCACAGACACGTGATATCAATCTAGAGTCGTGACTGACCAGGACCACCCCGCCAGTGAATTCATCAAGCGCATCAGCCAATGCATCGATACTTTGCATATCCAAGTGGTTTGTGGGTTCGTCCAAAAGTAGAATATGGGGCTTTGACATTGATATTGATGTGAAGACAACTCGGGCTTTCTGCCCACCTGATAATTTTGCAATAGGGGTAAGATGATTATGACTGGGAAGTCCAAATTTGCCAAGCTTCCCCCGAACAGCCTCCTGTTTGCTAAGCCCCTCTTGGTCTGGATGGAGACGAAGAAGGTATTGTACAGGTGTTTCATCCATTGTAAGAAGATCCACAAAGTGCTGCGAGTACCTTCCAATCCTCAACTTCTGACTCCGCCTCACTTCACCTTCGGTTGGTACCAAATCACCTGCAAGAAGATTTAAGAGAGTGGATTTGCCAGCTCCATTGGGTCCAACAATAGCAACACGGGTCCCCATGTCAATGCCCACATCAACATTTGACAACTTGAAATCCTCCCGATTTGGATAACTAAAGCTCACTTCAATGAGCTGCAAGAGTGGTGGTGTAAGCTCAGTAGGTTCAGGAAAGTGGAACTCAACGCTGTAATCTCTCCACTTCCTTGGAGCTTCGGGTGCGGCTTGATCCTCATCAACCTTAGCCCTGCCCTTATTCTTTGCTGCTTCCTTGGTTGCAGCAAACTTTGCTCGATCCTTGACCTTTTCCTGCTGAACCCGATTCCCACTCCTCTTGGCAGCTTTCATCTGCTTGTCATATATCTCAAACTTCTTGTTTGTCTCCTTCCGCCTCTGCTCATACCCAACTTCAAAGTCATCAAAATTTCCACGATAGGAGTCAAGTTTCTGATCATGTAGATGAATGATGTCATTGCAAACTGTGTTGAGGAAATCTCGGTCATGTGAGACAACAACCAAAGTTTTCTTCCACCGGCACAGATACTCCTCCAACCAGAGAACAGCCCTCAAGTCAAGATGGTTGGTAGGCTCATCAAGCAATAAAAGAGTAGGCTGCACAAAAAGTGCCCTTGCCAGTGAAATTCTCATCCTCCAGCCACCACTAAATGACCTGGTTGGACGGCCCTGCATATCCTTGGTGAAACCCAACCCAGCAAGAATCTTTGATGCCTGTGATTCAGCAGCATCTGATCCCATCAACTGCAATTTCTCATACAATTCAGCAAGCCTCTCTCCAGCATCATCTTCATCATAATCATTACCATTGTTTTCACCCTCAGCAGGGCCGTCAGATTTCTGCAGGGAGGCAACTTCTTCTCGGAGTTTGACAAGTTCTTCATTAGCTGAAACAACTGCTTGTAAAGCTGTTTTATCATCACCAATGACCTCCTGTTCAACCAAAAGCACATCAATATTCTTCGGCACGGGAATCTTTCTCCAAGCAAGGAGCTTCAATAGTGTAGACTTGCCCATTCCATTGGGCCCAACCAAACCATATCTCCGTCCATGTGCTATCTTCACAGATGCATTTTTAAGCAGTTCTTTCCCCCGAGCCGAGACAGAAAAATTCTCTATTGTTATATCTTTGACATTTGCATCACCTTCATCTTCCCCATCAAGGACAGAAGCCCGGCTTCCAATGACGACCGTGAAAGCATCATGGTCATCTTTAAGGGCCTCCTGCCTCGCATGCTCAATGGCATGGGCAGCAAGAAGTTCCTTCTTTTCACGCTTTTTTAATTCTTTATCCGATATGGCTACATCAAGGAGCTTCAATTCAGACCTCCGCTGACTGGGTCTCTTGTTTGGATCATTCTGCTGTTGCTCTTCTTCCAAGCCATTCGGCTCTTCTTCATCATCAGACGGAGGAAGATCAATTCCATCGGTGTAAGAAGGAGCTGACTTTGGCTTGGGCTTGCTAGACATTACGGTTGACGAAGAACCCTTCTTAGGTTTGTCAGGTTTCTGGTCCATGCTAGCCAACATGGCAGTGACTGATAGTTTTTCCTTCTTTGCATCTTTATTGCCAGCCTTAGCCTTTGAGGGGGCGCCACTAGCATCCTCCTTTTGCTTCTTTCCCATTGCAGCAGTTAGTTAGTCTGTTAAGAAATAAATGTTTTAGTAATGGTACAGATAGACAGCTTGTTCAAAGAAGACAAATTCACTTAAGGGCATAACAATAACAATAATTAATTCTCAATTTTTTAATTACTTTTATCATACTAACACTACACAACAGCAGCATGATAAAGGGGTAACGGTCCTAATAGGATTAATATTATAACAGAACAAATCAAAACAAATCAGATTATTATTATTGTTATTACTACAACATATTAATTCACCAAACATAAACAAAAATCAGATTTGTTGATAATACTAACAAAATAGATCTAATCTAGTGATAAATCAACTTAGGAGAAAACAGTTAAAGGCAAAGACTTGAAGCGAGTAAATCTCGTGAAACAAGACGAGCAAAGATAGAATAATCGGCAACTACAATTCGAATCGATCTAGGGGGGGTTGTTTTCGAGTAGAATTGTGCATACCTGATTGATAACAGAGAAGCTAATTAATTGATGAAGAAAGAAGTCTCAGAATAGCTGTAGAGATAGCTTCTTCTCCCCTTGTCTTTCTCTGGAAGTAGAGAGGGACAGAGAATGGAGGTTTTCTGCTTCCAGGAGATATAAATGTAGTATAGAGCCGAGAGAGAGAGTTTTTGGATTCAAGACACGCCCAAACCCAAATCCAAATTCCAAAGCCACAAATAAACAACCTTTAATAAGAAGGCGGTCGCTCCCAATTTCTACGTCTGTATGTTTTGCCGGCCTGTCCGTCTTTCAAATGCTTTACTTGGGCCAGGCCTTTCCTTTTTATGGGTCTACCACGACCGGCCCAAAGCATTTTATTTTCTTGTTATTGGATTTCAGCCTGGCCCTTTCTTAAACCATCTTATTTCTAAAACTGTTTTTTCTTTCTTTTTTACTTGAAAAAAACCAATTCAAGCCTGTGATAAATCAATTTATTAAATAACACATCAATAATAATAATAATAATAAAAGAACACATGCATTCAGCAAAGAAATCCTCAAAACAAATATATATGTTAAAGCTGAGAGGTGAAACTAAAACAAATGTTGCTTTATGTCTTCAAGCTAGTTTTGTTTTACCACGACAACAGAGTTTGTGTGGAGAATTTGTTGAACTGGAGGATAAGAATTTGGAGATGAAATCAGAAGACAAATATTATATATGGATAAAAGCAGAAGATGAATATTATTGTTTCAATTAATTCGAAGCTGTAATCTTCTTCTCATGTGAAGGTGACTTTAACTCCGAAATTACCTAATATATAATTCTTCAAGGTAGGATTAATTCCCATGAAAGGAGAAGAGATTTAGAAAACACTAGAAAGATGAAAGGAATTAATGATCCGAGAAGGGGTAGAGGCAAATAATCCTAATCCTGTTCGAGTTAAGTTAGAGTCTTTAAATGGGTGAATGAATGTCTTTCAATTTTATTTATTTTTTATTTTTAAAAAGTCAGGGCAAAGCCGATGGAAAATATCCCTAATCAACCCCCCCACAAACAATGCATTAATATTTGTTTTTCTTTTAAATGTAGGGGGGTGTGCGCGCGCGCGCGTGTGGGCGATGTGGTGCATCGATCCTATTGCATTTAGAGATGTGATCAGCACAAACAAATGGCTTCTGTTAGTTAGTTAGTTAGTTAGTTAGTTTAGTTAGTTTAGTTAGTTAGTTATAGCCTAGCTAGTAGCTACTGCGTACGTACGTACCTCCCTCCAGAAAGACGAGACACTGCTTGATTTTTGATTGAGCAACGCAAACGGAGATTTCAGATACAGAGCAGCAAGCATTCTGTTTTAAGTAGGACTGGAGGAATCAAAACAGATATCGCATCCGTCTTATCTTAAAGTAAAAGAATTAGCTGAGAGAGAGAGAGAGAGAGCCAGCCCTCTCTGTAACTTTGGGTGTTGCCTTTGTCTTCTCCTCCTCTTTGTTTCTACGCAGTGTTGTCTCTTCTTCCTTCCCGTCTCCATTAGATTTTGGAAAACGCTCTCTCTCCCTCTCTAGGTAATCTTTCTCTCTTTTTAATTGTATTTTCTTTGCTGTTTTCGTCAATTTGTGGTCTTTCTTTGGATGCTTAGTTTGCTCTCTGCCTTCAAGTTCTTTGCTCTCTTTTTAACAAATGCTGCTACTGCTTTAATGCCTCAATAACTTGCTAATCCAAATCCTTACCGGCAACACCCACTATGTTGTTGCAAATTAAAGACCCCCCCCCCCCCAAAGATTTCCTTGCTCCTTTCTTTAACTTTCTTCGTCAATCTTAACGACTGTACGAGATTGCAGTCTTGGCTCATCCATATTTCTTTCCTTTTTAGTACATTTCTTTTGTTTGATATGCCTCTTTTAAGATGATACAATTCTCAATCTTCGGTTCATCTTTCTTCACAGATCACACGTGGTTTCTGGGAGAGTGGAAAGGCTTCTTGGAAAACTCATCTTTCTCTTTGGATGACCTGATGGCTCAGCTTGTGGAGACAGTTGGCTCAAAAGGAGTCGTCAAAAGAACTGAATTTGTCAGAATCATAACAAGGGCATTGCACTCGCTTGGTTATGAGGAGATTGGAACCCTTTTGGAGAACCAATCAGGAATACCATTGCAACCACAAGAGATTAGCTCGTTCAAAAGCCAAGTGTTGGCTGGAAACTGGGATCAAAGTGTGGAAACGCTGCATGCGATCAGTCTTTTGGACGCATCAACCCTGACTTCTCAGGCATCATTCTTGATATGGGAGCAGCAGTTCCTCGAATTTCTGAGGGACGATCATATTCTTGATTCCTTAAATACTCTAAGGAAAAAAATTGCGCCTCTTGATATCAATTCTAACCGTGTTCAAGAACTTGCTTCCTGTACCATCTCTCCTCCAGAGGATCTAAACATTGAGTCAAGGCCAGAGATTCTAGAGAAACTGCATAACTTCCTTCCTCCGTCACTCATGATTCATCCAACAAGGTTAGAAAGTATTATTGAGGAGGCTATTAGTCTGCGACGATTAAGCTGCCTGTATCACAATATTTCAGATAGAAACGTCTCTTTGTACTCGGATCATAAGTGTGGAATGAGCCGGCTTCCTTGTCAAGCAAAGCAGGTTAGAACTTAGATGTCTTCAGGGCTGATGGTCCCCTTTTCTAATTCCTTTTTGTCCTATACATATCTGTTTTTTTGGGTATCTGATCGGCCTTCAAAGAAATTTAGAGTGCTGTTATTTATTTGTTTTTGCCGGAGAATAATACAAAACTATTATTGGAAACTTACTTAACAATTTAAATATTTAAGTTGAGAAGATTCTTTTTAATTGGTCATAAATTTAAATCTCATCATCCAATTTTAATTAATAAAAAAAAAATTAAGCTTTTAAATTAAGATGTTTTTTAATTTTTTATGATGAAAATCAAAGCTTGTAATGTAAATGATTACACTAAGGCTGATGTTCTTAAACGAGTATTACTATTAGAGTAATCTTGAACATCGATCAGCCTTATGTAATCGTAAGTTGTTGTTGCTCTTTTCATAATTCAATGGCCTTGCATACCTTTCTCTCACCAAACATACAGATTCAGTGTTCACATCATCACTATATTTCAACATTAAAAGTTTTTATGGTATATAAAATATTTCGCTGCTTTTGCAATCCTTTATGTTTATGATAATTGGACAGATTCTGCACATGCACGTTGATGAAGTCTGGTTTCTGCAATTTTCACATAACGGAAAGTATTTGGCATCATCGTCCAAGGATGGATCAGCAATCATATGGGAGGTAGTATTAATGTTTCTTTGATCTTTTTATGCTTCTTCTCAATAATATTATGCTTTCCTTGATTTGCATAGCACATGGACATTTAGGGTAAGGTAAGTATGCCGTTGAAGATGATCTACGTGGTCATCTCCCGCTACATGATCCATCATCTATTCTTCTTCTTAATTCCTCATCCAGGTTACAGATGGCGGTGAAGTGTTATTTGGGCATAGACTTGGTCATGAGAAACCAGTTTTGAGTGTTTCATGGAGCCCTGATGATGACCAGTTACTTACTTGTGGCGAAAGAGAGGTTATCAAACGATGGGAAGCCAATTCCGGACGGTTGCTCCATGTTTATGAGAGAGCTGATTTTGGTTTTATTTCCTGTGCGTGGTGTCCTGCTGGGTTCATACTTGCTGGTACGACTGACCAGAGCATCATCCTGTTGGATTTGGAAGGAGCGGAGCTGGATTCTTGGAAAGACTATGCACTCAGGATGTCGGAAATGGCCATAACTAATGATGGAACTAGAATCTTAAGCATATACAAAGACAGCTCGATAGCAGTGATTGACAGGGAAAAGAAGGAAATTTTGAGACTGCTTCCGCAAGAGGGTGTGATTACTTCCTTCTCATTATCGAATGACAACAAAGTCCTTCTCGTTAATCTGCGAAACCGAGGAATCCATTTTTGGAGTCTTCTAGAAGGTTATGAGGGCCTCGTCAGCAGATATGAAGGTCGAATAAGCACACGATTTATCATCAGATCTTGTCTTGGTGGATTAGAAGAAACATTTATTGCGAGTGGGAGCGAGGATTCTCGGGTACGTACTCTGATTTTCTGTAATAAATCTGAGTTAAAATATTTGAGGTTCTCTTCCATGAGAAACGATGCTACTGAAGATTAACAGAAAATTACTTGAAACTATACCTTTTGCTCTTTAGTTTGTTGTGGTGTCGTCCATGAATTAACACAGGGCGAACACTTCTTGGAATATATATATATATACAACCTGTGGTCATGTTTTGTCTCGATCATTTGTTAATATCTCCACCTGTGACATTAATTGCAGGTGTTCATATGGCATAGAGGCCAAAGGATTCCAATCATGCAACTGCAATCAGTTCATACAGGAACTGTGAACTGCGTGAGCTGGAACCCAGCAAATATTCAGATGCTGGCTTCTGCTAGTGATGATCATAAAATTGTAATATGGGGTCCTCCATCCTAGTAACGGAAGTTGAAGCTTCAGGGATATGAGAGGGATGGGTTTGGTTTTAATCAAGGAAATTGGAGCAAATTCTCAGCTAGCCAAGCTTAATTGTGTGTGTGTGAAGCCTGTCTCGGTCTCAGCATATTTGCCTTGCTTTGCTTTGTAGTTTACCATGGATTCAGCATATTTGTAATAATAATGTTTAGCATTACTCCTTCTGTTTGATTTTTGATTGAGCTACGCAAACAGAGATTACTACAGATCAGAGAGCAGCAAGCAGTCTGTTTCCTTCTTTACTACAGATATTACATCCGTCCTATTCCTATCCATCTCCGTTTTGTTTTCCTCCCATACCCTCTTTACTGCTGCCACTGCTACTGGCCAGTATATAATTAGTATATTTTCCCGTGTTTCATAGTATATTGTTTATAAGAAAATATATTTAAATTATATCCTAAGCAGAAATTCAAATTCATAAATTATTTATAAATAACAAATCATTATAAAAATCTAATTTAATATTTTAGATCATATATTCCTATTGAAATAGTTCATTTTTTCTAATGTTTATGAACTTGTTATTCCTTCAATAAAAATTCTATCTTCTCTTTTCTCTCTCTTTCTTTTTTATTCTTTATATATTTTTTAATTAAACTCAATGAAAAAAAAAACTTTTATTTAATAGGTGGTCTTTTGTGATTTTTCACCAACCACAACATTATTTTATATATATATTTTTAACAATATTGGACTATAAGTGTTTAGTTTTATTATACATTTTTCATCCACAATACACATACAAAAGAAAAGTTTATTTTTTATTACTTGAAATAAATCATTTGGAACTCAATATTGTTTTTCAATTATTTCCTATTTGAATATAACAAATTTATAAAATAAATTGCATAAACAAAAAGTAGTTTACAATTAAGTTCTACTGTATATGAATGACAAATCCTACTTGAATGAGACAATGTTTCTTTTTGTAATCCAATCTTGCTTTTTTTTTAAATTTAAATTTTTTATCTAAGTGCAGGTCTAACAAATCCACACCTGAGTTTGATAATCATGCCAAACCCAACACATGGTTGTCAGATCCTAGTAGCTTGGGGCTATCATGGTTGTCAGACCAAAGGCACTCGAGCTTGGAATTGTTGCCAAACTCAAGGCTTTTGGGTCTTGAATGGTTGTCAGACTTATGACACTTATGAGTGTGGCGTGGTTGCGACAACCAAGCCTAACCCAAGGCGCAAAAGTGATAGAGAAGAAGCAATGAATGAGAAGAAGCAATGAATGAGAAGAAAAGGAAAGCCAAATAAACGTCTTATGAAAAGATAAAAAAATTGAAAGTGAAACTATATTATAATCCACAATAAAAAGGTCTCTCGATCTACAATGATATTCTCGCATCATTTAACTTTTTGTATAATATAATTGGATTTATTATCCTTTTTCTTGACACTGTTCATTGTATTCAGCGCATACAGGATCACCGACAACTAATGCCTGTCAGTATTTTTCTGAGAGCTCAAGTACTATCAACTTCTCACTTACATTGTTTATTAGGTTCGGTATATACAGGATTACCAACAGTTAATGTATGTTGGTATTTTTCCAAGAGTTAAGGTATTGTTCAATTCTCACTTGCTTATTGTTTAGTACATAATGTACATCAATATTTTCTTGAGAGCCAAGGTATTATTCACTTTTCACTTGCACTATTTGTTACTATTTTTTAATAGATGGAATCACTTACGTACTAAATTTCAATTATACTTTACAGACAAATACACTGATAAACAAATTAAAATATTAATTTTTAATTTTCTGACAATAAAGACGTCAATAATACTTTACCGTCGGTAAAGACATCGGTGATATGTGGCGGGTTTCTGAATTTTTTTTATTAAATTGAAAATTCCAATAAGACTTTATAAACAGATACATCGACATAAAAATTATAATATTAATTTTTGATTTTCTGACAATAAAAATGCCAGTAATGCTTGGCATGTTTATGAAAATTTTTGATTAAATTGTAGATTTGAACTAAACTTTATAGACATATACATAGATAAAAAAAATTAAAAAATCAAACTTTTGGTAAAAAAAATCCCAAATTAAAAGACTAAAATCCTTAAAATTAAAACATATGGGTGCATCTCTTCTTCTTTTTTTCTTTGTAGCTTCTCTTCTTCTCTCAAATCTTCATTTTTCTTGCTGGTCTCTCTCTGTTTCTCTCTTCTGTTCTCTCCTCAACCCATTGTCTTCTCTTTTCTTCTTCTTCACGCATATATATGTCTTCTCGTCTCTTCTTCTCCTCTTATTCTCTTGTTATTTAATGATTTGTTTGAATTTTTTTTCTCATTAAAATTCTTTTTTTGTGTGTTTGTTTTTCATTTTTTATATTTTTTCTGTTATTAATAATTGTATAAATGTTAGCGGAAATTTTTTAATATTTTTTTAATTTTTTTTATAAATAATTGTATAAATATTGATGGAAAATTTTTAATTCTTTTTAATTTTCACTATTGTTAATAATTGTGTAAATATATTGAAATTTATTTTAATTTTTCTATTATTTAATGATTGTATATCGATTTTTGATTTTTTTTAAAATTTTTAACCTTTTCTGTTCTTTAATTATTGTTTATAGATTATTTAAAATTTGTTTTTAGTTTTTATTTATTGATATGGTTATTTAATTGAGTTATTGGTGTTGACAAACTTGATTTCATGAAAAATAAAAATTATTTAAAAATAATAAAAAATAAATAAAAATAGTAGCTATCATAAATAAATAAAATAGTTAAGATATCTTAATATTTAACATTAATTTATTTTCTTCTTGTTTTTTCTTTTGAAATAAGTAAACAAGAGTGCACAAATACAACAAGGAAGAATATATATATATATATATTTTATCATTAGTATTATTTTCAGTAAATAGAGAAAACGATATGTTTTACTTCTAGGAGTAGCTAAATCCACGTGTTATTGATATGCCCACGTTGCAGACTGCCACTGGTCAGATGACGAAGCAGAATATGCCATCAGCATCATTATTTCAACTTTAATAATCAACCACCGAAATTTTCTTTTATTTAATATACCAATCTCAAAGAAAAAAGAAGATGTTGATCCCCCAACTATCACTTGATTCTCAATTAGATCACAAAGAAAAACATTTCCAGGGGGATCCTTATGTTTTAAGTTACCCAATTAACCCTCATATTAAATATTTTCCTTTAAAATCATAAAAAGCAAGGACTTATTGTCCTAATAAAAAGAATTATTTTTGTCTAGGGACCTAGTCGATATTTATGTATAGTTGGGTGACAAATAAGTTTTTTATAATAAAAAAAGAAAAAAGAAAATTGAAAATGAGAGGATCTCTCTTTCCATCCAAATTGTTTCTCTCTCTCTCTCTCTTGGATTGGAGTTTTGACGAATATAGTGGTAATTTTTTAAAATATTTTTTATTTGAAAATATTTTAAATATAATATATATTTTTTAAAAAATTATTTTTAATATAAATATATAAAAAATAAAAAACAAAAAAATATTAATTCAAAACAAAAAAATATCAAATTTAAATAAAAAAAACAGCTTAAAACTTATATATGCAGTAGTTTTCTCTTACTGTATAGAAAGTAGGGAAGAGGAAAGAGTATATTATATTATATATATATGCAGTAGTTTTCTCTCCATCCCTCTCTTTGTTGGCGAAAGAAGAGAAAAGTCTGATTTAACTTGCAGAGAGACGAGAGACAGAGGCTATAGAAAATCGAAGGCTTCCGTTAATGGCAGTTACCTTTCCTTAAAAAGGTACCGTACTCTGTCCTTTCCGCTCTATCCTTGTATTCTTTCTTTATTATACTTAAATAAATAGATCTCTCTCCCTGTCCGAGATCGAAACGCAGTGCAGCGCCTGTGCTCGGAATTTTAATTATGTTGCCGAAATTGTAAGTAGATCTTTTTGAAAAGTCCACTACCAAATGCCAAAGACTTTTTTTTGGGTTCAGATCTTACCTAGAATTTTTAGTTTTGCATGTTAAAATGCTAAACCCATTCTTAACCTTAATCTTAATCTTACTCTCACTCACTCTCGTTGTTATTTTTTGCCCTAATCTAATCTAATTTATGATCATAGGAAAGGATTGGATTTGATCAGTGCTGTTTTCATTTCATGTTCTGATTCACAAAATTGCCACATGCATCGCACTTTTGAGTGATTTCCCTATAAGCTTACTCTTATGCCTTTAGGTTTTTTTAGAGGATATAATGTGGAATGTGGAAACTGCACTGCGTGGTATCATTCATAATTTTTTTCTCCAGGAAGTTGATTTGGTGCTGAAGAGCTGCCAGCTGGGAACGAGCTTTTAGTTACTGAATTAATTAATCTAGAGGATTAAAAAGGTGAGGAGTCCTTTGATTTTACAAATTCAATTGCTGCTCAGGGGGTGATCATTTGAGCTTTTAGACGAACCTATCCTTCAAGATTCAGCGTCCTGGTTCAGGGGGCGACTTGCCCCAAGGCAGCGAGGACATCCATTTTCCTGTAGCTCGAAGGGTAAATTCATCTCATAAAATGATGATCGATGACGATGTTGAGACTGGTGATTTGGGGCCTTACCAAGAAAGGCCAAGGATTTTCCCCAACATGCGAAGCAAACCCTATAATCCATTGGTGCGAAGCCTAATGCTCAATCTCTTATTTGATGACAATTGTTGTTGTTTTGTTGTGAGAGGATTATATAGCATAAATATGCATGTCCGCGTGAGCGAGCATTAGTATCTATTTGGGTGTGGCCTACTTTTTTCAAAGAGGATTTTTCAGTTATTTTGTGCTGTGATGATTTATGATTCTTTTAAATTTAAATCCTTAGTAGAACAACATTGCTTTTCTTTACATGATTTTGATGCTTGTACTAAATCAACTGTTTTTTGTGCAGATTTTTCGAGTGTTTAAGCGGATAAATGTGCGTGTTCTATTTATACTTCTGCTATTGGGTTTTGGAGGAATCTTTTACATTGGAGCACGTACATCTCCAATCATTGTGTTTGTCTTCACAGTTTGTATCTTCAGCTTCATTTTATCTATATATCTTACCAAATGGGTACTCTCAAAGGACGAGGGACCTCCTGAAATGGTTCAGGTATATCATCTCTCTTGAATTTAGCTAGAAATGTCAATTCCACTGTGTGCATATAGTCAGTGTTTCTCGTTTTTATGTATTGGCTTCATGTCTTGATATCATTAACTTGCTTTCTAGATATCAGATGCAATACGTGATGGAGCAGAAGGCTTCTTTAGGACCCAGTATAGTACTATTTCTAAGATGGCGCTGTTACTGGCGCTGGTGATCCTCTGTATATATCTGTTCCGCAATACAACACCTCAACAAGAATCTTCTGGCCTTGGAAGGTGATTACATATGTCAAAGTTTGCTGTGAGGCGTTAGTTCCATGTTTTTGCCACATGGTGACAAGTGACCAGTTTTTGTGGTTATAACCTTCTGGTACAGGTCAACATCTGCATATATCACTGTCGCTGCATTCCTTTTGGGGGCTTTGTGTTCGGGTATTGCTGGTTATGTTGGGATGTGGGTATCAGTACGTGCAAATGTTAGAGTTTCCAGTGCTGCAAGACGGTCAGCTAGAGAGGCATTGCAGGTTGTTCCTTTTACAATCCTTTGTCTTCTGATTGATTGGTGATTTGTATCTTGACTGGAAAATATATTACGCAGATAGCTGTTCGTGCTGGCGGTTTCTCTGCTTTGGTGGTGGTTGGCATGGCTGTGATTGGCATAGCCATCCTTTATGCTACATTTTATGTTTGGTTGGGCGTGGATTCCCCTGGTTCAATGAAAGTCACTGATTGTATGTAACGATACCTTCTTCCTAAGTAATTGCTATGACTTTAGCAAATGGAAGTGATTTCACCTTTTTAAATGTTTTTTGTGAAAACTGAAGTTTGCTGTTGTGTCTCATACAACTAAGTTGACAGTGTTTCATGTTGTTCTCTCCCAGTGCCTCTTCTTCTTGTGGGATATGGATTTGGAGCTTCATTTGTCGCACTGTTTGCTCAGTTGGGTGGTGGAATATTCACAAAAGCTGCTGATGTTGGGGCTGATCTTGTTGGAAAAGTGGAGCAGGGAATACCCGAGGATGATCCTAGGAATCCTGCAGTGATTGCAGATTTGGTAAATACCCTTACATCTTGTAGCTTCCTTATTTGAAGAAGTATGTGTTAGCTCTGCTGCTTGGTTTTGGCTTTCAGCTTAATGTATATAATTTGGGCAAAGCGTGCGTGAAAGCTCAAATTAATAATAAGTACCACATAAATATCTTCTTCTTGTTAATGATTTATACGGTTTTTCCTTGACTGCGTTCTGTTTTCTTGGGTCATGATGTATACTGCGTAGCAGTCCAAACCTCCTCTGTAACTAATAAATTGTTGCATGAAAGGTTGGAGACAATGTGGGTGATTGTGCTGCTCGAGGTGCTGATCTTTTTGAAAGTATTGCAGCTGAAATAATCAGTGCCATGATACTCGGGGGAACCATGGCGCAACGTTGCAAAATTGCGGGCAAGTATCTTTACAAATAAAATTCTTACAGTTTCTTCACAAGCATGTCACTGGTATTGTCCAGGAATGAAATTTACAGAAGTATGAAACTCATAATGTTTTCATTGGTAATATGGTTAAATGATTCTGAGGGTTATAGTCACATGCTCAGCTAACTGGGTTTTATATCTGCATTATACTTAATGAGAGTTTATTAGCATTATCAAAGCCTTTGTTGTGTGATGACATGCCTACTTTTGCGAGGCTTTACTTACTCTGGAATTCATTTATGCTTCTTGTTTAAGTCAAGCCATTACGGTTCTTTTGTAACTCACATTCATTTTTTGTGCAGATCCATCTGGCTTCATCTTGTTTCCTCTTGTTGTTCATTCATTTGACCTTGTCATATCTTCTGTTGGAATTCTTTCAATTAGGGGTACTCGTGATTCTAGTGCAAAGTCTCCCATGGAGGACCCAATGGCAATCCTTCAGAAAGGATACTCTATTACAATATTTCTGGCAGTTCTTACATTTGTTGCGGTAAAGATAAATCTTTAAAATTAGATGTGGCTGTGTTCTACTTAACTATTAATCTGCTTTTGCTAGTATTTCATCAAGCACTGAAAGCCTGCACTTTCTGTTTTTGATCTCTGTGTGAGTTATGCGATATGATTTTGCTTGTGTTTTGTGCATTGCATATGCTACTTTGCAGTCTACCTATTGGATGCTTTATACAGAACAAGCACCTTCAGCATGGGTTCACTTTGCGTTGTGTGGATTGGTTGGAATCATCACAGCTTATTTTTTTGTCTGGATCACCAAGTACTATACTGACTACAAGCATGGGCCTGTACGCGCATTGGCTCTTGCTAGCTCCACCGGTCATGGGACTAACATAATTGCAGGAGTTAGTCTGGGCCTTGAAGCAACAGCTCTTCCTGTTCTTGTCATTAGTGTATCTATAGTTTCAGCTTTTTGGCTGGGTAACACCTCAGGACTGATGGATGAGGCTGGAAACCCAACTGGTGGGCTGTTTGGTACAGCTGTGGCCACAATGGGAATGCTCAGCACTGCTGCCTATGTGCTTACTATGGATATGTTTGGCCCTATTGCTGACAATGCTGGTGGAATTGTAGAAATGAGTCAGCAGGTAACTCTTGATCATCGTCTTCCATTGAAAATTGTCAATCAAGGAATGACATTCTTCATTTGAATAAATGTTGTATAAAAATACATGACATGCAGCCTGAAAGTGTTCGGGAGATTACTGATGTTCTCGATGCTGTTGGGAACACTACAAAAGCTACAACCAAAGGATTTGCCATCGGATCTGCAGCACTGGCATCCTTCCTTCTGTTTAGTGCCTATATGGATGAGGTTGCTACATTTGCTCGTGAACCTTTCACACAGGTAAACCTATTTACACTTGCATTTTACCATGTTCTGTCTTCATGCTTCAACTCTGAATCTTAGCTTTGCGCTTTCATTTGACTGTCAGGTTGATATTGCCATTCCAGAAGTTTTTGTTGGTGGGTTATTGGGTTCAATGCTTATTTTCTTATTCAGTGCATGGGCCTGCTCCGCAGTAGGCCGAACTGCTCAGGAGGTTGTTAAAGAAGTAAGAAGGCAATTTATTGAGAGGCCAGGTATCATGGTGAGTGTATGTTCCTGCACTTGTTTCTTCTATTATGCTTTGGTGCTGTTATGATCTTTTTTAAAATGCTTGTGACAGGACTACAAGGAGAAACCAGATTATGGTCGCTGTGTTGCTATCGTCGCAGCTGCATCTCTGAGAGAGATGATAAAACCTGGTGCCTTGGCTATTATATCTCCTATGGTGGTTGGTAGGTTAATTGCTTGCCATTTGATTTCGTTTCTTTCATTGATCTCTTCTGAGGATTTAGTGAAGTTTGCTTGACATCCGTATTGTTTGCAGGTGTTGTGTTTCGGATCCTGGGGTACTACACAGGACAACCTCTACTCGGGGCTAAAGTTGTTGCTGCCATGCTGATGTTTGCAACAGTTTCTGGTATTCTCATGGCTCTTTTCCTGAACACGGCAGGTGGTGCATGGGATAATGCAAAGAAGTACATCGAGACAGGTGCATATGGAGGCAAAGGGAGTGATTGTCATAAAGCAGCAGTTACTGGAGATACGTAAGTATTGCTATCATTGTCTGATCGTGTCTGAAAACTGGGAAACCTTCTCTTTCCCAAATTATTCAAGAGTAGGGAATAAGTAAAGCCATGGATAGAAATCAATGGTTGGGATTTTTATTTCTGAATCCAGTGAGTTAATTATAATTAAACTGTGGCATTTGTTTTGCATTTGCAGTGTGGGTGACCCATTCAAAGATACTGCTGGACCTTCAATCCATGTCCTCATAAAAATGTTGGCCACAATAACGCTTGTGATGGCACCAGTGTTTCTGTGAGAGTTGTTGATATCTTTTGCGGTTCAATCAGAAGAACATACAAATGCAGCAAGTACCTAGCAGCAGCCATCACCATGGAGTGGTTGGATATTTTTTGCAAATAGACTGATGATGTATATCAAGGGTGCCCTCGTGATTAGCGACAATGGATTCTTTTTCCTGTTTCTTAACCTTCTGAATAAGAGGTGAGATATGTTAACAGAGAGTGCACGTTTTAAGCTCCAAGCAAATACGACAATTTGTTGTTTGTTTTTTTGGGTTTGATTCGGGTACTCACATCCATATATACAGATGATCATTAACTGCTAATTAAGGATTTTTCACTAGTGTTCTTGGGGAGGGCGAATTGCTGCCCCGCCGCCTTCTAACCGGAGAGAGGGAGCCATTGTGGTTGTTTGTTGATTGGATGACAGGGAGGGCTCAGTGTAGATGCGATTCCAATTAGAGACTCTATTATTAATTGTATTCAATGCTTGCAAATTGAAACACACGAGTATCAAAATGACACCTGGGGAGGGCCTTGTCACGGGAATTACCGTTTGAGTTCTTTGGTTCAAGACAAAACACGCAAGAGTTTGAGACGGAGGATGGCCTTTTACCTCCTACAAGATTTATTCTTAAAACAGGAGGAGGAGGTGGCCTGTTCTTTTTCTCTCTTACCAATGCAATCGTGATAGTTTAGTATATAATCATACCTTCAGCTTTAAATTTATTTGGTCGTCTTTATTCTGTACGTGTTTTAGAGCCAAGTTGATCACTCATCCATCATGCATTGCAGGCTGGTGGCACGATTCAAATCATAATAATACTGAATTTGAAAATAAGAAATATAAGAAAGTTATCCTCTGTGAATCAAATCATAATCAATGCAACACGGGCCTTGGATCAGTTCAATCTAAGCTCTGATCCAATCACCTCCACAAAGCTCAAAACCCAATAATATATATTTATATATATTCCATCTCTCCCCTGTCGGTCCTTTCTCAAAAAATGAAAAGAACCACCATTCCTTATCCCTCGCCTTTCCAATAAAAAAACTCAATTTTAGGGTTTTATCGCATCATCTAAGCAAGGGTAATAGGAAGACAAGGAAAGGGTTTTCTCCACTCTTCAAAATCCCAAACGAAAGATAAAGAACTCGATGAAAATGGAACAGCCAGCAACACCGAATATTACCCCGTCAAAAGACAACAACAGCATCAAAGGCACAAAGAAAAAGCCTCCGACTCCACAAGAGCTGATATCCCATTATCAATCTCAAGGCCTTGACTCTCAAGAAGCATCCATCAAGGTCATCGAAGATCTCCAGAATGTGCTTTTTAGGGTCATAGCTTCTAACAGCAGGGGCAAGAAGGACAAGCTGGTGGGTGAGGCTTCCAGAAAGATTGACACGGTTAACACAAGAGTGGCTGTTGTTGATATGAAGTTGGACTTAAAGCCTGGCTATGCTGAGACTTTTGCTATTGGGGTTGCTTCTGCTTCTGCTTTTAGAGGTGTTGAGACTGTTTGGCCTCATGTTGTTGGGGGTATTGCTCAGATTTGGAATGCTGTTAGGACTGTCACTAAACCTCCCTCTTCTTCTTCTTGATCATTTCTACTCAGTACTAGTATTCACCAATTTTATTTATTGATTGGATGAATTTCTGTTGTATTGATAGTACAAGGGCTGTTTCTACTCTATTTCTGAGAGGGAAAAAGAACAGAATTTTGGTGGCATTTGGATTGAATTTTATTTGAGCTTGCAGTTGTAGTCTCTTGTAATTTGTGATTTACCTTTTCTTTTTTCTTCGTTGGACTATTGTTGGAATTTTGCTTTTATTGAGCCCTGCTTAAATTGTTTGTTTCTGATGGTAATTATGGATGCTGCTATGTATGTGGCTGTGCAAGGTTCGTTTCTTGAATTTGTTTTGGGGTGAAGATCATTTTTTAGTCTTTGTATATTCGAGCAGAGGAGGAGCAGTGATAAAATATGGCATGCTCGTTTTCTATGATTGTTTTCCGTTTTACAGTGGACATATACCTGGTATGGGTAGTCATATAACCTGTTTCATTTGCTAATGGTATCTCTATATCTTGGGACCCAGAGTTTGCTGCTGGAAACCACTGCCCCAGAATTCAGTGAAGCTCAATACAGGAGTAGCTGTCCTTAACAAAGATTGGGTATTGGTTTGCTTGATATTGTATGAAATGAGGGGGGAGGGGGAGTTTATTTTGCGAGTGTCTAAAACCTTTGAGCAATAAATATCCTGCAGAGGCAGCTGCGTATGGCGTGAGTTTGGCTGCAGAGAGTTTGGACGCAGAAGACATTCTCTCAGGTGGCCAATGTTTTGATTGTTTCAGTTGTCCCCAAGATGTACTGATGAAGAAGTTGCCCGTGCCTGAGTAAATTGGCAGCTAGTTTAATCCCTCTAACGTGATTCCTCTCTTCCCTTTTCATGTAATCCATGTGCAGTTTCAGCCCGCATATAATTTCCATCAGAGTTTTCATGACAGCAACTTTACATGGAATCTGAAATCTGCTACATTTTTCTAGGTTGGAAAATCCGAGGTCGTGTTTCTACTATTTTATTTTTGGACGTGTTCTCCAATAGCGATGGTCTTGCCGCCTGATAGAATCTTTAATTTAGAGCAAATCACTGGAAGGGGCTTACTAGTTTCATCGTAATTTCCTTCAGTAGTTTCCCTTAATGGACCATTGCCCTGGGCACAGGGGCGGAGCTGGAATTATATAATAGGAAGGGTCAAAACTCAAGATCTAATTTATTATTAGAAAACTTATCTATTTAAATTAAAAATATATTATATTATTTTATATTTAAACATTAAAAATACAAAAATTTAAAATATCTACCTGTGGCGTAAGCTATAGAACAATTTTTTTTTAACTACACAACTCGGCAAAAAGCTCTTCTCTATGGTCAATTATGCAACATAATCCAAAGTTAGGAAGCTTGTCAATTGCACCTAAGTTTGGCTTTAGAAATTTATATAACGGATATATGTAAGAACCAGGAAATGACTAAGAAGCTTGTTTGCCGGGACCGAAAGGAAAACTCCCCTGTCGATTCTATCATTCATTTCCTCGAAACTACTTGCAAGACTTGACTTTGAGCAAGCAACATGGGTGCCCCGAAGCATTCTTATTACATATGGGAGACTGTCTAGGGAGAAAACAGGTATGTGCTGATCCACTTGAATCTGTTCCTGCTGAAGTTGACTCCTCAAATTACTTCTCTTGATCTATGCCCAATTTCCAGTTCTTATCAGCTTATGTTATATTAGTCTCGTACGCCGATATCTGATCCATGTTCTTGCAGCAAAACATTTCAATGGATCGAAACCTGTCTTCTGGGCCATCTGGAAGAACAGGGCAGGCAATAATGATCATGGATGAAAAGGATATCATGATCGAAATACTTCATCGACTACCCTTAAAGTCGTTGTTGATGTCCAAATGCGTGTGCAGATTGTGGAACCATCTCATCTCAGATCCTATATTCATATCCAATTATTCGCGTAGAAACCCACAACATCATGTCTCTGGTTTCTTCTTACAAAAATTCTTGTTTCTTGAACAGTACTCGAAACTTGAGTTCATTACATGTGAAGGACAGGATGATGCTGCTCCTGAGCCATCTCTTTGTTTCATTGAAGATGATCAAGGTGTTTGTATACAACATTCCTGCAATGGCCTTCTTCTATGCAGCAGTTTTCGATGCCACGAAGATGATAGGAAGTACTACATCTGTAAACCCACCACTAAGCAATATCACCAACTGCCTAAACCTGGATGCAAGATTGTGTTTGGCATTAACATAGCATATGATCCTACCATATCACCCCATTACAAAATCATATGCGTATGTGACTCCAACGCGATTAAGATGTATGATTCAGCCATAGGATCATGGAGAGTCTCAGGAAATCATCAAGTTTTTCCCCATGTTTTGTTATTCAATCGAGGTGTCTTTCTGAACCGTGCATTGCATTGGATTAGCAGAGGAGCCTTGGCACTTCGGTTTGATATTGAACTAGAGCGTATGCTCACAATGCCAATGCCTCCAATCCCTGAGGGGCGGTCAGAAAGGAGATTGGGATATTTCGGTGAATCGGGAGGGCATCTATGTCTCATTGAGATAAATGGTCCTATAACTACTTGCTTTGATGTGATGAGGATGGAGAGTGACTATTCAGGCTGGTCGGTGAGGTACCGTGTTGATCTTTCTAGAATAGCGTCTTCCTTTCCATCAATGGTGAGGAACAATGTGCCGGACATCCATCGTTACTTGTTCTCTATACTGCATCTAGCTGACAGATCACAAGTAGGAGAAGATGAATCAATCATGTGGCTGCACATTCCAGGCACATTCATCTCCTACAACCTTAAAGACGGAAAATGGAGCAAGCTTCAAAGTATTTTATATCAAATAAACAAGATTGAAGAAGGTATGGGATTATGGCATTCATGGGAGGGAGTCCATCCATATACCAATACTCTTTGTTACTTTTGATTTGTCTTTAATCACTTTCATAAACGACTACCCAGTAAGTCTAATTACAAGCTAGCTAGCTAGTTTCATTACTTGATTTGATATGCTACACACGCACGCACACAGAGATTAATCAACTTTTGATTTGATCATAGTAATTGACTGTGTTCATCCCATGTTGTTCCACTTTCTGGAGTTTCTTGTCGCTATTGTTCCATTTATGGCAAATAATAAACAGTAGAAGCTTTCTTTCACGTGTGATTGCTCTGTTGCTCTGTATAGATATACATATATACCATCAATGTGCAACAACAAAAGTGTGAAATCCACAGGTCTCCATTTTAGTGATCAATACGGCCGGCGGTAAGAACATGAAAAGCCCCACAAATGCATCGAATTTGGCAGGTCTGCAACATCCACCACAAAAAAAAAAAAAGATACAATCATGATAAATAAATAAATATCAAATTAAATTACGAAACAAACCGACAGCAGCTGGTGCTTTTTCCTAGCCCACCAGGAAACTGCATGTTTTCCTACTAATTAATTTACATCAATATTTAACAGAGCCATGTAGGACATATCATCAATTGCTGACTTACATTAATATATAGCACCTTCATGTGGTTTAATCTATTAACTTAGACATTACATATTTTACTTATGGAAGATATGTGTGCGTGTTTTAATTATTTACCAGGCTTATAAAAGAAAGAGAAAAGGACCCCATCAATAAATATCAGTCAGCACATTGACTTTAATTGCATAAACTTTCTTTTTGTGCTTTTAAGTTTTATATTCTTTCCATGAGAATTCAAACTGAACATTGAAAAAATTAAAGAAATAAATTATTTTAACAATACCAACCTCCACTGGACTGGAACCCATAACCTTCCACAGAATTTTCAAGAAGGGCTACAAAGATTGGGAGCTACAAAAGAGGAAAGAAGATGAAGAAGACGACATGAGTCTTCTTCATCAAAGAGTTTGATATTATGGAGGGTGTGAATGAATGACCAGGCCCAAACATGTCGGCCTTGGCAGAAACTGGATTGCCGGTCTTGGGCTGTATGAAAAGCCCATTATGATCAGCCTACATGAGAGGCCCGTCCGTTATTTTTTATTTGGGGACAACACCTCCGTGTCCGGTCCAAGGAGGAGGCCATAAGCGTGCAACAGTACCGAAGACAAGAATGAATGCTCCTATTTGTGTTCAAAATGAATGGCATGTGAGATTTCTTTTGATTCTTGAATGAATCTTTAAAACTGTTATTTCTTTGCATGTGAATGTTTTAACATGCTTCCTGCTCAACAAGAAAGATTATTAATTTGTTATTATTCACTGACTCTCTTCTTAATTATAATTTATTTAACATTCTTCTTCAAATGGCATGATCATATCTAATTAGAGAATATGTTTAGGCTCTTAATATTTCAAGAAACAGACGGACTTGCGCACTTTGTATTGATTTGCCAGAGAGAAGATCAATGTTTGCATGCCGCAACAACTCCAATCTGTATGTGCGTACGTGTCATATATCATATATAGAAAATTCTATAGAAAGGCGTTTGAGCAGTCGAAAATGGTGGAGGTTCCGCCAAAACCGAGGAAGCTTTCAAAATAGGCGCGTGGTGGAACATACATTAATGATTTTGGATTTTCAGATTCTTTCACTACATCGATCCTTTGAATTATCTCTACTATATAACACCTGGTAGTTGGTACCATACAAATTAACCAAACTTCACCTCTGCAAGTGAAGGTCATTAATTTGTTCCTTCTCTTGCAGGGAAAAAAAATAAAGTTTTTAATTTCCAAACTGATCAATTCTTGGCTCATCAAATCAAGGAGCCAGTACCATGCATGCATGTTTTCACAAATCAATGTCCACTATCATGATTCTTTTCTTCTAACGTTTTTACAACACTTTAATTATTATTATTATTAATTTGTTTTAGTTCTCAGAAACTTAATTGTATTATTCTTAATGCGCGCACATATATAATTTAATCATTCGTACGTGATGATCGATTGAATGTGTGTGTGTGTGTATTCTCAGCAGCATGCAAAATCTTCTTGCATTGAGTTTATAATCAATTATTAATCCACCTTGGATATTGCATGCAAGAAATCTCAATCAACCACAAACCTTCGAAAGATGGTTCACATTGCCACCAGGCCAAAGAAAATCCTGCAACTATGGTTGTGGTGGGCTCTTCAATATTACAGAGAGAACCCCAGGGAATCTTTGCTAGTCGGATCAAAATTCTCGACAGGCGGCAAACTGGTCGCCAATAGGGGGAGTGCTACTGAAAAGGTGCGAAGAGGTTTTCTAGCGGTGTACGTGGGGGCGGAGCAACGGAGGTTTGTGATTCCATTGAGTTGTCTGTCAACGCCAGAATTTGTGGGTTTGATGGATAAAGTTGCTGAGGAATTTGGTTATGACAGTCAAGAAGGTGGGCTACATATTCCATGCGAAGAGGAAGACTTTGAGGAAATACTGCTAAGATGCTTGAGATTACAAAGGGACAAGGCTTCTTCCAATTAAGAGCAGGATCAAGAGGAGCAGCACATCGTCTTGAATCAAAGGTAAAATCTGCATGCGTGATCTATATATGTTCATGTAATTGGTCGACAGCAAATATCTCCGTGAAAGCCAATGATATTATCTCTTGCACGAACATTTAATTGATTAATCTGCCGCTACGTACGGGCGTCAGGTGGAAGTGACAATATATATATATATATATATATAGCCCAAAGACTAACATGGAACAGCCAAATTCATGATCGCATGGCCTGGCCTGATCATCAACTGAGGCAACTTTGCAAAATCCCTTCTCTACGTATTGCAACTCTCTAGCTAGCTAGGTAGCTACTTGTTGCTGGCCACCGTAATTATCCAATCACCGCCTCTGTTATCTATATATCGAAGTGTAAACTACGTACGTACTTGTGTTATTAGAATAGTATATCTCAGCTTATTAGTATCTCATATGTTTGGACATTTAGTTGATTAAGTCTTCCTCAAGAATACTAGGACTGATCAATTGAGGGACCCAACTCTCTGCTAGATACATATTTATGAGATGGTTATGATCTGTAACCAATATATATATATTGTATGCACTCTCTTTTCTCATGATTAATGATTGTGGATCGAAGAAACATTAATCTAGTACTCTTGTAACAAAATACATGGTACGTACTCTTGTATATACTACTTTGTACTATCACATTTATACTGCTATCCGAATATATATATATATAGCCAGTAACAGCTATATATATATATATATATATTTTTTTTTTTTTTTTTTCTTAATTTTGATCAACATAATATAAATCTACCAGCTTAATTATTCAATCCTAATTAGAAATTGATAGCACTCCTCTCTAACTGTATTCCTTGTAGCTGGAATATCCTCTCTCAAAAAGAAATCAAAAGCAAGTAGCCTCTAAGACGAGAAAAAAGGACGGGTCTTCGGTGATCCTGTGTAAATGTTGTTGATCATCTACACATTTGTGGATGATGAGAAGGTGTTAGCTCACAATCTGGTGATTGTGAGTAACAACCAATCATCTCCTTGGCCGTCGACTCTGCATTAACAGGCCCTAACTCATGCAACAAGTAAACATCCTTCTTCTCTTCAACTACCTTCAAGATCTTCTCAAACACACGAACTTCACATGGTATCTTTAACACTCCCTCTTGTTGAAACCCAAACTCCTCTTCGGCCTCTCGCAATAGAATTCCAAAGGCTTGGTGACCCAAGTACTCTGTAGGGATGATATACCTCTTCAACTCCTTGCCAACACAAACAGCAAGGTACCCTTTGGGAACAGCATCATTTGAGGACGCTGCTGCTGACGATGACAAATCTGTGAAGGAGAGTGTTCTCTTTATGAATTTGATACTCTTGCTGGCATTGCTGCTGCCGCTGCTGTTGTTGTTTTTGGGTGCATTTGCTGCCTTTCTCCACTTCTTAAGGATCTGCTGAAGCCGAACAATGTCGCTGATCTTGTTAGACTTCTTTGGATCCATGAGTAAGAGAGATGATAATTTTCTTTGTTAGTGTTTGCTTGGGGGAATATGTCACGAGTGGTGGGTGGTGGTGGTGCTTAAAGAAGCTATATATATATATATAGATGCTTGATGTAATGATTTTGCAGAGTATTTAATTCCCATATATGCAGTAATTAAATATGATAAATCATTGGAGTTAGGGACGTCGGTTAGCAAGTGCAACTGTCTCACTCAAGAATCAATCAAAGCAGCTACACTTTTTACTCTCTCTTTGTTTAATCCCTCAAGACCCCAGATGATTACCTTCCACTTTCTTCCATTAACCAATTCAACCTAGCTATAAGCTCCTCTCTAAAAAATAAATAAAATAAATACTTGTGGGTATTTATTTATTGCAATTTGTTTCTGAAGCAGCAACATCGCTAGCACACAAGCATCTAATTACTTTTCATATATACATATACATACATACATACATACATACATATATATATATATATATATATATGCGCGCATTAATGCTATCAAGTACTTGATTGATTTCCTATTGGGTATCGGCAAATAGAAAGAACTCTTATTAAATGTTGTCACCAGAAACAATTTCGTATCTGTTTATTGGATTTGGGGTTGCCTTGAAGATCGTGGAAGATGGCATCAATCATGTGAGATGCTCATTATTTTATTATGGTTACCGATCAAGAGGGTACAATATTACAATAATAAACAAGCAAGCTAGGGAATTGCTATTGGAACACACAGGAACAGCTTTTTCTAGTTTTCTACATGAAATGTTCGAACTATCCTCTAAAACCTTTTTCTTTTTCCCTGGATATTTTATCACTATCTTCCTGTCGAAAATCATCTCCTTCAAGTAAGTAAAAGAAAACGGCTTTGCGCACCTACAATATAATGTATACATCATGCATTAATTCTCTGCACACCCAGAAAAAGGGCACCCCTCTCCTACATTGGATTCCAATGATTGAATAGATATATGGTCTTACTTTTGGGAAATGAAGAAATCATATACTGAGCGCGAGATGAGAATGGTGGCTGGTGGTCCAGTTTGTCTGAGATGGTCTTGCATGTTAAAAATAGTTTATTTCCTTTCCTTTCTTTCGTTGTGCTAATTTTATTTTTTTAAAAAAAAAAACGACCTGTGTATGCTTCGAAATCTTCGTTAAAATTAATGGTGTTTAATTAATTTAGGTCAACTTCGGGTACGTCTCCGTTCACACCTTCTTAATATACATATAGCTGGGTTAGAGGGAGGAGGTGGAGCAAATAAGGGAATGGAATGTGGATTCCCTGGGCCCATTTTGACTAAATAAATAGATAATGGGGTGATTATTATTCGGTCAATGGTCAAAGAAACTGCATAAATCGTACGCTCTGAATTATTGGAGTTGGGTACGGGGTTAATTGTTTTATTCTATTAAATTAATCTTTTTTGTTTATATATATATGAATCCACATGGAAGAGCTTAATTAAGAGAGTTAATGAGTGCTGGTGCTTGGCTCGTCATGCATGAGCCATGAAGCTTGTCTTGGAGATGAGATTTATAGCTGTTAATCTTCTTCATCGATCACATGCGCATGCATGGCCCCCTTCGCCCAAGAGACAAGATATTACATGTCTGCAAGAGAATTAATTAATATCCATTGTTTTTGCCTAATTACGTACGTACTAATTAACTAATTGATATGATGGTCAAGACTGATTATTATTATTATTATTAGATCAAATTGATGAAATCAATATACAATCACATGGTTGATAAATCAAAGGATATATATTCGATCTGGAAATTAAACGCATGGGATGGCAGGTATTGTAGCTAAACGACGTGCAACCTGCGTATATAGAAAAGGAACAGATAGATAGTGTGTGTACCTATTTACAATATCCAATAATCAACTGGATCGATCGGGGAAATATTGATGGATAATTAGCAAATAAATGATCATGTACGATCGATCGAGTTTTATTCCAGGGATTTAAGATTAATATTTAAGCGAGGATTTAACACTATACATCGTATGTGAATATCAGGGATCCTAGCTAGGATGTATACATGCAAGCACAAGGGCATGGCATGCATGGGATTTAACAAACTAGCTAGGAAAATAATTAAAGAAGGTGGTGATATATACAAAGGCATGCATGGGACGGTGTCAGGTTCCTCGAGATGGTTGCTGCCAAAATAATGAGACTGATCAAAGGCCGGATCGAGCAGCAGGTAGCAAATGATTGAGTGCATGAATTGGGTCATCTATTTATAATTCAACGATCACCATATATATATATATATATATATATATATATATATATATATATACAAACTCAATTAATGATCAATAGGCTCGTTATGGCGCTGCTGCAAATAATGCAAGCGGAGGGCGGTTGGTTTCTGAACATGAGGAGGAGGACTGTAATATTGAAAGCCATGCCTGACGTCCCAAACAACTCCTTTTCGGCCTTTATTTGCAACTCTAGCTCAGCACATACTACGACTGTAAGACAGCAGGAGAGGCGTGCGTATAAATCCAATCATCAATATGTGCCCTCTCTAATCATGCATGCATGCATTGCCCCACCATATGTACTGCAACTAATTATTATATATCCATGTATACTGCATGGGCATGTGGGGATCATAATATACACAAGGCACAGGCCATCTGAAGGTTTTCCCCACCCCAAGGTTATATATATATATATATGTAGAGAGAGAGAGAGAGAGAGAGAGATGACCACCAATCAGGACTTGCATAATAGCTAGATCGATCGATGGATACATCGAGTATGTGTTTTTTACATGTTCGATAAAAAAAGAAGAAGAAAGAAGGTACTGGCCAGGGGGGTCACATGCCAAATGAGCAACTACATCATATATATGTACATCACATGCTCATGTTGTTGAGATTTTATCTCGTCTAATCAGGGATTATATAGGTGTAAGATTTTATATTTGTTCCTTGAATTAGGAAAATTGATTCCTGTAATTAGTTTCTAGATTTCCTTGTATATTTAGTTTCCTGTTTTTGATATAGGTTTGTATCCTATAAATTGTATCATTCCTATTCAATCAATATAATGAAGAAATACAATTTTGAAAGTAAATATGGTATCAGAGCATGGTTTGAAATATCACTGCCTCTGCAAATTTTTTTTTTCCTCTTAAACCTCTGTCATTGATATAGGAACCCCTACCTTAAGTAATTATTATTTTCTTCCTTCTACCTACTATTATTTTCTTCCTTCTAGTGAATAAAGATGAGTGACAAAAATATTGAATCTTCTGGGATGAAATCAGTTCCTGTTATTGTTCAATCAGATGGTGTTTTTAATGCAGGAATCATTCTCACTGAATCAAACTATGATGTTTGGTCCCAACTGATGGAGATGCATATTGCTGAAAGGGAGAAACTCTTCTATATTCGTGGCAAGACGAAGCCACCAGCAGAGATAGAAGATGGATATGAAAAGTGGTATGCTGAAAATCAGAAAGTGAAGAGGTGGCTGTTGATGTCCATGACTCCAGAAATTATGAAGCGTTACCTACGCTTACCAACTGCCCACGAAATCTGGAGTTCTCTATCAAAGGCCTACTATGATGGAAGTGATGAGTTGCAAGTTTTTGCCTTAAACCAAAAGGCTTTCACCGCCAAACAAAGTAGCAAATCTCTATCTGAATATTATGGAGAACTAACTGAGGTTTTCCGAGAATTGGACCACCGTGATAAAGTAGTCATGACAGATCCTGAAGACATTGTTGCATACCGAAAATCCATTGAGCGATTTAGGGTACACATCTTTCTTGCTGGATTGAATGGTGAATTTGAACAAGTTCGTGGGGAAATACTACGCAAGGAACCAGTTCCAGATTTAGAAGGATGCTATTTTTTGGTCCGACGAGAGGCAGTTCGTCATGCAACTTTGAAAGGAGAATCTGGAAATCCAGAAGCTTCTGCTATGGTGGCTAGACATCGATCTAATCAAAACTGGCAGAACCATCCTAAGACCAACAATGGCACCGACAAGTCTACCTATAAATGCACCCAATGCAATCAGACTGGTCATACCAAAAATCGGTGTTTTGAACTTGTAGGGTATCCTGAATGGTGGGATCATAGTCGTGATACAAGGAAGAAGAATTCAAAAAGGCCCTCCACAGCAGCAATGGTAGAAACAAAAACTGAGGATGATGTTGCTGAAAAGGCCTCTGCACTGGTCTTAACTGCAAATAATGGTGGTAAGGTTTTAAATATTTCTACACCTGTTTTCAATAGTGCATGGATAATTGATTCTGGTGCTACAGATCATATGACATTTGATTCTAGACAGGTCTCAACTCTAAATTCATCCTTACAAAAATTTGTTTCTACTGCCAATGGTGCTTCGACCCCAGTTATTGGGGAAGGATCTGTGACTCTCACTAGTACTTTGAATTTAGACTCTGTTTTAGTTGTTCCATCATTAGATTACAACCTGTTATCAGTTTCTCAAATAACCAAAACTTTATCTTGTGTTGTAATTTTTTGGCCTGAATTTTGTGTGTTTAAGGACATTCGAACAAAGCAGACGATTGGGTATGGTATTACGCAAGGGAAGCTGTATTACTTGGACCTGGTGCCAACGAGTTCAAGCGAGTTACAAAAAGCCTTAACAGTGGATGGCTTTGAGGGGGAGAAAAAAAATGTGAAATCTGGCTATGGCATCGGCGTTTAGGGCATGCTTCCTTTGGGTATCTAAAGAAATTATTTCCTAGTTTATTTGCAAAATTTGATATTTCTAGTTTCCATTGTGATGTCTGTGAACTAGCAAAAAGTCATCGTGCTTCCTTTCAGTTATGTTTGAATAAAAGTCCACTTCCTTTTATGGTTATACATTCTGATGTCTGGGGTCCATCCAAAGTTACTACTTTTGGTGGATCACGTTTGTTTGTTACTTTTATTGATGACTGTACCAGAATGACCTGGTTATACTTAATGACATCCAAAGGTGAAGTGAATTTGTTATTTCAGAAGTTTCATAAAATGATTGAAACTCAATACAATGCACAGATTCAGGTTCTCCGCAGTGATAATGGAGGAGAATATCAGAGTTCTGAACTTCAGCAGTATTTGGAAACATACGGAATTATTAATCAAACTACTTGTTCCAATACACCTCAGCAGAACGGAGTGGCAGAGCGAAAAAATCAACATTTATTGGAGGTTGTTCGAGCTTCACTAATAGAAGCTCATATGCCTTTATCCTATTGGGGAGAAGCACTTAACTCTGCAGCATATTTAATCAATCGGGTGCCCTCTAGCCCTATTAATTTTCAGACACCATTCCAAGCTCTTAGTGATGCAGTTGTAGCCCCAACAGTCCTGAATTTGCCTCCTCATATCTTTGGGTGTGTAGCATTTGTGCACCTTCACAAACATCAATGCAACAAGTTGACTCCTCGAGCGTTACGATGTGTTTTTCTCGGATATGCTACTCATCAAAAGGGATACAGATGTTGTCATCCTCCAACTCGGCGAATGTTTATCACAATGGATGTTGTTTTCAATGAGGACTCAATGTATTTTTCCCCTGAGCCTGAACTTCAAGGGGAGAACCAAAAGGAAATTCAGACTCTAGATTATGATGGTCTAAACTATACTCATAATTCTGAGAAAAGCGAATCTCTTGAATCTAGTAACCTGGATGTAGGCAACTTGGATCAAAGTGGTATAACCTTGGATTCAAGTGGTGACGTCTCACAAGCTGGACCAGTCAATCATGAAGTGGGTGAATTGGATTTAAGTGGTATGTCTTTAGATACAAGTGAGGATGAAAGTCTAGAAGCTGAAGACGTTGCTCCTTTATCTGAGTCAAACCCTTGTATAATACCAAACCAATCTTCTGCTGCGGATGTTCCTGATATGGTTTCGGAACCATTTCTAAAACAATTACCACAGCGTCACACCAGAGGTATTCCTAAATCCACATATGAACCTGAACTTTCTAGCAAAATTAAATATCCCATGAGTCATTATGTGTCTAACCATCAGTTGTCAGAATCAAATATGTCATTTGTAAATCAATTATCTACTGTATCTATTCCTAACAGTGTGCAGGAAGCCTTAGTTGATCCCAGGTGGAAAGCAACTATGAATGAGGAGATGAAATCCTTACAAAAAAATAAAACCTGGGAACTCGTTGATCCTCCACCAGGAAAAAAACCAGTTGGATGTCGATGGATTTACACTGTGAAGTACAAAGTTGATGGCACAATTGAACGCTTCAAAGCAAGACTAGTGGCAAAAGGTTACACCCAAACCTATGGAATCGATTACACGGAGACGTTTGCACCTGTAGCTAAAATCAACACAGTTCGAGTCTTGTTATCTTTAGCTGCGAACTTGGATTGACCATTACAACAATTTGATGTAAAGAATGCCTTTTTACATGGAGAATTGTCTGAAGAAGTTTATATGGATCTCCCACCGGGGTGCATGATATCAACAAGGCAGAGTCAGAAGGTGTGCAGATTAAAGAAATCGTTGTATGGGTTGAAACAATCTCCGAGAGCATGGTTTGGAAGGTTCACAAAGTCCATGATAGCTTTTGGCTATCATCAGAGCAATTCAGATCACACTTTATTCTTGAAGAAACAACGGGGTAAGATCACTGCACTCATTATATATGTGGATGATATGGTGGTTACAGGAAATGATCCTGAAGAAAGGAAGGCTCTACAAAATTACTTGTCCAAAGAATTTGAAATGAAAGATTTAGGTGATTTAAAATATTTTCTTGGGATAGAAGTGTCTCGATCTAATAAAGGGATCTTTTTATCTCAAAGAAAATATGCCTTAGATTTATTACAAGAGACTGGTATGTTAGCATGTCAGCCAGCTGAAACACCAGTGGAAGAAGGTCTGAAGTTATGTGTTGAGTCTAACCAGGTACCTACTGATAAGGGAAGATATCAAAGACTTGTTGGCAGATTAATGTACTTAGCGCACACACGACCGGATTTGGCATATGCATTGAGTATTGTTAGCCAGTTTATGCATAATCCTGGAGAACAACATATGAATGCACTAATGCGAATTTTGAGGTTTCTGAAGGCTGCTCCAGGAAAGGGGATTTTGTTCACTAAGAATGCAGATTACCAAAGCATAGATACATATACTGATGCTGACTGGGCTGGAGCTATAGATGATAGGCGATCTACTTCTGGTTACTTTACCTTTGTAGGAGGTAATCTTGTTACATGGAGAAGCAAGAAACAGAATGTTGTTGCTCGTTCTAGCGCAGAAGCTGAATTCAGAGGTATGGCCCTTGGACTTTGTGAAGCATTGTGGCTAAGGCTTCTCTTACAGGACCTTGGTTACCAATCTAGGCAACCAATTCAACTATATTGTGATAATAAAGCTGCATGTGATATTGCCCATAACCCAGTTCAACATGATCGTACAAAACATGTCGAGGTAGACAGATTCTTCATTAAAGAGAAATTGGATGGAAAAATTGTGGAGTTGCCTAAGATTCGATCTGAGGATCAATTGGCTGACATCCTCACCAAAGCAATCTCAAATCGAGTGTTCTCAAAGCTTTTAGACAAGTTGGGCATGTGTGACATCTATGCACCAACTTGAGGGGAAGTGTTGAGATTTTATCTCGTCTAATCAGGGATTGTATAGGTGTAAGATTTTATATTTGTTCCTTGAATTAGGAAAATTAATTCCTGTAATTAGTTTCCAGATTTCCTTGTATATTTAGTTTCCTGTTTTTGATATAGGTTTGTATCCTATAAATTGTATCATTCCTATTCAATCAATATAATGAAGAAATACAATTTTGAAAATAAATATGGTATCAGAGCGTAGGACAGCAGGAGAGAGCGTAGGACAGCAGGAGAGGCGTGCGTATAAATCCAATCATCAATATGTGCCCTCTCCAATCATGCATGCATGCATTGCCCCACCATATATACTGCAACTAATTATTATATATCCATGTATACTGTATAGGCATGTGGGGATCATAATATACACAAGGCACAGGCCATCTGAAGGTTTTCCCCACCCCAAGGTTACTAGCAAATATATATATATATATATATATATATATATATATATATATATATATATGTAGAGAGAGAGAGAGATGACCACCAATCAGGATTTGCATAATTACATGTTCGATAAAAAAAGAAGAAGAAGAAAGAAGGTACTGGCCAGGGGGGTCACATGCCAAATGAGCAGCTACATCATATATATGTACATCACATGCTCATGTTTCTTTGGGGATCATGACTTTTAATTAATTACTTCAGCACTAAGATATTTATGTGCGCGCATGACGTAATACATGTATTTACCCCATAAAATATGTGTTATATCACTGCATATAAATTACCATATTGTAGTTGTCACTTCAACGTTTTTTCTTTTCTTTTCGTTTTCTACGTCCTTGTGGAAAAAGTTCTTCAATAGCAATATCCTATCTAATTTAACGCTGTGTGCAGGTCCAAGAAACTGTTCGTACAATCTACAAGTAGAATTATGGAACAAAATTGGAATAATCGGTTGAGATCTAGATGTGTAGCTCGGCAAGTGTACCTCTTTTATATAGAAGAAAAAGAGGGGGTGAAAAGCTACACTGCTATCTATCTATCTATCTATATATATTGTCATATGTGTGTGGTCTTTCATGTGCCTTCACTCGCTGGCTACTGTTGTATTAGTTATATTTCTCATTAATTAGCTTTACACTGTCTGGAATTGCTTCTGCATGTTACTTACACCATCAAGTACATGGACGTTCCCTAATGCAACTTGTACACTAGCCTCTCCCGATCTCGGCCCCTCTTGTAATCCCCTTTAGAACGCCGGTATCATACCTTATAATGTCTCAATGTCGCGGGTTGGGGATTTAAATTTGATAAAATTAAAAAAAAAAAAAAACTAATTGTTTTGTTCAAATTCAATAGCTTAACCGAGCACCACCATCTTACCAACAACTCTCTGGTGGCCGGAGGGGCAGGTGCGAATTAAGAAATGTTGGTGAGACAGCCAATCCTCTTCGGTTGGTGGAGACATGAAAGGAAGGGAAGGAAATGTAGAGAGCATGGGAGCTGTACATCTTCTGCGAGGGTACACGTGAAATCTTGCATTTGACCAGATGCCTCGTGTTATTACTGTATGCGGGTTGCCCCAAAGGCAACAAAATCTAAGGCGATAAATCTTACCGTCATATTCAAATCATCCTTTTTTCTCGTTCATGGTCTCACAGCTTTGATAGATCCAGTGACATGCTCACGGTGCTTTGAAAATGCATCGAAGAAAGCATCTTTGGTTGCATATGCCTTCCACTGTACAGTGTTGTCAGCTAACATTCAAGATCAAATCTACGAGAACGAGCATTTTAATGCATAAAAAAACAACAAACATAAACGAGAAAGAAAGAGCAGGGATCAATGAAACAAACTGGACGGGCTCGTGGATCTTGAACAAATCCGGCATTGACATTTAATGCATAAAAAACAACAAACATAAACGGGAAGGAAAGAGCAGGGATCTATGAAACAAACAGGACAGGCCGAAAGCTATGCTCGTGGATCTTGAACAAATCCGGCATTGACAAATCCTCCTGCTTTTTACTTTGAAGCAACAGCAATAAATCTTGCAAATAAACACAATTTCTAAGACGTTTAATTGCATCAAACATCAAAGCAATACATTGACTGGAATATTTGCAGAATGGTTACACCAAACAAATTCCAGATCCCCAACATCTTCACTTGCTGGGAAAAAACATGATAATTTTGCATCCATTTATTTAGGGTGATCAACATGCAGGACCGAGAGCAAAACTTGCAAGAAATCTGAGCTTTCACGCTAGGCATTGCTGAAGTCACAAGTATTTACAAGAACCAATATGTACACAGGGTTTTGGTCGTATCATCAGAGAGGCACTATGAACTAGATCTTCTAGACAAAACTCGCCTGGGAAAAAACAACTTGCAAGGGCATGCAGTGATGAACCAAATATCAAACTTATCTACAGTGATCAGTCACGCTAGTATTATTTCTATATTTTCACTACCAATGCTGTATTGCCCTGGGGGTATGCAACAAGGAACCACAAGATGTAAACCTAACTTATCCAATCCATGGTTTACCTTGACATTCAAGATCAGGTAGGGCTTCTTCACTTTTTACTACAACTGCCCCCCTATCTTCTTTGTAGCTTCCAAAAAATTACAGGGATGATAAAATAGGCTTTCGCTAAAATCTCAAAAATGGAATTCAACTTCACCATACCGTAATGGGATCACAAAGATTTTCACTTTTACTGCAGTGCTGATGGCTCTGATTTTGCAATAAACCTTTTTCAGGTTACTGCGGACCTGCAGGAAGCGAAATAAGAATGGCAGATGAGGAAATATCAAACATCTGCACACAAGAAAGCTACCTCAAACAAGCTTTTCAGGCAAACATCATGTAGAAAATGGCTTTGGGTTGGTTTCAGCCAAGTATTTTAAAGTGATATCCGACAACACCACCACTTACACAAAGTATCCAGGTTTCTCTTTTAGATTGTCTGAAAATACATCCAGTATAGGATTAGCAGTTTTTCTCATATAACCATCAGTAAAAACCTGTCATTTAAAATCATCGCCCCCAATTAAAAGAAATGGGGATGAATTTGAAAAAAAAAAAAAAAAGGTTCAAAATATCTATGGTGGAATTGCATTTTCTTACACTCCCAAGAACATGTTTCAAGTTGATGATGTCACTCATACTGAAACAGGGGAGGTTGGGACAGATTTCCAGTGCTTATTACAGAAAAAAAGCAGAGAAGTTTACCTTTTCTTGTCTTGGGTGGTCTGATTCCACCACTTACAGCTGAGGTTGGAGAAGGAGGCCTTTTGGAAGACATAGATTTCATTGATGGTTCTGACTTCTTGGAGGAAATGAGAGATGAGTTTAGAATGGCCTCAACAGCTTCACGTTGTTGTTTCCTCTTTGTAATTAAATCTAAAGAAGCACCTATAGGATTAGGATCTCTACCATCATTGACGTCCTTACTTTTGAGGCTGCCTTCAGCTGAGGATGCAGAACTGTCCAAATTCTTCTGGCTTCTCTTACCTTCAATAGATTTCTTTGGTCCCCTCAACATGTTCAATTTCAAATTTTTGTGGCCATCGCCCAGTTCAAGTTCAGAACGCTCCCTAGTACTCTTTGAATTTGCACATTTTTCTTTCATCTTACCAGAGCTAAGTTTCTTCTGACTTCTGTCTTTGCCCTTGCTTTCATCACCAGTAACAGATTCCCCTGGAATTATAGACTTGAAATTTTTTGGAAGATCCATTTTCCCTGGAAGATCATGTTCCTCTCTGGGTTTTCTTTTGCTACTTTGTACATAAAAATCCTTACCATCTCCAGCAACAGTACCATCGCATTGAGTAACGGAACGAATAGAGTTTTTATCCCTGTACACTTTCTGTTCATTTTGTTTGCCTAGTTTGCCGCTGCCTCTAAAATTTTCAACATGCTTTGACTGTCTTGAATGATTATTAATACTTTCTCTCCTGCAAGTATCCCTAGGAGCTGTATCGAACAAGGATTCATATGGCTGTTTTGCTGAGATGACCAAGTTTCTCTCTTTAGCATCCTTTACTAGAGCTGCCCAGTTCCAGTTCGTCTGCAAGGTCCTCGCATTACCCAAAATCCAAAGGGAGAGCTTGGCTCTTGTCAGGGCAACATTCATCCGTCTTACATCAGCGACAAACCCAATACTGCTGGAGCTCAGCCCATTCATAGAGGAATTTGAATCAGCTGCTCTAACAGTGGAAAGTATCAGTATATCAACCTCTCGGCCCTGAAAGCCATCAACAGTATTGAACTCCATATCAGCGACAACAGATGATCCAAATGCACTAGAAAAACGAGAGCGCAGAAGTGAGAGCTGGCACTTGTATGGAGTTATGATGCCAATTCTACCACCAACAAACTCGGACGAGTACCTAAATAAGGTATTTAAATTATATTATTCATGAACAAAGAACTGAAATGAAGGAGGATGTGGTAGTGCTTTCTCTGGAAAAGAAATGAATACCTCCTTTTGAAAAATCGTAGTAGTTCAACTGCAGCTTCAGCCTCCCGTTCATTATAAAGGGACGATGCACCAGAATTTTTACCGCGAAGCTCCTGGCCGTCCATAATGTCATAGAATAAATAAGGGCCAAGAACCTCAATCTCATGAAATGATGCTGATTTGTTTGACATTTTCTCTCCATTCATCAACTTGCTATCATAAAAGTGCAAGGAGGGAAACCGGCAAATCTCTGGGTGCATCCTATACTGAAACAGTAGGAAGTTGGCAAAAACAGTACAATTACCTTTAGTCAAGCATAAAGTTTATGCAACAAGTATTGGACGAGAAAATTAAACAGAAACAGGAAAATACACAAAATAAGAGAGTACATCAAGAAACATGATACCATCCGATGAAAGAAATGAAACAAAAGTCAAGATGTGAGGAAATGTTAATATCAGCTAAGCATAGCCTTTTGCAGGTCCCTAAACCAACAAGCTTTACTATTACTTTAACATTCAACAAAAAAAAAAAAAAACATGCAATCAGCCAGAAGAAAATTTTATGAACTGCATGTCCTAGAAACATTTAATAATTTATTACTGTTGTTGTACTTATAGCAGATGATAATGCAATAAAACAAAGCAGACAGACCAAAAATATTTCCTGTAAACACCCAGCATCCCGTATGATAATAAATCTGTGGTTGCAGCCGTACCTTTTTAAAAAAAAAAAAAAACATTGGAAAAAAGAAAGGAGCCCAATATTCCTATTTCACAGCTTTCCAAAACACACACGTGAATATTTTGACAGTTAATATCCGACAGCCCAAAAGTCAGTTCTCGTTAATGGTTTCAAGCATTTAACCATATCATTAGACATAGCAAACACAGTAGAATTTAAGTCAAGTTTTGAGGGAAAAAAAATTCAGGCTCACCTGTTTGGTAAGCATGGTTACTGGGTGACCAGCCCTTTGTAGACGCTCAAACATGCTACATTCATAAAGAAACTTGCTTGCAACATTAGAGAGAACTGTTGCAGGAAGCTGCTTCGGATCACCAACCTTGCATAAAAATGACAACATAAGAATAACTACTAAAATATACAAGATGCCTTGAAAATAACGGAGCACACAGTCCTTACCATGATGCACTTTGTCCCAATCGACTTTAAAAGTTGAAGAGGAATCAAAGTAGCAGGTTCCAGTGCCTGCAAGAGATGAAGAAAGTTTAAAAATGAAGCAATGAAAGGAATGTTATGCAGATAAAATGGGTAACTTTAAAAAAACAAACTATGAGCATAATGATTTTTACCTGAGCTGCTTCATCAATCACAACTGCATCAAATAGGGTATGTTCAGATGGACAAGCAAATTTATAATTTGACATAGATTCAGAACAAACTACATAGAGATCCCCACCACATCCACTTAATGTCGTTACCACTATTTCAGCATCCTTTAATATCAACTTCCGAAGCTTATGTTTCATTGCTCTGATTTCTTCACTAGTTTTCTTCTCTTGCACCTGAGCAGCACTAAGATCTTTAAAAAGTTGTTTCTTTTCTTCATATAATTTCTTTAGTGTGATCTCTAATTCAGAATCTGACATTTGCTTTGTTTCATCCTCTTTATGCAATTCATCTTCCAAAGAATTTTTGAGGTCCAAATTTCCATCCTTCAAGTTAGCCCGCTTAGCCTCATAGAACCTAATGCAATCAACTAACTTTTCCAGATTAGAACGCAATGCTGCAGAAGAGCCTATACCTGAATCTTTCTTAGAATCACTCAAATGCATCCTCTCTTCAGCAAGACGATTATCAACAAGTGTATCGATAAAGAATGGGAGTGAATTTGGATGAACCGTTTTTGCATTGCCAACCCTTACAAGATATGGCTTGTACATTTTCCCATCATTGCCATAAAGTCCTTGACTGGAAATTCTTGACACCAACTCATCAACAGCAGCATTTGATTGGGCACAAATTAGCACCCTTCTCCTAAAAGAACTTTCCACAGACTTTTCATTTCTTTCAACATCCTTGTTTAACTGCCTAGCCAATGCTGCATCCTGCCAAGCCCTGGCAATTGCAACAGACTGGTTAATCTTTGGCCTTGAAGTAATGGACAAACCATTACCTTGTTTCAAATGTCCCTTTAGAGAATTTTTTGTATCCTTTGTTCCTTGTAATGAAGCAAGCAAGCCACTGACAATGGCCACTATGGTTCTGGTCTTCCCAGTCCCTATTCAAAAAGAAAGAAAGAAAAAACACATTAGAAACAAAAATAAAAGGGGTTAGATCCACTATCAATTAAACCATGTTGAAATACAAACCTGGAGGACCCTGTATTAGAGACAGATCAAAATTTCTCTTCAAAATAGTTGATCCAATCGCAACACTTATAGCTTGCAGTTGGCTGTCATTAAAAGATGACTTCAGTGTCTGCTGCAAGGGCCGAGAAAGATTACTCAGACCTAGTTCTCTCGATTCATTATTACCAAGAGAATCATTGACAGGTTTTAAGATAGCTGAAAGGATGGGAATGTCCTTTATTGATGATAGAGCCTGAAATTCTCTAAGTTGAGGTGTAATGCTCATGATGCGACTTGCATGCCATTTGCTACGATCGACAAGTTGCCTCCTAGCTTGATTTAAACGCAAAGAACCATTTAGAAAATAGAACCTGATGAGGAGTATACTTGACCTTCTTTTATTCTCTCTTTCGCGCCTCTCCACCTGAGAATCAAACAGGTTGCTTTAGCATAATATAGACATATAACCTAAAACTTATAAACATGCCAAGATCAATACAAATCTACATCTGTATTCAGCAGACAAGAAATTCATGATATGTACATGACACCAACTCGTCATTCAACAGAATGCTAGAGAGGTAAAATACCTTTCCAACCATATGAACATCATGGGATGCATTTTCTGGAGCTTCTTTAGTTAGCAAAAGAAGGTCATTGTCAGAAAAGCTTCTAGATGATGTAGAATCACTTTCATCGTGGACAAACCGGACAAGATGAAAGTCATCAATCCTTTCAACAGACAACACAGATAGACTGCCATAATACATCTCCTCCCATGAAGACATCTCCAAAAAGGAACTATGCAACTGTGCTTTAAACTCCTCCAAAACAAGTGGCCGGAAAATGTCAACGTACTGTTCTGGTGATTGGAAACACACAGGAACCTCCTTTAATCTACTAACAGACCGATTCTCATCTTTTCTTGCAGATGCTAATCCCACTATAGCAAAGTAATCTATTTCCAAAATGGGTCTATACCAGTCATCAAGTCTAGGAGGCTTGAATCTTTTAACTCCAGCCTCCAGTCTCTGTAAATTTCCAAATCTATTTCCAGCAGGTGTTTTAAGTTGGATAACTTGTCGTTTAGGAACAGTGGCAGTTAACTTTGTCAGATTAAACTGCTGCTGCCTCACAGATTTTACTGCAGCCTCTGGTGGATCAGCAACAGTGTCACTCACTAACTCCTTCAGTATTGAATCTCTTGTTTCAGAAATCATGCTGTTGCCAGCGTCATTCGAGATTTTTGAGCCGACAGACTCAGGACTCTTCAGATCAATTCTACATTGGGATGAAAGGGGAACATTTTTACTGCTTTTAGATCCTCCTTTTGATTTGAGATGAGGAGGTTGTTTGCCTCTTAATTTATCAGAATCCAGCTTCTGAGAAGTGAGACTGGTAATGTCTAATGCATCTTTTTGTTGGGGGTCATCCAGTAGATCCCTTGAGGTATCATTTCTAGATCCCTTATATTCAGTATCAGTTTGTGAAACACTTCTATCAGCAGGAGCAATTTTCTTGCTATCCAAACTTATTTGACATGAGTCACTTGTGGAAGCAGCAGCCTTAACAGGTGAAATTTGTTTTTCAGCTTCATCATCTGAAACTACAATCACATCACTTTTATTTCTCCTATCACTCACTGATGCTGAGTCTAGAATTTGAACATCAGCATCCTCTACAAGAACAGGAAGCACATCTGGAGCTTTTGGTTTTGAAGTGATCATTACATTATCAAAAGACATTTCCTTGGATAATGCAACCCGAAGGTGTGATACTTGTTCTGTCAATTGATCAATGCTTATATTATCTGTATAGAGAAGACATAAAACATCAAAAGAAAATGAAGCAGAATGATAAATAATCAACAGAATGAAAAAGAAAGCAATATGTGCATAAATAAAAAAGCTCACCACATGAAATAAGTTTTTCAATGGCCCTGACAGTCAACTCAGAAGCATTACTGCAAAACCCTTTAAGCAGGTTCAGTAGATAAATTACTGTTCGCTTCCAGTAGACAACTACAACTTTGAGCGATGACTTTCCCCAATCCATCAGATCATAAAGCCATCCAAAGTTGGATGGATTTTCCACCATCTTTCCATTATCCCATGCATGTTTAAACAAAGGCTGGAAAAGTCTCTCGAAAACAACAGGGAGGATCTCAAGCACACGGACACATGTCATCTGAAACAAGAAGAGATAAAGAATGCCTACTCAATGTCACTTGTCAGTTAAATGGCAGAGCTGATTTGATATCTACAAGAACATCAGCTAATTATCTACAAGAAAGTAGTGTGAACATTGACACACCAGCCACATCCAGCCACACACAGAGACAGGCTAAATAGAAACAGTCATTAATGTCAAGCTAAGTAATACCTGACAAAAACTGTAATCAATAAATGCCTTTCCTTCTACCAAGAACATCCGAATTGATGGCCATGCAATTCTTGATAGTAAGTAGCGAAATTTCTCTTGCAACTTCAAGTCAACATTTAATGAATGTCCATCAATGTTTGAAGAAGAAGAATCAAAGACCGGATGTGTCAGAAATCCACCTTGGGAAGAGTACTTTCTGATCTTTGAGTCATCAGATGAATTTTGTGGCAAATCTGGTTTATGCAAATCCCCTTCTTTAATTAGTTTGCATAGAACAAAGAAAAAATGTTGTAAAGTCTGAAACTTCGATACAACAGAATCCAGTTGAACCTGTAGAAGTGCAAAATTATTAAACAAAGCAATAAAAAGAATCTGGTTAAGCCATAGAAGCATGAAAAAAATGATATATGAAAGAACATAGAGACCAAATTAGCAGTAGGTGCGTCGTGGATTGGACTACACAAAGGTGCTTGAGTTTACAGTCATTTGCTGTTAACAGAATATCAGACCTGTTTTGTACAAAATAACTGTCACAAAGCCAGCAGCCTTTTCAAGCCAACTATTGAGAACACAGTCAAAAAGACCATTGCTTAGAGGGAGCACCAAGGATGAAAAAAAGAAAGGGGCCACTTAGAGTCTTGAAAAGCATGCATTGATCCATTTAACCTAGTGAGTGTGTACAGAAATAAATTTTATATATTTGATCTGGCTGAAATTAGATACAGGTCCTTGGCACAATACTTGCTTTATAAAATTATGAAAATGGAAGGAAAATAAAAAAGAAACAAAACATTAGCACTTTCAAATGACTTATACAAAAGAAATGTTATCAGTGACCACTCACCACTTTCAAAGCATGTCTCAAGCCTATAAACATGGCTGCCAAAGAAAAACCGCTGGAGCAAAGAAACTTCAAACCACATGGAAGACCCCGTGTGCTTGAGACCTGCTCCAAGATACATTTGCCAAATTGTCTCACATCCTGCATCAAGCAACAAAAGATTATGCGCAGATACTCACAGAAGACCAATCACTCACTTGATGTTGATCACTATGATAAATGATCATTGCATACATCATTTGAATCCAAAAGTGAAAGGATCAAGCTTTCTGCCATGCTTGGCTCCCAAGTCCATTGCTTCCGTAATTCCCCTAGCCTCATTAGAGCTAAAAAGTGTGTGGTTAACCTGAGGAAGCATCCAGAGTCATCAACCAAGAATGGACTAACAAGTCTAGTATACACCTATAACATGCATTGCCATAGCATGAAGACAGAAACTAACAGTAAGATAAAGAATTGCTCAATACCTGTTGAATGTTCTTATTAAAGGAAGATGCATCACTGACACTTTGATAGAGTTTTTCGACTCCTTTCCAACCCCACCATCATCAAAACCTGTCGGAACCTTCCACCCAAATGAAGTGGAGATTTCTGTGGCTGAAGTTGAAAGCCAGGTTCTAACTGTTTGCACACTCGTTTCAGGTTCTACCATTGTCAAATGAGATCGAGCCCAGAAAACAGCCTTCAAAAATGACAATGGAAGGACTGATGGGTCCATATCAACTAAAACATCAATCCATAGCATGGGAATGCACATCCATCCTCTGTGCTCTTCAGAAGCGATCTTGCTCTGTGCACTGAATTCACTCCAACATATACCATCCGTATCTTCGACATCAATAACAAATGGAAGCCTATCTTCATCTTTAACATCATCATTCAGCTCAAGACAAATGTTTGTATCAGCATCAATAATTGTGTGGTTACTCCACATTGTACTTAGCAAGGCAGCAGCATCAGAAACTAAAATAATCTGTATAAGATCAAATGCAGGTTGCCGGAGAGCACTATGAAGTGATGAATCCTTCAGAGTAGCCACAAGTGAAGGGCCCCTGTTAAAACGATTGCTGTAAGTGATTCATGCACATTGATTCCTCTTAAGAGCAGTCGTTCAATCAGATTATATTACAGCATGCATAAGTGAAAACCCCCAACCATCTTTTTCAAATTCTAAATCTTTATAACATTACATTAGGAGCCTTCAAACTTCACACAAGCAGGAATTTTAGGTGATGAAGAGATGACAAAGAGAAGCAGACAATTCAAAAAAATGTATGAATTTTCTTCTTTGCTCCTTTTTATAAGGAAAATGGAAAGTGTATATCCCCGAGTTCTAAAAATAGATGTAAAACAGCACAGTGAATACTGCTTCGAAAAAAATAATAGTCTTCCAAGAACCTCCACCTTTGACAGCATATGATTTTTCCCATGAAAATCTCTCCCCATACCTACTATCTCTTTTTTCTAAAACATTTCTAGCCAGACTTAAAAGGCAAGTCCAAACTTAAGCCACGCCATATCTTCAACCCCTAATTCCTAGGTAAAATTCCTGAATATTAATTGTAGGAAAAATATAAAAAAATTATCAATAAGGCAAAAGAGCTTCCAATTTATGACCATCGTCAAATATAGAGGATTCAACACTACATACCACATATGAGCACATTCATAAGGGGGGCATGGTGGGTTCATTTTGTAGCCTCGGTGTACAATAAGAAGGGCTATCTGAAACGGCAATTAGTGATAGCATTAATGAGATAAAACAGCATAACTATCCACAACAGAAACTTAAAATGGAAATATAGAAGTGATAAAAACCTTGCATGCAAGTTTTCTTGTAAGAACATTGAAGTTGCTGCTCACAGGAACCTGATGGAGTAGGAAATAAAGGAAGTGCCTTCGTTGCTTTTCATGTTCCCCATCTTGCAAAGCCTCAAGGGACTGGACAGATAAACTTCTGCACATCAGTAATGTCAAGAAAAATACATGGCACAATTAATTGTATAATGACAAGAGGGATAAAGAATTATTGATGAAGGGCCCAGGGTAAAGAAGATGGCAGGATGGTGTCCAGACATGCCTGCAGAAAAGGTGGGAAAAGATCTAAAATGTCTTTATGGATTTTCTCATTTTGAGTATGGAAACACTGGCCCAGTAATGTGTTACGCATCACACTTGGAGACAACGTAGACCTCAGCCAGAGTTTGCAACCTTAACAGAGAAAAAGAGGAAAAGGATCACTCCATCATTAAATCAATACTAAATGAAATCTAAAAATAATAACTAAATAAAAGAACACAGAAGAAGAGGTACTTCCTGCCTTACCAAGCATTTTGAAGAGTTCTTTCAAACAGCTTACTGCATGAGAGAATTCAGCTGAATCGCCACTGATATGGTTGAGCACAATATCAAAAAAAATGGGATAGCACTCCAGTATGCCTTCCTCAAAAGCTGGAGGTTCTAGGAACTCAAGTCTTCATAAAACAGAAGTGTAAGTATCATCATTGGGAGAGTGGAAAAGAGACAGAAAAAAGAGAGTTGAAAGAGTAGTTTAAGGTTAAGATTATAGTCACCGCTTCATACAATGATGTGATTCCAAGCCATATGGATAGGCGCTCCATCTGTGCTCTTGGCCTCGAAGTCTTAGAAGCTGATGGTAGTATTTCTGTCTCTAAAAACCCAATGAATTTTTTCAGTAAAGGCTGCAAAGGTTCCAAATCTGTTGCTCCCCTATACAGAAACAGGATATATTAATCAGAAAGAATATATAGTGAACCCTGCATCCCCAATTGATGCTGACATGACTAGAAGGTAGCATTTTTGCAGTAAGGATGGCCACAATCTGCAAGATGACAATAGTGCTTCATTCATGACTTATAGATCATATAATGTGGTACACCAATGATTGTAATCCTTTCACGCAAGCAAAAATTTCAATTAGATTGTACATGTCATTCAATTTAAACAGTACCTCAATTTCTCCATAGATCGTGCTAAACGTCTACCAACAGTGCGTACTCTTCTATTCAGAAAAAGCAACGCATAAACACCCTGACAAATCAGATGTAATCTATGAGAAGGGAAAGAAAGACAGAGATAAAGAAAGCAACGGAACTGTGTCTGGGCAGACTCGGCCAACAAAATACCGGAAACTGTTGATGTCCAGATAAAGCCAGTTCATGCATATTATCGACTGCTTCGATGAATAATTCAAATTCAGATAGCAAAGATTGATCGTCCAGTAAGACAGGAAACATCAAGACCTGTGATTCAGTAAACAGCAAAAAGCACACAAGCATGCAATCACTATTCCAAAAAACAAAAAAGATTAGAAAATGTTGGTTGGAAAAGAAATCAAAGAGCATTTTCAAAGAAGAAACACACAACTTTCTCCCCTGTTCTACCTAGAACCCAGCAAACCATAATATACAATTTGGATACTAGACATCTGAAACGATCGCAAATATATTTTTTCCAATTAAGTAGTTATTATTCTCAAATAATTTTGAGAGCACTCCTATTAGTACACCAACTATAAAATTGCTTACTTATATGCAATGCTTGAAGCATAGTCAAACTCTGTATTGGCATCTTTCATACATGTCATCAAAAGGTAATGAACATTAAAGATTAAGTGAAAACCAAAACAGAAACAAACACACTAGTCCATAATAGCAATAATACCTCATACATGAGACTAACAACATCAACATTATCACGCAAATGATCATACTCCTGCTTCTTCAATCTATCATTAATCTCTCTCAGATGCTGAGTCACCCTTTCCTCATCAATACTCCTTAACACCTCAAGAAGTGGTCCAATAGAACTCGTCTCGTACTCCTTGTCATACATCTCTTGAGCGTGATGATGCTGAGATACACACTGGATGCAATGCCGCATTTCGCCAGACATCCTCTTCCACAGAAGCCGGAGAGGAGAGTCCGGCCGGTCATCTTTGTAGTAATTGTAAAATGTCTCTAAAAGTGGGCCCATCAAATCAAAATCTCCACACCATATATGTTCTTCTCTGGGCAAACTAATCAAGTACTCAAATGTGTCTGAAAACCTATAATTAAGAAATAAAAAATAAAAAGAAACCTAATTTAACAATAAGAATATAGTAATAAAAGCATAGAGATATTGAGGGGAGAAAATAAGAGAGAGACCATTGTTCTTTGAGGAGGTGAAGACGGCGTCGTATGACTGGATTATCGCCATCGTTGGCGTGAAGTTCTTCTTCTTCCTCAATGGTTCTCCATCTATCTAATAATACTTCCCTCTTCGCCATTTCCTTGTTTATTTACTTGTTAAAGGATCGATCAAAACAGAAGGAAAAGAAGGGTTCAGATTTCTAGGGTTTTTCTTCTTAATTGTGGAAGATTAGGGTTTTGGGGGGGGGGCATAGAAAAGGTTAGTGCCCGCTGCAGAATGGAGGGAAATGGGAAGTTCGCTGTATTTATAGGAAGCGAGGGAAGAAGCACAGGAACATAATCAAAGCGCCAAGAGGGAGACCCGTTAAACGACACCGTAGCTTCTGCGTGATTTTCTTTTTCAACTGCGGCTTGGCTTATCACTCTGGGAAATGAAAACGTCACCGTATCACCTTTAGAGTATGACCCCTCTTAGTCAAGAAAAATTTATAATTTTTTTAAAACATATATCTTTTCCAAACTAAATACACGTTACCTAGTACTCCTACGAAACCATCTTCCGTTTGTAATAATAAATTCTTTCTGATTTATTTTCTTGCAGTCTTTCATAGGATTTGAATAGAATACGCAGAGGTTGTAATGAGTGAAAAGCCATGTGAATTGTATTTCTGAGAGAGGATAGATAAACTTCAGTTTTAAAGCACATACCAATCCCTCCCTTCTGGATTGAATGATGCAACAAAATTCATCAGCAATGAGAATCATCAGTGACAAAAAATGTAATCTGGGATGCGGAAAACAGTATTTTGTTAACTCATGACATCAAGATCAAGAACCTGTTTGGTACATATCAAAGATTACGAGAGGCCACATTTTTTCGTTTTTTGAAGCTCGGCTGATAAATTTTAGCTTGGGTCAGAAATCGAAATGGGCATTACAGAAGAAGGATAGCCCAATCCTATAACGATGACTATCCATAAACATGTCAGATTCAATTCAACAATGGGTCCTCGGGACATTCACCAGCAGACTAGGTGCCACCTTCCTCCATATCTTTATGATAAAACGATCCCAACATTTGCCTCCGAAGGAACATGATGCTGGACTTTTTTGCCAAAGCTGTTATAAAAGCCGTTTCTCAACAAGCAGTGCATCTTTCCAAGCTTCATAAAACGATGCCAGAGGAAGGCATCACTTTTAAACAGGTTGCACCCCACCCTCTGTAAAGTCCCCTCGGCCCCTCCTCCCTGATTACTTCTGAGAGGGCTGCTGCCATGTGGGGTGGACATTTACCCTGCAGAGCTCCCACCATTAGTCGTTTCCTGGCCACCTCTAATGGAAACCTAAGGGTGGCTAGCAGTAAAACCTAGACATCCAAAACGTAAATTGATTACCAATCAGCTAATAGAAAAAGACGAGATACCAACACCAACCACTTAGAACATGTCTATCTAGTCATTTAGGCTCTAGTAGCCCTGTAGTTGCAATTTTACGAGAGATCTCCACACTTTCCCTGTGAGATATGAAGCAGGCAACCCTTTTCTCTAAAATGATTGTGGAAAATAAAAGTGAACTTGAAATAAACTTGTTTTCTCACCTGCAGAAGCTCCAATTAGGAGCATTATCTCTGGACGGTTTAGGGACTTTTGATTCTTTGCTTCACAGTAAGATGTCTTCATCGTCTCGTGCATGAAATAGTAGCATGTACTGTATGGAAGCATGCCCATCAGTGTAGGTGAAATGCCAGCATTAAACGCTCCAATCCCTCCATCCTTGTAAATCTTACTAATGGCAATGCTTAAATTAGGGTATATATCACGGCTTGCAGTCAATCTGTCCTGTACGAAATACAAGCGTTACAATCGGCTTCAACTAGAAAAGAGAGATAAACAAAACTTTGTGGGCTTGGTGTCTCGGCTCTCAAAGATCTTCTAACTTAAAACTGTAGAAGGAAAAGGCTGTGACCCCCTGTCACATCTAATTTCCATTAATTAAAACAAAGCATACTGGTATACCAATACACCATATAGTCCAAGTCAAAGCAGGATCCTAGGAGGGGCATGAAGTAAAACACATATCATCCTAGTGAACTAGCTTTGATACCGCGTGCTGCGAGTCATTTTTTTTTATAAAAAATATTAAAAAAAAAAATTAAAATCTTGGGTTTTTTCTACAAAGTTATACCAAAGAATCTTGGGTTTGGCTGCAACGTCTGACCTAAAAGTAATATTTATAATATTAATAATAAAATTTAACTTGCATGACCCAAGTTTAAGTGAGCCTGACTGTAACACCGGACCCAAGAATATTGGATGTGGATCTGGCTATAAGGTCGTGTCATGAAAGTGTGATAATTAAATAGATTAATTAAAAAAACAAAGAAAAAAAATCAACAAAAAAAAACTAATGAAAAAAGAAAGAAAAAGAAATTGAATTAATTGGGTTAACCCTTTAAACCAGGTTATCCCGTAAAACTTGAGATTTGCGTCATGAAAGTTTGATAACTAAATAGAAAAAAAAATGATGGGTTTACCCATAATTAACTGGGTTAACCCATCAAACTAAGTTAACCCATCAAGCCTAGGATACGTGTCATAAAAGTCTGATAATTAAATAGAAAGAAAATTAACTTTAACAAATTAAACTAAATGAAAAAAATAACTCGTCAAATCAGGTTAACTCATCAAACCCGAGATTCGTATCATGAAAATATGATAATTAAATAAAAAAAAATAACATTAACAAGCTAAATCAAACAAAAAAATTTCATTAAAAAAAATAAAAAGAAAAAACAAAAGAAAAAAACAGTCATATAATATAATACAATATAATAATAATTATAATGGAAAAACGTGGGGAAAGTTAAAGTTAAAGTTAAATTCTCAACCAACTAAATATTAAAAAAATAAATTTAACAAAGATAATTTTAAAAATAAACATGTGGGGGAAACACTGCAGCAAAAAAAAAATCATGTAAGGGAAACACTGTAGTAATTCATAGTGTTTTTTTTTTAAAGCTACAAAGTTAAGTTCTCAACCAGCTTAGTATATATAAAAAAAATTGAGATCCGCGTAATGAAAATATGATAACTAAATTAATTTTTTTTTTCACATTAACAAACTAAATTAAACAAAAAAATCATTTAAAAAAAACACAAAGAAAAAAGCAAAAAAAAAAATCCATGGGCAAAACGGGAAAAAAAAGGAAAACAAAAATGAAAAAAAAGTCAAGTGTTTCACTTTATGCATAGTGATACATTATATATAAAAAAACAAAAGAAACAAAAGCGAGGAAAAAAAACAAAGCTGACACAGTGAAAAACTCACGCGTTAAAAAAAAAACATGTAAAAAAAAAAGAAAAAAAAACTGCTACAGTGAAAAAACATTAAAAAAAAGCAAAAGCAAACAAAAAAAAAAGGAAAAACTGCTACAGAAAAAAAGCCAAAAACAAAAAAAAATGCAAAAAAAATAAAATTAAAAGCTTTAGCTACAGTGAAAAAGCTACGCATTTTGGAGTTCTTATTAACCTTGCAAACCAGGATAACCCGTCAAACATTAGATTCGCGTCATGAAAGTTTAATAACTAAATAGAAAAAAAAATTGACGGGTTAACCCATAATTAACTGGGTTAACCTGTCAAGCTTGTAATACGTGTCATGAAAGTCTTATAGTTAAATAGAAAGAAATTAAACATTAACAAACTAAACTAAATGAAAAAAAAATTAATTAAAAAGAAAAACGAAAAAAGAAAATATTTAGTTAACTCATCAAACCAGGTTAACCTGTCAAACTCGGGATCAATTAACAAACTAAATTAAACAAAAAAAATTAAAAAGAAAAAAAACTAAGAAAGAAACAAAAAAAAACCCATAAATGCATAAAAAACCAAAACAAATACAAAAAAAAATGAAAACAAAAAATAATATATATTATAATAATAATAATAATAATTATTATATATAATATAAGTATAATTAAAAGGCGTGGGGAAGCTACAGTGCTTTCCCACGCCTTTTAGAATTCTTTAATATGGAGTAAAACAGCAGACAGCGGCTTAATGGTTAATGAAATCATAGCAGAAAAAATATTATAGTAATTCATAATAATTTTTTTTTAAAAAATTATAAAATTAAATTTTTAATCAGTTTAATATTTTAAAAAATTATTAAAGATAATTTTAAAAAAACACAAAAACAAAAAAAAAATTAAAAAAAGAAGACAATCTTTAGAAGAAAATAAAAAAAAACATGTAAAACAAAAAAAGAAAGAAAAATTTTAAAAAAAATATGAGAAAAGGTACAATATTTTTTCTACATGTTTTAAAATATTATTTAATAATAATAAAATTAATTTAACGTGACTAAGTTAAAAGTTAGAATTAATCTATTTTATGGTCAGCTCAAGAAACATTCGGTCAAAACTTATTGATATCTCAGTATTTTTATTTTTTGATAGAATAAAAAAAATTAAATTAACTGAGATTAACTAATTGACCACCTTTCCTCGGTTCGAGATTATATATATATATATTGGGATTTGGAGAACGTCGAATCAGAGAATCTCTTTCACTCCCGGCTGAGTCAACAAAACTTGTGACAACAGACGGGGTACCCTCACTCACATCTACTTCTTCTTCTATTGATTTATGTGCTATATGCTTAACACAGGGAAGTCGGACTCTATAAATTCCCAAAGAGAAGAGAAGACAGAACGAAGCCGGATCATCTCTTCCTTCTAGCTCCATTACATGGTAATGATGTGGACACTGACAAATTAAATTATACGTGTCGCAGTCATCTTGGCTTTTGACCAGGGATGGTTTTGTCCATTAATCCATGCCATGAAATGGCCTCGAAGTTTCCACCTTATCTTTACTTTGTTGTGTGCCACTAAGGTTTCGTCGCATTTGGTTAACGCACGCTGCAGTTGCAATCACCCCCTCCTAAAATTTCAACATTTCATAAATCGCACATAAAAAAACACATATTGTTGTTTCACTTATTTACTTATTCATTTTATTAAGTATTGATAATTATTCATTGAATATTTTAAATTTTCTCATTTTAAAATTAATCACCAATTTTAAATTGCAAGAAGCAGTAACCCACCACTAAAGGTCTCCAAGGCCAAAAATTATCTTGGTTTACAATATTTTGTAAAACTAATGAGATTTATTAGTTTTATTTTCCTATATATTTTACAGGCGTCAACTCTCAAAAGTAGAGACTTAAGTTCATGTCTTAAAGTTAATAACCACTAAAAAATATTATTTTCACGCATCGAAAAAGACTATTAGCTTTTCTTTTTTTAAAAAAACCCATGTGATGCGATCTCCTCTCTGAGACACTTTGGAATAAATAAATAAATAAAATGAAATAAAACAAAAGGTAAGAACTATTATAGAGCCGCCTTCATTCCGGGCGAACGTCCACGCTGACATGGCAAGTTACTAAACAGGCAGAACCATAGCATTACGGTACTGCAAAAGCAGCAGATCATTACCTACCTTCCCTTACGCTGACATGGCCCCTTTCCTCTCCCTCCCTCCATCAAAAATCAATCAAAGAAATCGCACCTCCTCCGTTTCCCTCGTCTGTCACTTGCATCTGCGAAATTAATTAATTGTAATTTCTAATTCGATTGAAACCTTAGGGTTTTAATTGATTCTTAGATCCTCCACACTCCTCTGTTTAGAATTTCAGTTATCTGTTTCTCTGAGAGAAAATGCCGTCGGTGTACGGAGCTCGATTGACTACATTTGAAGATTCTGAGAAGGAGAGCGAGTATGGATACGTTCGCAAGGTAGATTCCCTTTCTTTTCTTTTCCTTTTTTCTCAATTAATTATTAATCTCAAGTAATTACATAGATCGAATTTTTGTTCTGGTTTTGATTGAACTTATCTGATGACCTGTTTCTGTTGATTTACTGCGATCAGATCGAGTTTTTGGATTTGTGTAAAATTGATTTCGTAGTTGAATTTCGAGCCGCTGGATCTGTTTTTTAAAGGTTGTGATCCGTTGAGATACGTAAACTCGAGTGATTATTGATTTTCTAGAGATCTTGTTAGCCTAGTTGATGGTGTTAATTATATAGCTAGAGATTCGAGGAACTGTGAAGTGGTTGTTAGCGTTTCAATTCTGTGTGCTTTTATGCTTTTTTTAGCTTGGATTTAGCTCGATAAATATTGAACTAACTGATGTTTGTTTCTTGTTATTGCTTGAACTCGATGAAAAATGTTTATGCAGATAACAAATGTTTAAAAATAAGATCTGATTTGTTCGGTTCGTATTTGTGCGTTGGTTGGCTCATTTGCACAGATTAAGATTTAATTGCTATATTTCTAGGACGTGAGCAACTGATTGTGATGCATGATTGTTAGTTCAACTTCAGTCTTTCATGATTTCAATCTAAATTCGATGCTGTTTTCTAGGCTCAACGCATTTTCCTGGTTTTGTCTGACGAACTTGATGTGGTTTTGACAGGTATCAGGGCCAGTCGTGGTTGCCGATGGCATGGCTGGTGCAGCTATGTATGAGCTGGTCCGTGTTGGGCATGACAATCTAATTGGTGAAATTATTCGTTTGGAAGGACATTCTGCCACAATCCAAGGTTATTTACTAATGCGAGTTCTTGATAGTTAGAATACTTTATTTAATGCATCATCCTTCTCATTTTTAGAGCGGTTTCATCATTTAATATTGTGTATCTGCTCTGCTCGCTCCTGGATCCCTATTTTATACAAGGAAAGAAACATTTTTCTTTGTATTTACTGAGGTGCCTTGAATGGAAATGAATGTTTTTGTTCTCTCTGTTGTCAGTGTACGAGGAAACTGCTGGTCTGATGGTGAACGACCCTGTACTTCGGACACACAAGGTGATCTCACTATCTTGTATTGTCATGTTCTTTTCTGGATGGTATTGTGACTGCATCAGTTCATTAATTGTATGTTGATCTTACAGCCTCTATCTGTGGAGCTTGGACCAGGAATATTGGGGAATATTTTTGATGGAATTCAGGTTTGACAGTGCTTGCCTTATTGTCAAATTCTGATTTAGTAATTAGAATTACATTTTGTTTTCTGTTAATCAGAAACCTTTTTCAAAAGCTTTCTAAGTTTATTCTTTGCTCTCGCTTTATCAAAAAGAAAGAAACAAAGTTTGTGCTTTGGTTTCTCTCTCGAAATTTATAGTGGTTAACCATTCACCTACGTTTTCTCATCCAAATAGAGGCCTCTGAAAACCATTGCAAGAATATCTGGTGATGTCTATATTCCTCGTGGTGTCTCCGTCCCAGCACTTGACAAAGACACACTCTGGGAATTTCAGCCTAAAAAAATAGGTGACTGCTGGAACTTTGTTGACAAATGACAATAATTGTTCCTTCAATTTCTTATGTAGAATTCCACTAACTTCAGTTATGCTTAACGGTGGCAGGTGAGGGAGATCTCGTGACTGGAGGAGACTTGTATGCTGTAAGTTCTTTATTTGAACCTTTTGTTTGTTGAACTCTTTTAGAAATGTGTGGTTTGGACATATTTATTTCTTTATTATTTATTTATTTTTGCATTAAGTTTAACATAAGATTTTGTGTGGATATTTTCCAATGCAGACTGTATTTGAGAACACTCTAATGCAGCATCATGTTGCGCTCCCTCCTGATGCTATGGGGAAAATCACTTTCATTGCACCTCCTGGTCAATATTCATTGAAGGTTTGTCGCTTTCTCTTCTTTGCCTCATTAAAATGATAATTACACAAGAACACATCTGCTTTCCCTTCTTCTTGTATGATACAATCATAAAGCGCAGTGCTTGCATGTTACATAACACTTTGATATGGAGTTTCTGTTTCTGAATGATGAATTTGGGAAACATAAACTGCATGCAAATGGCATTTGGATCATTCTCTAGTCTCCTAGGTTATAGCTACCGTCTAGTTGAGATTTATATTTATGTGAATTTTCTATGACTTCTAAACTGCACATTGACATTTCATACATAGATCTGTACACTGACTTCTGCTTTTGTAGGACACTGTGCTAGAGCTTGAGTTCCAGGGTGTCAAAAAGCAATTTACCATGCTTCAGGTTTGTAACTTGTAGCCAAACTCTAGATGAATTCAAATGCTTGCATCCTGATCTAGAAAAGTTTTCAAATCCCACCATTCTTCTACATGCAGACTTGGCCAGTACGTTCTCCAAGACCAGTTGCATCAAAGCTTGCTGCTGATACCCCTTTGCTTACTGGGCAGGTATTTGCCTACATTCTAAACGCATTGGTTTTTTCATCTATTGCTTTCTCTTTTAGTAATATGAGTTCCCAATGACTCTGTTTTTTTCAGCGTGTCCTTGATGCCCTTTTCCCCTCAGTTCTTGGTGGAACTTGTGCCATACCTGGTGCATTTGGTTGTGGGAAGACTGTCATTAGTCAAGCTCTTTCCAAGGTGAAGCTTGTCAATTCGTCTTGGAACTTACTCTGATGGTTGTGATGATGGGGTAGTTTGGTTGATTCATTGCTTATGTTTGTTTGTGCAGTACTCTAACTCTGATACTGTTGTGTATGTGGGTTGTGGAGAAAGAGGAAATGAGATGGCAGAGGTATACATTTCTCTCACTTTATTCGTCAATCCTGTTTTGTGGTTTTTAAGATTTTTTTATCTAGGGTAATCGATTGCTCAGGTGCTCATGGATTTTCCACAATTGACCATGACTTTGCCTGATGGCCGTGAAGAATCTGTCATGAAGCGTACAACCCTTGTAGCAAACACCTCTAACATGCCTGTCGCTGCTCGTGAGGCATCAATTTACACAGGTAACGCTATCTCTTTTATGTAAATATTAAACAGAATAGAGGATGCTTTGAAGAGTAATCTCTTTTATCTTCAACCCTTGTGCCTATTCTTTCTTGTTAGCGTTACGAGAGAATTCAATGCAGTTGGTTAGTTAAGAGCTGGTGTGTTTTGAACACATGCATCAGTGGATGTTAGTAACCGTTTGTAATTCAAGAAAAAGATGGTAATTTTTAAGATATCTGATTACTGTCACAGGTCCTTTGTCAGAGAAGCAGCAGCTCTCTTATGAAGCACATATAATATTCCGAGAAATAAATGGTTGCAATTTGGGCAATACAATCCATACCCTACCATTACACCTGCTGGCTGCAGACTTTAGGCTATTTAGACCACATGTGCAGTGGACTGAAGAAAAAAACTCAAACTTGTAAATTATTGCTTATGCTAGAAGTATGCCTGATTTGCATGAATTTGAAAATTCTATGTATTAGATTCATTTATTGTTGGTGATGTTCTGTCTTATTGAATGCCTTGTGTTGATTTTCTTCAACTTGTGGGTGGATGTGTTGCTCTCAGGAATCACTATAGCTGAATACTTCAGAGATATGGGCTACAATGTGAGCATGATGGCAGATTCAACATCCCGTTGGGCAGAGGCATTGCGTGAAATTTCTGGACGGCTGGTTAGCCTCTACCAACATTTATCTCAATGCCTTGGAAGAATTTTTGAATGCTTCACATGTTAAAGTCTGATATATTGCAGTGTTAGCTGGTGCTTCTGTGTGGTCTATATCATTTGTAGCTAACATGCCATTTGTCTGTGTTACCTTTACTTGCATATCATTTGCAACCTTTAATGCAAAAAATAACTATGTTTTTGTTAGCTAGATTTGTCGAAGCTGGATAAAGTTAATACTTAATGGTTGGTTCCAACATGTTATTAGGTGCTGGCTTCCACAAGTGATTGGCAATATCATCAGCTGTTACTGTTGATATTGGATTAAGGATACACTATTCTCATGATTGATTCTTTGTATGTTGTTATTTATTAGACAAATGAAGTAGCTGAGAAGTGAGAACTATGATCTATTATGCTAATTCTTTCATGCATATTGTGAAATTTGTTATTATCCTACTCTGATAAACTCTAATTGCATATTTCTTAATTATGTTTGCAGGCAGAAATGCCTGCTGATAGTGGATACCCTGCTTATCTGGCAGCACGTTTGGCCTCCTTTTATGAACGTGCTGGTAAAGTAAAATGCCTTGGTTCGCCAGAGCGTACAGGTAGTGTCACAATTGTTGGTGCGGTTTCCCCACCTGGAGGAGATTTCTCCGATCCTGTTACATCTGCTACCCTCAGCATTGTCCAGGTAATTACAAACTATGTTCACCATCTTTCATACTAGAAGCAATTAGCACATCATAGATTGCTGAGTAAAACAGAGAGTTCAGTGTTTTTTTTTTCTTAGCATTCTTCCAAGACCTAAATTTTTTTTTTTTTTTTTTGTGAAAAGCTTGAAATAACTTGTTGCAGTAGGCAAATAATTTTTTTTAGGTTGCCTGATAAACAGTAAGACAAGAAACAGAAATTTCAAAATTGAAAGGAAAAACCATAGAAAGATATGTTTAATTAATCAAGCCAACTTGAGCATGGCTGAATTACTGATCAACAAGCTGGAAAGCATAGCCTAGGTCCAAAAAATGATTCTGCTTCAGTGATCCAGGTTAAAGTTGAAGTCCAAGCACATGTAATTTATAGTCTTAAAAATGATACGTTCCATCTTGATGCCATTTTGGATTTTTTTCTCCCAAGCTTTATTTATTTATTTATATTAAAATGAGGTTATTCATTTGTACTTTTGCAGGTCTTCTGGGGTTTGGACAAGAAACTTGCACAAAGGAAACATTTTCCTTCTGTAAACTGGCTTATTTCCTACTCTAAGTACTCAGGGGTAGGTTGCAATTTTTTTACAAACTTTTCCCTTTGTTTTTCTTTTGAAATTATAATTATTTGGATGCTCATTGGATATTTCATTCATCGAATCCTATATTCTATGGAACCTGTTCATATTTATTTAGGTTGTCCCCCTTTTGTTGTCAGGCTTTGGAGTCATTTTATGAGCGATTTGATCCAGATTTTATCAACATCAGGACAAAGGCACGGGAAGTGCTCCAAAGAGAAGATGACTTGAATGAAATTGTCCAAGTATGTTTTTTTCTTCCTTCAAAATTTTCTCTTCTGGTTTTCTTAGCTCCAAGAACTATAAAACATGTGATTTACCTGGAACTGTTGAAGAAATATATGGATGAATTCTGTGAACTATATGGTGGGGTTGTTGTTTCAGTGTTACCTTTGCTGCAGAACCTTAATTTTACGAGTACTCCATGTCTTCTCTTGCCCTTCTAAATTGGTTGATTTGCAAATCTTAATTTGGCATAAAAGATGCTTAGTGGAGATTGGTCACAATTGGCGGTTATGATACTGTAGATCTACTTGGAATCATGTAGAGTTTCACTGTAGTGGCAATGTTATTTGGTCTCTATTTCACCCTTACTTTGAGGCAAATATGGCACAGCACATCATCCTTACTATCTCGGTTTTGCCATGTGACAAGTCATGAGGATGAAAGTTTGTTTGGTTTCTTTTGTCTGCTTGAGATTGAATAACCATGGCTTTCTGGATTATTGCAGCTTGTTGGAAAGGACGCTTTAGCTGAAACAGATAAGATCACCCTGGAGACTGCGAAACTTTTGAGGGAGGACTATCTTGCTCAGAATGCATTTACTCCGTATGCCCCAACCTCGTGACTTGATCTTTTCTCTATCTTTCATTTTGAGTAATTAAGATTTATCATAGTTCTGCAATCCTCATCTTTGAATGTGTGTTTGTTTGGCTGCTAGATATGACAAGTTCTGTCCTTTCTACAAGTCTGTTTGGATGATGCGCAACATCATTCATTTCTGTAATTTGGCCAACCAGGTAAATTATCCCCCTCCTCTGGTATTCTATCGTTTACTGTAATTATTTGCAAGTTTGCTTGCTGTGAGAGGAGTCTGGGCATTCTTCTTCTCTTTTGTTATACTTCAAGTTTCAGCAGTCAATAATTGTAGGTCTGATATTAAAACTCACACGCCTGCTCACAACCTGTAGTGGGTGTAATATGGTTTGTTCTGGATCTTTGATGAACAAGTTTGCAATTCAACATGCAGGCTGTTGAGAGAGGTGCTGGCATGGATGGTCAGAAGATATCATACAGCCTTATCAAACATCGGTTGGGAGATCTCTTCTATCGTCTAGTGTAAGTATTATGTACTTCTGGCAAGAATCCCCTAGTGAAGAGCAATGCTATTCAGAAATCCACTAGGATTACCTTCTGATATTGTCATCTGTCGATGTTGCAGGTCTCAAAAGTTTGAGGATCCCGCAGAAGGGGAGGCAGTTCTCGTGGAAAAATTCAGCAAGTTGCATGAGGATTTGACTGCTGGTTTCCGTGCCTTGGAGGACGAGACTCGATGATTTAGGTGCCCCAAATTTTGGTTATCCAAGGAGTATTTGTGGCAGCATGAGACCAACAGCACTTGAACTATTGTATTTGTTTCTCTGAAGAATCAGTGTTGGTAAATTCGTTGATGCCACTTTGCGGTGCTTGTAGCCTTTCGGGTTGTGATAGCTAGTGTGTAATTTGTTTATTCAAATTGGAGTTGTTCTGGGCAGTAAAAGACTAAACTGTTCCTTGTGTATTTATGCAATAAGGTTTGTATTCAGGCAGTGTCAAATCCCATGATTTATCTTATCACAAGTTAAAGAATCTTATCATTCCGAAGAGGAACTGGTTTTTTTGTAATGTTCTTGTGAACTTCCGTTGTCTGCTCTAACTACTCATCTAGTATACTTGTGACACGGAAGCTCTGTCTTGGGCATGGGAAGACTCGTGCATAGGGTTTTGACTACGATGTGTTACAGGTCAATTGTCATCTCATTGAGAGATAGTGACACCGGTGAAACATCTTATGAGGCACTGGATTGCATCCTATTAGTCTTGCTTTTTATTTTTTGGATTCATTAAGAAAAAGAAACGGGAAGAGAATAAAATTTATGACCTAATATGCAAGCCTTCTAATCACAGCCTTGTTGCACGGGATTGTGAGGCCAACACATATTTAGGACAACTATCGACCTGAAAATTCTTCATTAACATGCAGATTACACAAGGCTTGTTTTGCTTGAATGAGTGCTTTTAAAGCAAATGATGACGCGGCAGGAAAGTAGAAGCAGCACTATGGAATACGATGAGCACGGTCGATGGCACAGGCTCTTAATAGAACCGATTACTTGAATTAGGATTGCTGTTGTTACGTAATTGGCAAGCACTAGTTTCCTACACAAATTTACACTCAGAAAGAAAGAACTCCTAAAAGATATGCAGGCTGGATAGGGTTTCCCCTGAACCCAAATACCCAATCAACACGAGTTCTGTGCACCAATCAAATCCCCTTTTATGCTCGGATGACTGGAGGACTCCGTATCCATGTTCAGTTTTTGAGCTTTCCTTCTTCCTTCCTTTAACCCATCGTATTGATGACGACACTGGCCATGGTAATTTGGCACGGGCAACACTTAACAGACTCAGGCAGCTTACCTTAGATAGAATCATAGAAGACTGTCAACAGCACAACGAGCAAATTTCATAAACATAATGGAGTACCTTGAGAGTAATGTGCGGAAAAACTGAGTGGAGAAAGGTAAATATAGAAATCTTGGGAAACATAAAACCACATGTTTGCCACAATTCTAAATTTGAAATTACAACGAAGAAGATGGATCTTTTAGCCAGGGCCAACTTTAGGAATGTCATAGTGCTCGCTCATGTTGGCCAAATATTGGTTGAAATCTTGAATCCTGTCACGGTGAGATTTATCAGCTTCTTTCGCCATCCTATGAACATCAATTCTCTCTCTCTGCTCAATGTATCGTCTCTCTGCAGGTGTGAGATGATCAATGTAAGAAGCAGCCTTTCCTTCCTCGCTCGTTTTGCCTTCATTAATATCTTCCTCGTTAGGATCATCAGTTGGTTCTTCTACGCTTTGGCCTATACCAAAAACCAACATTAATCGATGATCCTCCGAAATTAAAGTGGAGCAGTAAAATATAACATAACACGAATTACATGAAAAGGTTATAAGGAGCAACACCTCTTTTTCACAGAGACTGCTCTATTATTGGGATATTTCAGCAATTCATTTAAATCAAAGATTACCAGAACTCAAAAACAAAGAAATCAAGCCAGTAATCAGGATATTTCTCTAGATGGTGTGTGTGAAATAAAACCAAAATGATTGTGCTTCCTAATTTCTGTCATTCTCCGGAGACACGATGATCACCAATGACGTAGAAAAATGCCCTGAGAACAAGAAGTAGAAATAGTACACGAGGTTATTCAGCAACCATTGATTTCGAAGGCTGCCAATCGCCCTAAACTTTGGTTTAATTGAGTTATCAGGACACACGATGACAGTGTTTCCTTCAAAAATCTGTAATAATTACTTCTTGATTAAATTTTATAAACATAGATAAAGACGAAGAAGAAAACAGCAGCACGGCAGGCTTGAAAGTTCACAACAACAACAAAAAACAACAGAGGTGCATTTCCTACGAATGGGAGTGACCACCCAGATTCAACCCCAGAAACGAAACTAATCCCAGCCTCCAACAAAAATCCAAAGACTAACAGCTTACAAACAATAAATTAATAGAGGGGATTTTTAGAAAAAAAGGAAGAAACCCAAACCAGTAGAAAGCTCATTATGGATGACGAGATCAGAAGAATCGACTTGTTTCTTAACATGTTTCTTCTTCTTCTTCTTAAGGCTGCCAGCTTTCACATCCAAAGCTTTCCCCTTCAGCTTCAATTTCCCACCCACAACATTCTCATAACCAGACATTGATTAATCGATCGATCTTCTTCTTCTCCTCTGTTTCAACATTGATAAGATGCCCAAAAGGTATTAATTTAGGCTACAAAGATTATAGATTTAAAGCATCGAAAGAAGAGATCAGATTGATTCGTGGAAGTAAACCCTAATAAACAAGTACCTGATAATATTAGCTTAATCCGTCCCCGTTCAGGCGATGGGAATTCTCTCTTCCGCTAACCAGCCGACAAGACGTCACTGCTCCACAGCTATGGAAGGACTCCAATTAGTAACCGACTTGTAGTTGGTTTTACAATTGCGGGCCATTGACTACATGGACCGACCCACCAGGTTTGGGAGATGGATCGTCACTTGTTTTCTTTATTTAGCGATTAATATGTTTTGTACTGTGATAATTTTTTTATGATTGTAATTTGAATAAAATTATTTTATAAAAAGTATTTTTGTTTAAGATTAATTTGATATTTATATATATTTGGTTAAAATTAAGGTTGAATAAAGAGTAGTTTAATGTATTTGATTAAAAATACTTTTTAAATTAAGATTATAAAATAATTTTTAAAAATATATATTAATATTGATGATTTTTAATTTAAATATTCTAGATTTAACTATTGTTATTACATCATAAAATAAATAATACTTTATATAAAATATTTTTTATTGTTTCATTAAACTATCTACAATTCCATCATGTATGAAATACATCCGATAAAGACTACAGTTTCCTTGGTTTCTTAAGCGCGCAACAACATCAGGTAAAATATTATCAGGAACAAAATTAAAATTGCAATCAAATTCTGTAAATATTACGCCATCAAATTCTGATTTCCGTCTAATTTATGTTGTGTTATTGAATAATATTAAACACTAGTTAGACCCGATTCAATAAAATACAATTAAAAATAAAAAATAAAATAATTTTTTTTATTTTATCAAGTTAGACCCGATTCAATAAATTCACCTTTGAATTAGATCATTCCGGTTAAAATAGTGAAAAATATCTTCACTGTTCGCCTATAGTAAATAATAAATTAATTCACTCTTCACGACAGAAAAAGGAAAGCAGCAAAAAATTGCTTTGTGTCACCCTGTATAAGCTCATAAACAGTAAATGGCATTTTACTTAATACCAAATAATTATTTTCTATGGTTTATTTCAAAAGCATAGCTAGCACGAAAACAAACAGGTTTAAGACTTGAAGAGAAGAGAAACCACTGATGCGATTGCCAGTTCCACCAAAGCATTAAATCATGATATTCCCGCTAATACTATAAAAAGCATTTCTACTCTTTGGGTTAGCTCAACATTTGGAATTCAACTGAACAATACATTTTATATTATACACCACGACTTGCATTGCAGCTTTGATCATGAGATAGATTTGTTAACGTTGATTTTAAAATAGTTTTTGGAGGAAAAAAAAGGGATTCTTGGAGATAATGATAACCCCTTTTACAGCATCAAGGCTAGTATTTTCTTCATAGATAATCGATAGCGATCCAGTTGATGACAACTTGCGACTCAAAATTAAAAGGACAATTGGAAAATATACGCAAGTAGAACAGACAAACCTCGATCATGAGCAATGTCCATGGCACTCATGTACCCATCTTCCCAACTAAAACACTTTTTGATGTGCAATAGCACCAATATTGTGTGTATAAGCAAGGAATCAGCTACTTCCCCATTCTGCTCATACTGATACAATACAAAAGAAGTGGATTTGAAGGTTCATAATCTAGCGATTGTATACATGTAAGACTTGTAAAAAAATCTAAGTTGAATGACACATGTTGCAGGTACAAGGTAGAAACAACCTCGGAGATGAGGAAGACCACGAGTGGAACTAAGCTGGAAAATAACATATTGCAGGGGTACTTGAATGATGAAAAGATGTCATTGTTGACATGTAGGGCTAGTTCTACCTGGGCTAAGTGATGCCTTTATCAGCCAAACAAACAAGGGTTTTTAACCTCTCACTGAATAACTTGTATCATCTTAGATTCAGTATGTTTACAAGACTAGTATTGTTAATTCTCACCAGGAAATGACTACCAGCATTTACCTGCTTAATGCAATAGGTTAATGCCAGAATGGCACAAGCCATCATCCCAAATCTGCAGTTTGTGAAAACTTTGATGCCAAGATTTTTTCCAATTCGAAGATACAGCTCCACACCCTGAAATAGAAGAGGAGACATGTGAAAAAAGGAAAGGCAAAATGATAGTACTTCAATTTATTGTTTATCAAAACCATCAGATGTCCAAAGTATTGAAAAAACTTTTCAGCTTGGTTCACAGATTTCAAAAGAAGAAGCTTAAATTTGAGTTAGATCCTGGCCAAAGGATTGTTTTTTTTTTTTTTTTTTTTTCTGATTTAAGCTTGTTCCTCTTAGTTATATACCTGGCTCATTCTCCCTATTCCCCTATCATTTAGACTGCTTAATGACAAACAGCAATAATAATCACATGAGTAAAATGAAGATAACATTAAAGATCTGAACCTCCCCCAATAGAAGTCGATTATTATGTTCCCAGATGAACCAGAATCAGTAGATGATGGCGCTAAATGACCCTTGCAGACACGAAAACATTTTGGTAAGAGGTATAGCAAAATAAATGAGAACGCAAACAAGTTGCCTAGTTAGAAATTCCTACTTTTACGTATAAGAAAAAACAGAAGTCAAAGCTTGCAAGAATGAGAGCAGAAAATATTTCACCCAAATGATCATAGACCACTGCAGGGTTGAATATACCAAACCTGAATAAACACAGGAGCAGTATTAGTTACACTTTACAGTCATGTGTCACTTGGGTTAAATTGATTTTTATTTTTTTTTACCAATCAGAAGCAGAATGTCACCGTGTACACTGTACACTGCTATGCTGTATCTGAAGTAACTTTTTACCAGTCACAACCCTTCCGATGAGCGGGTGTCAAACTAGATGGAGTGCGAACATAAGAATGTCACAGAGAAAGTTCTCACCACCAAAGGCTAAGATACGCAACCAATGTCACCATGTATGCTGCAAATCACAGAAACAAAGCTCATGACTTGAGTCATGTATAGCACAAACCTTTTTTTCTTCATTTCTTTTGACTGCTGCAATCTAACCACAAAAGAAATGGCAAAAAAGGATCTCGATAAAGACAATATCAAGTGAACAGTACCTTGTAAACGGGTCGGTTCCCTTCGGGAGAAACAGGACCCTCAACCGTTTTTCCAGGTAAAAGAAGCTGAAGTGCAGCCTCAAATGCTACAAAACAAGCAATTATTTTCCAGGCAGTAGCAGTGGGGGCTTGGCCGGATGTTTATTAACCCCCCCCTGCAACCCGTGTTGCTTCAAATAATCCTAAGTTTGGGAAACTTCCCCTTCAGCGTGTACCATTGTATATCATCTACATTATTAGGTAGAACATTCTATTTTTTATATAATTTTATTATCAGCACGGAGCTCGTCAAATTCTATTAGCACTGCAGCAGTGAATACACACAGACATCTTCAGAGGATTTTACCCTTTGTTGAAACAAACATAGTACAAATATCATGAAAACGAAAAGGTAGAACCAAGTAAGTACTGAAAGAAAACTTGGAACATCGAAACATGCCACTAATGGTAAGTGCACAGTCCCTGCTCTATTACATATCCCATTCAATCATCACCGGGCAATTATCAATCCAAAAGGCCTGACCTCTCTAAATGTTGCTGAAAATCATAAGGCAATGATCCTGAGATTTCTTAGGCAGACCAATTGATTCAAGAATCACACGTTAACAAGCCAGAGCTTGTTTAGAGGATGTTTGGCAGTTCGTTTAGAAAGTGTTTAAAAAAAAAGTTGAATTTTATTTTTATTTTTTCTTTGAATTAATATGTTTTTGATATTTTCAAATTATTTTCATGTACTGATTTCAAAAATAAATTTTAAAAAATAAAAAAAAACATTATTAACATACTTTTTTGAATGAAAAACACTTTAAAAAGCAACCACAACCACATTCTCAAACACGCTCTTAACAATATAATTGTAGTTGCTTTTTAAATAATTTTTCGTGCAAAAATACATGTCATTAATATTTTTTTATTTTTTAAAAACTATTTTTGTCATCAACATATCAAAAATGATTTCAAAACACTAAAAATATATAAATTTAAAAATAAAATAAAAAATTTCAATTTTTTTTAAAAACACATAAAAAAAACAATCAAACAGCCCGTTCCATTAAAATAACCAAGGGAGGGTAGAGAGCCACAACTGAGACCATCGAAACACGTGACCAACGGTGAATGCAGAGTCTTTGCTTCTGCCATTCTGTCTGTCTTGCAACTTTCTCAACTGAAACTGTCTTTAAGATGACGTGAGAGAGATTCACAAGTCCCGTACTTTATTTGGATTTTTTTTTAAGGTATGAATCATGTACTAGATCAATAGATTCTCGAATATAATAGCAATCTTTCAAACCCTCGTCTCAGAGAAAAAAGAAATTGCCAAATGATTTGAGATGATGATTATTTAACGTCACCAAGCCAAGGCATAGTCATGTCATAGTGGTGATATTTCAACCACTTTCAAAGAATCGATGGCTACCTACCGAATCATTTTAATCACTTGAGAAAAGAAATATTATTACCATACTAGTTTCCAAGGATCCTAAACCTAAAGCATATTAGAAGTTAAGAGATCCCCTCAGAATGCGATCCTCTATTTTTAACTCCCAGAAAGAGGAGCAATGGAAAATGGGAACTGAAAATACATTGTATCCCCTCAGAAATACCAGCAAAATTTACATCCTGTCCAAACATCAAAGCACCTGAAAAGCACTTAGCAAGAGTTATACAATTCAAGGGATGCTAATAAGCACATTGCATTCTTGAGTTCACCAGCAGATATAAACAGGTAAAGCAGTCCATTCAATGTGCAAGTTGTGCTGCAACTACAAGTGATGTCTTAGTAGATTCCAGGAACAATCCTGTAGCGAACCTTCTCACAGTACAACTTCCAGTACTTCCCATACCTGCAAGCAGGAGATCGTCAAAATTTTAATCATCCTAACTAATTTAGAAAATGCATAGAGGGTCTGATGATATGTGCCCACAAGCACAGATCGCATTTAAAAAAAAAAAAGTTTGGCAATTCTGTGGAGGCCACCTGAGTAAGAACATAAAAGCTTTTCGCTTCAAGAAAGTAAAATCATTGAGGTTATGAGCATGTGCTTGTACACAAGTTTATAAATCTATGCTTACTTGGACCGACATCGATCATCATCCCTTTTTGCTCGGTCAAACAGAAGGATGGTTAGAAATATCACATAGAAATAGGGTAGGAACTGCAAAAGCAAACAAAGATATCAGCGGTGTGTCCACAGGACTTCATGATTTGAGAAATTACTCCTATATACAAATGCTTACATGATTAAAAAGAGCCGGGACAGTCCAGAAAAAAGCAGCCAGTATTTCAGGTACATAATGGAAATGACGAGATAAGCCCCACCTGCAAAATCCAGGATAAAGGCTATCAAACTTTCCCCAGCTCAAATATTAATACAAGAAATTACACATCTCAACAGAGAATGGCAGTAACTATCTTGACACAACTGTATTATACAGCTTCATGATTTTGATATTAACTCATATTCATGGCATGTCCAGCAAAACTTACCATCCCGATGTCAAAAGGAGGCTTGTCTTTGTTTGCCCAGATGTTGTAGTGTACGAGGCCACAATCTGTTAAAAATCAGAACGTATTATGACCCTTTCTCCAGGTTGAAAATTATGGATCATGTAAATATAAAGGATAGATCACCAGATCACCTTTGATGGAGCCCTTCCCCAGACAAAAGATTTGCCATTTGTTCTGCGAAATTCTTGCCTTTGCCTGTCACAATCATAATTGACATATATGGAGAGAATGCCTGCTGCTAGTATATAGAGTGCAAGCTGGACAAATAGGAGGATATGGTTAGAATAAGTATATCAAGGGAATAAACAGCTTTAGTTTGTTTTCTTCAAGACTCATAGCAATCAAGCGTTTATGCTGATCTAACTGGATTTGAATCTTGCCTTAAGGTAGCACTAAAATTGTAAATTGATTGGTGCTTTTATCTTTTGACTTTTGGCCTGAAATTCAAATCATAACACTTTTTTCTTGGGGAACAGTGGAACTCAACTATTTTGCCAACCCAAAATCATCAATATCTAAATTATTTGGCCACATTTTAATATATTTACCAAGAGCAAAAGGGCCATAAATTAATAACTTTCACTAATTTAATTTCATCTCCAAGTTTTTACCTAACAAACTTAACTCAAATTCAGGACAAATAATGTAAAACATTCAGACAAAAGAGAATGGCTATAAAAGGGCAATTGAATTGTAAATCAAATAGATGAAAATAGTACAACACCTGAAGTCCAAGGTTCACAGGATGGTTTACAAGGTACATGCCGGGAGAAGTATACACAGATGGAACCCATACCAAGCATCCCCAGCATATATAAAATCCAGCTGCCAAGTCCCATCATAGGAAAAAGCACAAGGAAAGAAATCATTAGAATAAGAGATTTTTGGAGAGAAAATTATAAGCTACTTTGACAGAACAAATGCTAGTATTTTCTCGAAAAAAAATCAATGGTAATCTCATTGATGACACATTGCAAATCAAACATATGGAGAAGTAAACCTCGATCATGTGCAATGTCCATTGTGTTCCAGTAACCAGCTTCCCACCAAAAAAACTTTGTGACGTACACCAGCATCAATATTGTATTTACAAGCATGGAGTCAGCTACTTTCCCATTCTGCTCATACTGATAGAATACCCAAAAAGCAGATTAAGATTAGTATTCATGTAATTATACATGCAAAACATGAATTGGAAACTCACAACTAATGAGTTGAATTACTCATATTGCACATATAAGGTAAAAGCAATCTTCAGTAATGAGAAAGAGTACATGTGAAACTAAGTTCGAAAATAACATGGTACAGACATGTTTATGATCATAGCCTCTGAGGCCACCTAAATAATGAAATGACAACCGCATATTGTTGACATATAGCACTGGTACCCCATGGCATAATATATTAGTTATACACAGTTCCTTCATGGGTTGCTAGGTAGTCAATTTATCTGGGAAAGTGGATTTGAACAGCACATTGAAGGCAAATAATGTCAAAATAACTTTTCATCATGGCTTGATACACACAACAACAGATGCTTTTATCAGCCAACAAACAGGGGGTTGTCACTATAGAATTTGATTAACATCTTTTACCTGCTTAATGCAATAGGTTAATGCCAGAACAGCCCAAGACATCATCCCAAATCTGCAGTTTGTGAAAACTTTGATATCGAAGTTCTTTCCTATTCGAGGATACAGCTCCACACCCTGCAGCAGAAGAAGAGAAATCTATAAGAGCAAGGCCTAGACTACAAGAATGCCATATAGGAATTTGAGTTAATGAAAAAAGAACCATATGAAGTGGAAAGGCAAAACGATAATTTAATTTATTGTTTTACAAAAAACTTCAGATGTAGTCTAGGAAACTTTTAGGAACAGTTCACAAATTTGGAAAGAAGCTTAAATTCGAGTTAGATCCTAGCTAAAGGATTGGTGGATCTCTAATTTAAGCTTCTTCCTCTTGGTTATATATCTGGCTCAGTCTCCCCTTTCCCCTATCAATGAGGTTGCTTAATGGACAAATAACAAAAGTCACGTGAGCAAAATGAAGATATCATAGAGATCTGAACTCACCCAATAGAAGTCAATTATCATGTTCCCAGATGATCCAGAATCAGTAGATGATGGAGCCAAATGACCCTTCCAGATTGAAAAATAAATAAATAAATAAAACCAGAAAGAGTTACAGCAAAATAAATGCAAACTGGGAAAGATTGCTGATTAGAAATCCTTACCTTTATGTATAAGAAAACACAGAAGACTAGGCTTCCAAAAATGAGAGCAGAAAATATTTCTCCCAAATTATCATAAACAATCGAGGGGTTGAATATACCAAACCTAAAGAATGAACAGGAAAAGTATTAGGTACGCTCCATAAGCATTTGTCACCAGGTGAAATTAATCATTACCAATCAGAAGCAGCATGTCTTACATTCCACAACCTAAAGTGAAACAACTACTATGATAGAATCTAAAAGAACCTTTTGCTAATCATAACCTTTCTATAAATGACTGTAAGCTTATTAGGAATGCTCAAGTACAAGGAAGTTAATGGAGAAGCTCTCACCACCAAAGGCTAAGATAGGTAACTAAAGTCACCGCATATGCTGCCACACCATTTGCCTGCAATAACCACAGAAAGAAAGCTCATTTCTGGTGCCATGTAAAAGCGATGCGGTATGTATGAAGTAGCATAACCATTTGTTTCCAATCTTCCGCTGTTGTAATCACACAAAAAATAGCATAGAAGTTTGATAAAGACAATATCATGTGAAAAGTACCTTGTAAACAGGTCGGTTTCCTTCAGGAGAGATTGGACCCTCGACCTTTTTTCCAGGTAAAAGAAGTTGCAGTGCAGCCTCAAATGCTGCATAACAAGCAATAATTTTCCAGGCAATTGCAGTAGGCCTTGGCCAATTGTTTATAAATCCTTGCAAGCCATGTTGCTTCAAGTAATCCCAAGTTTGACAAACTGACCCATCAGCATGTACCATTGTATACCATCTGCATTAGGTAGAAGATTCTAATTTTATGAACCCCATTATATCAACGAACCCATCCCCCCTTTTCTTCCATGCATTTTCCCATACACTAATCAAAATGACACAACGCCAAAAAAATCAAAAGATTATCATCTCGAGACATATCAAGATCTATAGCTTTTAATACTGCAGTAGTAAAATTGATGTTTTCTCTAAATTTTGCAAGAAAAAAAGCAGCGATCTAGAGATTTGTTAAGCAGGCTAATAAACTTAGCATCCAAAAAGAATCGGACTTTGACAAGCAATAATCTGAAAAGGTTAGTGTTAAGATCTAAAACAGCCCAGACACAGTTTTTAAAAGATAGCAGCTTCATTTAGTATATCTACGGTGCTTTCTTTTCCAAACAATAACCGATACAAAAAAAGGGAAAAGAAACCAAGTATTATCAGATTCAAATGTAGAAGAAGCAAAGGAAAAGGGCTTACAGTAGAATAACAAAAGGAGGGCAGAGAGTGAGAAGTGAAAGCATTGAAAAATAAGTAACCAGCGGCGAATGCACCGTCTTCGTTTCTGCCATTCTGTCTGAACTCGACTGAACTGATACTAGTGGTTCTCCGAATACAAGGAGACTGGTGACTTGTGATGAAAGAGAGGAGAGTGCCTATTTGCCTAATTTTGCTTCACTTGGAAAAAGACTCTGCCTTCCTGGTTAGCAGGTTAAAAAAAAAAATCTTGGCTTGCCAGTGGTGCATGTCATGTCCCCTACGGCAGCCAGCAGGAGATTGAGAATTTTATTAAAATGAGGTGTTTAGCATTAAGTTTGATTTTTTTTTTATTAAAATTTATTTTTCTATTTTAATTATTTTTTTAAGTGATTATTATTTTTAGTGTTTTAGATGATGTTAAAATAAATTTTAAAAAATAAAAAAATATATTATTTTAATATATTTTTAAATAAAAAATATTTCACACTTCAAACATATAAAAACTATCAAATTTCAATTATAATAATAATTTTGAGAAATTTTTATAAGTATTATTTATTTTAAAATGTATTAAAAAATATTTTTATTTTAAAAATTATTAATTTAATATTTTTAAAAAATAAATGTATTTTTTTAAAATATATTAACAAAACCTATCGTTTTTTCAAATGGATCTTAAGCCACTCTAAAAAATTAAATTTAAATATTGAGAAAGAGAGAGAGAGAGAGAGATGACGGATTTGGATTTCAATAGAGGTGGACACGGATGCACTCTCCTCCACCTTTCGGGTCGGGTCTAGAGTCTGGAGACCCATTTGGTTTAGGTTTAAAGTTCAAAACTTTGAGCCTATTAATTGATACAATAAACCCAAAGGTGGAAACTTTTTAAAGCCCATAAACAAAGTTCACTTCCTTTCTTCTTGTTATAAATAAAGAACACCAAGCCATCTAAGCCAGAAAGAAAGAATGGCAGCAATGGAAGCGGTGATGCAAGACCAATCACAGCTTCAGAATCAACAGATGGTGGTGCCAGAGAGACTGAACCACGCAGTGCAACAACAGCTCAATTTGGAGTCTGTAAAGACTCGAGCAATCAGCCTCTTCAAAGCCCTCACTCGCATCCTTGAAGACTTTGACGCCTATGCTCGCACCAACACCACCCCTAAATGGTCTCGTATTCTTTCTCATTTTATTTATTTACTCTTTTTTTGAGATGGGTTTCCTTGTTTATTGATTTAATAGTCTTGGCTGTGGCAAAGCTTCGGCTTTTCAGTCTAGAAAATTGTTTGATGGGTAAAATATGGGAATTTATTAGTAAAGGTTTGGAAGTGAGAGAAAATGGGTCATTGATTCGAATGTGTTGATTTTGCTAATTAGTCATTGCAGTTTATAGTTTGTTAAAATGAGCATGCTTGTGTGCTGTGCACCAGGCAAGATATTTTGGGGCAGTATTCCATGGTGAACCTTGAACTTTTCAGCATTGTGGATGAGATTAAGAAGGTTTCGAAGGCTTTTGTTGTGCATCCAAAGAATGTTAATGCTGAAAATGCTACAAGTATGACCAGTAACGAAGTTCTCCTTTTCTTGCTTCATTTTTGGTTGTGCTGGGTAACCTTGTTGAATTAAATGGCATATATTGCTTAATTTTAACATGACAAACTTTGTTTTTGATCCTGTGGTACAGTACTACCAGTTATGTTATCGTCGAAACTACTGCCAGAGATGGAAATGGATGACAATTCCAAGAGAGAGCACTTGCTTCAGGGGATGCAAAGCTTGCCACTATCCTCACAAATCGAGAAGTTAAAGGTGGGTTAGAGTTCATTCAGCATACAGTATATCATCATCGATTCTTTGTATTCAGGGATTTATAGCTCTCTAGTTTTGCAGGCTAGAATAGATATGATTGCAGCAGCCTGTGAAGGTGCTGAAAAAGTATTGGCAGATACTCGTAAAGCCTATCAGTTTGGCACCCGCCAAGGGCCCACAACTCTTCCAACTTTGGACAAGGCTCAGGCTGCTAAGATTCTAGAACAAGAGAACTTGCTCCGAGCTGCTGTAAATGGTGGTGAAGGTTACAATCTCAACTGCCAATATCCATGCACATATTTTTCTGTAGTTCTTGTTCCTCGTTTTTTTCCTTGAGCATTTAAATTTTGCACTCTTGTACTTGGAGAGTATGCATGCACGTATTTCTCAGTAGCTCTTGTTCTTTGTTTTTGGCTAGAGCATATTTGTAGTCTTGTACTTACAGAGAAACTTATCATCCATCATTTGCATTATATGCTTGCAGGCCTACGAGTAACTGGAGACCAGAGACAGATGACATCTGCACTTCCAGTGCATTTGGTGGATGTGCTGGCCGTGTCTGATGGAATGCATAGCTTCTCTGATTCTTCTGGTATTAAATCATCACTTTGTGTGCAAAAGTGGCTGTTCCTTATAATTTATATTGGAGATAAAATAATGCTGTGGAGGGGACTCTGAGAACATTCTCTTGCAGGGATGTATATGAAGAATACTCCACCAATTTCGAATAGCATCAATAACCAAGGGTCTTTGTTACAGGTTAAATCAATGGTTCTTTCTTAAAGGCACATTCTTAATTCTATATATATGCATTTTTGTACATCTTGCCTTTTTATTTAGCTGTGCAAACATGTTTTTTGTGGTCGGTTGTGTTGTATCCCAATTGTTTCCATCTCACTGAAACTCTTGGTTATTCGATGGATGGTTATATGAGATGCTTTGGAAATGTATAATGTAGGCTTGTGGATGCATCAATGTGAAAGTGAAATTGGAATTAAGTAGACAAATAGGTGTTTTTAAGAAAATCTTAGGAAAGTAATCCTATCAAATGAATTTTATTTACCATAAATTCTTTTGTGATGAAAGAAGTAGAACCTTGATCTGTTGCCCTGATTGTATGAGAGCTCATATGATTTTTCTTTTTGGATTTGAAGTTGTACCATTTTTTTATCTTCTGAACTTATATTGTAGCAGCCTACTGGAACACCACTTCATGGAAGATCAGCTGCATCTCCTTCTGCTGCCACAAGTGCTTCATTTGACCACACAACACCATCCCCACTGCCATATGCCAATTCACCTCGGTCTGGTACGAACATGATGAACACACCTTCTCCTCAGCAACAAGTTCAACAGCAGCAGCAGCAGCAGCAGCAAAGGCAAAAGATGATGCAGTTACCTCAGCATCAGATGCTTTCTCAGCAACAGTTGAGGCAATCTTCTTTGCAAGCTTTGGGACAGGTGTTGGTTTTTTTCTGATTCTTGATTTTTTCTCGTCATCTCTTCTTTTATGATTGGCTGACTTCACAATCAAATTCTATTTCTTTGTGTTTTGTGTGTATGAAACCATAACATTTATGGCATTTTTCAATGCAGACACAACCTTTGAATTTTAAAATTTTCATGAGGAAATCATGTCTCAAAGTTTAGAAGATTCATATTCTTTACCCTTTGAAATCTGCCCCCGTGTCTCTATGTATGCCTCAGAATCATTATTGGGTAAAAGATCATCTTTAGTTTTGGGTTGAATCAAAATGAATCCTTGCATTTTTGTAGCTTTTCTGAAACTTTGTGGAGGCAACAAAATACTTTAATTGAACTGGACTTTCTGTTTCACTGCCTAGAACTACTATATATCCATTATCCAACTTCTTTGAATATTTGGTCCCAGTATGTTTTCTGTCCATTTCCTTATAATTATCATTCTTATTACTAGTTCTCTTAGATCATATCTTTGAGTTATTAGCCAGTGACACAAATTATTTTTTATAATTATATTTTCATACCATTACGAGTCGCACTACTTTATCTAACAATTTTAACTTGTTGTGCAGAACCAAATGTCACAGATGCATGATTTACAGAGCCAGGTTCAGCAGAAGTTTCAGCCGGTAACCTTATATTAGCTTCTTTGTCATCATTACTAATTTGGCCCACCACGTTTTGATTGTTTTTCTTTATCTGTTTCTAGGGGTGTTCACGGTTCGGTTCGGTTCGGTTTAGACTAAAAAAACCAACCGAACCGAATTTTAATATTTTGGAGAAATATTAACCGAACCGGACTGGAAACCGGTTCAAACCGAGCCGGTCCGGTTCGGTTAAATCCGGTTTTTTTTGGGAAAAAACGGGAAACCTAATCCCTTCATTAAATCCGGGTTTTTTTTTAACAAAAAATTTGGGAAACCAAAATCCCTTCTCCTTTCAGGTTAAGGAATATGCAGACAACTTCAAATTCAAAGGACATCCCAAGACCAATGACAAATAAATTTATTTTTCATGTATTGTTTCCTGGTTTATAAGCCTGAAGTTGTTCAAATGGTTTACAGGCAGTGAGCTATGCTGAGAAAATCATATATCCAAGGAATATAAACCATTTAATTCTTCACATGAATTTAGACATGAAATAACAAACACTCTACATACAGAACAGCCAGGGCTGTCCCTACAAAGACGAACAATGGTGGATGTAGGCAAGAGATGACCTTCGAGAATTACTGAATCAGGTAAAGAACACGAGCAGAACTCAGAAATTCCTTATAGCCCGCTAATGTGTGACTCTTGACGAAGCTGAGAGTATCAAGAAGCAGAACCAGAGCATTCAGAAGTAAAAAATAGGACAAATATCTACCCAGAAAGACAAGGATACAAGATATGGGGATAAGAGCGGTATATGACTTCTGTGGAGAGAGTCCTGCATACCTTGATATCTTCACGAGGAATTCCCCTGGCTAGAGCAATTAGATCTTTGGCAGCCTGCAAATTAATGACAAGTAAATCTAAAGCTAAGCTAAATCTGAACACAATTCTTCGAGTTCTTGAAATACAGGTGATAAATCGTGATAGGTGAAGGGTGAAAATTAAAGGTGAAGGGCAAGACAGGTGCAGAAGGGAGAAGATGATAAATCGTCTTTGGCTCTTTGCTCTTTGGTGTGGGCGGCGGCTTCAGTTCAGAATGTCAATTAGGGTTAGGCTTAGATTGTGGTATTTATACTACCGGTTCGGTTCACCGGTTTAAGTGGTCAAACCGGAACCGAACCGAACCGGTAAGATTTTATGATTTTAAAAATCGGTTTAATCGGTTTTCTATCTCGGTTCGGTTTTCTCGGTTAATTTTTTATCAGTTTTCTCGGTTAATCGGTTTTTTTGAACACCACTATCTGTTTCTTCTCCCCTTACAGCATATGTCCGTACATTTATGTGCCTTTCAAGCCTTTTGTCTTAAACTTTTATTTTGGCATCTGGTTTTCTTCTATTTACAAAGTACGGGTTAAGCTAGCAAGAATGCATGTTTTGCTAAGTGAAAAATGTTAGAGACAAACATAAGCCACCTCACCTACTCTCAATACACATAGTTTGTTATTTCATTGCACAAAGCCTCTTGCATCTCTACCAATATCTCAAGTCTGGCTCTATGTGTTTCACTCTCAAGTTGTGTGAATTATATTAACGAAATATAATTCACATTTTGGGCTCATGGACATCACTCTTGAAGCTGTGCCTCGTGATCAGAAATTCTAATATGCTACTAGAGAGATGTATGTCTGTGAAATTTCAATTTTAAGCTCTCCTGTATGTTCGCTTTTCTTTTGTGTTACAATCAAGAGGGTTTTGTGAAAGTTTGGGGTCATAAAATATTATCAGAGAGCATGCTACATAGATCTCAGTTGTGTGTCAACTTTATTGATTTTAATACACTGATATGAAAGTTGCTTGACCAGTGCAAAAAGGGAGTTTTATGTGCGTGTGCAAAAAGGGAGTTTTATGTGCGTGTGTTCTATGCTTCACTTTTTCTTATTTTAGAAATAATTTCTTGGCTAAATTTAATGTCTCGCCAGTTACATGGACAACATCAGATGCAGTATTCTCAGCCAATGGGCCACCAGCAATTTCAGAGTAGGCAGCTATCCTCCGGACATGTTCAGCATGGCATGGGTCAAAGCCAACTCAATCAAGGAAATCAGTTAAATCGTCATTTAAGCCAGTTTTCTAGTGCTGCTAATCCTTCATTGTTCAATACTGGTCAGGGAGCAGCAAACACCCAGATGGTCAGATATGTTGATTAACTCTAGTCTTGTGCAATCCATCTATATTTCTTGTTAAGTGATCAGGTTGCATACTACACATGCTATGACATGTACCAGTATTAGATAACACCATTCGATTTCAGTTTGTGGTGTCATTTGATTTCATTTAGCTTTACCCTATCTTGCGATCAAAGCTACTCTTGTGATATCTAGACATATAATTGTTCTTTTTTAAAAACAAAAAAATGTATCCAAAATTTGAAGCTAGTCTTTCTCTCTATCGGCTGTTACCAATAATTGACTATGAATGTGCATGTAATTTAATTGTATTTGTTACAAATATATGTAGTTGATATTGATTCTAAGAGTTTAAATACTGGATCCTTCTTTGAGGTCACTGGTGTCCTGCATTGCTGAACTGCAGTATTTCAATGAGACCTCAATTTCACTATTTCACTTTTATTGCTTTTTTGTTTATCAACTTGAGTACACCTTCATAATTTTCTTGCTTGCATATTTATATTTCTTACTACCCTTATTTTTTCTATCTTTTAAACTGCTTTATGTCTTTTAAGATCATGCCCGTTGCTTCTGCTCATAAATGCATAATGAATGTTTTGTTTGTATGGTGCCAGATTTTTGTGTTGTGTTTCTTTTCTCTCTTTTTAGTTGAGTTATTTATCTTTTTAAGATCACTTCCCCTTTTGATCCATCTTAAACTTGTGATGTTTCGTTTGCCTCAGATTCCAAACATGTCTTCCACGATGTCATCACAGCCACGAATGCAGGTAAGCTTTCTGTGTGCTTTGTGAATTTATATTTTCTTTTTCCTTTTGCTTAAAGGGAAACGTGGAGAGGGGAAAGGAGGGAAGATTGGCTTCTAAATTTCATTAGTGCATATTGGGTTCCTAGTCCACCAGAGTTTACCCAAAATCTCTCATCAGGTATGATGCAACTAATAACATGGTGACCTCAAGTCATAAACGAGGGGCTTGATTTGGTGCCAGACAGATGTTCCAGCAGCATCTTCATGTTAACTGCATGTGCATGTAGTTTGATATTTATGATTTGCTTTTAAATGATGGGTCATTCATTTCTGTACTGAATAATAGAAAGTTAGATGATGTTACAATTTACTTCTTGTTGTTGAATTCACTACACAGTTTGGAGTAGCTGGTAACAATCCCCAGAGGAGTATTGCTTCCTCGGTTCTTAATGATCAGAGTACGAACCTGTTCTGTATTTTTTTTCACCTTACAGTCATGCTTGGTTAATGAACTTGCAGTTATTTTCTGCTCTTTTTCTTTCTTTCTTCTGTAATTCATCCCTTTTATCATTTTGTTTTTTCTCCCTTGTTGGAATAGGGAGTTCTCTCCTGCTTTCCTTATCAGTCCCATGCAGGGTCTTGGCTGCATTGTGTTCATTTTGGCACGCGCACACACAAAAAAAAAAAAAAAAAAGCAATTGTGCTTCTCTTATGTTTATTAGAATCTTAATACATGTGGATAAAGTTCATTTTGCGGCCCTTGCCTGCAGTGTATAATATGGGAGTATCCAATCCTGGTGGTATGATGCCCATACAGCAGCAGCAGCAGCAGCTTGGCTCTCAAGGTGCGTATGGTAATATGCAACCGAATGCTCAGAATTTACAGTCAAGCATGGCAGCGCTTCAGAATGCATCACAGAACCATCCCAATTTTGCTCAACAGAGACAGCAAAATCAGCAGTAGCCATGAAATAGCACTGTAATATTCATCATTTCTGTTTCCTGATGAAATATCTTGCATACATGCCAATGAGGCAATGGTTATCAAAATTTGCTATGTTGAAAGCATGTGTATCCATTGGTAATTATGGTTTGTATTCAGTGTGTGTCTTATTGTTTCATTAGGTGATAGAGCACGTGTCTTAAGGAGTTCATTTACCAGTTGAGTTCTGCTATTAGAAGCTGTATCACGCGGTCTATCTAGGCAAATGTCCGTCAATGTTTCACATCAATGGTGATTGTATTTTATTGCACAACCATACCAGTCCGCTTTTATATTTACAGCACTCTGTCCGGCACTCTAAATTTTACCATCTTGCCATGATGGTCAACTCTCTCTTCCAAGGGATTCGAGAGTCGTGTTAATATTACATGCTTGAATGAAAGTCACAACCGTCAAACTATGTACTGACAATGCACAAGACTGAAAATGAGAGAGTTAAGGTTGACACCATATAGCCCGTCTATTGTTCGTTGTAACATGTAAGTTGAGAAGAGAAAAGAAATGAAAGAAGAAAAAAACTGTGGCTCGGGGCTGGTTTCTATGAGAATTTTTGTTGTAACTGTATCTATGCACCTGTCTTGCTCAGTAAAATGGTGCTTCAGGGTTTCGAATGCAGTTAGTAGAAATAATTACATCTGGTTCTTCGGGACAACGGTGGAGAAGAAGAGGTTGTAGGAATGTGATGATGGTCTTAAGCAAGCTTGGAACAGAAGCCACAGCATCTCTGCACAAACCATTCCAGCCTGCATTGAATAGAGAGTAAATTAGTTGTAAACAGCACCCCCCCGGCTTTCTTGAACTAAAATATAGTCAGAAATCCCCCTTTTCCTCCTCTCCCGTGATGGGATAAATATCATGTTCCATCCTCCTCTATCCTGAATTTCTTCTACTCTTGGTGAGCTGGATTAATCTAAATAATGAGATGCTAGTTGGACTTCACTGGGAGGCAAAAATAGTATATATATTATATTGGTATATGTTGCCTATGGTTGAATTACCGTTGCAATTTTCCTGACAGTCAAGAATGGGCAGATTCCACTGTCTTTGGTTCACATTTTCCTGCTTTTGACTGGTTGGTCCATGTATTTAAACCGAAAGGAAAGGGGAAAAAACCTACCAGTCAAAACTCAAAAAGGTCCAGGCAAGCTCGACCAAATCTAATGGGGGTTTGCAGGGTCGATTCGACATGAATTTCCTTTTCTTTTTGTTACTGTTTCTATTATAAAGTGCGGTGCAAGTTTAGGTGATCCCAAAATGAATGAGGAAACAGAGAGAGATTCATTTCTTTGAATGTCGTGCAAGATACCACTACGAAAGAATGAAGCAAAAAAACCTTTTTTTAAAAAAAAGAAAGATTAACAGCAGAAATGAAGTTGAAGGCAGTTGTATATGCTTGAATTAAGTAAAATATATCTATTTAGCTAGTAGATTGGAAGATTGTCAGATTAGATGAACCAAGAAATATGCTCACAAGTCTTCAAGGCAAGAACTCTTAGAATCCAGCGCATCAGGATCCGGCCGATCCAACGAAAATGCTGAAGGCACCCGTTTAGGACTAGCCAGCTTTTGAAGCAAGGGATGGAGGTTTTCAGAAGATGCGTGGCTCGAAAGAGGAGGGGAAAAGGGCGGTGAAGGAGAGGGGGAGCAGGAGAAACTGTACTTGTGATTTCCAGCTCCAATGCTTATGGGAAGAGGTGACGGTGGTGTTGGTGGTGAAGATGATGGAGAATCATAATCACACCCCATAAATGAAGAGTTAATCTCTCAACTTCTTCCTCCCCACCTCTCTATCTCCGAGTCCTTAAAAAGATTAACGAAGAATCTGTTAGTTGAACTTTCCCGGGAGTTTTTGTTTGAGATGCAGGTAGAAAGCATAAACCTAACGGTCTAGGCCTCCTGGGTTAACTTGTCAGCTAAACCTACCCCCCTCCTTAAATCTTAATTGAGGGTTTTACGGGTGGTAAGTCTCGCGTTTTAAACTGCGGTTTAAAATTCAAAAGCACCGTTCTGGTTGCTTTTCATCCATACCGCAGTTTCAAACGTGATATACCAAACTTGGGGCAAGGATTGTATACAGGACCGAGGGTAAGCACAAACCCAAGCTTCTTTCCCTTTCGGTGTCTCCTCTCCGCCATCAATGTTCTTCCTATCGTCCGTCAGGTTTCTTAATTTTGCCGAGCTTGACCTCAGGCCGCCAGTCTCCTCGAGTTAATTTTGCTTTGAGGGTGAAGAGCATGTGGGGCCTGATTCGGACCAAGCTAGTTTCATGTTAAATTAGTTATCACTCAAGTAAGTTGAACTTGTTAATCTAACATGTCAACCCTCAATCTGATTGATACAATTAAAATCTACTACATGAAACTCGACGATATAGTTTTTGTTTTACGTAATTTCAAAATGATGACATTTATTAAAAAAAAAAAACATTTCTTAAATCAACATAGTTTTGAATTGCCTTGAGTCAATTCATGCCGGCCGGTGTACCTGATCTAAAACCTAGCAACTCATAACCTGATTTTTTAGAAAGTCAAGAGTTACTGATACTTATCTTAATGAATAAAAGCATAAGATTAAGAAAAGAAAAGCACAAAGAGGATCCTAAAAAGTTAAGCTTCCTTGCTGGCAAGCTGTTTCATTGTTGTGGAAAGTCAAAAAATATTTAACCTTTGGGATTTAAATATTGTTTATAAATGGTAAAATTTTCATTAATTCTCTATTTAATTATGAATGATTTATTTTTAATTTGAAAAACAAATAAAGATAGTAACACTAAAACTATCATACAGATATAGTCTTATCCATTGAAAAAAGAGGTCATGATTGGTAATTTAATATAAATACTAGAATTTATTATAGTTTTAAATTTTGATTTAGAATGATTTGAAAAAAAAATAGATCATAGATTAGAAGGGAGAACCCAAATTTTTTTAAAAAAAATGGATCAAAAGGATGTTATTTTCATCAATATTCTTTTTAAAAAAATAAAATCAATAAGTTTTTTTATGGGGTTTTACTCGTGTTATGAATCAAAATAGAATTTTGATCGGATTATGTCAAATGAATTTTTTCTTCTATGTTTTTATAACTGAACCAATTAGATCTGGGCATCGCTGTGTTTTTTTATCAATGCCCGTAAAAGATAAAATTTAAATGGAATATTTAATCGTCTTTTTAATTTATTCAAATTTATCAGGGTGACAATTATTAATAAGAACAAAAGGAAAGGACATTGAATGATGTAAAATATTAGATCCAGAACTCAGTTAGATAAACATAAATCGTGTCCCTCCAAATTCCTCTCTCTCTGGGGGAGGTTTCTTCCTTGTTTTCGTCAACGAACAAACAAACTCTTTCCCTGCATGAAACACACATCACAGACCAATCACAACACAGCACGTAAACACACCTCGGTTCTTTCCATGACATGGACTCTAGCAATTGGCCTCATGTCATGCACCATTGCAAAAGAATGCTGTAACTTTATCATAGCTAATAATCACGAGAGGCTAATAATGATTCAAGTACACTGTTTTTATCAAACTATAATTTTGTTAAGTTCAAAGCTTACGGTCTTGTCTTCCATGTTTTTTATTACTTTTTTTCCTACTCTCTCTCTCTTTCTCTCTCCCTGTTTCTCTCAGCACTGACTTGACAATATACAATAAAACCCTAAAAACAAAAAGATCTCTAATCTTTTCAAACTCTCAAAAGAATGCAGATATGTTCGCTAAATATGAGGTAAGACCCATCTTTGCATTCTCTCTCTCGTTTTTTGAAAATTCTATGTCTTCTATTGTTTTACGAATGATTTTTGTGTGAAGATTGAAATCTTTTTGTCTTGATAATGTAAAGGTTGATCATTTGGTGTTGAATTATTACTGAATTTGTTCATTTCTGTGAGCGTGTGCAAAATTTGAGCTAACTTCAACCTTTTTCTGCAATCTGCAATCCATTGGTCTAATGAAAACTACATGCTGTTTTTTGCGTGTACAATCTTTAGCTCACTGTCTGCTATATAGCACTTTTTTGCAGAATGAAAAATTATGAGCAATTAATTGTCTAGAATATATGTTTAGAGATTTGATTAAAATTTTGTTGTATATATGCACTTTTAATGTGTGTTGATGGAAAGTTTGGGTAGGGTTTTTATTCTTTTTTAGTATAAGATTATTTTCTTGCTGTGTATACCATGAGATTTGGATATTTGATGTTGATGACTGTCTTCCTTGTCATCATTGACTTGGCATTTATCGCATGATGTTGTGTTATGTAACCTTATCCGGTTTTTAATTTGCTTGCAGGCTGCGTAGTTTCTGCTGAGATGTTCTGTGCATATTGCAGGTATGGCAACGACGTTGAAAGTTCGATCCTGATCCAATATTATTCGCAATGCAATTGGTATCAAATGATAGTTGCAAGGAAGATATTTCAGAAAGTGAACCGATCTTATCCCATTCTAACATTTCACAGCACTCAGAAGAAGAATCACCGTCCTCTCTTGAAATTAAATCTTTAGGAGGGGATTGTGAAATTCATGTTGATGATTTAGAGAGTATTCAGATTGATGAAACTTGCCATCTGGTGAATCCAGACCAGCCACAGTGCCGTATATGCCTGGATAATGAAGGTGTTGCCTATTTACTGTGCTGGGCACGCTTTTTTCATTTCTTAATTATTATGTGTGTGAGGTGTGACTGTAAATTGGTTTTTCTTTGTATATTAATGCAGCTGAAGCCTGTGCTAATTCATTTCAGGGGAAGACTTGATTGCACCATGTCATTGCAAAGGCACTCAGAAGTATGTCCATAGGTCATGTCTTGATAATTGGAGGTCAACTAAGGTAAATGTTCGTTTCTCTCTGGCATCCATGTTTCCTCATTTGCAGAGTGATGAGCGTGGAACTTTGAGACTTGGGAAAATCATATTGAATCTTTAGATCTTTCTTGCATTGAATACATGCATGCATGTGATAATGGTAAGTTTATGTCTTGATTCAATGATAATTCTTCGAATTCATTTTCAGGAGGGCTTTGCATTTGCTCACTGTACAGAATGCAGAGCAATGTTTGTATTGCGGGCAAATGTCCCAGCTGATCGATGGTGGTTGAGATTGAAATTTCAGTTCCTTGTTGCTAGGGACCATGCATTTATTTTTGTAGTAGTTCAGCTGGTATGGCCACCATTCTTTTCATATTAATTTAATCTGGTAATATAATATGGATGTTGATTACATATTCACTGTTGTGGGTTTTACCAGTAAGTTTCTTCCTTTTTTTCTTCTTGTAAATTTTGGATTAGGTAACTAATTGAAAGGTATGTCTGGCTATAACTGACATGATTTTCTGCGATAGCATGCGCTACAAAGTGCTCTCTGAAACTGTTGGCAGTGCTACCAATGCCCTATGGAAATGCTTTCCATGCAGCTGTCATTATTATTTGTTCATTTCTTTAGTGGAGTTTGGTACTGAATGTCAGTGCAGCTATGGAAATTGAAATATTTGTTGGTGTGAAACCAGGAAGATGCAAGTAGGTTTCATGAAAAGAATCCTAGCTGATAAAAAAAAATATACATTTGTACTCACACATTTGCATGCATAATTATGTGTGTGATTACATGCGCACTCTTGCATAGTTGACCCAAGGTTGTCTTTGTTTGGAAATTTGCATTGATATTCTACCAAAGAACAATATGAACAGGTATGGAGGGTAAATATGAGCTAGTAAACTTTTTTCTCTTCCCTTTTTGTTTGAAACACTTTAAAGGATCCCTTTTCATAGCAGCTTAGTTTCCCGTGTGCATTTACCTACTGCACATAAGGGATTGATTTGATGAGATAATTGGCCAAATTTTGTTTTATCATTAGATTTGTTTTTCTTTCTTAAAAAATTAATAAATTGACGTTCTGAACAGATTGTTGCATTCTTGGGTGTGCTGGTGTACAAGTTCTATGGGGAGGAACTAAGGGAAATGTTTGGCTATGAAGAGCATCCCTATGGATTCTATACTATGGCTGGTATGACTGGTGGCATCTTCAGGTCAAGAACCATTTTCGTGAGAATTTTATGCTCTCTCTTGTTGTTGCTGATTTTTACTTCATTATTTTTATGTAGTTTTAGCAATTGTTTTGGTGGGTTTGCTCTATGGTTTCTTCATTGCTATAATATGTGGACAAAGGATCAATGAGCGCCACTATCATGTTCTTGCCAAACAAGAACTTACAAAGGTTTGGTATCTCATCCTTAAAGCATTTAGAGTTTGTAAAACCAGCTGCTATAAGGTAGAATTTAACTAGAAAACAGTTGCTAAAAATTCTTCATGGTTATATTTTAGTGGTTCATTTTCTTCAAGTATTTTTCCCCGGTGGAAAATATTTTTGGGTTATTATATATTTGTGGATTTTTTGCACTTTGTATTTCTGAACCCTGTGATTCTCTCTATGTTCTAATTTGCTTATCGGCAAGTTTCATGACATTGGGACCTTTCATAATGTTAGGAATATGTGGTGGAAGACAGAGAAGCTAGCAAGGATGTCCCCGAACTTGGAGCCAGTCATGTCTCAGAGCTAAGAATGTTGGGTCTTTATTAGTCTTGAATTCCCTTTACTTCTCTCTGTAAGTAATTTCAACTTCTATTCACTTTTTTATGCCGATCACTTTTTCAATTGCTTGGTCATCGTCCTTGCTGTAAAGATCAAATATCTTGGTTATAGATTTGATCTAAGAATAAATGTCTACATATTCTTTTTTCTACTTTTTTAGTATTGTTACCTGACCATTGTTAATCTTGGATGCTTACACTAATGCACTGCTGTGAATTTATGCATCAATGGAGCTCTTTTCTTGAATTGCTCACATTTTTTTTCAGGTATTGCTATCCTGTGCCTGGTGTTGATCTGGTCTGCATGAATTTATGCATCACTCCATAGCGTGTATGTTGAAATTTTTCATACTACTGTTTCAAGGTCTTACAATTCTGTGGTGTATCTCATTTTTTAACTTGGCATTTGAATTTTTAGAAACTCATGCCCAAAGATGATCTTTTCTCAATCAAACTACACAACCACAAAAGGTGTGGTTTGTCTTGTATATTTCTATACATGTATGCATTTTGACTCTTGTTGTGTACTCGATCATCAGCTTCTTGAGTTTTATATGTTAAAATTTATTGATTTACAAAAAGCATTTTCCTATGTCTTGTCAGCAAGGTTATGCCTACTCCTATTTGTCCATAGAGAATGCCTGAACTTAGCAGGAAGAGAGCGTACAGTTTTGAGTTTAGTAGTATAACAATATTGCTATGTACATAATCGAACTGTGAAAACCCACAGCTAATTAACGGAATGGCGCGGAGGATTATTGCACTGTAAAAGCAAACTTCAGAACTTTCACCAGAAAAATAGAAAAACCTTTGGACTACGGAATATCATGGTTTTGAAGTATCAGTACTGTGCTAGTTTTCACTAACATATCAATTGTTGTCCGCCGACTTTGAGAAGAAGCATCCATTTAGAAATTCCCATCAGCAGCATTGATCCAACTCTTTGAGATGCAGTCGACTCTCCAAATTTTTCCCTGCATAAGACAATGTCTATGGACTTTCTTAGGAAAGTGGGGATCCCTAGGAAGAGAGATTACAGCTAGCAATGGTTGTGGACTCCATAATAAGTTGAGCAACAACCTCCAATAACGCTGCCATATACTGAAGTATGAAGCGATTGAAGCGATCCAGTAGTATTAGAAACACAACTGTGTACACTCTGAAAAGATACCTTGCATTCTGGTCTGATTCCCGGTGGCAAGAGGCCTGGTAGGGTTATACCTGCAAATGGCGCTTGGCCTTGTAGAGGAAAGGGTACGAGTTTAGGTGCATGTGGGGAATCGACTCTGCCGGAACGAGCCGACATGATGCTACATGCTGCTGTTAGCAACAAGGATGATACTAATAGAGCCCTGCTTCCCTTCATCAATACCAAATTTAACTTGTCTTTTAATTTCTTCTTTCTTTTCCTGTGTTACAGCTGAAATCAATGCTTGCTCCAAGTTGGTGACTGCAAAAGAGGGCAAGGACCATTTATATGGACTGGGTTGTCCATGATGCTTGTTGAAAGCCATTATTCCATAACATCATAAAAATCATCTCATAAAGAAATAGAAATTTAAGTTGTCCCCAGGCCCGTATTTCAAACAGTATTAAGATTTAAAAGGGATTGTAGTAATTCTTTCAGTCTACCCTCCCATTGTTTCCAAGGGAAGAGCTTAATAAAAATTGGAGGTTTTTACTAGAAAGTCTCCGGTTTAACGATTAATAAGTATTGGATCTTGTTTCCTTGAGAATCGCTTTATGTATATATTATAATCAATTTATTTTTCAAGTTCACTAATTGTACATGAAACTTCTGCATTAAGCTGAGCTGGTCCAGAATGAGGCCTACAATGCTGCCACGAGCAATACGTGTTGTTGATAGAAAAAGCTTTGCTTGCGGCCGTGAAAAAAGTAGGAGGTGCCATCTTTTGCTATTGAAACATTTCTTATAGAAAAACAGCAACGAAGCTGGCCAAAGTATTTCCCGTCGAGAAACCCTTTTGATTTTTGTTGAAAAGAAGAGTGCCTTGTCTTGTCTATATATTTTCTATCAAAAACCAAGAAAAAATGAAATTGCATTGGATGATCATAAGAGCAGCAGCAGCATGTGACGATAAACGTTGGCTAAGAGACGTAATATCATGGATGATGAAAATTAAGCAATTGGAATTACCATGATAGCTTAATTGATTGCATCAGTGGGATTTGCTGCTCTGTTGGTGATTGTACATAATTGCCTTCATCAAAACCTAATTTACCATAAAATAAACAGCTAGTATTTATATTTGTACTTTGCAATGGACGCACTTCAAGACAATTTAATCAGAACTCGAATGAGAATGACTAGAACTGGAGAATCCTTTGATCATCAAATATCATACTAAATACTAAGAATTAATATAAGTTGTAATCATATAAAACACAACCAGTCACTAGCTGAGGTTCATGTAATGTGAAAAATTTCAGAGACTGAAAATCAGTGAAAACTGCTAAAACAATAAAACTAATTGCAACAATCCTGCCAGCAGCAGCAGATGCCAATGCCACTACATCCTATTGTCAGCTCCAGCTCCTGCTACAACACCGCCAGCTGTTGCATATGTTGGGTTGATGTTATTGAAAGAGTCGTGATTGGGCAGCATATAATTAAATGGAGGAGGGGGAATGCCGTGGGCATTGAACCACCCCCAGTATTGGCTAAAGGGTTTGATTGGTCGAGTTTGGTTCCATAGATGCTATTGCAGCAGCACAAGTATTTGGTGCAGGTACCAAAGCAACTGCTAGGCCATTCCCAAACAGTATGACATTAAGATTAGCAGTGCTTTGATGCAACATGAACACATGTTAGTCTCGTCCTTTCATCATCATTTTACCACATTATATACATGAAAGGATTGTCGAAACAAAAATATTTATAATAATGCAGGCATGTATTATTAACATATACATTATATATGTATGGTACTTAATTATTCCTTCTCTAATTAACAAATACTTCAGTATTTATTATGAGTTTGGTAACTATATTTCGTATACCAAAAAATGTTTCAGGAGTGATTTTACCTCAGCTCTTAATTGTCGATATTGCATTCTTCAAAATTTTATTTTCAGCGGCAAGATCATCACGTCTTTTTTCCTTAGCAGCAACAAGACAAGACCATGTAGCGTTAAATTTCTCTACGTCAGTAGCCTATTTCAAACCCATAAGTAGATGTCAATAATAAGGTCATGGATAGAACATCCTTGCTGCGATAGAGGGATAACAATCCAACCCCTAATCAACCAGTCTGAAACAAAGCATGGTAGAAACAGCGTTGCAGCACTGGACATATCCGGCGACATCCAACCATCACAGAACACAAAGAACCTACACTGCACCAAAAACAGCAGCACTGAGAGGAAAAACGAGCTGCAGCAGAAGACCCGACCATATGGCACGCAAGTCATTGAAATTACATCAAGTGATAAAATGTCATTAATGAAATATCATCAAGGACATAGCAATAAAGATCCATTACCATATTCAGTCAGTAGCATATCCATATCCAATAAACAAGCAATCACAGGATTTGAATCACATTTTTCTTGAATCAAATATCAAAGAGCATCCAAATTAGCACTGCCATAAATACTGATACAAAAATTTGAAGTTTGAGTGACAATAAAGATATAAAGATTTTGAAGTATAAGACAAAGACGGGGGGCAGTATGACAGCAGCTCTAACACCTCCAACGGCACATAGGGATTGAGAGCAATTACAAAGACCTCATGAAGCATGAGCATTTGGTTGAGAAGCCACAGTACTAGTATACCAAGCAGTCTTCGATAGCAGAGACACCAAGAATTGCCAGGACCATGAAGTAAAGAGATATCCACAAAACATGAAGCATAAGCACAACAATCAGAAACCAAGTGGGAGAGGAGAGAGGGAATAAGTGAATGCTAGCTGTTTGATTGCTTGATTACGCCTTTTTCTTATTGTCCATGTACAGGTAATAAATAAAAAGAAAAGCAATATTAGCCGTAAAGTGCCAGAATTAGCTAGTAATACATTAAATTTAGAGAGAGAGAGGGAGAAGGAGAATAAGATCACCGTGTTATTAGCTTAAAACATATGTACAAAAGCATGCAATTTAACTACAAAAAAACATGTCCAGCAAAATAGAAAGGGCATCACAAACAACATGGTTGTAAGTAATGTTATTAACATATGTACAAAATACATTTGTGAATAATAAAGTTCTAGGCATAATTCATTCAGGAATAACTAAACTTATTGCTACTTCACCAAGTCACATCCGAACAGCTCTAGTTGATCAAATTGTGATTCAGTTGGTGTTTCGCTTGTTTCGCTTTTCTTGATTCTACATGAAATTCACATGTTTGGATAAGCCTACACATAGCAAATAAGCAGTCAATAAAAGCAACAAGATTTGAAAATTCCCATTTTAGTTCGCGAAAAGGCTTGTTTGTTCAACAATAAATAAACTTGCCCGGATGCTAATTTTCTAAGGAATATGACCTATCCTTCCTCATCCTCAGATTGAGACGTGTTACTTGAGGTAGTATCTGCCTCTACTTTCTTTGAATTCAACTTTACCTCCACCAGTTGTGGAGATGCACCTGTAATTAGAGAAAAAACAAAAGTGTCATCAGCAATGGAGCACATAAACAGAAATTATTCCTCTGCAAAACCTAGTACAGTAGTAATCCAAATACATCAGTGTTACTGACTTTATTATGAGAAATGCCCCCAATTGACAAGGAACCAGGTTGACTTTATAGATGATTCAAAGATAACATGAAATCATTTTTTTCCCAAATATTTATATAGCTTCCTCGATATATGCAAAGGGAATGCAAGAAAAGATGCTCATGTTCAAAGCAGTGTAAATCGACAACATCTAAAGTAACCCAAAAACCTGTCACATTACCAAAATATCAGATTTAGAAGTGAAACACTCGAAATATCAAAATTTCTTCTTCTGCATCTCCTCTAAAACTTGGCAATCATTTTAACAAGGAAACAAAAGAAATTTTAAAAGCACTCATTTCCCTCAAAACACAATCATCCAGATCCAAAATAAAGCCACGGTAGCATTATATCATATTTAATGGGTAAAACCATCTCCAATAAGCAACAACAAACAATATTTCAATCAATTTAACATAAAATGACTCAATTTTGCATACACCCATAACCAAACTAACCACAACCAATTGAGCAATCGATAATTTTGAACACAGCCCACATCACAAAACCTTATATGAGAAAAAAAAAATACCTTTAACAAAATAATCAGAGGAGGGCCATCCTCTAACAGTAGAGGTAGAAAGGGACTCCTCATCAGACAAAGGATTAGCCAATTTCTCAACAAGGTGAGCAATCCCGAGAGAGCCAGATGCAGATCTAGGAGGTGGGACCCAATAAGAAGATCCAGGCAAGAAAGGGAGCCAATCAGGCGCAGCACGGCGCGCGATGATCCCATGGATTGCATCTTCTAGCTTTCTAAGCAAAGGGTCTGTGGATGATGAAGAAGAAGAATCATCAGATTCTGATTGGTTGTTCCTGTTGGGAATGTTTGATTGGGCTCTAAGAGTAAGTAAACGAGAAGAGCATCTCGTTGGTGATGGTGACGATGTTAGGTAGTATGTTTTTGTAAGAGAAACAGAGAGAGAGCGAGCCATCAAGGTCGTTTTATTTCCTGTGTTTTCGGTAATAGGCAAGAAATTGTCTTGTAAGATTTTGGTTATGGATAAAGCACCGGAGAGAGGGTGGGAGATGAGGGAGGGGGTGGACTGGACATATATGGACGGAGATGGAGAGTTTTTGTCGGTATTTTCTTGGATAGTGACACGTTTCAGTTATGCTAAACTTCATTTTGGTCCTGTAAACTTAATCGGCATTTCACTTATGTCTTTATATTTTGACATTTCTCAATGACCCTTTTATTTAGTTTCCACAAATTTTCAATGTTCCCCATGATTATTGAATAGCTTGTATTCTCAATTTGGTTTTTGATTTTTTTTTACTTTTATATTTTCAATTTTTGTGTGAAAAAATAGAAGTTTCCAATACATATAAGGATAATTTTGGAATATTGATTAAATTTTGTTCTTCCATGTATATTTGGTGAAATATTAGCATGTGTAGGGATTTTACAGGGAAAATAAGAACTTTATAAGAAATATAAGGATAATTTCGGGACTTTTGAAAATTAGAGGTAAATATGGAATATTGGTGAAACTATAAGGGTGAAAATGTAGTATGCCTATATTGAATTTTGGGTTTTGTCAAGCTTTGTGTAATTGTTTTTTTATACAGATATTGGTCCTTTGCTTCTATTAAAAAACTCAGATTCAGACTTCCTCTTTGTCAAAAATGGACTAATTATTATTGACAATTTTAATTTGACCATCAATTAGGGATCAGATCATGATGTCTTCTGCTTAACTAAAGTATAACTCTAAAAGTCATGGTCTTTTTACTGTTCATCCAATTCATGTTCACCGTCTCACATGTTATTATGGATTAGAATAATGCATTTGTCTTTAATCTTTGAATTTTTCTTTTACATAATTAATTTTTTTTAGCTCAAATTGAAGTTTAATTGTATTTTTTATATGGTAAGAGTTTAATTAAAAGACAGAGTGAATTTTGCATTCCTCATCTTTATAAGCTATTTATTAATCAGACCTGTAATGTTTAAAACATATATTTTGGTATTAAATTTCAATTTTTTTTTAGGTATTTTTTAAGGAGGAAGAGTGTATTACCAAATTCCGACTTAGAAAGAGAAAGTTGGTGCTGGGAAAGATTTAGACCATCAAAATAAACAATTTTCATGTCAAATAGTTTCATCCGATGAGAGGGGTTACACGATTAGGTGTTCTTTTACCTTGAAAAAAACCTTAAAAAATAAATATGCATTCAGGAATATTTTTTGTTTCGAGTTAATTTAGGGTTTTGGACTTTTTTTTGTGTTTTTTTTATGTTATATATTGGTTTAATAAGGTTCTTGTTGTATTTCCTAGTTGTTTTTTTATCAACTAGGCCAGTAACCGGATTTTGGAATTTTCAAATGACATGTGTCTTTTTTTTTCAAAGAAACACATTGTTTGCCCCATTAATTTTTTTTTTTTAAAAAAAAAAACAAAGGCCTGCAAATGTGGGTTGAACCTTTTCTTCATTGGGCCAAATGCTAGGCTTGGCTTGCCATGCATAGCAACACCTGACCTTGTTTCTTTTTTTGTCAATTTTTTTTTTATTAATGGATTTTTTATATATGCTTTTTCTAGTAATTTTTTAATTTTAATCGATACCCTTTTTACGATTTTTAGCCTTTTTTTAATAGATATTATTTCCCAATTATACTCGGTGTGTTTAGTTTTTTCAAAAGTATGATTCATTTGTAATTTGTTTTGTATATTTTATAAAGATTAAATTTCTTTTATAGTATTTTAAATATTTGCAACTTTGCATAATTTTTTTTTTACTTTTATTTTGTTCGATAAGTTTTATGTATGTGTCAATCTCTATTGCAAATTGATTTTCATAAAAAAATTCACCAAGCACAACCACCTAAAAAAAATAGATTATTTATAGATTAATTTTTTGTATTTGATAGATTATTTATAAATTAAAAAAATAGTATGGGGTGAGATTGAAAAAAATTCACAGAGGGCTAACCATTAATGATCAAAACAAAAAAATTAGAAAACAAAACCCATAAGAACAACCACCTTTTATATATATATATATATATATATATATATATATATATATATATATATATAAACAAACTCGAGCGAATCTCTTAAACTTGATCTAATCTAAAAAACATATAGCTTGTGAAATCCTGGACCCAGGTTCAATCAATAAATTTAACTCTAAAAAAAATTGAACTATAAAATCGTGTAAAAAATATTAATAAAAACAATTTTTAAAAGTTAGAAAAAAAGTAACAAAAAGAATTTGGATAAAATTTGACAGAAAAAAAACCCGATAAGGATTAAATTTGGAAAAAATATTAAAAATGATCTAAAACAAAATAAATAACAATTAAAAGAATAAAAACCAAATTTAAAAGATTAAAAAATCACAAGGGTGAAATTGAATTTGTTTTTAATTTGATAGATTATTTTTAGATTTAAAAGTCATAGGGGGTGAAATAGAAAGAAATTGTTGGGGGCCAACTCAATAAAATCAAAACCCACAAAATAACAAAACAAAAGAGGATAAAAAATAAAAAAAATATAAATTCAGAAAAAAGAAAAAAACCAACCAAGCCTAGCAAACCTCTTAAACTTGGTATAATTTATAAAAATCACAACCCGTGAAATATTTAACCTGAATTCAATGAAAATAAGGTTAGTTCTCAACCATTTCAATAAAAAATAGCAAGAATAAAATTTAATAGAAAAAACCAAATGAGGATGCAATTTAAAAAAATAAGTAAAAAATAATGCTAAATAAAATAAACAACAATTAAAATAACGAGAATAAAATTTTTAAAATAAAAAAATCACAAGGAATGAAATTAAAAATATTTGTAATAATCGAGCAAACTCGAGCAAGTACCTGAAACCTGGTTAATTTTTTGAATAAATATAATTTACAACAATATTCTAAGCACTCTAGAAAATTACAATAAAAGAATATAGAATAACAAAAAATAAAAAACTCTCGGGCGAGAGTTCAATTGGTTTTTGTTTTTATGGACATCAAAGTAATTATAATATTTAAAAAAAAACAAAATTAAAAATTTCCCTAAGTGATTGATATTGAATTATTTTATTTCAAGATTAAAATAGTAATATATCATACAACATAAAAGAAAAATATCAATCTAATCCATGTAATTTAAAAAAGATAATTGTGTAAAAAAACAATCCTAGTGCATAGTAATTTATATCTTTATGCACAATATTTTTTTTAGGAGATTTAATATATATTTTTATTTCGTATAAGAGATTAAAATCCTAAATACTCTTTCTCGGTTTGATGAACTCTATTATTTGTCCAAAGGATAAGCTTATATTCTATTGTTTTGTTGACTTTCAATCACAAGGACTTCGAGAGGCATCTTCCAAGTACCAGATACAGAAAAATAATCAAGATAGAAAAAATTTAGCCATTCTTTTTTACCGAAAAAACAAAAGAAAAGAAAATTTGAATATCCTGGATTATGCTCTTTTTTTTTTTAATAATATCTACATGCTAGGTTTAATTTTCATATTTATCCTCACTCATTCATCAAAAAAATAATTTTTTTTAAGCCCACTAATAAAAACTCTGAAACTGAAATATTTGTAAATAAAATAAAAATAAATTAATTTTAATTTAAAAAATCCCGACCTACCATTAGCCATACCCATATTATCTCACCCAGACCGGTTTACCCAGGTGTTTAAAATTACCTTAAAGCCTGGGATTCATGTATTCTGATTATGAAAAATTATCCAAAACACTAGTTCTCCTAACTGGAAAGAAATGAAATTCATCAATCAAAATTGGATCACAAACTAGAATCCATAGCACAACGCGATATCTAAAAATGAAACGTAGATGCATCGTATGTTAATGCAATGAAAGAGGATTTGTATATATACAGGCAGGAAAAGTAGTTGTGATGAGCCCAGGTAGATTCATCAAAGCTCATCATGAGTCCCTGTCCCTGTCTTGTGATCAGACAGGGTTCTCTTGACCTTCTCCTTCATCTTTTGTACAGTTTCACTTGCTACTCTTGCAGCTGTTCTTGCTGAATTCTCCACTGTTGCTCTGCCCTTCTCCACACTCTTTGCAGCACCTTCTTTCATTTTCTCTCCAGTTCCCGTACCACCTCCATGACCCACAGCCTCGTCACTCCGTCTAAAACTATAATCCCAGCCAAAAAAACGAACAAATCATATATAATATTAAACCATTTGGAAATTATATATTGTCATAAGAAAATTGATTGATGTACCAACTTGAGAGATTAAATAACTTACTCAAGATTTGGAGGAAAGATAGAGGCTTGAGCTTGATTGAACATGGTTTTGAAGTTTTCCCAAAAACTCGTACCAGTACTAGCACCAGTAGTTGCTGGAGAATTAGCTGAGAGTGCAAACAAGCTCCCAAATATCTTAGAAAAAATATTTGGTCTCTGTGCATTCTCTACCGGGCCCTGTTGAGCATGAGCAATGTAAGACGTCATGAAGAGCAAAAAAAGAATTGAGATGGAACATCTCCCAAGCCTATCCATAGAATCAAAGTTTGAATCAGCACGGCTCGGTACTTCAAATAAAGATGCATGAAGGAGGTAGATAAATATTGTTCAATGAGGCCAGAGTTATACTACTGTTTTAGGCATCTAAAGCTCTGACAGGTTTGTGGCTGGAGCTAGAAGAGCTTATGATGTGGCTTCCTCCGAGTACATGCAGGTGGCTATGTGGCAGGGTGGCCTGCTGCTGCTGCTGCGTTGCTTTCTGGTGATCAGTGACTGACTACAGAGCCAGAATAAAAAGGCTTAAGGCTCTGAGACTGGCTTGATCCAAAAAGTGGGATTTTCTTTTAGACAGCCCATCAAAACTACTAGCTGGCATGGGCTATAATTAGCGGGCTTGAAGTTCTTGACTAATCTACCAGATGAAACGGGAACTTCTTGCTTTTCCTCCAAAAGAAATTCCTTGTTTTCTTCACGAATCTATCCACACACACGCACTAAATAAAAATCTCCCATGTGTGTTATGCTCAATGCATAAGATAGGGATCAGATTGACGAGTGCAAAAAAGGAAAAAAGAAATGTATGCATGTCTAGGTTGTTTCTTTTCCACCATGGTTATGTATGTAGTGTTGGTTTTGTCATGTCGTTGTGGTAGGTCCACCATTGTTTCAACGTAGAATAGTTTTTTCAACACAAAAATCATGCCTCCTTTCTACATTACACAAAAGAAAAAAATGAAAACAAAGCAATGCTAATTTTAAAACAAAACGAGTAAAGTTGTTAACTTTAACAAGTTTTTGAATGCATGAGAGCCTTCAGAAAATCTAAAACAATATGTAATTAGATTAGCATTATTGATAATAAGATTTTATTATCACAGCTAAAAGTCACATAAAATTAATAAAATATTGCTCAAGGATATCAGGTGGGCCAAAGAAGTAAAATAAAAGGAGATAATAGACAAGGGAAAATTAGCTGTACCAGAGACACTACAGAGGGAGAGAGAGAGAGACTTGAGAAAGAAAAGAGATAAAATAGTAGTAGTATACGAGAGAAGGTGAGAGGTTTGTTTTCAGCTACTAATAATATTATTAATCAACAGTAAAAGATTCATTTCTTACTCCATTTCTCTCTCTTAATTCGGCGGGGTCTTTTTTTTCTCTTCTCTTGCAGGTAGAGACAACCCACCAGTTGTTGCTGCTCTTTGAAGGGAGAGAGAGAGAAAGCAGAGATTTTTAGAGAGATGGTGACCTCTACTGAGATGGGATCTCGCAACCAGTGCTGCTTACCCAGCTACTGCTACTACTTCTGCTATTAACTGCAACGACTTTTTTTCCCATTCAAATCATTCACATTCCCATTTTCTTCTCTCAGGTATTTATCATGAACACTTGTGTCTTTTCTACCCATTTTCCCATCAATCTTTCCCCCCCCTATTACTGCATTGTTTCTCCATATTGAACTCGTAAATTTGATGTTTCTCTCTATAAAGTTTAGATCTTTTGCAGTTTTTTGTTGGTTTATTGACGATATTGAAATGGGTATTTTTTATTTCCTGATTTTGGGATATGGGATTTTTTTTATATAAAATGTTGCTGTTATATTTGTTTTGTTCGTTGGGCATGAAGTCTATTTGTTTGGACAACTTTAGATTTGGATCCTTGAGAGATTAATAATCTGGATCTTTTTGATGTGCTCTATGTAATGAATCAGATTCGATTGTCATCAAGGATTCAAGTTATTTTCTTTTTCATATTTTGATCACCCAATATGCAAATGGATTTTTAAGTGTTGAAGTTGCATCGTGTTTCTGGATGTCATGAATTTTCGTTTAGAAGTTATTGAATTTCTACAATGTGGGTTGATGTAGGGAAATGTTCTGAATTGCTTGCAGTTAAAAATAGAGTGTCATGTTTTATCTCTGGATATTTTTTCTAGACATCATTATAGCTACTGAATTGTTAATTTTTATGAGGGACCTCAGTGATGATGGTGAAAAAAACAACAACAAGGAGATGATTTCATGAAGTACCCAATCAAACCAAAAAACTGTGAAGGAGAGTAGTGCTTTTTAATTTTCTTATTATTTATAACCTCTTATAAGAGTTGTTGATGAACTTAACAGCAGTGTGTTTGTTGGAGAATGATGTAGATCTGATGAAATTAGTAGTTAATAGCGAACCTATTGATTTATAAAGGTAGTGTTTGGGTGCCTCTTTGAGAATCATATAAAATTCACAAATTTTCTTTCGCATCTTCACTGATTGCTACATTGCATTGGAAATGGACTCAGCAATAGATTCATGCCTAGCATAAATGTACAGTACAGTCTTCTTGTTTTTGTTTTCTTTATTTCATTTATCAGTGCAAATATGGAATAATATTCTTCCCTTGTGCTTGGTTATTATGACTAATTTGAATGGTTGAGAAAGGAGTAACCGCTTCATCCCTTTTCTGCTTCGTTTTTAATTTCAGTGGGACTTTGAGAGTCATATCGACAATTTACTTGTTCCTCGTGTGCTTTATTGGGTTTTATTAGAGAAGCTTGATGGGTTCCAGATACCCATCTCATCGACTTGGCAATGGCCTTGTCGTATCCGGTCGACTTGAGCAGCCAAAAGAAAAGGCTCCAACAATGAGCTCATCTGCCATGCCTTATACAGGTGGGGATATTAAGAAATCAGGAGAGCTGGGGAAAATGTTTATCCCTACTGAAGGCTCTAAGTCTAGGAAATCTGGGCCAATAACTGGGCCTCCTTCAAGGACTGGATCTTTTGCAGGGGCTGCTTCACATTCAGGGTCAATGATGTCAAATGCTGCTGCTCGTGCTGGCTATACCACATCAGGTCCTTTATCCTCTGGAGGCTTGCCTGGTTCAGCCTCACTAAAGAAATCAAGTTCTGGACCACTAAATAAACACGGGGAACCCATAAAGAAGTCCTCTGGCCCTCAATCTTGTGGAGTAACGCGACAAAATTCTGGATCTATTCCATCAGCCCTGCCAGCAACCGGTCTCATAACATCTGGACCTATTTCTTCAGGACCATTAAATTCTTCCGGTGCTCCTCGGAAAGTATCTGGTCCCTTGGAATCCACAGGTTCAATGAAATTAAACAGCTCCTCCATTAGTAACAACCCAGCTGTGACTACTTTAAGTCAGGATGATGACTATTCTGTGAGGAGGAACTTCCCAAAAACAGTAGTATGGTTGGTGATACTGATTTTTGTGATGGGATTACTTGCTGGTGGTTTTATTCTTGGAGCTGTTCACAATGCCATCCTCCTTGTTGTCGTTGTGGTTCTTTTTGTCATAGTTGCTGCTTTAGTTGTTTGGAACATGTGTGGGGGGAGAAGATATATTGTAGAGTTCACTGCTCGATATCCTGATGCTGATCTCAGAACTGCAAAAAATGGGCAATATGTGAAAGTTTCTGGGGTATGTAATGGATGCTTTCATTTTCTTTTTTGTGTATGTTTAGTACCTGTGTGCAACTTTTACATTCAGTTTAGATGGGGACCTACATTCTGGTTGATTCCCACTAATTGCCCAGCATCTTTTTTCTCCCTTCTTCACACTTGAATCCAGTAATGCTTTAATGACCGCCTTATCCTTTCCAATATCTTTGTCTTAAAGACGAATGGTATGTGGAACCAATCATATTTGAACTGTTTTTCTCTTCTTCTTATGTATAATTACTTGTCATTAATCAGAATGTTTACTGTATTGTTATTGCTGAAGGTGGTTACTTGTGGTAATGTCCCTTTGGAGTCTTCATTCCAAAGAGTTCCCAGATGTGTCTATACATCTACAAGATTGTATGAGTACCGTGCATGGGGTTCGAAACCTGCCAACCCTACTCATCGCCACTTTACATGGGGGTTGAGATCATCTGAGGTGAGAAGATGGCTGTGTATTTTAAATTGCCCTTGATGCATTTTTTTTTGTGCAAGCTTTTTAGTATATCTCTTTTGAACATTTGGTGTTGAAGAGTAGTTCCCCCGAACAAATTCACAAAAACACTACCTGCCTGCAAGTTTGCTAACTGTACTTTTCCAAATATCTGGATACGTGCCTTTCTGAAACTGTTATTCTTTTCTCACTAACCAACCCCCTTTCTGGTGCAGAAACCACCAGCAAATAGTTATTCAAAACATTGACGGCTCTCAAAAACCCATAAACTCTTAATCAGTGTTAAGGCTTGCCCTTAACAAACTAATGATTAAGAAGAATTTGAAGAGAGAAAAGAAGAATTGCAGATTAAGAAAGAACAGAGAGGAAGAGAAAATAGAGAGGGAAAGAGAATAGCAGATAGTCTACAAAATTCAACAATTCTCATTGTTACCTTCCAAGTCTCTTATAATTCTCTTTATATACAATGAATTCCCATTCTTTACTCCACTAACTAATCCTAACTGATTACAACTACTAACTAACAGTTATTATAACTTCCTAACTGACATTCCAAGTGTGATTCCATTAGTGCACTTGCTGCTGTTGCTTCTTGTTGCACTCTTTCCAGCCTTCATCGTATTCTTTGGTTCGTAACAATCACTCCCTATCATTCATGGTAGGTTACATTAAGAAATAGGAGTAACGATAAATTTAATATTCTTTTCTAAACAGGACTAATGAAAATCATTGCTAGGATCTCTTATACTAGGAAAGAATATAGAGGATGATCCACTTGCCCTTCTTATTTGATTTTCTGTTGCATCATCTTCCCTTTCCTATTTCTCTACATTCCATGCTGGTTTTTGAAATTCGCAATGGTGCATGGGTGTGGTGTTTCCATATTGAGCAAGTGATCTTACCTTAAATCTCAATGCCTTAACACCATATATTTTTTGAATGTTTTGTTTTGCAGAGGCATGTTGTTGACTTCTACATCTCTGATTTCCAATCTGGTTTAAGAGCATTGGTTAAGACTGGCAATGGCACGAGGATAACCCCTTTTGTTGATGATTCATTGGTTGCTGATATTAACCCTGAAAAGAAAGACTTGTCTCCAGAGTTTGTCAGGTGGCTGGGAAAGAAAAATCTTTCGGGTGATGAGCGGTTAATGAGACTGAAAGAAGGGTAGGGCTCTCTCCTTGAAGAATTAGATCATCAAGTATTTTATTTCACTACATTCCCTTGGATGGGAGCTTGAACCAGAACATGTTAGATGTTTACCATAGCAATTTTTATAGCTCCCCTGTCGAAGTAAGGCACCCATAGTGATTTTTATTAGACGAGGATCTATAGTCATTGAACTGGTTTTAGGTATTTATAGCTCCCCTGTCGAAGTAAGGCATCCATGGTGATTTTTATTAGACGAGGATCTATATTTGAACTGTTTTTTGGTATTCTTGAACTATTGATTTCATGAAACTGCATTCATGGCCTTTGCAGGTACATCAAAGAAGGCAGCACTGTTAGCGTGATGGGGACTGTTCAGAGAAATGACAATGTGCTTATGATAGTCGCACCGCCGGAGCCATTGGCAACTGGATGGCAATGGTCCAGATGCATCTTTCCAGCTAGCCTTGATGGTATTGTTTTGAGATGTGAAGACACATCAAATGATGATGTGATACCTGTGTAGTTAACAGTATCCAGATCGAACCTACGTTGATTTCCAAGATGTGTTTGTGTTTTTATTTTTCTTTGTCGATTTCCCCTCCCACGCGGTGTATAGATTTCTTTCCAATTCTTTCAGAACATCGGCTCAGTACTATAAGAAAAAAAGCCAACCTCCATTCTTTCTTCTTTTTGTGATGACCTCCCACTGATGATTGATGTACCATGAAGTTGAGATTGATGTATTTTTTCTGATCTTACTAGCAACGATATTCATTACCTTGCAGGTGAAGATCCATGATGTAAAATTAAGATTTTTTCCATCAATATTGCCCAGAACTGAAATGTTGACTGGGGTTGATTTCAAGGGAAAAGCAAACGATTGATCAAAAGCCAGGAATTTGGAGCAAAACGTGGCTTCAGCTTGCTTGAATATTTAAGTGTTTTTTTGTGTTTTAAAAGTATTTTTAAAAATAATTATTTTTTTTAATTTTTTATTAACTTTAAATTAATATGTTTTTAGTGTTTTTAAATTTTTTTGATGTACTGATAATAAAAATAATTTTTTAAAAATAAAAAAATATTATTATCATATATTTTAATATAAAAAATTATTTAAAAAATAATTGAAAGCACTAAATAAACTCTTAATCTTGACTTTATCAGGAAGAACTTGAAGTCTTGAACTACAAAACGCTAACGATGGATCAAATCTGTACATGCCATAAGCCTATCCATAGGCATCAAATTCTGAACAATATTGGTTTTAGGCCTTTTCAGCTCTGGACTCGTCAGCAATGGTTTTCAAGGGATTAACCAGTCAAGTCAGGATTTATTACGGGGTATAAGAACTGGTTCTCAAAAAAAGAAAGAACAGGTTCTCATTCAACCATGCAGGTGAGCTGTTATCTTCTCCTTTTTAAAAAAGTATATTTTGAAAATATCAATTAATAAAATCATGAGATTTATTAATGAAATCCACAAGATTGTATAAGATTTTGTTGGAAAGTGAATCTAAATTAATATATTGGTAAGATTAGCATCGCTCGAAAGTCTATCAAACAATTACTGTTTTATGAAAAAAAATGTTAATAAACCATGCCAAATCTTTAAATAAAAGTAAAGGAAAAATTAATTTTAAATGATTTATAAGAATCAAAATTATTAAATAATTGATAAAAATAAAAGAGTAATCAACAAGGAAGTTCATTTGAAAATGTTGTGCCACGTCAAATATATCACGTATCTCCATTTCATATGATAACTTTTTAATTGCTTACAATTATTCTGTCATTAAAACACAAATTGAAGATTGATTATAAACTTCAACGATTCTTATTTGATTATGGTAAAGAGATTAATAAAAAAAAAAAGAAACAACAATGATAAAGAAAATGTATTTCTTATCTCACTCTAAAAAATCCATCATTAAAATGTAAAAGTGGGGATTAATTAGAAATTTAAATAATTCTTGTATAATACTTAATTATTGTCTTAAAGATAAAATTCGACAAAGATAATAATGATAGAAAAACATGCTCGATGTCTCATTCTAAAACTGTTTAAAAAACTATAATTATTTTTATATCTTTATAATTTTTATCTGATTATTACCACAAGATAAAAAAAAATATAAACAATGAAAAAAAAAAACATGTCTCTTGTCTCGCTCTAAGAAATCCATCATTAATATATGAAAATAAAGATTAATTATAAATTTTAATAATTTAAAGATAATATTTAATTATTATCTCGAGATAAAAAAAACATAGAGATCGAAGATAGAAAAAAAATGTTTGGTATCTAAATTGTTAAAAAAACAATTATATATATATATATATATGTATTTATGATTCTTATTTGATTATTGTTACAAAATAAAAAAAGATATAGAGAATAAATAGAGAAAGAAGATATCTCTTGTGTCACTCTAAAAAAACCATCTATAAGATATGAAAGTGGAGATTAATTAGAAATTTTAATGATTCCCGGGTAATATTTCCTGTCTCACTCCAAAACTATTTTAAAAAAATATTTATTTTATATATTTGAATTGTTATTCTAAAACCAAAGCAACCTTGATGTATTATTAGGACAACAATTTGAAAGTATAGCTAGGACAGCCAATCGCGATCTTGATGCACACAGAGGAGGACAACAACTTAACTTTCCCCTCTCCGAAGTCCTTAGAGCCTAGAGGTAACCTTATTTTTGCCCATCGGCAACATGATCAATACAATAATCCCCATTGCTAAACAACATTAAACAGGGACAGCCGCTCTACTTACCCTTCAAGTTTCTACTCTCAGAGGGAGGGAGGGAGGGAGGGAGACTTGAGAATAAAGGAAAAGAAATTAAACAAGAAAGACAAGGAAGGAAGGTGAGAGGTTTGTTTTCAGCTACTAATACTAATAATTAATAATAAAAAATTCATTTTTACTCCATTCTCTCTCATAATTTGGTGGGTTTTTTTTCCCTTCTTCTTCTTCTGCAGGTAGAGACCACCCACCAGTTGTTGCTGATCCTCAGGAGAGAGGAAGAGAGAAAAAACAAAGTTGATGACTTGTACTGAGATGGGATCTCAGTCAGTGCTGCTTGTATAGCTACAGCCACTGCTACTACTAGTGACTGCAACAGCTGTTTTTCTTTGAAATCCTCCACGCTCCCATTTTCTTCCCTCAGGTATTTACCATAACACTACTGTCCTTTTTCTTACCATTTTGCCGTTTCCCTTTACTGCTTTTCTTAGACCGTGTTGAGTTCTTAAAGATTGATACTTTTGTTCTGTGTCTTTTGCCCTCCTTGGCTGGTTGAAGATGTTGAAATGAGTATTTCTTATTGTTTCCACGAAGTGGACAACTTTAGATTTATACTAATTGTCTGAAACTGCTTGGAGGAATTATTAAGAAAGATTAACAATTTGGAGTGTTTTTACCCGTTTGTGAATCCAGGGTTGACTTGTTGTATAGGATTGAAGCTCTTTTCATACATGTTTTGAGCATCGAGATTCTGCGATGTGGACATGTAGGATAGAGTATCATGTTTTACTGCTTTTATCCCCCTTTAAGATCCGGGTATTCTTCTTGTTATCATTGCTTGTACTATTTTCAGCCGAACAAGAAACGATGTTTCGGAATTTTCACGAGGGTATGGAAAGAAATGGAACAAGACCAGGATTTCATGAGCTTCGCCATCAAACCAAATAACCGTGTAGGAGAGTGCATTCTAAGTTTGTTATTATTTGGAACCTTTTGCTGATGAGCTTAACAGTATTGTACGCTGTAAAATTGATGAACATACCAGTTAATATTTGATTTATAAATCACAATAGGAGTACAATTTCCATGCCTATTGGAGACAAATACAATACATGATTTTTCTCATGCATCTTTTATTGTCGTGGAAATGCACTCAGGAACAGATTCATACCTAGCATGGATTGCAAGGAATTTGGTCTTGTTGCATCGTCACTTTTTTTTTTTCACTTACCAGTGCAAATACTTAAAATTAAATTCTTATCCCATTGCAAACAAGGTTTTAAGTTTATGCTGGTTGTGATGCTTGTTTTGGTGGTTGATAAAGAACTAAGGGCTTTGTTATTATTATTTTTTGAATTTCAGTGGTACATTGAGAATCAGACCAGCAATTTTCTAGCTCATCTTGTGATTTATTGGGTTTTATTACAGAAGCTTCATGGGTTCCAGATACCCATCTCACCGACTTGGCAATGGCCTTGTTGTATCTGGTCGACTTGAGCAGCCAAAAGAAAAGGCTCCAACAATGAGCTCAGCTGCCATGCCTTACACAGGTGGGGATATTAAGAAATCAGGAGAGCTAGGGAAAATGTTTATCCCTTCGGAAGGCTCTAAGTCTAGGAAATCTGGGCCAATAACCGGGCCTCCTTCAAGGACTGGATCTTTTGCAGGGGCTGCTTCACATTCAGGGTCAATGATGTCAAATGCTGCTCCTCGTGCTGGCTATACTACATCGGGTCCTCTACCCTCCGGAGGCTTGCCTGGTTCAGCTTCACTAAAGAAATCGAGTTCTGGACCACTAAATAAACATGGGGAACCCATAAAGAAGTCCTCTGGCCCTCAATCTGGTGGAGTAACGCGACAAAATTCTGGATCTATTCCATCAGCCCTGCCAGCAACCGGTCTCATAACATCTGGACCTATTTCTTCAGGACCATTAAATTCTTCCGGTGCTCCTCGGAAAGTATCTGGTCCCTTGGAATCCACAGGTTCAATGAAATTAAACAGCTCCTCCATTAGTAACAACCCAGCTGTGACCACTTTAAGTCAGGATGATGACTATTCTGTGAGGAGGAACTTCCCAAAAACAGTAGTATGGTTGGTGATACTGATTTTTGTGATGGGATTGCTTGCTGGTGGGTTTATTCTTGGAGCTGTTCACAACGCCATCCTCCTTCTTGTTGTTGCAGTTCTTTTTGTTGTAGTTGCTGCATTAGTTGTTTGGAACATGTGTCGGGGAAGTAGATCTATCATAGAGTTCATTGGCCGTTATCCTGATACTGATCTCAGAACTGCAAAAAATGGACAATATGTGAAAGTTTCTGGGGTATGTACTGGATGCTTTCATTGTTCATTTTTTTATGTGGATGTGTGTTTGATATCTTTATGCTACTTTTGCATTCAATGTAGATTGAGATCTACATTCTTGCCAGTTCCCACTGATTGCCCTAAGTCTTCTTTCTCCCTCCTCTACTCCTGAAGTCAACAATCCTTTAATTGTCGCTCATTGTCCTTTCTAATATATGTGTCTTAAAGGCATGCATGGTATTTCTCAAGTGGAAATCAATCATATCTGAATTGTTTTTTTTTCCTCATTCATACTTGAAATTGATAAGAATTTTACCGTCTTGTAATCGCTGAAGGTGGTTACCTGTGGCAATGTCCCTTTGGAGTCTTCATTCCAAAGAATTCCTAGATGTGTCTATACCTCTACAAGATTATATGAGTATCGCGCATGGGGTTCAAATCCAGCCAACCCTAATCACCGCCATTTTACATGGGGACTGAGATCATCAGAGGTGAGAAGATGGCTTTGTGTTTTTGTTTGGCTGTGCTGCTTTTTTTTTCCTTGGAAATTTTGAATAAGCCTCTTTACAGCATTTAGCATTGAAGAGACTATTCCCTCAAACAAGTAAAGATTTTCACACAAACTCTAGCTTCCTGCAAGCTGGCTACACTGTTCTTATGCAAACATCTGGATGTGTGCCCCTTTGAAACTGTCATTCCTCTCACTAACCAAAGCCCCCTTCCTTTGTCCTCGTTCACCACATTCCCTTTTCTTTTTAAAAAATTTGCAACGATCAATGGATGCCTTCATTTGGAGCAAGTGGCCTTACCTTTTATCTCGAAGTTTTATATACATTTTTTGTTTATTTGTTTTGCAGACGCATGTTGTTGATTTCTACATCTCTGATTTCCAATCTGGTTTAAGAGCATTGATCAAAACTGGCAGTGGCACGAGGGTAGCCCCTTTTGTTGATGATTCCTTTGTTGTTGATATTAACCCTGGAAATAAAGAACTGTCTCCAGAGTTTGTCAGGTGGCTGGGAAAGAGAAATCTTTCGAGTGATGAGCGTCTAATGAAATTGAAAGAAGGGTAAGGGTCTCTTCTTTAATAATTAGATCACCAGAGTGTTTTATCCCACTACATACCCATAGGTGGGAGAGCTTGAACCAGAAAGCTTTTTAGATGTTTATCGTAGCAATTTTTTATATGCCATATCATAATAACGCATCCATCAAGATTTTTATTAGTTGAGAATCTATAGCCATCAAAATGTTTTTAGGTATTTTAGAAATATTGATTTGATGAAACTGCAACCATGGCTATTGCAGTTATATCAAAGAGGGCAGCACTGTTAGCGTGATGGGAATTGTTCAGAGAAATGAAAATGTGCTTATGATAGTCCCGCCTCCGGAGCCATTGGCAACTGGATGGCAATGGCCCAGATGCATCTTTCCAGCTAGCCTTGACGGTATTGTTTTGAGACATGAAGATACATCAGATGTTGATGTGATACCTGTATAGTTAGCACCTAGCAGTGTCCAGACCAAAAACTTCTCTACTTATCTACATATTACCACGTTTCCTCTATTGATACCAAGTTAGTCATGCAATGTTGCTGCTTTTTGTAGTTCCCAGGTACTGATGGTCGAAGATGTGATTGTGCTTTTAGTTTTCTTCGTTAATTTGCCATCTCAACTATGCTGTATAGATTTCTGAGATTTCTTTTCCAATTCTTTAAGAACATTAGCTTTCATAAAGCAATGTATAGAAGACTGGATATTCACCATGGTTGTTTCTTCAAAATACGGGGCTCATCGCAAGCAAGCTTCTTGGTTATTGAAACTTGTACCGTTAATTCTAAACATTAAAAATCTCAAAATATCACCTGCATTGTATTGCTCCAAGTTGAGTGCTTTTTTTCAAAGAACACTAGTAATAATATATAAAATGCATCCAAATAAAATAATAGTTGAACACAAGACTTGGAATTCTCCAAATACTGAAAATGGAAACTAGTTGGGCTTCACTTTTTCTGTCAAAATTTCAGATGCTAAAAAGGAAAGAAAGAAAGGTGATAGCAATTACCAAAGACTGCAATTTTTTTTTCCTTCTTCAAAGGGAGTCCAGCAGATTTTAAATCATATTTAAAAGAGCTATTACAGACATGGTCCCTAGGTTAAACTTGTTTTTTAAGCGAATTATTAAGTAAATAAACTAGGAGCTTGTTTCAGTGTGCGGCCAACCAAGTAGTTGGCTTCACCCTCACTCGAAACATTGGAAAAAAAATTGATTTTAGTTGGTCAATTATATATATTTTTTAATAATATCTAAACCTAAATTAAAGAGTTTTACAATTAGATAAAAACTATTAGAATAAAATAAAGAAAAGAGCCATTGCATTCCCAATTACCACAAAAGATATAATCTTTATTAAGAAAAAAGGAAGGATTTTTAGATATTCTCCTTTATTAACCTTCACGCTAATAAAGTAACAACACAAAGAAGTATCATAAGGAAAATCTCACGTCTAGCCTCCTGCAGTATACCTGATTGGGTCATCTTTTGTTCACAACATCTCCTGTGTCTGTCACCTTTTCTCTCTTTCTTTTCCTCGCCTTCTCTTCTCTGTCTTAAAACCCTTCTTTTTTCAGTCTTTCCGTGTTTCAATGGAATCTCTTTCAAGAACAGTCTTTATGACTAACTCAGAGACATACCCAATTCTCAATAACATCCCTTCTTCTTCATTCAAATTACACAACACTAAGCCAACCGGGTCTCTCAAATTTGCCGAAACTCCCCACTCCTCTTCCCTTCGTCTTCAAGCTTTAGCACGTGATGTTTCAGGTGATGCTGACGATCAGGGGCCGTTTACTAATAACGGGTTTGGCTTTTTTTCCGATGACATTCTTTCCTTGCCTCAGGTAGTTTTTTCTTTGCACTCAGAGACAAAGTGCTTTATTCTTTGTCTATATGAATCTTTTGTGTATTTTGGCTTTGGTTTAATAGTTTTTGCAGGGTTAAATGAAATAGTTAATGTTTAATTTTATGTTAGAGAGTTTGATGATTTCTATCCTCCAAGTGGATTTGGAAAGCTTGGGTTTTTACTCTTGAGATTGAAAAGAAATTAGCTTAAGAAAAGCTTGAATTTTTCGAAGATGTTGTGGAACAGAGAACAACTTTGCTCTTCACCTTGAGGTTTGTGATATGTTGAGATGATATTTGGTGGTAAGGAAGTTGTGTAAACTGAGTTGAAGAGCTGCTAAGGCCAGTTTGAGCTTGAAAATTTCTCAATTTCTTATACTACTAACTAGGAATACGCAATCCTGTCAAATATAGTTTTTGTTTTGTTGTTTTAATGTTGTAATTGTTCTAATCATTCATTGATCATAATAAGTTGTTAAAGGCTGTTAGGGAATCTGGGGGATGAAACCAATGGTCAGTTTCTCCAATTAATGTAGATAACAATGAGATAACATGGATTTTGGGATGTCTGTTTTCTTTGATCAGAGCTGTGTTCGCATGCCTATATGATGTTTTGGAACCTTTTCTTTTCTATGAGTTAGACAATAACTGGATGTATCAAATGGCTACTTCGGCTAAGTAGTGATGGCTTATCTCGTGTTATGAAGGATAACATAGAGCAAAGTGAAAGTAGTGAAAAGGATGCAGAGAACATATTGAAGGTGGAAACACCTCTGATTGTACCACATGGAAGCGGAACCGGTGGGGGAACCAGAGCTGGGCTTTTTAGAACACCAATTTCTGGTGGAGTGCAGAGTGCTACATCGGCTCATGGCTTACCTCGACCAGCCTTGGCAGTCCGCAATTTGATGGAGCAGGTAATGGCCATTCTTTTATTTCTTCAGAACCTAGTCATTGCCTTATGTTCATTCTTAGTTCTGAACTTGTGTTTCTTTGTAATTCAGGCTAGGTTTGCTCATCTGTGCACTGTAATGTCTCGAATGCACCATCGACGAGAAGGATATCCATTTGGTTCCTTGGTGGATTTTGCACCAGATCCAATGGGGCGTAAGTCAAATTTTCATATTTGATTGATACATATAGTTTTTTGTTTTTGTTTGTTTCTTAAGATAAAGCGGTATAAGGTTATATGATATAATGCAATTCAACTTGCTATATGAATTATACATATAAATATTTCTTCCTGATTACCTATAAATGGTATAGTTAGTTTGGGTAAAAAGATCTAACACATTTTAAGAATCCTATTAAAGTGTTTTTTTATCGAATTGGGCTAGAATTTGATCCAACACTCTTGATTCTGGACAATCATTTGAACATTGAAGAACGATCTTCCTAATGTGCAGTGTGCACAGATGTTTGCAAATGATTTGACTCATTTAATCATTTTGTTTTCTCAATCTGTAGATCCTATTTTTTCATTTTCACCATTGGCCATCCACACAAGGAATTTGCTAGTTGACCCCAGATGCACACTTGTTGTGCAGGTTAGCACTTGCTCTTTAACTCTAGAAATATCTTGGATGGTTTTTGTTCTCCATTTATGAACTTTACTGACAGTTAGGTTTCATAGATTCCTGGGTGGAGTGGCTTATCAAATGCAAGGGTAACAATCTTTGGAGATGTTTTTCCTCTCCCAGAACACCAACAGGTAATCCCCCCCTGCTCTCTCTCTCTCTGCTGTTTATAAAGTATGGCTTTGCTATATGCCCTTGAAGGGTAGGTTTCTTGATTTCGTTTCTTTCAAGATGCACAACGCAAGGGTACATGCAGCATGATCAGTTTTCAGTTTTAGTAGTGTCTATATGGATCTCTTTTGACATTAACGTTAGTTTCTATTGAGTGTTGCATTCTTCTGGTATTCCTACCGTCGCCTTTATACTGTTTAATATTGGAGACTACTCTTTGTTGGAACCTAACTGTGAACGGGTTGTTTTGTTGAGACAAGCAGAATTTTCTCTAAAGAATCAGCACTAATTTTTGTCAGAAATATGCATCTGCTCTTCACTTTTGTTTTGGTGTTTCTGCTCTAGAGTATCTTTGTTTCTCTTTGTTGAGTATAATATCTGTTCATGTTTGCCAGGAATGGGCTCATAAGCAGTACATTGCAAAACATCAACAAGGGCCTACCCAGCAATGGGGGAATTTCTACTATTTCAGGATGCAAAACATAAGGTTTGTATCCAGCATATTGTGGTTTAGTTAGATGTCCTTTAAGCTTTTAGCTGCTTAGATTAGCTGCGCTAAATTTTAACTATAAAATTAGTTCCAAATTCTACTTTTCTGGAGCCCTTCTTGTTAGATGGATTTAACATGGGCAGCAAGCCATTGCGGTGTTTTGCATGCTCATTGGTTTTGTGGCCCGTGGAGCACAGCAACTATAAAGAAGTTGAATATTGGTGTGCTTTGTTTTTGAGACATTTTTTTGAATGAGCAAGGACCTAAAATTTAACAAAGGATTTAACTTCACAAAACTTGTGAATGTATTGGCATTCTAATATACTATATACATCTTATAAACATGTCAGTAAATTTGTTGTTAGTGGTGCATAATTAGCTTGGAGTCCACGAGCTTATGTTCCGAGCTCATTTTTATTGCTAAAGATGAAAAGTCGGATATCTAAAGATCTCACTTTTTTGCCAGTGACATATATTTTATTGGAGGCTTTGGCACTGTTGCTTGGGTTGATGTCAAGGAATATGAGGCCCTTCAGCCTGATAAGATTGCAGTTGATGGAGGGGAGCAAAATCTCAAGGTGATCTTGAAAACCCTTGGTAATTTCAATAGAGAAGATGTGCGCATATGTATGGAAGTTGTCACTGATTCTGTTGTTGTGTTTCTAGTTTCTACATATATATATATATATATATATATATATATATATATCTTTCTTTTGGGTGTTATCCAATCAAGGATGCTAAATTGTTAATACTGATTAGTTTGATTTTCTGCATTATGTTAAGGAGACAGGCTGATGGTATCATTCTGCTTCTGTGTTTCATCTGAGAATATTCATTCTGATATAAGCTTAATACCTCATGACATTTAGTCCAATGTATTACATTTACAGCTGTTAATGTTTCAGAAAGAAGGGAATGGTGAAACAGGAAAATCATGCTTTTAGGTGTAAATTGGCAAATGTTGAACACGATATGTGAGGGTTACAAATGAATCCAGTCAAGTTTGAATGTGTCAAAAATTAGCTCGGCACTTCATGATTGTTGCCTTTTGTTTTGGTGAGTGTTTGTAACTATTGTTAACTTGGTGGTCTTTTAACTTTCCACTTTCTCGGATCTCATGTGCCCCTTGGCATGGTAATAATTCTTCTTTTAACAAAAAGTCATACAACACAATCACATGAACTTCTGTGACTGTGAGTCTATAGGGGGTCTAGTGCTAATCTTCTTGCATTTTTCTCTATGATGATAATATGTGCCAGCATGTACTTTGTGGGCTTCATTGTATTGGGATTTGCATTTGCTACAGGAACTAAATGCAATTTTCTCAAAACTGCTTAAAGAGCTCTTATCCTCTGACACGGAGGTAGATGATGCTGCCTTCATATCAATAGACAGTAAAGGAACTGATATTCGGGTCCGTCAAGGGGCTCAGGTAATCCTTTCATCCAACAACATTTTCAAGCCTGTATTTGGTGATGTGTTTATGCTGGTGATTATAGAGAATGTTCTATTCTTTTGTAGTTCAACATACAGAGGCTATCATTTGAAGATGGGCATGCTGTTGAAACTCTAGAGGAAGCCAAGGCTGCTCTTTGGAAACTAATAGATAAAGGCCAAGTGCACAGTTTGCAGAAATAAAAATTGGGCTACTTATTGTGCAATCTTTCTTTCTTTTTTCTTTCCTTCCTTTTTGATTGAGCGTGAAGCAAGGTAACCACATGAAACCGAGTTTGTGTCCTCCTTCACATCTAAATAACCCCATCAGTTTTTCCCCTTTAATCTTCATGTAACCTAAAAACTCTTAGGACATGTTATAGATGGACTACTATTTATACACAGGTATCTATCTAGATAATGCTGAAGATTTTGGTAGCAAGCACACTTCCTTGCAAATGCTTGATTTGTATTGCTTGTCTTTGGTATTCAAAACTCATGTACGACACAAGCCCTACTAAATGACAAATTTAACCATCAATTTAGCTTCCCAGAACATGCATGGCTGTCTTTATTGGCTTTGAAAAATAGGTGTGGTCCTACATTTTCTGTTTGAGAAAATGTGTTGTAAAATGCTTTCAACATTTTGTGATCAAACTGAAGTGTAAAGATGATATTGCAATTCAAGATGGAATCTCATGATAATTGCATGCAACTAGGTTTAGTCTTACCTCAACCAAGTTCCAAAAATGTTACAATCCTAGGCATTGTTTCGGCCCTGTTAAGAAAATTACAAAAAAGCATGAAGGAAGACATCTAATCAACAACTTGGCATGGACCAAATGGGCTTGTAGGATATTTGTTGTTGGATGTTTCATTCATGGGTTTTGCCCACCAATAAAAGTGATTCAAGTGTTTCATTTGGTGTTTTTGTGATGTTAATTGTGTATCCAACGGTTTCAATCATGACACGTGGAACCCTAATGTCTCACATACTTTTCAATGGGCCATTCTATCGATCAATATATGGTAATGTATTCTGCGCAATAAAACGGCTTTATGTGGAATAAAATTTGATGGAACAATTATCGGACTTGGACAGAGGACCTCATCGAAACATTTGGGACTCGATTGATAAAAGTTTTGCTTCGAGACTCAATTGAGAAGTATGAAATACATCAGGGCTTGGTTTTCCCTAAAAACTAAAGGTAAAATACAAGTTCAAATCTTGGAAGTCTCTCCAGTTTCTCTATAAGCACCATCTTTCTGTGTTTTAAAGGGCAAAATCACTCCGAAAAAAGGAGATAATTTTTCACATCTTCAGTTGACAACTTTTCTCCACAAGGGCTATCTTTCAGAGTTCAATTGTACAACAAAAAAATAGAAGAGTTGACTGAAAAAGAACCCAAAAATCTGGTGTATAACTGCATATTGACACTGAGAAAAGGATCTTCAGCACTTGGACCCTGCACCATCATTCAAAATGTCTCCCAACTTTGAACTTCTTTATGTTCATTTGAAATCAAAGGATATCCCACTTTCCACATTGACCCCTTCTGGCTCACTGTAAATTCAGGGGGGGGGGGGGGAAGAAAGGGTAAAAGATGAAACAAACAGACGAAGGTCTCTGCTTGCCATTTGGCTTCCTTGTCTTCAAATGACATAGCAAGGAACACTAGAGAGTATAGGTAGCAGACAAAAGATATGGCCTCTCTCCTCATCTATCCTTCTATGTACAATCTCTCCCTTTCCATCTCTTTTCAACTCTTAGAATTTACCTTTCTTCCATGTTTGCCTTATCACCATTTCTTTCTTTCACATGACATGAGCAACAAAATAAAACCAGACCATTTCAGAAGTGTGTTTTGTTTCTCCCTACCCTCTACCCAACACAATCCCACGTAGCTCCATAGCCTTGCATCTTAGAAGTCATAGGTGAGTGCTATCTTACAAAACAACAAGAATCACTACTTTCTTCATGGCTGAGACAAGCACTAGTACTACTAGCAGCAACATTGGATCTTCTTCGCCAATTGTTAAGCTAGCTCAAGACCATCTCTTCACAATCCTGCTTCTGCTTCCTATAGATTCACTCATCTCCTTTGCCAGGACTTGCAAAAGGTTCAGGTCCTTAACAAGTTCTGATACACTGTGGGAGTCCATATGCAGGAGGGAGTGGGGGTCCACATCAGTGGATGCCCTCAAGTCTTCTATCAATACCAAAAACAATCAGCAGTTGCCATGGATGAGGCTATACAAGCAGGTGTCTCAGCTTGACTCAGTTTCTTGCCATAAACTGTCCGACCAAGATAGCGAATTGATGCTCCCAACTCCCAGGGCTTCTCACTGTCTTAACTTTGTATCTGATTGCCTGGTCTTGTTTGGTGGTGGCTGTGAAGGAGGTTAGTCTATCTTTTCTTTGATTAGTTGTTTTGATTCATAAACCGTATGTTCTTTGATTTGAATAGTAGTTTCTTTGTCTTCTTTTTTTAATCATTCTGTGTCTTAAATGTGCCCATGTGTGTATGTGATGCTTCACTGTTTGATTTGCTGGTTAAGGATGCCAAACGAATGTTTGTATTGGTTCATGTCAGATCCTTTGTTTTTCCTTTCAGTTGTTTAGTGTTCCTGATTCAACTAACCACGGATTAGGGTTTCCATGGCTTGAGAATCTTCTTGCTTCGTGGTCATGGCTTCAATGTATTAGTAAGTTTGAAATTGAGCATAAGTTGTGTGAGTTGAGGTAGGTGGGTATTAGATGGCGACAGTTAAATCATGCATCTTAAATTTCTGGTTGGCGACAGTTAAATCATGCATCTTAAATTTCCTCTACATTATCAAATAGTAGCATTTGTTTTTTTCAAATTTAAGTTCATTTGTCTGTGCCGCATTATAGCCTACAGCAGGCTCCTCTGCTTAATTTGGCATCAAGATCTTAACATTTAAGATACTGTAAAACGATAATATGTTTAGTTCCTTGGTGGCTTGCTGCAAATGCAATTGCCCCACCTCTTGTAGAGTGCCCTCCTTGAAGTTTAGCAACTCGGATACTGTATTGCAGCAATCATATTCTGATTCCACAATGTTTTGTTGCTGCTACTTTTCCAGTGGGACTATTAAGAGCATACCCCATCCCAGTAAAATTTAATAGAACTAGCAATCAGAAGCATAAACTTTCAGTAGAACATCTTTATTTCCATGAGAAGAGTTCTGATGTAGGACAATTAGCATCATCTTTGAACTTAAAGAACTTGCAACCAGTGAAGGTGTAGATTTCAGATGCAAATCCATCTGAGCATCCGTTTTCACCTTCTGCACAGTGAAATGAAAAACAAAACCCGTCAATGCCTCTTTGTTGATATCATGCAGGATTTATTAGCCGCTTGAGCTATAATTATATAGTGGAAGGATGATTGAATCATTTTCAGCATTCCCCATGGGAAATTATACCAGTGAAAATGGACAATAATTGAACAATCACCACCGATAAGAAGGGCCGACATTCTCTCCATTGTTCTGAAGCAGTTCTGCATTTAGTTTTTTACCTGTTTATGTCAAAGTGGTTTGGCGTATAAGCATTTCTTGTTTTGCTATGTTGGTCTTCTTCACAGGGCGAGATCTCGATGATACATGGGTGGCATACATAGGTAATGATTTTCAAAGGATGCTGAAGTGGCAGAAAGTTAATTCAGGAATTCCAAACGGGAGATTTGGGCATACATGCATCGTCATTGGCGATTATCTGGTGCTCTTTGGAGGAATTAATGATCGTGGGATGCGTCAAAATGATACATGGGTGGGGAAAGTAGTGCTCAGTGAGAACCTTGGTATAACATTGTCATGGAGGCTGCTTGATGTGAGATCCATAGCACCACCATCCCGTGGGGCTCATGCTGCTTGCTGCTTTGATAAAAGTACAATGGTCATCCATGGAGGGATTGGATTGTACGGCCTTAGAATGGGAGACACTTGGATTCTAGAACTTTCAGAAAATTTCTGTTCTGGAACATGGAGGGAGCTGGTGACTCATCCATCACCTCCAGCTCGTTCAGGACACACATTAACATGCATCGAAGGAACAGGAATTGTTCTATTTGGAGGAAGAGGTTCGGGGTATGATGCACTGCATGATGTCTGGCTCTTGCAAGTGTCTGAGGATGAACTCAAGTGGAAACAGATTCTCTATAATTTGCAAGACATACCTGCAGGAGTCTCCCTCCCACGAGTCGGCCACTCAGCCACGCTGATTTTGGGAGGTCGGCTGCTAATCTATGGAGGTGAAGATTCACAGCGGCACAGGAAGGACGATTTTTGGGTATTAGATGTTAGTAAGATCCCATCACATAAAGCGCAGTCTCCATTAAACTCAAGGGGATTGCAGGCAAATAATATGTGGAGAATGCTCAAGGCAAAGGGTTATAAACCCTACCGCAGATCATTCCATCGAGCCTGTGCGGATCATTCAGGGTGTCGCTTGTACGTTTTTGGTGGAATGGTGGATGGCTTACTTCAGCCTGCCGAAGCATATGGGTTGAGGTTTGATGGGGAGCTCTTTCTGGTCAAATTGGAGCTGGAAACAGAAATAGTAAGGTGCTAAGTTACCATAACAACGGTATTTTCAGAATGATCCCTCACTATGCTTTGTCCTATACATGATAGCCTCTCACGTAGCTCAATTATTATTTGCTTTGTACATGTTTCATGAAGATATATGAATAATGCTAGACAATGTCTATATTTTAGACAAATCTTAAGGACCACGAAAATGATCCAAGTAAAGCCACTGCCTTCGGACTGATTGTTTCAGGCCATACCATCTGGCGGCTGAAAGGAGCCTCTTTAAGTTTCTTTAGAAAGAAATCCCATGTTCTGCTGACAAACTAGAGCTGTAAACCTGCAAGCTATCAAAGAACAGGTCTAGGGTTATATTTGATATGATTTTTATAAATTGGATATTTTTTTAACCAAAAAAAGTAACAAATATATTTGGTTACTTAAATCAAAAGCTTGTTACAAAATTAAGCCGAATCTTGATTTAATTAAAAGTTGAGATTTTTAAATTTTAACTTAAACTCATACTACATTTATTCTTTAAAAAACCCATTTTAAATCATTTTTACTAAATACATTTCTAACTTAAAGTCGTCATAACTTATTTTTATCATAAGTTATTTATGAAAAAATACTTTTAAATTATAATTTAAAGTCAAGAATTATAGTTCAAAAATCATGTTAAATGAATTCTTAAACCAGTACCTCCCCATACACCATGCCAATTCATCACTACTTGTGCTAACTGCTCGCCCTCGTGATATATCTTAATCATCAACGCTTTACTTGGATCACCAAACAACCTTGCTTCACTCTCACATCTTCAAAGACTCGCATTTACGACAGTTGAAAAGAGCAAGGTGCACGATCATCAAATGCTTGCATTCACGAAAATTTTCAAGCTAAAGGTGGGATTGACAAGTTCATGGCAATTTCTATGGAGAATAACAACAGAACAGAATTGTAGAGAGCATACATTTTTATTGTTTTTCCAGGATATAAAATCTAAGATGCACTTTCCATGTTACAGTAAAGTATAGTCTCAAGGTGATACAGCACATTGGGAAGAATTGATACTCCCCTCACTCCTTTACTTACACTAGGGAACAAAAAAAATGTTGACTAAAACAAAACACAAAAAAATGGGGTAAAAGAATGGTACAGATAAATATTTGACTTGATGAGAATGGCTATCCTAGCAAAGAAGAAACAGATATCTCGGTCACGAGTTCAATCTCAGTTTGGTTCTCCACATATCTGCAATGACTTTTTTTGGTGCTGGATCATCTGGTCCTCTATCTCGCTGTCCTGATGTGAAGTACAGCCATCCATTCCAGAACCCAACCAGAGTAGTTTTGACACGATATGGAAGTTTTCCGATTACTGACCATGTCTGCAGACATGTATGAATTACAAAAATTATATAATACCATCCATTGTAACAGAAATTGATCTTCTGTGGAGAAAAAAGAAAAGAGGGGACAGTTTTAATGCAACAAAAAAAAGAGAGTGAAACTAGTTATTCACTATCGTGTATTATTGTGGCTGCACTGATAAGACTCGAGCTTGTCAGGTTCTGGAACAGGCATTAACATCAAATCTGGCAAACTTCTAATGGAGTTTTGGGAGACATAAGCACATGGCATGGTAGATTGCCACACAACTGATGGTGAAATTGATCAGGTTCTTATCACTTCTAGGTTTTGGTGTTCACCTGAACCAATACTAATTCATTCCTATTCTTGGTCAAGAAAGCTTGATAGGCCAGTCAGGTTCAGGTAACAGTGGCCAGAATAATGAAACAAGGGGAGAAATCTCTCACTTCCTTCTGAGGTCACAAGAATAACGGAAAAACCACAACCACTATGACAATACTTTTGAGGTATTCTGAAAATCTTCAGCTGTCTGAACAAATTCACTTCCAAGCATAGTACTATGCTATGATTAACCAAACCAATCTCTACATTTTAACTATAAATTAAATCTAAAGTCTCTTGACTGTCAGCTCACAAAAATCTCAACTAATTATTGGACTCTTCTTGTACAAAGTCTTCCACAAGGGAAAAGGGATAGAGCATAAGATTTAAGAAATATAAAATGCATACCTTGGTCTTAACAGGTCATCAAATCTTTGGAGAATTTCAATCCAATGTTTTAAAAAATGTTCAAAATTGGCAGATGAAAGCAACTAGACAGCAGTAAGCCAATAACCTTCCAATGGCAGCAACCAGACAAGAAATGCCCGTGTGCATCTTGGTGTGTATGTACAAGCATTTTATACGTGATATATAGAGATATGTAAGATAACGTACAAAACCCATCCCAGATTATGCCTAGGGCTGTCAGTGCAAATTGCAGGTGATGCGATGTGTAGAAATATGTAGGGTTATGTAAATTATGTTTGGGAGCACATAAAATAACAATAACCGTGCCTTTATGCCAAACTAGTTTGGAAGCACAGAAGAAACATAAAACTCATACCAGTGTGTCTAAGTTGAACCGGAAAACTTCACCAACCAGGACCATCTTTTTAGTTGTAGGGTGTTTTTCTGTGGTGCCTCCAGCAATAACAATGGAATTATTAACAATCGCCCAAGCAAATTCAATATGAGAATCAGGCTTCGGCATAGGAGGTAAGGGTTTCCACTTCATCTCATCATCCAGCATGTGGACCTCATCATATACTATCTGAAGCAACAAAAATGAGCCAAGACCATTAAATAAAAGCAGAGGGAAAGAGCGAAGGGGAAGTGAAGACAAATTTCTCCAAGTTACAACATAACTGTGGTACTTTTTCTGTGATAAATAGACCTTATAAGTTATTTAAAAAATCTAAACATTAGGTCTCGGGGTTAGTTATTAAAATAAAGGAGGAGATCAAGCGTAGTTGAAACACACTTGTAAAGCTTTATAATACAGGATGGTTATCAAATCAAAGATAAACAGTATCATGTTTTTATTTTCTGTTTCATACTATAATTGATTTCATGTAAAAATGATAGAATGATGATGTTTGACTCTCTTATTTTCTTATCAAATGCAACCCAAAAAACTCAAAAAAGCTCTAGGGGGCCACTTAAAGCTTGGGTAGAAAATGTTGATGCAGTCTATAAAAGCTGTCAAATAGGATTATCAATAAAAATAATATTAATCGGTATACCTCATTCCTACGAGAGCATTTGAAAATAGGTGATCCAGGCTTGGCCATAAAATCACCTTCCTGACCACCAATAATGAGCAGTTGATCACTAACCACGACACAAGCACTGCATAAACACAAAAAATTATAACATGTAGAAGTTTCAATCATGAGCTATTTCCCCTATGGTCATTTCACTGTGACCATTTGGTTTGGCAACAACACTATCAATGATAAAATGTTTTATTTGTGAAACTGTAATAGCCTATTGAGAATTCATTTCAAATCAAACAAGATAGCTAAATGATGAAATAATAAGACTAGGATTGGCCACAAACCGATGAGGTCCTCCACGAGGAATGGGTATTTCAGGCCTCCATTCCTTTTCCAATGCTTTCCCATCCTTTACAGCAAGACTCCAATGCTCTAATGCTGGAGTGTTCCGATTTTCCTTGCTGCCACCCATCACATGGAGTCTACCTCTCCAAAGTTGAGTTGCTGGTGCATATCTGAGTGTTATTAAATTGAAGTTCAAATCTCTTTATCAAAGTGCAGAATAAAAAAATACAGAGCATGAACTAAATTTGGCTTCAAAGTTCAAATATTTAAACAGCACAATGCCAACACTGACACATAGCATTTCAATTCAGAATATGAACCACAGAGATAAGGCAGATGACTATGCAAACAGCACAAGGCAATCAGTTTCTCAAAGCAAAATTAAAAAACAATCATATACTGCTGTTGCAAAACCAGTTGATGTTCTTGCATCCTATTTTAAGTTCATTTTAAACTATTTTGACACAGGCACATACCTAGGAACTGGTAAAGGTAGCAACTCCTGCCATTGCTTTGTCTTGGTATCTAGCACAAAATTACGAGCTGTAGGTCCTCTGCATTGTGGGCCATATTGTCCAGTGACAACATATATGTAACTCCCATCTGTGACCATTCCCAAATGTGAATGAGCCATTTCTTTTGGCATATCAAATCTCCGTCCCCATGTATTATCCGTAAAATTGTAAATATCAACATGTGAATGCACCTGTTAATCCCAAGAGATTGGCACTTAAAAAAATTAGTGAAACACATGCACATAAAGTCAAACCATAGAGAATAAAAATAGTACAAGAGCTAGAAAAGGTTTCTCACAAGATCAATCGTTCCATATCCAGCAAAAACGTATAAAAGATCCTTAATCTGTATCGCAGCCCCATCTAGACGAGGAACAGGTGCACTAGCCATTTTCTCCCATTTCAGTTCCGGTGCAGGCAAATCAGCAAATGTAGCCGATAAGGATCGATCATGGACACCATCTGCCTACACACATTTATAAACAAACAAACAACTATTCGTAATTCTTTCCTAAACATCCGAAATTTCACTATAAACACAAAGTAAATGGAGATTACTTTAAAGGGTTACATTATAAATCTAAATTGAACCAAAAAGCTTGTAGCTTTATCAGCTTCCACCTATACATAACAACAGCAATAAACAACAAAGCATTCAACTTTTTCCCACATTACTCTCATAAACACAAAACTAAGCTCCAAAACTGCAAAAAAACTTAAATGGGCAGTGCTAAAAGTGTAAATAAAGCAAAAAAGATTGTACCTTTATTTTTGGGGGTTTAGTGTCAACATGATGCGGTTCTTGTTTTGGAATAATTACATTGGATTGAGAATTATCAGCAGGAACCCAATTGGATAAATAAGAAGAAGTAGCGAAATGTGGAGAAGAAGCCCACAGATAATCAGCAATCAGGCCAAACCCTAATAAAACCACACAAAGTATCACCAGTTTTGTTGATTTTTGCTTCCCTGATGACCTTACCATCGCCCTCTGTATATTTATATTGCACATACATACAGCTCTAGTGGATAATAAGCTTAACGGAGAAGGTGAAGAGGGAAATTATGTGTGTAGAGATTGTATGGAGATCTTTCTCAAGACAGCAGAGATCTTGAGAGACAAGGACAGATTCGGATAGGTATCCGAATGTCGGTTCCTTTTTATATTTGGTTTTTTAAGTGAGAGTGCAAGGAAGGAAGAAAAGAAAATTAGAAAGGGAAAACTACAATTATGTCTTCTATCTTTTGTGATGGTTTCAATTAGGCTCCTCTCACACTTGTTACCCTCAACAATATATCAACATCATGCTAATGCTCTTGGTCTTATTGTTTGTAATGATGCTGAAATGGATAAGCACGAGGGCTTATTCCTTCCAAAAGCAACTTTAATAAAGGAGCTACGAAGAGAAGGGGCAGAGAAAATGCGGGAAGCCTCGTTCTTGGAAGCTGAGGTCCCTCAACATGGAAGTTGGTGACTCCCAAGGTAGATTTGACCAAGAGAAGATGAATTCAGAGTATGAACAATGCGAGGGATCTGGAGAAGAACCCTGACATGAGGTTCAATATACCACTCTATCATGAGAGAGACTATCAGCCTTCAGAGATAACTTCTATGGCTACTTATGGGGAGATGCGTTCTATTCCACTAGAAGAGTTGCTTGCTGATCTTGGTTTGAGTGACCAGGAAGATGAAGATGACATGAGAAAAATCAGACATTGGAAATCATGTACATGCTCAACAATAATTTTTGAAATTTTATTTATAAAAAAATTACTGCATTTCGGTGGAGCAATCAAGGCATCTATAGAATGCAGTAAAAAAACCTCAGAAGCCTTCCCCGGTTGCAGGGAATAGGCCTGCCCGCAACTCTTTCAAGCACTGGCATGGTTACACTCCCTTAACGTGCTTTTTAACTTGTAGAAGTGCTTGTTGGTCTTCATGGCCAAAAACTAGAGTGTTGAAAGAAGATTACAAGGAAACCTCAACTTAATTTGGTCCCAAATGTTTCAGACAGTTCTCAACTAGGTCCATCTGTCATTGTTCATTAACTTTTTTGGTCAAATTTTCTTCAAAATGATGCTGTTTCATTGCATGTGCAAATTATAAAGGAAAACATTAGCAAAAAATTGATGAAAGGATTCGGTTTAGAACCGTGGAAAGCATGTTCAGCCTAATTGATAAAATTGGGACACAATTGAGAATGAGTACATAGATTGAGGAGCAAATTGAGGTTTCTCTAAGTTTATATTACAGCTTGAATTACACAAAGTTACAAGAAATGACCGATCCAGTCCAAGACTTAAGTTGCCGTTCAATCCAAGTTCTTTAAAAAAAAAAAAAATCAAAAACCAAGGCAAAGTCGTTAAAATAAATCTAGGTTTTTTTCTCTATCATAACTTGAGTTTAGCCCCAAATCAACAATTCAACTCAAAACAAAAATAAAAAAACACTGAAAATAATCATTTCAATACGCTTCTTAAAAAACATCATGTATTATACATGCAAATTATCCAAGACTAGGATTTGTAAACATTGAACTGCTCGAAAAAAGTGTCATCAACAAGCTCCATTGATATGATTCACGACAAAGTAATCTCTGCTTTGAGACGACATACTGATATCTCACAACATTTTTCTTTCTATTTTACATAATCTCAATCCCCCCGAACATGTAAAATTCTCTGCAACATCATAGCCACCCCCCCATATCACAACCTTCAAGCCCTAGGTTAAAAAAATGAAAAATAAAATAAAATAAAAGATGGCACCAAACACTTAAACTATACACCAGGTGAATTTGAAGAAGAAGAAGAAGAATACACTGCCTGCCTATCTCCATCACCAGTAATCATCACTGCCAGCACCATATCACTTCCACCACTATCGATATAGGTATTTATATAGGGAAAAAGAAAAAGGGAATAGCAACGCGAGCCTACAGCACATGATATTACACAGGTATGACATCATTCTTTGAAGTGTCTTCGCATCTCAAAACAATACCCTCGAGGCTAGCCGGAAAGATACATTTGGTCCACTGGCACCCACTCGTGATAGGCTCCGGGGGAGGGACAATCATAAGTACATTTTCATTCCTTTGAACAACTCCCATAACACTAACTGTGCTTCCTTCTTTGATATACCTACACATAAAGCATTTGCAGTTATTCTAACTTTGCGTGACTCATCAAAGGCGTTAGAGATAGCAACTAATATTATAACAGACAATAATGCTAGAATATGTGATGTTCTGGGGACAAGAAAATTACCAATCCAAATCAAATAAACCTGTTCAACTTGCCAAGAAAAAACGTGGACCAGAAGGCAATTTTATGGACCTATTATAAACAGGTTCAGCTAATCCAACTCAACTACCACGACACAACAAGACTGTACCCGACTGACCACTCCGGAAAAAAAGAAGAAAAGGAAGGCCTGATTGTTGTTAACCAACGAAGTCACAAATACAGAACGATAAAACCTCATATTTCATTGTTTCTTGTTGTGATCTTATACCAATTGAGTTTTACACCATTAATGGATAATCTTCTCTTCGCTGAATATTAAGACCTGAATGATACAGAATATAAATGTCTTGAATCACTTCTGGTCCAGGCATTTGCTTTAATACACATGAAATAGCTATCATCTACGATTGAGGGTAAAACAACAACTACGATTTTTGGACTGTAAAGCCCTATTATGTACTTTTATAGATAACTGCTCAAGGGTATAATGTACCTTATAAGTTATAATAATCAGCTCCCCTCCCCTCTTCTAACCAAACAAAAGATCATTTAACTCCCACTCCCCTCCTTATAAATCCAAGCAAGTGAGAGTACTGCCTTACTTTGCCTCTCAGATTGCATTTCTCTCTTCCCCTCCTCTTCCCCTCCTAATTAAACAAGCAGTCTATGAAGAAAACATATTCTTAAATGTGACTAGGTGTGTCCCAGAAGATCATTATTACAAAGGTAAAGAGGAAAAACAAAAAACAGACAGTTTTGTACTGGCACATAAATTTGCGTAGACCAAAAGCTATGATGAAAGCAACATTATCAACAAAAGAAAGCATTTACCCTTCTTTCATTTGCATCTTACGATCATCGCTTGAAAGATTTCTTTCTCCCAACCATTTGATGAACTCTGGAGACAACTCTTCAGTACCCGGGTTGACATCAATGACAAGGGAGTCATCAACATAAGGAGTCACCCTCGCTCCGTAGCCAATTTTAACCAATGCTCTCAATCCAGATTGAAAATCAGAAATGTAGAAGTCAACAGCACGCCTCTGTCAAATAGGTTTTACAGAACTTCCATTAAGAAATGAAAAATCACAAAACCCAATAATTATTTATAATCAATGGGCACATCATTCTGTTGACAATGACATGAATGGGCACCTTTCATCAACTTCGCATTTATAACAAGCAGTCCAAGGAACCAAAATAAAACAAACAAAACAACTGGACATAAATAGCAGAAAAGATGTTATTGCCAACAATGAGAGGGTAAGGCATTGCCCAGAAAATTGAAAACTATAGATAGTATTCATGGTAACTAGCTCCCCAAGTAGAGACAATATGTAGCAATCACCAATTCATCTATACACATGAGGCGAAGCGTTTAAGATATTTCCCAGGTCTTCATGAAATTTAAAATGACAGAAGTATCTCTTTCCAGTAAATACTGATTGTTGACAAAATTCTCCCAGAAACCTAATATATGCAAAATACTTACAAACACTATAATCCATTGAAATTTATCTAATCAACATTTCAATCACTCACTTCTAATGATCTGAGTCCCCAACTGAAACGACGATGAGTTGGGTTGGCTGCTTTTGAATCCCATCCTCTGTACTCATACAAACTTGTGGAGGTATATACACATCTAGGAATTCTTTGGAAGGATGACTCCAGGGGCACGTTACCACAGGTGACCACCTTCAAAAATACAATATAGCAGTTTATATGAATTACTAGAGCTTAAACAAGTGAAATCAATGACTAAAACAGCACAAACAGTGCCTTCAATGTATTGGAAGACATGCATTGTAAAGAAATCACATCCCCATCAATTAAAAACAACAGATCCGTTTATAAGATGTATTAACCCTCATCTGCCCAATCCTTCCAGAACAATATCTTTCTTCCAATATGGATTCATGACAATTTATAAGATGTAGGTATACAAGATCTAGCATGCACTGTGGTACACAGATCCATAGCTTATAAACCAATGCAAAGGCGGCTGAGCAGTTAATGATACACTGCTAGTGATTACACAATATGAGTGCACGCATGAGTGCACACACAAACACAGATGCTGGAAGTTCAGCTTTAAATAAAGCTAAAACAGAATTTGGTGAGTTATATTTTCACTTCCAATTACTGCCCGCTGCCATTTTATTTATCTAATTTTGGTTCTGAATTAGCTTTCGTTTTCAAATCCTATTCATAGAACTAACACAATCTCTTCATTACATTTTGAATACATTAGTGATAATTAATGGTATGTTGAAATCTGCATTGCAACTTACAAACAAGTACAATGAGGAAAAAACCCTAGTTAAAATAAATTCACCAAGACAGTGACAAACTTGCATGCAGAAATAAATTTTAGAAAAGAAAATATATACCCCAGAGATCTTCACAAATTGGCCATTTTTGGCATTTCTTAGCTCAGCATCTGGGTAACGAGCAATGTAAGCCATGATAGCTTTTCTCCCAAAACAGGTATTCCATATGAACAATGAAGTAACAGCGCCAAAAAGAACCACAACAACAATTAAGAGAATGGCATTATGGACTGCTGCAAGGATAAAACCACCAGCAATGAAACCCATTAAAAAAAGTAGAATCAATGACCACAAGATTAGCTTTGGGAAGGTCTTTCTGAAGGAAAAGTCATCATCTTGGCTAAGAACAGTCACGGCCTGGTTATGAATAATAGCTGAGCCTGGAATTTTCATTGAACCCATAGATTCCAAGGGACCAGATACCTTCCGAGGTGCCCCAGATGAATTCAAAGGGCCTGAAGATATAGGACCAGATGTAATCAGACCAGTAGTAGGAAGAACAGGTGGAATGGGACCAGAGTTTTGGCGGCCAGAAGGTGTCACTCCACCTGACTGAGGGCCAGATAACTTCTTTACTGGCTCTCCATGTTTATTTAGGGGTCCAGAATTTGATTTTTTTAATGAAGCTGAACCAGTTCCTCCAGAAGACATGGCACCTGATGTAGTATAAGCAGCCCGAGCAGCTGCATTAGGCATAATTGGTCCTGAATGTGAAGCGGCACCTCCAAATGATCCAGTCCTTGAAGGAGCGCCGGTTATGGGTCCAGATTTCCTAGACTTTGAGCCATCCACAGGAATATCAAACATTTTCCCCAACTCTCCGGACTTTTTAATATCACCACCAGTATATGGCATGGCCACTGAGCTCATTGTTGGAGCCCTTTCCTTAGGCTGTTCTGGCCGGCCTGATACATAAAGGCCATTGCTGAGTTGATGAGATGGGAACCGGGAACCCATCTAGCTACTTCAGGTACCACAGGAGGTTCCGTGCAACAAATGCTACTATGTAGAGTGATCAACGGTCAAAGCCCTCCTGAGAAGAAAAAACATGTTAGCATTTAGATGAATTCTTTGGAAATAAACGAATATTGGAGCATTCTTCAGGGCTATTAATAACCAATGAAATAAAGATTTAATTGACAAAACCAATGTAGCATGATAAAGAGCACCAATTAAATGTCCAACAAATGAAGGCCAATTGGTTCACCTATCTCAAGTAAAGGTACTAAATATGACAGATCCAAAAGGACCAAAACACCATGCAAGTTGCCCAAAATCAAATCACCAAAAAGTATCACGAGGGCCCATGAAAACTATCCAAATTTTCAGTAAACTCAGTAAATCACAAACATGCTGCCATTTTCAAGCTCTTGAGGATCCGCCTTGAGCATTAAACTCAGTAAACCAAAAGGGGATACCTCATCAGAACCCCCCCCCCCAAAAAAAAAAAAAAAAAGAGAAAAAAAATTCTTAAGACTGAGGTCCTAATATGCTTCCAAGTTCACCACTCAAACAGCAATCTCTTATCTTAACATGATGGAAGATCTAAAGAAGCTCAAAATAATGAAAAAGGCACAATTGTAAATTTTCTATATATATATTATTTTCCTAGCAGAGATTTATGAATCAAAACACATAGAAAGTCTAATCTTAAACCTCTCTAACATTTTACGTATAGAACCAAAATCCATCATCCAAATCACGGAATTAAGTGTTACAAAATCAGTATTTTAAGCATACCCAAGATTAAAGATAAGATCAAGAATTCTGAAACAAGGAACCCAATGCATAACGTTTAACAGCTGAGGTCAAAGTCATGTATTCTTCTGTTTGCAGCAGTTTTTTCAACCAATGCAAGCACATAGCAAACTAAAATTCCTTGTAACCCAAAAGCGAGATACCTAACCTTCCATCCCAAGTAAGAAAAGCACAAAACACCCAAGGAATTAGAACACACGGGCCAAATCTAAGAAATAAAGCATTTCAATACTGCCATTCTGAGAAAAAAGCACCAAAACTATAGAGATCTAAACATAAAAATAGAGATTTCAAAAGGTTAGGGCTTAACTTAGAGTGAGACTTCACTATGTATAAACAAAAAAATGGCAAATCTAGGAGTCAACACAAACAAAGAGCAAAAGAGGGGGGAAAAAAGCATCCTGCATACTTAAAATATCAAAATCAATCAAAGGAATTAACTTTATAGCTCAAATCAAGAAAACAGACTAAGAAAAGACTCATCCTTTTTCTGGTGTTTTGAGAGAACTGAGAGAGGGAGGGGAGGGCTAAAGGGGAAAAAGAAAACATTTTTCTCTCTAACTCGTACCTGAACAGACAGCGGACAGAGTTGTTATTGAAATCTGGAGAAATTCAGGAGAAGACGACAACAACTGCAACAACATGGACGAATTAAAAAGACAAAAAACAATTGAAATAGTACTCCTAGTACTAACCAATACCTGTCTGATGTCTCTCTATCTCTCTCTCTAAAAAGTGACTTCTCTCTCAAAATGTATCCCACTAGACTACTCGATGAGTTTGTGCCCCCCCCCCCCCTCTCTCCCTCTCTCTCTAAAAAGTAAAGGGGCCTCTCACTCTCTGTTTCTCTCTCTAAAAATCTCTCCTTTTCTTTCCTTTTGTGCGTGTGAGAGTGGCACTTGAGAGAGACGCAAGGCCCGCAAACACTTGGTGAGTTGTCTCGTCCGGCGACAGCCTACAAAAAAACTCTTCATAGGAAAAAATATTGTTATTAATATTATTTTAAAGCTAAATATATTTTTACACTGTCATTGATGTTAAACAAGAATATACTAATCCCAGATAAAAATTTAGGTAATTAAACAATAATAAAACTACCAGTACTAGTTTAGTAGCTAAAACAAACAAAACCCGCATACTTTTCTCCCGTTGATGGGTCATGGAAGTGACCAGATAGGATCCGGATGATGAGTGAAGTCTTAAAGTTAACCTTTAAAAATAATTTTCAAAGAAACGGTGTTCAACCTTGTCCTAAAACACAAAACCCATGTATTAATTTACGACCATTATGGGATGCCCAGGCAATTGATACATGGATAAGGACGCACGAAGCATCAACAAAGAAAATCCCCACAAGATTTTTGGGAGATTAATGTTGTTATTAATCATTTTGTGTAATCAGTATAATGTGTTTAATATTACGATAGTTTTTACGTAAGAGTTCACGGTATGAAAAAACAATTGTTTTTATAAAAAAAGTTACAAATAGTAGGTTTAAACAAAGAAAATCAAATGATTTTTTTAAGTTTGGATAGCCTAAAAGCAGCTCCAGCCGGACGGCACCACAAATGTCCAACGGGTTAGTTACTTGTGGTGGCGTTGGTAAAAAAGCAAGCACATATTATATATACAGGGTGGGAGGGTGGCTGTCTCTCATGACAAATCACAAACATGACTTCAATGTGTAGTGTTTTGCTTTCTGTTTTCATGAACAAAGCTCAAGTTGTTAAAATGGAAAGTGACAAAATATGATGATATAATTAAGTTTTCTTAGAATAGAAGTTTTCCTTCCTTAAGATTGCCTTCTCAGCCGGTCGTAATCACCACATTTTGGCGATAATGTTAACGACCTCTTCCTTTTCAAACTCTTGTCTACTAGATCTTTGATGTTTTGATAACAACTTGTGTCTACATCCACGAAACAGTTCTTTTGCTTTCTTCTTCTTCTTCTTTTTTGTAAAGAGAGGAGGGTAATGATTAACATCAATCAATTTCATAGCATTATAACAACTGCTAATATTTTATATTTTACGGGTCTCATTCAAATCCTACTAACCTCTCCCGTAAAACCAGATTTGATTTTGAAAAATGTTATTAAAACAAATTTAAATAATACATTTATTTAATTAATTCACCTAACTTATAATTTAAATCTCTAAGAGTTTTATAATTAAAAATTTATTTGGAAACACGATGTAACCAGTATTTTTAAAAAATCAAAAATTAAATTTGTTAAAAATTAAAATTTTTTATGTTTTTAAATTGTTTGATATACTAATTTCAAAAATAATTTTTAAAAATAAATAAATATTATTTTGATATATTTTTAAACAAAAAATACTAAATTTAAACCCCAATCGCAATCCCTAAAATATTCTGGTTTTTTGAACAAGAATAATTAAATTAATATGGGTTTTGTTCTCTTTTATAAAGTATGTTAACCAATGATTAATAAATTAGAAATGACATAATTATGGTATTTTAGTTTTCCTACGAGCACAAGCGCAATTCCATCCCGCTGTAATATTATCCACAAATTGATTGGGGGGTGGGGGGGCCTTGGGGATCAATTTTTGTTAACTAAATCTGAAAGAAAAGAATATGCAGAGCTTGATTATGATAACAACAAATATACATAATATGAGGATAAAAAGCTGTAGTTAGAGAGTTTTTCTTTAAATAAATAATTACACTCTTCAAAAAAAAAAAAAAACTTGTTTCGTTATGGGTATTTTATCTTATATTGTATATAATTAAAAGTAATAAAAATATGTTCACCTAAATAAAAAAACATGTTTTTATAAGATTTGAAAGGAGCACAGTTGCAGCAGGAGATTTATGCAGGAACGCAGCTTCAATCTAGCTGCTCATGTATTCAAATCAATCAATAATCTTGTGTGCTACAAGAAGAATAACGGTGAATAGGATTAACATGGGAAGAATTCATTGATCGTGTGTAGTAGTCGCGGTGTGTATAACTTTGAGTGTTCATCTGCTTCCTTGGTTTTATGTTACTGTGAGTCATTGCTGTGGTCTTTAAGGATATGATCCAACATATATCAATAACTACTGCTGGTTATCTTTTGCTTTTGGCACATCTGTGTGCGACTGCTGTAAAGTGGCCGGATGTTGCTAGCTAACTACGTACTGTGAGACAGACGATGATTTGCTAAGGGTGTGAAAATCACGCCTGCTGGCCGGAGACAACCAGATGACAGAGCTGCTGTGACTAAAAAACGCCTGCTGGCGGGATGTTGCTAACTAATACTGTGAGACAGTACGTTATAGTATTTTTATTAGGTTCCCAATATCATACACGTTATGAATATAATAAAACAAAATTATTTAAGAATTTCTAAAATTTTATTAGATAAATATAGAATTGTTTAAAAATTTAACTTTCTTTAAGATTAGTTCTTTAAGGTTAAGTTATCATAAACAATGATAATTCATACAAAATATCAGTAAAAAAATCTCTTAAATCCCTATTTAAAAGAGAGATTACTATACCTAGAATGTTAACTCTTTATTTTGTGATTTATGTATTTTTTTTTGTCTAAAAGACAACCTCTAAAAAATAAAAGGCATGGTTTATTATTTCTAAAGAAATCTGAAAGTACCTTATAAACTAATAAAATATTAATTTACTCCTTGAATAATATCTATATATCAAGTCAGGGTAATTTTAGAAATTGATTCAATAAAGTCCATACTTAATATTTCTAGGTTTGGAAATATATTCATTATATTCTAGTTTTTAATTTTTAAAATATATTTTAATAAAGTCATATTTAATTAAATCTTCACAGTGTATTTTATAACTAATAGCTTTTAATGTGTGTGATCTATTAGGTTTTTAATATGTTGGTTCAAATTATAATTATAATTATAATTTAATAAATATCAAATATTTAAAAGACTACTTATTAGAAATATTTTAAGAATAATATTTTAATGAAATAGAAATTTTATAATTATAATAACTTTATAATTTTTTTTACGGAGTATTTTTGTCACATGAACTTTATATCTACTCAAGATACATTAATTCAATATTATATAAATATTAAAAATAAATTAAATATTTATTAATAATATATATATATATTAATAAATAATAAATAATTATAATTTATATTTAAACCTGAATAAAGATCGTCTACTCTAGAGAATGGGATCGGATGCCTGCTGAGATATATAATTTGTAGATATCGGATGCCTCATTTCCATCCTCACGCTCAACTCGCACGGCTTCAAAAATGACGATTGATATTCCCTTCTTGGAACGCCGCCTCTTGCTATAAACACTTTGCTTATATGTGATTGGAAGAAAAAAGATCAGATCAAATAATAAAATAGCTTAAATCTCAAGTTACTAAAACACGACTTTAATTCATGTCAAGAGGGTCATGAAGAGATTAATTTGGTTCACATCTCAAAATCATTAAAGTAGCTTTTTTATATTATCTTGAGATAAAAAAACAATAATAATACAGATATTTTTTATATTTGTTTATTTGAAAGACATTCAAAAATTATCTTTATAAATTTATTTTATATTCATGTTTTTATCTTTTCAACCAAATATATTCACTAATCAAACATAATCTATTAATAACCTTAAAATATTTATTCCAAAATAATATCTCATAGATATTGTTCCATAAACTAATTCTAGATTGGAAATTTCAAGGCAAAACAGGGTTAATTACTTGAATGGAATGAAAAATTTGTTCCATTTACATTAATTTCCAAAGAGTTTTTTTTATGTACTACAAGAAATCCTTCTTTCTTTCTTCTTTTTTTTCCTTTGAAAAGATTCACCACCCACCTCATTGACCTCAAGGTCTTTTTTCTAAAAGGCCTGCTGTCACCATGGACAATCTTGCTTCCTTGTTTTTGAAGGAATCTCCCTTTGAATAATCTCTTTGTTTACTTTTCTTTAAGCTCAAGTTTTTTTTTTTTTTTTACTTTGGACAAGTTCAGCAGTACTAGTTCAACAACTTCACAAATCTTCAGACCCTTTTTAGGTTCTCAAGCTCTTACAGCACCTGCATTTTCCCCTCTTCTCATCTCCTATATATATATTGTTCTCCCGCAATCCTGTTTGTACCATCCTGTAATTCTTCATCACTGATTTCCGATTCTGTTTAAAACCTTAATTAATCTGTGAAGTTGAGGTTGAGACTGGGTGGCTGATGATCAAATGAGGACATCAAAAATTTCTTCAGGGAATTCAGGTTAATTATCTTCTATATATGGATTCTTGCTTCTGCAACGAGTCTATTGCTATTGATAGCCTTGTCAAAGTCATGGATTAACGATCGCCCTTCTGTTACAGCAAGTGAAGATTTTCAGTTTCCAGTGATTGTTCCTTCAAAAGGGCAGGGCTATCCTCTTGTTCTTGCTTACTGGGTATGTGGTACTAGTGGAGATGGGAAGAGATGTTAAGGCCATTAATGAAAGAGATTTCTCATCCAAGGAACCCATATCTACTGCACCTTGATGCTGATTCATCAGATTATGGAACGGCAGACCTGGTTGTTTCGATCGGTTCAATCTGAAAGTTCGTTTCAAGCATTTGGAAATGTTAATGTTGTTGGAAAAGGTCACGCTATTAACCAAATGGGATCATCTGCTCTTGCTGCCATACTTAATGCTGCTGCGTTGCTTCTTAAGCTAAGTACAGGTTGGGATTGGTTCATCAATTTAGTTCCCCAGACTATCCTTAAGTGAGTCAAGATGCATGGTAGATGCTACTTCCATTTTCTAGCAATTTAGCTTTGCGATGCAATTGCCATGGAATTGATTAACAACTCTTTCTATGCAGATCTCCTCCATGCCTTGGCTTCGTTGCCAAGAGATCTCAACCTCATCAACTATACTAATGACACTGCGAGAATAGAGTAAGCACTAGCCATTTTTCATCCTGCAAGCTCTTCCTTTCATAGAATGCAGAAGCTCAAGGTAACCTAATTAGGATCTTTTTAAGCATCATTTTTTGTGTTTTTTCACGCAAAACACACCGCGTAACCAAACAAGTTTCTAAGTATTTGGGATAGAGGTGTGGTGAGATGTGGTTGGGTTTTTTAGGTACGATTCTTTTAAAGTATGGACTTCACCTCACTAAAAACAGAAAAAAAAAATATATATATATATATATATTTTTTCTATAAATTCCACCAAAAAAACTCAAACACCCCTAACACCGCAGTTCTATCTGAATAACACCCTAATTATTCATCAAAGGTGTGCTCACATGATACTAGGGTGGCCTAATCTAATGTCTAGATCAGTCCAATTCCTTGCATTTTTGCAATGTAGAACACACTAAAGGGTACTTTAAGTTCCCCATTCTCAGAGCATTTATGACCTATTCTTGAGTTTTTAGTGTCAAGTCTGGATATGGTGCAGGATGCACAAGATTAACCAACTTGTTGTAGACCCCAGCTTATACCTTGGAAAGAGTAGCCATGCACCTTTATTATGCTGTTGAGACTCCAACAACACCTGATGCTTTCGAGATCTTTGGAGGTCAGTTTCCTTCACAGTTCTAAGGCCATATCTTAGAGCCATCACTTGTTGTAAATGCTTGCTTGCTTGTCTTACAGGTTCTCCCTGGCTGATTCATTCAAGAGCTTTCATGGAGTATTGTGTGCAAGGATGGGACAACCTTCCACTAATGTACCTGAGCAATACAGCATCCCCACTTGAATCCTATTTCCACTGATCTGTCCTGTATATGCAACTCTCCTGAGTTCAAAAATACAACAGTAAACAATGCTTTAAGGTGCAATACTTTGGAAAGTTGTACAGATGACGAGTCACTCTATGACAAAATGCTAAACAGTGGTGCAGCATTTGCAAGGCCATTTAAAGAAGATGCCGCTGCACTAGACGTGATTGATGAGAACGTCTTAAGCCGTGAGCCTAATTAATGGAATGGTGCCTGGAAAATGGTGCCTCGACCAAGGTACTATGAATAAGAGAGTACAGAGGCTTCAAAGCCTGCAGGGGAGGTTTTGTGTTCGGAATGGGGTAACATTGATGATGTCGAGGCAGCTGGGTCTTGTGGCATCAAGTTAGGGTTCTTATCGTCTGAGATTGCCAGTGAAGAGAAATTGATGAGAACTAGTCATAGGAACCAAGCATGTGTAGACATAATCTGTTTTTCAATCGAAAAATATAAGGTTAAATCAAGCTTCATGGCCATATGAGTCCTTTGCTTGCTCATTGCACTACAGATGCTTGTATGCATATACTGCCCATATATATATTACAGCCAAGAGCAAAGGAGTTCCCCTCTATGTTAGCAACTTGGCATAGAGGCCCCTTTTGGGCTTTCAATCTGTTCTTCTTTATATTTTGAAAATTTTCTTACAAAGTCTTGTTTCTATTCTTCTATTTTATTTTTCAAATTTGGGAACTGAATACCATGTATCATGATGATTTCATTCCACTCGGACACATGTAAAAAATATGATTAGAATAAAACAATATTAAACTTGGATTAGGTGACAAATTGAGTTGTTAAGCCTAGTTAATCAATCCGTATTAATACATAATGATGTTTTTCAAGATTTTTTTTTTATATAAAAAATTAAAAAATCAAATTAGATAATAATAGGTTCGTTCAAGTTGTAGTTCAACTGTATCATGTCGAGTCAATCACTATCTAATTTAATTTAATACGTGACCGAACACTCAACAATCTTTGTTAAGGATACGTTTGTTTAGTTGTAGTTTTTGCATTTACGGTGTAAAAAATGCAGTTAGATGTTTGATAATACACCAAACTACATTTCATACCATGGGGTTTAATAAAAAATTAAGTTTGAAATACAGTTTTTGTGAAACAATTTTTACATGCTTTTTTAATTGAGTTTTGTAACTCTGTTTGTTTTTGTGTTTCAAAACAATTTTTTTCAAAATTTCAAATTTTTTTATTTTTTTCTTTGCTTTAATTTTTTTTTTGTATTTTCAGATATTTTGATGCACTGATATCAAAAATAAATGTTTTTAAAAAAAAATTATTTTGATACATTTTCAAGTAAAAATCACTTTTGAAAAGCAACAATCAAATATTTTATACATATTTTTTGTTGTAAATAAACTTCAATCATAAATATTTATCAAATACATATCTAAATCTAACTAATCAAATTTTTTTTAAAATTATAAAAGCTACTAAGAAACAAAGACGCACAGAATATCTGCTAACCAAGCTCTAGTTATGACGTTTTACTTTTCATTACAATGATGCAATTATGAATATAGAGGATGGTGGCTGTTAGAGGAGGGGAACTTGTGGTTAAGATAAGCTAGTGGCCCTCAACAAGAATCAATCATCCCAGTGCAGTGCTGGAGCATCAAAGCAGCACTCCTCCTCTCTTTCGCTCCCTCCATCGGATTCTTGCATTCTTTAAACCACGTCCACATTCCGCAACCACCTCTCCCCCTCACCGACCGACCCCAACTCCTCTCAATATCCCCAACCCATAATCCATCCATCTTCAAGCCTTTCTCTTGAATCTGTGTGTATCTCATTTAATTTGTCAATCCATCCTTTCTTCTATGGATCTAGCCACGCTTATTAAACCTTCCACGCTATAACTTGATTATTTCTTAAGAAATAAAAATAACATCCTTTAAAATTTAAAGGAAACATGATCGGTGGTGTTATTTTTATTAACTCGCGACCAAGAATTCATCATGTTGTGTGTTAAATTAAATATAAATATTATCGATCAAATTTAGCAAAAGCTTTGTAATTTCTCAAATTACACATGGATCTTTAATATCGGAAGCCGAATGTGGCCAGAAGAAATTTAAATCCTAGACAAAGCAGGAGATTTTTTTGTTAAAATATTCAGTGCTGCAAGTCAATATTTAATTTGACTGATAAAGTTGGTGCTGGTGGTGGGAGGTTGAGATCGAATGGGAACCACCCATGTCTTAATGGTACGTATAGATATTATTTTGTTGAATCTTGGCCGCAAGCATGATATTTACACGAGAATATTATTATAAAAATGGACTAAAATGCTCTCGAGACGCCATCATCATTAGCAAGCCAGGAGGGGAGGTTGCTAGACCACCAGCATAAAAAAACCACCGCATTTTGCTGAAAACACTATCTTGAAGGAGATTAATTTAAATTAAAGAAATTAAGGGTCAATCATGAAATCAATGCACACCGGCAAAAACTAACATTTTGTTGAGAGATCCTTCCAGGCTAAATCAATCACGAGTGCATTGTTGTGTGCTTAACATCTTCATGAGCCGGCGAAGACGTATTTGTTATGCAATAATGGGTGTGCTTGATCAATGTATTTGGTTAAGAATATTTCTATATCTTCAAGAACATGAAATATATTCCATTTATCTTTCTTTCCTATCTCCGTCCTTTTCTATCCAGAAACAGAAACAGTAGCAAAATGCCAGCAGATAAGGGAATAGAATAACTAAAAACAAGTCGTTCTTCTTATCTCAACATCTCTTTTGATTTCTGAGACAAATTTCTTAATGTACGTTCATCTTAAGTCGTTAACATATAGAAACTACTACCAAAACATTGAAATTTCCTAATCTCCACACACACACACACACACAGACACGCGTGTGAACTTCTTACACATGATACTATGCAGTCTGCTCCCACGTACGGCTCCGTCACACAGAGCACTCAGCCCACCCTTCTTCCATTTTTTTCTGCAGCTGCAGTCTCTTGCTTCGCAACGCCTGTTCTATCTTCATTTCAACGGTAACGATCAGCTTATTGGGAACCCCAGATACCTCCTCTAATCTCCTCAGATTCTCCCACGTCGTAACCGACTTGTCCCCGCATAACCTGAGCCCGAACCAGAACGACGCCGCTAAGCTCACTCTGAACGGCAAAGCCAATCTCCCAAAACACAACGCCATCGCCCGAGTGGCTCTCTGTACCACCAAACTACCATTGAGCCCCAGCCTTTTGCACCAATTCACGAAAACACCCTCTGACCTCAGATTCCTCGACCTCTTCAACCTATCCCTCAAGGATCTACCCGGAATATTCCTCACCGAGCTGGAAGATGACGTGGTCTTGACTCCTTTTCTTGTGTTCTCAAAGCGCGTCGTTTCGGTGCTTGAAATGCAAGCAGAGGATAAAGTACTAGAGGAGGAGCAGGAGATGGAGTCCAGTTCTTTGTTTCCTGGCGAGCAAGAGGAACAGGTGGCACGGCTAAGAGATGGGGTGTCGTCGGAGAACGGATTTCCTGTGATAGAACCGCAACCGGAGCAGATTACACGGCGAATATGGCGAGCAACAAGGAAGTTAGCATTATGGACGTTAGAATCACAGTCAAAACAAAGATACGCAGCATCTGAATCGCAGTAGACACCAGCTTCTCCTTTGCAAAGCTCGCAGACCTTAACAGCCATTGATTCTTTATGATCACCAGCTTTCACGCTTTAATCAACGTCAGAGCAATAAGATATTAGAAATCAAGAAAGCAAGAGCGATGCTGTGAAAGTCTCTTTAAAGATTTGAAGGGATAGATAAGGAGAGAGAGAGGGAGAGAGGCGGCAGTGAAGAAAGTGGTTGGTGGTAATTTAAAGAGAGATGGTGGGGGTGGGGGTGGGGGCTGAAAGATATAGGCTAAAAAAGGGCGGTGATGGGATGGGTGGTGGGATATTGTGTGTGTAGAAATGAAGGAGAGGAGAAAGGAAGTGTAGAGGTGGCTGGCTATATATGGTGGTGGTGGTGCTGTGTTACTACTACTACTACTACGTTTCTTTCACTTTTGTCCACATGTTAGAGAACCTCGTTTCCCTCGAAGCATGTTCATCAAAATCTTTTGTTTTTCTTTCTTTGCATCTTCGTCCTTTATTCTTGACCAATTATATTAATATCTCTTAAAACCCATTTGGTATTTTTTTCAAGGCACCGCGCAGAAAAAAGCTTTTAATTTTGAAGTCGCTCCAATTATGTGAAGACACGACAGTCAAAGTGAGAATTGATTTTTCAACAAAAATACTATCAGCTGTATTGATGGAGAATTATCACTTATTTTATATCGATTTTATCATTAACTTATTATTCAATTAAAGACTATTGTCATAATACTTTATAAAAAAAACGTTAAGTTTCCCATAGATGACGTGCTTCTATACGTATCTTGTGATTGCCGAGGGGAAAAAAACGCCACATGTCCGTCCTGCCCCTTTCACGGAGATGGTGATTGCCGGCGGGTGGATGAGAAGGCATGGAAATCATCATTAGGGTTTGAATAGAAAACATGATAAATTACGTAAAGCAAAGGACTGGAGATCATGGGAAAACCAAGAGTACAAGAATCAGTGTGCGACCTGAGAATAAATTAGCGAAGAACACAAGGGCATCAGCATAAATGACAGGGACAGGTCGCCTTTTTTTAAAAAAACAATATATGTGTGGTCGAGTCTTCAAAAATATCTGCTGCTTTCAACAACCGTCGAATGGCGTGGGGATTATTTAATTAATTTATTATTTCTGAGTCACACATCCACAATTCTTCTCAGCCAAGAATCTGAAAACCGACTGTGGAAGACAAACACGTGTCGAATTTTGAAGACGTCTTCGTCACTCGATACGACCCCTCTTTTTTCATGTGTCCCGTAACATGACAACACTTTCTTCATCTCGTTCTCTCTTGTAAATTTGTACTCTTGGTCCTCTTTTGCCCCTCGGCCATCCGCCACGCATCGCCAGTTTGTACCATCCATAATTTTTTATTATTCAACCAAAAATGTGGTCATTACCAGGCAGATCAAGGTCATGTGATGGCTCCCTCCCTCTCCCGTGCTGTTAATTTTCCAAGCTGAGAGAATTCAAAATGGAACGTGACATTTGGCGATGATATAGCAATATGGTTCTGTTCTCAGCCACACAAATGGCTCCACAGGAGGGAGATGCCATCCCCACATCACAAAACTCTTGGAAAAATAATGACCGTCCACCTGGCAAGAATACATGAGGTTAGGAGTGGAGGGTGATAGGGTGCCACGCACTAGTGCCACCAACGGTGGTTGTGCTGTTTCATCATTATCACAAGCCACATGAGTAGCGTGATTGGAATGATTTTGAATGGGACCCAGCTGATGACAGCGGCTGTTTTCGTGTTTTTTCTTTCAATCATGGCTGGATACTAGGCATGGCAGGTTTAATGATTGATGGGGAAGGGGCAATGGGAGCCACACGATCCATTTCATGGCTGTTTCTTGCTTGTGGAGAGAAGATCATGCCATAACGGATCTTACGAGATTGATATTTTGCTCGGTGTTGATTTGCTATAATGGCTGCACATGAACCCGTCCAACAGAAGGAGCGTCTATCTCACTCGAATTAATCTGAGATTCCAATGCCTCGAGAGAAGAATGTAGTTATCAAACCTCCCACGTCCCGTTCAATATTAGAGATTTAAATAAAAACAAAATTGAAACAATTCTGGATTATTTTTTTCCAGATCAAATTAAGTTTTTCTTTGAGTTCAAACAAATCAAGGAGGTAGGCTGCTTATTTGACCTGCCGGGCCTGGCTCATAGAATAGAATACGGCTATGTAAATCTAGGAAAGAAAACGTCTAACAGTTTTAATTTTTTATTTGGTTGAAGACCTAGCCGCACTGCCCTAAAATTTAATAACCAGAATGTAATTTGTGTGTTATGATTCAGAGATATTTTGATGCAATATTGCTGCAAGTTATAACGAAAGTGGAACGCTGCTATCCTTCATGGGTTATCCTCAACCTCTCGTATTTCTAAATCAAATGTCTCGATCGGATGTTGCCTTACAGTGGCCATTAAATTGAGTCTGGTTTTTCTTCTCTTGGTTGCGGAATAGGGTTAAGTTCAACTGTTAGATTTATATTGGCAGGCAGATAGAGCACAAGGGTCTGCAATCGATGAATGTAGAAGCACTGAAAAGGCTCAATATATATCGATAAATTAACAAGAAATTAATTGGTCGAGAAGGTTTCTAAATCAGTACCGTACCTTTCTGGCTTTCACACAACCTGCAGATTATCACGATGAAAGACCGTTTCAGATCAGCTTATGATCATGAAAAGGTGTCTTTTAAGAGCCGGTTTAGGAACCCCAACGCGAACGCGGCCGCAGCGCTGTAACCCATCTCCGGTTGCGGTTGCCGGCACTGATATGCATATATAGACTCAGCACTGCTTGATCATTCACTCGTTAAAGGACAAGAAGGTTCCAGTCGCATCATCACTGCATGGCAAAAGAAGAATTCAATAAATGTTAATAAATCTGCAAATCCAGTAAAATGGATGGTTCAAGGAATTAATAGACAGTACTGGGCAAATGTCTCACCCAGCATCTTCGCCCCCAGTACCAGTTCTTGCAGAGTTTCCATTGATCTCCTGCTCTTCTGTCAACTAAAAACCTACAAGAATCAAACATGAGCAAAACGAACAACTAGCCATTGCTACCTGTAAAGGGTTCGGGTTAAAGAAGATTAAAAGTAGAGTACTGTAACGGTTATGATTTCTTGCGGAAGCATTTTGTACCCGTGACGAAGTCTAATAACCAAAAATGCATATAGATTTTTACCCGTGTGTAGAATTTTAAGATATTTCTGTAATTTAAAAAATATAAGTTCAAATCAAAAAAATGTATACAAGCATAAAAAAAAATAAACAAAAAACTATATGTGTAAATAAATAAATAAAATATCATTAACAATATCAAAAAATAAAACTTGAAAATTTAAAAATTAAAAATTAATGTAAATTGAAATAATTCAAATTAAAAAATTAATGTAAATTAAGATATTCAATCTGAAAAAACAAGACATTTAATTAGTTATGTTTGTTAAATTTATTTTTTAAAATAATATTTTTATCTAAGCAAATATTAATAGAAAAAGAGATGCATATTAAATTGATCGAACAAAATAAAAAAGAGAGAAAAAACTTAATGCAAGGTTGCGTATATTATAAATATTATATGAAAAAAAAAATTTCTTTACTTTCAAAAATAAAGTTTATCCATACAAAAAATAATATATATATATCAGAAAAACTTTTTAAATCTAAATGAAAGCTGGAAAAATAATTATTATTTAAAAAGAATTTTCTAAACAAAATAAAAGAGAAAAATGGTACTACTTTAAATATAAATTTAAAAGCTTGAGGGTCTAATTAAAAAAATATAAAATTTTACATAGTTCATTCATAATAATATATGAAAGGATGAAAAGTAAAACTCTGTACGGTGACAAAAACCCATACTTTTTAGAATAATACTTGATCTTTTTTTTTTTTTTTTTTTTGATTAACCTGGGGTGTCCGGGCCAGCTTGCGCGCACCACGACTAATCCCCAGGGCCTAACTGAGCACCCTGCAAGCCCAGAAGGCAGGTAAGTCACCGCGGGGATGGCAGGAAAGTATACAAAGAGATTCCAACCCGTGCGGTATAGAGAGGGAACAAACGCCTTCCCCACTAGCAGAACCCCCAAGTACATGGATGAGCTTGGGAGTCGAACCCAGGCAACTGAGGAGACTTCTGTCTCCCCAGCCGCTGGGCTGGGACCTCCCGCTCAATATCTTCCATGATTCGGTCTTGGATTTGAATCACAAATTAACCTCCGTGCTAAGATTTTTTTAATAATTAAAATAATATTATTTAAAAAAATTAAAATAAATAAAGTTAGATATCACTTGGATTTTGAACGCATTGCCCTAGAGTATACATCGAAAACAACCCTCACTTGACTTGGTACAAAATCTTGCGAGGGCTAGGTGGTAAATGTATTTTAAAAATTCACTAAATTGATTCGCGCGTGCCGGCCTGGTGTAATAATTAAAAGAAGAGATGATGGGAAGCACTTGCAATAAATGCAGCATTTGAAGAATTCACGAGCCCTGTAACTAGACAACGTTAAACATATGATCTTCTTCTACGACAGCAAGTTCACTGGTGAAATTGTTGATTTGGTCTCTATTTTATTTCTTTCGTTTGACTTGCTGGTTCTTGGTTGATTGTATATTCTTTCTCTCTTTCTCCGGGATATATTTTATTTGATTTTTTTCATAAGAAATTAAGAAGTGGCTGAGATTTTTTATTTGTATACCAATTATTTACAGTTGTGAAAGAAATAGCACTGTTTACAATTTATTTGATCTTGCTTTGCTTATTTTTCTGATTTGTAGAGCAGAAAATTCATATTATTTATCTGGAAAAACTCACTCCATACGCGAAGTAGTTTATTTAAAAATTTAGTTGTAATTATTTTTTAAAATATATTTTATTTAAAAATATATTAAAATATTTTTAAAACATAAAAACAAGCTGGGTAACTTTCTTTGCATTTATGCACTATATTACGTGAGGACAGCAATTAATTAGAAGCAATGCCAGGGCTCAGGCCCACTAATGCATGCTTAAATACAGGCCAATTGTTCCCCTTCTTCTATACATGTACAGATATTTATACGTGGGCTTTTGAATTCACTATCCTAGATCAACGAATAAGCCCATGAGAATCAGTAACTAGCAGGCGTACGATGGAATGTTGTAAAACATAAACCGAACTGACAGATCTATCTGGAATCCAAGTAACTTGACATCGAGATCTGTTCGGGTTGAAAGAAAAAATAAAAAACTTGACAGAATTGATCAAAGATCCTGTTGACTTGCTGACTTTAATTTGAGAGGTTGACCAAGTCCATTTTCTTAATTGGGGACCGGGTCTTACCCTTTTCTTACCCGGAATTGGTTCTTATGATTATGTTAGGTCATTTATTGTAAGTATGCAGCTGTGGGCCTGTGGCCATACTTTTTTATTTTATTTGAATTTTTTAGAAATTCAAGAAATTATAATTTAGAACCAAGAAGACTTTATTTATTTACATCAAAGCACATAAATTCCCTGAAATTTTAAAAAGGACCCAACTTGTGCTGTTTAGCTGACTCACTGTGCACAGTCAGTGAGGCGCTGCAAGATGGACACTCCTCCAATAACTCCCACCAAACGCTCCCAAACCGAACCCAAACAAATCCGGATCCTCTGCCCGTCATTAAAAACCGGCGCCGTCATCGGCAAAGGCGGCTCCACCGTCCGTCACATCCAATCTCTCACCGGCGCCAAAATCCGCCTCCTTGACGACCCTCACATTCCCTATTGTGAAGACCGCATAATCCTCATTACCCTGAACAGTGGCAAAGTCCCCAAATCAGACGACTCCAACACCGCTACCTCCGATCACAACAAAGAAGATGCCAATGACGGAGAGTGCAGTTCTGGTGGTGGTGGTGGTGAAGAGGAGGGGTGGGGTCCAGTGAAGAAAGCGGTGGTTAGGGTTTTTGAGAAGATAGTGAAAGGGGATAGTGAGGAGGAGTTGAGCGAAGCTGTGGTGGTGACGTGTAAGGTTCTGATTGGTAGTGGTGGTAGTAATCAGGGAGGGAGTTTCTCAAAGGTTTTGGAGAAAATTAGAGTGGAGAGTGGAGCACAAGTTAGGGTTTCGAATCGCGAGCAAATTCCTGCTTGTGCTTCTCCTGGTGATGAATTGATTCTGGTAAGTAATTTTGAGTTTGAATAAAGTTTTGGTCTTGCAACGATTGATGTGTAATTTACTGGTAAAGTTTTGCGCTTTATATATTAATTTGCTGTAGTTCAGTTAATGTCTTGCTTTATGAGGTCAACAATGTTAAATTCTTGCAATGATAGTTTGATAATCAATGAATGAATGATTTAATGCATTGGAATCAAATTTGGAATCACTTGGTGATTCTTTTAGTGCAATCCATAAATGTCATGCTTTATGAGTTTAACAAAGTATATACCGTGCAGTAATTGTTTGGTAATCAACCATTATCATTCTATACTTGGGATTTGTTGTTAGTTTCTGTGACTTGCAGTACTTTAATTCAAGATACTGTAGTTGTGTATACTATTTCTGAGTGTAGTTCTGCTCTGCAGATTACTGGAAGTTTTTCAGCTGTTAAGAAAGCGCTCTTGTCTGTTTCGAGTTGTCTTCAAGATAGCCCGAGAGCAGAAACTGCCAATTTTAGCGCAGCGGGATTCCATGGAAATGCCATGCCTCCGCAAGGTGACTTGCATCCGTGGGGTTATGGACCTGGTAATCATGCTGCAGACTATCATCCAAGAGGGTATTCTCCTAATTTTGAAGAGGATGTTGTATTTAGGCTGTTATGCCAGGCTGATAAAGTTGGCAGTTTGATAGGGAAAGGTGGCTCTGTAGTACGGGCTTTGCAAAATGAGACCGGTGCATCTATCAAAATTGCTGAAGGTGTATCTGATTCAGATGAACGTGTGGTTGTCATATCTGCAAGAGAGGCATGGGGATTTTACTGTCTTGACCTGTACTATTTTATTAGTTTGGAGAGCTTAACTGTTCTTGCATATTGGTCATTAGGACTCGGACCTTTCTTCAACTCAAACAATGATATCATATTATGACTTTTACTATCATGACCTCTGAATGAATGGTGTTTCGTAGCAGAATATCTTGGATAAATGCAGTGTTATGATCAACCTGATATCAAACTCTTCATCTCCCTTAGGAATTCAGAGTTCCTTTATAGTTAAGGATAGTCTTCTAAGTCTTATCATATAGATATTCCATCGCTTTTGCTGGGTGGGTCGCATATCATGTGGAAGTGGGTAGGGCCATTGTACCTTTGGCATTTGGGTGTTTTGTTAGCATAAGAACCTTATGTAGATTTGTGGGATGTGCCAAGTCTCTGGTTTCCTAACGATTTAAGTGGTTTGACCGCTTTCAGAATTCAGAACAAAGACATTCTCCTGCTCAGGATGCTGTTATTCGTGTGCAATCCAGAATTGCAGAGATTGGATTTGAGCGTGGTGCCAGAATTGTTGCTCGGCTTCTTGTGCATCCACAACAGATAGGTGTTTTGTTGGGTAAAGGAGGCAAGATCATAAATGAAATGAGACATGTTACTGGTGCTAGTATATGCATATTTCCAAAGGAGCAAGCTTCAAAGTATGGTTCTCAAACTGAAGAAGTAGTTCAGGTAATTAGCATGCCTTATTATCTTCTCCCTCTTTTCTCTCAGAATAAAATCTTCCTCCTTTTATTAAATAAACCTACAATGCTCCATGTATCCTGATTGAACCTAGGCCTTGCCCTTGAAACAAGTGGTTTTGCGCCAGTTAGGCTACAGTAATCTTGTATAGCTTGTTCCATGTTAACAAAAATGTTCCTTTTAATTTTTAGCTGTTTCTGAATTGATAACATAAATTTCTACCATTCAGAACTAATTCTAAATTCTTTTAGATAGATGGTTGTTCAAGGGAATAAAGTCCACACTAGCACAAGGAATGCCTAAAATAGCATGCCTCTATCTTGCAAGTTTGCAACTGATATTGAAATCATACCAGTTGAAGGGATTGGCTGTTAGCCTTGACTTCTCGTTTTGATGGCATATTAAAATCAGTCTCTTTATGATTGTGATATGACACGGTCCTATGTTATCAATTTTACCTTATATCCTTCTATGTATTGTTTCTACACGAGTCTGTTTCAGAATTCTGAAGAGTTGCTTTTTTGCAGGTTCTTGGCAGCTTGCAAGCTGTACGGGATGCTCTATTTCAAATAACAAGCAGACTTCGGGACACTATATTTCCAGTGAAGCCACCATTCTCAAACACTGCTCCCTTGCCCTATCCACCACCCCCATTTCCAGAAATGCATCCCCCTCAGTTTAGGCCAAGACCTAATCCGACCTCTCCAGGTCCTTACCCTTCTCCTGTTGGACCTTTCCAAGGCATGGATCGTTCTGCTATTCCCTCCCACCCCTTAGATCACCAGCCTCCATTTTCATATGGTATGGATCGCAGTGGTCCACCAAATTTGGACCGAGCTCCCTATCCGTATGGTAGCGATGGACCAGGACATGGTCCTCCATTTGAAAGTTCTCCAAGATCATGGACTGCTCAGGTTGGTGGCTTCTGCTTCCAAATAGCCTGATTTTTTACTTGAACTTCATTTATTGATCTTGTAGTGGATTCAAACTCTATTCTTTGGTTTTCATTTTCTTTTCCTTTCCCTCCCAGCCATTTAGCAATGGGAACCTTAGGGGAGGTGCTGATCTAGGTTCTGGCTCGGTTGCAAGAAATGGGCATCCCGCAAGGTACTGCTTTTATGCTGTTGATTTGAATAACTTCCGCGCATATTGAGCTTAACTGCTTAATGCTTCGGCTGCTGAATACAGTGAGGTGAAGCAGCCAAGTGGCACAAACACTTGTAGAGCCTTGTGATTAAAAGTCATTAAAAAACATGGCTAGGGAGGAAGCATTTTGCTGACTCATGTGATTATCTGCAAATTCATAAAGTTGCCATATGTTTTTGCATTGTGTAAGTTGACATTTGACAAGCAAAGTTAAAAGTAGAGGCAAGAAAAATTATCTGTATTGTAATAACGGAGCCATTAATCATTTTCTTCTTTTCTATTTTTAGCAGTGGAAGTCTAGCACCGAGTATGGCTAGCACATCTGTTGAGGTTATCATTCCTCAAAAACTGCTGGCTCATGTATATGGAGAGAGTAATAGTAATTTGACTCAGATCAGACAGGTGGGTTTATGTATTGGTTTGGTGCTCTACTAATTTTAACATCAATACAATGATCTGCTAGCATTTTCTAATGTTGGACTTGGCAATTTTCTTTCAGATTTCAGGTGCAAATGTTCTCATTCACGACCCAAAGCCCGGGGCAACCGAAGGTGTGGTGGTAGTGTCTGGAACATCAGATCAAATGCGTGCTGCACAGAGCCTAATCCATGCGTTTATTCTTTATGGGCAGACAATTCATTGACCATCTACTTAGGCAAGTGGTGATTTGTATAAAACTAGGCAAGAGATGTGCATTTGATTTTCGACAAAAACAACATGTATATACCATGTTGTAGTTGTACTCTTGCTTTTATTTAAGCTTAGTATGCTGTACCATTTCGGGGCTTTGGTGTCCAACCTTGACATGATGACAGCAACTCATTCCTCAGTGTAAATAAAATTGAGTTTCTACTAATTTTTGATGTGCGGCTCGGCTTCTTTTTTCGCTCTACATAGACTAGGTCCCTTGCTTTCACTCCTTATTGTGAACTAGACTGAAAATGCCAAGAGCACATGATCCAAAACGCTCTCTTTTAGGCACTGTTTGGCAATGTATTGCACCGTAGCAAAAGCATCATTATTGGTGTTTTTGTTGGAGAAACGCGGGTGCAGCTATAGTGCATTGCATTACCAAACCAGCACTTCTAGCACTTAATAGGGCCACCTGATTATGACTTGCATCTTTTTTTTACAATATAATGTTGGGTGATCTTCCTTAACTATTTTATAGAAGAGTTAAAGGAGAATTTTGCTCTATATTTTTATGATATATATATAGAAAAACAAGTTTGTTTTCAGTTTCTTTGCATCCCCTCAGCTAACTTGCTTTAATGGGTTTAGGGTTTATCGTCATGTGTCAGGAGCCGGTGGGGATGCGTCTATCCCACAGAAAGAAAACAAAAAATGGAGAGAGAGAGAGAGAGAGAAAACGGATGATGAAAATGCGGGGAGCGTGGATAGAACACACGACCTCCAGAAATTCAGTCTGACGCTCTCCCAACTGAGCTATCGCTGCTTCAATGTTCTTTCAACATTTATTTAATTACATAATACTATCATTATGAGTCACACTAACTAACGACGAGATCCGCAGACAGTTCTGTTGATTTTATGCGCGGAGTCAACCACGAGGTCCTTATCGACTACATAGACATAAATAATTCCTTTTTTTTTAACTTATTAGAAAAGGAAGCCTACATCGATTATAAAGATGGGAAAAAACATGTTCGACACTGAGCACAACAAAACGTACTAAATCTGTCTTAAGAGAATCATCTTTCGGACAGAGAACAAGGAAGCATGCAACTCGAAAGGCAAGTGCTCTGACTCTTGACAACTCGTCTAATGAAAACAACCTAGATGAGCACTTCAATTCCCTTGTGTTCCTACAAACTATGGCCCTAGCAATAAATGGCTTTCATGAGAAGTCGTTGTTCCATGCGACTCTTTGGTTGCCATCAGTATTTCCATCCTGCAAATATGCAAACAAAAAGCAGGAAAACAAAAGAAAAGGTTGAGCTGGGATAAAAGGCCTAAATTTTATAGATTCTTATTTGGAAAGCCATATTTTTTCACCATGGCATTGCTGTTCATGGAAGAAGAGCTGGGTCCAGTATGGGGAGATGCCTTGGAGAGGTCCCTCAAAGTTCCCTGCGGTTTTAGAGGTTTAAAGAAGGTGCTAGTTAATGGAAAAAACCATGTAATATGCAAATTTAAGCTACTCAGAAATCATATTCCCTTGTATTTTCTAAAAATTAAATGGGTGCACGTGTAAGAGAGAAAGACGAACTTGTGGGAAAAATCAGAAAGATGCCAGCCTGAAAATAATAAGAAATCAATGGATTCCATGATGGTTTCACTATGTGTGTGCACTGTTTCCTTAATATCAACTAAAGTTATGTCCTTCCCCAATTTTAACTAAACTATATGCTTACTTGGATCTAACCTAAACATTCAAGTGGATGTTATACCAAAAGCAGTAAGAGCCATTGTTGTTATTAATGTCATATAGGTCGTGTCAATAAGGAGGATGCTCTTAATCTTTATAGATTATTTCTTTTGTATCTCGTAAATCATAATCCAAATAAAGTTGAAGCTTGGGTATGTTCTCATTCTGCATTTAATGGACCCAGGCAACTGGAAATTACTTTGCCTTTCATCATTTGGGAAAAATACAAAACAAAAGGATCACCCTCAAACTTGTGGAACTAGCTTAAGGAATAAATCTCCATAGAAAATAATAATAATAATAATAATAATAATCCTATATTTTCTGTTTTTATACCAGCAAACTTATATTTCAAAAGCAAAGATCATTTACCAATATTCTTTCCATCATAAACAATGGACAAAGAAAGCCCTGATATTCACCTTATTTGCCCACATAAGTCCGCATGCATTACAAAGTGTCCTTGGCCCTTCAGGTCCACGCCGCATCATTGGTGTAGACTTCTCACTGATCCCACAATGCCGACAACTAACAAATTTAGGGAAACATTGAAATCAATATATTAGTTTATTGAACAGAATAAAATTATCATGTACATGCAGACAGATAGCAATGTTATGCGAGAACATGATGCACATGGAGAAGAGCATTATTGCAGCATGTAAAATGCAGGTGGTTATCACCCAATGTTTTCTCTGCCAGATTTATTTGTTAAAAACATCCTTGAATATGTACATTTCTTTCTAGAGTGATTATCCTCTATTCTCCATGCCTTTCTCTTATTAGTCTCTAGTTTCATGTATTTCATTCTATTCATGTGTGTCGCTCTTCATCAGAAAGTTACCATTCCATTTCTCAGAACTAGAGATCTCTTTTGAGGGTTACTACTTCTAAAGTACCCTCAGCTACTGGGTGCACAGAACACTAATATACAGCAATGTTAAGAAGATATTGAATTCGTGATATTTTTCCATGAAAATCACAAGTAACAAGGATAAGACACTCACACGGCCTCTTGATGTTGGGATCCATTGCTATCGGAGCCCCCGATCTCATTTGAACCCCAGCTAGTAGCTGCCGATGCAGAGTCATCATGATTGGGCTTTGAAGAGGTGAACTGCCCTTTATTCCGTTGCATTCTACGATACCAACAGCATAAGTTAGCAAGAGAAAACACCAAGGCTCTGATGTTTCTAATAAAGCATCAGAATGCCATTGCTCACACAAATTATCATATAAATGAGAAACAATCAGACAGAGAATAAAACAAGGATGAGAAACAATAGTCATAAAGCAGCAAATTTCATACCTAAGTGCTACCTCTTTACGGACAGTATATCGAATTTTCTTGTCAAAGTTTCGTTCTTTTCGCTTTTCCCGAAATCTAATCAAAGACGCTAATCTTTGAGGAACACTAAACCTTTGGGGAGTACCAGACAGCCCCTAATGTGTAATTCAGTACTAATCCGTTAACAAAACATCAGAAGCTAGTAAACACATAATTAACCCACTAGATAAATCAAGCACCATACCCTATTATTACTATTATGATGTGTTGTAATTGGAACAGTAGGTGTGCTTGCAGCAGGCACTTCCCGGCCTCCCAACAGCAAGAGCACAGCTTGAACCTGCGCAACATTATTTAAAGAAAAAAAAAACAATTACAATCATTTTCCTAATAATGAGAATAAAATAGAATTAATAGAGAATGTATTATTTATTGTTTCCAAGCTTCAAACTATAGTTCATTTGAAGCAAAATTAACACAAAAAGGACTAAAAATAAGCACAAAAAAGATTCGAACTTTACTTCTTTAAAAATAAACAAACAAAAAATCAATGAAAACCCATTGATCAGTCTCAATAACTAATGCTTTGAGCATGAAAAGGAAGCAAACTTAACGCAAATTGAAGAACTCACCTTTCCAGGTGAAACAGAGTCAAAAACATAAACTTGACCCTGAAATGTAAGAGTTAGTTGATCTCCATTTTCTTTTCCAAGATTATCAGCCGCCACCATCATGGTCCCACCATGATCATCATCATCACCACCACCGTTCACCACGCCATTATGATCATGATCATTATCTCCATTGTTCATGATCATCCCATTAGCATTACTCATCATTTGAATCCCATTCTGATGATTTTGATGATGATCATAATGCATTTGCATCGATGGGTTTTGAGCTTCTGTGCTCGTTTGCATCCTTACAGAATTGTTGCTTCCATTGATGCCATCCATCATAATTCTCCTCGCTCTGTAATTCTGTACATAAAAATCTGATATTTTTTAGTGAATTATTTGTATAGTATCATAAAAAATAATGGGTTCTTATCGGATTTCAATTGAAATCCAGAGTTTCGAGGCTTTGAAATGGGTTTTGATAGGAGATCAGATGGAGATTTGTGGCCGTAGGATGACGATCGGGGTTTTTGAAAATCAACGATCGGAGAGAGAGAGAGAGAGTGAGAGACTAACAATGATTTATTTATGAATAGTTAATTTTAGTTTTGACTTTATATAATTCAAAAGGTTATTTTTTAAAAACATCTTATAATATATCAGGAGACTGTTACTAAGAAATTATTTCTAAAAAAAACGAAAATTCAAAACACTATATAATTTAAAATAAATAAATTAAGAGTTGAAAATCTTAATTTTGAGTAAAGCAAAATGGACTTGCTTGAGAATAACTTTGAAAATATAAATCAATTTTACTGGCCATCCTGCAATTGATATTAATTATTATCTTTTATCTTTTATCTTTTATCTTTTTCTTTTTATAAACATTTCAGATCGAATTCTGCAAAATAAGTTACTACCCATTCTCAAGTTTTTTTTTTTCCTTAGCAGGGAATATTAAACCTTAATAAGCTGCCAACAAGTCGATTCCAAGATTTTATGTTTTGATCGATGGATTTAATCGAAATGTAGTTTAAATTTTTTAAAATAATAATAATCAAAACAACAGTTATTTAAATCGGCTATCACGTCCACTAAACAGATGATGCAAGAGAATTTGGATGAATTTGCTCGCACGATAAGACTCATGTAATCAAGACATGGCATTGAGGGGATTCGCCAATGCAAGATTTTCAGTTACTTTAATACCGAAATTTGTATTCCGTTATTGCCTAGCAATTGAAAAACACAAGTGGCTGTCTCTGCAATTCACAGATGGTTCGTAATAATTCTGAAAGCAGATCATCCAAGAAAAGAGCAGATTTGAATTGGAAGAAGCCAAAAATAACTGATAGGATAAATGGTCACGAAAACTTGAACAAACCAAGCTAAACAAATCATCCATCCATTGTTTCGAGTTGTAACATGCAAGGTAATGTAAAGACGCGTGAAAACAAAAGGAGGGCTGCATCTAAAACAGTGACGTCCCCTTGCCCTTCTTATCTCCACCAATTTCAAAGTGCTTGCACCTCTGCAGAAAACAATAACAATCAAAATAATTTTAGCGAGGAGCGTAAAGAGGGGTGCTCAGAGAATTAAACAAGGGGAATGGAACTGAGAAAATCAACCTTGATAGGGTGCTGGGACACGTGCTTGCAACTCTGGCATTGCAACCTCAAGACAATCTTCTTGGTCGTTTTAGCCTATTTACAGGCGAACCACCAATATTAAAAACAGACAAGACCTCAAAACTCAATCTTAATGAAATCATATGGACAAAATGAAGCTCCAGATAAGTTTCAGGTAACAGTCACATGTAAATTCGATTTTTATTTAGAATGTCAATACACATGAAAATACACAATTGTAAATTACCTTCTTGTGGAATACAGGCTTGGTCTGACCTCCATAACCTGACTGTTTGCGATCATATCGACGCTTTCCTTGAGCAGCTAGGCTATCCTTCCCCTTCTTGTACTGTGTGACCTTGTGCAAAGTGTGTTTTTTGCACTCCTTGTTCTTGCAGTAAGTCTTCTTTGTCTTGGGAACGTTCACCTACAACAGAAAAGCTACAAAATCAACAAGCTAACATCCTACTTTTAGTTCTCATCTTTCCACCAGCATAACCAAACAATCCTACTCTTCTCACATAGCACAATAACATAAAATTTCTCAAATGCATAAAAACATTAAAAATTTAAAAATAAAACAATAACTACTTCTATTAGATTAAAAATAATATAGAAATTATAAAGCAGGAAACAGGTTAACCTAAATCAATTGTTATACTCATTGGCTGACAAGTTATTTAAGGCAAGAAAACACTATACAGCCAAACAAATAAAGACAATCACTTTATTTGGCTGGCAACCACAGTTTGATGAAATAAAGTGCTGCACAGGGTGTTTGGGAGTGTGGTAGAGGTTGATTTTCAAAGTGCTTTTGATTGGAAATGCAACAAAATAATTTTTATTTTTTAAAAAATTCATTTTTGACGTCAGCACATCAAAACGATCCAAAAACACTAAAAAATAATAAATTGAAGCAAAAAAAATCAATTTTTCACAAAAAACAGGTTCAGCCTCGTTTCCAAACCGGGTTGAAAGATTAAAACACCTGAGTTTCTGTACTACAGCTATATTCGTACTCTTATCAATTAGTTTTTAATGAAATCTTAAGTCTTCAGATCCATTAAGCATCAAATTCAATTAGATAGTCAAAACCCCTTTACAATCTCATACCAAATCCCTTTTAACACTCCATGCTGCACCAACAAATCTCACTGTCAGCCAACAATGAAGACGACGTGTCATTTAGCTAAGTTCCTTTTGAGCTACGCTTAAGCTCAAAATCTCAACACTGACATCCTTGACACTAAAACTACTTTCAAGGTAAACAAGTAGAGAAATTCACAATATATCAAGCCAATAGTTTTGATCTTACAATTAAATGCAATACCTGTTGCCAGGACGGAGTGGCTCGGACCAAGTGCTTCAAACTAATACATTAAACCAATTGTCGTATATAGGAATTTTACATTATTCTTTCATTCAAAATTTTGGAAGAGACGAAACATTACGCGACTAAAAAAATTAAGCATTATCAATTCTTGCATATCAAATAAAAAAATAGGTACATTATGGTAAGTTAAGATCACCAAAAACCTACCTAGCAGTCCTTTTTTACCCTATCTCCTATTTGTATCTCTTCTGTATACATCTTTCAAAGCCATCTTCGGTTTCTACAAATCAAGAAGATAAACATCCAATTCAATTCATACTCACTGTACTACCAATTAAATCAAAACCCATCTATCATCACCTATTCTTATTCCAAATATATCATCACTACCCAAAAATCCTACCAGTCCTTGGACCAAAACTCAAAGACAAGCAAGTCCTTTTTTGGCTAAATATCCTGTTGAGCTAAACTTAACCCAATAGCCAGTGCCAAAAGGTTTGAATACTAACATTCTCAAGGTAACCAAGTTTATTAATCCTCCAAAGATCTAAAACCAACAAGCCCCACGTAGTTCTTAGTTGCAGTGATCCTTTAGAACTATCCATTCAGGATAATACTTCCATCTCCCATGTTTTCTCAGGGGCCAAACAGATCTTACGACTAAAAACAAGAAAAAGAAATAAAAACTATCGACAGACAGAGGGAGACAAACGATACCATTGTTAACGACGGGGTGAGACAGCTCAGTGTCCTACCTCCTGCTGCTGCTGTTCCAAACAAAGCCTTGCAAAAAGTGCAGAGATTACGTGATGAGCTCAATTTATAGTAAAAGCTTTTACCCTAGGGTTAGGGTTTAAGAGGTTTTGTTTGGTTGTGCACTTAAGCGAATTCGGGTCCTGTATTTGACCCAGAAGCGGTTATGTAATCTGGAACGGGAATTGCGAATCCAGGATCTGGGTGATAATAAAGCCCACTTTTGGTCCATTTAGAGGCTTGTTGGGCCTCGGACGGGCTTGCATATGCATTCCTTTTTCCTTATGCAGCTTGCTTGGACCTGTTACAACTTCTACCAATCAACACCCACAAGATTGGCTGGGGAGAATTAGTTTTTCCATCCTGGGGAGGTTAGTCATCCTAGCTGTCCTCCAAGTATGCAACCAATTATTTCCATCTGATGGTTTTTGCACACATGACATTTTCAGGACATGAATGTGGGTACGTCTTGGAACATATTGAGACCAGAAACTGTTGAATCACTCTTTTACCTGTGGCGTTTTACGGGCAACAGGACTTATCGAGAATGGGGTTGGGATATATTTCAAGCATTTGAAATAAATTTTTATTATATTAAAAAAAATGAGAGAGAAAATGTTTTTAAAAAAACCAAAAAATACTATAAATGCAACGGTGATAGTTGGAAATCTTATAGGCTTAAGCCCATCAATCAAGGTCCCAAGCTGCCCTAAAGGCCCACAAGTGTCTTAACGTCCCACTCAGTTCTAACTTCCCTCTGTAGAAGCGAAGAGAGAGGGAGTGTGTTTGTCTGCTCAGAAGAGAGCATATACTTTTCGGCAAAGGAAGAATCTTTAATTTCTCAATCTCTTCCTTTAAAAAAAAACCCATTTCAATTTTCTCTAAACCCTCAAATTTGAATAAATTGTGTCCTTTTTGTCCATGAAAACCAAAACTTCTTTAAGAAAGAAGAACCCATTTAGCTTGTTTTAATGCAAACATCATATCGTTTCTTGTCTCGCCTTTATCACTCACAAAAACGCAATCCCTCCATTTTAAGCAACAGGGACTCGTTGTTTTTATTAACCCATGATTGTAATGGCAATACCACAGTTTTAGAGCCCAATTTCACGGCTCAAAATCAAAGCTTTGCCGATAGTTCTTATACCCAGTCTTGTGGGTTTTTTGCCTCTAAGAGCTCAAAAAGGTTTGCTTTTTTGGGGCTGGTTTCTTTTTATAGTAACCAGAATGATCAGAATTCAAGTTATAGCTACTTAGCTCATCGTGGTAGGTTTCTTTTGCTGTTTTAAACATGAAAGAATGATCCATTCACCATACTGAATATGTGTTTGTGTTTTTGCAGGTTTTTTCACGAGAGCTAAACCAGTAAAGAGGATAGAAATAAGTGATCAACATAGGTACTTGTTCTTTTAATGCATTGTTTGTTTCTAGGGAAAAGGGAGGCCGGGGGCTTCTTTTTTAGGTTATGATAAATAGTTCATGGCATTTCATGTTGCAAAGTGATGTTAACTTTATATTCAGTATGGTGAATGGATTAATTTTGGAATTGGGAAGATTATATCAAAATAATGGTTTAGAGAAGCAGCCTTAAGGGTCATAATTGTTAGATTTTTGTAATCAATACATGGAAAGAGAAATTAATTCAAAGAACAATCAAACATTTTGGGAGGCAAAAGTACACCTACGAGCCACACTATGTTTATTATCTGGCAATTTCTGTTCCAAGTTTTATATCGCCAACTGTTTTTTTTTATGCTTGCCTGCAAGTTGTATCCAATTCTTTTGTTATTTTGGCAGTCAACGAGCAGTCACGACAGCATTATGGTGCAATTTTCTTGTCTTTTCTCTCAAGTTTGGGGTTTGGTTTTCAACCAATAGTCATGTTATGTTAGCTGAAGTTGTGCATTCAATAGCAGATTTTGCAAACCAGGTACATGTGTTTTTTGTCACCATGTCAGAGTGAAGCACTAGTTTTTTTCTGTCTTACTTTATGTTTTAACTCAATCTACTGATTATTGAATGCAGAGATACTAATTCATGTTGACATTGTAGGCGCTTCTCGCTTATGGTCTGAGTAGCTCTAGGCGTGCACCTGATGCTCTTCATCCGTGAGTCTCTATTACCAATCTTCACCATCATTTGTAATGGCTTAATTGCACTCTTCTTTTTTGTTTTTTGTTTTTAAAATTTTTTAAGCACGCCTGACATCTGAAGACAGGCTTTTCTTGGATGCTTTCCCATGTCAAACAAAGGAGTTGGCCGCTCTTTCTGCCAATGCATGAAAACTCTTTGTGGACCTATTCATCCCTTGATTTGGGATTTTGTATGTAGAATAGCTTTTGGCTTGGTTTAGCTGCTTAGGAATTGCACATGCATACACATATATCCACGTGCTGGATCGATAGGGTTGTTGATTCTCTTTCCTGATGAAATCGATTGTTTTTACCTTGCACAGTTATGGTTACTCCAAGGAAAGATTTGTTTGGTCCCTCATATCAGCCGTTGGTATTTTTTGCCTTGGCTCTGGTGCTACAATTGTTAATGGAATCCAGAATTTATGGACTGCACATGTAAGAACCCTAGTGAATTGGTTATGGTGATTTTGTTATAAAACTTCCCAAATGTGTTTTATTTCGTTCTCCTGGTTTTCAACAATTTTATTGGTAATTGTAATTAAGGTTTATTGACTTGCATTCTTTCTTCAGCCGCCAGGAAACATTCAGTATGCAGCTTTGGTCATTGGTGGCTCATTTATCATTGAAGGTACAAGTTTTATATCTTTACAATTGATTGATTATCTGAGCTTTAGATACAATTAAACTTCTCCTCATCGTCTTTCTATCTTTAAATAAATATGCTTTTGCTTTAGGTGCTTCTCTTATTGTTGCCATACAAGCTGTTAAGAAAGGTGCAGCTGCAGAAGGAATGACAGTTAGAGACTACATCTGGCGTGGTCATGACCCCACATCTGTTGCAGTCATGACAGAGGTAATTTAAACGAGGATCCTTACCCCTTGTTGAAGCTTGTAATATCAGACAATAACCTTGTAAGATCTATGTAAGAAACAAGGTTGAACCACAGATATGGGGAAGCTGATAAGCGCATTATGCATCTGTTGAGTGGAAGATAAACTGCAATAAGCAGAAATGATGGCTAAAACTTGAAGAAAATTGAAGTTGAAAGAAGAAATAAGCTTTTAGGGTTTGTAGAAAATCTGTCAGATCCTGAATTGATTGATAGAAATAAAACAGTCTCATGACTACTGGTTGTCACACGAATACTAGAAATCCAAATAACATAAAGGATTCTTAAATTAAAAGAAAAAGAACACTTAAGGAAATTATATAATTATTCCAATACACTTCACCTGATATCACTTCTATTTCTGCAAACCAGAGATAAGAAGATTTTGTTCTCAGAATCCCTTTATCATTCTGCTTATAGTATGGTGCAGTTTACGATAAACAAAGCAATTCACATCCCTTGTAGAGCTTAAAGGAAATGAAAATAGAATAAAGAAAAGAAGTGAACATGATGATGTTGTCTTGAAGGCGCAAGATTGCTTTCCCCTATTTTACATGATTTCACAGTTTCAAGTCGCTAATACCCTGTATGTGCTATTGATTTTATATCTATTTATTATTCAACACTATGTATATCAAACACGAGGCCCTGTTCAGGCTTTGAAGAAGGTGACCCTATTTTAGCTCATTGTGGCTGCCTTTAAGAGTGCTAGCAAGTCCTAGTTACTTAATATAAGGCATAAGAGCAGTTCAGTGCCTCTCTGAACTAGGATTCTTGTATAGCATGGAGTTGATTTGCTAATAATGTTGTGCATGTGATTGCCTATCTACCTTGACAAATGCTCTAAAAAATGCAGGATGGTGCTGCGGTGACTGGACTTGCTATTGCTGCAGCGTCATTAGTTGCGGTCAATACCACAGGGAATGCAATTTATGATCCTATAGGGTCTATTATAGTTGGCAACTTGCTTGGGATGGTAAGTACATAACATCTGTCACTTTTTTATGAGCTTAAATTTATATGTGCAAGAATATCATACTGCCATTCTCAAGTAAATTGTGTCAGTAGGTCAATATAATTTGTGAATTATTTCTGTAGGTAGCCATATTTCTTATCCAGAGGAATCGGCATGCTTTGATTGGCAGAGCAATGGATGACCATGATGTGGAGAAGGTGCTTCACTTCTTAAAAAATGATCCGGTATAACACTACTATGATAGTTTACTTCAATTATATGTTTGTTGATCATATGTTCGCAAGTTTTTTACTAGTAATCAGTTTTTCTCTAGGTTGTGGATGCACTATACGATTGCAAAAGTGAGGTGATCGGACCAGGATTTTTCAGATTTAAGGCAGAAATAGGTAATTTCTTGCTGTGCTTTCTTCTTTTCTGTTTCTCCTAAATTGCATTCATAATTTCAGTATATCCTTTGGCATTTTCCTATTGGGATGATTATGATTAATGTGTTATAGACTTGACAAATTTGTTTTTATAATCTTATTACTGGGATATCAATATAGTCTGATGTCTGCTATATATATGCTACAGATTTCAATGGAGTAGTGGTTGTGCAGAATTATCTGAGTAGGACTGGACGTGGAGAGTGGTCCAGACAGGTTAAATGATATTTATTTGTAATTTTTCATCTTTTGCGAGTAATCTGTAAAATGTTTTTACACACAAGTTAGAAACTAACCTTACATTCCTTGCATCCTTAGCAAGCGATCTCTGTGCAAACTTCTTCATTTGCACGTTTATTGTGTCATGCATGAATTTCCAACTTGCCAAATTATTTTAATTGTTCATCTGTCAGGTGAACTTTCTAATTTTGAGAATATTTTCGTTGTTGTTTTAGTAGCTGTTAGCATCAATCTGTTTCTCTCAAGTATTTTAACTTAATTATCTTCAATGCTGCCACTGAGGATCACTATGCCACTCTGCAATGACTTTTTCTTTCATTCTTGTTATTTCGTTCACTTAACAAAATGACTGCATGCCTATCTAACAAACTAGAATTGATGATGCACAGTTTCGCGAAGCTGCAAACGAGAAGGATGACGCTGCATTGCTCAAGATCATGTCAAACTATGGTGTGCACTTTGACAAGCCAACAATTTTATTTAGTTCTACTTGCATCTTTTTTTGACAACTGGGTTCTCGCTTCACAGGTGAGGAAGTGGTAACTGCTCTAGGAAGTGAAGTTGATAGGCTTGAAAAGGAGATTCAAGAGCTTGTTCCCGGTATTCGGCACGTTGATATTGAGGCACACAATCCAATTGGCCCAAACCCATGACCACATTTTTTTATCATTAATGAGTGTTGTCTATTATTCCTTTCCTTTTCTTTTTCTTTTTCTGTTTTTATATGCGGGGGATGATTGTAACAAGAGAAGTTAGATGTTAGGCTTGCTGTGTATTACACTGAGCCAGCCTACTCTGGCAATGTTTATATCAATATTGCAAATCCTTTAAAATATGAAGGACTCTTCTGAGATTGTCATATTATAGTAATTTACATGGTATTGCGAAGAATTTCAAAATAGAGGCATAGCGCATTTTCATCAAACTTTGAACATGTGCATTGAATGGGAAACAGCAACATGCTAGAGAAACGATGAATTTGGTTCTTAGTATTAGAATCAGCCGCTCTTGTGCAGGAAATGAAAATAAATGCAAGGTCTTTTTCTGTTAAAATCAAGATTATTATCCTACGTTGGATAGACAAGCAGGGAAGGTAAATTTGGACTCCCCCCACTGAGCAAGTGGTTTCTGGATATTCCAGGTCTCCTTAGTGTCCGATGAGTTGGGAAAATCTACAGTCCAATGCACAAACCCTTCTTTTCTTTGTTTTTTGCAAGAAAAAATTCATGTTAAATAAGAAGGGTGCAGCACCTTTTAATGTTTCTTTAGAAATTTTCTCAGCAATGGAAGGGGGACAGATGCCATTGATGCTCATAAACCAATATATGCTCGAGTTTGCGGATGGAACATGTCCCCGTTGAAGCCTTGAATGGCTGCTCTCTTTTCAAAAGAGTTGAATCCCATCAATCTCTTCCCCTTATTCCTCGTTTAGCATTGTTGCAGCCACTTCTAGAATAACAGTAGAACTAACAACCGAGTACAAGAGGCTAAGTATGGCTAGTGGAATTTTCAAAAACAGTTTCTAAGAGACTAAAAACGAAGAGGCTACAAAACCATTTCTTGTAATTTTATTAGGTGTTGATGTTGTTTTATGATTTCAGGATCATGATGTCCCTTTGCAATCTTTTTTTTTTGTTCTTCCATTCTGATCTAACAAACTGGGATTCTTGATTCACGGTTCTATGGAGCTGCAAAGGAGAAGGTACAGCATTGCTCAAACCATGGCAAATAGGCCCCCTGACAAGCATTTCGATGACTTTTGAACCGTATCCTACTCGGAAAAGCAAATAATTCAGTTTTAAGTGACCTAGTGGAGAAGCAATCGAGCTTTTTAAACAAAAGTCCTTCTTCTGTTGCTATCAACATAGCTGGTTAGATGAGCGTTCAAAGTCTGCATAATTTTGCTACCTTATGCCATCAATGCTCTCGTATAAATGCGCTCGAGTTTGCAGAAGCCGCAAGTTCCTCTCTGAAGTGAATAGCTGTAACATCTCTTTTCATAAGAGTTCCAAATTCCTTCTGATCACCAAGAACTCTATGTTGAATACTTCTCATACTCAAATGGGGATTTTCCTCATACTCTTTAAGATTATTCTGGTCACTCTTTGGCCTATTTACTATTCTGCACTTCTCTTTCCTTGGTTTGTGGGCTCCTTTCTTTTCTGCTGAAGCTACCTCTTGGATTGCCAAGAATGAGGCTGATCGACTGGCTCTGCTTGACTTCAAGACCCATATAACCAATGACCCTCTTGGTGTTTTGAGCTCGTGGAATAGGTCCATGGATTTATGCCAATGACATGGTGTTGTTTGCAGTCGCCGACATCAAAGAGACACTGTGTTGGACTTCCAGTCCAATAAATTAGCAAGGTCATATCACCTCATATTGGAAATTTGAGCTTCTTGAGACTAATAGATCTATTTGAAAACAGCCTCAGCCAAGAGATCCCTCCTGAGTTAGGCCATTTGTCAAGGCTGAAATACCTGTATCTAAACAAAAATTTGCTTGGAGGGGAAATTCCTACCACCATTTCCTTCTGCTCCAATCTCATCGAAATTGATGTTGGTTGGAACGTGCTGGTAGGGAAAATTCCCGTTGAGTTTGGTAGCTTGTCAAAGCTTGAATTATTGTTCATTCATGCCAATAATCTAACAGGGGGCATCCCTCTCACATTTGGAAACTTGTCGTCTCTCCAGAAATTTTCTGCGACCCCAAATTATATTGGTGGCAGTATCCCCGATGCTCTTGGCAAACTGGAAAATCTCTCACATATTGCACTCGATGGTAATAGGTTGTCAGGTACAATCCCTCCTTCGATCTTCAATCAGAAATTTACGCATGTCAGACAATCAACTTGAAGGCACTCCTCCCTTAAACTTAGGCATCTGGAGCAACTTTTTGGTTTATGAATGTTGAACTTGGTATCACTGAATTTGTCAGTGATCTATACGTTTTTGATAACAAGGATAAGAAAGAAGGAATGTAACTTCACAGTTGCAGATGAAGAATGTAGAAGACGTGTGGGAGGAAGAAAGAGAGCAAGAGAGGGTGTTCCTGGAATCAAGGAATTTGTTATTTCATTCTGTAATTCATGTCCTCTGTTAGTAACAGATTTCGACTATATATAACAGTTTCCTCCCTTCTTTTGACTATAAGCACGTGGCTTTTACACTGAAATATTAAACGTATACTGCTGGCTTATAACTACCATATTAAAACGCACCGTTTGACTTAACTGTATTTTAAACTAACATATCAAAACGCATCGTGTTGACTTAACTGTATTTTAAATTTCCCTCTTCTCTGATTCTTCGTGTAACAATTGCCTCTCCTTCAAATGGACCTTGTCTCAAGGTCAAATTGAGGGAACCGGTGACCCAAGTCGTCAGCGAATTCCCAGGTAGCTTCAGCTGGGGTGAGGCCGGTCCAATGGATGAGCATCTGAGTGGCCATTCGGCGTTCCAGGATAGCCTGAGGTTGGAGGAGGGGCTCCACTGGCAAGGCAGGTAGTGTGGAAAAAACCTCCCGATTGCCCACCTTCTTTTTGAGGAGAGACACATGGAAAACTGGGTGGATGGTGGCAGACTCAGGTAGTTGTAGCTTATAAGCCACGGTACCGATCCTTGTTAAAACCTGATAGGGGCCATAGTATTTGGAGGCCAGTTTCTGAGATTTTCGATGAGCCAAGGTTTTCTGTCGATAGGGTTGGAGTTTGACATATACCATATCTCCTATGGCAAACGATCTCTCACAACGATGTTTGTTAGCCGACTGGACCATCCTGTTTTGAGCCCTCTGCAGATTATGCTTGATAGTGACCAACATGTGTTCTCGTCTGGACAAAAATGCATCCACGGCTTCGACAGGTGAATCCTTTGCAATGTATGGAACATGTAGTGGAGGAGGGTAGCTGTAAAGGATCTCGTAGGGAGTACATCTCGTAGCCGTATGGTAGTTGGTGTTGTACCACCATTCGGCTAACGGCAACCATTTGACCCAATGAGCTGGTGAGGTGCCTGTCATGCAACGCAAATAATTTTCTAAGCATTTGTTTACCACTTCTGTCTGTCCGTCTGATTGAGGATGGTAGGCTGTGGAGTAGCAAAGTTTGACCCCTTGTTTGGTGAAGAGTTCCTTCCAGAAGAGACTCAGAAAGACAGCATCCCTATCGCTGACAATCGTGGCTGGTAAACCATGGAGTTTGTAAATATTATCAAGGAAAATTCTGGCCACAATGCTAGCAGTGTATGGGTGTGGAATGGCCATGAAGTGGGCATATTTACTGAACCTGTCTACCACGACGAAGATAACCTCCTTGCCTTCTGATTTAGGGAGTCCTTCTATGAAATCCATGCTAATGTCAATGAACGGGGCTTGTGGAATGGGCAATGGTTGCAGCAATCCTGGCGTGCGGACATTTTCTGTTTTATTGAGCTGACAAACAGGACAGTTCCTCACATATTGGCGGACATGCTTCTGTTGCCCTCGCCAGTAGTACCCATTAGCCACCTTCTTGGCAGTGACTGTAGCCCCAGAATGTCCTCCCACAGCTGAGTCGTGATACATGGTAATGAGTTTAGTATGAAGAGTAAGGTTACGCCCCACTACTATCTTTCCCTTCCTGCATAATAAGTGATTTACCCACGAGTAGTGGGGATGAGAATCAGGGTCCCTGATGAGGTCCTGAATAATGGTCTGAACAGCCGGATCACCCTCCCACGAGGCCTTGATTTCATCCATGATGGAAGTGGCAATGGTGGAAACTGATAGGGTGCTAAGCTCAGCACAAGTGATTCTGGATAGCGCATCGGCTGCAACATTGTCCCTTCCCTTCTTGAATTCAATTTCGTAGTCAAAACCAAGGAGTTTGGCCAGCCATACATGCTGGGAGGGGCAAGTTACCTTCTGTTCCAACAAATATTTCAAGCTAATGTGGTCAGTGCGGATGGTGAAATGCTTACCCCACAAGTAATGACGCCATTTCGTGACAGCCAAGAGAATAGCTAGGAGTTCTCTTTCATACGTGGAGAGTGTTTGTTGTTTGAGGCCAAATGGTTTGCTGATAAATGCAATTGGGTGGCCCTCCTGCATCAATATTGCTCCCATCCCTTTGCTACTGGCATCTGTTTCAACTACGAATGGTTTGTGCATGTCTGGTAATGCTAATACTGGTGGATGAGTCATGATATGCTTCAGCTGAAGGAAAGAGGTCGTGGCTGTGTCATTCCAGTGGTATGCATCCTTTTGTAGTAGTTGTGTCAAAGGTTTGCAGATGGTCCCGTAGCCCTTGACGAACCTCCTATAATACCTTGTGAGCCCCAGAAAACCCCGAAGTTGCTTGATGGTGCTTGGAACAGGCCAGTCGATGATGGCCTTAATTTTCTGAGGGTCAGTTGCCACACCAGCTGAAGAAATCACGTGGCCAAGGTACTCAATCTGGCTGCTGCAAAAAACACATTTGCTAGCCTTTGCATATAAGTCATTAGTCCTCAGAAGTTCAAACACAGTTTGCAAATGGCCCAAGTGATCAGACAAGGTGTTGCTGTAGATCAGGATATCATCAAAGAAAACAAGGATAAATTTGCGTAAGTAACTTCGAAAGATCTCGTTCATCAAACTTTGGAATGTTGCCGGGGCATTGGTCAAGCTGAAGGGCATGACCAGGAACTCATAGTGCCCATTGTGTGACTTAAAAGCTGTCTTGTAAACATCCTCAGGAGACATTCGAATTTAGTGGTAACCGGACCTGAGGTCTATCTTAGAAAATATGGTGGCTCCTGCTAATTCCTCTAACAGTTCGTCTATGATGGGAATAGGAAATTTATCCTTCACTGTGAGTTTGTTCAGCGCCCTGTAGTCAATGCAGAGCCGCCAGGAACCATCCTTCTTTTTTACCAGAACTATGGGAGAAGCAAAAGGACTATGGTTGTGTCGTATAGTTCCTGAATCCAGCATTTCTTGGATCATCTTTTCCACCACATCTTTTTGTAAGCTGGAGTGTCTGTATGGCCAGAGGTTTACTGGATCACTACCCTCCTTTAAGGGTATCTGGTGATCATGGTTGCGAGGAGGTGGCAGGTGTTTAGGTTCTTCAAAAATTTCTGGGTAACTCTCTTGTAAGGCTGCCAAACCTTGGTGGTGAAAGGTACAGGGTTGTAATTTGGTAGACATTGGCTGGTCTTCAGTACTTGTATTATCAATGCTGTGTAGGCTGCCCAGGTTTATTTCAGCTATCAAGTTGAGGTTACACAGCAGGCCATTGAGTTGTTCTATTTGAATAGTCTCCACTGGTATCGGTTTGTCCCCTTTAATACAAACTTCCTGTCCCTGCCACATAAATGTCATCCACATCTCTTCATAATTGCAAACAATGGTCTTAAGTTTGGCTAACCACTGGATGCCTGGAATCATATCACAATTGTGGAGTTCCAGTGTATACACATCGGTTTCGAAAGATACTCCTTGCATTGACCATTGAAAATTTTTGCACACAGAAGAACAAGTCATAAGCCCCCCGTCAGCTACTTGGACAGTCAGGGCTTTTATGCTGGTGAGTCTACAATGCAACCTGGTTGCCACTTGGTTGCTAATGAAGTTATGGGTGCTGCCTGAATCTACCAAGATAAATAGGGGTTGTTTGTCTATCCTGCCCGTGACTCTTAAAGTGTTTAGTCCTGCTACCCCTTCCAAGGCATTAAAAGACAGATGTGGGTTAGAAATGCTATGTTCCTCTTCCATTACCCCATCTCCGTCACTACTCACTTCTTCTTCTTCAATAACACACAGGGAGTATAACCTTTTGTTCTGGCATCGATGGCCAGGAACAAATTTTTCATCACACCAGAAACATAGACCTTTAGCTCTCCTCTCATCTAAGTCCTTGTTTCTGATGGGTCTAGTGGTTCTGTTGACTGGGTTGGTGTTAAAGGGTGGGGGAGTTGGTAGCAAACCATGGGAAAATGGTTTAGGTGTGGTGCTAGAAGTTCCTGGTAAGGTCTTGCTGTAACTGGCAGGAGTGTATGGTTTATTTTGGTGAGCATATGCAGTCGGTTGATAGGTTTGTTTGCTAGGATTTGAGCTGTAACGCCGGTGAGTAAGTGTATTGTCTTGTAAACGGGCAAGTGTGTAAGCTTGTTTAAGAGTTTTTGGTTCAAACATTTTAATCAAGTTCTTGACCTCCACTTCTAACCCTCCTATAAAAAATACCAGTGCATTTTTTTCCGAAATTTCTGATCGGTTCCACAGAATATCAAAGTCTTTTATGTAAGTCTCCAAGTCGTTTTTCTGTTTCAATTCAATGAGTTCTTCCAATGGATTCCTTTCCCCCCCAAACCTACAACATAAGGCTTCTACATATTCTGGCCACGGGACTATCTGGCCTCCTAGACTCCTCATGAAATTCTGGTGCCAGCATAAAGCCATGCCATCCAGGTAGTAAGAGGCCAATTTGAGCTTATCGTGCTCTGCAACTTCTTCCACATCAAAGTATTGATTGCATTTATAAATCCATTTGAGTACATCATTTCCCTCAAAAACAGGGAATTCTCTTTTAGGCCTACGTATAGAGTAGTAGGGTGGTGTACCTTCATTGTTTCCATTGATCTTCACAGGAAACTCTCTCGCAGTAGTGTACTGAGGTGCGGGTGGTGGTTGATGAGGCATCGGGTGTGGGTTGTTGTCACTAGCAGAGAGTTGTGTGTTCTGCAAGACTGATTCTACACGAAAGACAAGGGCATCAAGGACCTATTTAAGCTCGCGGAAGCGTATATTGGTATCTGCCCTGGAGTCGTTAATCTGTTGTTGTATCTGATCATATGTCTAAGCATGCTCCTGATTGCTGTGTTCATCTGTCTTCCTGGCATCTTGGGATCTCGTCTCAGGTGGCATTGTTGAGTCGAAAGATGCTGCTCTGATACCACTTGGAGCAACTTTTTGGTTTATGAATGTTGAACTTGGTATCACTGAATTTGTCAGTGATCTATACGTTTTTGATAACAAGGATAAGAAAGAAGGAATGTAACTTCACAGTTGCAGATGAAGAATGTAGAAGACGTGTGGGAGGAAGAAAGAGAGCAAGAGAGGGTGTTCCTGGAATCAAGGAATTTGTTATTTCATTCTGTAATTCATGTCCTCTGTTAGTAACAGATTTCGACTATATATAACAGTTTCCTCCCTTCTTTTGACTATAAGCACGTGGCTTTTACACTGAAATATTAAACGTATACTGCTGGCTTATAACTACCATATTAAAACGCACCGTTTGACTTAACTGTATTTTAAACTAACATATCAAAACGCACCGTGTTGACTTAACTGTATTTTAAATTTCCCTCTTCTCTGATTCTTCGTGTAACAGCATCACACTTCCTAATCTGCAAAGTCTTGCCCTTAGTTCTAACCAATTTACTGGCTTTATTCCTTTTACAATATCCAAAGAAACAAATCTGGAATATCTTGGACTCGGTCTACACAACCTTACTTGATCGGTACCTACTTTGGAAAAGTTGAATAAGCTGAATTTCTTAAGCTTAACTTCCATTCATCTTGGAAGTGGGAGAACTGGTGATCTGAGCTTTTTGCAGTCTTTGCTGAACACTACTGACTTAGAGATCATGGCTCTAAATGATAACAATTTTGGCGGGTTATTGTTAGGATTTATCGGGAACTTCACTTGGCTTAGAATTTTTCTTCTAGATGGAAACAGAATATCTGGAAGCATCCTAAATGGGATAGAGAATCTTGTCAACCTGGAAAGAATGGAGCTGTGGGAGAGCCAAATTATTTTTGTCAGGATTCAGATTATCAGGAAACATTCCATTCTCTCTTGGCAATCTGACGAATTTAACTTCGCTGTATTTGGGACTAAATAATATCCAGGGTGGCGTCCCCTCAAGTTTAGGCTCGTGCAGAAATTTGCTTGGATTGGATCTTTCAATAGACTGAAAAGTGGCACTATACCCAAAGAACTTTTCAGTCTATCAACCTTATCCATTTTGCTGAATTTATCTCGCAACAACTTGAATGGTTCCTTCCCAGAAGAAGTTAAAAATTTGGGGAAATTAGGTGCATCTGATGTGTCTAATAACATGTTATCTGGTGAAATTCCCGGAAGTCTTGGCAGCTGCGTGACGTTGGAAATCCGATGCATGCGGGAAAACTTACTGTCGGAAATTGCCTTCATCTTTGAGTTCTTTGGAAGGCATTTGGAAGTTAGATCTTTCTCTCAACAATTTATCAGGCCAAATCCCAAAATTTCTCGAGCAGCTTGACGTGCAGTGCTTGAATCTGTCTTTCAATGATTTCGATGGTGAGATGCCACTACAAGGTGCCTTCAAGAATGCTACTGCGGTTTCAGTGGAAGGGAACAGTAGGCTTCGTGGGGGCGTGCCTGAACAACAGTTGCCACCTTGCAAATCCAACAAGTCCAATGAAGGGAGATTGACGATGAAGCTGAAGATAATAATCTCTGTTGTCTGTGGGCTGCTGGGAGCAACTTTCCTGTTGTCTGTCCTGTATTTTTTCTGGTTAAGAATGAAAAACAAGACACCTCGCTTGAAGAATTCAGAAAATTTAAGTTTCTTACCGAAGTCTCCTCACTGCTACTAGTGGGTTTTCTTCAGCCCATTTGATTGGAAACGGAAACTTTGGGTCTGTGTATAAAGGAATTGTTGATGAGGTAGGAACAACTGTTGCCATCAAGGTGCTCAACCTTCTCCGACTTGGAGCTTCCAAGAGTTTTGTAGCGGAGTGTCAGGCCTTGAGAAACGTCAGGCATCGCAACCTTGTCAAGATACTGACAGCATGTTCTGGTGTTGATTGCCATGGTAACGACTTCAAAGCTTTGATTTACGAGTTCATGGTCAATGGCAGCCTAGAGAAGTTGCTACATCCAACTCCCAGAACAGATGAGGAGAACGAGGCACCGAGAAGCTTAAATCTTCTTCAGAGACTAGACATTGCAATCGATGTTGCTTGTGCACTGGAATATCTTCACAAGGATTGCCAACTAGCACTACCTCTTTCCCTTGCTGTAATGTACTTGTGAATCTTATCGTTTTTCCTGTTTCGTGTCTCTTTCCGTGTGCAAAATTTCCTGGCTGGAATCAGAAGAACATTTGCAATCATTCTTCTTTTTCCTCCTGAAACATCCTGCCTTGGGCCTTCCCTTCCTTTTTCTTCTTTAATATTGGGCCAGCCTTGACCAGCCCAAGCAAGCTAGCATCCCACCAAGGATTCTAGCCCAGATCCATATTGTATTGGATCGTGATGGCTTATATTTTCACAATCCATGGACATCAGTAAGATATGAATTGAGTGTTGCAGCATAAAGTATAAAGCTGAAGCCTAAAGACATAACCCATAACCGATGTAGGATAATTATAAAATCCAGCCCGGCTCTATGAACTGAGTCTGTTCAAATTGATATGGATAAATTCAAAATCGTTGTAGCCTAGTTATGAATATTTTTAAAATTAAAAGAATACTTGTATTGAATCAGTATTTTGAGATAGAATTTGTACTTTTATATATATAATTATTGCATGCACTAGCTACCTGCCTATATATCTCGCTTTCAATTTTTAACAATGGCCGCGTCCAAAGACTTTGTCACGATTGTTTTGTGGCTTTGCATGTTCTTCTTGCTGGTGAGCACGTCTGGTGCAAGAGTGCTGCTAATAGAGGAGACAGCAGCAGGAGCAGTGAAGTCTCATCACCCTTCTCCATTCGTGGGTTATCCAGCTATGGTGGAAGGTGATGGTAGCATCCCATGTGATCCAGAAAAGGATCATCCGTGTGAACCGAAGGAAGCCAATCCATGGCATAGAGGTTGCAATCCATTCGACGGATGTCGGGGTTGAGCCACTGTCACCGGACGACGAGGGCATGCAATTTGCTGGTCGAGGGATCAACTAATTAGCCAAGTGTATAGTTGTTAAGAGTAACAATTGAGTGGATAGCGAGTACTTAGTAGAGTAGAGGGATTCAGTTGTCATTCTTTTTTAATTTTTATTAACTTGTGTTTTCAGGTTAATTTATACGTGTGTCTCGATTAATGTTATTATTTTTAAAATTAACGATTATATAAATCTTCAATAATTATTATATTAGCAAATATATAAATGCTTACAGCTAGAGTGCTGGTTTTATATTTTCAGTAATTATTATACTAATAAAATCATCAATTCTCTTTGTCGAAATTAAGGATACATTTTTGTATATTTTATCCTCTCTGTTTCTTTAATCAGTGCGTCATGATGCCAAATTGGTTAATAAAATATTCTAAATATTTTTCAATTCAAGCTTTTGTAGACTAACTGCATGAATAATTAAGCCACATGGCATCATCACATGTTAAAAAAACAATCAACCTATTTAGTTGAATGCTCTAATAACACTGTTTAATTTAGAGGGGTCCCACTTTATAATAAAACAAAACCAAATTTAGTCCCTAATTTATACATATTTTTAATTACATGCCGAACCTAAATACTTATCAATTATATCCTGAAAGTTTCCCACATCTCGACGGTCTTCTTCCCTTAATTTATGTTCATATTTCCCATACAATGTTCTCTGTGTATTGAAACGGTGTGTTTTCGAAGAAAACTGTTGAGAAATTGAGATTGAGAATTGTGTAGAATGTCTGAGGGTTGACACGGAATTATTAAATTTTATAGACCTGGGACCCGATTGAGAAGATATATCGGCTAGGGACTAAATTAAGATTTTCCCTTACAAGTGAAGCCACGATGCAGCTTCCCTACGAGACGAGTCAAGGTCTGAAAAGGCGTTGCCCCGCTCACCTTCCTATGACTCCTTTTTCAGATGGGAACTCACCTACGCATCTTCGGCGGTCAATCCATTAATCATCGAAACTGCCAGGAAGTTGCCTGGCAACAGCTAGCTAGGTCTTGGAAAGGCACACGCATAGATGAATCGAAACTTCATGGCAATCACTGATCTTGTATGTATATAGATACCGGAAAACTCAAGTAGGGGGAATTCAGGCTGGAAGTAACTGGAGGGAAGGCAGAGCCTGTTTGAAATCAAAATGGGAGCCATGCAAATATTTGATGTCCGAGACAAGTTGATAAGGAAACAAGGGGCAGAATCATTAGCATGCCCGTGTTGTGGAGGGCCGGTGATGGCTATGGACTATGATTCTCATCTATACTTTTGTTTCATCCCAATCTCCCACAGAAACAAGAGGAAATTCTCCTGCGTCTTTTGCTCCAGGCGATTGGTTCTTGTTCCTGTTCAGTGATCTTTCGTCTCCACCAGCAATCGGAAACAAGCTACCATGTCCAAATGTTATTTGCAAGTGTGGTTCTTGTAGTTTAGCTGTGTGACAGCGATCATATGTTTGCCTCTCCCTTAATTGAAATAATAATATGCATTTGCAAGTGTGGTTCTTGTAGTTTAGCTGTGTAATGATCATGCATTTGCCTTTCTAAATTGTAGCAGTCCTCTTGTAGCGTATTTACAGGACCTTGCCGTAAGACCTTTCTGATTCTTAAAAAAAACAAAAAAGTAGTTTCGAGTTGCAAATCATCAGATTAACCACTCTTCAATTCCATGGATTCTCAGAGATTTTAATTTTTAAGAGCTCGCTTGATATCTCAAGTTCTCAGCTTCCAATTATCTCTTGTCGGGGATCAAGTTGTAATTCACAGCGAGCCAACGTCTCAAATAACCAACAAGACTATAAATTCTCAAGATACAAAAAGCACTACCTATAAGTAGTATCACGCGGAGTCACAGACATCTCTCAAGTATTCACACACGCAATTCGAGCACAGTCAATGGTGCGTTGCGTGGAAATAAATCTTAAAAAAAAAAAAGAATTCATTTTTATCGCATAGAATATGCGCAGAAAAATGTCAAGTGATAAGACAAATATGTTAAGATACTTATCCAAATCATTTTATACAATTTAACTATTATATTTAATAATAAGGTTACAAAATTACGATTTATTAATTCATGATCTTAATATAGGACCCAATTATAAATATCTATGTTCAAAAAGCTCATATATCTTTTTTTAATAATTATCGTTATTTGAAAAGTCCATGTGTTTGCATATCTTAACCGTGTCTATATATATACTAGCCTTGGTACCCGCGCTATGCCGCGGGTTTTTTTTTTGTATAAAAATATTAAAAAAAACAAAAAATTAAAAATCTTGGGTATTTTTGCAAGGTCATCCCAAAAATCTTGGGTTTGGCTGTAACGCCTGATCTAAAAGTAATATTTATAATATTAATAATAAAATTAAACTTGCATGACTCAAGTTTAAGTGAGCCTAATTGCAACACCGGACTCAAGAATTTTGGATGTGGGTCTGGCTATAAGGTCGTGTTATAAAAGTGTGATAATTAAATAAACTAATTAAAAAAACAACAAAGAAAAAAAATCAACAAGAAGAGAAAAACTAATGAAAAAAAGAAAAAGAAATTAAATTAATTGGGTTAACCCTTTCATTAAAAATTGATAACTAAATAGAATTTAATTTTTTTTAATGAATTTTTTTGTTTGATTTAGTTTGTTAATGTTATATTTTTTTTTAGTTATTAGATTTATAATATTAATAATAAAATTAAACTTGTATGACCCAAGTTTAAGTGGGGTGGCTGCAATACCAGATCCAATAGTCTTGGATGTGGGTCTGGCTGCAAGGTCGTGTCATAAAAGTGTGATAATTAAATAGATTGATTAAAAAGAAAAAAACAAAAAAAAAACTAACAGAAAAAAAAAAACTAATGAAGAAAAAGAAAAAAAATGAATTAACTGGATTAACCCGTCAAATCTGGAATTCGCATCATGAAAGTTTGATAACTAAATAAATGAAAAAATTAACGAATTTACCTAAAGTTAACTGGGTCAACCCATCAAACCAAGTTAACCCGTCAAATACATGTTATGAAAATATGATAATTAAATAGAAAAAATTTAATACCAACAAACTAAATCAAACAAAAAAAAATTCATTAAAAAAACAAAAAAAATTAAAACGAAAAAAAATAAGACAGTTAAATAATATAATATAATATAACATAATAATAATATATTAATAATGAGTAAAGTGAGGCGTGGGAAAAAAAAACTGAGGAATAATATAATATAATATAATATAATATAATAATATATTAATAATAAGTATAGTGAGGCTTGAAAAAAAAAAAAACTGATGCATAGGAGGCGTGGGGAAGCTACAGTGCTTTCCCCACGCGTTTTAGAGTTCTACTAGCCTTGATACACGCGCAATGCTGCGGGTGTTAAAGTGTATAATATATTTTTTTGCACATGTTATATAGGAATAGATAGCAGATTCATAAAGTTAGTTGTAAAAGTTAAGTGGAGATAGTTAAATGCAAGCATAACAAAAACATCCAGAGGTAAATATTTTATGCTTTATACATATAGATAGATAATTGGATGCCAAGGTAAATGAAAGAAAAACACAAAAAAACCATGATTAGTACATGATCATCGTTAAGTGAAGGAAAACACAGGGATAGAGAAAATCCCAATGAGATGCACTTTCTAAAGAAACAATGTAAACATAGGGATAATTAAAAAATATATATAAAATTAAGTGTTGGCGAAAGATTAACTGGCTTGCAAGGTGAAGGAACGATATTAGATTAAAATGTTTGATATATCATAAGACATGATGATATGGTAGGCTTAGCTAAAAACACAACTCCTTGGTTCAGGAAAGGATGAAGATATAACAATAAAATATCAAGCAATTAAAAAAAGATATTATGTGTTGCTAAACATAGAAATACCATAACCATGATTAAGCATGCAAGGAAATACAAATGGATAAAGTAAATAAAAGAGACACAAAATAAACCTGAGAAAATACTGATGATAAATAAAAGGAACCCCTTCAAAAGACCTGAAAAATAAAGTTAAATTTTGATTAATATGTGTAAGGATAAAAATAAACAGACATAGGGTATAAGATCTGGAGAATTAGGCATGAAAGAACAAACAAAAATGAAAATAAAAGATGAGGTAACATATTTAGATAAAAGAAATTAGTATCGCAACTCCATCAAATACTTCAAAAAACAAAAAGAAAAAAAAATAAAGAAATCAGAACAAAATGGTATAAGCTGCAAAAAATAATAGCAATAATTTCTGCAATGTATTAGAGAGGCTCTAACATAAGGTGGCTTTGAGGGAGGAGACTTGTATATATAATAATAACATTTGTTTTTCAGTAAAGGAAGCTTGCTTTTTAATTTCATGTGAATTTGGAGTTCATTTTGTCTTCATCTCATGAACTCCAATCAAGCAAAATGTATGGATGGTGAGAGCGGAAGACGCCAAGAGTGGTGAAGAACTGTAAAAGAGGAAAAAACAACGGAGTTGGTTTTTTTTTTTTTACAATGTTATTAAAATTCAATTCAGGGCTTAAGATACAGGTTTGAAAATGTAATTGTTTTGGGAATTTTTTTAAAGTTAAAACTATTTTGTTTTGAAAATAATTATAAGAAATCAAATTATATCTTGCACAGTTTTTTATTTATTCGACCATCCAACTTATTAATTGAATAAATTAAATTGCTTAGATTTTTGCATAATTTAATATAGAATTCGGTTTAAATAATTAAATTGTTAGATAATAATATAAATTATGTTTTGATATCTCATTTAATAAATTATTTTTTGGTTGATAATAATATAAATCATATATAAATCATATTCATCATCTCATGGGATTTTCTTTGGTAGCTTCCACCTGTCAATATTACAATCATGCCATGTTTACCTAATGCTTTTCATTTTTTAAAAACGTATATGTTTGGTGTGTTGTTTTGAAATTCCAATCATGGACGATTAGGATGAACATTGGAGGATTAGGATTTCATAATCCCAGGGTAAAGAAACATATCACTGTGATTAAGTCTATGTAATTTTGGAATAATTAAGATGAATTAAGTCGGGAGGATACGGGACCCTTATAATTCCTGTATTTGCGGGAATATCTCCTAACAATTATTATGAAGGTTTGCACGGAAGGGCAAGCTGCGCCTCGCGCAAAGAGCTCTGGACACGTGTCTTGTATTCATTGAGTTGGACCCACTTCACTTCAATCGAAAAAGTGATATCATTGAGACTGGTTGACACGTATATTATTTCTATTTACTTTTCCGGAATAAGTTTTTATTTATTTTTATTGTGCGAGCAGGGTCGTACACGTGTTGGTATTGTTTTCCAAGGTGATTCTCCATTTACCTCCCTCTTTTTACCTTATCATCAGTAATAGCATTAAGATAAAAAAATATTAAAATTTAAGATTTAATAGTGACAAAAATACATTAGATAGTCAGAAAGGAAGCGACCTTTACCCAAGAACGAAAAAAAGAGAGAGAGAGAGAATGCAAAGGGAGGGACCCTTTGCCGGCATTGCTTGATATTTTCTCTGTGGGTTGACGCTGAAACGCTGCCGCTGCTTGATTGAGGACCATCTGGCGTTGCTTGGTTGTGTTCTCAACTGCTGCTTGTATTTCCCAGAAGGACGCGGCGTTTTCATCATTTCTAATTTATTCTTTGAGATTCTATTGGTCGTGAGATTTCTTGTGAATGTGATCAATATAATGTAGAAAATTGATTGTGATATAATAACCGAACGCGTAATGCGAGATCCCTGGGTATTCAAATTTCAAACCTGCGATGCGGTGTGAACTGAGAAGCTTCGCTTGGATGGCGCAAAAAAAGAAGAAAAAATAATGGTATATTTTTTCTTGTAATAATTATCATTGTTATTTTGAGAATAGTTTGTATTTTATCATGGGATTCAAATCGGTGAGATTTTCGAGAAGTCAAACATTATTATCCGCAACCAATATAATCTACTTGTGGTTTTAAAAAATTTAATATTAAAATAAATAAATTAGTTTAATACATTTAAATATGAAAAACATTTTAAAAAACAACAATAATCAGACTTCCAAATAGACCCTAAAAATATATTAAAAACACGCTATAATTTAATTATAATTTTAAAAATAGTTGTTTAATTAGAACACATTACAATTTATATAGATTTTATTAAAAATTCTTTCTTGAATTTTTTATTAAGAAATTATAATTTGTAGTTTTTTAAAAAATCTATTTTTTCAAACTATGAGGTTATTTATTATTTTTCACTAATAATAGTCACTAATAATAATATTAGTATCGCTGGTGCAGAGTAAAAAAAAAAAAAGATTTTGTCCAATACCACCCTACTAATTATTAATTGCATTAGTTCTAATAACATGCAATATCCATGAAAAAAAATAATATTAAGATTTATTACTGCAACAAAATTATAATAATTTATAGTTTATTTACAATTAAATCCGAACATGATTGATATTAACTCTAATGGATGGGTGTAATCAATGAAATAATAGATAAGATACAAATATTATAAAACATAACCCGTATCTAACACAAAATATATATTTATATTATATAAATATATACTTAGAACCTTTATATTTTTTTTATCCATGTCTCCTTCTGTGCATTTTTATAAAATTCAAAGGAAAGTAACAAAATCAAAACAAAATTGTATAAAAAAATGATATGCCATATTTGTATGATCCAGTGCCGAACCACCAATATTTTCTGAGCAATATTTGTATACTATAACGGCTACCTTACTCATTACACAAACATATATAATTACAAAAATGATATGCCACTCTGGTGCGGCATGTAATGAAAAAACATCTCTGAAAATTTTATAAAAAATGACAAAAGAAGTTCCCAAAGCTTAGCAAAAACATAAGATTTTGTATGTAGAAATACAATTGTCCACGACAAAAAATTGATCATTATGCACAGTTGGATTAGCTATTTCCTTGGCTTGGCGTATTAGCAATTTAGTAGTTTTAGGATCTTTTGTTATTTTCTCTTCAACTTTTTTTATTATATATTTTCTTTACACAGTAAACACTTATGTCCCGCGTCATTCTTTTAAGTATATTAACTTGTGTATCGGCATGCGATTCACAGCAGGGTTAATATTAATCTTTTTAAAATTAAAATAGCAATCATGTCAGCCTAAGCATTTTGCATCTAGAATAGCAAAAAGTCTAGAATAATATATATATATATTGTGAAGAAGAAGAAGAAGAAGAAGTCTTGAAGGAGAGAGGAACGGACGGGGGATGGGGCCAATCCTCTTCTTGATGCTCGGGCAATAATAACCATGTTGATGGGGACGACGACGACTTGACCTCTAGTCTTCCCGGCGAGTGCGCGCTTGGGCAGCTTGTTCGGGAATCTGAGCTGTCTTGACATTACGTGTTTTCTGGAAATGACGTTTTTATTGTCTAAACGGTGGCTTTAGATAATGTTCATACTTCATATTTAAATATTCTTAAGAGTAAAATTTTAAAACTAAGGATTCATGGGTGTTTCTATTTTTTAATATTTTGATAGCATAGTAAAATGAATATATTATTTTTAAAATTTTAAAATTTTGAAAATGTTAAATTGAAGTACCTTCTCGGGATATTATAAAAAATATTATTTTGATGTTTTTTTAATTAAAAAATAATTATAAAATTTTTACCATCATATTATATTATAATGGTGATGATTATTTGATTGAAAAGAATTGAACTTGTCAGAGAACCTGTTTAATATTACGGTAATAATTGTTTTTTAAAGTGTTTCTTTTAAAATTATATTATATTAAAATAATATTTTTTATTTTTAAAATTTTATTTTTAATATCAAAACATCACAATAATATAAAACTACATATATAATAATTTTAAATAAAAAAAATAAAAAAAACTCGAATCCAAATATTTCCTTAGTACATTACAGATGGTTCACATTATTGACTTCCTAGAAATTTTCATTAACCACAAAAGGCTTGTTATTATTATTATTATTTTGTAATTTGGCAGGGAAAAAAAAAAGGGAAAACAAAGAGAGTGAAGAATCTGTTAATGGCAAGACTTTGAACAGCAAGTCTTCCATCCAAGTGCTCGCGCGTAAAAGCAGAAAAACAAAAAGTGTTTGCGCGTAAACTTTGCTGCCTTTCACATTATATTATAATTTGGTAGGGAAGGGAATAACTACCATAATACATACGAAGAAATCATGATATAAATTATGATTCACTAATTAATATTTCGAGAGAAACATCAGCAAACGACAATAACAAAAAACCATTGGTGTAATGATTCAACGTAAGACCCATCTTTTAAGGCAGAGGTAAACTCTTGAAACATTAAGTTACAGCAAAATCCATAGGATCCTCTCACTGTTGGGCAGCTACCACGAGGCCCAAGTTCAGTGTCTTTAAACTCTGTTCTAATTAATTATTAATCATTATCTAATCCTGTCTTAAACAATTTGTTAATCAGAATAAAGAGAACATGCTTATTCGTTAATCAACGCAGTTTCAGTCAGCCTGCGTTTTCTTCTTTCAATATGCAGCCCCCCCAACTTTTTGATTTTCGCCCAACTTGTTGATTCTCGGTTCCCTTCACCCGCTCACAGCCCCTTCTCCCTTACAAAACCGACCACAACTACCGCTCTTCCTCCGATCTGCCTCACGATTGGCAGCTTTCATTTTCCCTCCCACACTCAACCAAACAGGCCGGCTCACCTGCACAGCCGCTCCGTTAAAATATACAAAATTGAGGAAAGAAAAAGGAGTGGTAATCGATTGCATGTCAAAAAGCAAAAGTGGAAGAGAGCCGATGATTCCAAAGTAGGGTCATCGCAAAACATGGCACAATACATAATCATCATCATCTTTTGACTCTTTTTAACTATGCATATATTATATATTATATACTACTCAAAACCCTTTTTTTTTACACAACTTGCATCGAATTGCTCTGTCCCTCCCCTATTTTACAGCAACGGCAGCAGCAAAGCAACACAAATTAGAGGCCCGTGAAATCCAAGTAACCCCACCGCCATCTGCATTTCCACCCACAACCAAAAAGAGCACCCCTATCAAGAACAGTCCACCATAACCTACTACACACCTGATATTCTCTTAGCCGGTGACAGACCCACGGTGTCCTTCAACCGTAGCCGCCCGTTCTTCATTTCTCAACGCCGCTAGCTCTAAGAAAGAACCAAGAACAGACTTGTAAACAAATTAATTAAAACCAACTGCTGTTTGGGTTTGCCTTTTTTTTTGTTTCAGGTGAAGGTAGATCTCCACTGGCGGAGAAGATTTGAAGGAAAGAGAAGGCCGAACTTTACGGCAGCTAGATCTCATTCCTTGAGAAGCGGTGGAGGTCACCGCCGACGCAGTAGCAAAGAAGGGACCGTGCGGCTTCGATCCAGTGGTCTGCGTTCTGACGAAGGCGACGATCTGCAAAGAAGGAGAAGGAACCGAGTTTGAGAACATATTTTTAAAAGTTGATTGCTGTAGAAGACTTTGCTTCGTTGCCTCTCTTTTGGAGAACATGATCTTAGATTGAGCCGGATTGCAAAAGGGTTTTTTTTTTTAAAAAAAAAAACACACCAAATATATGTAACCAATTGTTAATCATTATTACAAATTAATAATTAACGAAATGGCTATTTCCTTTGGCAAAGCAGATTGCAAGCAACAGGTAATTAACTACTCATGTATTTTATAGGGTTCGTTGGTTTTTTTTTACAGTATTGATGCATGATTTGCGTGGAAAAAAAAGAAGAGAAGAAGCAACTTGGTCTGGGGGAGGTACTTGCTGCTGTTGCTGGACTGTCGCCAGGATGTGGTCCACGGTGGAGCTGCTGGTGGTCGACGGTGGAGGTGCTGGTGATCCACTTCAGCCACTGGAGAAGGCAGAAAAACAACGGCGGATGTTGATTGCTAGTGTAGTGGATGTTGATTGCTGGTGTGGGTTTTGGCTGGGGAAAAGAAAAGGTGACAATGTGATCAAATAACAGAAATGCCAACCAAAATGGAAAAGGAAACAATGAAAACGGAGATGATGCCAAAGATTGGCCAGCTTGAGTTTATCTAAACTGAGCCTGAATGCATTTAATGCAGCATTGAAAAGACTGACATTCTCTACGCCTTTTTATTTTTTTAAAGGTGATAAGATGTCAGTTCCCTTGATAGAAGAAAAAGAAGACCCAATTACACGGAAAGAAAACAACAGCAGCCTAATTTAACATCATGATGTCGTTGACAGAAGAAAAAAGAAGAAGAAAACTTACACAGTTATAATATATTTAGTGGCAGAAGCGATATGTCTTGGCAGGGAAAACCGTGGGGAAAGCTATAGTTCTTTCCCCACACGTTTTAGAGTTCTTTAATAATAATAATATATACACACACAAAAAAATAGTAGAGAATGAGAAAATCTTCTTTACAAGCTTTATTTAAGAAAAAATAATATTAAAAGGGCCAAAGCCCGATAGCAAATGTCAAAGATTGAAAGAGGCAAAAGCCCCAATAATCCATCTGGGCCTTCTCGGACTCCCCATATAACCCCACTAAATTATTTTCCCGTATATTAACGACCAAGATCACTTCTCGCTCTAAAATCCCTTCACAGCCGTCAGATCCAAAAATCAAAGTAACCTCAAAACCCTAAAGGAGTATACCACTCTCAGCCTCCTGCTATATATTTTCTCCTTAAAACCCCTAGCCCTTTCTCTCGGATCCTCCACAGCACGAGCAGAGCGGAGACGAGACACATCCTTAACTCGGTGAGTCATGACGGATCTTGCACTCGATTCTCCACTTATCGTATAACTTTCATTTCTCTATCTCGCGATCCATTCTTATTTCTGCAGGCTGATTTTTGGTGATGTATTTTCGAAAAAATGGATTAAATAGGGATTAGTTGTGTGTGTGTGTGTGTGTGTTTTAATATATTTAGGGTTAATTTTTGTGTTATTAGTGAATAATGAAGGGGGCAGAGTAATTATTATCGTGTTTCTAGCTGATTTTTTTATTTTGTTGAAAACTCAGATTCCTTTTGGTTCTGCTTAGGATTAGGTTTGAAATGGAAATTTTAGTTATTGATACTTGATAATTTTGAGGGTCAGTGTTAATTGGGAGGTTGTTCAATCTGCTTAGAGATGGGCGAAGAGGCAACTAAGGTAGCGGTTCCAGAGTCTGTCTTGAAGAAGCAGAAGAGAGAGGAGGAGTGGGCATTGGCTAAGAAGCAGGAGCTTGCTGCTACTAAGAAAAAGAATACTGAGAACAGAAAGCTCATTTTCAACCGAGCTAAGCAATATGCAAAAGAATACCAGGAGCAGGTATGCTTTGTTATCCTATTTTGAATTACATCTCACTTTTTTTTCAATTCAAGGCTAGGTTCTTGAATGCAATGTTTTTTGGGGAGTTTTTAGGAAAAGCAACTTGTACAATGGAAGCGTGAGGCAAGGTTGAAGGGTGGATTTTATGTTGACCCTGAGGCTAAGCTCTTGTTTATTATTCGCATCCGGGGGTATGTTGCTCTTTTTTGTTAGTTTTTATTTTGTTTGTTAAGTTTGACAGCTTATGTGATGTTTTTAATAAATACATAAGATTTTTGCTTTCAGTATCAATGCCATGCACCCCAAGACCAGGAGTATCTTGCAGCTTTTGCGTTTGAGACAGGTACCCTTTTAACCTTTAACTGATTGCAACTAGCTAGCTATGATCATGTTAAGCTGTATCAGCTAGCCATAATTTAGGGAACACATTACATTTCTCATGTAGCTAGAGTGACAATTTAATCAGTATCAAGGTGTTTTTTTATGAGTAGAATATAGCTTTTTTTATCATTATTAATTACCAGGCACTATCCATTTAGAGACCCTTATGAACTCATTGTGCTGCTTGTTTAAATTTAAACTCATGCAATCTTTTTCTTTCAGATCTTCAATGGTGTCTTCCTCAAAGTAAACAAGGCAACCGTGAATATGCTTCACAGGGTTGAACCTTATGTGACCTTTGGGTATGCATCTTTTGCTCTGCAATTTTGATTTTACAAATGGATCTTTGCTTTCCACGTCCCCATGTCTTTTTCTTTGGATTTTAGGTATCCCAACTTGAAGAGCGTGAGGGAATTGATCTACAAGAGAGGCTTTGGGAAGTTGAACCAGCAGAGAATTCCTTTGACTGACAACTCGATCATTGAGCAGGTTTGTATCTTTTTGCATGCACGGTGCCTGCTTGAGGATGGGTAGCATTTGCTATATCTTTTTGCTAACATGCCATGATGTCATAACAGGGTCTAGGCAAGCACGGCATTATCTGCGTGGAAGATCTCATTCATGAGATAATGACTGTTGGACCTCATTTTAAGGAGGCAAATAACTTCTTGTGGCCATTCCAGCTCAAGGCTCCATTGGGTGGTCTGAAAAAGAAGAGGAATCACTATGTTGAAGGAGGAGATGCTGGAAACCGTGAGAACTACATTAATGAGCTTATCAGGAGAATGAATTAGGCCTTGGCAGGTTTTTGTTTTTTAGTTGTTTGACGTGCCAGAGGGAATCTGAGATTTAAATTTTCATTTTGCTATGGAAACAATTAAGTGTCGATTTGTCATGATGTTTGATTATTCTTCTATTTTGTCTTGGGAATTTTACTCAACTTCGAGAATTGTTAGCAAGGTTTCTCATTATGTCTCAAGATACTGGGGAATTTTTTCCCTAATCTCCATATTTATCATATTTGGCTATTTGCTTGGGAACTGTAGGAAACCATAATTTTTTTCAATATTCCCTGGATCAAAATGCAATGAGCTTTGAATTTTCTGCCGTCTCAAGATAGGAAACTCATATCGTTAGTGTTTTCTTCTCTCGTCTCCCTGTCCCTCACTCAGAAGTTTACTGCAATCCATTGTCGAGGCTCACAAGGAAGGATGTTTATGTGCTTGTACCTTGGATTGATGAAAAACAGCTGATTACAAAAATCGTACAGTGAGTTCAGTAAAAGGGGCTAAGGGCCCCCTCAATCTGCAAGGCAGGTTCAAAGTATTTTCAGCTCATATAAACAAAAACGATCAACAAATGCTAAAACATTGTGTAGGGGTAGGGCCTTCAACTTAAACGGAACCGTTCCCCTACGAAATTCTCTGGAAATGTAATCACCCGGCTCTTGTTCAGTTTCATAGGAATTGAAAATGTCTTGAGGATTTGAAGGTGGTTGTTTACACGGTGGTTTCTGTTTTTAAAGTTTATTGTGTAAATATCATGTTTGATAATATTAAAATGCAACCGAGAGTTAATTCTCATATCTGTCAACCTGGATAATTTACCTGGCACTGTTCACTTCTCGAAGTAAACAGTGTTCAGATGAATTAAATTAACTTGAGCACTGTTGATCAAGGTTGGCACTGTTTACGTGAACATTATCATGTGAATTAAATTCACGTGCATGGTTTACGTGAACAGTGCCATGATTATAACTGTTTATATTTAAAAAAATTATTTTTTTTAAATTATATTTTATTTGAAAAACTAGTGTTTAATATTATTTAATAACATTATATAAATTAGAAGAACATAGCATAATAATGTAACATTTGTGTAATTTGATCGCAATTTCAATTTTGTTTCTGATGATATTTTACCTGATTTTATTGCTCGTCTAAAAAACCATGGAAACTATAGTTTTTATTAGATGAATTTCATACATGATAAAACTGTAGATAAATTAATGGAATAATACAAATATTTTATATAAAATATTATTTATTTAATGATGTAATAATGGTAGTTAAATTTACAATATTTAAATTAAAAACCATCAATAATATATATCTTTTTTAATTATTTTATAATCTCAATTGAAAAACATTTTTAACCAAACATATTAAACTATTTTTTATCCAACCTTAATTTCAATTACAGTTTTAATTAAATATTTATAAATATCAAACCAACATCAACTAAAAATATTTTTTATAAAATAATATTTTTTAAATTATGAACATAAAAGTTATAACAGTACCAACTCAGGTATGGTATTAAATTGTATATTTATATTGTGATGCAGTTTTTTTCATAACATTAGCATAAAAAGATATTAATTTGATATTTTTTCACAAAAAAAAATAAACAATCTGAAAAGTAATGCTGAAACAAGCCCTCACTAAATCAAATCATACACTCTCACGGTTTTTAAAAGCTCGTTGAACACAAGTCAGGCGCGCCTTCCCGGTTTCTTTCTTTCTTTCCCTGATCTGTCGATCAAATTCAGGTAAGGAGAAGAAAGGATAATGAGTAGCAGCTGTTCATCGAATGGATTATAGCCGTTGTCGCCATCGACAAGGAAGCTGGATGACTTAGAGTTGATGCTGCAACACCTTCCCATTTTGTATGTTTTTTTTGCCTTCCTTTTTCTGTGTTGTTTTTCGTCTCTCGTAGCAAACAGCACTCGTGCTAAGAAGTCTTTAAATCACCAATTCTATTCTTCATTTTTGTTCAAGTGTGATAAAAGCACTTACCATGCAAGACATTCAAGCTCTCTTTAACATTTTCGTCTCTCGTAGCAACTCTCCTGCGATTTATATGTGGGTGTGATGCTTGCTTTCTTTAACATGTTCTGGAAACCTTTGAAGGCAGGAATAAATGTTGTGTCTGTGCAACTTGCATGTTCTGTATAGAGATAGATTTCATGTCAGCAATCGTTATAGTTCCTAGGGAAAAGCCTCCGGGCATGGTAAGTGCTTTTATGCTTTATTATAGCCAGAGAAAAAGCTAAGGAGCTTGAATGTCTTGCATGGTAAGTGCTTTTATGCTTTGTGTCTGGGTGGCAATAAAAACTTTCTCGAGATTAAAGCTGATTCTTTTCCTTTCTGTGCCTTTTGTGCTGCATCATAGTATTGCACGCAAAAACTTTTATCTTCTCTACTTTCCAATTTGCTTATTGCTTCCTTGTCAATTGACTTCACTTTTACCTTTCTGTTGTTAAAGGCTGAAGCAGGCCTTTCTATGGGCATTCAAGGGAATGGAGTTGCCATAGAGAGCTCGGTTAATGCTTCCGTTGTAGAGGTTAGGGAGTCATTCCTCGTGCTTATGGGCCAAGTAGTTGTCTCTTTGGTGACCATTTCCACTAGCAATGGCAGCCATCATCCATCACCCGATGGCAAAATCCTGTGGGACTTCGCTGCAGGGAATTGTATCATTGGCTATATTTCTTTGTTTACACGTGTCTTGATCTGTTGACGTCGAAGAGGGCTTGCCACCCGAATTGTGACCGCGATTTATATTCTGGCGTATCTTTTGGGTTCATAGCTTGCTTGGTCATGTGGCTGCCAGATAGCATCAACCTGTGTGGATAGCCTTAGGGGCTTGTGAATTATGCTTGCCTGCAATGGCATCGAACCGCTCCACATGTTAACTAGGATTCTGTCTACAGGTTTGGTCTGTGTATGCACGTCGGGAGCCTCTGGCTGTGTGCTTTATGAGTACTAATAATGGATGAGTCCTTTGAGATCATTCGGTTTAGTGAGGTTTTTTATCCTTTCACAATAGAAATGACATAAAAATGTATTATTTTGTTGTAACTGTTTTTTCTATCTTGAGATAATTAATAACCAAAATTAAATGCTATGTATGTTCTACATCTTTGCAAAACCATTCAACAAAACTAAACATGTTGGGGGGATTTTTAGCAATTCATGGGAGTGAGAGAGATGCAAATCTTGTTTTATCAGAATTGGTAGAGACCAGCACCAGTTCCTTTACCTTAACCACTTGCTTATCCATCCCTATGATTTTAGCGACACTACGTGTTTTTCTGTTTTTATACAAAATCTAGGTTGGAATTCGAACTTTTTAACCCAAGAAAAACACTAATCTCATTTAAGTTACTACTCATAGTCAAAACACTGCATGTTCAGATGTCTTTAATTTACAAAGAATTATAATCTCCCCCTTTTCATTTCCTTGAAATATTCACTGATGTTTTAAACTAGATCTCTTATTCGGATCTGTCCGTGTGTGTAACTCTAATCTGTCGTGTAATTTGGGTTATGTTTCCACCTTCTTCAACTAGGCTCCATGTACACTTGCAATGGCTAAGAATGGGTCCTTAACATCAACCTCGGGAGGATTCCACTTGTATCTTGTTTAAACTGTGTTGCATTAAAACTTGAATTTTTTAATACATTTAAAAAAAATCCTTTAAATAAGACCTCTAAATACACCGAATTATTGCCGTGGAGAAAAGCTTGCTGCTCCCCAATGACAGTTGTTGGAAACCTGCGCAATTTGCAAGTTGGGACGTCAGAGAAGCACCGAAATATGGACAGTTTTCTATTCAAAGATGACACTTGCAGGAGCGCATGATAACCAGCTCATTCGATCTTATGTCGTGCAGCAAACGTGGGTTCCAAGCTTGAAACCACTCGAGGTCTGAGGATTCATTCAAACAAGTCTCGATCCAGGTTGAGAATTCCTGCCATGTTTAGATAATTCTAAGATATCAAGATCAACCACCGCTATGATTGTTGGATTTACATGTAGATTTTTTGTGAGATCGGTGGTGGATGTGGATGCCACCTAACTAATTGACATTTCGTTGATCGAGGAAATTTCCCATTGACTTGCACGTCATTGACCTACAAGTCCCTGTGAACCTCTAGCTATATGAGTTTTGGTATTTTGCTTCCAATCATGGATGTTCGACGCACGATATATGTCGACAAATTGAAGCTCAAAAAAACTAAACGCATCAAATGACATTTATGAAGAAAAAAAAAACATGAATTTTGATCTAACTTTTGAATCTAATTTAGATTTTACTATAATGTTTTACCAGTCTTGTTTTTTTTTTACCAATCATTTAATTTATTTTTAAATCTATTAAATTAAATTTTTTATTTTAAATAAATTTTTTTCTAGTTTAATTTGAAACTCGGGCATTATTTAATTGGATTTGATGATATTATTAAAAAAATATTTTTATATTCTCAACAATTTAATTTTTAAGTTTAGTAGAAAAATAACCCAGCCCGCCCGCAATGGAGCACATACAAATATATTAGTAATAAAAGATATATTAAGGCTGAAATTTTTTCTAGTTTGAAATTTATTTTTATTTAGACTTTTATATTTTATTTGATTTAAATTATCTTGTAGCTTGTGTGTGTTACTTTTATTATCAAACTTTATATCCAAAATCTATAAATTTGTCTGTAGTTAAGAAAAAATGTGATTCAAAGATTTCTTATCTCTTGCTACACATCAGTGTCCAGTGAATTTATAACCTGACTCATGTCCTGCCCTCTTCTTAAGGTTACGGCGTCCAAATCTTGATGTTGATCCGACGGACTACATGTTGTACCGTGTTGTTTCGGGATGAAAAGCATAGCAATTAACAGAGACGTATATAAGCTCTCTTTCTCTCGCTCTTAAAGAGTGGGGAAGGGGTTTTTTTTTCTTTTCTGGTATATATTATTTTTTAAAATATTATTTTTTAATTTAATTTTAACATCAATATATCAAAATAATATAAAAATATTTTTAAAAAAATTGAAGTTAAAAAATTTAGAAAATTTTTAAAAAAATTATTAGAGGGTGATATCAAACAGGACCTCATAAAAATTTTGTTTTTATGGTTAATTTAATTTTTTAAAATATTTTTTATTTAACTCTCAAGTCTCAATGAACCCGAAGGCTACCATAACAAATATGTTTTAGGTATTTTCATTACAGTGGAAAACTAAAAACCTTCCTGATAGGATCTAAAAGCTAACTAGACGACGACAGACTACTTTTTAATTGGTTCAAACGTTGTAATATGTTCAATTTAACCCTTGTGTTTAAGGGCTATTTCAATACAGCCGTACGTGCATCCCCGTCCCATCATCCCCTCCAAAGCTTCTTTCTTGCATTATTTTTCTTGTTCTTGGAAAAAGAGGGAGAGAAAAAAATAAGTGGTCCAGATCTACATCCTTATCCAACAAGGCAAGACGTGGTTTTTTTTTTTTATTTTTTTTTAACATGCATCGATGGAGAAGACATTGACAAATACAACAAACTTCGCTTGGAAGTTAGGGAGAGAAAAAATCGACAGATGGGAAAGCATTACGAGACTAAAACGAGTTGAAGTTTTTTTTATATTTTAAAAGAATTATTTTTTATTTTAAATTAATATTTTTTTTAATATTTTCATATTATTTTGATTTATTAATGTTAAAAATAATTTTTAAAAAATAAAAAATATATATTATTTTAATACATTTTCTAATTAAAAATACTTTAAAAAATAATTATAACCGCATTTTAAAATACGACCTTGATCCATAGATAATTAAAAACTATAATAAAGTCCATACTATTAAAAAAAAAAAAAACCTTTACTTATAGTTTGCAAATACATTGAATGAGAGTTCAAGACTAGTTTAATTTCTCAAAGATCTTAAAGATATCATACCTTTAATTGTTTTTCAAAATTCAAATTAAAAAAAAAAGAACAAATCTTTTTGTTTAATTCTCTATTTGGTAATATGATTTAACTTATGTTTTTAACTAATCTCTTTTACACAAAACAACACCAATTCCAAGTAATTTTTAATAATTTTAATGTATTGAAATTAAATAAATAGAAAACTTAAATAGATTTTTAATTAAAAAACACTCTTGTTTATCATATTGATAAACAAACACTATAAATAAATAATGTATCTTTTTTTTATTATTTTCTATTATGAAACGACGAACAAACCACACTTTATGTTAGAAAGTGGGATCAATCCACTCGCGGAACCATTCATACCTCGATCGACATACATGCGAAGCATCAAGTCAATCACGATCGGTCGACGCCCGTTGTTTTTTTTGTATTTTTTGTCATGTTCGGTCGGTGCCCAGTGAGAAAAATGATTTATTGTCTTTCTTTCTGTTTTATAGTCAACCTCTTTCTTTCACCTTTTTTTATTTCCACGACGAAAACGAGTTCACCGCTTGTTTGTACTCCGACCACGATTAAAAATAAATAAATAAAAGGTAAAATACATTCTTGACCCCAGAAGTTGATAAGAATGTGTAATATTTGTTTCTTGATTATATATTCATCCAAATATTTACGGAACCTTTTTAAATTTTGAATCCCATGACGCATTCAGGCTAACTTTCTATGCCGAGACAGTTTTAATCTCTAATCTGGTTTTAAATGAGTATTAATATCAAAATTGAATGCCAGTCTGGCTCGAAGTTTAAGCTCTGTCGATTGGGGGGTGGGGGGCACTCATTTTTAGGACCATAAGTAAAATATTAATAGTTTTTTTTTTATACCATAACCAAACAATATAAAATATTTTTTAATTTAATTTTTATTATACTATAAAATATAAAAAAATAATTTACTTTTCCAAAATTTATTTTTATTAAAATTCACTTGGAAAAAATAGCCTCTGTCTATAATCAAGGGGACAAGTAGATATTAAGCATTAAACATCACGATGAGTGCAATTGTTAAGCTTAATTTGATGGGTTGATATGGAAATCTGAGATTTGAAATCTGATCCAGCCAACTTTTTAGCTGAGATTAAAAAGAATTTATCTGATTAATAAGTTTTTAACAATTTGACTGACACAGTCTAGACTAATTGAAACCTAGCTAAAAAAAACGAGTGAAATATTGCTGTTTAAATAAAAATGATTGACCGTGGATTAATCCAATGACCTTAGTGATCCATGCTTTTTTATGGGTTGTTTCCTAGGCCAGGTATGATAAATACAAGGAGGAGATGACCAAGTCAATTGAAAATATATTACAATAATTTTTATTTTATTTTTAATATTAACATGTTAAAATTATTAAAAATATTAATTTGATATATTTTCAAGTATGAATAATATAAAAAAGCATATTAAAAAACTGAAGGTAACACAATAACAATTTGGCACTCCCCATTAAATAAACACAACACAACATGTACAACTTTAAGTATCGGATTATAATAATTAAAACTAGAGAGACTATATCAAAATTTAAGGTCAGGTATTACAGGAAAAGTTAAATAACTTAGGAAAAGCACCGTAACTTTCTTTACAAAACACCGTGGATCGCTACCATTTTTCCTACTTTGTTTTTTTTTTTCGTTTTGTTTTTGTTTTTTTGTTGTTTTTTAATTATTTTTATCAGTTTTATCTTTTAATATTAAGATGGTTAAGAATCTAGTTTTATAAATTTTTTTTCTTTTTTATTTTATCTTTCTATAGTGTTAATGTGATTTGTGGGTTTATTAAACTAATCCAAGTTGCCTCAATTTATAGATTTGGTGGGGTTTTTTAACTGAACTTTATTTTTTTATAGTTTTTTTTTCTTATGTCGTTAAAAAAGTAATTTCAGAGAAAAAATATGTTATTAAATATTATAAAGTAATACAAATTAAAGAATGTGGGGGGAATTACTGTTTGTCCAGCACCCATTACATTGTGGATTACAATAATAATCCACGGTGGTTTGCTTATGTTTTTTTTTTACATTTTTTTTTTCAATTTTTTTTTTGTTAATTTTATCTTTTAAATTTGAGATTGTTAAGAATTTAACTACGTAATTTGCTTCTTATATATATATATATAAGTTAACGTGGTTTATAGGTTTGTTAAGGCAACTTAGGTTATCTCGATTTACAAGTTTTGTGGATTTTCTTCTTCTCTTTTTTCTTTTTCTTTTTTGTAATTGAACTTAACTTTTTTATATAGTTTTTTTTTCTCTCATGTAAATAAAAAAAATTAGAGAAAAAACATGTTATTAAACTCTATAAAATAACAAAAATTAAAGGGTGCGAGAAAACCATTATTCATCCACATACACTGCACTATAAATGACAATAGTAACCCGCAATGTTTGCTTTTTTTTTTTTTTTTCTCCGTGTTTTTTAATTTTTATCATGATTTTTTTTTCAAGTTTGTTTTTGTCAATTTCATCTTCTTAATACTTGGATAGTTGAGAATTCGATTTTATAATTTGTTTCTTTTTATTTTACCTTTCTATAATGTTAATATGATATGCCGGTTTGTTAGGGTAGCCCGAGTTATTCTAATTTACAGGTCTGGTGGGATATCTTTTTTTAATTGAACTTGATTTTTTTTATCGTCTATTTTTGTTCTCATATAGCTAAAAAATAGTTTCAAGAAAAAAAAATGTTATTAAACTCTATAAAGTACATGGACCTATTCACATGTTTAACTAATTGACTTGGGTTGTGGGTTTTACAAGTTTAACTTTTTTAAATTAGTTTTTTTTTCATCCTTAGATACTGGATTAATTGAGAATTCAATTTCATAATTGGTTTTATTTTGCCTCCTGTGATGTTATCATATTTTTTAAAAAACATATTGGTACTGGGTTGGTGTTTGATTTCGTAATTATTTATTTTGTTATTACATAGTTAAATAAAAAATACAATCCCAATGAAGTCCATAACTTAGTTCATGGGTTTGGCATACTAGAATGGCTTACTCAATTCACAGCTTTGACAAGTTCACCCACCAATATGATATATATTTTTTTGTTTTTTTTATCTTTTAATTGGTTTTAATTCATTACTTTTCGATTTTATCATTTAATACTAAATTGGTTGAGAAATGTATTGCATTATTTATTTTTATTTGTTTTTTATTTATGGATAATTGTCTAAAATAAATATTTATTTTTAAGTCAATGCTTAAATTTGCAAGTATCTATTTGTATCATATAATTAAATAAAAAAATATAAAAAAATCCAATAAAATACATAATCCAGGTCGAGGGGACGAGTTAGATCTAATTTGTCACCGTCTCAATAATTTTTTTTAAAAAATTACTATCTTGAAGTTTTTTTAAAAGCTAAATTATATTTTTATCGATTATTAAGGATTTATGAAATTGATTAATTTAAATCAAGTTACCTCTCATATAATTTAATTAAAAACTTAAGTTAAATAAATAATTAAATCAGTTTTTTAAAAATTAACACACTTAATTAGATTTAATAACACTATTAAAAAAGTCTCCATGTCCTTAATATAGTTTTACTTTTAAAAAAAATTATTTACCCGCGCGCACCAATATACCAGTCAATTTCTATATATGCACGGGATGCGCAAGTAGTTTACAGAAGTATTCCGGGAGCATGTCATTGCGCGGGAAGGTGCCAGGAAGCTTCCCAACAAAAATTCTCTCTCCACCCCCCCCCTCTCTCTACCCTCACACACTCCCTGTGAAGTGTCAATAAATTCCTAAAACCTTCCGATTGTCTCCTTTTCGCCGCCACCACCGTTCGATATCCGCCAATCACGGTAACATAACCTAATCATTCTAATTTTTTTTTAATTCATATAGCGTATTATCGTTGTATTTTTCCTATTTATAATAAAAAACCCCTAGCAGTGACTTCCTCCGTAACTAACGCCTCCGACATTGCCGCGCAAACCACCCAATCGTCCCACCATTCTCTCGCCTCTCCTCTCGTTCTCTTATGGTTCTGTTTTATTTTTTATTTGTTAATGACTCCATTGTACTTGTGTGTTGGGTTGTTACTAGGCGTTTATTTTTTGGAGCTGGTGGCCTCTCTTCTTCCCGCCGTGACAGCCACCGGGATTTTTAAGTGCCATCTCTCCATGCTGCGACATTAGAATTACAAATTCTTTATATTTCTTTTAATTATTTTACGTAACAAAATATAAAATAGAAGAAGAGAGCTGAAGAGGATAAAGGAGAAGGAACAGGAGGAATCATGAGTAGCAGTTGTTCGTCTAATGGATTGTTGCCTTCTTCAGCATCCCCCCGGGAACAGGATGACTTGGAGGCGAGACCTACTAAGGAGTTTGCACATGATGATCATGATTTGATAGATGAATCTGATCCTTTTGATATTGCTCAGACCAAGAACGCTCCTATCGAGATTCTTCGCCAATGGAGGGTAATTGTTGTTGTTGTTATTATTATTATTATTTCATCATTATTCTTAGTTATAATAACATCATCTTAATTATAATAATAATAATCCGGCATTGTCTGCAGGCGTGCGAGTGTTTTTTATTTTTATTTTGTTAATTGGTTTGAAAACGGTGCAAATAGCTGACAATGCTGGTGTTGTATTGGTATAAGAAAGATGAATGCATTTGGTGTTTCGAGCTTCGTTTGCATCGGAGGTGGTAGAATCTTCTTTCTTAAGAAAAATGAGAAGATGATGCGATGCGATGTTATATGATATAAAATCTTCTTTCTTAAGAAAAGAAGAAGAAGAAGATGATAAAATGCTATGTTATATGATTTCTACATGCCTTTATTATCATGCAGAGACAAATTTGTCTCCTGGTGATTATAATGCAGGCTCAAAGCATAAAGTTATTCAATGGTGGCTTTCTTACTATTAGGGTTCAGAGTTGATGTTGAATTTCATTTTCTTTTTTGGTTTTGTTTTAGTTCTACATGCTGAGTGCATGGAGGTTTAGAAATTGTTGTTGCAGGTTTACTTTTGTATTTTTCATTTCCTGGGTTATGACTAATATTGATTTTGTCTTTCACAGCAAGCAGCGCTTGTGTTGAATGCTTGCCGGCGTTTTCGGTACACCTTGGACTTGAAAAGAGAAGACGAGAAAGAGAAAAGAAGAAGGATGATCAGATCCCAAGCACAAGTCGTAAGGGTAATTTTTCTAACGTTATCAAGCATTTCATCAGGCATTTGAGACAGTAATAATTCGTGATCACTGAATATTTGCTGTTTCAGGCGGCATTACTCTTTCGGTTGGCAGGGGAACAGCAAATTGGTATGTCACCCTCTAATGCTCCTTTTACTATCTTCTTTAAAAGCTTTTAATCCGATTTTGATGTTTGAAATGAGTTTTTTCGTGGAGGTTCTGAATTTGATTTGTTTAAGGCCTCTTTATCCCTTCTCTCTAACCTAGGATTTTTTGACAAAGGAAGCGGAACAGTAAGGAAGATAATATATTCTGTAAAAGTAAAAATCAAGTGGTTTAGTTAAAGATATTTGGCCGGAGATCTATGGCTATCTGTTCTTATAGCCCTCATTTCACTAAAGAATAACTTCTCTAACATTGCATTGAGGTCAACTATTTACTGTGATGGCGAGTGCTGGACAGTGAAGAAGCAACATGCCCAGAAAAAAGCTTGAATCAAACTATTAAGATGGATATATCCAAGTATATGCTAGGACTGGATAAGAGTAATGCATTCCTTGAAAGTTAAACACGGCACAAGTTAGTTTGAGTATTTGAGTGAAGAAGGGGATTGTTTGGTCAAAAAGGATGTGGATTGAAGTAGTGAAGAGAGGAATCATTGTCACAATCTCTCAAATAGAATTTGGAAATAACTAATATAATGGAGGAAGGAATTATTTGCTGTTGACCCCAGTACATGATATTAAAGACTGGATAACTAACATAACCACCAAGTAAAATATTCTTACAAAGTTTTTCTTGTACTTTTTGTAGTCTGCTGTTTGAGAGTTTCAGGGCTGTTTTTTTCCAACTCAAATAGATTATCCATGTTAACTTATTTTCTGCTTCTGAAGTGCTGGGTCCCTCAGCTACACCTCCAACTGCTACTGGTGATTATGCAATTGGACTGGAGCAGCTTCCTTCAATCACCAGGGATCATAGTTTTTCTTCTCTGCAAAAATATGGCGGTGTAAGTCAATTGCAAACATGCTTTCATTATTTTACACTATTTTACCATGTAAGCTTGTTTACATTTTGTGTTATCTCTTCGTCGATCAGGCCAAAGGGTTGTCAAATATGCTGAAAACCAATCTTATGACTGGTATTACTGGAGATGAGGATGATTTGATAAAGCGTAGGAATGCATTTGGAACAAATAGATATCCTCAGAAAAAAGGACGCAGTTTTTTGGTATGTTATGTGGTTTTGATTTTTTTTTCTTATTTCTTATTTGATAAAGCGTAGGAATTGAAGATAGTTTGCTTACAGTGCGCTTTATATTGCAGAGATTCCTGTGGGAAGCTTGGCAAGATTTAACCCTCATCATTTTGATTGTAGCTGCCATTGCATCATTGGGACTGGGAATCAAGACAGAGGTGTGCTTGGTTCTTATTTAAATCTGTTTTTTGTGTTTTAGCTTGCCTAAGCCATATATATGAGGTCTTTATCTTTAACTACTTTGAGTATGTGCACAGTGCATTATGGGGGTAGATCTTCCTCTCCTTAATGCTCCATTTCAGACCTTTTCCTGTTTATACTAATATCTTGTTCACACTTCTCGTTCCTCATAGGGTTTGTCACATGGATGGTATGATGGGGCGAGCATCTCTTTTGCTGTTATTCTTGTCATAATTGTTACAGGTATCGAATTCAATCTTCTTCCAATATAAGGTTCATATAGTTGCTAGCAGAAGGTAGCAACATAAGAAAGTTTGGGACCTTGGGTGCTTATGATTACAAGATTTAGTATGTTGGCATCCATATGGTTACATGTCTGTGGAATGGTTATGCCAAAGACTTCATATTTTGTTCTCTTTCACCTCCTTGAGATCCAAATGAATTGTAAATGATGTTGCTATAATCTTCTCGTCCTGTTCTTCACTGCTGAACTGCTCTGTCCATCATATCTGGAAAAACTTCTATTGGATTTACTCATTCAACTCCATGTGCTGGTTTTTTTTCCAAGCAGTGATTTTTTTTTTTTGTAACCATTGTTTTTCTCTGTTTATTACTAGCTGTTAGCGATTACCGTCAATCTCTGCAGTTTCAAAATTTAAATCAGGAAAAGCAAAACATACAGTTAGAGGTGTGTATTATTGTGATATGAAAATATATGACTGCTTATTTTTTGATCTTCCAATGTTTTGTATCTAAAGAAAGGGAAACATCTGAACCTATGCAGGTTATGAGGGGTGGAAGAACGATGAAAATGTCAATATTTGATATTGTTGTTGGTGATGTTGTACCTCTTAAAATAGGTGATCAGGTGAGGTTTATTTCTGAAGAAATTATTTTTTACGATGCATTTAAATCTTTTAAATTAACTATACAAATATTGAGGTGTTTTACTTAGGTTCCAGCTGATGGACTCTTGATTACCGGCCATTCTCTTGCCATAGATGAATCTAGCATGACTGGTGAAAGCAAGATTGTGAGTTTGCTAAACATCTAGTTCTGAAATTTCTTGATAGCTGAAATCTATTATTTTCAAGTCCGTTCTCTATTGTAGGTTCACAAGAATCAGAAGGCTCCCTTTTTGATGTCTGGTTGTAAAGTAGCAGATGGTTTCGGCACTATGCTGGTAAAAACTGCAGTTATACTTTCTGCGCAGTTATACATCCTGTTCTCTGTTTATTATGATCAGGATGATTCTCAGTTATTTTTATAAAGCATGTCTCCCCTTCCTTTTTATGTTGGTCATGTAATTAACAGCAGCATTTCCTTTTATTTTCAAAATAGTCTAGTATTTGTTATTCAAATATGCTACCTTGTAGATTCATTTCTTCCTGGCCATTTTCAGGTAACTGGTGTTGGAATCAATACTGAATGGGGGTTGTTGATGGCGAGCGTCTCAGAGGATACTGGTGAAGAGACTCCCTTGCAGGTTTCATCTCAATTCTCATTACTTCAACTGTAGATAATGTCAATAAATGTGATTTGATGCAGCTTTAAGGTTATCTTTTTAATGACTGTTAGGTACGATTGAATGGACTTGCAACTTTTATTGGCATTGTTGGGCTTGCTGTAGCTCTTTCTGTGCTTGCTGTCCTTTTGGGCCGGTAGGGTACATGTTATTATTCAATTACTGATTGTTATATTGTTTCTGCACCAACTTACCATCTACAATCTCATCAAATTTGTTAGATACTTTACTGGAAATACAAAAAATCCTGATGGAAGTGTCCAGTTTATCAAAGGAGAGACAAAGGTCAGCAAAGCAATAGACGGAGTGATAAAGATCCTTACCGTTGCAGTAAGTGAAGTCCCTGGATTTGCTTATGCTTATGTTTTATGTGATTTCCTGACTAAATGTATAACCATTTAGGTTACAATTGTGGTTGTTGCTGTTCCCGAGGGACTTCCACTGGCTGTTACCTTGACGTAAGTAAAAGTCATCTCTATAATATTGATGCATACTGATCTAGCAATCACTATCTCATATCCAAATTTATTTTATTTTTTACTCTATTGCTTTGCAGTCTGGCATATTCAATGCGGAAAATGATGGCAGATAAAGCCTTGGCAAGTATCTTTCTCTATTTTCCCCAATGTCATTTTCTTCTGTAATTTCCTTTGATTTGCATTCTAGTTTATGAAACATCATTATCTAACAGCATGGATATTCAGGTTCGTAGGCTTTCAGCATGTGAAACTATGGGCTCTTCAACAACAATTTGCAGTGATAAGACTGGAACATTGACATTAAATCAGGTGGCTTTCACAGTAGGAAGCATGATTACTTACAGAAGCAGGCATGCCACTTTCCGTGCTTGATATTTACTTGTGGATTTTTCATTTTACAGATGATTGTAGTTGAGGCTTACATTGGGAAACAGAAGATAAACCCTCCAGATAACCCCTTAAATTTGCACTCAGAAGTTAGCTCTTTGTTGTGTGAGGGTATTGCACAGAACACCACCGGCAATGTGTTTGTTCCCAAGGTAGCAGTCTCCTTTTCTTTTGTTCTTTGATTTTGTGATTCTTCTCTCATGTTCTCTTTACCTAATCATCATATTTATTATTTCCTAACTTCTTGTTTGAAACCCTTTTTTTGTTGGATATTGTGGATTACTCTGGGAGCATGATTGCCTTTAAAAGAATGAAATCTGTTGTTGACTGCATTCATTTTTGCAGGATGGTGGAGATGTAGAGATTTCTGGATCTCCAACTGAAAAAGCTATCCTCTCTTGGGCACTCAAGGTACAACCTCCAACCATATTCCACCTTCTATATCTAGTATATTTCTTTGTCAAGTAAATTGCACTTACCATCTATGTATTTGTATTTTGTAATTTTGTTTTCAGTTGGGGATGAAGTTTGATGCTCTTAGATCAGAGTCCAAAATCCTTCATGTTTTCCCTTTCAATTCTGAGAAAAAGCAAGGTGGTGTTGCTGTACAAACGGTAGTCTCTTCATTCTAACTTTGCCCCTGACCTTGGAGGTCACAAGTTCATCTGGTGTCTAGCATCATTCATAATAATTTCACTTACATTTTGCATTTGTTGCATTGAAAATATTGCTGTTGATTTGCTTTTTTGGCATCTGTTGCGTGGAAAATATTGCCATTGCTTTGCCTATTGCGAAAGCAATATTTGTCCAGTGATCTCTACTCACTTACAAATGATAAAGTAAGTTCAATAGTTTAAAAAAGCTCAGCTGTGAGGATGTAATTTGAGGATTGTCAGTGCTCTCTAACCACATCAGGACTAGTGTTGTTTGCTAGCTAGACCATATTTTATGATCTCTATCCCCGAAGCATGCCATAAGCTTCTTGCACACTTTTTGAGTGCAACATCTCTCATTTGTGTTCACTGAACTTGTGCACTATTAAGTAATTTATGAGTTGCCATATTCTGATAAACTTTCATTAATTATTTGATTTTGGCAGACTGATTCTAAAGTTCACATACATTGGAAAGGAGCAGCTGAGATGGTTCTTGCCTCTTGTACCAGATATCTTGATTCAAATGGTTCACTGCAATCCATTGATAAAGATATGGTAGTGTTGTTTTTCTGAAGTCTTTTCAAAGCTGATTTCCAGATGTTCTATAGAAAGTATAAATTGCTATTTAATTTACAATTTTGACTCTATCTGAAGTTTACAATTTGTGGACCAGTGTTTGCTAAATTAACAATGCAAATAGTTTGAGTTAGTTGCATGAAACACTCAGTATAAGTCATCATTTGACCATGCATAGGTTAAGAGAGTAATTTAGAATCTCTTAAGTCTTAACATTTGTCTGTATTTTTTTTGGATAATGATTCCTCTTGTAAATCCCTCTGCAGGATTTTTTCAAGGCCTCTATTGATGACATGGCTGCCTGCAGCTTGCGCTGTGTTGCTATTGCATATAGACCATATGATTTGGACAAAGTTCCTACTGATGTAGAGAGCTTGGAAAAATGGGTTTTGCCTGAAGATGAACTTGTTTTGCTTGCTATTGTCGGCATTAAGGTGTACATTTTCACACCTCATTTTCTCTTTTGGATTATGTGTCTCTCTCTCCATGATTGATATGTCGGCCATCATGTAAAGTTGTTATCAGTGTAGATAAGTTTCATATGCTAGATGTTATTTTTCTCCATCCACCTCACATATACAAGAGCCTCATCAATCATCTTTGCACTGCTAGGATGTGAACTCTTTTGGTTTTGACTGCATGTAGAACGAATCAGTTTCATGCTTTGATTGAACTGCCAAAATTTTTATTCTTTTCATTTTAATGACATGCAAATTAACCCAAGTTCCCCTTCTTGGCCTGTCAATAAGTGTCAACTTTCAAGCAGTGTTTATGCTTTACTTGCTATTAACTAATGCATTTGCGTGCAGGATCCTTGCCGCCCAGGTGTAAAAGATGCAGTTAGAGTATGCACAGCAGCTGGTGTAAAGGTTGTTTATTACTTTCCGAAATCAACTTTTAATTTTTACCTTATAAAAATGCTCATTCCATCATATGTATCAATGGATGATGTTTTAAAGACTGGAGTTTGTTATGTACAATGGTCAATAAAAGTGACTTTTTTTATACAAGAAAAGAGCATTATTGACAAAAAATGTAAGAGAAGAAAACAAAGGAATACTCTCCTATAAACCACTACAAAAAAAAAAAGAAGTTACAGAGCTCTCCCATCTCTTTGCATATCTGCAACTACAATCACCTATATACAATATTGTAGAACACCTGGTGAAGCTAGAAGAACTATTTTATCTCAAAGCAACTGGAATGTAAATGGTTATCCTGAAAGATCCTTGCATGTTCCTAATTAGGAGATGCAACAAGACAAAGCAAGACTAGTGCATTGCCTTGGCAACATGCCCCTCTTGGAATTTTGAAAACCCATACTATGACAAGAGCATTTGTTGCTCTAAGTTTAGCATTTCTTATACCTTTATGAAATCTGTTTGTGTGTAAAATCTATCTCATCCATGGCATATTATGATTAATGTGTTTGTGAAATCATAGGTACGAATGGTTACTGGAGACAATATTCAGACAGCAAAAGCTATAGCTTTGGAGTGTGGGATTCTCAGTTCTGGTGCTGATGCTACAGAGCCTAATATCATTGAAGGAAAAGTATTCCGTGCATATTCAGAAAAAGAAAGAGAAATAATTGCCAAGAAAATAACGGTTTGTTCCAAACAGCATGAAATTAACTTTGGAGATTGAGTTAGCTGGTTTGGTTTTTTTAGCATGAAAAAAATGTTTAACTTAGGAGTAATGATGTATAGGTGATGGGGAGGTCATCTCCCAATGACAAGCTTTTACTTGTGCAAGCCCTTCGTAAGGGAGGGGAAGTTGTAGCTGTGACTGGAGATGGCACAAATGATGCTCCCGCACTTCATGAGGTTTGTCATCCTTGTTTCTGTTTTACTTGTGGTTTCATATGTCCAAAATTTCTGGATACATTTGGTAGAGTTTACAACTCCTGCACCTAAAAATTGCAAGGTATTTTGTTTACAACTCATGTACCTAGAATTTGGATCTGGAACTCTAGTTTCCCACCCACATATTAACTTTCTAATGCCTAGATGAATGGATATTAGGTTTTTTTGTGTCCATTGCAGACTAGTAGAAAGGTATCATTAATATAACTGTAGCAAATATCATAGCAGATGATTAATCATACCACGTAGTTCTATTATATCTAAAAGATTGATTTATAGTAGGTGTGACACTTGCTTTCTTCAACATGTTCTGGAAACCTTTTGAAGGCAGGAATAAATGAGTGTCTGTGCAACTTGCATGTTTTGTATAGAGATAGATTTCATGCCAGTATTCGTTCTAGTTCCTAGGGAAAAGTCTTCCCATATTATAGCCTGCAAAAAAGCTAACAAGCTTGAATGTCTTGCATGTTAAGTGATTTTATGCATTATGTGTCTGGGTGGCAACAAAAACTTTCTGGAGATTAAAGCTGTTTCTTTTCCTACATCATGGTCTTGTACTTAACAATTTTCTGCTCTACTTTCCAATTTGTTTAATGCTTCCTTTTCATTTGATTGCACCTTTACTTTTCTGTATTATAGGCTGATATAGGCCTTTCTATGGGCATTCAAGGGACTGAAGTTGCAAAAGAGAGCTCGGATATTGTTATCTTGGATGATAATTTTGCTTCAGTTGTAAAGGTTAGAGAATCCTTGACTTGTTTACATGAGAAAATTATGTGTACCTGTCTTCAAGGGTTTTTTTTTTTTTTTTTTTTTTTTTGGAGGGGGGTGGGGGGTGGGAGAGGGGAGTTTTGAAGTTATCTTTCTTCAGAAAAAAATCCCCTTCTTTCAGTTTCACTTTTCTTTTACTTTTACAGTGAATCTCGATGCTTTGCACTTCAATATACATATTTATCAGTTGAAAGTTGCATATTTGCAAGTTTTATTCCTTTTGGTTTCTTGCTATCATGGAATATGTTGCATGTGTGCAATGCATAGACATGCAGGCCTTTTACTTAGGGTTACAATGTATTTTTGTTTTGAATTGAAAAATCAACAAACCTTGTGTTGTCATGACACTCTTAAGGCCACAATTCTTCCATATTTGGAATGTAATAGAGTTGGCTTCATGGTAAGGCATCCGATAACCCGCGAAGAAACCCACCAAGCTTTGGTTCCATTTCGACGCAGTCATCAATGACATTATCCGGAATGTTCAAAATGGTCTCAATCTCTTGTCGTGGGAAAGAGGTTATTTTGGTAGGGGTTGTAGCATTTGAGACCTTCACTTTATCACAACTTATAAAGAGCTAGGGGCAAAGTTGGTGGTAGTGGTGTTCTTGTGGTGGCATATTGCGTGGGGATCAATTGGGTTTTTTTAAGGTTGTTAAGGGATAGTCTTTGTTTTTTGAGGAGGTTGGGGGAGGGTTTTTTGTGGTGGTTGAGGTGTTTAAAGTGTTGGTGGTGGTATTTAAGGGTTTCTTGGTGGCTGTTGTGCGGTTGGCAGTAGGTTGTTTGGTTAACCGATCGACTGTTTTCTAGGATTCTTGAACTGATTGACTTGTTTCTGGGTGATTTGTATCCATGTTTTGGCAACAATTTCAAAGCAGCAATACGCACTATAATGATAAAACTAGCTAAAATCCAACGGTCTAGTTCAAGTTAAGCAAGTTTAACATAGCATGTAAAAGAACTAAAGTAATCCAACGGTTAGATCAAATGCGATCTTCAAAGAGATAATCTGATCTGAAAACTGACAGAAGCTAGTCCAAGGAGTAAAATTCTTTCCAGAAATGCTGAAATTTAATCTCCACCATTCAGAATAAAGAGGACGTCTAGTCAAACCTCTCTAAGAAAAATGAAGTTGATTCAACGGTGAAAACTAGGCAAACCAAGCTGGCAGCTATGTCTGCCCCAAACCTAGTTTTCCTAGAAATATCGCAAACGACACCAGATAAACCAAATCCGGATAGTGAGGTTGTAGAGTAGGGTAAGGCGCACACCGTATCTGAATTTGAGCAAAATCTAATGGTGACTGGAGAAGTTATGACTCCGGCAACCCATTCTCTTTCTTATCTCTCTTTCAAACCTTCTCTCTCTAGTTTTTCCCTCTTGTTATGTTTTGTGTGTAGAAATTACCTTTTCCTTCTTTCATGTGTAGGTTGTTCGTTGGGGGCGTTCTGTGTATGCCAACATTCAGAAATTTATCCAATTCCAGCTTACTGTTAATGTTGGAGCTTTAGTGATCAATGTTGTTGCTGCGGTCTCTTCTGGTGATGTTCCTCTAAATACAGTGCAGGTCTCTCTCTCTCACTCATGTATTTCTTTCACTTGATCAATTTAATCTTACCATACTGCACGGTCCATGTGTTCAATATAAGGAGCACAATACAAATTCATTACTGCAGGTCTGACCATTGCAAAATTTTATAATTTTTTCATGAATTGTCCAAATTTGCCGATATACTGTTTTAATTATAGCATCTTGTTATCAATGTAGAAGACAGACCAAACCTTTGGTTTTGTGCGTGCTTATTGGTAGAATAGTTGATTTCTAGCATATTGAAGTGCATTTGAGAGAAAAGAACTTGAATTTATATTGAACATGGTTTTAGTCAATTTTGTTTTATCTGTTCCTATCTAGAAAGAAGGAACTGACCATTATTTTATAACTTGTTTTGGTATATATAGCCTGACAAATAATATTTCATTGCATTGATATTATACCTGAATTTGGAAATTTTCCTTGATGCAGAACTAGATTCCTTCTCATGATGAACAAACATTTTAATTCTTGTTCACTTTTGTTGCTCAGCTTCTATGGGTCAATCTTATCATGGACACTCTCGGGGCACTTGCATTGGCTACAGAACCACCAACAGATCACCTTATGCATAGGACACCAGTTGGTCGAAGGTTTGTACTATGGCTTAGCCAATTATGTTATGGTAGAAATAAATCAACAAATGCAAGCTACAGTTAATGTGACTCTTAAATTGCCTGTTCTGTGTACCGTGGCATTTTGATGCTTAATGTAACTTAATGTTGACCCTTGGCCTTGCTTTGGTGGTAAGTTTTGAGGGTAGATTTTTGTTTGATGATTTCCTGTTTAGAAGAAGGGGAATTAAGGTTGCTTTTATTTTGATTATCAATGATGGCAAATTGTGGGAGTTTACAGTTTGCTTAACAATGAGGAACTTCCAAATGTTACAGTCTGAGATCCAACAAAATTTTATGTCTTCTGAATTCTGATTCCAAGAAAAAATGTAGAATCTTGCTTTTGGTTGTGACAAAGTTGTGAGGTTTTCACTTTTGTAGTACATCCAAAGTAGATCAATTTTAGTTTTCCTTTTCTTTTGGTGCGCGCGCGCGCATTATACTATTCTATTCTGATGAAAATGGTCTGTGTACTTCATCGTTATTTTGCTGCCATATTTCTGTCTTTGTAGATAACTATGCACTGCTTTGTCAAGTTGAGAACTTGTTGAGTAATCTATTCTATACTCTGTATTGTATAGAATTGTGTTGCCAACTTGTTGAATTTAAATGGTTGTGAAGAGCTCAGGATATACCAGGTTTTCCTAGGTTGCGGATTCAAGATATTAAATGATTTCTGCTCTACTCTGCAAGCATCAAGTCCCGATAGAGTAGAGTACTTGTTGAATTTAACTACATTGAAATTTAAAATAACTTCTGCACCTGCTCATGGAAAGTAAGAATACACAGGATGATACTGAAACACAGTTTTCAGGCGTAATCCTTTGTTTCTTTGTCATTTTACTTGTGTCTGACCTTTGCTTGTCCTAGAAGTATGGTCCGGGGATTCTCTTGCATATTGTGATAGTAGAAGTTGCATAATGGTTTTCAATGTATTTGCTAATCTTTCTGAATTGATGGATGATGATCTGAATAAATAATCTTCTGCTTGCTCTTTTAGGGAACCTCTCATAACAAACATCATGTGGAGGAACTTGCTCATACAGGTATTTCTTCTCTGAAATGCTCAGTTTGCCTGATGACATATTGAGAGTACTATGGGCTGAGTACTAATGTAGCTCCATGGCTTATTCATGACCTATTATTCTTTTTCATCAATTTCAGGCTCTATATCAAGTTGTTGTTCTCCTTGTGCTCAACTTCCGGGGCTTGAGTATTCTCAATTTGAATCACGACGACAGGAAACATGCTACAATTGTGAAGAATACAATGATATTCAATGCATTTGTTCTCTGTCAAGTAAGTTTTCCACTTGACTACAAGTACCAATTGCTGTATCCTTGAGTCTCGTTAAGTCTGTTGAGTGGAAAATGAAAACGATACCATTATCATTCCCAATTATGCTGCTTGCGAAGAAGCTATTTTTGTCTTTTCAAGATGCAAGGCTTACATTCACTAACTATTGAACTTACAGGTTTTCAATGAGTTCAATGCTCGAAAGCCAGATCAAATAAATGTATTTAAAGGAGTAACAAAAAACCGCTTGTTTATGGGAATAGTTGGATTCACCATCATCCTTCAGGTGAGCAGCCGCCGCTGCATTTTCTTTTGGCTTTCATTATCAGTGTACTGGGAAGTGACAGTGCTATTGCCAATTGCTTTACAGATAATCCTCATTGAATTCACTGGAGACTTTACCACAACTGTGAGACTTAATTGGAAACAATGGCTTATATGCGTTGCCATTGGCATTGTCAGGTTAGTTCAGTCACCAGTTTTTGTAGGATAAGATATATTTTGCATCCTGTCAGCTTAAGTCATGCATGGGTGTACCTTGAATCCGCCTTGTTTTGCTTACGCATCTTGGTTGAATGCTTTCTGGCACCTTTTTTATTTAATTAGATGGGGTGAACTTGGTTGCTTGGGTCGTCTTCTTTTTTATCACTACTGTTATTCTTGGCAAGTCATAAGAATGTTTTGAAGGCTTTGCAAGTAGTGTTTTTTGAAGGCATATGCTGTATTACTGTGTGAAATCATTACTTCCCATCCCGACCACTGCTGCCTGCTTTTTTACAGCTGGCCTCTTGCTGCCGTTGGAAAACTCCTTCCAGTACCAAAGACTCCACTATCCAAGCACTTTAGAAAGCCATTTCGACGATCAAGAACTGCTCGGAATGCATAGATGTCTTAATGAAGGCATGCATTGAACTGATAACCTGACACAGGGCACCGATGCTTCTTGTTCACACAACTGAATGTATATCTCTAACCTCACCATCAATATGGTAAGAAGACTCTTCAATAGTGTGTTAAACAACTGTAAACAATTAAGTCGTGTTATATCCTCTCCGATTACTTAAATTGTAAATTAAGATACAAACAAGTAGATTTGCCCTTTTCATTTTGAAACTTGAACTAGATAGATGTGTAATTTCATTGCGTTTAAAGAGTAACTAGTGATATTTTATCGGTTCCTTTATGTAATTCATTCTGAATAAAGAATGGAAAGATATTTTTATGTGTCATGAATTTTATTTAATGTCATTAGTTATTCACCATAAAATTCTCAGTTCCGGAACGTACATTGATTAGGTTTTGTTCCTCTTTCTTGCAATTGAATTGAATGCAATAAAGTGTATGTATTTTTTCTATGTCCTTTCCAAGCCCTGGAAAGGAATATCGGGCAAAGTTAAGCCTAGATGGAACACCATGATCGACAGACCTCGGCACTTTCTCATTGATGGCGAGTCCTACAAAGAATGATGATATCACGAGTTCACTCTTGAATATTTATGATGGATTTCTATATTGAATATTTATGCGTATTTGTTTTTTCCCACAGCAATCTGTTTCAATGTTTCTGTGTGTAAACTAGTAATTATGGGACGATAAAACGGTCAGATTACACACACTGGTTGCAGGAGCATAATTGTTAGACATGTAATGGGGATTGACTCGTAAATGGGCAAGGGTTTGGGTTGTTAGGTCAGTTTATAGATTGTTTTAATTAAAACAGCATCGTTTCATCCTCTGATGGTGACCTAGCTAGCTTTGATCGCTAGTATTTTCTTTAGTTTAATTTGAAACCCAAGAGTAAATATCTTTTTACCGGGCTAGGCGTGAACGCACTAAAAAAGAAGTAACCTGCTTGTTTTGCTTGAGGATTCTTCTGAGATCACCGCGTGAAAAAGAAAGGGATTTTGGTAGAATCATGTACTTAATAGAACAACTGAAACAACGTCCAATGGAGTAGATTGAACCGGAACAATAACGAATCAAGGGCAGGACTGGTACAAATGAGTCCGTACTCGGCAGCCATATCATTTCTCTCTTGTCCCCTCCAACATAATCATTGGTAATTACGCAAGAAAACTGAAAATGCACTAGAAACCAGCAACGAACATATAAATCATGGAGACCAACTTGATTGCTCCTAAATGAAAGTCACTAAAAGTGGGATTTTTGGTAATCATTTGCATGGATTAGCAGCTGATCCAAATTCAAAGGGTCATGTTGAGTCGAACCGAGCCATAAAAGTTCATCTTGTTGCTGCTCACTAGCTCTCTCTCCATTTTCTAGTTGTAGTTGTTGCTGAGCATTGTGAACTGCTAATTCACCCTTTATCTTCACCAACTCAGATTGAACATCAATTATATGCTGTTGCAGCTGAGATATGACTCCAACACATCCATAAACTGGGTCTCTTGCACGTGATGCTGCCTCAATTGACATGCATTCTGCTGCATCATAACGTAAATGCACTGGAAGTTGCTGCATTCCACACCAATCCAAGATTATAAAAGAGTGAGCACACCATATCGCAATCAATATTATCTATCAATCGTCACTAAAGATTAAAAATACGGATAGCGCTATGAATCCCAAAATACTCATCGCCAATGAGCTTCTTAGATAATATTAGATTATTTGATAGTTTGATGTCACGTCAGATGCACTAGTTAAGCATGGTTGGAAGTTTTTGAATGAATAGCGTCTTTAACTAAAAGAAATGGTGAATGGATGCTTAGTTGTGAGGGGAAAGAAATTTTACTACGATATATACTCTTAGTTGATGAAATTATTTGCGTGTTGGCATGGTTGGATTGATCATGAATTAGTTGATGAGTGGAGATTTGTATATAAAAATACCTTTAGCAATTCAGTAATCTTGCTGGCACCGAAGACTTTATGGACATTAGCAAATCTTTGGGGATTGGTTGGAGGAAAATATGGAGCCAAGACACAATCTTGACGACATCTTCTTCTCAAAAATCTGCAAGCTGCACATCTTGTTGAATTGGACATTGTTGGATTCTGTAAGATCTGTTAGAATATTTTGTTTCAGAAAAAAGGGTCTGAATCTTTTTGAATGATTCTTGCAAAGATTTTGTTTGTAATGTCTGTATATAGGGGGTTTTGTTTTTGGCTTAGAGTTCCGAGCTAGGAAAGAGCTCAACGGCTACTACCTTTTCCAAAATACTCTGAAAAAATAAGGAAACTTAGTTAATTATGAGCAGAATTCCTTAAATCAGTTTTTCATTATCTTCATTTGATAGCTTCCTTTACTGGTTCAGCTGTTCGATTTTGCTGCTAGCTAAACAAATTTTCTTAGATTAATTCATAGTATTAATTTTGGTACGGACCCTTGATTAGGTCAATCATTATTTTGGTAAGCCACAGACCAATTAGCAATTAGCCCCCACAAATGTAGATTGTTGGCGGCTGCTTTCTTGTCCCTACGAAAGCCCAGATTGGAAAAGGGTAGTAGATATGATCCAAAAATGTTCATCAACCAAAGAAAAAAGAAAAAAGAAATCCATAAATGTCGATGTTCTCCAATTCTGAAGCCTTCAATGGGATTTTTCCAGCTTTGCATATGGAACAAAATCAATGGAGGAAACCTGGCCTGTCTTTCTTTCATCTTCCAACTTATGTTACACAAACCTAAGCTTACAGTCCAAGCCTAGAACATCATTCAAACAATTACAAAACCACCTCATAAAATGCAAACTGGTTTTACAATAAACAACTTATACTTCAAAGTTTTACAAAACATCAAACAAATTCTTGAACATAACTCACAAAACTACCTGTCCTATTTATATAGAACCATCTTTAAAAAATCATATGAAAACAGTAAACTTCTGTTTTGGGGCGCTTTCACTCCTAAATAGAAGTGTGGATGATGTAACTCAAATGTTCATCTGCTTACTAGAAAGGCTTGACTGAAGCAATGGAGAAAGTAAGAACTATTATTGAAGACTACAACAAAAGCTGCATTGTGCTCTCTTCAGGGTTTTTGGCATTGATTACTAGCAAAAACAGGAATGTGCCAAGTGGTTCTTCTTGGAGATGTAGGGGGAGAAATGGTTTGTAACAGAGGAAGAGGTGCCAGGAATGTCAGCTGGAACAAGTATTTGAGTCTTACCGGATGCTATTCTCTTACCAGCTACGTTGGCATAGAATAGGCCAGAGATGGCTGGTACAAAGACATCACTTTGAGAACACATGTAGAAGTCAATAACCTTCTCAAACTCTGAATCTTCAGATTCAAGGAATTTTGCCTTCTTATCTGCAGGCAATATGCTTTCCTGAAAAAGTTTTCAGGGGGAAAGAATGCTTTAGACTAACTGGAAGGAGAAAACATTAGAAAGGGGAAACCAATGAAAAATGCCTAACCTTTGTATAAGTTTTTGGGAATATATCTTTCAGAACATCGAGGCTGTCATCCCATCTTGGCTGAGTGAGGTAGATTGTGGTATCCTTGCCAAATCCAATCTTCCTCAAAAATATGGCAATCTCCTGTGCATTAAAACAACTCTTTGTTCCAGTTGCACTGCTTCCATGGCAACCTTTCTTGTCCAATATCTCAACTCTCAAGTCAACAGCAATAAATCGTCCATCAGATTTGCGACTCAAAGTTCTTAGTCGCTCAATCATGGAGTCAACCACTTCATTAACCTCTGGCTGCAACTCTAAAGTTCCAAACATTGCCAAACATGCAACTGGATCACTGGCACTTGTTTTTGTGGTCTTTCTCATATTTACTGAAGGGAAGAATGTAGCCAGTCTTACGTTGCTATTTGTTCTAAAGACAGGTTCGATTTGCTCAGCAATGTGATCCTCTGAAACTCGATTAGGGACTTTGACAACAGCAAAATCTCGAATTGATACATCCTCAGGCAGACCTTTAACCACTTTGACTACCCCGACTAGGCTTTTAACAAATTTCTCAACATCATATATTTCTTCAAACTTCCTGTAAAATGTCAATTTTTTTAGCATGCACCCAAAAGCTCTCAATGAAATTAACTCACTACCTGATCATAATTTGGAAACTTCTTCAGAGATCACAATTTTATGGTCCTTTATCTTAAGCAAACCAACACTCAACAGTAACATTTTGAAAAAACTAGCCAATTCAGTTGGGCAGTGAAGCAACGTCGGACTGTACATGCCTTAGGAGGTTTACAATAAGGCATCAAGCTTTGAAAATGAATATAATTAGATAAATATGAAACTGGGAAATATTTCACATACAAGTTTCCAAATGCAAATAATAGGAAGGTTTAATTAGTAAATTCGTAGAACATTTCCCCTAAAAGAGATGGGTGAAGTTGCCATTTCCATTGTTGTTCCATTGGAGATAGCAAATGATCTAGGAAAGAAAGGAAAGAAAAGAGAGAAAGAAAGTTCTATAGTTGTGGTTGAATTAGTAACAGGAAAAATCTTATTTGCAAAGGAAACATTACCCCAGCGTATTAAAATAAAATCGAGAAAAACAAAATAGCAAAGCTAGATACTTCTTCAGGAATTTACCATCCGGATCATCTCAAACAAATCTAATGGCAGAAAAAGGGCCAGTGACTTTATTTTTTTATGTTCGTTCCAAAAAAATAGAAGGTGATTGTCATGAAAGTGACATGCTGCAAACCTTTCATCTCCTGGTTTGTTCCCCCTAATGTCAGGAAGTACAAGAGTTGCTCCAATATATCTTGCTACTACAACTGCATCAGCAATCTGGAGAACACAATCACCGGCAAAGAGGTATAAATATTTAAAGGAGTAGAACAAGAATGGAAAGCAGATGTTTCATTGATGAAGGCAGAATCCTTCTGCAAATGAAAAGAAGATTCAAATGGCTACTTAAGATACCTGTGAGACATGGTACTCAGGACCATTAGTTAATGAGAAAGTGACAAACCCTTTCGACTCTACATCACCTGTTAAAATGGTGAGAATTCATGAGAAGTAGAAGGAAACATTATAAAAGATTATGTAGTATATCAGTGAGCGCACTTATAGGAATAAATACCACATAAAATTCTCAGCAACTATCAAGTTCACAAGTAAACCTACCAAAATTTGACTCTTTCCAACATGGTTTTAGCTCTAGGCCACCCTCCACCCATGGCCCATTTGTACTCTTTTTCGAAAATGTCACAAGACCCTGCTCTGAAACCTTCTCACTATCAAACTCGACGTCCCTAGCTCCAGGAAATTTCCCCTTTACAAAACAAAAGACAAAAGAATAAAAAGGTGAATCATATATAGATCCACAGCAAATGATGATTGGATGACAGGTTCCGTCACAGAGTAAGAAAATAGACAATGGCTCAAGTATGAAGTGGAAATTATCAAACCCTATAATTACTAACTTTGCTCCAAGAGATGTCGTAAAGAACAAAATTGAAACCTCAAACATGAGAGGAAATTTTAAAAAAAATACGAGAAAGTTTCGAGAGCCTAAACAATTAGAAGAAAAAAATAAATTCAATCCCTTTGCTTCTTCTATATCATCAGTAGCCCAAAAGAGCAATAATGTTAATACATCAGCTTAATTTAATCTCAATATGAAGGAATGAAAATAAGAAAGAAGTCAGAGATTAAACGGATTAATATAACAGTTACAATACCTTAAAGATCGTACACAAATTCAACAGAAGAACAAAGATTGAATGAAACAGCATCCGGAGGCTAATGGGAATTTGACAAGTAAGGGAAAAATGAACTACAAGCACCACAAAGCCACAGCATCTGGGCCAAGAACATGCAGATCTTATTTCACTAAACTACAAGAGCACTGATATCAAATGAAACCCCATAAAGCCTGTAACTTCAGAAAGAAAATGCAAGGTGGGAAGAAGTGAACCATCAAAAGGGCTTAAAGATCTAAACCCATACTAAAACCCCATCAAGAAACACAGCTTCAAATGGGAAAAAAATTGAAATTTGAATGAGCAAAAGATCACATACACACATGGAACAAAGCACCATAGAGAATTATGAAGAAGGGCTAAAAGGGATTTACCTCGACAGAATCAAAATGGTCTCTCTTGATCATGTTACCAAGCATTACAAACATAGTTAGAGTCAGCACCCCAGCAACCACCTGTCTCAAATCCACGCCCATTCTCTCTATCTCTCTCTAAGTGCTGTTAATGTGAATAAAGAGAGGTATTAGTTGACACGAGTGAACAATTTCCTTTTTCTAAGGCCTGGTAATTATGGGGTTTGTGTGTTTTTAAGAGCTTATTTGGTGCAGGTGGTGGTGTAAATGAGAAGGTGGAGACAAAAGTCTGAAAGATAGAAAGAGACGGAGCTGACACACGACATATACGAAGAAGACACTCCTCTCCCACCATTCATGTGTGTATCTATAGAGAAAGAAAGAGAGAGTATACAACACAACAGAACTGTAGTCTACATACTCTCTCACCGACACTTTTGCTAAGAAAATGATGGGCTGCCTAAAATGCTTTGCAAGTATATATTAAACTAAACTGCCATTTCTGTGTTTTAGAGATTTAGAGTGTGTTTGGTATTGCGGTAGCTGTTGTGGTTGTGGTTTGAAAAAAGTTGTTTTATAAAAAATGCTTTTAGTTGAGGTTGGTTTGAAAAAATAGGTGTTTGGTTAAAACTGTGGTTTAAATTGAGGTTGAATAAAAAGTAGTTTAATGTGTTTGGTTAAGAATGCTTTTAAATTGAGGTTATAAAATAATTTTTAAATATATATATATTAATATTGATGATTTTTAATTTAAATATTGTGAATTTAACTATTGCTATTATATCATGAAATAAATCATACTTAATATAAAAATATTTTTTATTATTCTTTAAAACCATCTACAATTCCATTACGTACAAAATACATCCTACAAGAACTACAGTTTTCATAATTGTTTTAGCGTATAATAAAATTAGATAAAATATTATCAAGTATAAAATTCATTCTAAACTAATTATTTTTTTTTTTAAAAAAAAAAAACTTAACTCATTAAATTAAATTAAATTAAAAAAAAAAATGACTGCAGCGCAAGAGAATTACGTGATGAACAGTGCGCTGATGAACACTGTTCACGTAATTGCACTGTTCATTGAACAGTGCAATTACGTGAACAGTGCAAGAAAAGCAGCCTTCGGCTGCTTCTTAAAAGCCTGCGTTCCTAACACAGAAATTAGTGGGGCCCATGAACAGTATCGGTGGTTTTTCTATTACCAAACACTTGCCTTCTGCGTTTTATATTAAACGTGATTCTTAACGCGTAAACAAACGGACTCTTAAGTGGTTTCTAAAAGCAAAAGGTAGATTGGGATGGTGTTAGTTGTTAATTTTTAATGGATTTTTTATTTAGAAATATATTAAAGTAATATTTTTTATTTTTTTAAAATTATTTTTATATAAATATTAAAATAATATAAAAAAATTAATTTTAAATAAAAAATTTTAAAATTTACCCAATTTCTATTTAAAATAAGACTTTATTTTTTTTCTGTCACTATTAGAATTTTAATTTTATATATTTTTAAATAAAATTTATTTTAAAAAATAATTATTATCATATTCTTAATAATCTCGTTAACAATTATTTTATAATTAATTTAAGCAGAGTAACTATTAAACTTACAAGTTAAATCTAATTCACAACTAGGATTGATATTGAAGTGGTTTGATTTAAAGTTCGCTGTCTATATCATAATTCATGAAAACTTTATATTAATTTCCCAGTACAATTTTTCCAGGATATTAAGATAATTTCTGAAAACAATCCTGGTCCGATAATCGGATGGTATCCCACATATTTGCAATTTTAATATGCTCATAATCAATTTCCCAAGTAAAAAACTTTATTAAAGTTATAAATAACCTGTTTTGTCCTTATATATATAACATTGTTTGTATCTAAATTAACTGAATTTAATGCATGGATGACTGTCTTTCCAGTCATAAACAGGGTGCAGGTGGTGTCATTATGAGTAAAATCATTGCCTCTTCCCCTCTTTTGGAAGTTGGTGTTGGCACTTGGCATGCTTTCTTTACCTCTTTCTTATTTTCCCCCACCCCTATCTAGATTCTAGGTAGATGGGGGCACTGAACCTTTTTTTTATTTTTTTTTATTATTATTATTATCCACTTCACAGGAGTTTCAATAAAATCGAGTTCTTAAAACTTGATTGGAAATTGATTTCAATTTTTGTATGCAAATTAAATTCATAAATATTTTAATCATTAAAACAAGAAAAATGAATCATTACTCTCACTCCACTTGTGAAGACATGTTTTATTATATGTTAAAAGAATACATTGAAAAAACAGTGTGGTAGAACTTGGATTACCATGTAGATTGATTCAATACATGGCCAATCTAGAATCTAATCGATATAAATTAAAAAAAAAAATTAATGAATTAACTCGATTTAAAATTTAAATTGACATGTAATCTGATTAACCTGTGATAAAACTCAAGCCTTATTTTAAATTATATTGTTTTGACGCTGCTTGAAAAAGTATATTAACTCTGTTAATCTGAACAAAAACCTTGATCTGGATCGGATTAATTACCGGATTGAACTGTATTTTATAGCTACGAGAAAATTAAATACAAGTCAGTCATTGAAGTATAACCTGGGAAAGTTGGGAAAGATACGCCATGGATTAAAGAAGAATTTTGTTTGATAAATATTGTTGCGTGGGATTACTGTACCAAGAACCAAAAGAGAAGGGGGGGAAAAGGCGTGAATACAAACAAATCCGAGAATTAATGCAACAATTATCGCCTTAAATCTGCAACCCTCCAGAAACAGGCGTGATCCATGGGAAGTAAACATTTAAAAGCGACTCCATCTGATAAAGACCCACACACACACAGAGAAACACAATTGCTGGGTCAACTATATTTATTAAATATACTCCATGATTTTTTAGAAACAACCGTTTTATTCTATGATTTTTTTCAGAAAGGGTGCGCATAACAAAGGAAATTTCATGATTTTTAAATTCATTTACCAGTGAAGAACGTGTGTTTAGTTGAAAAAACAACAGCAAAATATATAAAAATAAATATGTTTTTATAATATAATTTTGCAATCTTATCGTTTCAAAATAAATTTTTTTTATCTCAAAAACTTCCAATTTTTTTTTATATTGAAACAGTAACAAAATACACACTACTTGAAATCTTAAAAACACTTCATTAAAAATTCTGAAAAATAAAACTCAAATTATCAAGATTTTTAAATTTATTTTTTAAAGATTATAAATTTAAATCTCATAAATTTCAGAGTTACATATTCGTTAATTTTAAAATCTATAAAATTACAAAAAATAAACACAAGCTGAATATTCATATTAATAAATTACAAAAAAATAAAAAATACAATTAAGAGTTGATAGTGTTAGTATAATATCGTCATCGTCGACTCGTCGTTATATTAAGTGGCGAGTATTTTATTAAAAAGGAGATGCAGTAAATCTAGGTGCGGAGAGAACGCGACTGTTCAACCTCCTCCACGTGTTCTTGGTCAACGATTCCACAGTCGTCAGATTATTATTCAAGAGCTTTTCAACTCTCTCAACTAATCCTTAAGCTTTAACCAAAAAAAAAGACCCAAGCTAGCATCACAAAATGGACCGTAGTTTTTTCTCTATATAATTGTTAAGAAAACATTTTAGATAATCTTGTTTGTCTGCCCATCGTGTCAAGTCTGGCCCTCTTACCATTCCACTTGTTATTAGGATTAAATATTTCTTGTAATAATTAAAGGGTGGTCCATGCATCACTGTTTTTTTATTAAAAAAAAAACAAGTAAATTCAGAAAATCATAGCATTTTGCTTGAAAAAGAAGGGTGGCAGGTAGAAAAAAAACTTCCACGTGACACTTTATCTCTTCATGGACTTTCAAGAGTAATTCACAAGACTTCTCCATCGAAGATCTTCTGATGCATGAGTTCATAATTCAAACAAACAATCTTTAAAAAACAATCAGTAAATAAACAATTATTCTGACAATTCACATGTGAAGAGAAGGGCCCATTTATAATTCAAACAAGATTGAAAAAGGTATCAGGGGTCCATCAGTATTGGGTCAGCCACCTCATAACCCATGGTTTCGTGGGCAAATGTCGGATCTCTCATAACAGTCAAGATCTGGATGCTCGAGATGCCATTGCAGGATCATGGGCTGAGTGAATTCTAAACAGAGCAGGCATTATCCACATGAGCCCTCACAAACCATTTTTATCAAACATGTCCATGCGCGGGTGAACCCAATGGCATGCTAAACCAGAATCTTACTCCAGTTCTTTAAAAATGATTTTGGATATTTATCCGGTCTAGCCTTGGTGGCCCATACATTGTTTTGCTGCCTTTCAATGTTAGAACCAGACATTGGCTTGCGGCACACAGGGAGTGAAGGAGTCAATAACAAACCAGTTCTAACAAATTGGTATCAGAGCCTCCACTAGGCCTGAAACTCAAAAGCGGTAGTTCTTGAAAACTCTTTGCGGCAGCACAGAAAGATGACTACAGAAGGAAGCTTTGTCCAGCCAGCGATTCCAAGATTCAATGGTCATTATGACCATTGGAGTATGTTAATGGAAAACTTCCTTCGATCCAAGGAAATGTGGGAACTGGTGGAGAATGGATACACTGAGGCAAGTGGATCAATGCAAACTGAAGGACAACAAAAGAAGAACGATGAGATAAAGCTGAAAGATTTGAAAGTAAAAAATTATCTATTTCAGGCAATTGATCGAACGGTTCTTGATACTATTCTCAAGAAAGACACTGCCAAGAATATATGGGATGCAATGAAGAAGAAATTCGAAGGAAATGCAAGGGTTAAGAGATCTCATCTTCAAGCTCTCCGCAGAGAGTTTGAAACACTTGAAATGAGGTCTGGTGAAGGAGTGACAGAGTACTTCTCCAGAGTCATGATAGTGGCCAATAAAATGAGAACTTATGGAGAAGACATGCAGGATGTTAAAATAGTTGAAAAGATTTTACGATCGTTGACTGAGAAATTCAACTATATTGTATGTTCTATTGAAGAGTCAAAGGACATTGATGCTCTCACTGTTGATGAACTACAGAGTTCATTAACCGTCCATGAGCAGAAATTTGTGAGACATAAAAGTGAGGAACAAGCTCTGAAGGTGACGTATGAAGGAGGCAGAGGTCGTGGCCGAATTGCTTATCGAGGAAGAGGACGAGGGAGAGGAAGAACAGACTTTAATAAAGCAACAATTCAATGCTACAGATGCCATCGACTTGGACATTTCCAATATGAATGTCCCACGGTGAACAAAGAATCATTTTATGCAGAACTTGATGAGAAGGAGGAAATGCTTCTGATGGCTTATGAAGAGAAACATCAAGCCAGTAGAGAAGATGCATGCAACAAAGCAACAATCTAATGTTACAGATGTCATCGACTTGGACATTTTCAATATGAATGTCCCACTGTGAAGACAGAATCACGTTACACAGAACTTGATGAGGAGGAGGAAATGCTTTTGATGGCTTATGTGGAGAAACATCAAGCCAGAAGAGAAGATGCATGGTTCCTTGATTCAGGATGTTCTAACCACATGTGTGGCTATAAAGCCATGTTCAGTGATCTAAACTTAGAATTTCGACATTCTGTGAAGTTGGGGAATAACACAAGGATGAATGTAATGGGTAAAGGAAGTGTGAAGATACTGCTGACTAGCATCAATCACATTATTTCTGAAGTGTATTATGTCCCGGATTTGAGAAATAACCTCCTGAGCATAGGCCAGCTGCAAGAAAGAGGGTTAGATATCTTATTCAAAGGTGGAACCTGCAAGATATTTCATCCAGAAAGGGGATTGATAATCCAAACCACCATGAGCATAAATCGGATGTTCATTTTGTTGCCTGACTCCCAGCCCTCTTCTCAAGAACAAGCTGATCAATGCTTCCTCACAGGAACACAGAATTTGTGCCATCTTTGGCATCGAAGGTATGGACACTTGAGCTACAAGGGTCTAAGAACTCTATCATACAGGAACATGGTGCGTGGTCTCCCTCCACTCTCAACCTCAAATGCCATCTGCACTGATTGCTTGAAAGGAAAGCAACATCGTGACCCCATCCCAAAGAAAAGCACCTGGAGAGCATCTCAGAAACTGGAACTCATCCATGCTGACATTTGTGGGCCGATCACCCCTACATCCAACAACAACAAGAGGTATATTCTGCTATTTATAGATGACTACAGTAGGAAAACCTGGGTATATTTTCTGGTAGAGAAATCTGAGGCCTTCAGTTCATTTAAACACTTTAAGTCCATGGCTGAGAAACAAACCGGCTTGTTTGTTAAATGTCTTCGCACTGACAGAGGAGGAGAATTCATTTCAAATGAATTCAATGAATTTTGCAAACACAATGGAATTAAGAGGCAGATGACAACTGCCTATACCCCGCAGCAAAACGGCATAGCAGAGAGGAAGAACAGAACCGTAATGAACATGGTTCGATCCATGATTTCTGACAAAAACATTCCCAAAACCTTCTGGGCAGAGGCTGTAAACTGGGCAGTCTATGTTCTTAACAGGTGCCCCACGTTGGCAGTAAAGGATGTTACACCAGAGGAAGCCTGGAGCGAGATGAAACCTTCGGTGGATCATTTTAAGGTCTTTGGTTGCATAGCACACGTCCATATTCCAGAAAAGAGGAGAACAAAGCTTGACAACAGAAGCATTACTTGTGTATTATTGGGGGTTAGTGAGGAGTCAAAAGGTTACAGACTTTTTGATCCTGTGGCAAAGAAGATCATCGTGAGCAGGGACGTAATCTTTGAAGAAGAAAAATCGTGGAATTGGGGTGAAAACTGTGACCAGCAAGCAGTGGAAAATTTACACTGGGGTGATGACGATGAAGTCTTGGCAAGGGAAAATAGCAACAGAGGAGATGGTGTTGATGATGCTGGTGTTCCTGATGGAAACAATCACAGAGAGGGTGTTGTAGAAGAAGAAGCTGGTGACACAGGAGCTGAAACAATAAATCACAGAGAAGGTGGAGAAGGAAGTAGGCGGGACAGTGAAACTATGCAGCATGACAGTGCAACCATGCAACATGGAGAAAGAAGTTCAAGGCGAGACAGTGCACCTTCGCAGCATGACAATAAAACCATGCAGCATGGAGAAAGAAGTTCAAGACGTGACAGGCAGCCTCCCACGTGGATGGAAGATTATATCACCGATGAAGGATTGTATGAGGATGAAACAAACATGGCACTTGAGGTGTCAACAGATCCCTCGGTTTATGAAGAAGTTGTGCAGAAAGCAGACTGGAGGGTGGCCATGAACAGTGAGATTGAATCTATTGAGAAGAATAAAACGTGGACACTCACCGAATTACCAGCGGGAACAAAAAAAATAGGGGTGAAATGGGTTTATAAAACCAAATATGATGAGAATGGGAAAATCGAGAAGTATAAAGCTCGGTTGGTGGCAAAAGGGTATTCTAAAAAATATGGTGTAGATTATACAGAAGTGTTCACCCCGGTAGCAAGAATGGATACAGTGCGAATGATAATCGCTTTGGCCGCGCACAGAAATTGGATAATTTCTCAGTTGGATGTCAAATCGGCGTTTCTTCATGGCGAGTTAAGTGAGGAGGTTTATGTAGATCAACCAAGAGGATATGAAAAGAAAGGGAGCGAGCATCTGGTTTACAAACTGCATAAAGCACTGTATGGATTGAAACAAGCTCCACGAGCTTGGTTCAGTCGAATTGAAGCACATTTCATTGGCGAAGGATTTCAGAGATGCGAAAGTGAGCAGACCTTATTTACAAGAAGAACCCAAGAAGGAAGAATCATCATTGTGAGTATCTATGTCGATGACTTAATCTTTACCGGAAATGATGAGGTAATGCTATCTGATTTTAAAAACTCTATGTTAAGGGAGTTTGATATGACTGACTTGGGAAAAATGAGGTTTTTCCTTGGAATTGAGGTGTTACAAAAATCTGATGGCATTTATATATGTCAAAGGAAGTATGCTTTGGAGATTTTGAGAAGATTTGGTATGATGGAGAGTAATTCGGTGGAAAGTCCAATAGTTCCAGGATTTAAGATAAGTAGAAATGAAGATGGAAATACTGTTGATGAAACTCACTACAAACAGTTAGTGGGTAGCTTAATGAATCTTACTGCCACAAGACCCGACATGATGTTCGTTATTTGCCTCATAAGTAGATATATGACAAAACCTATGGAGATTCATCTACAAGCAGCTAAGAGAGCTCTTCGATATCTGAAAGGAACTGTGAACTATGGGATTCATTATCAAAGGGGGGGAGAAGGAGAGTTGTTAGCATTCACGGATAGTGATTATGCTGGCGATATGGAGGACAGAAAAAGCACATCCGGTTATGTTTTTCTGATAGGTTCAAGTGCCGTCTCATGGTGTTCGAAGAAACAACCTATTGTGACTTTATCAACAACGGAAACGGAGTTTGTGGCGGCAGCAGTATGTGCCTGCCAAGGAGTATGGATGAAGAGAATTTTACAGGAATTGGGACACTTAGATGAAGGTTGTACAACCATAATGTGTGACAATAGTTCAACTATTAAGTTGTCTAAAAATCCCGTAATGCATGGTCGCAGCAAGCACATTGATGTGAGGTTTCATTTCTTAAGAAACCTTACCAAGGAGGGTACAGTTGAGTTAATTCATTGTGGGACTCAGGATCAAATCGTAGATATAATGACCAAGCCGTTGAAGCTCGAAGTATTCCAAAAGCTTCGGAAGTTACTGGGAGTATGTGAAATACCACCTTAATATAAACTAAATGCTTGTGGAGCATTTAGTTTAAGGGATGGAATGAAGGAGTCAATAACAAACCATATTCTGGTTATTAGAATCGATTAGTATAAATAACAGAATAAACAATCAGTTAGAAGGATAACAAAATAGAGTTAGCATATCTTTCTGTTGAGTTAGTTATTCCTTCTGTTAGTCAGTAACGTGTATTACAGGTTATATAAAGCCAAGGATGATTGCTGAATGAAGTAATTTCAATTCATCACAATTCACGTATATTTCTTTATCATCCACAGTTCTAACAGGGAGGCCCTTTATCCTTTTCAAGGTGACATTCGTCGGAACATCAGAAAGAAACGGAAATCCTCTGACACTAAGGTTCCCATTGGACATATCAAATTATTTTTCTAAACTCTCCTGTCTGCTAATGTCAAACGGTGGATCAGCAAGATCATTCGGGGAGCCATAGCAGAGCAAAACAGAGAGACTACTACAAGAAGAACAGAACATTTAAACGTTGGGAAACCGTAGGGTTTTATTGGAAAGCACCGCTAGGAAAATAAATAAATTTTTATGTACTAGCTTTACAAACATACACACACAGAAGAGAAGAAGCTCTCAGTTGCACGAAAACAAATACTTGTAACGGAAAAGGTGATGCATACGTGTAGAAAAAATCAAGAAAGCTTGGCAAGCGGCAATGGCAACTGTTTGGCACTAGAGACGTGGAAGCTTGAAAGTTCCAAGTGACACTACACCTTCCCTTGCGTCTTTTTTGTTTTTTGTTTTTTGAGTTGTATTTATTGGTTTTTTAATATATTTTCAAGGGATTTCTTTCAATTTTACCATGTCATGATCCCAAAAAAGTTTAACAGTAGATCAGACTAGGATGTTTAAACAGGATTGTTGAGCTCCGATGAACAAAATACGATGTGACGGGGGGGCATTGAAATGCAGAATTTATAGTCCTCCGCAAGACCTGAGGTGCTTGTTTTCTCGATTTCTTTGTCTTTTTTGTGGCAATAATTTTTGGAACACAAGCAAAGAGCACATGTCCTCTCTCTTAACTCTCAAGATTTTTCGATGCATCAAAATACAATAGAAGAAAGAAATTTGATATGCGCAATACTTTTGATCTTCTGCAAGAAATCATCGACTAGCAATAGAATCCATGGCCCGTTTTTTCCAGTACCATCATGACCATCAACATCAGAAACGAAAGAGAGAGCTCATGGCGGATTCCTTCTTTGCATATCTTGACGTCGTCAATGGAGATCCTAAACAGGTAAGTTTTTGTTTGTTTTTTTTTTTATTTTTGCTTGGTTGTTTAGTTGTTGATAGAAAGTAGAAACTTCAGTTCCTGTCATATTGGTATTTTGAGGTTGATGTCCAAAAGTGATACTTCAGATGCTGTTTTTAAAGTTCAAGTGGGGTTATTTTTCTGTTTTTGAATTCTGTAAGTCCATGTTAGTCTATTGATTCTGCATTACGTGGTTGTTGGGGTTTCTGAGAGATGTTTGTTTTGCAAGTGAGGTTTGGTTTGAATATGGCAAGTCTTGTGTTATTTTTTTTTTTTACCTGATTTGGTGAGTTTGGTGAAGAAAAAGTAAAATGAGTGACAGGGAAGAAACTAAGAGAGAACCCTTTTGGACAATTTGTTGAATCTTGACAATGCGTGTGTAGTATTTAAAGACCAGATGAAATAGTAGTTGAGTCATTTCACTGGGAATTTGAGGGCTAGCGCTTGATTTGGCAATGTCTCAAGTGGATGGCATTGACAATCTTGTAGCTTCCAGGATAGTCTTGAAGACCAGTTTAGAGAATTCAAGAGCTCTTGCCTCTGCTTTTGACAGTACAGGCCAAAGATTGGAGGGGATGAAACAAAGATTACCATCTCTGGAAGCCGCAGTTAGACATGTCCCCAGGCAAAAGTGCACATTTGTTGCAATAAGAGAGCATATTGATCGTGCCATTGGTCCTGCCGCAGCGGTGCTAAAGGTGTATGATATCATTCAAGAGCTCCAGAAGTCACTATTGTCTCACCCTTGTTCTGATCTTTCAACTTACCTGCTAATGGTGAAACAGCTTGAGGAATCGTTGAAATTTCTGGCTGATAACTGCGGGCTAGCAATTCAGTGGCTGGAGGCTATTCTTGAGTTTCTGGAAGATAATGCAGTTCATGATGATCTTTACATCTTGAACGTCAACAAGTCATTGAGCATCCTGCAAGAGTTGCAAGCCACTGACAAACATGCTCGGCTCGGTGGGGGGATTCTCTGTGCTGCATTGGACAAACTAGAAATTGAATTCAAGCAGATTCTTGTGGAGAACTGCATTTGTGTTGTTTTGGATTCTTTCTCATCTTCTATTAGAAATCAAGCCTCCATCGCCCCATCTCCTCTGCCAGTGGATGTTATACAGAAGCTTCAGGCTATTGTTGAGAGGCTAGATGCAGATAATAGGCTTGAGAAATGCATTTCGACTTATGTTGAAGCTCGGTGTCTGAATACCATGAGAAGTTTTCAAGCTCTTGACTTGGATTACCTCAACCAGTCATTCAACGAATTTGATGATGTGCAAGATGTTGAGTGTTACGTTGATCAATGGTGCAAGCATTTGCAGTTGGCTGTAAAGCAAGTTTTTGAAACTGAATATAAGCTTTGCAGTGACGTGTTTGAGAAGAATGGACCAGAAGTTTGGATGGATTGCTTCGCGAAAATCGTTACACAATCTGGAATTCTTTCTTTCCTCCGCTTTGGAAGGAAGATTACAGAGTGTAAGAATGATCCAGTCAAGCTCATGAAGCTACTGGACATTTTTGCGATGTTGGACAATCTGAGAGTGGATTTCAACAGACTTTTTGGAGGGTCAGCATGCATTGAAATCCAGACTATGACTAGGGATCTCCTCAAGGGAGTTGTTAATGGAGCTTGTGAGATTTTCTGGGAACTTCCGATCCAAGTGGAGCTGCAAAGGCGAAGTTCTCCTCCTTCAGATGGTAGTGTTCCAAGGCTAGTAAGCTTTGTAACCGATTACTGTAATCATCTACTAGGGGATGATTATAGGCCACTATTGACTCAGATTCTGACAATTCAACACAGTTGGAAACAAGAGAAGTGCCAAGAGGAACTCGTTACCAACCAGATTTATTACATAACAAAGCAGATTGGTCTAAACTTGGATGCATGGTCAAAAGCCCACTATGATCTCACACTGTCCTACCTTTTCATGACGAACAACCATTGTCATTTTTGCAGCTTGAAAGGGACAAATCTTGGAGGTTTGATGGGAGATTCTTGGTTGAAAGCCCATGAACAGTACAGGGACTATTACATGACTCTTTACCTGAGAGAAAGCTGGGGGAAAATATTTGCTTCTCTCAGCCAAGAGAATCGAATTTTATCTTCTCCCACCAGGGGATTTGTGGGGGATTTGGTCAAGAAGAGACTGAAGTCATTCAATGAGGAGTTTGATCACATGTACCAGAAGCAATCCAATTGGGTTGTTCCCTGCGAAGACTTAAGGCTGAAGATGTGTAAACTTGTTGTCCAGGCTTATGTACCTGTTTACAGGAGCTACTTGCAGGACTATGGATTCCAGGCTCAAGCTGATGCTAGTCCGAGCAGACATGTGAAATACACTACGCAAGGTTTGGAAGCCATGCTCAGCTCTCTCTTCCAGCCAAAGCTAAGCAAGTCTGGAGGCACCAAACACAACCGTTTGATTGGTAAAATAAAAGACATGGTGACAGATAACTTTCGCTTGGCACTAATGGCTGTATAAAGCAAACAAGGTTCTTACAGTTGCCTCTTCTCTCTGTTATCTACTGGCTAGCTTCTTTTTTCTTTTTAATTTCTCCTAGAATTTCTAGCTCCTGTCTTGTGTGTGTTTGTTCATCTGCCAAATGCAAACACATCGCCTGGTGGTTGAGGTGAAGTTTGCTTGCATCGGCTTGTACCGATACTTCTTAACTCGGTGAGTTCGGTGGGGAAGTTGTATTCTTGCTGTTTGTAACTTTCTGGTTAAGAATGATGACAATGCAATGAAGGGGTAACGATTACAAAATCACAGATCATTATGTCAATGCGGTTTATAGTTTTAATCTTACTCGATTACTATAATATTGACTTGTAAAAACTTTTTAATATTAGACAAGTTGATACGAAAAAATCATAATTTTTTGTGATTTAAATTTGACCAGGTGAACTTCAAAAGTATTATCTAAAAAAAATGAAATATGTTTAGAAAAAAATAACTGATTCAATTCAATGTAAATTGACCTAGTAATTTAATGATTCGAGTCCAGTGTGGACTGAATCTACATCTATAAAACTGTGTGATGATGCACCATTTAGAAAAGGGCCAATAAACTAAATTATAAAGTCCTGGAATTCTCTTGTCTTAGAACGAGGCGTTGAATTAGTTGATCCAATTTCTCATCAGATGATCCACCTTTCCCCGCAGCTTGCCTTGCCTTTCTCCCAAACTCTTGTGCACTTTCCGTGGCCTTCGTTCTCTTTAACTCCTTCACAGCATCGCACGTCACATTGTGTTTGCATCACGTTCTCGAGCGACTATGAGCCCTCCCATCCAACTGGTGGGATCCATGTACTTGACCTGACCACCCAAATGAGCGGTTGCCCTGCCTTCTCCCAACCCCAGAGCAATCTCCTCCGTCTGAACGTCTGTCGTATGTGATTGGGAACCGAATGCTACGTAGATCACATTCCCTGGACCCACCTCTTCCATTTCATGGTCCAGCCACTTGATGTGCGGGCTGGATTGCTTTTGATCATTGTGGGGCCCTGAATTCATCAAATCTTGTTTAATGTGACCAAGAGCTTGGCAGTGTGGTTGCGGTTGCTTTTCAAATAGCTTTTCGTGTCAAAATGCATGCTAATGATATTTTTTGATTTTTTAAAAATTATTTTTGACATCAGCACATCAAAATGATTTGAAAACACTAAAAATATATTAATTTGAAGTTAATAAAAAAATAAAAAAATTTTAAATTTTTTCAAAAGCGCTTTTGAAACGCAGAAACAAACAGGCCTCAAGAAGTAGAAGTGGACCCAGAAGCCATGCTTCGGCCTCTCTTTGATGTAGAGATTCAAAGGCCCCAAACAGGCCTCTTAAACTGTTATCAAGTGTCCAAGGTAAGAACATGTCCGAAGTAACACAAATGGGAGTTCTGCTATCAGAATTATACATCTCTTCAAGAACATCTTCAAAAGGTTATCTGAGTTGTTTGGCGGCATGGTAAAAAGGGAAAGAGAGATCCGGAGAAGGAAGATGGTTAGTATTTCCACACCCTTCTGGAAATCCTTGAACTCTTGGAAAAGGGATCATGGACAGAGAGACTGTAACTCAATTCTGAAAGGTTGTCTGTGCTGAAGCTAGCCATGATTGAGCAAATCTATAATTCTGAAATCTGTAACTCAATTCCCCTGATCTTTTCCATGGATATGTGAAGAGTTAGTACATGTAAACGGGATTGTATTTAAATGATTAAAATAAACGATTGACATGGCTCTTGATATCTCATTAATCCAACATACAAAGAATGATTAATCTTTGATTGGAGAATAGTTAGACGTGCATTAATGTAAAATTTATTTATTGATGGATCCTTACACGGAACGTTCAAGGTATCCTTCAGACTCCATGAATCAATTAAATGGAGAATACTCTCCATGCAATTCCATCCACTCAAAACCAGCCTCTGCCCCATTCAACAAGCACCTGATTGGACATGAATTTGAGGAGGATAAGAAATTCCCTCCATCTTAACACAAGTCTCAACTTCTTCAGAATCAAAAGACAACTCTTCTTGAATTGTGCCACCAGTAGTGAACATGTTGGTCGGTCCAATGGGAGCAAATTTGATGCCAGGGCTGCCTTGTTTCTTGACCGGAGGGACAAAGCTGGAGATCTCAAATGTAGATGGATTGATGGTGATCGAAATACTTGACTGTTGAGTGTTAATTCAAAACCATAGTTTTTAGACTCCATTCAAGCAGGTTATATGTAGGTTAATTAAAAATTTTATTTTATAAAAAAATAAAAATCATATCATTTTAGAAAGTAAAAATAAAAAACCGACTGGATTTTTCCTAGACTGATCTGGATTTTTGATCAGGTTACACCGAGTTAATTTTTCTTTTATTTGTGTTAAAACATTCTAAATTTGAATTATAGAAGTTACTAGTCAATCAACAAAGAATTGAATCAAGTTTTAAACTTCACAGTAAAATTTTCAATTTTCACATTGTTAGGATAGTTTTAAAATATTAAAGCTAAATTACTTTTTTTAATCGGATTTTAGATATATTATATATTTATATCTAAGTTTGTACTTGGAAAAAAAAACCTAAAATGGAATCCAATATTAAACGATAACATAGAAACAAATAAATTTACCATCATGCCAGATGTAAAAGACTGCAAATTCCTTTTTATTTTATTTTAATGCAAGCAGATATTAATAATTGATTTGTGTAATGAATGAAGATAGATTAATTGGGATTGGTCCTAAAACAAAATTTCAGTGCCTATAAATACATAGAAACAAGAGACCATTAGAGTCTCTCATCAGTTTAAGCCCAAAGCCACGAGTAGAGAACAATAAAGTATTTGCTGCTTAAGAGTTTCTTTCTCTTTTCTTCTTTTTTTATTGGATATTATGTTATTTGTTGTTATTGTGGTTTGAAAAAAGTTATTTTATATATATTTAATTAAAATTATGGTTGAAATTGAGGTTAAATAAAAAATAGTTCAATGTGTTTGGTTAAAAATACTTTTCAAATTGAGGTTATAAAATAATTTTAAAAAAATATATTAATATTGATGATTTTTAATTTAAATATTTTAGATTTAACTACTGCTATTACATCATGAAATGAATAAATATTTTTTATTGTTCCATTAAATTATCTAAATTCCATCACGTATGAAATATATCCGATAAGGACTATAGTTTCATTAGTTTCGTAAGCGCGCAACAACATTAGGTAAAATATCATCAGGAATAAATTTAAGATTGCGATCAAATTTTATAAATATTACGTCATTAAGCGATTTTCTTTTAATTTATATAGTGTCAATAAATAATGTAAAACATTAATCTTTTAAATAAAATATAGTTAAAAATAAAAAATAAATTATTTTTTACTAGATTAGATCAATTCAATATATTTTTATAGTTGTGAACTGGTTGGTTTCTATTATTCACGTGAACCGTCGAGAGATTCTCCACTATTCACGTAAAAAAATTGAAGTAACTCTACACGTAAAAGAAAAGGAGAAACAGATAAAGATTACTTCTCGGATGGATTGCTAGTCTACTATTCGTCCAATTCATTGTCAAAAATGTATCTTCATCACTAGTTTTTTTCTTGACGCGGATTTAAAAGAAATTCCACTAGCTACTTGATGAGCTCTTAATTGGATTATCAAGACTGACATTGACTACACTATTAGATAAAACAGGTAAACTAGGCAAATCCTGGGCTCCGCAAAGTTGAGTTCTTGGTGATGGGATCAATAAAGGCCTCTCTGTGGCCGTTATCTTGAACTAAAGCAACTCTCCACCAACGTAAGACCTGGTAATAATCTCTCTCAATCAAGATTCACAGCAAAAACATAGAACAGCAGCAGCAGCATCATCAAAGATTTGACTTCCAACCAAAACCCAGAAACTAAAACAGCTTAAGCTGCAAAAAGACTACAAATTCAACAGACTTGGAGGAAAATCACCTGTACGTCTATGAGCTCTCTTTACACTCTGAAAACTCTCGACACTTGTTTCTCAAGCAAAACCAAAGACAAGTACAGGGAGAAATGAACCGATCGAGAGGCCTAAAAATTATTGCAAAAGAGTTGAGTTTGTGGGTCCCAATAATGAAAACACTAACCAAACGCATAGATACATAAAACGTAGAAGCAATCACAAAAATAAACAGATTACAGTTTTATCAAATTAATTATTTGTTAATTTTTTATATTAACATATTAAAATTATTAAAAAATATGAATTTAAGATTTTTTTTTTAAATATATATATTTTTAAAAATAATCGGTGTTTTGTAATGAGACTTGACTCATGTAATAACCAAATATTTTTTTTTAACTCCATAATTAAAGCAAAACATCCCATCTATCCCCGTCAATAGAATTCTATCTGCATTATACCCGTTCAAACTTCAAACAAAAAGTATGGTGTAAAATTGAGAGCCGGGTTTTAGAAGGAAGCTCAATTGTGGGTTTACGAATGTATGAGGGATCAAACTGTGACAGAAAAAGTTATTGGGAGCTCAGAGATTGATTTGGGTTATAGCTTAAGAGTATTTTGATATTTTTTTTAAAATGACTTGGGTTATATATTAAATTAATTAATTCAAATTATTATTTTTTATTTTAAAAAAAAAAAAATAAATTAAATTTTTACTCCACTGTAATTTAACTTGTTAAATTGACTAAGTCAAATTAAATTGGGAGCTCAGTCGGCCGGGTCTTGGGTCGATCTTAGACCCTACTGGAATTTATAACTATGGTATATACCTAAGTATTTTGGTTTTGCTACTCACAATTAATTAATGAAATTATGAAGAGGTCACAATATACTAATTAGTAAAGTGGTTGATTGATTAAAGGTGATGAAGAATACGTGAAAGAATTATCCCCAGATCAACCTCCCTCTGTAAAGAATGTCCTCGCATAGTCCGTTGATCAAGGTTGGATTATATAAAAAGTGGTCATATCCGGGGGAGGTGAGAACAACAAGGCATTGCAATCGTCATCGTCGTATGAAGAAGATATGAACATGTCAATTTTCTATTCCTTGCTTCTTTCAAAACCATAGCTGTCAACCCTTTGTACTCCTTGGTACTGCTACCCCAGCTGATTCGAAAAATAATCTAAATAATTGGATTCTTCAGTTGATTTGCAGGCCACCGAATCAATTCAAAATCGGATTAACCATTTTTATTAAAATGATATTGCTTTTTATTTCTTAACGAAGTCCGTTTTGGACTGGATTTAACCGGATAACTAATAACCAAGCTTGGTTAATAAGATTTTATTGGTTTAATATCTATTTTTTATTTAATTTAAAACTCAATACGAAATTTCATTATTAACTTTGTGCTTTCCGTACGAAATTTCATGTTTGCATTCGGATCTTGACTGATGGGGGCAACCCGCTAATAACACATTAAAACACTGCAAGTATTGCTGAGGACTTCTTCTGTCTTATATAGTGTCCGTTTGGAATGACAGAACTGCATATATGTACAAGTGAATTCAGTTGAAACCTTGCCACAAAACCAGTAGTCTCAAATCCCATTGCTTTCTACCCCACTGAGATCTCCTAGACCAGCAGCCATGGTTGCAACTCCATTGAGTGTGATTGGAATCTTGAGGGAAGCCATTACAGTACTAGCAAGAAATGGGAAGTTCATGCTCCAAGTCATGCTTACCATACTCTTTCCTTTCTCTCTTATTGGCCTGCTTCACTATCTTTTAGCAGGCTTTTTAATTGAAAAGGTTGAGGATAGCTATGAGAACAATTCTCCTCTTGGTCAAAAAGATGTAAGAACTCTTATAGGGCTTGAACTTGCTTTTTTTGCTGCTTTATTCTTTGTATGCTTCTTCGGAATTATGCTATCGATTCATGCATCAGCTTCTAGCTATCTTGGTAAAAATACGGGGCTGAATGATCTGATTTCGACTATCCATTATGCCTGGAAGAAACCATTGATCACTTGGCTATGTGTTTCTCTTTTTACATTGACTTATGCTGTTTTAGCTATAGTCTTGATCAAATTGGTCAGCCTGCTTGATCCTAACAGTTATGCTATTTATCTGTGGGGTTGGTTCTTGATAATTCTGGCTACCCTTTTTTACCTTTATCTTGATGCGAGCTGGACTCTTGCACTTGTGATCTCAGTTTTGGAAAATGATTCTTGCGGAACAAAGGGACTAAAAAGATCAGAAAAACTTATCAGAGGAAGAAAAATTCAAGGGTTTCTCCTTATGTTCATTTTAACTGTACTTGTTGTCCCAATCTATGTTCTGCTCTATGTTACAGCAACTGGTGATGATGATGATGTTGAGCTTGGTCCCTTCGCTCAGTTTGCTTTTAGGTTTGTTGCAACAGTTCTCTTCTGCCTATCTAAGTTCTTTGTCTCAGTGGTTTTTACTGTGTTCTACTATGAATGTAAGCAGAGTGAGGGAGAGATAGTAGTTATGGAGTTGGGAGTTGGGTACAGTTTAGCTCCTCATAAACTTCAAGTTGAATTCTAGTTTTTCTTTAGAGTTTGAGAATGGGTTAGTCTTTTATTGACTTCTGTATTTTGTTTTTGTTCTTACTTCTTTACATCTGAGGAGACATGTTGATTCAATACCCATTCCAAGATCTTGTGGATCGTTCTTTTAAAGCTCTCATTGATGTTTCCAATTAGTCAGCCGGGGTCCTTTGCTTGTTTGTTCCTATATGACAAGGACCAGGATTTTTCTTACCTTGAATTGTAAGAAGTGTTGCTAGATGAGAATGGCTGCATCATGCAACAGTAACAGTCTGAAACGTATATTTTTCAATGGATAGTAACAAATGCATTCCTTTCAACAGATCAGGCTCTGTATATAGCAAGAGTACAGAGCATGAATGGTTGGGACCATAACTTATATGCATAGACAACAGAGGATAAAAGAAACAAGAAACAATAATGTGTAACACAGACAGAGATCATCAACTGCATTTTGAGTTTAAGAATTTGAGCATGCTTTAGAACAACTAAAATAGATATGATGCAGCACATGAACACTTGCCAATCAAATTCGTAATTTCAACAAATTTGTCTGAATGGATGGGTCAATCTTGAACCATCAAAAGTATGGACAATAAAAACTCAGCAAAGAACTGTTATCAAGGGCCTCCTATCATAGTATCTCACAAAAATTATGAAAAATTAACTTGTTACAACCCCTTGTGTGTTATCTGCTTTAATTGTTGCACCTTCTTAAAGTTCAGCGTCTGATAGTTTTTTTCCACCTCCCAAGCAAGCTGTGACATACCATTGAATGAGGACTTGGCACCCTTTACATCAGTCACTTCTCTTGGGAAAGGAATTCGGACATCGAACGTGCCTTTCTGAGGAGACCAAAGACGCATGTCAAAGCCTAGCCTATCAACCCAAATCATCTTCGCTTCTGACACCTGTCAAGCCAATTGGAAATTAAGAACAAGTAATCTAATAAAAACAAACCTTAGTAAAACCTCAATACGTTGGAATAGAGATGAAGCAGGCACGATTTTTTGCACCCATTTTTCTTGTATCGTCAAAATGCATTTGCCCCAAAAAGGTTTTATTCTTTTTTATATCATGCAACCTGGGATAATTTGCAGGTGCGTGTAAAAAATTCAAGGTAGATTGCTTTCTCTCAGGTAAGCAATTGTGCAGATAAACTGCCAATGGCAATGAAGATGATAAGAGTTCTGTTGGCGGCAAACCTGGACGTCCAAATCAACATATACATTGCAAAAGCGGCTAATATCTTCCATGTTCTTGTCATTGATCTCATTGACAAATGCTTCTGCAAAGTCTCGGAGTGGATCAGGGCTGGCATTTTTATAATCAGATGATGAGACCCATACACCATCCTGAAATAGGTAAAGAGATTAATATTTTCCTAAAATTATATAAGCCAAAAGCAATTACCTTCAAAAGACAGAGCAAAGAAACCAGTATTCAGCAAGAATTACATAATAACACAGCCAAGCAGCAAGCAAAATCCCATCATACCTCCATGAAGTCTTCCATCTGAAGTACACGCTCCATGGCCACAACATAAATAAGTCCATCCTTAACTTCTTCTCCAAATCTCTTTTTCCACATTGAATGAGCCCGCTGAAAAGAAGGCCAAATTCCAGTAAAAGTTATGGACTAAGAGATCATAGCACAATCATAAACAGAGAAAAATAAAGCATGCATTCAGTTAAGTAGACATCATGTTGATAAGGATCAAAATCTGCTAGCTTCCATGCTGTGAGGTGCTTAGCCATGCTTATGCTACATAGGAGACCTAAGTGCAGCAATTTAATCAGCCCAAATTACCTATTGTGTGGCCCATTTTGCCCAGTCCCTAAAAGCCACCAGGCATGTTGGAGTCAAGTTCGATGAGATGATGAGAAAAATCAGACTTCCTCCATGGCATCAGTAACCAGGGCAGGACTACAAATCAGGTCCAGGTTTTCCATTTGATAAACAATCAGTATTCCCTCTCAAATCAAGGTGAAACTAGGAATTCAATCAAATTTTGCATTCAGCATCTTAGCTGGTCAGGTAGCTTGACTACCTTGTTCCTCCAGCTCAATTTAGGTAAAAAAAGATGGTTGAATCTCAATTTATAGAAAGAAGGTGGGTTCCCACTAAACATTTCAGAGCTAAGCAATTGTAGCATGAACAATAAAGCACACATTTAGTTAAATGGACATCATGTGCATCTAGGACACATCAATACCTAACAGCTGCTTTGCTATGTTTGAGCTTAACCACACTCGTACTAACATCCAAGAAATACATGCAGCAAATTAATCTGCCCCTGTTATGGCAAACCCATTTTCCCCAAACCCAGAAAGCACCATTTCTACAGAGTGCAAAAAATCCTGCTCTAGGCAGCATTGAGAAGCAGATAGATAAAGATGAAAACATCTTTAATGGAATTAGAAACCATGGGGATAGAACTACTACACATCATGTCCAGGTTCTCCATTTGAGTAAAAATCAATCTCCCCGCCACATATCAAGCCCCAACTATTTACTTGATCACTTTTTTGCTACTCAATCTTAGCTGCTAAAGCAGCTTGATTAGCGGCCCCTCCAGTCCAAAATAGTTCCAGCAGGATAACCGCAACTAGCTGTGGGAAGGTGGCAGTGATCCAGATGGGTTCTAAATATACTCTCATTGCAATTTCTATTTCATCAATGATTCAACTAGAGGGATTCTCAACTTATAACTACGTATTTCTATTCCAGAACAAGAAGAATACAGCTTGCTGAAAACACTTCCATTAATCTCGATTACTTCCACAAACCATATGTTAATAGTCAATGGTGTTTCATTATTAGCCGACAATCCTTACTCCATTGAGAAAATTGTACCAATCTTTCCAAAACCAGCAATCAAATTTACTTCAAAGTCTTCATTTTAGTGTAATGTTCTACCAGAAACTGCTAAAACCATCTAAACCCGCAGTGCTTATGCCACAACAATCACTACAAGCAACCAATAAAAATGAAAAGAACAAAAAATTACCTTCAAAAGCTTTGTGTCCTCAGGCTTGTTAAGGCTTCCTTGAATTGTGCACTGAGGTGTCCTCATTCCAGATTGCTCTAACTAATTCCAACAATCAAACATGTTTAATACATAAAGATTATATCTTTTTCCATTTTGAAGAATCAATGGATTGGATTGAAATTACCTGAACATGAAGACTAGACCTTCTATCAACAGAAAACTGTCTATAAGAATCACTCAAGCACAAAATAGGAGTGCCATCATCATCAACAGCAAACCTAACACCAACACTCAAAGGCCAGCCATCTGGGGTCAAAGTCGAAAGAGTGCCAACTGAAGATAACTCCATGATGGTTCTTGAAACTTCAGCAGGAAAGGGCTTATCATTTGAAGATCCAAGAACATGAGTAGGTGGCTCAGCTGATACAGTTGAAAGAGAGCATTTTAAGGAGAATTGGGGAAATGGTTTTTGCTGCTTTAGTGGTGTGAATTGGTGGGGCTTTGTTGTTGATGGTTTTGGGAGAAAGAGAGAAGGGAGAGGTAAGTTAGTGGTGAGAGATTGGGTTTGGAGATGCATTTGTGACTTGTGAGAGAGAGGACAACTTAGGTTTACGAATTCAAGAACTAATTTTTGTGTACAAATCTTGATGGCCAAACAATGGACTGATAGGAGTAACAGTCTTTTGAGAAACCAGAACAGAAGACATGGATGATGTTGATAAGAGGCCTCAAAGTGAGAAATGGGAAGGATAGTTTCTTTTTACTTTCACCACCCCAGTATTTGTAAAATTGCAAAAGGCCCTCGTTATGTCCGATACATTACACAAGGTGTAAACTCGACATGATCTGGGATTTCACCCTCTCCGAATTGATTCTGAGTGATCTAATTGACGAATTAAATCTAGTTTTATTTTTTAAAAAAAATAAAATAATATGTTTTTAATAGATCTGAATCAATCCATCCAACTCAATTTTAATAACCTTGTTGCACATGTTCTCTTCCAACAACATGAAGAAATTAGCCTGACCTCAGCAAAATCATCACTTGAGATTTTGCTGTGTTGTCTTAAACTTTTCCTTCTTCAAACGTTACATGAAGTTGAAATAAAGAAAAGATGTTTCAGTAAACAAATGGGCACTTCCCTGTTTTGAATTTTTGATTTCAGCAATGGCTAGTCTCAAAAAATTAAAACTTGCGGTTTTTTTTTTTTTTTTTTTAGAATAATAAAATGTTGAATCCGTGGTAAGAAAAGAAAGATGTGGTAGTGAAGCTTGGAATTCTGTATGTGCACTATATCTACATGGCGCCGTACTCCAGGCTACTTATCAACAGCATAGCATACAGATAAAACTCCTCTTTCTCCCTTTGATATTACAGTTCATAGATGACAGAAGCCAGCTTCAAGATTCTGTTACAGAACTAGACGAGCATTACAGAAACTACACTTCCTTTCTTCTTCTTCCATGACCATTTCAAAAGCTTGGCATGGATAGTTTCTAGTGATTCTACTTGAGGGCTCAAGATCTGTTCAGCTGCTCTTGATCAACTAAGTTAAGGAAATAAACACTATTTTTAGGGATATTCTCTGGGTGGTGCATAATCTTTAACCATCAAAATCTCATCACATAACTTCTGAGGAACTTGCTGTAATTCCTTCCCTTCTTGCCATGCTTGCCCCACTAGCACCCCAGGTCCAACGTGACGAATATATATGACAACCTGATCATCGAAAGGATATGGATGTTTTTCTGCAAAAGTAAAGAAACTCTTTAAGACTAGTCCAAACATTATGTGGCAAAGGACGGAATGTTAAATAGAACTATATACATTATATCATCAAATAGAGCTGTAAATAATTTTATCATAAATCATGTCTATTGTAAATTTTATTTTTCAGGTGAGCTTATGGTTACTTCCATTGGCACAAATGAGATCAAATTTCTGCAAGGGTGAGAGTAACATTATTTATAGATAACTATCTCCTGTGTCCGCTGGCATGAGATTGTTAGATGCAAATGCAAATCAGGGCCTTAAAAGTCAAAACAGTGATGATGAGGAGAAACTCTACCAACTTTTTCGCATTTCAATTAGAAAAATAGTCATCTGAAACAATAAATCCTTTGCAGTAGTACAATTCTTAGATAAATCCCACCTGGTCTTGGAAAGTGTCGTGGATAATTACAGAGATCCAGGTGCCCATCTCCAAATTCATATGCTAAATCACAGGGCTGCTCTGTAGACATTACTTCCTTCTGCTCCACGACCTTAAAATACAATGGACTAAAGGTTTTTGTGATTTGAGCCAGCACCGATCCACCTGTTCGCTCATTATTGTTATAAGTTAACTAAGATTAGGTCTGAGCTAACCATCTTCATAGTTCATCAAATATATACACTATACACGGGACAATTGAGTGCTTTAAAAGCCAGAAACTAAAAGGCAAGATTTTTTAAGAATATCCATTACAGATTTTATAAAAAAGAATAAATTTTTGAGGCAACTGAAAAATTCTCAAACAACTTAGAAACAAGTCATTATCTGTCATGCACATCACTTAATAGATAAGCCCCATTCAACTCTTCTACAACCACCTCCACCCGCCCCAAGCCTTTAAGTTAAATATGCATCTGTCTGTGGATGGGGAAACCAAATTTTCAAATACTGAAAACTTTGCTTCTGCTATTTTTCACAGCATCTTTCCATTTTTTTCTGCCTTACTCCCATCCGTACCCCTCCCCTCCAGTCCTCTACAAACTCACAGCCAATAAACACATAAACAAACACAGACAAATAATTGGAGCCTTGTTCTTTACAGTGTAAAATAAATTATCACAAAGAAAAAAATGAAGCTGAACTTACTAATAAATCTCCCATAAACCTCCCCATTATCGCAACGGAAAATAACCTGAGATGTAAAAAAAATGCACCAATCATAGACATCTCATCACATGCAAAAGGGAACAAATTATAAAAATAAAAGCACTTTAGATCTCACCATCTTGAACGATTTCATCCAAGAAACATCCAAACCACCTAGTTCACAACATTCCACATCAAAATAACATTATCACCAAAACTTCACAGTTCACACTCCACACACACACCTACATAACCAAAACCAACAATTCAAATAATTTACCTCCATTACTTCTACAACTATAAAACTCAACTGACAATTCACCATCTTCACAACACAGCAAGTCAGACCCACATTTCTTTGCTAACTTAGCATCCTCATATCTCATGCCAGCTATCTCCCAAGCTCTTGATATTAGCCTACACATAAATTAATTCCCATTCAAACCAAATCCGTGAAAAAATCCAAACTTTACTACAACCCTTTATAGTAAACATCAAATTCTTAAACTTGAAAAATTAAAAACACAAGTAGAAACACTACCTAGGTTGTTTTATCAGAGACAGCAATCTAAGACGCCTTTCTTCTGGTATGTCTTCAATTTTACTCCTGCAATTCAAAATAAAATCATCAGTCAGTGGGATGCGGCAACATGTTGCTGGTAAAGTAAATGACAAGTCTTTCACCGACACTAACCAGAGGTACGCAGCTGGATTGTAAGTGTCAGGGTCAAGAGGGATAAGCTCCTTAGGTGGGTCAAGAAATGTGACAACATCTTCTTCTAGTAACTCATATGGCTTCTCATCCCAGATAGATGACAAGCGTCCTCTCTCAACGGCTCTGATTGCACCGCTAGAAGAAAAGAAGGAGAACAGTGGACCCTTGGAGATTGTGAAGCTAACATGTGGCAGTTGGTGTTGGTGAGGGAGGAGGAAATGGTTGATTTTTGGAGGCGGTGAGGAGAAGAGATTGTGTAAAGCTGTTGCCTTCATCTTGCTCACAGAGAAGAAGAAAGATTGGTGGGGTTTTTGAAGGGGCTTATAGCCACTGTTGTAAAACCCAGACCGGATCAGCGGGTTAATCTGAGACGTGTTTAATCCGGGGCAAGGCCAGTTTATGCTGAAGAAAAGATAAAAGAAAAAAATGAAAAGAATTCGGCCCACCCTGTTAAAATAATAGATTCACGGAAGTTAGTACAAATACCTTTATTAACAATTAAAAAAAATTAACTTGTTGATTTGCATTTGCTTGTTAATTTTTTTAAAAAATAGTTATTTAAATTTTTTTTGATTCAGGTGGATCTTTCTGACCCGGACCTTATTCGGATTGAGTTTTACATCTAACCTTTAGCTTGCTCGTTAAAAAATGGTTTGTTATAATTTTAATCCCTTTAGTATATTAATTCTGTCAAATTGACCCTTATAATTGATTTTAGTACCGGTGCTTGGTATTTAGCTTTTGGGATACAAGATTTATTTGGGCCAAAACTAAGCCCACAAGAAAAACTAGGTCAGCACAAGAACAGTAAGTAAAGTTATGGAATCATCTCTTGACAGAGAAACCGAAGAGACGAGAAGAATAGAGTAAAAGCTATGGCGTCGAATGCAGCAGCGCCGTTTTGGAGGGCCGCCGGCATGACCTACATAACATATTCCAACATCTGTGCTAATCTTGTCAGAAACTGTCTCAAAGAACCATACAAGACTGAAGCTCTTTCCAGGGAAAAGGTTCATTTTGCTGTTACCAAGTTTGTCGATGGAAATCCTCAGAAACCCGGTTAGATTCTACTCTTCCCTTTCGTTCTAATTCCCTCCTTGTATAAAGCTGTCCCTTTTATCTCGTTTTTAGATCTGGGGTTTTGGGATTCTGTGCCAAAAATGTTTGTTTCTCCTGATTTCATCGAATCTGATTTGGTTTTGTTCAAGTTTGTGATAATTGTTAATCACCATTTGAATGATGATGAAGAAGTTATAGGCTGCATGGATTGTTTTTCTCTAAAAATTCTGTCAGGATAGAAGTTTGGGGTAAAGATTGAGAGCCAGTTTCTTGTTTCTTGTCTTTTGACGTTTGAGCTTGTTTATAAGAACTATGAGGAGCCTTTGGTGCGTGGTGGATGTGGTGCTTTGGTCTTAGGTCCGCTGACGTATTTGATTCGAAGAGGGGTGTTCTGATATGTTCTAAGTTTTGTAGCATTAAAGGGCTGTGAAAGAGGAGTAGATTTAATCTATACTAGAACTCTCCATGTTTGAGTATTTAGCATTTCAAAGACCTCAGTTTCAGGGCTTGCTGTATGTCTAATGATGAACCGGATAATTAGAAGGGTTTGGAAGAATCTTACTTTCATCCATGCCTTGGAAAAAAGTGAGTGTTATTTTTGTTATGGTGTGAATAAGCTAGCTGTTTCAGGGGCTTGGTTCAGTGCAGTCTTTTCTATCTTAGTAATTTTGACTTAGGCCGTGGTAGTGATATTAAGATGCCTATAAATTGAATGAAGGAGCTTGGAGACTAAAATTTGGCTGATGATTTTTGAAATGCTGCAAATCACTTTTGATTTGTTCGGGTCTCCTTTATGGAATGGATTGTTTAAACTAGTGTTTATTTCGTTACTTTAGTAGGGAGAGGCAATCTCAATGACCAGCTATTTTTGTTATACACCATTTATTGAATTGTTTCGGGTGTTCTTATGAACCGTTTGGTACCCAGAAAGTAACATTCTTGCACGTTTGATGTGGCTTTCTTTGACTTGGAAAAGAGAAAAACAGTGTTGCAAAAATGATGTATTGTTTGTTTCTCTGAAGGATTTAATCCTCATTATAGTTGTATGCTCATTCACCTGTTTATAATTATATACTCATCTGACAACTTAGTGGTCTAATTAATAATGGTGTCATGGACTTACCTTCTTTGAGGGTGAGAGAGAGTTGTTATGGTCTTCTCCCTTTTTGGCCCTCATGTGTATATACTTCTGCACATTACCTTGCATTTTTAACCTATTCCCATCACTATTTTTCTGTTACATTAGCTCTCAACTGTGCATTCTGATTAAATATTATTTTGTTTCCTTATTAACAGTTGTTCGTTCTGATTCTGGGACTGAATGAGTTGAGGAGCTTGATCCCTTAAATGCCCATTGGAGGATCTTCCGCGATGAACTTTCTTCTATTTGTCTGTCTGGTAGATTGGAATTCGTTAGGTATGTAAGGCATAATTTCAGACAAGACTTTGGATTTGGCCCGGTGCTGAAATTGTAATAAATGTAACCGGTGCTATCTACTCTTTTGACTATACTGCGTCATTTATCTTTCTTTGAGGATCTATATGGAACAATCCTGTGTTTTGAAGTTAACAGTGTCAAGTGTCAACTACAGCTTTTTCCAGAACAGTTACTGTTTTTGATTGACAAATCATGGTTAGCATTCTATTCCACTGCTGGGGGATAATTTTGCCACTTGTGTCAAGTGGGATGTCCTGAGCCATCATGAGATGGTGGATGGAGCATCCTCGTGTTTTTTTCCTGGTAGACATAGCCAGTGTCAGGACATAAAGGGAGTATCCCGATTTGAAAATGAGGAATGGTGTTTATATGGATGTTACCCGTTGCATTCTGTTGAGGGACACTGTAAGAGCCCTTGTCATGTTAATTTCAGCTCTAGTACAAGTTAGGGTTAATGTTCATTATTAACTGGAAAATGGCAAGTCTCTGATATTCAAAGCAAAGCCAAACTTCACCCAAGAATCCAGTCATGAGTAACGTACTGGCTTCAGGCCAGGTGTGGAAGTGTTCACAGGCCCAGTAAAAGGCCCAGAATGTAATTTGTCTGGGATCCAAAGATATGAGAACCTTTTTTCTTTTTCTAAAACTTTGCAATAATGTATTATCAGGCATGAAACATTAATTAATAGTCAGATAATAGGTTATTTTCGAGGGTACTTTTGGTTCAACCTGCTTTTTCAATTATATACATTCATAAATTTTTGAACCTTGGAAAAAGAGTATAACTATCTGATTCGGTTTAGAAATTGACTCGGACAAAAATCTATTTTGTTTGACTATTCATGTGATTAATATAACTCAGTTATTTTTATTGAAACGAAGTTATTTTATTCTTTTATAAAATAAATAACTGAGAATTGATGTTGTAAAGTTTAGATTGAATTTGGATGAGATAACTAAAACTCTAAAAACCTATGAAATTAATTATGTTTTGTGAGAGGAAAGCTATAACGCTTTCCTTTTTTGTTAATAATTATTTTACTGTGAAAATAAAATTCCGTTGCAACCACTGAAAATGGCAGACCAAACCCGTCATCCTCTCCCCACCAAGAAGGTCCCTTCCAGATATGGTTTTGGTGCCTGCTACAGTTCCTTCACCAACTGAGCACCACCCCTTTTTTTTTTTTTTCTAAATTATTAAATTTACTGTATGGTTTGTGCGTATGGTGCAGCTGAACCACTAAAGTGTACAAGAATCCAGACAGCCAGAAATTAAATAAAAAATGCCGTCTTTCTTTTTATACCTGCTATAGACCTATGTTGAGATTATAATAATAAAAACGGTTTAAAATATTTTTTATTTAAAAATATATTAAAATAATTTATTTTTATTTTTTAAAAAATTATTTTTATTATAGCACATCAAAATAATTTAAAAACTTAAAAAAATTTATTTTAATCTAAAAATATTTAAAATTTTTAAAAATATAATTTACATCGCGTTCTCAAATATTCTCGATCCGATATCAACTCCTCCATGCAAAGATGGGATGGACGGATAAAGTTAACTTTAAAATAATATGTAAGTTGAAATAATGATATTTTAATTTTTTTATAAAAAAATTAATTAATTTTAATTTGAGTTAGCCAAAATTATTTTTAAAATTATATTTAAAAAGAATAAATGCATCGTATCATGATTTAATCTGACATGTTTAATAAAATTGCATTTCATAAATATTACCCTTTATGTTTTTGATATGTCAATTTTTAAATTGTATTTATGCTGAAATAATGTTATTGGTTTGGTTTTTATTTTATTTTAATATCAAAACAATCAAAATAAATACTTTAAAGAATTAAATTAATACAAAAACACGCATTGCTTTATGTATTGACTGGGAAAGGCCAAAATCTCTTATTGATTGCCAGGATGGTTAATGCTTGGATTAATTGCCAAGAATATTGGTTTCTAATTATCTATTACATGAGAAATTGACAGGTGTCCTCTACCTATAACATTGTTAGATGCCACACGTCACTTCCCTCCTGTAGAGAATTATAAAGCTTACCTCCTTCAACTAAATACATTATTAAAATAAAAAGAATTTTGTAAAACAACAAAATAATATCAATGATGAATGGTACTATTTATATATATAAAAACAATTTCATAAATTCAAAATTCAAGTTTTTTACCCGGAAATGAAATTTACCCTATTAGTATTAGTTACCCTTTTTGGTATACCAAATGTCAGTTACTTACCTTACTAGCCAATTTACCGCCCTGGTCAAGGTCACTTTAAAGTTCAAACAAAGAATAGTCGCAGTCAAAACCAGTCTGCTCTCTCTCTAAATTTTTACAGTGACATAAAAAAAACGGAAAAAAAGAAGAAGAAACACACAGAGCCGTGTGCTGTGCTGTTTCCTCTAAAAAAATCCTCCTTTCTCCCCTCTCTCTCTCTGCTAAACTCTCTCCTCCTCCATCCTCTTCTTCTACGGCACCACCAATGATTGCTTAACTCCACGTTTACCCTCAGATCCACTCCTTAATTTCTCCTCATCCGCCGTCTGTACCCACCGTTACCGGATTCTTGATCGCATCTTCATAAACAATGGCTTCAGCGAAGACGAGTAGTCGTTCGCGAGGGACGTCGGTGAAGGAGAACGGCACGAAGCTCGAGGACGGACTCCACGTGTTCAAGTCCGATAGATTCGACGCCGACTCTTATATTCAGTCCAAATGTTCTCTCAACGAGAAGGTTCGTTGACTAATAGTCTTTTTCTTTTTTCAATTTTTAGAAATGATAGAGTAGACCACTAGTTCTTTTTAGGTTTTGACGATGATAAATGTGTGTTTGGTTGTGATGAACAGGAAATAAGGATGTTGTGTTCGTATCTTTTGGATTTAAAGAGAACATCTGCTGAAGAAATGCGGAAAAGTGTCTACGCTAATTATGCTGCGTTTATAAGGTAAATTAGTTCTTCGCGTTGTGGAAAATTTCGCTAGTTTTCTTGGTGTTTAGGAAGTCGTGATTGAATTTGTGGTTTAAAATTAAGTAATTTGTAGCTAGCTTGAAAATTTTTGTTGCTGTGATTTGTTAATCTGGATGTTAAGATTATTGAATTGCGATTTTACCCCTGGAAATGTGTGTCTGTGTAGTGTGATTGCTTCCCGCGGTGTAAAATTTGTGAATTTCGTGGTTTGTAGGAAGCTGTGATTGAATTTGTGGTTTAAAACTGTGTTTTAATGTGATTAAGAAGCTGTTAGGTATTTTATACTGGGAAGGCGTGTGTTTTGTATCCGTGGTGTGATTTTGAAGGGGTGGGTTCTTTTTGCTTATTGTTGACAGGACATCGAAGGAGATATCAGATTTGGAAGGGGAGCTTTCATCTATAAGAAACCTGTTGTCCACTCAAGCAACTTTGATTCATGGTTTAGCGGAGGGAGTTAATATTGATTCTTTGTCATTAAAAGCATCTGAAGGGTCTATGGTAAATGAGTTGTTATCGAATGGTGAAGATAGAGAACCATCTGATTTGGAGAAAAGGTCAGTTGAGTTCCCTGATATGCTTGATGTTTTGTTAGCTGAGAGGAGAGTGGATGAAGCTCTGGCAGCACTTGATGAAGGAGAACGTGTAGCTGCTGAAGCAAAAGAAACAGAATCATTGAGTCCTGGTATACTTAGGTCTCTGGAGATGGCCATTACTGAACGCAGGCAAAAGCTGGCTGATCAGCTTGCTGAAGCTGCTTGCCAACCTTCTACTCGCAGTGGTGAACTTCGTGCGGCTATATCAGCTCTTAAAAAGCTTGGGGATGGGGCTCGAGCTCATAGTTTGCTCCTCAATGCACACCTCCAGAGATATCAGTATAATATGCAAAGCCTACGCCCATCAAGCACCTCATATGGAGGAGCGTATACTGCTGCACTGTCGCAGATAGTGTTTTCTGCTATCGCTCAAGCTGCTAGCGATTCTTTGGCTATTTTTGGTAAGGAAAGAGAATATAGGTCTGAGCTTGTGATGTGGGCTACCAAGCAAACAGAGGCCTTTGCTGTTCTTGTTCAAAGACATGCATTAGCATCATCAGCAGCTGCTGGAGGTTTAAGAGCTGCAGCAGAGTGTGTTCAAATAGCTTTAGGTCATTGCTCTCTGTTGGAAGCTCGTGGCTTGGCACTCTGTCCCGTGCTCATAAAACTCTTTAGGCCTAGTGTTGAACAAGCCTTAAATGCTAATATAAAACGAATTGAAGAGAGCACTGCGGCTTTGGCTGCTGCTGATGACTGGGTACTTACTTATCCTCCAACCAGCACTCGACAGTCTGGCAGGTCTTCTGTTACATCTCTTGGCAACGCAACAGTATTTCAACATAAACTTACAAGCAGTGCCCATCGCTTCAATTTAATGGTCCAGGTAAACACTCTTCCCCTTTGATATCTGATAAACTGTAACATTATACATATCTTCTCTCTATTCAAACATCAATTCATGAACTAGTCCTTTCTACTTGCTCCTTTTAATTGCTACTTTGCTGTTCATTTGGTCTCAGGTTATTTTCTTACCCTTGTATAGCCCTTACATGGCACATGCACTAACTCATATATTGTTTTCCTGCCTTTGAGCTCACTGCTGGATATATTCTCTTGAATTCTCTTTTACAGTTGGTTTACCCACTCTTCAAATGTCTTGAATGTTTATGAATATTTTCTTGAATTCTCTCTTACAGTTGGTTTACCTACCCTTCAAATGTCTTGAATGTTTTTGAATCACTACTCTTCTATATGATCATCTGAGCACATATTGTTTGTTCTCACAGTTGTTCAAGGGTTGATTTTTTAATTGTTTCTTCCTTGAACTTTTGGTAGTTGGTTAATTCTTTCACTAAATTGCGTTATTGCTCAACTTGAACATGTAGGAGTTTTTTGAGGATGTAGGACCACTCTTAAGCATGCAGTTGGGAGGCCAAACACTGGAAGGTTTGTTCCAAGTATTTAACTCCTATGTGAACATGCTGATCAAAGCTTTACCAGGTTCGATGGAAGAAGAAGCAAACTTTGAAGGTTCTGGAAATAAAATTGTGCGAATGGCGGAGACCGAAGCCCAGCAAATTGCATTGCTGGCGAATGCTTCGTTATTAGCAGATGAACTACTGCCACGTGCAGCCATGAAACTTGCACCTCTGAATCAGACTAATCACAAGGATGATACACGTAGAAGACCCTTAGATAGGCAGAACCGTCATCCTGAGCAACGAGAATGGAGGAAGCGGCTTGTGAATTCAGTTGATAGATTAAAAGATACTTTCTGTCGACAACATGCACTGGATCTCATTTTTACAGAAGATGGTGATAGCCATCTTTCTGCAGAAATGTATATAAACATGGTTGGAAATGCAGATGAAGTGGATTGGTTTCCATCCCCAATATACCAGGTATTATTTCTTAAATTAATGATGCCTTGTATATTTATATATATATTTGGTTATTATAATATAGGGCTGGGAAAAGATGATGAAGAATCCATCTGGAGTTCTTAATTTTTTCAAGTACTATGGTTTAAGGTGGACAAGAAATCTAAGAAATGAATGCATTTTGAGTGGCATATGCAGCACTGTTCTATGTTTGCTTCTATTCCCTGCAAGAATGTTGACTCGGGAAACCTATGTTATTTGTTTTGGAAGGTCATGTTGACAAAGAAACTCTCAAGTGTCTTTAAGGCTCCCTTGATTAGAATCTAAGCTGTTTCACTCTTTGGAGAGCATCTGTTTCCTTAACTTTGCCCGGGAGCATTTGGCAACATTGAATTGGAAGGTCATGTCAATAAAGAAACTCTCAGGCGTCTTGTTAAGGCTCCCTTGATTAGAATCTAAGGTGTTTCACTCTTTGGAGAGCATCTGTTTCCTTAACTTTGCTCTGGAGCATTTTGGCAACGGTGAAATAAACAACCTATTTCTGGCCATACCACATCCTAGGGACCTCTGTTTATTGAACTTCATGCCACACAACTTATAAACAGCTCACCACCCTTCATTCTAAGAGGTTTCTCTCACCATTCACAGAGTGTTCTCATTGCCTCTTTTTTACAGCTCTTCCAAGGCTGCTCATTCTCACCCCCACTCATCTCTTTTTGTTCTTATGCTACAAGACACCGCACCTGATTCTCAACTAGTAAGCCTATCATTTAGGTGGTAACTTCATTCCTCTATCAACTCAAACAAGTTTTCCATTCATGTAATTAATGCATTGTCCTAGGTGTTGCATTCAGGAATATCAGCCACAATCACCTAATTGATTGCGGTAGGTCTTTATCAACCCAAATAAGGTTTTTAAGTCTTTATCTACCTGATTAAGGTTCTTACTTATCCTCCTCCTACTTGATCTGGTTTAACTGTTTAAGTTTGAAATTTTTTGGACAACTAGTTGGAAGCTCGTTTGTATAAAACTGTAACCAGATTAGGAAAAACTGTAAGCTGGCTAAATTATCAGTGAGATTGGATTTGGCACATGGGAATGACATGGCTTGAGCTTTTGATAGATGGGGAAGGCTTGTGAACTGTAATTGTTTGTAGCGATCTTAGATACCCATTGTCAACATTTTGCATTAAACATGCTCATCATTCATAAAATCTGTTCTTGGATTTGATGTACTTTTCTGTTTTGGAACTTTCAGTCCAAGTTCTTACACTTTCTTGTCACTATGCTACCAATTCAGGAGCTTTTTGTAAAACTGAACGGGATGGCTGCTATAGCAGCAGAGATGTTTGTAGGAAGGGAAAGATTTGCTACATTGCTATTGATGAGACTCACAGAAACAGTCATTTTATGGCTTTCGGAAGATCAAAGTTTTTGGGATGACATTGAGGAAGGCCCGAGGCCTTTAGGCCCTCTTGGTCTACATCAGGCATGTAACTCTGAAATCATTTCATTTATAGTTATATGTCATGAATTGGGTCATTGATATACTTATTTGCCTGTAAACATGCAGTTCTATTTGGACATGAAGTTTGTTATGTGCTTTGCTTCCCAAGGACGCTACTTGTCACGAAATTTGCATCGAGTTGTCAATGAAATCATTTCAAAAGCTGTGGCAGTATTCTCTGCAACAGGGATGGATCCAGACAGGTAAACTAGTTTATTTTTTGGTCTTTGACTGGAAGAAGTTTCATTACATATTCTCAACATAATCAGAAAGTATGCATAAACATAACCAAAGCTAGGGTAAGTTTATATTCTAGTTTATGAACTCTTCTGAAATCGAGAATTCATTTATTACATGGTATATGGGATGTGCAAATTATTGGGGGAACCAGTTTCCTATGACTGCATGATAGATTCATGTGAATCTATTTTAACTCTTTAGTTGTGTTTCTCAACAAGTGTAATTCAACTCCTTTACTTGTGTTAAAAATGCTTAGGAACATGTTTGTTTCTCGATGTACATGTTGTGTTTGGTAAAACTTATATTTTCTTGGAATGCATTTCCTTTTCCTTTTCTTCCCTCTTTTTTTTTTTTTTTTTAATATTATGCACTGCACAAGTTTTGTTAACATAGTGGATTTCGACGAGATGAAAACTAGTTGTGAAACAACTGTGACTTATGATGGTTATTGCATATGTTATTGGGAATTTTGAAGATTGGGAGGTCTAGATTATTAGGCTTGTAGTTATCCCCAAGACCCTTAGCTGGTTATGTTGTTTTATTTTTGTTAGGAAGTAAGCTGGATTTAATTTATAACTTGGTATGTAGTTTTGAATCTTTTTATCATTACTACATTTCTTGGGAGGCTTTTGCTGAGAAGCAGTAAGATCATGGTGTTAGATACAACTTACAATAACCTTGTCCAGATGTCAGCCTTTGTGTCGTGGCCCATGAGTTGCTAAGCAATTGAATTTCTAATTATTAGAAGAAAGTCAAGTAATCAGTTGCAAGAAGCAGACAAATTGCAAGTCTTAGGCATCAGGTTGTCGGATGTAATGTATCCACTGCTTATGCTCAAACGTAATTTATAAGGGTAAACAAAGTCCATTCTATTATGCATTAATTATATGCCATCTGCTGCAAGCTCGTGTCTTTGAGGTAAAATGCGTTCAAATAAGCTGTTAAGTGCGCAAGAAAATAGCCAGCATGCGTGCCTTCATTTATGTTTTAATCATTTCATATTAAAACACATGGCTTTTTCTGGAGCTGAGATTTCGTTTTTTTGTCAGGGTGCTGCCAGAAGATGAATGGTTTAATGAGATTTGCCAAGATGCAATGGAAAGATTGAGTGGAAAACCAAAAGCCATCGACGGGGATAGAGAAGTTAACAGCCCAACAGCCTCTGTCTCAGCACAATCAATTTCATCGGTCAGATCTCATGGAAGTTCGGAAGGCACAACCCTCCTGTATATTAGAGATTGAACAGTTTCTGTAATGGATTAGCGGACCCCCTCCCATTCTCTTTTCGTTTTTATTTCTGCTGTCCTTGTTCATCTTCTTTTTTTTTCCTCCTTCCCAACTTTAGTGATCGACCCTTCTTTCCCTATTATAGGATGAGGTTTGTATGAAAGCTGGGAGTTCAAAGCATTTGAGTCTGTACATGTTTTCAATCATGAATCTGCATTTGTTGTATTCATTATTCTTTTGAAAACTCATGGTGTAACATGTAACTAACATGTTATTGATGCCTCAGGTTTCTTTCTTCGAGTGAATATCTCTCGTCTTCAACTCCTTAAGGTTTTCATCTAGTTCTTTTTTCTGGTTCGAGAAGCATTGATCATTTCAATTCTAACATGATAAAGTAAGTTGATGGCTTAACTTGCGTCCTTCATTAATGCTTTCTGATTCAAAATTGCTAATGCCAAAGAAACACGCAAAACTTGCTTAAAAAGATTGAAGTGCCTATATAGTAAGGGGTTGTGGGCCCATCTTCCCAAGCTCCTTTCTATGGAGACTGCTCTCTTCTTCTATCACACAGGACGAAGTTGTTAGGCAGCGACAATGCTAGAAGACAGATCTCAGACTGTACCCTCTTCCAAAGCTTCCGAAAAACTCACTCATTGCCCTTCACATCCATGGTTATGTGCATCACCCTACCAATTTAGACCAGAATTAAAGTGAAATTAGTGTATTAACAAGATATAGGAGGAAAGGGCTGATGGCGAGATGATAGCAGACTTAGTAGTCACAGTAAAAGCTTGCTGTTTTATATTGAGGTGGGTATCTTGCAAAGCATACTCTAAAGTAGAGAATAAAACATTGCACTGGTAATCATAATCGTTAAAATTTGAAATGGCTGAGAGCTTGACATACCTCAGCATCCACAAGAACACCATCAAAGCTGGGAAATTCGTTGCTGCAGAGTGATTCTTGTTTTCCCACAGCCTGCACGCACACCTGGGCCTTGATGAAGCTTGTTTCTAGTATAGCTATTCAGTGCATCACCGTTCTTGTCAACGAGGATTTTCATTTTCTATCCTTCTTGATAAAACTATCAACTGTTCTCTGCTGAGCCTACCTGGTACAAATCATAAGCTAAAATCCATGATTAATGCATATTGGTGCAGACTAATCCAAACTCATCATGAGAAAATAAATGCCCTAAAAAACTTTGCATTCCACAACAGAGCAGCTGGAAACGAAAAATAGTGAAGCAAGAGCTAAAACATTGGCAAGCCAGCCTATACAACACACAAATGACCGAAACAATCATCTGTGATGACCAAACACACCATGAAACTCGAGTTGGCACCCAACCACAGCAGAGACGTATGAAAATGATTAGATGACACAACCAGATCCCGTGAAGGTATGAAAATCACAAAGTTGCAGGTCACTCGTACAAATGATAATTTATGTTCACCACTCAAGGTACAAAACAAAAAAGATATAGAAATTAATAACAAACTCACCACCCTAAAGAACTAGATCAAACCACCACTTTAGAGATATAGAGTTAAGGAATAAATCCACCACTCACAAAGGAGATACAAAACTTGATATTGTGCAAAACGCCAAGTCAAAAAGACTCTTAATTCAGATTTTGCTAAAAGATCCAAATATATTATCTGATTCAACTTTATATACTTGGAACAACCCTTCAAATCTAGGAAAACACCAAGATGACATAATTAAAACCCAAATAAATTACTATGACAAAAAACTAGACAAATAATAATCATCACATGTTTTTGGCTCATTAGAAACACAAACACACAAACAGACACTTGAAAAGCTTAAAAACTAAAACAAAAATAACTTTATGTAGAAAACTCCAATGCATGCATGGTTGGACAATATGTAAAGATTACATTCTGAACTTGAAAGCCACCTAGGATAAGATTATTTTAACATACAATAAGGAGATGAAAATTCAGCACTCCTGTGTCACAACCATAAACTATTTGTCAAAGAACCAATTGATTGAAACACAAACATGTTAGATCAGTGAAGCAGCACTGGGAAAGTAGCCAGCACTGCACAGCAAGCCTGCAATACGATGAAGAGAGAATGTATACAGAAATTAACAGCCCCTGAAAAGAGCAAAATGAACATGTTAGGAAACAAATAGAATGGAAAGCAGAGGAAAAGGGACAGAAAAGAAAAGAATGGTGATGCAGTGGTCACATTGCAGCACTGCACACATGAGAAACATAGTCTAGACCCAGAAAAAACAATCACCGTTCAATCATAGGAGGCAAAGAAAGAATGATAAAAATGCAGTGTCATAAGAACTCGACCACATAGGAACGGGTATACCAAGAAGAAAAGCTGATATTTGTAGGTCAAAAACGGCTGTTTCCGCATAGCAAACGCCATTTCTAATGATATCATGACACAACTGGTGCAAAAACTGAAGACCACACCCCAAAAAAATGGAATAAGTAACGAAAAAATCAGATAACCTATAAAAAGCAATAATAACCGCAAAGTATTGTGGCAATCCAGCCCAAAGACCACAATAGATGAAAAAAAGAGAAAAGTCAGCCAGTGAAAGAAAAGGAAAGGAGGGAAGTTACTCACCAGTGAAAAACAGCGGTGAAGAAGAGAAGAGAAAGATGGAGCAAGAAAGAGAGGCTTTAGGAATGAAGGGTCAGGGTTGCATTCGTGCTTGTCACGACATATTCCAATGAACTACTTGGAAACCTTTGTGGCACCGTTACACTTGCCTAGTGAAACAAGAAGAGCAAAGAACTCGTAGTTTGGAAAAAGAATCACATATGAATATCAAACATCATGATTTGGATGTTTTGACAGTTTCGCAGATGAAAATTCTCGGATTTTCACTTGTCGGAGCAAACTTGAGATAAGTACCTGGGAACTGGAGAACGCGACTACAAGGGAACTCTGCCTCCACATTTCAACTGCTAGCATCTGATAGTTAATGAGCATCGGTGCTGTTGTGTTGCCTGCAACAGTTTTCTATGAAATGGTTTTGGGGGGGTGTTGACATGTGAAGAAAAGAAATATGATAAAATATAGTCTCTGCAGATAGCTTAACGGTACCAAGAATATCTCTTACATTTTGGCAACATCAGAGAGGTCCTCATTAGTGTCCAAATTATCCATTCCATTAGCAATCATTTCAGAGCAGATGCTCTGGGCCTCTTGCAACCTCCCTTCCTTTCTAAGGCCAGTGGATAGCTCATTGCATATGCAGACATTAGGAAGGAAACCGTTCTCAAGCATTTCTCTATACCAAACATATGCTCCATTAAAATCCTTCAGGTCACAATGTCCCTTTATCAGCAAGCTATAGGTATCAGCTTCAGGGATTAATCCTTTAGCCTTCATGTCATCAACAAGATCCTTTGTTTCCGACAACTTCCCCTCTTTTAAGTGGCCCAGAATCAAACTACTATAGGTCTTGTTATCAGGACGAACTCCCATGTCTACCATCTCTTTTTGCAAAGAAAATGCCTTTTGAACATGCCCAGTCTCCTGATAACAGTGAATCATAGCATTGTACACAACTCGATCTGGGGACAAATTCATCTGCAACATTTCATTAAACAGTGTCTCTTTGAGCTTTATCCCTTCCTTGCTGCACCCGCTGATTAGGGGATGAAATGTATTTATAGTAGGTTTTAAGCCTAACTTCTTCATAGTTTCATATAGCTCAAGACATTTCTGCGAGTTTCCAGCATTTGAGTACCCTGAGATTAAGGAGTTGTATGTGATCACATCAGGACAGTGACCCGTACTAGTAATTAGGAAAAACATCTCTTCAGCTTCCTTTAACTTTCCCATTTTGCATAACCCTTTAATGAGGGAATTGTATGTTACAATCGTTGCGCCTATCTCATTTTTCGACATCTCATCAAAGAATCTCAAAGCCTCTCTCAGCTTCCCCACAGTACAACTACCATCAATAAGCATATTATATATATTTGCATTAGGCAAGACCCCTCTGCCTACCATATCCCTAAGGACCATTTCTGCCTCAAGAATTTTCCCATCCTTGCATAAACAATTTATGAGAGAGCCGTAGCTTATAACATTCGGCTTTTCCCCATTTTCCTCCATTTCTTCAAGAATCTGGAAACACCTAGAAAAAACACACAGCCTTCCATAGCCATCAATAAGGATATTATATGTCTCCACGCTTGGGGCTATTCCCTTCCCCACCATCTTCTTCACCCATTCCTCCGCCTTATCTATCATCTGCATTTCACAAAACTTATCAATCACAGAATTAAAAGCAATACAATTTGGTCTCAAACCACGACTTTCCATTTGCTCAATAGTCAAAATGGCTCTATCCATGTCGCCTATCTGACAATAACCCTTCACAATAGTGTTATATATCACCTCACCTGGAACGAGCCCGTGTTCCACGAGGGACTTCAACACCTCCTCTGCCTTTTCAACTTTCCCTTCTTTACACAATCCATTCAACAGAATACTACAAGTGTAATTATCAATCTTGACTCCCTTCCCAATTGCCTCCCGATAAAAATCCAAAGCAGCTCCTGCCCCGTCATCCGACTTCAATAGTCCATCAAAAATTATGCTGTAAGTAAACCCATCAGGCACAAAACCATTGCATTTTATCTCGTTCAACATACACCTCGCCTCCTCGATTCTCCGTGCCTTACAAAGGCCACTAAGCAACGAGTTAAAAGTAATAATACTCGGCTCCACCTTCTCCTTTTTCATCCTTTCTCTCAAGCCAATCGCCACATCCACCTCCCCTGCCTTACAATATCCGTCAATAAGAGTATTAAAAGTCACCCTATTTGGCACCAAATTCCTCACAGACATTTCACCAAACAGCTTCTCCGCATCCCTTATCCTCTTCTCCTTACACAACCCACCAATCAAAACATTGTAAACAAACACATTAGGAACAACTTTCCTCCTTTTCATAGTCTCAAACAACTCCATAGCAAGCTTCAAATCCCCCAATTTCACCGCGGCTAGCATTGCTCTCCCGTAAACAAGCTTATCAGGTCTAAAACCCAAGCCCACCATCTCCTTAAACAAATCAAGAACGCTATCAAATTTCTTGGATTCCACCAAAGATTCGACAATCATCCTCACATAACCAAACGAAGGAAGCCGCCCCTCTTGCCTCATGAAATCGTACAATTCTGAAACTTGAATGTGCATCTTGGACTCAGAACAAATAGAGAGCAACATATCGGAGAGAGTAAGATTTAAAGAAGCATCATCAGAAGAAGAAGAAGAGAAAAAGGAGAGAAGGTGAGAAGGTGAGGAAAATGAAGATGGGTTGGAGAGAATGAGAGATTTGGTGAAGTTATAAGCAGTTTCGTTGCGGCCTTGTTGAAGGAGGACACGAAGGTTGTGGATTTGGTCGTTAATGAGGTGGTCTTGGCCATCGGCGGTGGAGTTTTGCGGGTTTTCGGCAGAGACAGTGGTGGAGAAGGGGATTACCGAAAGCTTGCTCGAGGCAGTAAGAGGACGGTACTGTAACTTGGTAAGGCGCCTTGCCATCTCTCTCTCAAATGTCTTACTTCGTGTTTTCTTCAAAGCTAGCCCTTATACACACACACTACACTCCGTAACCGCGCTTCTCTTCTGCACAATTTTTTGAACAAAAAGACATTGTTAAAGCACCGAAAATAAATTTAAAAAATATTAAAAATAATTTTTTGAACAAAAAAAACATTGTTAAAGCACTGAAAATAAATTAAAAAAATATTTATGAGAATAATGTAAAAACATTAGTTTTGCTTATAGTTAAACTGGTGGTCTAAATTATACGAATGGAGTAACATTATAAAAATAAAAAGAATTATAATTTTTTTTAAATATGTTAATTTTTTAAAAACCTGCTACCTGAGTTATTAAACTTTAAACATTTAATTTAACAAAATCATGAAGTTTAATTTTAAAAAAAATATTAAATAATAGAATTAAAAAAATATATTTTAATTATATATATATAACAATTCAATAAATAAAGATCAAGATTTTATAAATTATTAATATTAATAAGTAATTCTATTATTATTATTGTTATTATTGCGATCACTATCATTATTTATTTTTATTATTATTGTCATCACCACAATTATTATTGATATTATCATCATTTCAATTTAATATTGTTACTATTTTAACAATCATCATAATTGTTATATTGTTGTTGGTGGTGGTGATGTTATTGATACTATCGATATTATTATTATTATCATTATCATAATTATCATTGCAACAACTATTATTTGTATCTTTATTATTACCATTATTCTTCTTCATCTTATTCTCTCCTGCATTATTATTATTGTTATTATTACTAACAACCAAAATCACAATCATCATCACTATTATTATTATTGTTGTTATTGTTATTACTGTTATTATTGTTATTATTATTATCATCAAAACAACTATTATTGATATTTTTATTATAATCATTATTCCTCCTCGTCTTCTTCTCTCCTGTATTATTATTGTTGTTGTTGTTAACAATCAACACCATAATTACCATCATCATTGTTGTTATTATTATTATCAGCACAATAATTATTATTGATATTTTTATTCTTATTCTTATTATTCTTCATCTTCTTCTCTTCCATTGTTGTTGTTGTTGTTATTTGCAATAATAGTTGTAACAACATCGATATTACTACCACCACAACAAGTATAGCTATTGTTATCATTACTTTTATTATTGTTGTTGTTGTTGTTGTTGTGCTACTATTATTATTATCACAACTATTATTAATAATAATATTACCATCATCATTATTAACATTATCATTACTAATTTAATTAATGTTGCTATTGTTATCATTATTAATAATGTTATTATTTTCATTGTTGTTTTTTATAATTACCATCATCATCACCATTATTAATATTATTGTTATAACTAACATTACAATTATTATTATTATTATTATTAGCATCATGATTATTAATAATATTACCATGTTTATCGTTACAATTATTATTGTTGTTGTTATGGCTGTTGCTGCTGCTCCTGCTACTACTACTACTATTATTATTATTATTATTGAAAAAATAAAAACCATGAACTTGATTTGAATGATATAATTGAAAACCATAAAAACATTGACAAAATAGCCAAGGAAAACAATAAGAAATCAAAATAAAATTGACCCAGTTAAAATCACTACTATTATTGGAAAACAAAAAAATTGACTTGAAGGATCAAATTGCAAGCCGTGAAAAAATTGATAAGGAGTAAAGAAAAAAAATTAAGAAATTACAAGTAACAAGATTGAATTGAAATTCCTTATATATATATATATATATATATATATATAATTAAAAATCAATATTAAATTGAAAACAAACAAAACTTTAACAAAGAGAAAATGACTAAAAAACAATAGTAAAAACTTAATGGTCTGAATTTTAAATAACAAAAAGAAAGAAAAATAAACCATAGTGTATTTACGAGGATAGGAGAGAGAGATGAATAAAAGAAAATAAAAAAGATTGTTGTTGATACACCAACCAATATTGGAGCACAAGCGTCGCTTATAATGGAAAATGAGCAATAATCTAAGATGACGAACGATTATTTTTTATAATTGAAAACTATCGTCCAAAACATATAATGGTCCTAACATGCTGGCGCGTGTAGAGCTTTTAAAATAAAAAAATTATTATTTTAATAGTAAATTACATAACTATCCTCAACTAACATTACAATCAACAAAAAATCCAAGGTTGAAATACCAAAATACCCCTAGAAACAATGAATTAAAAGTCTTACAAAGGTATACCTGTAATTCTACTATGTATATAAAAAAGGAAGAATGCATAAATACTTGACACAACTTAATTGTTTTGCTGATGGAGATATTTTGGTTATTTTAAAAAATGTTGAATGTGCAACAATATAAAAAACAAATTAGTAATGGCCAATAAATCCTGTTAAAAATACCAAAATACCTCCAATCCAAATACATTTATTTTTCATGAGAATGACAAAATAATCACCGCTGGTGAATATGAAAATGTGAAGGAGACTACAATAATCGTCCATGACTTTTAGTATATCTGTCGTTGTTATATATATATATATCGGATTCGAATGTGGACCTCACACAAGGTTTCAAGCCTTCCATAGACAATCTACAGTTAAATTATAGATTAATTTATTGAATTACTCTGGTTTTATTAGATAAATATCTATATATTTTTTAAAAGGACCCATGCCAATTAAATTATAAATTAATTCATTGGAATACTCGGGTAAATATTTACACAGTTATTGTTTTGAAAAAAACATGATCTAGACTATGCTTTGAATGGACAAATTATAAAATCAATCCATGTTTAACAACTATATTCTAATAAAATGTTTTTTTTTTTTCAAAATTCTATATCACTCGATCATAAATAATATTTTGATTAAATAACATCTTGATTAATTAATAGATTTTTACAGTATTAAGGATATTAATTTATTTAAGAACCTACAGAACTTCAGCCGCGTTTGCCTCTGACGCTGTCATTTCTTTTTACTAGTTGTCTGACAACATCTCTCATTGTAGGTCTTCAGCAAGGCTCCTCCTTTTTCAGAGCCATCTCAGACACATCAACGGTTTTAATCAGCAATCCAGTTGATGTCTTCTGTGCTGCTCCAAACAGACCCAACCCACCCTAAATAATGGATCCAATGCCTCATTTTTAGTCAGCAGCTCAGGCAAAACATCCCTCTTATGTTATATCAAACACCGACAAGCTTGTAAGAGCCCACCCGCCAGGCGTGCTTGTTTTGCCCTAAGATCATCGACCCATCAACTCTGGGTGCCTGCCGCACGGTCAATAAACTGTTTACTATTCACAAATTCAAACGGCCATAATCACCTAGAAACAAGCAATATTAAATGCGTGTTTTAAAGATAAAATTTTCATTTTTCTGCTTCCACATTAGAAAATGTTCCCCTGTTGGTGCCTATAAAAAGCAAGCAATGAATTAGTAACAATTGTCCAAGTTTTCAAGAATCTTTTGCCCAATGCATCGGCACTTGAAAGATGAAACATTTCTTTCTGCGTTCATAAAAAGAGTTCCCTTTTCCTTGAAGCTGAAACTAGAAAGGTTTGCATTTTGATCCACCTTTCAACGATTTTACACGTCATGAAAATCCCAAGAAATGAGTCTCATGTCTTACACAGCGAGATGATATAATTTGATGAACCATCCTCACCCATTCGATTCAAGAAGCAATTTGATCAAGTTTAGAGTAATGGTTTTCCCTAAACTAAAATAGACGCACAAGTAAATCAAAGATCACTATCTCAACAATTTGTCATAATCTATATGCCAATTATCTGCCCTATTCATCGCTGAGCCTTTCTTTATAAACTTGAGCTAACGCACAAATCACACAAGCTGCATGGTCGAAACAGATACAGAGACGGCGACCAGGACTACATTAACACATCAAAAAACCGTGATAGTACCATCGAAAAGGTCAAGTGAAGGATAATGTGAATGAAGGTTGAGAAATCAAGGCAGTCATTAAAACTCTAAGCAGTAGAGCACCAATAAAAAATAACTAGTGTACTTTGGTATATATCTCTTCTCTTCTCAGACCAACATTTTCCCTATATCAATCTATTTAATCGCCCAAAAAAATCCATCAAGGATGACTCAAAAAATTCAACACAAGCATTGGCATAATTATGGAATGCGCGCAGTCTGAAGTGAGCTGAAAGAGTTTCCTTGTCATTGCATTCTCAAGGTCCGCCCTTACATCTCTCAAGTTCCCTTCAGTTGAAATAATCCAAAAGACAATCTCTTCAAAAGCTGTCAATTTCACATCCAGACGATATTTACCCACCACTCTTCCCGAAACAAGTAAAATTACCTCATATTAAAAACAGCTGCAGGCACTTGACATCCTCAGATGACTGGAAGCTTGTCATTTTGTGGTTTGTAAAATCCTGCATATAAATCACAAGGGCATGTATTTCCCTACACTCTTCACATTATTATGCTTTGAATAACCTAGATGCTAAATCATTGAGTATGTTTGCTCAAGCTGATGGGTGGAATATTCACTTACAAACACCGTCAGAGGTAGTAGTCAAAATGTTAGTGGTAATGGTTAAGAATACATGATTGATGGTGTGCATTTTCCTGGTTAAACTCGTGTAATGAAAATGTTTAAGAATACATGATTGATGGTGTGCATTTTCCTGGTTAAACTCGTGTAATGAAAATGTTTAAGAATACATGATCTTGCCTTGTTGAGCTCGTGTAATAAAATGTATCTCTTAATTTCCTTTGAATGCCATGAGAAATAATACATGATTCATATAGTGTGAATGGTCTTGTTAAACTGGTGCCATGAAATGTACACTGAATTTTCTCTGGATGTCATGTCAAATAATGTGATATAATTGAACCTAGTGTAGGGAACTTCGTACACAAGATGTCTACAGAGATAAGCGTACTTAATATAGATGCAGATATGAATAGAATATGAAAAGCACACAAATCCAAAAAACAGCTGCCATGCAACACTTGCTACAGATGGTAAACATATCAGAACTATAAAGTTATCCACGCAACGCAACAACACATGCTGCTGACAAATGCATGTCCTGAACAAAATAGTATAACATGAGCATATGGTGTGTTCATGATAGCAGTACGTGCATTCATTCACGTGAGAAGGGATGCTAATGCCGATATTGATGATGAAATGGATGCATGCAACAGCTGCAAGATGCATCCTATCATGAATTTCTCGGTGCAAAAGATCAGAGTACATCCCCTTCAAGCTACTGATAGGTAATTGGTGGTGGAGCTCCATTGGCACTAGGAGAAGCAACATGGTGGATCCCATCCTTCCTTTTCCCAAATGGGTTCTTCGAATATGTAGGTTGAAGTCAAGAAAAACAGGTACATTACTGAATTATGAAAGTAACAAAGAAAACTAACAGGCAAAATACATAATCAGATGTAGCCCCATTACTCATTATTAATAACTTCCCTTGATAGAATCCACAACAATATCATAATGACTTCAGTTGTTGTTTCATTTTACAGAACAATTATATATGGCTTAGCATATGACACACACAAAGTTAATGCATGAGAGAGTAAAAAGAGAACTTTTTGAGCCACCACATCTATGACATGCTGAACCAAATGTTTAGATCACTTGAAATGTAATGTTTGAGACATAAATACATGTTTTAATTTGAGAATATATAGATAGAATATAAGAAAAGGCAGAGTGGATAAAATATAAAAGCCAACAAATCTAAAAGGATATTGTATCCGCATTCCAACAGATCCAGAACTCGGAATAACAGCACCCTGCAAAGTATGGTGCACATTTGTTGCACTGTTCACATCCTGCAAAGATTCACAACAAACTTTAAGCATTTATAGAAATAACTGAAGCATTCCCATCATAATATATAAATAATAATAATATTAATAATTCAAGGTCAGAGAACATCTGCATTGATGAATAGCAGGTGACTTACTTCAAACTCAATAAAGCAAACAGTATGCCTTTCTTGTCTCAGAACCTTCATTTGCTTAAAACCAGGTTGCCTGCATGCACAAAGGTATAAAACGAACCAAATGATTCTTTACAAAATAGGGCTCTTTAAATGTAACTCAGAAAACTGGCCAAGAGAAGACACTCTTACACGCTGAATAGACCCCTCAATTCATCCTCATTGATATTCTCTCCAAGATTGCCAATAAATAGAGTATTGCAAGGAGGGTTATCTTTTGTATTCTACATTAATTATCAAGGGAAAAAACAAAAACAAACAACTTAGTAAACATGCAATTTTTAATCAAGGAATTTGACTACAATTTTCTTATTCATTCTACCATGGAAACATGAGATTTCTAATGTGGAATACCCTAAATCCATGAGTTTCTGGTGAATTAGAATTGAAATAGGTATATGCATTACACCTTTAGTAACACAAGGGATTGCTGAGAAAAAGTTGTTTGATCTGATGGAGTAAAGTATTTTAAGGAATAGTGTTCATTTGGAAATTAAGAAAGATACGTATCTTGAATGAAATATGATCAACCATTTTGTGTAAATAAGCACACAAGATGAGAAATGCCACATGTGGGCATCACCTGAACTGGCACATAGCTGCTAGGAGCTGGGATAGGAGCAGGCGGAGGCATTGGTACTTGAGGAACGGGATAACCTCCATATGGATCATATGGGGGTGGAGCTGGAGTCATGTACCTAAAGCGAGCATGCAATGTTAACAATAGAACATATCCTTTAAAAAGAAACACCATAATGCTACCTGAATCTACATGATTTATGAAACACAACAACACTAGTTTCCGTATAAAGTTTGTTCACTCTAACACAATTTACAAACTCAACACTCACTAGAAAGAGAAATTCTTACCCATGTGGTCCCCAAACAGGAGGAGGAGGGTGAAATGGAGATGGACTAGTATAAGTAGTGTGGGAATAATCACCACCAGTTCGCAAACGTTTGCTTTGATCATATGCATTAGAATCAGCAACTATTCCTGTAGATTAACAAAATATCAGCAATACATAACAAACCTACAGCAATGTTGAGACATTATCAAATTCAACTCATCAACATGATTGCAAACCAACAACCAGCAATAAAAAAATTTAAATACAAAAAAACAGGACACAGTGATGCTGATTACAGGCATAACTAAAACCTCCAATTCAAGCTTTTCCCAGGTTTCAACACTGTATGCATGTTTTGATATGTGCATGTGCTGTCATGACATGACTATTGAAGACACTGCAGATCAAGGAAGTCATCCATGATCCATCCATCTGGAAGTTAAAGCCCAGGGTTTAAAATCCACCAATCAAGCATCCTAATGGAAATGACAGTTTTAAGCAGTTACAGAGAAAATTTCATCAAGTTAGTTCCACAATTCCATTCCCCAAGGACATTTATGAGGTTCCAGCTAGGACTCATCCAAATCCCAGATCCCCATTGCATTGCAAGTGTATCAATGTGCTACAAGCCCACTCTTTTTTGATAAATTAAACCTAGCACGCATTACCGTTCTAATCTTGGTTCAGACTTTATGAAAACACACTACAGTAGCAAATCACAGATACCTTTCTAAGTCCAATCCAAGACCCAGAAGTATCACGATAGTAAAGTTTTTCATGAATTGAAAACTTTTTTAAAACTTTTTAAGTTTCAAATTCTGTGACCACGAAACAAACAGAACAAAAAATATCAACTCAAGCTGTATCAGAACCTCACCTCTTTTAACAAAGAGATTTTTCTTAGCCATCTCTGTATGCAACACAGACTTAGTATCCGCATCAAAAACCATGTCCTAAAAATCCAAAAAGAAAAAAAAAACTTCAGCAGAAACAATAAAAAATCAAGAAATCAAATAATATTTTGAGACTATGACCTGGAGAGCATCTTTAGCAGCAATAGCATGCTGGGCACACGAAAAAAGAGCAAAACCCATAGCTTTCTCTCCTTTATAATTAACTTGTGAAGCCTCATAACCAGGCAACCATCGCAGCAAATTCTGCAATTCTCTCTCCTTCACATCGTCAGGGAATCCCGTTATAAATATTGTTCGAACCTAACAAAACGACATCGTAAGCTCAGGTCAGTTTTGTTTTCCCCAATTTTATTTTCTAGGGCACAAAAATCAGGATTAAAATCAATTGATTGGTAGATTGGTCTGCATTACCTCATCGTGAGTGGGAGGGCCGCGATTGGAGTTATCGACGAGGACGGGAGGTGGGGCGTGATGGACGGGAGGAGGAGGAGCGCCTGGGGCGGAGGGTGGTGGTGGTGGAGGAGCTTGTGCTGGCGGCCATTGCTGGTGGTATGGGTGGATTCCTGTTCCCGCCATGTTAGTTGGTGTTGGTGGTGGTGGTGCTCGATAAAAACCCTAGAACCACCAGTGACGGAGAGCGAAGGAACGCGGGGAAGGAGGTCAATAAAGGTGCGGGTTCTTTCAGTAATGCGCGTATATGTGTAAAGTTATATTTCGTTAAATGCCCTGAATGTTTATTTATTTGTAGATTGTGCCCTTCCCTTCCTATTTAGGCCCTCTTTTCTATTTCCTTTTACGACAGCTTTCTTTTAGCATGTTTTTCTTATTTTCTTACAAAGGTAAACCCCCCGCCACGTTTTTGCCACGCTCATAGACCAAATTTGGCCACTGAGTGTCCATTGTAAAAATATTGGTATTGAAATTTTATAAAAATAAACCTAGCGAGTTAGTTTGGTTTATTGAATAAAAATAGTTTTTGTATTTTAGAAATATTTTTTTTAAAAAAGTTATTTTATTTTATTTTTTATTTTAAATTAATATGTTTAGTATTAATTTAATAATAAACAAAAACGTTGCTAAAAAATAATTCAAAAAAATCATTCTCACCACCTTAATGTGTAATGCGCGCTCCATTAACTTCATCACTCCTCATAAACAATGCCATGATATGAATTAAATTGTATCTTGATTCTTCAGGGAGGAACCTGCTTGCAGGGGACAATATAACCCTGATAATGAATTCGCATGTCAGCTCTCTCACACGCAGACGCAGACGGGTATACACGCAAAAAGAGCACACTACAGTTTTTTTTCTCCTTCTAAAATGTATCTCATCTATAAACAGGGTGGTGCTTGATTATGCTTATGCAGCCTGCTGGGAGTTGTGTTTTGAGTATTGATGTTGCTTACAGATCCTATTGAGTATGTTTATTGATGTTGCTTTATCACCTACGCAACCTGTGGTTGGATGCGTAGATGATTGTTTTCCGGTCGGTTACAGGCATTTATTACGGGATCAAGATTAGTGATTTAGTAGCTCGAACTCACCGCAGCAACTAGGGATCAGGCAATGCATTGCTAAGAGAATTATAAGAACTTTTATTTCCTAGCTTGTCGGTGAGGCTTGATTTTCATCTTTTACTGCTGTATGTGGAACAAACAGAGGAAATATTAACTAGTTTTCCTGCGCTGAAAACTCCGGGAAAAGGAAAGTAATAAAGAAGCAGTTCACCTAGCAGAATTGACTAGAATTAGCACATTTTGTAGAATACATACAAAATAAATATGCAATTCCTAGTACCAACAACAGAAACAGTCAAAACAAGTGCAAAGAAACTTCTCCCCTTAAGGGGCAAAAATAACAACACTGCTAAGATGCTTGCATACTGCTATAGATGGTCGAACATGGAGAGACAGAGGTGATTGCCCTTTCATGGCAACCAGTTTTTATTTTGTTCTGAATTCAAGACTGCTTTAGGAAACCAATACCACTTTGGATTACTGACATCGCACTTTTATTAGATTTCTCTACAGTTTGAGGAACACAAACTCTTCGATGGCGGATACTTCACCGATTTTTTTCAGAGATTCCAGGCTGGGTTCTTCATCCACACCAATTGCCATAATGGCGTTTCTCCTCCTGACAGTTCTCCCCACGCTCATGAAGCTCACATTTACATTTTGCTCACCAAGTATGTTTCCAACCTGGCCAATCATGCCAGGCTGATCAACCTGCCTACACAGGATGAGATTTCCTTCCAGGCTCACATCAACACTGAATGATCCTACCCGTGTCAAATGAGGTATACCGTTTTTCACTTCACCCTCAATGCTTATGTCTCCTCCTCCTGAAACAGCACTTCCAAATTTAGAATCCACATTGGATAGTTGTAACTGGATTGAGAAAATTGGGAGCTCAGGGGATGCGTCAACAACCACACGTTCCTCGCTAATGCGGAGGCCTTTTTTCTTGGCGGTGAAGTCTGCATTGACAAGGTTGATAAATGAGTCTGATATTGGTTCAATGATGCCTTTCGTTATCATGGCTCGGAGAAGTCTCGTGTCCAAGTCATCTGGGTCTCTAGCTGATTTATAAACCACCTTCGCTGACTTGATTCCACTACCTCCAGCCACTAGTTGCACCGCTAGCCTACCGAGCCTCTCAGCTAGCACAACATAAGGAGCTAATTCCGACAAAACCTCAGCAGGAACCATAGGAGCATTCACAGCGGTCGCAGCAAGTTCCCCTTTCAAGGCTCCGACGACAGCTTCTGCTATTTCGATAGCCACACCTTCCTGAAAAATATGACATTCGATCATAAGATTCAATGTCTGCTACAGACTGCAAGATATATATAAGAATCATCATTGAGCACTGCTAGTACACTATCATACCTGTGCTTCCTTTGTGCTGGCTCCGAGATGAGGTGTGGCGGTGACTCTCTCATGTTGCACCAATTTGCTATCTTTTGGAGGAGGTTCCTCTGTGAAAACATCCAGTGCTGCCTGTTGGAGTTAATGATGTGCATAAGGACATCAAACAATGTCCAGAATTTAAAGCAAAATTGACAAGTTTACAAGGAAGGATCATTGGCCACCATTGGACATATATACCTGAGCAACTTTTCCACTATCAAGAGCCCTGACTAAAGCATCTTCATCAATAACCCCACCTCTAGCAACATTGATGATTCGGACTCCCTTCTTCACCTTCGCAAAAGAGTCATCATTGAATACCTTTTTGGTTGCCGGAGTGAGTGGCATATGAAGAGAGATGAAATCAGCGGTGGAGATGGCCCGATCAAAGGACACCACCTCTACCCCAATGGCGCGGGCCCTGTCAGCCGGGGCATATGGGTCATGGGTAATAACTTCCATTCCCAAACCTTTTGCACGTCTCGCCACTTCAGACCCAACTTTCCCAAACCCCATCACCGCCAATGTCTTCCCAACCAGAGAAACACCAACATACTTATTTCTCTGCCATTGCCCTGTACAATTGCATTGATTTCTTTAGCCAGTTTCTTCTTATGTTAATCATAATTCTCATCCTAATTGTCATCACATGTTGACGCCAAAACATTATCATTTTAAGATTTTCTTGTAGCATCTTCAATTTCCATAATAAATGTTTTCCTTTAACATAGTTGTAACAACTAGATGAATTCCTTGGTTAATTTTTGTTTTTTTATATCGTACTATATATATATATATATATAACTCTTGGACTACCAGTGATATTTTTCCTCTTGGAAACCAACAAATCACATGTGCATAATAAATTCAAGACCCAACCACCCACATGTAGAAAAAAGATGAAAATCGACCCCGCCATGTTGTACAAAATCCTTGGAGCAAATATTGACATAACATTTATCACTCACAAGATCAGAATCGCATTTCTGTATATGACAAACTACAGTTCGAAGATTTTAAATTTATTTGTGCTCAATTTCTCCAACACTAGATCTGAAATAAAATGACCAAAAAAGACAAATTAGATGATGTAAGTGATTTGATCAGTCATTTGTATATTTGTCGTAACTAATTATTATGAACTATGAGGTATAGCTACGTTCAAGAATAGAAATGGATTATACAAGGTGATGAGATTAATTATCTTTTCTAAATATTTTACTGTTCCAGTTCTTTAAGAGAGTTAGTTTATTATAAGTAGCCATGTTCAAAAGATCTTCAAATTAAATTTGAAAAATGTTCACCGGGCTAATTTTGTTATTTCTCCTTTTCACTTTTGAATTCCCTAATTTATTTAGAATTTCTATTATTATTTTTTTATTTTCAAATTTACTTGTTTGTTTAGATTTATTTAAGGAATTGTAAAATATTTAGTACGGAACACTCGCCTAGCTAGTATTCTTATTACTTGACTAGTAAAATTGTTTGGCAACAGCATTAATCTCACTCACTCTTTGAAATAATGAAATTTAATATGCCAGAATAAAAAAAGGTTTAAATTTTTTAAAAAAAATTACTGTTCCATGATATTTAAGGCTATAATTCTGAAATAATACAGTGAATATAATTACTTTTCCGCAACAAAAAATGGGAAAAAAACGATATGTGCCGTACCAGCTTTCATGGAGGCGTCAGCCTGGGCAACATTTCTAGCCATGGAAGCAAGCAAGGCGATCCCATGTTCAGCAGCGGCAACAGTGTTAGCAGTAGGTGCATTGACCACCAAGCAACCAAATTCTGTGGCAGCTTGTAGATCTACGTTGTCGATGCCAACACCAGCCCTTCCTACAACCTTCAACTTCCCTTTTGCCGCCTCAAAAACCTGTCGAGTGACCTTAGTACCACTTCTAACAATCAGTGCATCACATGATGCGATTTTCTTGCAAAGATCTTCTTGTGAGAGATCATAAGAACAGTCTACATCACCGAAGTTACGCAAGAGTTCAAGACCAGCTTCTCCAAGTTTCTCGGAGACCAGGATTGTTGGTTTTGTTTCTTGAGAGTTGATCGTGTCTTTCCCTCCAACCTTGGACACTGATGATGTTTCGGCTGATTCTATTGTTTTTGTTGCATTCTTGATGGACAAGGAACGAAAAGAAGGATGGGAATGAGAGAGCTTTAGGGAGATTGGTGTGGAGGCGGTGTTACGGAGGAAGGAAAGAAGAGAAGATCTTGTTGGTGGTTGTGAGGAGGCGGAGGAGGTTGTGGTGGATGGAGGAGTGAAGATTGGTTTGGTGGTGGAAGAAGCCATAATGGTGGTGGGGATTTTTGTGTTTGAGAGGGGTTGTGTGCTCTTGCTGGGAAGTTTTTAACTTCTTTTAATAGAGATTTTGAATCCCAATCAGGGGTTAGTTTTGTTGTAATTAGTGTAAATAACCAAAAAAGAAGCTACAACAAAGAATTAAACAATTCTTGAACAGTAGTGAGTAATCTATTTTCTTGGACACGATTTTTTTTATTGAGTTACATGGCTTAAATTGGAAGGTCATGATTTTAACCTTGTTATGAATGAATGATAGAGAAACAGAGAATCACACCATTATCCATCCACCTTCGAGGTAGATCCATCCATCCTTCCCTTTTTACTAATTTATCTCAATATTTAATTGCTTCACCAATTGAAACGTAATAGATCTCCATTCCAAGATAATGACAAGTGAAGGAATTTAATTTCGAGGCATAAGAAATTATCGGTCTAGCGAGTGATATTCATTGCGGTCCCACCTGCATGAGGGATTTAATTAAATAAATATATTCCCTCTATCCCAAAAAAATAATTTTATTTGATTTCTCATGTTTATTAAAAATATCATTAATTGATATATACCATATCACTATTTTAAATTATAAGTTCGGGTCAACAATTCGCGGCTTGTTAGATCCCGGGTCATCTTAATTCATAATTACACAAGCCATAGCTTTGAGGCATGTGTGGTCTGGGTGCTCCTCCTCACCTACTCTTGTTCCATCACTTGCCCTTTGTACCTCTCATGGGGTCCTCCCTCATGATTTCACCTAAAATGTTGGACACCCCAAAAAAACGTTTTGTACTCCACTCGATTTTCAAATTGAGCTTAAAAACATGTTTTTGATTTAGTATTTCAGAATAGAAAAACTGTACATAGAAAAATAAAAATATAATTGTTTGAAGGGACGAAAATAAAAAAATACTTGTTTTTGAGATAATTTTAAAATAAATTTATATCATTTTAAAACAAAAAAAAAAAAGATCATCACTACTTGCATTCTCCTTCATGGATATTACACAGTAAAAGATCGTTGTCTGGGAGGCTTTTGCTGTCTCGGTTTGAAGAGATTGTGGTTATATCTTCAAGAAATGTTTTCCAAACTATTGGTTATATCTTTGAGGACTAGTTCATTGCTCATGTTAATTTCCACAGCTCAGTTGCCAATCAACATTTCTTTTATTGAAGAGTTCAGTCAAGAACTAGACCAGCTACAAACAGATAATTCTATTACACTATGGTTTACATGAAAAGTACAAAAACCTCCCACGCACCGTGCGATGGCTGGTTTAGTAATAATATCCATTGTATCTACAGGGACTTCATAGCTAAAAAGAAAACCCTGTAGATCACAGGGGCAGAAACTGGCTGCTCAACTTGCTAAAGTTCTCTCAGCTCAGGAAAATGAATCAATAAAATGTCATCCTCTCTGCCTGATTATCTTTAGCCCAAGATATATGTCAGAATAAACCAAAATAAGAGTTTCTTTCACTAACACCCGAAGGTAACTACTGAGGGCAGTGATTAAAGCAAACAATTACTTTTTCCCAAAATCTTGCGCGTGCCATTCACACACATTTCTACACCCGCAGGATTGGAGAAGTAATTGACGCGCACAATTGGATTCACTCTAACGTCTGTGGAAACCAGCCTTAGTAACCCAATTGAGAGCAGCCCAGCAATTTCCTCCATAAGGGTGGCCACTGTGAGATGTAAAGGTGATCAAGGTGTCCTAATAAAAACACCTCGGGCAGGGGATAACTGTTGAAGCTGCTGCAAGATAAGCTCCCACCTCAGAAATACCAACCACCTGAATCAGTGAATGCTCCAGTGGCGTTGGAGTCACAATTGAGATCCCGTTGCCAGGATTATCATAGAGGTATTGGTCCACATATGGAAGATGGTAAGCCACTGGAATCCCCATAGATGAAAGGTAAGACCTTTGACTCCCAATGGCACCAGCAGATAGCATCACTTCACCTTTTTCACGCACCATCGCATGGTGATATCATCCTCTCTTATCACGATAAACCACTCCAATAGCTGACACCCGAGACCTTGGATATTGAGAAGTGGATGCCAGCAGGATTCTTTCCACACTTGCATAAACAGCAACTTGAATATTGACTGCATTTGCATAGTTAAGAAGATCAGCAGCGCTGTGTCTCCTCCCCGAACTGTCAAAGGTTGAGCCGCCAATCTTTGTGCCAACCACATGCTCTAGATTGAAACCGGTATATGGTTCAATCCCAGCCTCCAAAAGTCCATCTCTAACGGCGGATTGCCAGTTCCTAAGGTCTGGCCTCAATACAATTGCCTTCTCAACCCATTCATAGGACTGATTCACAACATTGAGGTCCCGATCCACACCTGATTCCCGAAAGAAGGCTTGGCCAGCTCGGCTGTAAAATCCAGCATTTATGGCACTGCTGCCACCAAGAATCTTGCATTAGGGACACCATCCGCTTATGTGAAGGCTTGGGCAGGTGAATCGAAGGTATCCACATCATTTAGTGTTGACAAGAAGCCATCTTGTCTCATCAAATTGGATTTTCCTAAAGGAACGCCACCACGTTCAAGTAAAAGAACTCTATACGACTGTGACACTGTTGCTGCCAATGGGCAGCCAGTGGTGCCTTCTCCAACAACAATTTAATCATAGTGGTCCACTGATGGAAATTCAGTGGCATTTAACACGAACTTGAAATAATTAGGGTCTGTGAAGACATTCAACGAGCACCAAAAGGCAGTATTAGACCTCCATTTCAAGGTTTTAACTGACATAAATCAAGTCAATTACTCTGCTAACAGAAAAAAAAAAATCAATGACAGAAATAGAGAATTCTGATCATTAATTACGCATAATGTGATAGATTAAACACAGGTAATCAATGTATCATTGCAATTAATGCTAAAATCCCAACCAATTTTCTAGCATTGTATCAGCAGCCAACCATTTGTTCTTGAATTGAGGATTGGAATACAGAAACATCGAAACAAAACATAAACACAACAGAATCCACAATTTCTTTTCCAAGAAACATAAGCAGAAGAAGAAGCTTTATACTAAAAAAAATTCACTGCTTACATTACAGCTTAACAAAGAAAGCAAGGCCTCTGTTCGGTTTCCGAGAAAAGTAAGCGAAAGGAATCAAACTTTCTACAATTCCAACCATTTGTTATCTTGTTTTCTTGCATTTTATCAGAAACCAAACAAGAAAAAAAATCAAGATTTCTATTAGTTTCAGCCATTGATAAAGAAACAAAGGAGATTTATATCGAGTAACGTAGGAACTGACCTGTTTGAGGGACTGGTCTTGCATACAGGTGAAAAAAAAAAGGCACCAAGAACACAATGCATACCAAGAAAAAGCAAAAGGGTTTCTCTATTTTTGTGTTTTCGTGATGTTTCTTGGATGATAGAGGGTTTTTTTGGCCTTTCTTGAACGAGAGAGAAAGAGAGGGAAAATGAGAGAACTAGGGAGAAAGGCAGTGTGATTCAGTTAAGAAGAGAAGGTTACAGTGTTTTTTGTATTATGATTGTGTACGATGAGGTGTATTTTAAGCAATCTTCTATGATGTTGATCATGTGGGTTTCAATTTGATTAAGAAAAATGATTGGATATAACTATCATTAGTGATTGGAATTTTTTGTAAGTTAATTTTAGCTTGTGTTTCTTTGAGGAACTATTTACTCCTTACGCTTTAATCACAAGTATAATTATAAAATTTAGAATAGTTCATGATCGATTCAAGGCATCATAATTTAAAAGATTTAATTTGAATTGATATAAATCAATTTAAAATATTGTTTTTTAATATTTTAAATAAAATTTATAAACTAAAATAATATTTTTTAAATTAAATTTACTATCATTTAAGTTTTAATAAATAGATCGAGTTTAAATTAACCCATTAAGCTAATCAATAGATAATATTAATTTTTTCTTGAGAAATTAGATAGAAATGTGATTTTAAATTCACTAATATTAATATTTTTTTATTTTTAATAATAAAAAAATGTTTTTTAGCCATCTCATACACTTTGTCTAAAATATTCATTCAAAATTGATATATTAACAAAACACTAATAATTTTCTTACAATATATTTTTAATGTTGGAGTTTCAATAATGATAACATAAGAGAGTAAGTTATTGCATAGAATGAATTAAATGTGAGATCATCATCATTTCAGTTGATTGCCATTCATACCAAGTTTTCTTTAACTATTATCAAATCAATTGATCAAGAACAATGCTAGAAATTAAAAACAATAATAATAAAAAAAAACTTTAAAAAATACATAGACCAAAATCAATGTTTTTCTTTTATTTTCTCAAGATTATAAAAGTGAAGCAGGGGTGTATTTTGCCAAAAACAAATTAATTAAAACTTTAAAATGTTTAATACTGGGTATTTAAATTGCTAATGTCTTCTTCACTCATAATCAAAATTTTCCTTTTTATTGCTTTACTAACTTATCCCTCCAGGTAGAACTTTGAACTAGGCTAAGACCAGGACTGTTTTAGGTATTTCACATTTAATCAAGATGTCTCCTTCCACTGCTTTCCCTCTCCAATGGCTGTGGCTGATAATTGACAGAAAGTTGCTAACTTGAAGCCCAAGACATAACCTTTACAAAAACTCAACTCTCATTGGCTCTCCCTCGTCACTACTAGCACCAAAAACACTTACCTTTCTATTGAACAAGACTTCAAAGCACAATCACACACAGAGACATGGATCTTAATGACCTCAACAAAGTATGGGAAATCAAACCCCTGAAAAAGGTTGGAGAAGAAGATGCAAAGAAAGTTCTCGAAAAGGTAGCAGAACAAATACAACCCATCATGAAAAAACGCGAATGGAAAGTCAAAGTCCTGTCTGAATTCTGGTCAGTTTAGTAAAAATTCAATCTTTTTATGTTTTCTGGTCTAAATACTTGATGTTTTTATCTGTTTTTTTTTTTTTTGGTGTTTAAAATGCAGTCCTGTAAATCCAGCTCTTATGGGGTTGAATGTAGGAGGAGGAGCAGAGGTCAATTTGAGATTGAGGAGGACAAATAACGAGTGGCCCTCATAATTCTGATTTTTACAACCTTCTTGATGAAATTAGAAAGGAAATTAATTTTCTTGTCTTGGTATTGAATTCTCACTCACATTATGTTGACATGTTTCGCTAATTGCTGATGGTTGTTTAGTAGTGCAATGATTGCAAAGTCCTTAGTAATTCCATATTTTGTTCCACGTCAAAATGTAGTTTCAATTGCATAATTGGTCTGGTTAAAATGCTATTGAAGTTTTTCAATTTTGAGTTAGAGGTTTAGAGTGTGCTACGACTATAAACTTACGCATTACTGACTGACAGCAGTCCATCCCGAGTAATTCTACTTGTTGGTAATGAGATGGTTATCTAGATTGAATCATTTGTGGGGTGCCCTTGTGCAAAATATTTGTGACAGTATCTAAAACATGAAGAAAAACACTCAGCTGTAGTTGGATATCCAATCTGTTGATAGTGCTATGTAAATAGAACAATGAACATATCTGTGTTAGAAATCAGCCTTCCAAGATGTTTAACTCGTATCTCCTGTCCAGGAAGAAAGTTGAAATGTGCAAAATATCTACAAACTTGCCTTTTTAAACGTGGTTGTAATCCATATACAAGACAATGGTTTCCTCAAGTATAAAGAACTTTTAGGACTGAAGTTGCAAAAAAGGGAGTGAGTTTGTTATAAACACTGGCCTGTTATCTTAGAAACACCCATTACTAACACGAGGGAAAGAAATGGTAATTTGAGAAACTCAAAACAAAGGTCTGGCTTTTTGCACCGTGAACTGTAGAATTGATTTGTTTTCCTAATTGCTGATTATTCTTCCTTATTAGTGTGATGATTACACGGTACCTGGCAATTCCAACTGTTGTTGTGTATCAAGCTCGGGTGCATGTGCTGATTCTAATTGTTTTCTTGATTATTACTTGAGTATTGCAATGATGCAAAGTTCATTGCGGATCTCATGATTGTCTTGTGAATCTTGATATGGCTTTATATTGTGTGTGACCTCCCAATCCATTAGCTTAAGTTTTTGGATTGGATGTTCAAGCATGGTATCATAAATGGCAGGTATTATGTTATTGTTGTGTGATGATATACTTAAATAACAACTAACCGGTTGAATTAACGCTTCGCTTGCCAAATTAGAAACACAGTGACACAAAGCCTGAGAAATCACGAATTTTTGCTTCAGCCTTGCTCTGATCTTCTGATGTGCTCTATTTTATAGCTAGAAATTAGAATTGCATACTGATGAATATGCGCTGATAATGATAAATTACAGTAGAACGTTAGGAACTTGTTATACTGGCAATGGTTTCGATTCTGTAATTGGTCATATCAAAGCACAAGTGAAGTGTTTTTTTTTCCTTGAGCTAGATCATGACAAGAAACTCATGCGTCGCTAATAGATGGTTGTTCATCACGTGGAATGTAATTATAGGTATGGGGCAATAATTTAGATTGGGATTTGTATAAGTGCCCTGTATTTGTAATGGTTAAAGTATCTAAATTATTGGAGAAGAAAAATCTCTTCTACTTGAGCATGGATGTCCATTCCATTGACAAGGTTATTCAAACAGGAAAAAAAGGGGGGGGGGGGGGCACAATGAACACATCCTTGCAAAGTAATTGTCTTTGGACTTGCGCCACCTATGAAGAAGGAAAGCTGAAATGTACCAAAATCTTTAGTTCTTGTATTTTCTCTCTCTCTTCAATATAGCTGGAATCTATATCTAAGAAATTGGTGTTCTTATGGATAATGAACTTCCAGAAATAACTTTGTAGAAAAAATATGAGTGCATAATTCGTACTTAGATGTAAAGGCACATCCATCATCAATTTAGGGATAAGAAAGGTGATTGCGCAGGTGATGCCATGTATTATATTCAACTCATGATTTTCACCTTGTTCGTTGAACGTTAAACTTGTCAAACCTCCCATTAAGATGATGATGAAAAACAAAGATAAATCAAATTTTGATGTTCCTATATTTTGGATTTTCTGGGTGTCATGGATGCTTTGGATCATTTGCTAGCCTTTTTCTTCCTGTTACTTATTTTTATTTCAATTGATTTAATCAAGCCACTTTTAAAGTTTGGTGCTATGACAAATTGCAGTTTTGTGACTGACTAAAGAGGTTCCATTTCTGCTACCCTCGCATGGAGTTTGTTTATGCCCATTTACTTGCATTCCAAATCATGTTACCAATTATTACAAGTCTCTGCCATATGATGATTCACCGAGCACGTGCATTTCTTCTTGCATTTTGTTAAAGTGGAATCCTTAATCAAACAGCCGGCTGCTTTGTTCATCCTTGCTGCTGCTAACTGTTTATTAGAATAGACATTTTTGTTGTGGTGTAATACAATCTGTGTGTTTCTGTAGGAATGTGAGGAACTGATGGCTAAAGGAATAACTGGAACCGGGCAAGGATTTGGTCTTCCTGGGACGGTTGGGTGGGTTCTCCCGTAAACCCCCACTGTCTGCTTTGCTGCCGCAGAGAACAGAGCACGACGTGATACTCTCTTGCCATCAGGTCCTAAACATGTAGGTGGTGACAACAATATTAAGGCTGCGCTCAGTCCAATACAAGCTGCTGCCATGGCTGCTGAAAGGAGATTACACGATGACTTGTGGTGTGGTTCCAAGTCTTCAGATAGTGTGACTTCTATCGAAGGAAATGTTGGACGTCCTGAAGGCTCAAGTACTTCCGTGAGTTCCGAAGACATATCTGCCCAAACTTCACCCATGACATCCATGAGTGGTCAGGAATCAATAGGTGACCATCCAACATGGCAGTGTAATACGTGTACTCTATTGAATCAGGTTAAGTTTTTCATAAATAATAATTGACTTTTCTTTTCAGTTGAAGGTCAAACTGATGCATTTTTTCATCTGCATTTCTTCATGAACCTGTCCTTTAATTGTCACCATCTCTATTGCATTGTGCCAAGCAGTGTTTTAAGAAACTTGAAACTTTCAATAGATGACCTCTGCGCGCGCGCGTGTTTGTGGACAGCATGTGCGTGTGAAACTGTGAATTGCTTTCTGAACTCTGAAGAGTTGATATTATTGCAGCCAATGGCACTGATATGTGAAGCCTGTGGGACCCAGAGACATAAAGATGTTGCCAAGTTCAAAGTTTGGTTTGGTTTTGTTATTTCTTATCAAGTTATGGTACGTGGGGCTTGTTTGGGAACACGCGTTACACCACAAAAGCAGGCACTAAAACAAGTGGAATCTTAACTTGAGCTTTTTTGTGTTTAGTAATGCATTTCACCGGTGTTTATTAAAAAGTATCAAATTGATACAAAACATATTCTTACAAAGATACATTTGCATCGCATTAACAAAACCTACATTATAGTTAGTGTTGAGGTGGCTGTGTGATGGGTGGTTGTCTAAGGGTGATGATCAAAGGCAGCCTGGGTAGATTTTGAAAAGGCAAGAAAAACTTCTCTATTCTAAGGGATCATGTTGGTTGGTACTCAATTTTATGGGCAACAGAAATGGCTTTCAATTTTAGTGTTTTGCTATGAATACACATGCTATATGTAGGTTGCTGCTATCAGATGAGCTATGAACTGGGATCTTTTGCAGCTATTCACAACCTGTTCCTGGTTGGCTGATCAATATCTTTTGGCGACCACATTGCCAGTGTCAACCATGCATGGGCATGGGATGGACCAAGATTCAGTGGAACTTGTTGAAGGATTCCCCTTTTTACAAGGTCGAAATGTGATCATGGTTCCTTCTGTCATTTCTTACACGGACCCCGGATTTAAAGGTGATTGATAGGTTTTGTGTCTTCGGCTTGTAGGGCTAACATGTCTCAAAGAAAAAAGTTGGCGATCTTGAGAGGTACATGGATATGGTTGTTATGGCTACAAAAAAGATAACCTTCATTCTCAAAAGTTTCAAAAATCCTAGACGATGAATGCTTAGATCATACAAATGAGGTGTCGTGTAAAGGGTAGTTTGTGTTAATTAACCTTTGATTAAAAGAATGTTGCTCATCATTAACAACTAAACATCAATTATCATAGCAATCAGACCAACATAGAGTTCGACCCATTATGTCCAGATTATTGGGTTGCTATGCCAATGTCTGGGTTACTGGGTAAATTTAAGTCACCATTTCTTTCTAAATGATATTATTTTATTTTTGTTTAATTTTTTAAAAATTATATTTTTTAAGTATCACTCGAATTTGACCGGATTAACCACATTATATTAACATTTCAAGCATTCAAGTTTGTCGGGGTAATGTCTAAAATATTTTTCTGAATCATCCGGTCACTCTATTAAACATGCTAAATCAAATTAAATTTAATAATTAAATCAAACTTGTTAAACTGAATCAAATTTAATTACTATATTTCCACCAGAATAGTTGTTTAAGGAGATAACATGGCTATCAAGATTTAAATCTTGAACTGGATCATGGAAAGTAACCTTTTAATTAAATTTTTAACTGAATCAAAAGGATACACTTGGGACTACATGCTTAAGAACCATCCCATGCAGAACCCAAAATGTCATCACGTGTAACACTAACAAGAAGTCATATAAACGTGAGTTTTACATAACAAGACATAGAATAGAAACCATGCATTCATTTTGACAAATTTTAGAGAACGTGTAGTCATCTGTATTGACCTGCTTGTCTCGCTTGACATAGTCAGAAAGAATCATTAATCTTTGCTTACCTGAGTAACCTAAACACGATAAATAAATAAATAAAAAACACCAATGATCTTGTTTGGTCTTTCTTTCTAATTTTTCTGCGTGTTATTGTTTTTATAGCTATTAATATGACCCGGGTTTTATAAGGGGAATTTAACTTGAATTAATCTATTTTTTAAAATATTTAAATAATATTATTTTTATAAAAAAATCAAATAAGTTTTTAATTGGAACTAGATCGGGTTTAGTCAGAATAATTGAGTCACAAATCAATGTTTTTTTTTAGGATTTAAATTGACCAAATTTTTAATTATTACATCATTAATCTGATTTTATAACCATAATTATTATGTTAAAAACAAAATAGAACACCGATTTCAATTTTGAACCCATTTTTAGAGTTGAATTTTCTGACGGTGTTGGTAGGTTTGAATATGAAAGTCATTTGTCTATGTCAATTCAATTCATTCCTTCTTTTTTTTTTGTTTTTCTAAACAGATAATTTCCATGAAATCTCCTCAGAATAAAATTATATGCGCCCTGTTTTGACTACAAGGAAGTTTTACTCGTTCAACACTTGTGCCTTGGAGTACTCTGCCATGGAGAGTCTTGGAGATGAAATTTCAACTCCAAGGGGAAAAAAATGATACTTTTATTTATTTATTTAATCAAGAACGATAAAGGGTTAGAACCAGTTATTAATTTTTCTAATTTTTTTTACAATTTTTCTTTTTAATCAAGAATCCACATACCATCGTCTCAATCCCAGTCCATTGTTTTGTGATATAAAATTAATCCATTTTTCATTGACGGGAACACGTCTCAAGAAAATTGACCTCCCAACACCTCTCTGTATAATTTAATATTAAGCCACGTGATCAATTCAGCCCTTCTCATTCTTGCTGTTTACTTAAGCTATTTATAATTATGCTCGTGAAGAAAAAACGACTAGTCTTTCGTATCCTTCTAGACAACACTACTACGGTTAACCTGAATTCTCAAGAGATGGAGGATTTAATATTTGATTTAAAACCCGGCCTAGCTTGTTAGTAAATATAGGATCCAGCTGACTTGAGGTTTCGATAGTTTCGTTGAAAAAATAAATAAATAAAATTCATCTAGTTAAATTAACAATCAATTAATTTTTTATTTTTATATTAAAATAATATTATTTTGATTTTTTTAAATAATACAATTTTAGTTGAGTTTTAAAATTATAAAATTAAATAACTACTAACAAAATAAATAAAAGTAAAAGCTTATTTGATAATTATTCAAGAACATTTCTATTTTTTTTATCGTATAAATTAATCAATCATGAGAGTGTATTAATTGAGCCAATAGCTCAAATAACCTTTTTATATTAAATTAGAATAGATATAAATTCATTGAAATAAGACCTGAAATTGAATTTTCTAGTCCCTTTTATACTTAGTAAGCGTTTGAAAATGTAATTGTACCAATGTTTTTAAATTTATTTTTTTATTAAAAATTATTTTTTATATATATTTTGATACGTTGATTTCAGAAATAAATTTTTTATATGTTTTGAATTATTTTAATATATATATTTTTAAAAACTAATAAAAACCCTATATAAAGTTTATACGGGAAACAAATCTAATAATATTCGATTTTTGGTATATGTAGAGAAGTCCCTTGATTGCACAATTTCTTCCGTAAACAGAGAAAATATCCGTAAACAGAGAAACAAATCTAATAATATTCGTAAACAGAGAAAAGACATCCATAAAATCATATTATTAATATAGTTGTTAGACCCCCTTGGGTTTTAACTCGCTAGAGACAAATTTAAAAAAATTTAATTTTTGGTATCTGCAGCACAATTCTCTTAATTACACAATTTATTTACTAAAGCAGAGAAAACACATCCATAAAATCACAGTTGATTTAGAATTTAGATGGATTTAAAATTCTCCTTTCTACTATTAAAATTATTTAAAATAATATTATTTCAATATATATTTTTTAGTGTTAATATGATATGTTTAATCAAGTTATTCAAATAAAACATTAATTTATAAAATTCTTTAAATTTAATTTAAGTAATATAAAAATTAATTTAAATTAAAACTCAATTGAAGTTGAACTCGACCTAACAAGTTTACTGTATACATTTAATATATCAAATTTAATAATCAATTATAAACAATATTAATATCTAAAAAAAATAAATCTTTTAAATTAGGATTCAAACTTCCCAAAAAATTTTAAATTTTCATGAGACACCTACTAGTGTGTTCACCAATAACTAATTAAGATAAAATTATTATTATTTTATATATATATATATATTTATATCATTATTAAAAATAAATTTATTAATTTTAGTTTTTAAATAAAAACCATTTAAAAAAATAAGCGCTACAAAGTACAAACGGTATATAAAACCCTATCCCTCACCCCCATTTACGGTACTTCCGCCCTTACTTCGATCCTTCCTCGCTGGACCCATCTTAACTCTCATTGGCTCTTGCCTCCCACTCTCCTTAAAAGCGCGTGACACGACCCTCCCTTTAAAATCCCGATTCCTTCCCTCCTTTACAAATCCCTCCCCCTCTCTCCCTCTCACAGACCAAAGGATTTCCCTTTCCTTCCCGTTTCTCTTCTCTCTATCAAAATTCCCCATCTTGTCCGATTCGATTAAACTCACCGAGTCATGAAACCAGTTCAACCACCATCACCACAACCCCTTCCCTCCACCAATCGTCACACCAACAACAGCAGACCGCGTCGCCGCCCTGACCTAAGACTACCTCTCCCTCAACGTGACCCTCAGCTCGCCGTACCCCTCCCTCTTCCTCCCAACTCCGGCGGCTCAAACTCCTCCTCCTCCTCAGCTCGTGCTCAACTCAGTTTCTCTGAACTCGATCGAATAAACCGAATCGGAAGCGGCAGCGGAGGCACCGTCTACAAAGTCGTCCACCGTCCAACGAGCCGCCTCTACGCTCTGAAAGTCATCTACGGCAACCACGATGACTCCGTACGGAACTCGATCTGCCGTGAGATCGAGATCCTTCGCGACGTTAACCACCCTAACGTCGTTAAATGCCACGACATGTTCGATCACAACGGTGAGATCCAGGTCCTTCTAGAGTTCATGGACGGCGGCTCGTTAGAAGGGACCCACATAAACCACGAGGGATATCTATCCGACGTGGCACGACAGATATTAAACGGCATCGCATACTTGCATAAAAGGAAAATTGTGCACAGAGATATTAAGCCCAGTAATCTCTTAATTAACTCTAAAAACAATGTTAAGATAGCTGATTTTGGGGTTAGTAGAATATTAGCACAGACAATGGATCCTTGCAATAGCTCAGTGGGCACAATTGCTTACATGAGCCCAGAAAGGATAAATACTGATTTGAATAAAGGAATGTATGATGGGTATGCAGGGGATATATGGAGCTTAGGGGTTAGCATTTTGGAGTTCTATTTAGGGAGGTTTCCATTTGGGGTAGGGAGACAAGGTGACTGGGCAAGCTTAATGTGTGCAATTTGCATGTCACAGCCACCGGAAGCACCGGCTACTGCGTCCAGGGAGTTTAGGGATTTTATTGCTTGTTGTTTGCAGAGGGAGCCGGCGAGGAGGTTTACTGCCAATCAGTTGCTGCAGCATCCGTTTATTGTGAGAAGAGCTGGAGAGGGTAGCGGTGGTAATGGTACTCACAGTTTGATGTTGCCTCCTCCACCTAGGCCAATTCCTTAGTGGGTAGTTGTTGTAGTTTTTGAATTGAATTGTTGTGGGTTGTTGTTGTTGTTGTTTATGATATTAATGTGATTTTCTTCTTTTTTTTGGGGGGTTTTTTTGTAAGTTTTGATATGGTGGGTTCGGATTTTTTACTTTAGGTGGAAATGAGAAAATGTCACAGCACCTTTAGTTCTGATTAAATTAGATTAAGATGCCTATGATGATATCATGATGATGACAAAGATAACAATTTTTTTTTATTATTGTTTTTGTTGTTGCTAGTATTATTTTGTTACAGTTTTTGGCAAGTTTTGATATGATGAGCTGGATTTTGATTTGTAGAGGGAAAATGAGAATATGGGGTTTTTTACTTTTATGAGTTTTAATCAAATCATACTAGCAATTCAATGTTTTTTGAGTGAGTGGTTATTCTTGAGTTTTGATAGTACTTGGAAAAGATTAGAGTTTGGAGATTTGGTTTTGGAAAAAGGTTGGATTTTTGTCAGTGCTGAGTTTTTTCCCATTTCTGGTTTACAGTTTTAGGTGGATGTATTTATGTTTAAGATTCATTCTGAAGCTGCTAGATACTCAAACTGTTCGAGTACATGACATTAGGTTTTTGTTTCTGCTTTTGTAGTATTAGTGCATGAATCTCTCTCTATTTAACACCATTATCTTTATAGATATCACACTGCAATGCAAATATCCTTTTCCTTTTGTACCCGTATGTTGGTGTTTGTGTTGGCATGGTTGGTTATGAATCCAGCATGGAAACCCAGAATCTTATGTGTATTGTGTTTGACAGCAATCTGTCTAAATGAAACTACTGGAGCATGATCTGAATGTGGAAGAAGCTTTAAGCTAATAATGAAGAAGTAAAGCAGAACATGTTTGTTATGGCCATACTAGGGTACCGTGTGTTTTGTCCTTTTCGATTCCCCTTGTGAGTATCAATCTTATGATTTTACCCTTCTTTCCCCTTTCTGCTAATACAACTCTCCAAAATCTTGTTCAGGTATGAAAGTTTACATGATCACTCATTCTATGATGCATTTAATAATGGGTAATTTTGTTAGATTAGTGTCATTATTTTTGAAACCAGCGTTCAAAATTTCATTATTTCCTATAATGAAGTTGTAGGGGGGTGTTTTATAATTAGTTGGCAGTGTTTATTTAGTAACTAATCCAATCTAATTGATTCATGATCTAGCTTTCTGTAAATGGTCAAAAGACACCATTTCGTTTCCCCGGTTACCCAAATGGTTCCATCCATCTCGTAATATTTGTTGTTTTTGAAATTTTGCTTTCTTTGGAGATGACTAGACAATTTTGCTGTGTTGGCTTGTATTTGGTCTCCTAAACATGGTTAAAATGCTATGATGAGCTGTTAAGTATTATGTTGCTGCAAATCATAACTCATTAAGAATTCATCATGTCAGATTTACTAATGGTTCACATGGCAGCAGGCGGCGTCCAAAGTAAATCTAAAAAAAAATGAATGCCAATGGTTGCATGCAAACAGGGGTTGGAGTTATTATGGTTACCTTTTCAATATCATCCCGGAGGACCACTGCAGGCCACGGCCACACACAGAGAGGGGGTGTGTGGCGGCGGCCTGCTGGTTACCGCGTAGTCTTTTTGCATGTCATTTGGATTTGACATGGGTTCTTATTAATCCACTCTACAAAATGTCACTGATATCTAAAGGAACTTGCACATAGAGAAGCATCAAAATTATCACAACTTTGGGGTCACTTGTGCGAGTATAAATCCGTCGATCCGACATGTGCATACACGGGTAGTTTTTGGTGCATGAATCTGTGTATCAGAGCGTGTTCCGATGGACACTTTTCAATGAAAAGGGGTGAATTGCATATATTCTCTAGGCTTTTCGGATCCCTGTTTACAAATTGAAAGGTGTAGTAAGGTTGCTTTATTGGGATTTTTCTTTTTATCTTACAAGTGCCCATTGCATTTAGATTAGTATGATTAGTATTGGAAGTGGGAATGTTTTAAGCTCTCCATTCACACACACACACACACACACACACACACATCCAAAGACATAACAATCACATAAAAGCAGATCCTATATTCTTTGTAAGGTTAAATCTACTCTTTTCTATTTCATATCATTCTATGAATGGATAATGGACCCTTTTTAGATCATGTCATTCGATATTTAATCCTATATTCTTTGTAGAAAAGAAAGCTTTCTCGATCATCCCAAATCATCTAAAAATCCAATAAAAGCCACTTCAAAACAAGAAATTCACATCTAAAAGCTCATGGGCTGAAGAGCAGCTACAACACTTGAGAAGTCAGTAGGCCTAGGAAGCAGGAACCATTACGCTGGAGCTATTGGATTCGATTGAAGGGCCAGGACCACCTTTCCATTACTAGTTATACTGGTAACAGTCATTCTGGTTTTTCAACCTGGTCCAGGACGAGCTAAAATTTCATCCGGGCTAGATTTTATAATAAATCAAGGATAGTTGATTCGGTTAATGTTGTTTTGATATTTTTTAATATTTCTTTTTTTAGAGTTAACCGGCCTGATTTGTAACATGTACCTTGCCCTAACCTGAGGTTTATGTATATTTTTAAGACTATCACGTGGCTCCATCAACGGCAAAGGGCAAGTCAATGTAAAGAAGAAAGGTAAATAATTCAGCCTGGCTAAACCTTAGTCTTAAACTTTAAGCATTTTACATTTATTTTCAGGGTGGATTAGCAGAGGGAAAGCAAGTGGCTATCAAGAGATTGCTACAGGAACTCAAGAATGAAGTTATCTTAATAACTGCCAAACTGCGACATAGAAATCTTGCGAGGCTATTGGGTTGTTGCATTGAAGAAAATGAAAAGCTACCAGCGTATGAACACATTGCCGGCAGAAAGATCTGGACCAATCTCCACTCATAAGCCGGTCCATCTTTGAATTCCTCGCGTGCAGGCATGGAGTTTATGGATTCAATCTTGGAAAAAACGTGTGTGGTTAGTTAAGTTCTCAAGTGCGTACACATTGCTTTATTATGTGTCCAAGAAGATGAAATGACAGGCCAATCATGTCCATTGTAGCTGCTACGAGAGCAAGTGATAGCATGACACTGCACAAACCGAAACAGCCTGCATTTTCTGTGGGAAGAACGGATCAAACACAGGTTTCAGCTGGATTGTTCTGTCAATTTCTAACCCTTTACCTCTGCAATAGCTGATCATTCCTCTTGCTCCATTGAGTTCTTGTCTTGAAGAACAGTGAGTCACAGGTTTAGATACGTTTTTGCAGGAGATTTTTTTTTAAAAAATATATTTTTCTCAGATAATAATTTTTTTTTTGTTTTGTATCCTGTATTTCTATGTCTTTTTTAAATTTTCTTTTATTTGAAGGAATTTTTATATAAAGGTTGTAATAATGTTTTTGTAATTGAATATTTTAAGTGTTTTTTCTATTGATACAGTATTTTAGTTCTTTAAGATTTTTAACACGCAACAACCCCGTTATCTGTATCTTTTATTTTACATTAATTTTCAATGGAGCAGAACCATTTTTCTATGTTTTTTTTTTCCAATTAATTTTATGAATATCCTAAGATAATTCAATGATTTTGCTCTTCTTTAATTATTGTTATTGTTATTAATGTTGTGTACCCAAAGATCTTTTCGGACATAAATCCCAAAAAATCTAGAATGTCTGGCCCGTCCAATCCACATTACCCAAACGTGCTGCCATTTCACTGCTGCTAAAAATTCAAAGCAAAGAAACAAGTTTGGGTAACCTCATATCAGTTCCCAATTTATAAATAATTTCTCAATTAGACACTGGACTTATTTTTTTATCAATTGAGACCCAATTTATAGACAACTTTAGGCATTTTGGTTGATGGAAGGATCAAGTTAGGGATTTATGGATACATTGGTTACCCAATTGAGGAAAAGGTTATAAATTTGGGGACCGATTCTTGATTATCCCAAGAAATTTTTTAAAACAAGAAGTGACAGGCGCTACTTCTAGGAAACTTCCTCATGCCGGCCACTAAGAACCCAATCATCAAATCATCTTCAAGTTCCCATCTTTACAGGCACCAAAAGTCATAATAGTACTAATCAAGATTCAAGCCAAACGAGAAGCAAGAAAGAGATTCAAATACAGGTTTTTAATATCAGACAGCAGCAACAACAGCAAGGAAGCAGCAGCAGCAGAAGAAGAAGAAACAACATAAAACTTAACTAAACTAAACTTATCCCGTGTAAGTATCCGGGTCCCACCAAAGAGTCTTCAGTCTTGTCTTGTTTCTATCTAACTTCCCATTGCAATAACAAGTGGAGATCTACAGGCCCGAAATCTTGATAGATTTCATAAAAAAAAAATTATCCATCACTCAATGGTAATTAACTACCTCCCTCTCCCCCGCTCTTTGTTTGATTACAGTTAGTCTTTCATTTCGTGTTTGGCTGGACTGCTTGTAGACTTGACGATCTAATTTCTCATTTTCTGAATTGACTATTTTTAAAGCTGGAGCCTTTACTAGTACAAAGTTTGAAAAGTTGAAACTTTAAACAAAAAGATTGAAACTTTGGGATGTTGTCTCATATATATTGCTGTGAATGAGCGATTATCTTTCTGGGTTTTCGCATGCCAATAGAAAGTTAGAAACTAATCCCTTTTTGTTTCATTTCAATCTTTACTTAATAGGTTTTGATGGGCTTGAGTTTAATCGTGTAAGCCTTTGATCATTAGTTGTTTGTTTACTGCAGATGATGCCCATGGAGGAGAAAGTAGAAGTTGAATCTGATGAGGAGATCCCTTTTAGTGCATCAGCAACAGGAAAGAAAGTGCACCCTTTTGATTCTGAGGGAAATAGTATTGCCTCACATGTTGATATGTCCAAGTCATGGATTTTAAAGAGAATACAAATGGGTCCTCTTAGAAGTATATACATTGTTCTAATTAAAGCCAAGATTAATATGCTGCTTCCTTTTGGTCCCTTAGCAATACTGCTTCACTATCTTACTGGAAAGCATGTGAGTGTTACCGTGCTTGGTTCCAAAGCAGTGTAGTGTTTTATCATTGATAATTGGAGAATTGTGAAATGCTTGAAACAATTGCATTACCATGTTTTACATTGAATTTTGCCTGAGATTTTGCAAATGTGTTTGATGGTTAATGTATTCTGATTTATAGGGATTGGTCTTCTTGCTCAGCATGCTGGGTATCGCGCCTTTGGCTGAGCGTTTGGGTTATGTAACCGAGTAAGTATCCCATATGAGATCAACTGTAGTGTTGGATTAATTTTCTGCTTCTTTTATCGCTTGGTTTAACGCCAATACATGACATCATTTCCCCAATCATTGCGTTGCAGGCAGCTTGCTTTCTACACGGGACCAACAGGTAAATCTAATACTGGATGTATTGTTTGGTTTTCAGTGAGAGTTGAATATTCACTGAGAAAATTCTAAATAATGTTTCATATCCGTTTCATTTGACCTCTTATTGCTATTTCCTATGTGGGATATGCAGTTGGTGGGCTTTTAAATGCAACATTCGGGAATGCAACCGAGATGATAATATCAATCTATGCATTAAAAAGTGGGATGAAAAGGGTTGTTCAACAATCTTTGTTGGGCTCCATCTTGTCGAATATGCTCTTGGTGCTAGGATGTGCTTTCTTCTCTGGTGGGATTGCCAATCACCAGAAGGTTCAGGTTTTCAACAAGGTAGACTACCATAATCTTATAGAATTATTGTTTCAGACGTTGGGCAAATTGTGGACTTTTTTATTTATTTTTTTATCATGCCACCTGGTGAGTCACAGTGGAATTACTGTTGAAACAGTCTGCTGCTCTGGTGAATTCTGGATTGTTATTGATGGCTGTGATGGGGTTAATGTTCCCCGCTGTACTTCACTTCACACACACAGAGGTTCATTTTGGCAAGTCAGAGTTGGCCCTTTCAAGATTTAGCAGCTGTATAATGCTTATAGCTTATGGAAGCTACCTTTTCTTTCAACTTAAAAGTCAGCCTAATCTCTACAGCCTTGTTGACGAGGTTGGCTTTTTCATTATTTCACACTACTTGCTTTACAGGTTTCTTACTGGGTTAGCTTTCTAAATTTTTTATGTTTCTTGTTAAAAGTATGAACAGGTATGCATAGATTGCTATCATTTCTTTGCATGTTAACTGTGTGTATATCATCTATTTACATTCATATTCCAAAGAAGCAATTTCATAAGATTTCAATGGTACATAGAAAAAGCACGCCCGTGCATGCATATAAATGCTGTAGCAGTCCATAACTTTTTCCAATTTCACTTTGCTGTCATTTTTTGTTTATGAACAAAGTTGAAATTTTACAATCATGCTACTGAGTAGTGTCTATGGGTTGTGATAGATGCATAACTGTCAGCTCATTCTACTTAAGTAGTTTTCCTTTAAGGGTGTTTTGTTCTTTAATGGTTAAGGTCTTTTTCCCCATACAATGTCTGTTGATGTATGATGAACAAAGAATATCATAGCATAAAGAATAAAATTCCATTTCTTTCAGACATAATTAAGCTTAAACCTGCGATGCATCTAGTAATTGAATTCTTGTTACAGGGAGGAGTAAATGATCAAGAAGATTCTGGTGATGAAGAGGCACCTGAAATAACTCAATGGGAAACAATTGGCTGGCTTGCAATTTTGACTCTGTGGATTTCTATACTGTCGGGGTACCTTGTCGATGCCATAGAGGTAAAACATTCATTTCAATCAAATTTTTACCTTTTTACTTGTGTTTCTTTGACGGCTAGACCTTTCAAATCCCATTAACCTTCCAAAACTCTAATTAATAAAGGAAACAAGTTAAATCTGCTCTGATAGAGGATGTCTATATGAATTCAAATTAACAGGGCTATATGTTGATCTTGCTATATATATGTTTGTGTGTGTGTGTGTGTGTTTTCTATTTCCTCAAGACACCAGATGCAATAGTTACAGTGCATTCAACTTATACATGAATTTATTTTTTTTTGCCAATCTGCTCTATCCGGAGGAGTATCTTGTTCTATTGTTTTTATCTGTACTCTTCTATTGTTTTCTAGCTGGCCCTACTTGAATCCTGTGTTGCTTTTTCTTAAGCTTTCCTTGCACATGATCAAACCAAAGTGCTGTTTTCTTTTCTAGTATTGTGGGAATCTTAGGAAACATATATTCTTCATTCAAGCAAATGCTCCAAATTGAAGTTTTCACTTTTCTTAAGAGTAGTGGATCCAGGGTAGCAAACTAATGCTGTATCTATTGCATATTTGCACTTGGTTAATGGCATTGGTGCTTTCTTTTCAGGGAGCATCTGACTCATTGAACATGCCTGTGTCTTTTATCAGTGTCATTCTGCTTCCAATTGTTGGAAATGCTGCTGAGCATGCAAGTGCAATCATGTTCGCCATGAAGGATAAGCTTGTTAGTTCAATGATGATTCTTATGCTGCTAGTGTTACATTTCCTGTTCAAAAGATATTTGTTCTGACAATACCATCTTCTGTTTTCATACATGTTGTACTCCTACACATAATGTAATCTCCTTTATGTGCTTGATTGACTCAAATTTTGTTTAGGACATCACAATTGGAGTTGCAATTGGATCATCTACACAGATTTCAATGTTTGTGGTAGGTTATGAAAGTTGTACTGGATATCCATTGTCTAATCATGCCAACCTTGATTTCTTTCTCCTGGAAATTTTCTTTCTGGTCACATTCAGTAGTCAGGTGGCTAGAGGTAATATTTATAGGTTGACATAAGCTGGCTAATGACTTTTGTTTTGTTGATACCTGTAGATTCCCTTCTGCGTTGTTGTTGGATGGTGTATGGGACAACCAATGGACTTGAATTTTCAACTCTTTGAAACTGCAACGCTCTTCATCTCTGTGCTAGTGGTGGCATTTATGTTGCAGGTTCATGACTTGTCTTTTTAGCTGACTTGGATACTTCTGTGCACATTTTCTTAGGTTTTCCAATATCCATAGTGCCAAATTGCTGATGCTATTTACATTAAACCATCTGTTTCTCTGAAGCAAGTTTTCCTTGATACACCAAACCAGCCTTTGGTGTTAACAACTTCATATGCTAATTGGCTTGATTTTTTTCCTTTTCTTTGTGTGATTGCTTCTAGATGCTTATTTTGAGTCATTATTTTTCGCTTATATCCAGGAAGGAACTTCAAACTATTTCAAGGGTTTCATGCTTATTCTATGCTACCTCATAGTCGCAGCAAGTTTCTTTGTACATGTTGACCTTGATAAGGGTAAGTTGCTTAAACTTTGGATGTTGTTCAGAAGATTTTGAGAATTTGTGCTTGAAATTGGTAGTTTTTCCTGATATTATATGAATTTTTTTTAATCCAAAACTGCATAATTTATAATTTGCTGGTTTGGTTCTTGGTACAGACGGTAACTAGAGATCCATTGATCCAGATGGCATTGGTTTTGAGCAAAATATTGCCCAGAAAGCTTGTGGCTGCTCAATACAAATACCTCCTGCTTGAAGCCGGAAAGCTCTTAGGCATTCACACATCCTGTTAGCAATCAAGGAGAACTGGGCTTTAGTTTTTGTTTTTGCCATTCCCATTTTTTGGCAACTACATCCCACATTTCTGCACAGAATTTGGGAATCCTGTAAGGCCAGTCTTGAGTTCATTTTTCTTTTTTTGATGTTATTTTTCTCTTAGTTGGGGTATGCTTTCTCCACAGCAGAGAGCAATATATAGATGGTGGAACCGCTGTAACCTTTTCTGCCTTCACCTGTATGACAAAAACTGTAATATAGTGGTTTTGATCCTTGTTAAAGGATATTCTAAGATTCATTTCTGGCTAATCATTAATCCGATAAGCGCTTCTACATTCATTATCCTTCTTTTTCCCTCAGATTTTGGATAAAAAAACTGAGCTGTAGAAGCTTTGTTAACTCTTGCTTGATGCCAGTTGCTATTTGCCACCAAATGCCTAATCCTGTTCACTAATATCCATTAATAATTGTAGAATAAAATGTCTAATTGGATGTTAACAAATTTACGCATGCTCGAACTTTTCTAATAAAAACAATAGGCAGCCCTAGCATCTCTTTGAATTTTTTCGTGCAAAATGGCAAGGAACATGAGAGTTAAGACGAGTGGCGTTAAGTTTCATTTCCTCCTTCAAGGTTTCTTCACTTGCTCTTTCCTCTGCAGTATACATGTTGGTTCTTCCACTCCCAGTAACCATAAAGTATTCTCCCTGTTTGTAGTTGTGATAGCTATATTAGAAATTTTTTTTATATATAAATCAGCAGGAAACAATCTGCGTTGAAAGATGAAGTGATAAGGTTAAAAAAAAACAGTTGTGTCGTAGTTTTTTGTTGATATGTACATTGACTTGGGGACTGTTTATCACATTTTATTCCACAGCCACTAGACAAGTCATGCCATTTCCGAGGCTAGGCTATAACACTAAAATTAGCGAGGAGAAGATTCATAATGCTGAAGTTGTTCTCACTGTAATAGAGATTCAAAACCATGGCTCGCCACTGCCATTGCCAAGTACCAGCCATTTTGGACAAAGCATGTCGACTATGATTTCGTGTTTGACCGAGCCCGCAGGTTTTTATCCTTTATGTTCATAATATATTTATTTCCTCGTTGTTTGTTAAAAAGAAAAAAAAAAACTATGCGTGTGAGCATATTAGAGATCCATTTATGCAGGTTTGAAATAGTTTTGTTGTGGTGTAGCCTTATAAACACAAGCAAAAATTCATTTTGTGTCGGTTCTCAGTAGGATAGAGAGGCTTTGGCTGGCTTGAGGGCAATGAGCAGGAGGGGTTTTGTACCTACCATACATAGTCGTGCTAGCAGAAAGTGAATCGAACACAAATTAAATAGGCATGTCATTTTGATTTCTGAAACTTGGAATGGAAATCATATCTTGGACTGTTAAAATTAGATAGTAAACACAAATTAAACCAGTGAATTTTGACCCATTGTGCTGTTCTTGAACAAAAGGCTGATTCAATAACCCCATATTGCTCAATCCTACCATGTTCTTGTTTGGGAAATCAGGAGTTGCCGCGGCATCAAAGGAGTCCACGGAAGATGAACAATGTAACAGGTGACTGTATGCTTCAGAATTGGATTTCGATTTGCTAAGGTTTGCTTTCGGATACATGTTTAAGATGGGGCTTTCAGGTTGGACTTGAGCAAGAATCTGATCGGATGATCTAGAAGACATTGACTTGTAAATCAATTTATGCAACTGATCTCTTGCTCCATCTCTTTCTTTATAAGCATTTGCTAAAAGGTTGAGCAAATGCTGCAGTGTCCTTATGCTTTCTGAGAGTCACATCTGCCTTCATTTTCATTTTCTGCAGTTCAAGATTTGTGTAGAATAGCTTATGTTTCAGGTCATCCATGCTCTGCCAAATAATCATAGCAGGCACTTTAGCATGAAGGAAGAACAAAAGTTTCAAGCAGTTTTTCAAAATGAAAACTCGATCCCTATCAGGATCCAGATAAACAAAAACGCCACAAAAACCAGCCTCGTAGTTTCAGGGTGGGCATACCAATTCCTGACCTGCTTTTAGAAAAACCCTAGAATCCCATTATCATAAACAGTAGTCTGTAATGAATCCATATGATGAGCAACTATTTCTAGGCAAACAAGAACAGTACAAGTAGTAGGAATCTATGATACGTGGCCATGTCAGAGATTCAATTCATCACTTTACACCATATTTGGTTTAGATTAGTTTCAATTTTATAGTTTTAATGCTTGTTTGTCCACGCAGTAATGACACCTTACAAACAATCAATCGTTTAGCTTGAAAAAACATTTCTTTATATTTTTCCAAGCCAAAAACAATTTGAATCACGTAGAGAAACGTAGCTTTAATCACTAAACATATTTCAAACAAAGACAGTATCAAGAAATTAACACTCAAAAATATTAAAAACCATGATGTTATGCCTTGGAAAAACAGTCCAAGAACAACAATAGATATCTATCTATCTATAGTCTATACAGGACTAGTAAGTTCAACACATAAATGGATGGGCCTAATATTATATAAACGTTAGAACTCCCTTGCATTGATTACAGGTATAGTTTCTCCAAAAAAAAAAGATGACACCAATTCAATGCAAAATATAACAACTAGTAGAGATCATAAAACAAACAAATCATTGAAGAGACTGACCTCATAACCATGCAGAGCACTCATTCCCTCCATAATGATGAAGGATTCGCTTCTCAAAAATTGTTACTCGAAAAGATTTTGTGAAGAGATTTGATGGGTTTTGTAGTAAAAGGTAGCATGTCAAACCCTTCGAAAAACCATTCATCTTCCATGAATCTCTTCAGATGAATTTGTTACCATATAAGCGTGTGAGAAATGTAAAAAACACTCATATAGAATAGAGTTAGGAAATTTATTGCCCCATTAATTCATTAATTTATTTTCGTAGGTCCTAGCTTCTTACTATGTTTATATTATGGAAAGTGGACTAACTCAAGATTTGTTTTTTTTTTTTTTTAAAATATAAAACCAAGAAAATGGTTAATTGTTAAAAATGATGAGGAAAATAACTAATAAAAACGTAATCTTGCTAGATATTGACCTGGAAAATAATAAATTTTCTCATTCTACAAGAACTCTTATCTATTCTAACAAAACAATGGTTTTTTAGATAACAACAAATGATCCTAGTCTTTTTCATTCCTTGATAAGATTTAAGATCTTCAGATCTATAAAGTTCTACATGATTATTTTCTTTAGGTCAGTATTAATCTAGTACAAAGGATAGATAAAAAAAAACAGAAACTTGTTTGATTGGAAAAATAAAGAAGTAGACATAAAATAATTTTGAAGACATATTTGAAGTAAATTTCTATACCCTTAAAAGAAAAAAAGGTTGAAATAAATGTTTTATCTTAATTATCACCATTTCTTCTATTCTAAGGTAGCAATTAAATGCTATTATAGATTTTGTTTTTTGAAAAAGCAAAAACAAATCCATTGTCTTTCCGTTTCAATCCCCCTTTTTTTTCTTTTTTCTTTTTTTTTTCTCTCCTCCCCTCACAACATGGTCATTTTTTTAAACCCAACTGCCAATCTTTGAGTAGAAATTCACAAATGGCATTCATTTAATCAATTTTTTTTTGGGAGAACCTGATTGACATTATTTCATAAAATTACAAATCACATTGAATATCAAAGAACTTATTGTATGAAAATGGTATAAAACTATGATCATTTTTTTTTGTGCAACAAATTATTGACTTAAAATGATTTTGACACAGTACATGTATGATATTGTGATGCATAATTTTTTTTATTTAAAAATATATTAGAATAATTTTTTAAAAAATTTTGTTTTAAAATCAACATCTTAAAATTATATATAAAAAAATGTCAATTTAATATTTTAAAAACATAATACCAACCATGGACGATGCCTTTTTATGTTTTAGGCTGCGTTTGTTTTCTACTAGCTTTTGTGTTAGCGGTGAAATAAACGCAACAACATGTTTATTAACAAAGAAAATTGCATTTTATATTGCGGGACCTACTAAAATATTGAGTTTATAACGCAATTTTTACATGTTTTTTTAATTGATTTTCGTAAAAATTCCTTAAACTTTATTTGTTTTTGCATTTCAAAAACGCTTTTGAAAAAAATTTGAATTTTTATATATTTTTTATTTTTTTCAAATTAATATTTCTTTGGTGTTTTCAAATTATTTTGATGCATTTCTATATAAAAAACATTTTGAAAAACAATCGCAACCACACTTTCAAACATAATTACTAAACAATTTATATATATTTTTTGTTATACACAACTTCAACTATAATTTTTACTAAACATGTATTTAAATAAAACTATATCTTTTTTAAACTTATTATTTGTTTAAATTATAACTATAAAAATTACCTAAAAATATTGGATTCAGGGAAGAGGATGAAGCTTGAACTTTGACCAAGCATGGGATTAGCTCCAACCCAATTTAGGCCCGGCTAATGTCTAAGTTTGGGCTTTGGCTCATGATTTATAGAATCAATGTTTTTTTGGTTTTTGAAGAAAAGAAAAGGAAAATAGAACTAAATAAAATGGTCTTCTATCTCCTAGCTGGATCTAGACAAGGCGTAGGTCTAGGGCTTTTTCATCTGAAACCAGCAAGATTCTCAATCTCAAGCCGCCCCCTTTATTTTCTCTGTTAACTCAAAAAGACAAGACCTTTCCATTTCTTAACATCAGCAGCAACAATGGAAGAGAATGACCAAACCCCTCCATCTGAAGAGGTGCAATCCCTCACTGTCACCCCTTTAGCTTCATCCTCATCCAATCCGACTACACCCCAGTAATTATTTTCTCTCTATATCTTTTCTTCTGATGAAAATTTTAATTGGTTTGCGTAAAGTTCTGATCTTTTCTGGATTTTGTTGATGGGTTTTGATTTCCAGGTTGTTAAGTTTAGAGGAAAGGTTTCAGCTTGTGAGAAGCGTTGGTGAAGAATGTATCCAAGAAGATGAACTACGTAATCTTCTTGAGAAAAAACCTCTACCCATTTGCTATGATGGTTTTGAACCTTCTGGGAGAATGCACATTGCTCAGGTATATTCTTTTTTGTTGTTTCAGTCCAGTTTTTATTTTGTTCCTCGAGTATTTTGTTGTTAGTGATGAAAATTTAGTCTACTTGGTTAGTCCTTATTGATGATTCTGAGGCTTTAAGGTTACATCTTTTTGGAAGAGTTATCAAATTTAGATGTGATTAATAACCTGTGAAGTAGCATTGATTTCAATTTTTAGTTTTACTTTGTCAGCCTAGAGGCATTTGCTATTAATTGTACCTCGGTACCTTAACTTGGCATAGATTTTGTCGTTAAGGTTTGATATCGTAGTTGGGCAGCTTATGTTTAGAGCTTTTGTTAAGTCTGGTTTTATTATTTATACTTTTGCTGTTGTTGAACAGGGAGTCATGAAGACAATAAATGTCAACAAACTGACTAAAGCTGGTTGCAAAATGAAAATTTGGATTGCTGATTGGTTTGCACAGCTTAATAACAAAATGGGAGGAGACTTGAAGAAAATTAAAACTGTGGGGGAATATCTTATCGAGATATGGAAGGCAGTTGGGATGGATATTGACGGGGATAAGGTTGAATTCCTGTGGTCTTCGGATGAAATTAACTCCAGAGCTCATGAGTACTGGCCTCTAGTTATGGATATAGCCCGCAGGAACAAGCTTCCTAGGATAATGAGGTACCGTGTTAGAGCTTGAAAACTGGATGCTTCCATATTATGTTATTCTATAGGCAACTAATAAAAGATTGCATCTTGGTCCTTAGATGTGTTCAAATCATGGGACGTAGTGAGCAGGAAGAGTTAACAGCAGCCCAGATTTTCTATCCATGCATGCAATGTGCAGACATATTTTTCCTCAAGGTGCTTATACTTGTAGTTGTAAATCTGAATTTGAATTTTTGAACCAATTTATCAGATCTGTGCATGTGTGCTGACATTTATTTCTTCAGGTACTTGTGCTTATAGTTGTAATTTTTCAACCAATTTCTTCTGTTTTTTATGTACAAAAGTCTCCAAAAACCACTTACAAATGACATTTATGCGTGTAAAACAAATAAAATATACTCTCTCATGAATGTTTTTCTATTAAGTATCATGCTTATATAATTCTGTGGCAGCATCCAACACTATAAAAAACTCACTAGAAATGTGACTAGAAGGATGATTTATTATGAATACTGTTTTTAGGTTACCTTTCTCTTTGAATTACTGCATCACCTTCTTTAGCTGTTATCTACAATGGTTTTGTACCAACAGGCTGACATTTGTCAATTGGGCATGGATCAACGGAAAGTAAATGTCCTTGCAAGAGAATACTGTGATGATATCAAGAGGAAAAACAAGCCTATCATTTTATCTCATCGTATGCTCCTGATTCCTTTATTCAAAAATTATATGATGCTATTGTTTGGTTTCTTAAATGAAGTACTTTTCGACCCTGCTTTTCATGATTGCAGACATGCTACCTGGTTTACAGCAAGGGCAAGAAAAGATGTCTAAAAGTGATCCATCTTCTTCCATCTTCATGGAGGATGAAGAGGTGTGTTGTGGTTTTATACATGGAGAATTTTAAAAAGGTTGCTATGTTGGGGGATTTACATGCCTGAAAATATATAGATACCCAGCATGCTGCAGCAGTGCATATTTAACTTAAAACTTTCAATGCCTTGGTTTTTTATTCTTTTTATCATCTGTTTCATAGGTAGAGGTAAAAACTAAGATAAAGAAGGCATACTGCCCCCCACAAATTGTTGAAGGAAATCCTTGTCTGGAATACATTAAACACATTGTTTTCCCATGGTTCAATAAGTTCAAGGTGGAACGCAATCCAGAAAATGGTGGAGAGAAGTAAGTTCTATTACCTTCATATTGCTTCTTTCCTGCTTGTTTTTGTTTTCTTGAATTTGTTGTTGTCTGTGCGCTTCTGTTTTCTGAGTGTTGGGAACTTTGTTATTGTTTCTTCATTCTTTCTTAACAGTTCACTCTTTTATTTCAATGAACATGGCAATAATTTTCCATCATCGGTTTATCTTATCAATGAAGGATCTACGAAAGCTTTGAAGAACTTGTCTCTGACTATGAAAGTGGCGGATTACATCCGGGTGACCTGAAACCAGCTCTCGCAAAATCATTAAATACGATACTTCAGGTAAGCTCTCTTTGCGGGAACTTGCATGGGAAAAAAAAGTGGATTCACATGGAAGACATCTCTTCTATATATTGTTCTTGACCAGAACTTTCAAGTCAGATTTATGTCTTGTCTTCCTCTCTATCATGTCATTTGGGACTCTTAGTGTTATTTTCCTCAAACTAGAGGAGACATTCTGAAACATAACCAGTTAGTTGATGCCGTATTATAACTAGAAATTACTCTATCCTAACTAGTCAGCAAGCTAATTCAATACCGCTCCATTTATTTGCAGCCTGTACGTGATCATTTTAGCAAAGATCCCAAGGCAAAGGATCTGTTGAAACGAGTCAAGGTTTGTGTACTTGTTCTTCTTTGTTATTTTTCAGCAAAACAGGCACAACCCAGTGAAGGGGAAAAAAAGGAAGAAAGTAAATTGTGCATGCCACGTAGTCTTTTTTTCCCTATGTGAAACTCTGATGTTTTGGTGTTCCAATATGCTGCAGGGTTATAGAGTAACAAGGTGACGAGGAAGAGAACGTGATTCCCTTCTAGTTATGATACGAAATGTATCAATGTCAAATTGGAATTATACTTCCAATACATCTAAATGTTGCTAAATACTTATTTGATAAAGAATCTTGTTAATGTTTTGGGTTTATTTTTTAGATTTTGAAAGTTGAAACCAATCACTGCCTAGTGCCACCATTGTATTCATCAGAAAACTTTGTTTCTGGGGTGTGCAAGCCATCACGCAATCTCGATAATAAATAGCTTTGCTTTATGACTCATGTTTCTCCCTTTATTTATGTGAATGCTCAACTAAAGATGAATGGGTGTTACTGAGAATAATAACTGATTTTTAAAAGTTTTTTTTTTATTTGGAAATGTATTAAAATAATGTTTTTTTATTTTTAAAAAATTATTTTTAATATAAATATATTAAAATAATTTAAAAATATAAAAAAATTATTATTTTTTAAATTTTTAATGAAATGTGCAAAAAGAGGATTGAAATGAGCAATTAACACGCACTGGGTAGTTTAGGAGTTTTATCAAAACCATAGTAGTAAAATCCAAGGTGGGATTTTCTTGGGTTTTCAGTAGGGTTTATCTCTATTTAAAAAATATCAAAACAGTACTGTTTTTAGAAAAGGTATTGTTTTGAAAAAAATATATATTTTAGGATTCTTTGTTTCTTTGAAAACTAGGGTTGACTCTATTTTTTAACAGTTTCCTTTTAATTTTGGAGTTCTTATTTTTACATCGGGTAGCAACAATCCTAATCTTGATCCATCATGGTCGATTATATTCATTCTTAATTGATTATATTCAGTCGAACATGGTTGATTTTATTTAAATTAAATGTAAACACCTTCCTTTTCGATAAACACTAAATAAAATAGATGTACTTGTCGTATAATCATGTATGATCAAAGAAGTTAAGTAATGCTCCTATCAAGGACTCGACCTGTTGTGTTCATGGTTTAATTTCCCGTCACTATGTGCAAATAGTCTAGCCTTCAAGTATTTCAACGATTTTCTAACCTCACCGATCAAGACAAAAAAAAAAAAAAAATGCATTTAAAAAGGGGAATTTGGATAATTACATAGGGACTTGTCAACTCTGATCAAGGGATTAAATTAAAACCTGTAGAAAAATAGGGACTAAATCATAATTCACTAAACTATGGAGGACATAAACGTGATTCAACTTCACAACAAGAAGCGATGCACTAAATATTTCCCAGAACCGGAGAAATTTTCTCCTTCTATCCGATCATTTTCCTGTCGTTAATCACCGGTGGAAATCGCCAAGGTTTAGCTTAGAAAAGTCTCTCCCTCCCTTCCTTTTCTACCTGGGTTTCTACGATCGTAAACCTCAAGCATCACTTGAGGTAGAGAAAGCTCCAAAAATTATGAATTTGTGCTTCGCTTAAAGTTTCTTAGTTAATACCCTTAACCTGTTTGAAAAAATGCCCCAGTGAAACTATTGTTAATAATGTTTGCTAAGAATTGGTACCTTTTAGCTTAAACACAAACGCACAAAAGGGTTCTAAAAAATCTTGTTATTTTTTAAGCTCTTATCTTTGGATGTTTTTAGGAGGAGAGGAAATGTCAAAGTCTTGCAAGGGGCTTGCACTGGCACTGGTCAAGTGTCTCAGTGAATCCGATTGCATTAAGGTTCTGCATTCTTTACCAAAATGATGTTTTTATTTTTAAAGGTCTCTCATTGGTGAAATTCAGTCTTGTTGAGATTTATCTTTGTGCTTTATATATGTAGATTGAGAATCGACCATATAAAGAATGTGCAGGAGAGAAGAGCCCTTCCATACCAAGTGAGTGTGTGGGACTTAGAGAAACTTATTTCAATTGCAAGAGAGGCCAGGCATGTTCTTGTTTTTGTCTTCTCTTTAATTCCATTTGATTTCTTTCTGTTTCCTTGTTTGTGGGCTTTTCAAGCATTCCTTACTCTTTTCGAGATGATTTTTAAGTTTTCTTTGTGCTCTGATTGCAATGAGTTATAACTTGATTCTGAGCAATGTTGCATTGAGTTATGGGTTCTGTTTTCACGTATTTTTTAACTCAAAAGTTCTAGCATTACAGTACAATTAAAGTATCAGTAGAAGATTTTGTTGATTACAGTATAGAAGATCTGAGTAAAGTAAACAGCAGGTGTTGAGTTCAAATGGTGATGGATTATTTTGGTTAATTGTGAAGATAATTGATTGTATATAACTATATCATAGGAGAGTTTATATGAATTTTCGATAACACTTCTCTTGTTTGTTCATCAACCAAGTGAAGTAAAATTATACACATTATGAATTATTACTAATTTTCATCCTTGGTTTATAGTGAGAGATTGCTAGACAAGATTGTAAAAACCAATTAGTTCTCATTAATTTCTTCATTTGCCAGTTGGTGGGTTAAATCTGAAAGTTATATTCTTTTTCCGTCTTTATTAAGTGTTAAAGGGCAATTTCAACTTCTAACTTGAATTGAGTTTCCAACTGCAATTCTAACTTCTGTGTCAATATGTACATGACCATGCCTCAACACTTGTGCATTCATATATGTGCCTATATGCTGTGTGTGGATTATTGTATTACCAAATGATTTAATGAAGAAGAATAAAGCTTCTGTGATTATTAACAATTACTAATTCTAAGATATCTTTTAGATGGATAAAAGCATTAAGAAGAATATCCCATAAAATTATCATGAATAGAAATTTTTTTGTATCCGTTAAATGTAGACAAACATTCCCCTTTATTGACATGTCATATCTCATGTTTTTTTCAGGTGGACATGAGAGCTAGAATTCGAGGAAACAAAGGTTATTAAGTGTATGGGAATGCTTGAATGACCCTTCCTGCAGGATGGAACCTGGATATAGAAGATGATTGCCTTCTTAGCTTTACCTTTCCCATAGCAGTAGAAACACACCCTACCTTGTACTCAAGGGATTTTGTTGCTTAGGTGATTGCTGGATAATGATCATGTAGATCCCTTTCTTTTTGTTTTTGGGCTTGCTTTTCCAAGTTCTTCCTGACTACTGAGACATGTATGATGATAATATCATTTTTTTTTTTTTTTGAGAAAGAGAATATCATTGATTAGAACGACACGTCAGTTGCTTGGATTGTGCCCTGTTTATGTCATTTTGAACTATGCTCATGCTCTTCTAGAATACTAGAAATGAGCAAGTTTGATGACTGATTTTGATCTGCGTTATAAATAATTTAGCTTAGTGGAATCCTTTGTAAGAACCCATTTTATGTTGCCAATCCAATCATTTCACAGCATTTTGGCGTGATATTCCAGTGATTGAGGATGACATTGGCCATGGCCCATGCTAGAGTTGACAGCACATAATAAGCATTGGATTCTACTATAGTTAGATTCCAAACCAGCTAAAGTTGGATAAGTAGTCAATACTAGGTATTTTAAATTTTTTAAAAACACGGCACAACCGCCTTTTTAAACGTTGGTACGCTTGCTGCCAATATCCAATAAGGTAAAATCCCACAGAATTTCAATAATTCAAGGAACTATAGAGTGCTATCTTCCATTTTCAATTATATCCATATATTTATTTCACACTTGGCAACACATAAATGGTGCAGATTTCAGCTCCTCTAACTTCAAGAAACCCCCAAAAGAAGGGCTTCCAAGTGAAGATATCTTGCAAGAAATTCTAGACTACCAGTTGCTTGGTTAACACAGATAAGAAAAAAGTACTCTTAAATTATCGTTTTGTTTGCTTTTCTGGGTAAGAAAGAATTCTTTGATGGAGACTCAGATAGCTATGTTAACCAAGAATGTCTCTATTGTGAGACCGTCCCCATGGCCCCAAGAAGAGGATAAAAAGAAAGTACCGCGTACCTTTATTCTTTTTTTCTTGAACTGAATATAAAGTTCATTTATCCATGAATAAAAAGAAATAATACAGTACAAGAAAAAAAAATAAAAACAAAGAAATGAAGATCAGATGAGGAATGGACGTTAGAGATAAATTGCAAGAAAAAAACACAAAGAGAGAAAGATAAAGAGATAGGATTTATATATATATATATATATATTAAATGCTCATTTTCCTTCTCATGGCTGATATTACAAAACTCCTAAACTCCTCCTTCCTTCTCAAATCCTCTCTGTCTTTCTTGGAATTAGCGATGTTCTTTCATTTGAGCTCTTGTTTTTCTTTGGTTTCTCGTCTCTAGTGTTGCTGGGAAGACATTTTTTTTGTTCTTGAAAGATAGAGAGATATAGAAGGATCGAAATGGCTGTGTCCTTGGCTTTTGCCAATCTTGCATTTCAGTTTAATAATGTTAAAGTTGTTGAAAATCCCTTGTGTTTTGGCTTGGCTCCTACGCAACTTCCTTATTTATGCAAGGAAAGAAGAAGGTATGCCTACTTTCAGCCATTGTTTCCTCTTTTTAAGTTTTCTTGTAATAAAGTTTTGAGTAATATATATATATTTTACTTGTTTATTGTCTGTGACTCTGAATTTGACTGCTTCAGCTTGAACGCTCAAGTTTCAATCTTTTGTGAACAAAGATCTTGGGATTATCTCTATGGTTCTGTTGGTTTGATTAAGAACTTGAGTGTTGAAAACAGCAACAACCCATTTAAATGTGACTGATTTCCTTCATTTTTGTTGGATAATTTTCTCTCCATGTCAAGTTCTTTAAGTTTTCTAGTGGTTCAAGGAATGGCCAGAGCCAACTCCTGAATCCCCTGTTACTAATAACAATGGCAGCTAGATTTGCCCTTTTCATGTTTCTAACAAAACCTCCACACTTGAAAATTACTACTCATTACACAATTTCACTTCTTGTATCAATCTCCTAATGGCTCATTAACTTGGATTAGTTGCTAAACCTTTTGCTATCAATAGAATGGTAAAAGGAATAGCTGACTAAGAACTCATCAGCTACAAAGATAGCTGCTAAAAGTTGTCATGATTTTGTATAAAAATACATCTTTACTTCATCATCCTTTGTTGTCACAATACTTTCTCCTAATTATATACATGATTGTTGCCAGATTGCCATCTTCCAGGACAATAATCATTCCAGGAGCTTCATCGGCTCCAACCATTGAGGTGTGGAGCAGCTCTTGCTGTTTTATGGGATTTTAGAGCATATGAACTAGTGAATTACTTTGTTTCCTGAACTAATGAAATGGTGTTTTAAACAGGATGGAAGTCAAAATGACACTGATGCAATTCCAACTCCCAAAGTTATAATTGACCAAGACGCCGATCCAGATGCGACCGTGGTGGAGATAACCTTCGGAGATCGCCTTGGTGCTCTTCTGGATACGGTATGGAGTCATATACTTGCTGCTATAGTCATGAGATTTGTCTTTCTTTTGCTGTTGACATATTTGTTTAGGATCTTCAGATTTTTCTGATTATGAAACTTTTAGTTCTGAATTATTCATCCTTGTCTTCTGGTTAGCATACACAGACTATTGTGAGCAAACTATGATTAAATGCCTTACAGATGAACGCGCTTAAAAACCTAGGGCTGAATGTTGTCAAGGCTAATGTCTTTTTGGATTCTTCTGGGAAGCACAACACATTTTCCATCACTAAAGCGTAAGTTACATCCTATATGTTATGTTCACTTGCTTACAAAAAAAGAATTTTTTTTTTATCAATGTGTTCTCTTTTATATGCTTAACTTGATATTCGTCAGGATCAAATCCATGGATCGTGCAAACGCGTTTCTGAATTTGTATTGTTTTTGTTTGATGAGCCATATGATTCTGTTATTGCAATAGCTTTTTAGCAGCAAATCTGACTGCCCCTTGCTATGAGCTTTTCTTCAGTAGTACTGGTCGAAAAGTTGATGACCCAGAACTGCTCGAGGCCATTCGTTTGACAATCATAAACAATTTGCTTCAGTATCACCCGGTAATCATTTTTGGATGTCCTTTTCTTCTCTTTAGGTATCTTTAAAGAATTACTCTTGTGAGATGCGCATCTCCTTATATGCTTAACTTAATGACTGTCAAACAGGAATCAAGTTCTCAGTTAGCAATGGGGATTGCCTTTGGAGTAGAGCCACCGAAACAGGTTTCACTTTGTTCATTCCATCTTAATATGTTATTAACTTCTGATGTTGTTGTTGGCTTTACTCTTTAGTAAAATATTGTCCGGCAAACTCCAAGAGTTGGGGTAAGGGTGTCATAGCTTCGTGGCACAGATGCTATTTGTAGTTGTATTTACCCTTGTCCCCAACTTTCTGTTTCCTCATGAAGAAACTGATGCCATTAGGGATGAACGTTAAACGATTCGTCTATGAATTATTTAGAGAAGATTTAAGCCCTAAATTATAAATCATAGCTCAAAATTTCTGTTATTCTGCTTCTGCAATTCCTCAGGTTGATGTGGATATAGCAACGCATGTAAAAGTCAAAGATGATAGTCCTGACCGAAGGTAACTTCTGCTTTGATTTCTTATTGAGATATGACGGGGCCTTTTCCATCCTGAAAACCCCTATTACTGCAACAATAACGATGTAAATACACGTTTTTCTCACAGCCATGCTCCTGAAAATCCTTTCAAGTTTTTATTATGAATTGCTTTGTACAAGTTGGAAAACACTTGTCAAAGAACAATACTTTCTGTTTTTAGTGTTCAGCATGTGAACAGCAATTGCTAAAGGGTCGACTGTATTTCTGTGGCAGCTTGCTTCTTGTGGAGGCAGCTGATCGCCCAGGATTGTTGGTGGATCTTGTAAAGGCTATCACTGACATCAATATTGCTGTTGAATCAGGAGAATTTGACACTGAGGTGATTATTTATCTGCATACATCTGCACCTCTGGATTTCCTTTCCTTTCCTCTGTATCTTTCTCTTAATTCGCAACACAAATAAGCCTTGGCATTACAACCACACTGATATTGCTTACTTTGGCATCTAGGGGTTGTTGGCCAAGGCAAAATTTCATGTCAGCTACAAGGGTAAAGCCATCAGCAAGCCTCTTCAACTGGTAAGAAATATCGAAGCCTAAAACCTACAACTAGTCTGTCGTTGACGCTACCCTCGTGTTCTCGTTATGAACGTGTTGCTTTATCAACTTTGGCAGGTTCTTGCTAACAGTTTGCGATATTTCTTGAGGCGACCATCGACCGAGGAGGGAAGTTTTTGAGCCATGCTAGAAAATGACCAGATTCATGATCATATACTCGACGAAGATCATAATTTAATCTCCACAGGGGAAATGTAGAAAACAAATGTCACATTAATCTGCATATAGCTATCACACTGGTCGCACTTAAACTATGGACAATGAATTATTAGTCTTACCACAGTGTCACTGTATCTTTAAGGAAAATGTATAATGTATGGGAGTCTTGTTGCGAAGATCACTGAAAGCAGATGGCAGTTCAGTTACAAGAACATATAAAGCAAAGCCTAGCCGGCGTAGCCGCGACGCCATGGATCACCTTTATTGTGAAGAAGTAAGTGATACCTTGGATTCCCATGAACAGTTTAGCTGAACTGAATAAACCGAAATGTCTGTACTGAATTAAGTTGGTTTGATTCGGTTCGAACCTATATCCGCTCAACCACTACAGATTAGGGTAAGTTATGCCATCAGCCTGGTTGTTGACTAGCAAGGTCATAGAGCAATGTAGGGAAGGCATTGCTTTTCTTTCGCAAGTCCAAGACCCAACAATAAAATCATGGTTGTTTTGTATATAGTTATCAAATCCAGCGAGAGCGTCTATTCAGAATTGTAATATCAGTTGCGATTTAATTTTTTTTTTAAAATATATTAAAATAATTTTTTTTTATTTTTAAAAAATTATTTTAATATCAATACATCAAAATAAACTAAAAACATAAAATTTTTTTTAACAAAAACAAATTAAAATTTAAAAAAACATGATTTGTACCATTCCAAACATTCCAAACATGATTTAATAACTTAATGAAGTGGGGCCTGTTAAGGTTGGGTTTGTTTTTGAATTGTCTAGGAAATTAACTTGGTTAAATTTTGATGACTTGACAAATTAATCTATGATTTAAATGAACTAGTTAAAACTTAAAACTAGGATGGGATTTGTTTAACTATTTTCTTTTAATTTTTGTTTAAAAAATTATTATTTTAGTTTTCAATTTATTAGTTTTTTTTTCTTAAAAAAATTTGTTCAAAACAATATCATTTTATTGAAAAATACAATAAACCCCCTGGGTCAATTTACAAACTTGCGGGTTGACTCACCCTAACTTACAACCCTAATCCTTGGACCGGGCCACGACCCAAATGTTCTTGTAAATATGGTTATGACAAATTATCCTTGCTGCAACGGTATTTGTGTCCGAACCAAGTGGGGTTCAGATTGTCACGACCTGTCAATGGGTTTGGTCAGAAGAGCCGGAAGGTGGTATTCTTTATGGGTGCGGGCCAGGATAGATGATGGAAGACCAAACAATATGTGGATAAGAATGGTCCCCTAAAGCTACCAATCTTTCAGGCATGGGTAAAGCTTGCATGATGGCTTCTTTGGACATGACAGTGTTCTTATTTGGAATAATTTTGTGAGATTTTCTTTTATTTCACATTCAATCCAATTATATGATTGGTCTACTCGTCGTGATTTTTTTTTTCCCAGTAAAAAATAAACTATGGATTATGAAATTGTGCGCTATGGATACAAGGCCAACTGATCATGAATGATTGCTTGAGGAACAGTCATCTCTTTCAATATCTAGAGGCTTAGCAGTAGAAACAGACAATGACGTATGTGAAATGGTCCCAAACAAAATCTCCATAGAAATGAGAGATATGGATAACACCCCCCCATGCCTTCTTGCTCTGAATATATAATGTTCCTATGCCTTATATGTGATGCACGAACCATCCACATTGTTTGGAGCTTGGCAAAGACAGAGAGATGTCTTCTGGGACATTTGCTAGAGGTGCACACACCATGAATTCCATGTTTTTCAAGTAAGGCCTCCAGCTTTCTTTCTTTCCTTTTTCTTTTCAAAGCTCGTAGTGTATATTGAACCGGCCGGTTCGATAGTTTGAGTCGACCGTAAATCAGATCCATGCAATAAACTTCTTGAAAAAATAAGTGTTTGTATGTAGCTATAACTTATGGCTAGATCATTAATGTTTTGGTCTGATTCTTAATGATCAGTATTACTATTTCTTTGTGAAAACATATATAGGCCAACGATTCGAAAAACCTACCACAAGAAAAGTTCTGCTGGCACAATACGCGAGACAATGAAGGTTGATGATGAGGAAGTGAGGAACAATAAGAGCCACGTGGGAGAGACTGATAGCAGTTGTTGGGTTCCACATGAGAGGACTGGAATTTATTATCCAAAGGGCCAAGAGAAGGTGGTGGACGGCATACCTCCAGCAGCCGGAAAGGATGTTGATGTGGTCAATTGGTTTTCACACCATGGGGAATATTGAGCATATTTTAATTGTTCTAGTATTTAAAGCTTATTTATGAAACCCGATTCTTGTATTCGGATTGAAATCCAAATGTAATTGAATCTGTGCTTACATTCTAAGAAAATCACAGAGAATGTGTGCTTTGCATTATGAAAAAATTGAGAGAAGTGCTTTAACCATTCTATATTTATAGTTATTATTTTAACATTTACAAAATGATGCATCCCACAGTCATTATGAGACAAAGACAGAGAAGTTTGTCTTTGGGATCATTTTAGAGAGAATTCTGCACTGGGAGACACGTTCTTATTGTTCCCATCTTTTTTATTTAGAAATAGGATCTAAACGCTACCAAAGCTATTCACAACTTCAGCAAACACGGCCCGGCATGGTATATATAGCTTCAATATATAAATCATTTCAATACTTGTATTGCGAATTTGTACCATCAAGTTCTTGTTAAAAAAAAACCTGCAGAAGCGTAGAGAGGCATTGTTGAAGAGGAATACTTACTGTGAGAGTTATTGCTCAGGCATCGAACCTTTTCTAACCCAGGAGGCTAGGAATTGTACCTTTCTATCTGTAGATTACAGATTTTGGTGTTGCAGAGCTAGAGAGAAAGATATTGGCTACTATACTGGATATGGCAGTGAGCTTGTTTTCCTTGTTTTGGACTTGCGTTGGAGAGCATTAACTGATGAAATGTTCTTCTCAAAAACGCTCTAAACATGTGAAAAGGGTCCTCGTTTATGCCTGGGAGAGCTCTAACATCTGTTTTCTGGGGAATAGTTGCTGATCGCTATGGTCGAAAACTACGTTGTTAGTGACCTCTACATTTCAAGTCATGTTGTTACCATTATTATCTTAGGATTTTCTATTTCAAAAATCTCATTTTTTCTTCTTCTTGATTACTGACCGGTCTCAGGGTCATTTTCAAAACACTCTTCGGCCTTGGTGTAAACTAGACAGAGCATGGTTTCCATATCACTCAAACGCCATGATCTATGCAAGCATGTATATGGGCCACCCATTGAAACCTTCTGGGCCACCATTTCCATTATAGATCATTATTAAAAAGGGCTGAGGAATGTGCTCTAAACTACACAGAGCTTGGTTACGTTGATGTTTCTATTCTCTGTTAGTGCTAAATATTCAAGCATGCATATGATAAACATTAATAATGATTTACTGCGCGGATTTCATTTCATGAGCTTGCATATCAGCATTTTACAATTTTCAGGTCAAAAGTGGGCCATGGTGACCTTTAAAACTGGAGAGAGACCACCAAGATCTTGGGCCTTTTTTCAAGTCTTGCGGGCCTCCATTTTGGACGAACTAAAAAAACCCAACACACCTATTTAACCCATTTACCCACGGGTTGATCATGCCGACTTGCGCAGCCGGAACTTATAACTAACAGATATGTTATTTTGCTTGCTGAATACAATTGTTTTCCTGTGTAGAGTGAATCACAGTTTGGAATCTGACAACATTATCGAGATTTTATGATCTCTACTTTCTAGTTTGTGCCTGCTGCTTGCAAGTTTGTTGGATTTTAACAGAATAAAATGCAAAGGCTAGCAATTATCATACCTCTTCTGAAAACTTCACACATTTATTGATCATACCAGTGCTTATTTAAACAACAAAAGAAAAGCTTAAATGCAAGTAACAAGCAGCACAATCAGCTGCTGTTACGTAACGGAATTGAAATAAAGATAATGACGAAATAAAAAGATTTATATCAATCCTAACAGAACTTGACAAATTCAAAACAACAAGTGTTTTATTAAATCTAAAACTTATATCAGCTTCTACATCAGCAGATTCAACATCAGCAGCTTCTGAGGCATCAATTCAACAAAGTTCCTTGTCTCCAAGACTCGGTTGTTTTCTTGGCATGCAATCTCCAGAGAAAAAAACAAAACTTCCACCATTACAAGAAATTCCATGTCAAGAATAATAGAAAAATCATTCCCATTTGCATCTAATCCGGTGAGCGTGCCGGAATTCCCAGGTTAGAACCAGTGTTTTATCAGGTCTCCTCAGTATATACCTCTCCACCAACATATAGCACCCAAATTCCTTCCATTCCTTTGCTTCTCCTTCAAATCTCTCCACTCCCCTCACCTTGTCTTTCCCTCTAACCCAGCCGAAGCTTTCTTGATCCCTAATAATCTTCTCAATGATTACTCTGTCCAAACCAACAGATGGTGCTGCTTCTCCCTCCTTGTCTAACCCCTCAAACCATTTTATCCTATCAATGACCTTTGCATTTTGACAATTTTCCATCCCAAAGACATAAACCACTTCAGTTTCAACATCTACATCAAATGCAATAGAATCACCCGCGGTACTATTATCATTACAATTGCTGCAAGAGAAAATCCTGACCCATTGTTGTTTAAGAGTCATTTCATAGAACCTTGACCTTGTCACCTGATTTTGCAATGCCACGTTCTTTTCCTTGATAAACATGAAAGGGCAATACCATTTACCAACGACAACAGCATCAGAACTCCCACGAGACAAAGGGAAATCGAATTCCGGAAGGCATCCTCGCAGCGAATGGTCAAGGCCAGAAACATCATCTAACGGGAACTTACTCCTCTTTATTTCAGAAGACATACAGTGAAGGCTTTGTAAGCGTTTAGGATCATGACCATCCGAGGCAAGAGACTTGAACCGAAAACCAGAGCCCCCTCTTGTAATGTAGAACTGTTGATGTTTATTGGAAGCATCTAATGGTTTTGGTCCAAAATCGTGAACAACTTCGCAGGAAAAACAGAACTTATACCCGCTCTTCGCCCCACAAGATGTGTAAGCAAGCCTACAGAATTAATTAAGCCAAATTAGTGACTTGTTTATATTTTTCTGAATAACTAATCAAACCCATCATGATTCAATATTTAAGACAAAAACAAGATTCTACACATAAGCTAGCTAAAGGGGTTAGAATAGGTTCGGTGCCTTATCATAATTATATATATGTGCCTTGATAAAAAGAAAGAAATTTGCCTACCCTCTTTGGCATCCAAAACCCGAATTTAGGATGTAGTAAACACCAGCGGATAATGGCTTGTTTATAACTGGGATGGGCTGAATATAGATCCAGGAATTCATATTACGTGCTTCCAGTACGGTGTTTTGCGGGAGTGGCAAGCCTGTAGTGATGTCAAACGACAGACAGGATCCAAAAATAGGGCATCTAAACCCAAAACAGTGTTTAAAATCGTTTTCAATATCTTGAATGACCAAGATACCGGTATCCGGACCATCTGGGGGAGGCAGTGAAAGAGCTGACCGGTCTTTCTGATACATGGACAGCCGCCTTGTCACGTACATCCTGTAAATTCACGATCAGTTAATATGTGCTTCTTTCAAAATAAGAAGAAATATTAGAAAGAGCAATGTTAAGGAAGAATCCAAGTTTTTTTCTTTTAAAATATTTAAATATAATAGGAAGAAGAGGGTATGTATAGTGTACATGGTTCAGCCTGTCTATCTCCGTTTTGAATATTGGATTGGCATAAGAAACAAACCAAGAGATAGAGTTTAAATTGGCTTTTGATTATCTATAAATAATCATTAATCATTATCAACATTTGATTTGAAACCTTTAGTCTTGGAATTATCCGTTTACTAGTTTTTCTTTCTTACTAATTAACAAAGACCCCCTAAATTTTATTGTAAATCGCGTCATTGTTAATCATAAATTAAACATTATATATCATATATTATATTATACTGAGAAAATAAAACAATATGTTGTTTTGTAGTTAAGAAAACATTGATCACAAACTCTTAATAAACTCATAAAATATATATTCTTATTTTTTAAAAAAAAGATCAATAAAAAAGAATCAAGCTTTTTATATATATAAATATAATACAAAAAAAAGAGATTATATATATTCTTATTAGCTTCAAGTGCGCTTGGTTCAACTCGTCTCAATATTATGTTTTGGTTAGAATACTGGCCTTATAAATAAGGAAGAACCCGAGTCTTTTATTTCAAAAATATATAAATATAAGAGGAGGAAGAGTGTGGAGTGTATATATAGCTAGTGTGCGTGCATGTTTCAGTTTATCTAAATATTATTCTGTTTTGATTGGATTGGTTTAAGAAATAAAAATAGAATTTAAATTTGTTGATTATCAATAAATAAATAAAGCATTAATTGCCCGTCTCTTATTTTGACATTTTCTTACTTTTTATATAGGAATTTAATTAGAATTAATTTCTTGAATATTGGGTTCCTACTTAATTTTCCTGTATAATTTGAGTGCAGCCGGAAAATATTTTGTTAAAAATAAAAGCCCAAGAACCAGGGCCTCTATATATATCTTCTTTTTTTTATAGCAACATGTCGCTTATTGTTATTGATTTGAGCCTTCAAGTGATCGAAAAATCAGACAACCGTTTTCTAGGGATACAAACCCATTTTGACCCATTTTCTTAGCCAAAATACCCTATGAACATAATGACTTCAAAAAATCCATTTTTGGCATTAAGTCAAAATTTAAACAGTTATAAACAAAAACCAAACTCGATTCAAAAATAAATTCCACACCCAAATCTAAGTTTTTGGACAAAATAAATTAAAAAAAACCTGAATAAATTTTTTTATTGTCAAATAAAACCTAAGGACAACAAAAATAACAAGTCTAGTCACCAAAAAAAGTAAACGTTTATAAACTTTCTCTCCTCTCCACCATAATTCAATAACTCTCTCTTCTTTTCCTCTTTTCTCTCAAGTCCAGAGACCATTCATGAAAAAAATTAAGTTTTGGACTAAAATGTAAAACCCTTATAAAAAAGGGATTATATTTGAAAAAAAACTAGGAAAAAAGACTTTGAGGGACTAAAAATGCTAAAAGCACGCCTTAACTACAATATATAAAAAAAAAAACAGTCTAGAACTTTGTTCAATTAACAAATCTGGTCCTTGGATTTTCAATTGTGCCCAATCAAGAAAATTGAACTTGAATTTTCCAAACCATGTATATCAATTTAATGAAAAAAACCTTCTTTGAACATCATGAAAAATTAGTGCAAAGTTAATCAGGACAAAAAAAGCTCATGACAATAATTTTGTGCTTGGATGAACAGTAAAATCTGCAACTATTCCAGTTATTTTATATATATATATATATATATAATTAGAATTGTGATTGTGATGGGCAAAGTAGCATTTTTATGACCAGTACTGAAGCAAATAATATATATGCACACACGGTTTTCCATTTTGGAAATTATCAATGCACGATCGTAGTAGGCTTTCAAAACATACAAGGTTTGCTCCTTTTAAAAAAATATAATCTAAAACAGTATTATTTTGTAAAAAGGCAAGAAAATATAAAGGAGAAAGAACAGGTTGTCTCTTGACCGAACTCCAGATTAAAAGGCCACCTAATTGATATACCGGGCCAAGCTGAGTGAGGTCCAGATCCTCTGGCTATAGTTTTACGGTGACGAACAAACATAAAATTAAACATATCATTAAAAAAAAACAGAGAGGTGGACTAACAAATCTTTGTACGGTGCCTTGCAGATCAGATCTGTAACAAATCCCTGCAATAACATGCCAAAAAGTTATAACGCTCAAAAAGCAAACCTGTACGCCGTGTGAGGTGGACTAATGTGAGGTGGACTAACACCGTACGCAATGGCAGCGCTCGCCACCCCACGACGTACGTACGATACAAGATTTATTTGTGCTGGGATCCCAGCGCAAAGTTCACAAAAGAATCAGCCTTTATTGTTAAAGTGATTTTTCCCCTCTGCGCCAAACGTTCTATAAATAGTCTTTCGGAATAATGCCTATCATTTCTCCTATATTATTTTTTACTTGCCTTTTCTTCTATAACTGGTCATTCAGAATACTTATTTGCGTGCTGATCATTTCCCTTGCTTTTTTTTTTTTTTTTAACTTGTGTCTTTTTAAAATTCAGTTCATACTTGCTTCTTGGTTTATTTCTTTAAGTTTAAATCATTTTTTTTCTTCAATCTAAAATGTTTTATTATTATATTTATGTTTTTTTTGCGTGTTTTTTCTTAACAACTTCTTTTATTTTAATTGCTTTAAGTGATGTAGTTAAACATCACGGTATCGTTGCTCTTGCTTTTGTTATCGCAATTGAAACCATGGTTTGGGTAATTAGTCTTTTAAGTTCAGTTATGATTAGCATAGTTAATCAATCATCTTATAACGAGAAAAAAACTTTTACAAATAATCAATTAATTAATGCAAACATTAATAAAAATAAAGGTTGGGCATGGGAATTTTATGATAATATTATAGTTAAATATGTGTCAAAAGTGGTGGTGGAGGCTGCCACCATTATTATTTCAACCATGTTTATTATTTTTCTTTCACATTCCGGAACATATATGGTCAAGGATGTGAAAAAATCCTATAAATCATCTTATGATGTTTATATTTTTTGGGCTTTTATATGTTTAGGATTTTATTCCGCTGTTATGATGCTATTATGTGAATCAGAGTTTGGATTTGTTATGATGATGGGAATATGTATCGAGCTGTCTGTCAATATTGGCCATAAAATCAATGACCAATATGACTACCCATTTTACTTAGCAATTTCCGTTGGTCTCTGTCTGTTTATAGCCAGAGCTACAATCCATTACTGGTATAATGAGAGGCTAGAGATAAAAAAGCGGGAGCCTGCAGTCCCACAGAGGGGACTAAATGCTTGACAGAGGAATAGCGAAGGCCAGGAAAATTTATTTATGTATTTTTCATTTTAATTTAACAGTAACTTTGTTAATGTATTCTGTTCATCGGATAATATTTAGTTTTTAGTATGTTAATTCAGTACTGTACAGTTGTTGTTGAATATTTATTTAGTTTAATTCAATCAGAAGTGCCAATATAGAGGCTTCTTGAATTCGAGTATTACAGCACTATGGATTCTGTAAGATGTTTATGTATTTAGTTTTAACTCTTTAACCTTGTGGTTTGGAAATACAGAGGCTTTTCTGAGATTTGTTATATGGAAAGTCAATTTTAGTTCAAAAATAAATCAGAGATGGATGAGCTCGAAGGAGACTTGCCGGAGGGAGCTTCGCGCTGCCACTCGCCAACTAAGCGATCGCTGCCTTTACGCTGCTTCCAAATGGTAACCTCTACTTTTCTCCTCTCCGGAAACCTGATTGTATAAAAACAAAAAGAAAACCCCCTTTTCGTTTTACTTTTTATGCTGCTGTTGTTTCCGATCTGGTTTTGTATTTATGTCTATCTGTGTTTTTATTTTAGGGCAGGGGAGCAGCTGTTGTGAATCGAGCAAGACCCTGCAAAGTTCACTCCTACAAACACCAGATTCCAGCGTGGAAGTTGTAGCATTCGTCGAAGAATATTCCGAACCAGTGACGTTACCTCTACCGCCTGTTACCGGCATGTCTATGCATCCACTTCCGTATTGGAGGAAGATGATGTCAAAAGATGGCGACTTCTACCTTCTGGCCAAGTCCTACCTTGACTGTCGAGAGCATAAAAGGGCTGCTCATGTGCTTCGCTATTGTCATTGCTAGCCAACTGTGATTTTATTTTTTTTGCGTAAATTATGGTATATTTCCTACTTTTATTCAATTGGATCCTTCATGGAGCAATCAATGAAACTTGATGGTTACATTTTTTTTAAGGTGCTAGGAAGATGGTCTAGGATGAAACTTGAACCCAAATTTTATTTCCTTTATATGCTTTTTACGAGAGAAATACCCTGCTTGACTGGTGTTAATAATCACATGCTGTGTCTGGAAATTTGATCAATATGAACCTAGAATGAGGATTAATGAAACAGTTTTTAATTTGTCAATCAAGCTCATAGCATCTTAATTATAAACTTAAAGAAAGGTTTAGCTAGATGGTACACTAATTAGGTGGTTACAACACCATAATACTGCCTGTCCAATAAAGATACTAGTCATAATACTGAGGAAATTTGGAATCTATGACGTCCAAGATTAAATTAATCAAATTACATGGGGGTAATGCTTAAGATTCATACGAATCATTTTATACAGGAATAAAATTAAAAGAACTGTCTCTGACTCTCTGTTGTCTACCATGATTTTTTCTGGGCAACAATCACCATGAATTTCGGGGTCCAGTTCTCATCCAAGAATTACTTGCAGGCCTCAGAAAAACACAATTGTATTTACACTAGAAAACCATATATACTTTGAGGAAGCTGGTCAGGAACGAAGTGTAGCAGAGATCAGAATATCTTGATAATATTGTCAGATTCCAAACTGTGATTCGCTCTACACAGGAAAACAAATGCATTCGGTAAGCAAAACATGTAATTTAATAGCACAACAAGGAGCAGTGTAAGCAATGCAACAACAAAAAAAGATAGTTTTAAAATTAAAAACAGTTTACTCGGTAAAAACAACTTATTTGTTAAAATCATAGGTATAAGTTCCGGCTGAACAAGTCACAGATTGCCACGATCAACCCTTGGATAAATGGGTTAAATAGATGTATTGGAATATTATTTTTTAATTCGTCCACAATAGGTGTATTAAGTGTTTTTTTTTAATTAGTCCAAAATAATGTGGATTTGAAAGTTAAAAAAAAAAAAGTTAGTTTGAAAAAAAATTAAAAAATATTATTTACAAGGTCTTGCCTAACTTTTAATCGGTTGCTTGAAATTGGCTTCATCAACTTTAAAACAAACTCAATTTGAGTCGAATTTCAGGTCGTTAGGTTTACGAGTCAACTCATTATATTAATTACTTAGCTTAAAACATGTTACTCATGCCCAAATCAACAAAATAATTATGATTATAGCATATCCTTCAAAGTCTGAAAGAAGTACCTGCTGGAAATAATTATCTGATCAGGCTTTCAAAGTCTTCTATCAACCTTGCATGTTATTAAAATTTCTATCTTTTTTTCTATAATTTTTTTTTTCATATTATTTGTCGTTTTGTTTTTCAATTCTTGAAATAAAAAAAAATTATTTATTCTGAATGTTTTTAATTTAAAAAAATAAAATTGATATAATCCTTGAGATTGACTATCCTTATACCTTCAAAAATTTCACCAAAAAGTTCACCAGTTCTTATATTTTTTAAAATATAAAATAGTAATGAAACGATATCAAATAATCACAAATTTAGTAATATATATTTATAATAATGGAGTCTTATTGGAAATAAATAATTCTAATTAATTAATTAAAAAAAACAGAATACTAGAAGCAGAAATAAATATAGAATGGTAAACGATATCAAATATAGATGCTAGTAAGCCAGTGAGATAACAATACACTAGGAGCACCACGACATATCCAAGTTAAAACTTAAGAACGAAATTCGGCAAAGATTACGAGCAATCTCGTCCAAGCAATTGCACAGAAAACTACCTTGGTGATTTACTTGGAGTCAAAAAGGTGATTTGCTCGATGTACAAGGTATTCTACGGTGAAAACGTAGAGGTATTAAAATATGATATAAGTAACCAAAGAACAAATAAGTAGTCAAAAGAAGGATTTTCTCCTCCTCAGAACGTCGAAAGGATTTGGACACACACGGAATTGGACACGGGGGGCTGCCATTGCATGCGGTGGTTCAAGTTTTGCCTTTGAGCCGTTACAACTTTGCCATATAATTGCAGGGACTCTGATTGCTACATAGTCTGATTCTGCAAGGCAGAGTACAATTTATAAAAAAGCTTGCCATTTACAATACCATATTTATTTCTGTTTTTAGTGTTCTTTCCATCTTTTAAATGTTAATTAATTAGAATTATTTATTTTCAATACGACTCCATTATTATAAATATATATTACTAAATTTGTAACTACTATTTTATATTTTTAAAAAATATAAGAACTATGTTGAAATTTTTGAAGGTAAGCATACTCAATCTCAAGGATTATATCAATTTTATTTTTTTAAATTAAAAAATTCAGAATAAATATTTTTTTTATTTTAAATAATTGAAAAACAAAACCACAAATAATATGAAATATTTTTTTTTTCTAGGAAAAAAATGTTTAAGGAGTTGATCATGTCAATTCCGAGTGACCCGGTTAAAAGTCAAGTAAGACCTGGCCAATAATATTTTTATTTTTTGTTTTTCATATGTTCCGGCCCTGGCTAGCCATTAAAGATGGGACATAACAGACCCCGACCCAGAAAAGGAATAACCGAGTAATTAATTTTTATGAATTGTCCACATTCTGCATGCAAGGAAATTATGGGAATGGACAAGACAGAGAGGGAGGATTACCTAGGAGAGGGAGCGTTGCTGTCATTGCTGGCGGCAACTCGTGGCGGCTGAGTAGTGACTGTTATGCTGCGTTCAGTGGCTCGCGATGGTTGGTGGAGAACCTTGTAAACCCCGGTGTGTGTGTATATATATACACACACATACACACACACACACACATATATATATATATATATATATATATATATATATATATGAGAAAAAAAGTGGTCTCGAGAATTGAGTAAATTAATTGATACAACTTGTACAAGTATGAAATATAAAAATTTGAATTTTTGATGAAAAATTACAAACCGGCTAATTTTACGTTATAGCACGTAACTCTAAATCTGATCATCAGATTAAGTTAAAATTTTGCATGGAATCTTATAAAATATTATTTTAACCTAGGCTAAAGTTTCAGAATTTTTAGAGTATGATAATAATTTTTTTCAGATAAAAGAACAAATAGCACAAATGAGTGTCTAGAAATTCTTTAAGGACCAAATTGAAACTTTTCCCACAACAACCCTTTTTATAAGCTGCCAGCAATGAAAATAGAAAAGAAAAGAAAAGAGGGAGTGTATAGCCGGCCAAGAAAAGAAAATGTGAAAAGAGCGCTTTTGTTATTTTTCATGGAAATTGCTTGAAAAATAAAAAAACAAAGTGTAAGATAGAAAGAGTGTTAAGTAATTAAAGAGGGGGTTTGATACATTAAGGAGATTACAAGGAGTTTTAAAATTTTAAGTGTGTTTTTAGAGACAGAAAAAAAATTGAGCTTAGAGGGAAGTGTGAAGGAAAACTTGGTTCAACTTATTTTGACTTTTGATTCTTCATTCCTTAAGGGTAAGAAAACTTTCCATGATGATCCATTGTATTGTTTTTCATGTTTGTTATTGAATTGAGTATAATTGGTATTATGTAAAGGTGGGTTATTAATGTTATGATGGTTTGAATGCATGTATTTATGTTGATTACATGTTTATTGAAAGAATAAATGTTTGGGCTTGTCATTAATTAGGTTAATTTGAAAAAAAAATGTATTTCTTCATCTTAGTAATGGGAATTTGGCCAAGGGTGGATTTTTGAGGTGATTAGGTTGTTGAGTTAATGACAAACAAATTATATTTAGTTATGATAATTGAGTATTTGGTGATTGAAGAATGTGTAAAAAAAAAAAAGAGAAAAGAAGGAAGGGGATAAAAAATTGTTTCTACCTTGGGTTTGCTATTGATCCCTTGTTATGTTTTAAGTAAATATGATCTTATTGTATTGATTAGTAAAATTCCATACATGTTATGTGTGATTATGGAACTCTTAGAAAGGTGAATTTGGCCATGGAAAATATAAAAAATAAAATTTCAAGCTTGAAAAAATTAATGAATTGTATTTAAATAGTGGAAGAAAAATATAATGAAATGATGTGTTGTATTAGGTGTAAATGAATTAAATTTCCTTTAATTGTTGGGAAAAGTTTTATAGTGATATAAGATCCCTTTATAATTGTGGTGAATTAAAAGTTTAAATGGATGTAGCATTGTATGAATTATTTTTGGAATTATTAAAGAACATGAAACTATGTTAGAATAATCAATAGTTTCGGATGTTAAAAATATATTGATTGAAAATCTTATTATGTGATAAAGTTGTAAGAAAATTATTGGGTGATGAAATATTGAAATCATAAGATTTTTCAAATGAAACAGGAGAGGTTGGAGGATCTAGACAGCAATAGGGGGTTACTAGTCGAGCGTCACCAGCAGGTAGGTATCTGACATCTTCAATTTTTGTAGAAAGATTAGTGGAAAAACTTGTGTTAATTTTAATTAGAAATTTTGTAATTTATGTTTGATGTTAAGGGATGAACATATTTGGGTGGATGAATTAATGTCCGGTAATTAGACAGATGAATTGGTACTGGTAATTGGGCGGATGATTTAATGTCCGGTAATTGGATGAGTGAATTAATGCCTGGTAATTGGACGAATGAATTAGTACCGTTAATTGGGTGAGTGAATTAATGCCCTGTAATTAGGCGGATGATTAGTATTGGTAATTGGGCGAGGCATGAAGGCGAGTGAATTAATGCCCGATAATTAGGTGGCTGAATTAGTACCAGTAATTGGACGGATGAATTAATGCTTGGTAATTGGGCAAGTGAATTGATGTCTGGTAATTGGGCGAGTGAATTAATGCCCAGTAATTGGACGGATAAATTAATACTGGTAATTGGACGAGTGAATTAATGCCAGGTAATTAAATGAGTGAATTAGTACTAGTAATTGGACGGATGAATTAATGCCTGGTAATTGGGTGGATGAATTAATGCCCGGGTAATTAGGCGAGTGAATTAATGCCTGGTAATTGGGTGGATGAATTAATGCCCGGGTAATTGGGTGGATGAATTAATGCCTGGGTAATTAGGCGAGTGAATTAATGCCTGGTAATTGGGTGGATGAATTAATGCCCGAGTAATTGGGTGAGTGAATTAATGCCCGATAATTGGACGGATGAATTAGTATCGGTAATTGAACGAGTGAATTAATGCCCTATAATTGGATGGATGAACTAGTGCCTAATATTTGAGCGAATGAATTAGTGTCTGTAATGAGGGAGCAGTACCCCCGTGAAACGACTAAGATTGGAATTCAATTGAATGAATATGGAGGTGTAAGTTATTAATGATTCATATTAAAGTATATAGAAAAAAATATATTTTTATATAGGTGTAGTGAAATGATACTTTCCTTTTACTGATAATTATGTTAATAAAATGTTAATCTTATTTTCAGGACCCTCACAGTAGTAGAATAGATCCTGCTTGAATATATACTACTTTTTGTGTATTTATATTGATCAACATGTATTTTAAAAATTATGAATGATGTAAAAGAGGTTGAATGAATCTTTATATTTGTAGAACAAAACTTTTATATGTAATTAATGTGTATGCCATACTTAAGAATATCTTTATGTTAAATTAAGTATTTGCATTCTATCATGGTTGTTCGTACGATTAGAATGTTGGGATGATAAAATAATAGGGGTGTTACATTCATAATCTAAGTTTTTATTGTAGTTTTTGGAATTATTTGATTATGAAAGTTAAGAAAACTTTAGAATTGTTTATTTTTTTTGTTTTTATTATTACTATTATTGATTGCATCTTGATTATCGGACAATACTTTCTTTTTTTTTGATGCATTGTTTGGGAAAGAGGTCCAAGATGATTTGACCATGATTATGATATGAGTTGTGTCAGAAATGAAGATGGCAATAACTTGGTATGGTCCCGTTATAAGGAAAACTCTGTTGAATTTTTAGTAAAAAAAAAAAATTACATCGCATAGAATTTTACACTTTTAAATAATTATGTTTTTTTTTTTGTTGTGACATGTTTCAACAGTGCTAGAAGGAGAGAGGAAAGTTTTGCAAAGGAGAGAGAGAGGCAGTGCAGATGGCGTGGATGTCTGGGTGGCTGCTTGTCATGGACGCGATGGCGTGTCCTGCTGTCGACGACTGTGGTCGAGAGGGAGAGAAGGAGGAGATGCCAGGGAAATTCTCCTCTCTTTTTTTTTGTGGTTCTTTTTCTTTCTCTGTTTTTTTGTCCCCCATTGTCTTCCTTTTCTGCTCTATTTATAGGGAAGGGAGAGTGTTGGAGGCAACCCATGGCATGCGCAAGGTCGCCGATCGACCACCTTGCAGCTGCTCCAAGGCCGCTGCTTTAGGCCATGCCTTCTTGTTCTTTTGTTTTTTCTTTCTTTCCTTTTCTTCTCCTAAAAAAATGGTTGGGTGAGGACCTAGGGGGGAGAGAGAGATAAGGGAGGGAAAGGCGGGGCAGAAAATTCTTCTCCTACTCTGGAAACCAGAGGCGGGGAAGAAGATGACAAACAGTGCCCTCGAAACAACACCATTTTCAACGACTCTCTTTTTTTAAAATAAAACGGCGTCGTTTTTCTAAAAACATGTCATTTCATTTAGAAGAAATGGCGCCAAATCTGCTTATTTTCAAATCATTCCTCAAGTTGCAATTTATGGACTTGGGTCCTCAATTGAGGTTTTGATTTTAAGAATCAATTCAATTGCATCCTTACCAAACTCAAATGCCAGCCCTATAATTGGTCGCTTATTTCACACTGGTCCTTATTCTCGGATTGCTTCGATTTAATTCCTAATTGACTCAAAACTGTCAATTAACTTTAATTTCACCCCTATAGTTCAGCATCTTGTACTGATTGGTCCTTGGCTGTGAAATTATTCAATTTAACCCATAATTGACCACAAAACTTTAATTTACTTGCAATTGTACCCCTGATTTGAACCAATCACTTGTGAAAAATTAAATTTGAACTCTTAAAATTTCAATCTTCTTAATTAAACTCAAAATTGGGCTCCCAAGCTTAATTTTTCACCAATTAAGGTCCTAACAAATTTAATTTGACCATTTTAAAGTATAATTAAGTCATTGCACTTAATTAAATATTTTAATTGGACCCAAAATAATTCTTAAATGTAATTAAATTTTAATTTAGCCTATGATTAAATCAAATTGGTTTATTAAAAATTTAATTACATTCTTAGGCATAATTTTTGTATAAATTTATTCAATAATCATTTAATTTGATCTTGATTTTGCATTGCTTCTCCATTTTTAGGCATAATAAAGTACAATTAGTTTCCTAACATAGTCTGAAATTGCAACTTGATCTTATGCAGCTGAAATCTTCCGCGGCTTCCTTTCTCAATATTACCATCGCGCTGTATGATCAAGGCATATCTCAAATTCTTCAGCTGTTATGTCTCGCAAAAACTAATTTGTCAAACTAATCCAAAACCACAAACCCTTCCATTTGAATCGTTTAGATGTATTAGTCAGCAATTTTCTAATCTCACCAATCAAGACAAAAAAAAAAAACATTTAAAAAGGGGAATTTGGACATTTACAAAGGGATTTGTCATCTCTGATCAAGGGATTAAATTAAAACCTTTATCAAAATAGGGACTAAATCATAATTTACTAAACTATGGAGGACATAAACGTGATTCAATCTTCACAACAAGAAGCGAAACTCTAAATATTTTCCAGAACCGGAGAAATTTTCTCCTCCTATCCGATCATTTTCCTGTAGTTAATCACCGGTGGAAATCGCCAAGGTTTAGCTTAGAAAAGTCTCTCCCTCTCTTTCTTTTCTACCTGGGTTTCTACGATCGTAAACCTCAAGCATCACTTGAGGTAGAGAAAGCTCCAACTCCAAGAATTATGAATTTGTTGCTTGGCTTAAAGTCTCTTAGTTAATACCCTTAACCTGTTTGACAAAATGTCCCAATGAAACTATTTTTAATAATATTTGCTAAGAATTGATACTTTTAAGCTTAAACACAAACGCACAAAAGGGTTCTAAAAAATCTTGTTATTTTTTAGGCACTTATCTTTGATGTTTTTAGGAGGAGAGGAACTGTCAAAGTCTTGCAAGGGGCTTGCACTGGAACTGGTCAAGTGTCTCAGTGAATCCGATTGTATTAAGGTTCTGCATTCTTTACCAAAATGATGTTTTTATTTTTAAAGGTCTCTCATTGGTGAAATACAGTCTTGTTGAGATTTATGTTTGTGCTTTATATATGTAGATTGAGAATCGACCATATAAAGAATGTGCAGGAGAGAAGTGCCCTTCCATACCAAGTGAGTGTGTGGAACTTAGAGAAACTTATTTCAATTGCAAGAGAGGCCAGGCATGTTCTTGTTTTTGTCTTCTCTTTAATTCCATTTGATTTCTTTCTATTTTCTTGTTTGTGGGCCTTTCAAGCATTCCTTACTTTTATCGAGACGATTTTTAAGTTTTCTTTGTGCTCTGATTGCAATGAGTTATAATTTGATTCTGAGCTATGTTGCATTGAGTTATGGGTTCTGTTTTCACATATTTTTTAACTCAAAAGTTCTAGCATTACAGTACAATTAAAGTATCAGTAGAAGATTTTGTTGATTAGAGTATAGAAGATTTGAGTAAAGTAAACAGCAGGTGTCGAGTTCAAATGGTGATGGTAAAATCATGGTGGTTCTGTATATAGTTATCAAACCCGGCTAGGCTTAGCAAGGCGACTTGGTGACTCAACGAACTGGGACTTGCCAAGATCAGGTTTGTTTTTGAATTGTTCGGAGAGTTAACTTGATCAAACTTTGGTCAACCCTGATCTTAGGACTCTGATTGTCGAGGAGGCAAGTTTTTGAGCCATGCTAGAAAATGACCAGATTCATGATCATATACTCGACAAAGATTATAATTTAATCTCCACAGGGGAAATGTAGAAAACAGTTTTCACATTAATCTGCATATAGCTATCACACTGGTCGCACTTAAACTATGGACAATGAATCATTAGTGTATGGGAATTTTGTTGCAAAGATCACTGAAAGCAGATGGCAGTTCAGTTACAAGAACATATAAAGCAAAGCCCAGCCCGGATGCCATGGATCACCTTTATTGTGAAGAAGCAACTGATACCTTGGATTCCCATGAAATGTTTAGCTGAACTGAATAAACCGAAATGTCTGTACTGAATTAAGTTGGTTTGATTCGGTTTGAACCTATATGTGCTCAACCACTACAGACTAGGGTAAGTTATGCAATCAGCCTGGTTGTTGACTAGCAAGGTCATAGAGCAATGTAGGGAAGGCATTGCTTTTCTTTCGCAAGTCTAAGACCCAACGATAAAATCATGGTGGTTCTTATATAGTTATAAAATCCGGCCAGGCTTAGTAAGGCGACTTGATGATTTAATGAACCGAGACCTGGTAAGGCCGGGTTTGTTTTTGAATTGTGTGGGGGGAGTTAACCTGGTCAAATTTTGGTGACTTGACATATTAACCCACGACTTGAATGATCGTATTAAAACTTGAAAGATCATATTAAAACTAGGGTGAGATTCAATAACTATTTTCTTTTAATTTTTTGTTCAAAACAACATCATTCCATTAAAAAAATACAATAAACCCTGGATCAATTTATGAACTTGCGGGCTGACTCACCCTAACTTACAACCCTATCCTTGGACTGGGTCACGAGCTAAATGTTCTTGAAAATATGGTTATGACTTATGACAACTTATCCTTGTTGCAAAGATATTTATGTCCGAACCAAGTGGGGTTCAGATTGTCATGACCTGTCAATGGGTTTGGTCCGCAGAGCCGAGAGGTGGTAATCTTTATTGGTGCGGGCCAGGATAGATGATGAAAGACCAAGCAGCCATATGTGGATAAAAATGGTCCCCAAAAGCTACCAATCTTTCAGGCACGGGCAAAGCTTGCATGATGGCTTCATTGGACATGATAGTGTTCTGATTTGGAATAATTTTGTGAGATTTTCTTTTATTTCACATTCAATTCAATAATATGATTGGTCTACTCGCAGTGTTTTTTTTTTTTCCAGTAAGAAATTAGCTATTTATTATGAAATTGTACATAATGGATACAAGGCCAACTGATCATGAATGATTGCTTGAGGAACAGCCATCTCTTTCGATATCTAGAAGCTTAGCAGTTGAAACAGACAATGACGTATGTGAAATGGTCCCAAACAAAATCTCCATAGAAATGAGAGATATGGATAACATCCCCCCCCCCCCCCCCCCATGCCTTCTTGCTCTGAATATATAATGTTCCTATGCCTTATATGTGATGCCCGAACCATCCACTTTGTTTGGAGCTTGGCAAAGACAGAGAGATGTCTTCTGGGACGTTTGCCAGAGGTGCACACACCATGAGTTCCATGTAAGGCCTCCAGCTTTCTTTCTTTCCCTTTTCTTTTCAAAGCTTGTAGTGTTTATTGAACCGGCCAGTTCGATAGTTTGAGTCGATGGTAAATCAGATCCATGGAATAAACTTCTTGGAAAAACAAGTGTTTGTATGTAGCTATAACTTATGGCTAGATCATTAATGTTTTGGTCTGATTCTTATTGATCAATATTAGTATATCTTTGTGAAAACATATATAGGCCAATGATTCGAAAAACCTACCACAAGAAAAGTTCTGCTGGCACAATATGTGAGACAATGAAGGTGGATGCTGAGGAAGTGACGAACAATAAGAGCCACGTGGGAGAGACTGACAGCAATTGTTGGGTTCCACATGAGAGGACTGGAATTTATTATCCAAAGGGCCAAGAGAAGGTGGTGGACGGCGTACCTCCAGCAGCCGGAAAGGATGTTGATGTGGTCAATTGGTTTTCACACCATGGGGAATATTGAGCATATTTTATTGTTCTAATATTTAAAGCTTATATATGAAACCCGATTCTTGTATTCGGATTAAATCCGAAAATCACAGAGAATGTGTGCTTAGCATTATGAAAAAATTGAGAGCAGTGCTTTAACCATTCTATATTTATAGTTATTATTTTAACATTTACAAAATGATGCATCCCACAGTCATAATGAGACAAAGACAGAGAAGTTTGTCTTTGGGATCATTTTAGAGAGAATTCTTCACTGGGAGACACGTTCTTATTGTTCCCATCTTTTCTATTTAGAAATAGGATCTAAACGCTACCAAAGCTATTCACAACTTCAGCAAACACGGCCCGGCATGGTATATATAGCTTCAATATATAACTCATTTCAATACTTGTATTGCGAATTTGTACCATCAAGTTCTTGTTAAAAAAAAAAACTGCAGAAGCGTAGAGAGGCATTGTTGAAGAGGAATACTTACTGTGAGAGTTATTGCTCAGGCATCGAACCTTTTCTAACCCAGGAGGCTAGGAATTGTACCTTTCTATCTGTAGATTACAGATTTTGGTGTTGCAGAACTAGAGAGAAAGATATTGACTGCTATACTGGATATGTCAGTGAGCTTGTTTTCCTTGTTTTAGACTTGCGTTGGAGAGCATTAACCGATGAAATGTTCTTCACAAAAACGCTCTAAACATGTGAAAAGGGTCCTCGTTTATGCCTGGGAGAGCTCTAACATCTGTTTTCTGGGGAATAGTTGCTGATCGCTATGGTCGAAAACTACGTTGTTAGTGACCTCTACATTTCAAGTCATGTTGTTACCATTATTATCTTAGGATTTTCTATTTCAAAAATCTCATTTTTTCTTCTTCTTGATTACTGACCGGTCTCAGGGTCATTTTCAAAACACTCTTCGGCCTTGGTGTAAACTAGACAGAGCATGGTTTCCATATCACTCAAACGCCATGATCATATGCAAGCATGTATATGGGCCACCCATTGAAACCTTCTGGGCCACCATTTCCATTATAGATCATTATTAAAAAGGGCTCAGGAATGTGCTCTAAACTACACAGAGCTTGGTTACGTTGATGTTTCTATTCTCTGTTAGTGCTAAATATTCAAGCATGCATATGATAAACATTAATAATGATTTACTGCGCGGATTTCATTTCATGAGCTTGCATATCAGCATTTTACAATTTTCAGGTCAAAAGTGGGCCATGGTGACCTTTAAAACTGGAGAGAGACCACCAAGATCTTGGGCCTTTTTTCAAGTCTTGCGGGCCTCCATTTTGGACGAATTAAAGAAACCCAACACACCTATTTAACCCATTTACCCACGGGTTGATCATGCTGACTTGCGCAGCCGGGACTTATAACTAACGGATATGTTATTTTGCTTACTGAATACAATTGTTTTCCTGTGTAGAGTGAATCACAGTTTGGAATCTGACAACATTATCGAGATTTTATGATCTCTGCTTTCTAGTTTGTGCCTGCTGCTTGCAAGTTTGTTGGATTTTAACAGAATAAAATGCAAAGGCTAGCAATTATCATACCTCTTCTGAAAACTTCACACCTTTATTGATCATACCAGTGCTTATTTAAACAACAAAAGAAAAGCTTAAATGCAAGTAACAAGCAGCACAATCAGCTGCTGTTACGTAACAGAATTGAAAGAAAGATAATGACTAAATAAAAAGGTTTATATCAATCCTAACAGAACTTGACAAATTCAAAACAACAAGTGTTTTATTAAATCTAAAACTTATATCAGCTTCTACATCAGCAACTTCTGAGGCATCAATTCAACAAAGTTCCTTGTCCCCAAGACTCGGTTGTTTTTTTGGCATGCAATCTCCAGAGAAAAAAACAAAACTTCCACCATTACAAGAAATTCCATGTCAAGAATAATAGAAAAATCATTCCCATTTGCATCTAATCCGGTGAGTGTGCCGGAATTCCCAGGTCAGAACCAGTGTTTTATCATCTCTCCTCAGTATATACCTCTCCACCAACATGTAGCACCCAAATTCCTTCCATTCCTTTGCTTCTCCTTCAAATCTCTCCACTCCCTTCACCTTGTCTTTCCCTCTAACCCAACCGAAGCTTTCTTGATCCCTAATGATCTTCTCAATGATTACTCTGTCCAAACCAACAGATGGTACTGCTTCTCCCTCCTTGTCTAACCCCTCAAACCATTTTATCCTATCAATGACCTTTGCATTTTGACAATTCTCCATTCCAAAGACATAAACCACTTCAGTTTCAACATCTACATCAAATGCAATAGAATCACCCGCGGTACTATTATCATTACAATTGCTGCAAGAGAAAATCCTGACCCATTGTTGTTTAAGAGTCATTTCATAGAACCTTGACATTGTCACCTGAGTTCGCAATGCCACGTTCTTTTCCTTGATAAACATGAAAGGGCAATACCATTTACCAACGACAACAGCATCAGAACTCCCACGAGACAAAGGGAAATCGAATTCCGGAAGGCATCCTCGCAGCGAATGGTCAAGGCCAGAAACATCATCTAACGGGAACTTACTCCTCTTTATTTCAGAAGACATACAGTGAAGGCTTTGTAAGCGTTTAGGATCATGACCATCCGAGGCAAGAGACTTGAACCGAAAACCAGAGCCCCCTCTTGTAATGTAGAACTGTTGATGTTTATTGGAAGCATCGAATGGTTTTGGTCCAAAATCGTGAACAACTTCGCAGGAAACACAGAACTTATACTCGCTCTTCGCCGCACAAGATGTGTAAGCAAGCCTACAGAATTAATTAAGCCAAATTAGTGACTTGTTTATATTTTTCTGAATAACTAATCAAACCCATCATGATTCAATATTTAAGACAAAAACAAGATTCTACACATAAGCTAGCTAAAGGGGTTAGAATAGGTTCGGTGCCTTATCATAATTATATATATGTGCCTTGATAAAAAGAAAGAAATTTGCCTACCCTCTTTGGCATCCAAAACCCGAATTTAGGATGTAGTAAACACCAGCGGATAATGGCTTGTTTATAACTGGGATGGGCTGAATATAGATCCAGGAATTCATATTACGTGCTTCCAGTACGGTGTTTTGCGGGAGTGGCAAGCCTGTAGTGATGTCAAACGACAGACAGGATCCAAAAATAGGGCATCTAAACCCAAAACAGTGTTTAAAATCGTTTTCAATATCTTGAATGACCAAGATACCGGTATCCGGACCATCTGGGGGAGGCAGTGAAAGAGCTGACCGGTCTTTCTGATACATGGACAGCCGCCTTGTCACGTACATCCTGTAAATTCACGATCAGTTAATATGTGCTTCTTTCAAAATAAGAAGAAATATTAGAAAGAGCAATGTTAAGGAAGAATCCAAGTTTTTTTCTTTTAAAATATTTAAATATAATAGGAAGAAGAGGGTATATATAGCGTACATGGTTCAGCCTGTCTATCTCCGTTTTGATTGGATTGGCACAAGAAACAAACCAAGAGATAGAGTTTAAATTGGCTTTTAATTATCTATAAATAAATCATTAATCATTATCAACATTTGATTTGAAACCTTTAGTCTTGGAATTATCCGTTTACTAGTTTTTCTTTCTTACTAATTAACAAAGACCCCCTAAATTTTATTGTAAATCGCGTCATTATTAATCATAAATTAAACATTATATATCATATATTATATTATACTGAGAAAATAAAACAATATGTTGTTTTGTAGTTAAGAAAACATTCATTTTTTGAGTTCCTGCTTAATTTTCCCTGCACAATTTGAGTGCAACCGAAAAATAGTTTGTCAAAAAATAAAAGCTTATATATATATATATATATATATATATATATATATATATATATATATATTTATTGGCCCCATCTTTTGATTCGAGCCTTCAAGTGATCGAAAAATTAAACAACCGTTTTCTAGGGATACAAACCTATTTTGACCCATTTGTTTTGGCCAAAAGACCCTATGAACATAATAGGGACTTCAAGAAATTCATTTTTGGTATTAAGTCAAAATTTAAACGGTTAAAAACAAAAATCAATTCGATTCAAAAATAAATTCTACAATCAAATCTAATTTTTTAGGCAAGATAAATGAAAAAAAACCCTAAATAAAACTTTTCTAATCAAATAGAACCCAATAAGACTAAAAATAATGAGTTTCATCACCAAAAAATGAACGTTTATAAACTCTCTCCTCTCCACCATAATTCAATAACTCTCTTTCCTTTTCCTCTTTTCTCTCAAGTCTAGAGACCATTCATGAAGAAAATCAAGTTTCGGACTAAAATGTAAAGCCCTTATAAAAGAGGGATTAAAATTGAAAACAACTAGGAAAAAAGACTTTAAGGGACTAAAAATGCTAAAAACACGATTTTAACGTTTTGGAAATTATCAATGCACGATAGTAGCTATAGTAGGCTTTAAAAACATACTCCTTTTTTTAATTTTTTAATCAGAAGCATTGCTTCATATATATATATTTGATACATCGCGTGGTATTTCTTTAATTCTCTGCATTATATTTTTAGGAGATTCATAATTATCAAGTTTTATATTTTCACATATAATTATAAGGTCAGATTTGATAGATAATATGATCTTATAAACTGGATTGAATGAGTTAATCAAAGTTTTGATTTTTTAAAATAAAAAACAATATGATTTTAGAGGTTTTGCTTCATTTTTTTTAAAAAAATCTAAACAATATTATTTTTGTAAAAAGCAAGAAAAAAAAGAAGAGAAAGAACTGGTTGTCTCTTGACCAAACTCCAGATAAACTCCAGATTAACAGGTCACCTAATTAATCTACCAGGCCAAGCTGAGAGAGGTCCAGATCATCTGGCTATAGTTTTGCAGTGACGAGAAACATAAAATTAAACATATCATTAAAAAAGAAGAAGAGGAGTAAATTGCAATGTATTCGAAGATAGAATACAAATATTTGTACTGTGCCTTGCAAAATCAGATTCAGTAGCAATCAGAATCCCTGCAATTACATGGTAGAAAAAGTTGTAATGACTCAAAAAGCAAAACTTGAACCACCGTACTATTAAACATAATCCACCCACTCTCAACAAAATATCTTTATTTAAAAAACTTTAGAAAGATCATTAAAAAAGAAGTAAGCTTTTTATATATATAAATATAATACAAAAAAAGAAGATTATATATACTTTTATTAGCTTCAAGTGTGCATAGTTCAACTCGTCTCAATATTATGTTTTGGTTAGAATATTGGCTTGATGAATAAGGAAGAACCCGAGTCTTTTATTTCAAAAATATATAAGTATAATAGGAGGAAGAAGAAGGTATATATAGCTAGTGTGCGTGCATGTTTTAGCTTATCTCAATATTATTCTGTTTTGATTGGATTTACTTAATTAAAAAATAAGGGATATAATTTAAATTTGTTGATTATCAATAAATAAATAAAAAATTAAATGCGGTCTCTTTTTTTATGATTTTAACAAAGAAGTTGTTTTTACCGAGTAAACTGTTTTTAATTTTAAAACTATATTTTTCTTTACCTATGGTACTTTAGTTGTTCACTGCCAGATCAAGGCATCTCTTTGGGGAAACAATGATCTCGGCCGTTCATTTCAACCTTTGAGTCCATGAACATGGAATGCTTTGGCAGTTCTTTTTCACCCGTCCCGCATGGATACTGTCGGTCGCTTTAGTGAAAGCCCCTTATGGTTTTTCCCTCTATGGGCTTATTTTTGTGACATGTTTGGGCTTATTCATATTTCATGTATGTTGATTGAGGATTCTAGCAGTGGCACGGCCCATTATCTTACAAATTAGAGCATGGCCTCAAAATCCGGATTCACAAAGTCTTCCCCATCAGGGATTGTTTTGAGTCCAGTGACTATTAACCAGTAAACATTTTTTTCTTTTGGCAAAATGTACCAATGATTTTCAAAGTTACGGTAGAGATCTGGTTAAGCTATACTAGAGACTATAAATAGCCTAGATATATTGAAGGTTCAACAAGAATAAACAATAAGAAAAATATCAAACACCTTTTAGGAATTTTTCTAACCTATCTTTCTCTTCTTGAATTTTCATCATAAGGTCAGTACACTACCTCAGGAGGAAGGAATTGCATTTTTGGCAAGCTTTTGCAAGCAATATCATGCTGTGTTAACAGCCTTTAGTTACTAAAACAAATTATCCTAATAAGCATGTTCTCCTCAAAAATGACATGCAGAATCAACCTTTATTGTTAAAGTGATTTTGTGGAAGATGCTAGTTAAGAACGAAATTGAAACTCACACGCGCGGGATTGGACAATTAGGGGGGGGCGTGGGTTCAATAAATTCAAGGTGGAGCGCAATCCAGAAAATGGTGGAGAGAAGTAAGTTCTATTACCTTCATATTGCTTCTTTCCTCCTTGTTTTTGTTTTCTTGAATTTGTTGTCCGTGCTCTTCTGTTTTCTGAGTGCTTGGAACTTCATTATTGTTGCTTCATTCCTTCGTAACAGTTCACTCTTTTATTTCAATGAATATGCCAATAATTTTCCATCATCGGTTTATCTTATCAATGAAGGATCTACGAAAGCTTTGAAGAACTTGTCTCTGACTATGAAAGTGGCGGATTACATGCGGGTGACCTGAAACCAGCTCTCGTAAGAGCATTAAATATGATACTTCAGGCAAGCTCTCTTTGCGGGAACTTGCATGGGAAAAAAATGGATTCAAATGGAAGACAACTCTTTATATATTGTGCTTGACCAGAACTTTCAAGTCAGATTTTTTATGTCTTGTCTTCCTCTCTATCATGTCATTTGGGACTCTTAGTCTTATTTTCCTCAAACTATAGGAGACATTCTGAAACATAACCAGTTAGTTGATGTCGTATTATTACTAGAAATTACTCTATCCTAACTAGTCTGCAAGCTAATTAAATACCGCTACATTTATTTGCAGCCTGTACGTGATCATTTTAGCATAGATCCCAACGCAAACGATCTGTTGAAACGAGTCAAGGTTTGTGTAAAGTTGTGATCTTTTTTGGATTTTGTTGATGGCTTTGATTTCCAGGTTGTTAAGTTTAGAGAAAAGGTTTCAACTTGTGAGAAGCGTTGGTGAAGAATGTGTCCAAGAAGATGAACCACGTCATCTTCTTGAGAAAAAACCACTACCCATTTGCTATGATGGTTTTGAACCTTCCGGGAGAATGCACATTGTTTTCCCATGGTTCAATAAGTTCAAGGTGGAGCGCAATCCAGAAAATGGTGGAGAGAAGTAAGTTATATTACCTCCATATTGCTTCTTTCCTGCTTGTTTTTGTTTTCTTGAATTTGTTGTCCGTGCTCTTCTGTTTTCTAAGTGCTTGGAACTTCATTATTGTTGCTTCATTCCTTCGTAACAGTTCACTCTTTTATTTCAATGAATATGCCAATAATTTTCCATCATCGGTTTATCTTATCAATGAAGGATCTACGAAAGCTTTGAAGAACTTGTCTCTGACTATGAAAGTGGCGGATTACATGCGGGTGACCTGAAACCAGCTCTCGTAAGAGCATTAAATATGATACTTCAGGCAAGCTCTCTTTGCGGGAACTTGCATGGGAAAAAAATGGATTCAAATGGAAGACAACTCTTTATATATTGTGCTTGACCAGAACTTTCAACTCAGATTTTTTATGTCTTGTCTTCCTCTCTATCATGTCATTTGGGACTCTTAGTCTTATTTTCCTCAAACTAGAGGAGACATTCTGAAACATAACCAGTTAGTTGATGTCGTATTATTACTAGAAATTACTCTATCCTAACTAGTCTGCAAGCTAATTAAATACCGCTACATTTATTTGCAGCCTGTACGTGATCATTTTAGCATAGATCCCAACGCAAACGATCTGTTGAAACGAGTCAAGGTTTGTGTAAAGTTGTGATCTTTTTTGGATTTTGTTGATGGCTTTGATTTCCAGGTTGTTAAGTTTAGAGAAAAGGTTTCAACTTGTGAGAAGCGTTGGTGAAGAATGTGTCCAAGAAGATGAACCACGTCATCTTCTTGAGAAAAAACCACTACCCATTTGCTATGATGGTTTTGAACCTTCCGGGAGAATGCACATTGTTTTCCCATGGTTCAATAAGTTCAAGGTGGAGCGCAATCCAGAAAATGGTGGAGAGAAGTAAGTTATATTACCTCCATATTGCTTCTTTCCTGCTTGTTTTTGTTTTCTTGAATTTGTTGTCCGTGTTCTTCTGTTTTCTAAGTGCTTGGAACTTCATTATTGTTGCTTCATTCCTTCTTAACAGTTCACTCTTTTATTTCAATGAATATGCCAATAATTTTCCATCATCGGTTTATCTTATCAATGAAGGATCTACGAAAGCTTTGAAGAACTTGTCTCTGACTATGAAAGTGGCGGATTACATGCGGGTGACCTGAAACCAGCTCTCGCAAGAGCATTAAATATGATACTTCAGGGAAGCTCTCTTTGCGGGAACTTGCATGGGAAAAAAGTGGATTCACATGGAAGACAACTCTTTATATATTGTGCTTGACCAGAACTTTCAACTCAGATTTTTTATGTCTTGTCTTCCTCTCTATCATGTCATTTGGGACTCTTAGTCTTATTTTCCTCAAACTAGAGGAGACATTCTGAAACATAACCAGTTAGTTGATGTCGTATTATTACTAGAAATTACTCTATCCTAACTAGTCTGCAAGCTAATTAAATACCGCTACATTTATTTGCAGCCTGTACGTGATCATTTTAGCATAGATCCCAACGCAAACGATCTGTTGAAACGAGTCAAGGTTTGTGTAAAGTTGTGATCTTTTTTGGATTTTGTTGATGGCTTTGATTTCCAGGTTGTTAAGTTTAGAGAAAAGGTTTCAACTTGTGAGAAGCGTTGGTGAAGAATGTGTCCAAGAAGATGAACCACGTCATATTCTTGAGAAAAAACCACTACCCATTTGCTATGATGGTTTTGAACCTTCCGGGAGAATGCACATTGTTTTCCCATGGTTCAATAAGTTCAAGGTGGAGCGCAATCCAGAAAATGGTGGAGAGAAGTAAGTTATATTACCTTCATATTGCTTCTTTCCTCCTTGTTTTTGTTTTCTTGAATTTGTTGTCCGTGCTCTTCTGTTTTCTAAGTGCTTGGAACTTCATTATTGTTGCTTCATTCCTTCTTAACAGTTCACTCTTTTATTTCAATGAATATGCCAATAATTTTCCATCATCGGTTTATCTTATCAATGAAGGATCTACGAAAGCTTTGAAGAACTTGTCTCTGACTATGAAAGTGGCGGATTACATGCGGGTGACCTGAAACCAGCTCTCGCAAGAGCATTAAATATGATACTTCAGGGAAGCTCTCTTTGCGGGAACTTGCATGGGAAAAAAGTGGATTCACATGGAAGACAACTCTTTATATATTGTGCTTGACCAGAACTTTCAACTCAGATTTTTTATGTCTTGTCTTCCTCTCTATCATGTCATTTGGGACTCTTAGTCTTATTTTCCTCAAACTAGAGGAGACATTCTGAAACATAACCAGTTAGTTGATGTCGTATTATTACTAGAAATTACTCTATCCTAACTAGTCTGCAAGCTAATTAAATACCGCTACATTTATTTGCAGCCTGTACGTGATCATTTTAGCATAGATCCCAACGCAAACGATCTGTTGAAACGAGTCAAGGTTTGTGTAAAGTTGTGATCTTTTTTGGATTTTGTTGATGGCTTTGATTTCCAGGTTGTTAAGTTTAGAGAAAAGGTTTCAACTTGTGAGAAGCGTTGGTGAAGAATGTGTCCAAGAAGATGAACCACGTCATATTCTTGAGAAAAAACCACTACCCATTTGCTATGATGGTTTTGAACCTTCCGGGAGAATGCACATTGTTTTCCCATGGTTCAATAAGTTCAAGGTGGAGCGCAATCCAGAAAATGGTGGAGAGAAGTAAGTTATATTACCTTCATATTGCTTCTTTCCTCCTTGTTTTTGTTTTCTTGAATTTGTTGTCCGTGCTCTTCTGTTTTCTAAGTGCTTGGAACTTCATTATTGTTGCTTCATTCCTTCTTAACAGTTCACTCTTTTATTTCAATGAATATGCCAATAATTTTCCATCATCGGTTTATCTTATCAATGAAGGATCTACGAAAGCTTTGAAGAACTTGTCTCTGACTATGAAAGTGGCGGATTACATGCGGGTGACCTGAAACCAGCTCTCGCAAGAGCATTAAATATGATACTTCAGTGAAGCTCTCTTTGCGGGAACTTGCATGGGAAAAAAGTGGATTCACATGGAAGACAACTCTTTATATATTGTGCTTGACCAGAACTTTCAAGTCAGATTTTTTATGTCTTGTCTTCCTCTCTATCATGTCATTTGGGACTCTTAGTCTTATTTTCCTCAAACTAGAGGAGACATTCTGAAACATAACCAGTTAGTTTATGCCGTATTATTACTAGAAATTACTCTATCCTAACTAGTCTGCAAGCTAATTAAATACCGTTACATTTATTTGCAGCCTGTACGTGATCATTTTAGCATAGATCCCAACGCAAACGATCTGTTGAAACGAGTCAAGGTTTGTGTAAAGTTGTGATCTTTTTTGGATTTTGTTGATGGCTTTGATTTCCAGGTTGTTAAGTTTAGAGAAAAGGTTTCAACTTGTGAGAAGCGTTGGTGAAGAATGTGTCCAAGAAGATGAACCACGTCATCTTCTTGAGAAAAAACCACTACCCATTTGCTATGATGGTTTTGAACCTTCCGGGAGAATGCACATTGTTTTCCCATGGTTCAATAAGTTCAAGGTGGAGCGCAATCCAGAAAATGGTGGAGAGAAGTAAGTTCTATTACCTTCATATTGCTTCTTTCCTCCTTGTTTTTGTTTTCTTGAATTTATTGCCCGTGCTCTTCTGTTTTCTAAGTGCTTGGAACTTCATTATTGTTGCTTCATTCCTTCTTAACAGTTCACTCTTTTATTTCAATGAATATACCAATAATTTTCCATCATCGGTTTATCTTATCAATGAAGGATCTACGAAAGCTTTGAAGAACTTGTCTCTGACTATGAAAGTGGCGGATTACATGCGGGTGACCTGAAACCAGCTCTCGCAAGAGCATTAAATATGATACTTCAGGTAAGCTCTCTTTGCGGGAACTTGCATGGGAAAAAAGTGGATTCACATGGAAGACAACTCTTTATATATTGTTCTTGACCAGAACTTTCAACTCAGATTTTTTATGTCTTGTCTTCCTCTCTATCATGTCATTTGGGACTCTTAGTCTTATTTTCCTCAAACTAGAGGAGACATTCTGAAACATAACCAGTTAGTTGATGCCGTATTATTACTAGAAATTACTCTATCCTAACTAGTCTGCAAGCTAATTAAATACCGCTACATTTATATGCAGCCTGTACGTGATCATTTTAGCATAGATCCCAACGCAAACGATCTGTTGAAACGAGTCAAGGTTTGTGTAAAGTTGTGATCTTTTTTGGATTTTGTTGATGGCTTTGATTTCCAGGTTGTTAAGTTTAGAGAAAAGGTTTCAACTTGTGAGAAGCGTTGGTGAAGAATGTGTCCAAGAAGATGAACCACGTCATATTCTTGAGAAAAAACCACTACCCATTTGCTATGATGGTTTTGAACCTTCCGGGAGAATGCACATTGTTTTCCCATGGTTCAATAAGTTCAAGGTGGAGCGCAATCCAGAAAATGGTGGAGAGAAGTAAGTTATATTACCTTCATATTGCTTCTTTCCTCCTTGTTTTTGTTTTCTTGAATTTGTTGTCCGTGCTCTTCTGTTTTCTAAGTGCTTGGAACTTCATTATTGTTGCTTCATTCCTTCTTAACAGTTCACTCTTTTATTTCAATGAATATGCCAATAATTTTCCATCATCGGTTTATCTTATCAATGAAGGATCTACGAAAGCTTTGAAGAACTTGTCTCTGACTATGAAAGTGGCGGATTACATGCGGGTGACCTGAAACCAGCTCTCGCAAGAGCATTAAATATGATACTTCAGGGAAGCTCTCTTTGCGGGAACTTGCATGGGAAAAAAGTGGATTCACATGGAAGACAACTCTTTATATATTGTGCTTGACCAGAACTTTCAACTCAGATTTTTTATGTCTTGTCTTCCTCTCTATCATGTCATTTGGGACTCTTAGTCTTATTTTCCTCAAACTAGAAGAGACATTCTGAAACATAACCAGTTAGTTGATGTCGTATTATTACTAGAAATTACTCTATCCTAACTAGTCTGCAAGCTAATTAAATACCGCTACATTTATTTGCAGCCTGTACGTGATCATTTTAGCATAGATCCCAACGCAAACGATCTGTTGAAACGAGTCAAGGTTTGTGTAAAGTTGTGATCTTTTTTGGATTTTGTTGATGGCTTTGATTTCCAGGTTGTTAAGTTTAGAGAAAAGGTTTCAACTTGTGAGAAGCGTTGGTGAAGAATGTGTCCAAGAAGATGAACCACGTCATATTCTTGAGAAAAAACCACTACCCATTTGCTATGATGGTTTTGAACCTTCCGGGAGAATGCACATTGTTTTCCCATGGTTCAATAAGTTCAAGGTGGAGCGCAATCCAGAAAATGGTGGAGAGAAGTAAGTTATATTACCTTCATATTGCTTCTTTCCTCCTTGTTTTTGTTTTCTTGAATTTGTTGTCCGTGCTCTTCTGTTTTCTAAGTGCTTGGAACTTCATTATTGTTGCTTCATTCCTTCTTAACAGTTCACTCTTTTATTTCAATGAATATGCCAATAATTTTCCATCATCGGTTTATCTTATCAATGAAGGATCTACGAAAGCTTTGAAGAACTTGTCTCTGACTATGAAAGTGGCGGATTACATGCGGGTGACCTGAAACCAGCTCTCGCAAGAGCATTAAATATGATACTTCAGTGAAGCTCTCTTTGCGGGAACTTGCATGGGAAAAAAGTGGATTCACATGGAAGACAACTCTTTATATATTGTGCTTGACCAGAACTTTCAAGTCAGATTTTTTATGTCTTGTCTTCCTCTCTATCATGTCATTTGGGACTCTTAGTCTTATTTTCCTCAAACTAGAGGAGACATTCTGAAACATAACCAGTTAGTTTATGCCGTATTATTACTAGAAATTACTCTATCCTAACTAGTCTGCAAGCTAATTAAATACCGTTACATTTATTTGCAGCCTGTACGTGATCATTTTAGCATAGATCCCAACGCAAACGATCTGTTGAAACGAGTCAAGGTTTGTGTAAAGTTGTGATCTTTTTTGGATTTTGTTGATGGCTTTGATTTCCAGGTTGTTAAGTTTAGAGAAAAGGTTTCAACTTGTGAGAAGCGTTGGTGAAGAATGTGTCCAAGAAGATGAACCACGTCATCTTCTTGAGAAAAAACCACTACCCATTTGCTATGATGGTTTTGAACCTTCCGGGAGAATGCACATTGTTTTCCCATGGTTCAATAAGTTCAAGGTGGAGCGCAATCCAGAAAATGGTGGAGAGAAGTAAGTTCTATTACCTTCATATTGCTTCTTTCCTCCTTGTTTTTGTTTTCTTGAATTTATTGCCCGTGCTCTTCTGTTTTCTAAGTGCTTGGAACTTCATTATTGTTGCTTCATTCCTTCTTAACAGTTCACTCTTTTATTTCAATGAATATACCAATAATTTTCCATCATCGGTTTATCTTATCAATGAAGGATCTACGAAAGCTTTGAAGAACTTGTCTCTGACTATGAAAGTGGCGGATTACATGCGGGTGACCTGAAACCAGCTCTCGCAAGAGCATTAAATATGATACTTCAGGTAAGCTCTCTTTGCGGGAACTTGCATGGGAAAAAAGTGGATTCACATGGAAGACAACTCTTTATATATTGTTCTTGACCAGAACTTTCAACTCAGATTTTTTATGTCTTGTCTTCCTCTCTATCATGTCATTTGGGACTCTTAGTCTTATTTTCCTCAAACTAGAGGAGACATTCTGAAACATAACCAGTTAGTTGATGCCGTATTATTACTAGAAATTACTCTATCCTAACTAGTCTGCAAGCTAATTAAATACCGCTACATTTATATGCAGCCTGTACGTGATCATTTTAGCATAGATCCCAACGCAAACGATCTGTTGAAACGAGTCAAGGTTTGTGTAAAGTTGTGATCTTTTTTGGATTTTGTTGATGGCTTTGATTTCCAGGTTGTTAAGTTTAGAGAAAAGGTTTCAACTTGTGAGAAGCGTTGGTGAAGAATGTGTCCAAGAAGATGAACCACGTCATATTCTTGAGAAAAAACCACTACCCATTTGCTATGATGGTTTTGAACCTTCCGGGAGAATGCACATTGTTTTCCCATGGTTCAATAAGTTCAAGGTGGAGCGCAATCCAGAAAATGGTGGAGAGAAGTAAGTTCTATTACCTTCATATTGCTTCTTTCCTCCTTGTTTTTGTTTTCTTGAATTTGTTGTCCGTGCTCTTTTGTTTTTTGAGTGCTTGGAACTTCATTATTGTTGCTTTATTCCTTCTTAACAGTTCACTCTTTTATTTCAATGAATATGCCAATAATTTTCCATCATCGGTTTATCTTATCAATGAAGGATCTACGAAAGCTTTGAAGAACTTGTCTCTGACTATGAAAGTGGCGGATTACATACGGGTGACCTGAAACCAGCTCTCGCAAGAGCATTAAATATGATACTTCAGGTAAGCTCTCTTTGCGGGAACTTGCTTGGGAAAAAAATGGATTCAAACGGAAGACAACTCTTTATATATTGTTCTTGACCAGAACTTTCAAGTCAGATTTTTTATGTCTTGTCTTCCTCTCTATCATGTCATTTGGGACTCTTAGTCTTATTTTCCTCAAACTAGAGGAGACATTCTGAAACATAACCAGTTAGTTGATGTCGTATTATTACTAGAAATTACTCTATCCTAACTAGTCTGCATGCTAATTAAATACCGCTACATTTATTTGCAGCCTGTACGTGATCATTTTAGCAAAGATCCCAACGCAAACGATCTGTTGAAACGAGTCAAGGTTTGTGTAAAGTTGTGATCTTTTTTGGATTTTGTTGATGGCTTATATTTCCAGGTTGTTAAGTTTAGAGAAAAGGTTTCAACTTGTGAGAAGCGTTGGTGAAGAATGTGTCCAAGAAGATGAACCACGTCATCTTCTTGAGAAAAAACCACTACCCATTTGCTATGATGGTTTTGAACCTTCCGGGAGAATGCACATTGTTTTCCCATGGTTCAATAAGTTCAAGGTGGAGCGCAATCCAGAAAATGGTGGAGAGAAGTAAGTTCTATTACCTTCATATTGCTTCTTTCCTCCTTGTTTTTGTTTTCTTGAATTTGTTGCCCGTGCTCCTCTGTTTTTTGAGTGCTTGGAACTTCATTATTGTTGCTTCATTCCTTCTTAACAGTTCACTCTTTTATTTCAATAAATATGGCAATAGTTTTCCATCATCGGTTTATCTTATCAATGAAGGATCTACGAAAGCTTTGAAGAACTTGTCTCTGACTATGAAAGTGGCGGATTACATTCGGGTGACCTGAAACCAGCTCTCGCAAGAGCATTAAATATGATACTTCAGGTAAGCTCTCTTTGCGGGAACTTGCATGGGAAAAAAATGGATTCACATGGAAGACAACTCTTTATATATTGTTCTTGACCAGAACTTTCAAGTCAGATTTTTTATGTCTTGTCTTCCTCTCTATCATGTCATTTGGGACTCTTAGTCTTATTTTCCTCAAACTAGAGGAGACATTCTGAAACATAACCAGTTAGTTGATGCCGTATTATTACTAGAAATTACTCTATCCTAACTAGTCTGCAAGCTAATTAAATACCGCTACATTTATTTGCAGCCTGTACGTGATCATTTTAGCAAAGATCCCAACGCAAACGATCTGTTGAAAGGAGTCAAGGTTTGTGTAAAGTTGTGATCTTTTTTGGATTTTGTTGATGGCTTTGATTTCCAGGTTGTTAAGTTTAGAGAAAAGGTTTCAACTTGTGAGAAGCGTTGGTGAAGAATGTATCCAAGAAGATGAACCACGTCATCTTCTTGAGAAAAAACCACTACCCATTTGCTATGATGGTTTTGAACCTTCCGGGAGAATGCACATTGGTCAGGTATATTCTTTTTTACTGTTTCAGTCCAGTTTTTATTTTGTTCCTCGTGTATTTTGTTGTTAGTGATGAAAATTTAGTCTACTTGGTTAGTCTTTATTGATGATTCTGAGGTTTTAAGGTTACATCTTGTTGGAAGAGTTATCAAATTCAGATGTTGATTAATAACCTGTGAAGTGGTATTGATTTCAACTTTTAGTTTTACTTTGTCAGCCTGGAGGCATTTGATCATAAACTTTTAACAAACTCACAAAATATTTTTATAGTTAATAAAACATTGATCACAAACTCACAAAATATTATTATTTAAAAAACTTTAGAAAGATCATTAAAAAAGAACTATATAGGGGTCTAGACCAAGGTTGTTAAAATCGTGTTTTGACTCGTAAAATCGAACGATTTTACGAGTCAAAACAAGCTTTGCGTACTGAATCGTTTGAAAAAATCGAAAATGAGTGAAATCGGGTTGAAATTGGCTAAAATCGTTAAAATCGGGTGAAATCGTGAAAAATCGCGATTTCAGGACCGATTTTAACAAAATGCATGCACTGAAGTAAAATGCCCCCCCCCTCATGCTCAAGCTGTCCGGCGTCTGGTTGTGCAAATGCATCAAAATTATCAGCTTTATATTTCCCATCTTTCGCCTGCTTCGCTTTCAATCTCTTAATCAAAATCTCCAATCAGTCGTCCTCTGCTTCTTCTGCGACTCAAGCACTTCCCTCAAGTTTAAAGGCTTTCCTGTTTGGGTCCGGGACCAGACATCCATGACCAGATGTTGGGATTCATCGGCACGGTGATTTGCAAAAGACTCGAGCCTCTTTGTGGTTAGCAGATGCTCCATGCAGATCCTCCTCATTCTCTTCCAATGAGGACCTAACGGGGCCAAGGCCACATCTCCACACCCATAAGCTAGGTGGACGGCTGCGAGAGTTCTCGGCCGGGATGCGAAAACTTCATCTTGGCGGACAAGTATTTCGCGTATGATTTCAAGATCGTTGTTGGTAATGGCATCCACGCTGCCAAGTCGAAGGTAGACTAGCGGCCCATATCCCTTGCTCCTCTATTACAAAGACGATGATGATGGCGCAAGCGTAGGAGACGATGAACAATGCTTCCAAAACAGCGTCATTGTGTCCTTGGGCATGGTTGTTTTTCACTTTAGTCCCTAGACAGTTTAAACTTAACAATTGGGACCCTAATCAGAAATAATTGATTTCTAATTGTGCCCTGTTAAAATCACGTTTTTACGATCCGTTTTTACGATCCGAGTTTGTGGAAGGCTTTCCGTGCCGTGTTAAAATCGCGATTTTAACAACCTTGGTCTAGACCATTCATTATTTTCTTGATCTTGGAATCTAAATGGTAGGTTGTCTCTTTTTTTCTTTTTGTTTTTCTTTTTCTGCTTGAAATGACTCAGGGCTTGAAAGGTTTCTATATAGTGTTGTTATTTATAGATTGCAGTTATGATTTGACAATACACAGCTACTAAAATGAATTCTAGCCTTTTACAATTCAACTCTTTTAAACAAGATTTATCATCAAATTTAGAAAAGAAGGAAACATAAAATAATTTATTTTGTCAAACACAAGAAAACGTTAGCTTTAGGTAAAGAAAAAGTAATAGCTAAAGTAATTCGTTCATACCTTAACACCAAAAAGCACACAAAAATTACCAGAGGAAAATGTACTATTGGTCTTGTACCCTTCTCTTTTCTCCTCTACCCTTTGCTAAAATTACCAGAGAAACACCAGCAATGAAAACCGTTAAAACCTCATTCAAGTAATTGAAGGCAGAGATGATATATTCCTGTTCTGGATGCACATAATCGATCAATTTCACCAAAAAATTGTAAAATACAATCCTCAAAACATAACTATTTCAGGTCATCATTCTTCTACTAGTAGTCTTACACAAGGCTTACTTGTGTGCCTCCATCAATCCTCCTTGTGGTTTTTTTTTTTACTTTATTTCGTGGTTTTTTTACTTAAGTTTCAATGTTTTTTTTTTAATTTAAAATGTTTCAATATTATATTTATGTTTTTTTTTGTATTTTTTTCTTAACAACTTTTTTTTTGTTATGGTCGGGCATGTGTCAAAAGTGGTGGAAGAGGCTGCCACCATTGTAATTTCAACTATACTTATTATTTTTCTTGCACATTCCGGAATATATAGGGTTAAAGATGTTAAAAAAACCCTATAAATCATCCTATGATATTTTTATTTTTTGAGCTTTTATATGTCTGAGTTTTATTCAGCTTTTATGATGGTACTATGTGAATGAAGTTTTGGCTTTCTTATTATGATGAGAGTAAGTATTAAATTGTTTGTCCAATACCTGTAGGAAAATTGTATCATCAAGTGTTTGTTAAAAAAAAATACTAAATTAAAAATTTCGTGGCGTGCATAATGTTGGATGATGGGTATTCTTGTTGGATCAAAAGGGTTACGAGTGTGTTAAAATAGCTAAAGTAATTCTTTCATACTTAACACCAAAATGCATGCAAAAATGACCAGAGAGAAATGTATTGTTGGTCTTGTACCTTTCTTTTTTCCCCTCTATGTTTTGCTAAAATTTCTAGAGAAACACCAACAATGAAAACCACTAAAACCTCATTCAAGTACTTAAAGGTAGAGATAATATATATTGTTACTATGGATGTATAAAATTGATCAATTTTACCAAAAGATTGTAAAATGCAATCCTCGAAGCATAACTATTTTAGCTCATCTTTCTTCTATAAATAGTCTTACACAAGACTTGTGTGCCTGCATCATCTCTCTTTGTTATTTTTTTTTTTTACTTGTGTTAGCTCTAAAAATTTCAGTTCATATTTTTTTTCATGGTTTCTTTATTTGAGTTTTAATCTTTTCTTATTGATATAAAATGTTTCAGTTTTATATTTATATATTTTTTCAAATTTCTTTTCTCAACAACTTCTTTCATTTTAATTGCTTTGGGTGATGTAGTTAAATATCATGGTTACTATGTTGTTATGTTTGTTGTCGTAATTAAAACTATGATTTGGATATTTAGTTTTTTTTTCATTGTAAGACAACTAATTAACGGTAACTGAGCTTAAAAAATTAAATATCCAAATCATATTTTCAATTACGACAATAGAAATAAGAGTGTCGTAACCGTGATGTTTAACTACATCACTCAAAGCAATTAAAATGAAAGAAGTTGTTGAGAAAAGAAATGTGAAAAAAAAAATGTAATACTGAAACATTTTATATTAATAAGAAAAGATTAAAACTCAAGTAAAGAAACAACGAAAAAAAAATATGAACTGAAATTTTTAAAGTAGACACAAGTAAAAAACAATAACTAGGAGAGATGATACAAACACAGAAGTCTTGTGTAAGACTATTTATAGAAGAAGGATGAGCTAAAATAGTTACCACACTCCCAAACAATTATCTATTTTATATTTACTTTGAAAAATAAAAAAAATATTTTAATGGGTGTCATAACAAATTTGTGATTATCCATTAGGATTTGGTCAAAATACTACAAAAATCAATTTATTTAATTAATATTTGAGATATGAATTTTATAATGTAATACACATTTCCAATATTAAATTAAACAAGTTGAAAAAAATAAAATGTTAGGAATTATTGTAGACTTTAATATTTGGAGGTATAAAATTACACAGTAAATTATATCCACATGTATTAAATATACAAATTAGAAATAAATACACCATTAAACTTTGGACTTTAGAATGATTAATTTTTAAGATGATAATATATAGATCTCCTTATTGAAAAGGACATTTCGTGAACTTTAAAGAGACCAACAAATAGAAACATGACTTAGAAAAAATAAGCAATCAATCATGCATCTTGTTATAGGTAGGGTATATTGTAGATGATGCATCGTTTTCATACACAATTAGTCCTTTTATCTGGACTCTGGTTGATTAGTAAGTTTTTTAGTGACCATGATATTAGATGAAAACTCTTGAACATTTTAAAATCATAATGTTATGATTAATTTCAACACACTTGTATTCCCCTTGACCGAACAAGAACACCCATCATTCAACATTGCATGCCATGAAACTTTTAATTCAACAATTTTCTTTTAACAAGCACTTGATAGTATAATTTTTTTACAAGTATTGGACAGACAATTCAATACTTACTCTCATTATAATAACAAAACCAACATTGAATTCACATAGTGCCATCATAAAAGCCGAATAAAACCGCGAACATGTAAAAGCCCAAAAAATAAAAATATCATAGAATGATTTATAGGGTTTTTTCACATCCTTAACACTATATATTCTGGAACATGAAAGAAAAATAATAAGTATAGTTGAAATAATAAGGGTGGCAGCTTTTACCACCACTTTTGACACATATCTTACCATGATATTGTTATAAAATTTGTGTATCCGACCATTAATTCCATTAGTGTTTGCATTAATTGATTGATTGTTTGCAACAGCTTTTTTATATATTATAAGATAACTGATTATCGATGCTAATCATAACTAAACTTAAAAAAACTAAATAACCAAAGCATGGTTTCAATTGCAATAACAAAAGCAAGAGTGTTGTCACCGTGATGTTTAATTACATCACTCAAAACAATTAATTAAAACCAACGAAGCTGTTGAGAAAACAAATGCAAAATAAACATAAATATAATATCGAGACATTTTACAATAAAAAAAAGATTTAAATTAAAAAAAAATACAAAGCTGAAATTTTTAAATGCATGCACAAAAGATTTGTCTTCACTATCTATAGAAGAAATTAAAGTTTTAGTGGTTTTAGGGAATTATCAGTATCTGCTAGCTGTTGAAAATTAATATTTTTATTACTTTTGGCATATATATCTGGAACCAAAACCATTCTGTTCAGATCAATGCACTGGAAGAATTACGACCCTGCAAAGATACCCCCTTTTGTCTTATGAGTCTCCAAAAACAAAAAGTTTTGGAAAGTTCTGAGCTGAAATACCAAAGAAAAACAATGAATGACCAATTAATTATCAGAAATCGCTAATTATCTGTTAATCCAAGACTCAAGATTACTAACACAGGAAAATAGAAGAAGAACATTTTGAGATAAATCAACCGGGCATCTAACCTGTAGAAATAGCAGCGCTGGAAAAAAGAAGCGAAGCAACCAAGAAAATCCCTTTCCCCTCCATCGGAAGAACAAAAACAAAGGAAAGAAAGAACTTTATAAATTAAATTGTAGTTTTGGAGAACAATCATTCTTATAGGGTTTCCCTCCGGGACTCTTGCATGGAAGTTTTGAAGGTTGATGAGTTTAGCTAGATGGATCGCTTCAGCTATCAGACAATCAGGCACACTCTAAATTTGGTTCTTTTTTTTTTTTTTCTTTTTTTTTTTATGGAAACATCTTGATGCGGAACAATAAAGAATAAGAATTAAACAGGAAAAGAAATAAGCTTTAAGGAAAGAAAGAAGCTAGAGAAGAAGAAGAAAGGGGATTGGAGATATGCAAATTCTGCAATTTTCATTAATCATCAAAAGTGCCTCTCAAAATAACAAAAGAACATATAAATAGTAAACCCTAAAAGTAAACCCTAAAACATCCTGCTATTTGGGCTCGGCCCATCAAATCGAATTGTTTAACATAAATAACAATGAGCAGGCCCAGGTGGGCTAAATAAATAAATAACAATAAGCAGACCCAAACGGGCTAAATAAAATAACAATGAAATAGGCCCACATGGGCTTAGTCCCCCAACCAAAGCGTGACAGGCTGGGCCATCCTGCGCCGTCTCCGTCCATATACTCGTGTAATCTGTGGTGTGGGCCTGGTGTCCCCACCAACTCTCCCGGGGTTGGAAAAACTCGACCCCGTCGAGTGTAGCATTGGCCGACTCTGATAGTACTCCCAAAGATCTGGGTCAAGCTGCTGCAAAGTATCTCTAGTAATCCAAGTGCAGTCTGAGTCAGGCCGACCCACCCAGCGGACTAGAAATCGTTGAACCTCACCATTCCTGTTAAAAACAACTTGTTCATCCAGAATAGCATCAATATTATCCTTTTGTGCTGATGTCAAGGTGAAAGGGATAGAGGGCTCAATAGCATCATCATTAGGGGAGTTAAGTGGTATCTCAAATGGGTTATTTGGAATTGGAAGTGGTTTGTGGTATGCAACTAGATCCTCAATGTTAAATGTAGAGCTAATGCCAAAATCAGGTGGTAAATCAAGAACATAAGCATTTGTACCAACCCGTTGTAGCACTTTGAAAGGCCCAGCACTACGTGCATGCAATTTTCGATTAGCTCCCGAAGGAAATCGTTCGGGTCTAATCCTTATCATAACATAGTCTCCAACATTAAACTCATTATGTCGTCTATGTAAATCAGCTTGAAGTTTATATTGCGCATTACTTGCTTGAATCTGTTTAGTGATCTCAATATGCAAATCCTGAATTCTACGTGCAAAAGATTCAGCTGACTCAGACACCCTAGCATTAAGGGACATGGGAAGAAGATCTAAAGGCTTCCTAGGCTTGTAACCATGTACAACTTCAAAGGGACTCATGCCTATTGACCTATTGATAGAGCTATTATAGGCAAACTGGGCTGTAGGAAGAATCAGATCCCAATTCCGATTATGATCACTCACTAGACACCTTAAGAGGTTTCCTAAACTTCTGTTAACCACCTCAGTTTGACCATCAGTTTGGGGGTGGTAAGCAGTAGAAAACTTCAATTTGGTTCCTACCATATGCCAAAGGGTTTTCCAGAAATAACTTGTAAATCTAACATCCCTATCCGAGACTATGGTTTGGGGAAGGCCATGCAACTTGACAATCTCGTCAAAATAGAGTTTTGCAACTCTGGAAGCATCTGTGGTCTTAGTGCAAGGAATAAAATGGGCCATCTTAGAGAATCGGTCAACAACCACAAAAATAGAATCATGTTTCTTTGTAGTACGTGGAAGTCCAAGCACAAAATCCATACTTACATCTTGCCAAGCACAAGTAGGGACGGGCAATGGGGTGTAAAGACCAGTATTTTGTTTTCTATGTTTAGCTAGTTGGCAAGTTCGACACTGACTTACCAATTTTGCAACATCTCTTTTCAAACTAGACCAAAAAAACTGGCGTTCTACCTCTTCTATGGTTTTATTCCTCCCAAAATGCCCTGAGAGACCTCCAGCATGAATCTCCCATATCAAAAAATCACGCACAGACGTTTTCGGGATACAAAGTTTATTATCCCGAAATAAGTATCCATTGTGAAAGTGATAACCATTTATTACACGGTGATTCTCATCCTTTAATGTCAAGTATATTTCTCCAAATTCTGAACAAGACTCATATTCCTCTTTAAGTCTCTCAAATCCTATCACTTCAACACTCATGACAGATAACAACGTTACTCGACGACTCAAAGCATCTGCAGCCTTATTCTCTATTCCAGATTTATGTTTCAAAACAAATGAATATGCTTGCAAATATTCAACCCAATGGCCATGCCTATGATTAAGCTTCTTTTGGGAGTTAAGATAGCGGAGGGCCTCATGATCAGAGTATAGAACAAACTCTTGTGGCAACAAGTAATGTCGCCAATAGCGCAAGGCCTGAACCACCGCATAAAACTCCTTATCATAAGTTGAGTACTTTTGTTTGGCCTCATTAAGTTTCTCACTAAAGTAGGCTACAGGGTGACGTTCTTGACTAAGTACTCCACCTATACCAACTCCCGAAGCATCACATTCTACTTCAAACACTTTAGTAAAATCAGGTAGCCGCATTACTGGGGTCTCCGTCATTTTTTTCTTAACTTCCTCAAATGCCCTATTAGCTCCTTTACTCCACTTAAACTCACCTTGTTTCAAACAATCTGTAATAGGTGACATGATAGTGCTAAATCCCTTAATAAAACGACGATAGAAAGTCGCAAGCCCATGAAAACTACGAACCTCATGAATAGTCTTAGGTTCAGGCCAATCTACTATCGCTTGGACTTTCTGGGGGTCAGCAGAGACTCCTTTCCATGACACTATAAACCCTAAAAAGATCACTTGATCTGTAAAGAAGGAACACTTTTTGACATTTGCAAACAAACTTGCCTTTCTTAGGGTGGTACAAACCTGAATAAGATGATCGAAATGTTCTTCCTTTGTTTTGCTATAAATAAGAATATCATCAAAGTATACCACCAAGAATTTTCCCATAAATGGCCGAAGCACTTGTGTCATTACTCTCATAAAAGTGCTTGGTGCATTGGACAGGCCAAAAGGCATGACTAGCCATTCATATAAACCATCTTTAGTCTTAAATGCTGTTTTCCACTCATCTCCAGGACGGATCCTAATCTGATGATACCCGCTCTTTAAGTCAATCTTAGAAAAGATTTGGGCTCCTGCCATCATATCTAGCATGTCATCCAATCTAGGAATTGGAAAACGATACTTGATTGTAATCCTATTTATGGCTCGACTATCAACACACATTCTCCATGATCCATCTTTCTTGGGTGTTAACAGTGCAGGTACTGCACAAGGGCTCAAACTCTCTCGTATAAATCCCTTTTGTAACAACTCACATACTTGCCTTTGCAATTCAGCATGTTCACTTGGGTTCATCCTATAATGAGGCAAGTTTGGTAATGTGGCCCCAGGGACAAAATCTATGGCGTGTTGAACATCACGCATAGGGGGCAAAACATCAGGTAGTTCAGAAGGGAAAACATCTAGAAATTCTTTCAACACTTCTCTTACCTCTTCAGGTGGCTCTTCTAAAAAATCTTCTACAATCTCTTTAGCCACTACAGCAAACACAACAGACTCCTCACAAATCTCCTTATCAAACTCCTTAGGACTTATTATGTTAAGTCCTCCTTTTTTCACTTTATTCTTCTTTTGACTATTATCATTAGGCTTTGGAGGTAATCCAATAAGTTGGATTTTGTTACCTTGAAAAGTGAATGAACAAGAATTTGATCGTCCAAAGATTGTAACGTCCAAATCATATAACCAAGGCCTACCCAAAATCACATGCCCTACATCCATGGGAATGACATCACACCAAATTTCATCATGATAGTCAAAAATCTTAATGGGAAAACGACATCTCTCTTTGACTGCTATAGATGTATCATTAACCCAAGACACACTATAGGGCTTGGGGTGTGGAACAGACTTTAAGCCTAAGCGGGATACACTACCCGATGAAACTGCATTAATACAACTACCACTGTCAATAATGATCTTACACCCTTTATCTCCACATTTAATGTAAGTGTAAAATATAGCAGTCCTTCTCCAATCCTCAGTTCCTTTAGGTTGTGTTAAAGCACATCTAACCACACCTAACCTAGTTGTCTTGATTTGAGTGGATATAGACCTAACACATCCTAGCAAGTTAGACTCATCATCCTCATCATTTAAATCTTGAAAATCATCGGGATTGGGTTCATATACCTTATCATCACAATTATCATCTTCATCTATATCCTCTTGCCCCTTGATGAACAAAGCTTTATTAGGGCAGCTAGAGGAAATATGACCAAAACCCTGACACTTAAAACACTGAATTCTTGAAGTTCTAGGTGCTTCATGAAAAATACCCTTACCTTTGTCTTCCCTAGGTATCGGGGAAATCAAAGGATTTGGTTTACGAGGTGGGGCACCTAATATGGAATTATTACTACCAGGTTGAGATCTAAAAGGGGTACTACGAGTGTCCTGGCGTCTTGTCCACTGGCTTTTTGTGACCAAGTCATAATTTTGTACTAGGGTATAAGCTTCATCAAGGGTGGAAACACCCCTAAGCACAACCTCTCGTCTAAGGTCATCGTTTAAGCCTTTTCGAAATCTACTTAAGGTCATCACTCCATCCTCCCTAACTGCACACCTCATCCTATACTCATCAAATTGTGCCACATATTCATTGGCAGACTTGCCTCCTTGTCTAAGGTTATTCCACTGGTCCAAAAGATTTCCTCTATAAGAACGAGGCAAGTACTTTTCTTCTAACTTAGTCTTCATTTCAACCCAATCAGTAATGGGGGGTTGACCTCTCCTAATCAAAGACTCTTCTACACTTTCCCAATAAAGCTGAGCGGTTCCACTAAGTTTCATCTTTGCAAATCTTACCCTTCTATTCTCAGATAGATTATACCAGCCAAAGAATTGATCCATGTCACGGATCCATCTATCAAAAATCCACGGGTCAAGTTGACCCTCAAAAGTTGGGGCTTCTACCTTAATATGCCTCATGACTCGCTCGTCAGGGTCATCATATTCGTGATGACCCTGATTGCGGTTGTACTGACGGTTCCTAGGATGAACTGGTCTTTGACGGTAGTCATTGGAATGCTCACTATCATTAGGGTCATCAAAGTCATTGTTACCCTGGTGTTGGTTATGGTGGCGGTTCCTACGAGGAACTGGTCTTTGAGGATTTCTATGGTTGTCATTTGAATGTTCACTCCCACTAGACTGTCTTATTTGCAAAGTTTCTATAGACTCCATCCTCCCAGAAAGATTGTTCATTTGATTGGACATGTTGCCCATTTCTGTTCGCATAAGTTGTAATTGTTCTTGAATATCTCTAAGAACATTACTAGAGTTCGGGTCCATGATAGATATGACTTCTAGATTGTGTACTAGACGACCACTACGTAAATGCATGCAAAAACTAATCCTGAGACTGAGATCACAAAATAACACTTGCAAGTAAAACGCAAAATAAAATTATAGCTAATAATAATAAAATAAATAAAGAAAAATAAATAATTTTTTTTTTTATTATTATCTTGGAAACTAAGTAATGATAAATTAAACCCGGAAAATGCGCATGCAAGTAATGTAAGTCCTCTAAATGCACACAAGTAATTCAAACACAATGTTTCAGTTTTCCCACTAATTTAACCAAGCTCCACAATTAACTAAGAGGATCCAATCTTCAATTACTCAAAATTAAAGTAATTCAATTTGAAAGTGAGCTATGTAATCTAGTTATGGGCAAGCACAAAGGATAATATTAATGCTAAATACTGATTAACAAGTGTAAAAACATACCAGAATGATGATTTTCAATGGGTAAAAATTCTGACCGTATGATGTGGCAGTGAAGGATTACGTGGCAGCTGACATGGCAGGGTATGCTGACGAGGCAGATGATGTGGGAAGTCACTGCTGACGTGGAAGTCACTGCTGACGTGGAAGTCAACTGATGCGCTGACGTGTCGCTGACGTGTCTAGGTTGCTTATTTTCCCAGCTTCTGTCTTCGTGTTTTCCTGGCCTCTGTCACCTGTGGCCGCTGCTGAAGGTGATAACACTGTTGACGGTGGCGTTGTGGCTGCTGCTGCTGCTGCTGGGGCGCGAGTCAGTGGTGGTTGCGACCGAAGATAAAGAACTGCTATGGCCGCGGCGCTGTGGGTTGTTGAAGGCAGTGAATCGGTGTGGACTGGTGATCGGTGGCTGTGATCGTTGGGTACGATCGGCGTTGATGTAGAATGGCCGATCGTTCTGTGGAACTGATGTGCAGGTGGTGGCCGATCGTTCTGTGGAACTGTGGTCTGAGGCGCCGGTGATGGCGGGGCGCCGGTGCTGAAAATTGAAGATGAACAGTAACGGGGAACAGTAACGGGGAACAGTAACGGAACAGTACCGAGAGTTGTAGCCTTTTTTTTTTGATCGGAACAGTAGTTGTTCCTGATTTTTTTGAACAGTAACGCTTTTTTTTTTTTTCCAGATTAATCTAGGGTTAAACATAAACACATAGATCGCTTAATTGTAAAAACAATTAAAAGCCGTGCTCTGATACCAAATTTGATGCGGAACAATAAAGAATAAGAATTAAACAGGAAAAGAAATAAGCTTTAAGGAAAGAAAGAAGCTAGAGAAGAAGAAGAAAGGGGATTGGAGATATGCAAATTCTGCAATTTTCATTAATCATCAAAAGTACCTCTCAAAATAACAAAAGAACATATAAATAGTAAACCCTAAAAGTAAACCCTAAAAGTAAACCCTAAAACATCCTGCTATTTGGGCTCGGCCCATCAAATCGAATTGTTTAACATAAATAACAATGAGCAGGCCCAGGTGGGCTAAATAAATAAATAACAATAAGCAGACCCAAACGGGCTAAATAAAATAACAATGAAATAGGCCCACATGGGCTTAGTCCCCCAACCAAAGCGTGACAGGCTGGGCCATCCTGCGCCGTCTCCGTCCATATACTCGTGTAATCTGTGGTGTGGGCCTGGTGTCCCCACCACATCTGGTCAGAATGTGGTGGTTTTGTGTCATTGCCAGACAAAAACTTGAATGCTTGCATTAGTTTCATGCATGATCTGTAGAATTATTTGACAATCATCCTGGAATTATTTATTTGTGATCCTTCTGTTCTCAAGTGTCCTCTATCCTAATCAAAACTTTTCATCAAAAAAAGAGCGATGAAGGGGTTTTAATTAAAAATATATTATTTTTTTTATCTTTATTTCAAATCGTGTTGCTATCTTTGATTCGTATGATGCTTTAGAAGCTGCAACAGATGATAAATAAAGGAAGGAAAGTCTCTTAAAGAATTGGCCTTTGATGTCCTCCTGCAATGTCCATTGTTTTCTCGCTTTATGACATGGTTTAGAGCAAAGTTGTTAATACCGTTCCGTTTCGGCCGGAATGCCCGGAACATCTCGTACCAGTTAAAAAAACGAAATAAAACGGAACAAGTTTCACCTCGCTTAAAATCTCGGGTTGATCCGGAAATTCCGGTCAAATTTCGGCCGGAACGTTCCGGCCGAAATCCAGGTGTTCCGTTTCGGGTTAAAGCCATCGAGTCTCTGTTTATGTCCGTCTCTGTTTCACCCTTCTAGTCTTGCTTTTCTTTGCTTGGTTTCTTTTTGCTTTTCTTATTCTCTCCATCTCTGTTTCACCCTTCTGGTCTTGTTTTTCTTTGCTTGGTTTCTTTTTGCTTTTCTTATTCTCTCCATCTCTGTTTGTGTCCGTCTCTGTTTCCTTTGTTTTTGGGTGGTTGGGTGATCTGTTGTTTAGGAGACAACAGACATTCCTTTGCTGGAGTCCTGGAAGAAAGCCCAGAAATCTTTCTTCGTTTATTTTGTGTTCTCATGGGTTCTCTTTATCTCTTTGTTCTTGATCTTCTTCTTTGGTTTTTTTCTCCTTCAATGTCTCTCTCTGCTTTCGTTCACTTTCTGTGTATTCGTTCTTCGTTTGTATCTGTCTTCTTTCCCTTTCTCTCTCTCTGTCCTCCTGTTCGTTCTGTTCCCCTGTGTTCTGTCCTCTCTGGGTGGCCAGAATTGCAAATTTTGGGATGGTAAGTGCTAATGACAGGGATGCAAATGGTCTATTGTATGCTGCTACCATGTCCAAATTCCGAAAATTAGATCCAAGTTTCTATACCATATGGCCTAGAATGGTTGATGAGCTTCACAGATATTTTAAATTCTGAAAATTATATTTAATCTTGACTATTTAGAAATATTTTAAATTTTAAAATTATGTTGCTTGACATTGTGTTTGTACTTTGTAATGCATAATTTATCTTGAATTTGAATTATATTTGTTGAATATATATATATATATATATGAACAGTACAACTCCGAAACGGCACGTCGAAACGCTTCGAAATCGAAACATTCCGTTTCAATTGAAAAAACAAAACACCTGTCGAAACGAAATTGACAACCTTGATTTAGAGTATATTTATTTTTATATTTTTAAATAGTTTTTACAACTTACACCCAAAATCCAAAATCTAAGGTATATGTCGTATCTCATTCCTATTAAGCTATTACTCTTCACTGCTACCTTAATCACAGAAGCCAGGACTACTGACAGATTCATTCCTGTAGAGCAGCTTTATTTTATGCACTCACTTGTGCATCGTCTCTATTTATAAATGTGACTATATTTGAAAGAAAAAAAAAAATCTAGTAGATATTCTCATTATGGGCTGAAAGCCCTAGAAAACTCGGAGGGATGGGCTACACAACTGGGGATGATGGTGAAGTTCTGGCAATCACAGGTATCTATAACATTCAGAATTGTATTTGATGACCTTTCAATTCTATAGTCATAAAAAAATTTCAAATAAAATAAATTCTTACTGAAACTTGATATAATACTCACGGTTACCATATTCCCATATTTACAGTGGAAACTCACTGACAAATTGTTCAAATAATAGGTTTCGACCTTCTTGTCTTTCAACTTTTGCTATATCCAAGTGTGGAGAGGATTCTTGGACCGATAACAGTAGGTCGAATTGCTGGGGTAAATACTCAACAAACTGTAGCATCTATGCATACTTTCTGCTTCCACCTATTCCTTTGTAACAATCTTTCGTTAAATTCAGGTTATATCCATACAGGATCGAAACCAAAGAGGAGCTGCTAATGGCGTTGCTATGACAGCAGTGTCTCTTTTCAAAGCGGTCGGTCCTGCTGGAGGTGGTTCGCTGTAAGTTTTTCTATTGATTATATACCATTTACTTTCCTTAGATTATACCAAAACTGACTCGTTTTCTTTAATATTCTACAATTTTCCCATTGCTATGAATCAACCTGACCTTTTGATGTCCTGGAGGTTGACAGGCGATGTTAAAATGCAGGGGACCAGACTGTTTTCTTCATCCTGAATGTGGTTGAGTTCATTGGAGTGCTGATGACCTTCAAACCTTTCCGAGCACAAAAACAAGACAAACAAAAAAAATGGGAGCAACTAGTGTTCAAATGTAACAAGGTTGAATATGTTTTTTTATTTTATTTTTGGCATGGTATTGATATCAGGACAAGGATTATTGCATTTACAATCAAAGTTTTTTGACATCGTCTCTGAAGGCTTCATTTCCTTGCGGAGTACACCAATAAGATGACCCCTCAGGTATGGGTTTAGAGGACGCCCCCTCCCAAGCCAGATGTGACGCTTTGTTTAGGCTTCCCTTGCTAGGGTTACATATAGAAGGGTTGTTCTGGATCGAGAGACCAGTTGGCTCTTCCTGCGGCCAGGCATAAATTAGTAATTCCTCCAATCTCCTTGAACCCGAAAGGCCTAAAGGCTGGGCTGACTTCATCGCCCGGGAAATTATGTTCAAAAACAGGGATCCGTAGTCTTGAATATGACTGCGAGGGTTTGCTTTCTTTCAAAGAGTTGGCGGGCGAAGGGTAAATGATTGAATTTAGGAATCCAACATCCTCAGTGGAAGAAGCCAAGTCAGTAGCGAAGAGGGGATTGATTTGAACAAATAAAGTAGTGCTCGGGGCTGTCCCTTGTGGTGAGAGATTATAGGGTGGCGGGCACTCCATCCACAAAAGGTGAACGATGGCTTAGGCTAACAGGGAAAGGGCTTTGGTTGGCCATCGCCCTTTGGTTTGGGCTCTTTCAAGACAACTCCTTCCGTTTGAGACGAGTTGCTGCCTGAGACCGTGGATTTAACTCCTCCGCCGTCACCAGCAGGGACCCTTCTTCTGATTAGGCGCCGATACTGATTCATTCCAGTAGGGATTGCTCCTTTACTTTAGGTTTAGGTATCGATGAGGTATTTCCTGTAATTGCAGGGGCTCGATAGCGAAGGAAAATAAGCCCGTGAAGTTCCCCCGATCCCTCTGCTGGACCGGCAGGGTGGAAAGTCTTTCCTCTCTGTTAATGAGGCAATAGATTGGTGTGTTAACAAATCACCGCAGATCTTAGATGATCCTTTCAGATCGCTTAGAGTTACAGTAGGAAAAACTCAAACACTGGGACTCCTGCTTGGGGAGCCAGATTAGATGAAGCAACATCTTCATCTAATCAAGTTGCTCAAGAGCTCACCCCTGTGCAGGAAGCCTCTCTCAGTGCCGACCCGACGAGTCCCACCCCGCTGGAAGAGTCGGATTTCCCTGGGGACCTGGTACGCTTAAGTTCCTCGCTCCCTTCCCGAACCTCCCCGCTAAAATAAAAATAAAAAAGAGATGAGGGAAGGATAAGCTTGCATTCTAGAAGCACCACAGACAGCGGAACTCTTACTATTGAACAGTTATTGAATCAAAAGATTGAACAAACAAGACATCAAGATCCCCATCTAGGGTTAATCATTGCTTCGCATCACTTCAAAGAACCTTTTTTCCAATTATTAACGAGATTGACCAACTTTGTCTTGCTACCATGGATCTTTTAACCCGGTTTGCTTACCCTTCCTTATCTGGTTACGCTATGTTCACTTACAAGATGTCCTGGTCGTCCCTTTCTTCAAACTTCAAAAAAGGAGATGCATGTAATTACGGATATCATAGCTTCAGGTGCTCCTTACTTCAATAAATAAACCAAGATTTGACTGTGATTTTAGAGAGACGCGAAAGCCTTTGGGAAAAAAGACAGACTATCAATCATTGGTGTTAAGGCTTCTAGTATTAGATAAAGGATAGGAACTTCGCATCTTCTGTCGGTCAACCAAGAGAGTCTACACGCAACCTGAGGCTCCCGTTCTGGTTAATGACGCGAAATATATAATAGAAAGTTTTTTGAAGGAAGTGGGAGTTCGCGGTCAGGTTTGCTTTCGATATGGTAGGCGTGACCAGTCACAGTTCCTTTGAGGATCGAGACTGTCGGCAACTTACCCCTCTGCCTCTTCCTCAAAGACGATTTCTTTCTCCCCGCTGCTTCTCCTTGCTCCCTTCCTGCGCTTAGGCCCATTTCTAATCTTATTGCTAAGGCCCGTTACTGGCTGCACCTAAAGCAGAAATAGCAACTCTTTCCCGTACTGAAGTGAAGGAAGAAGGTTTTCTCTGCTCTTGAGTTCGAAGATCCGGCGTTGGCTCCTTATTTCGTTCAGCCATTCATTAACAATCGATGATTCGATTCCTTAAAAGTTATTATTGTCTGATTAAAGGAGAAATGGTTTAGCAGTCTAGTTTTTTCATGTGATGTTTTGGTTGGGGCAAAGCACCACTCATGAAATGAAGGCAGTTGCTTTCCAATTATTACTGTATATAATTGCGATGGTTAAATATATACAATGGAATAGAGAATCGCAAAGAATGGCTTCCTTTCTTTAGTTTAAGCTGAGAAAAGAGAAACGCGTAGCTGGTCCTAGTTATTAAATCTTGACCACGATAAGAGTGTTCACCATTTCCAGGCAAGGAGAATGGAGTCTTCACTCCTTGAAATACAGGAGTTACCCTACGACAAGCTGGAACTAGCCTAGATACTTCAGACCAGACATGTAATTTGCAGATATTAGCTTCTAATTACTTTATCGGAATGAAAAAGAAAACAATAGAAATAGCAAGGGCAGAAATTCATTTTAAAACTCTCAGAGACTCTCTTTATATGTGTGTGTGTGTGTGTGTATAAGGGGCACTAACTAAATAGAACATGATGTGCTTTCTTTTTTTGTGTGAATTATCTGAGGGAGCTTGTGCATTCCCTTGTAATGTGCGTTAGCCTGTTAGGAACTACTTAAAATCATATATTAATTCCTTTAAATAGCCCTCATTGTGCATCGCTATGTGCAAATTAGCTACCTAGACTGGCCAATTGCACCCTGCTGCATCCTGCAGGTTTCTCAAACTGAGCAATTCATTTTGCTAGTATATCTCAGTGATTGCTAGTGCCGGATTGCACAGTTGACAAACAATATATACATGCACAATCTTTTGCTTCTCCGTAGGAATAACCAGTGTCTCTTTTGCACAAAGAGAACTCACTCTCAGCACAAAACACATAATGAAAGATGTAATCTATACTTGACAATTGTACTAAAATTGAAATATGAAGTGAGGGAATGTCAGGCTGAAAGAAGCTAGAAAAATATATTGACCATACGAAAAAGAACTAGCTAGCATGGGCAAAATCCTAGGACACTCCAGCAGTGTAAATTACATATGAAAATTTCTAACTCAACTTTTCACAGAATAGATACAAGAAAGAAAAAAAAAAACTCATGATGATGAGAAGCAAACTCACAGCAGTAAATGTGACAAGCAGCTGCTTCTAAAAGGATCAAGGAGTAAATTATGAGCACAAACCAGAAATTCATCATATCTACAAAACTTCATTTGCTAGAATGGGGCTGATGTCGTTCTGCGAAGCTGATATTTGGGCTCAGGGAGAGGGACACATGGCAACATATTCTCCAGCTCCTGCAAGTTAAAGGACAACAGATCAAAATAAGATAAAAAATAATATATACATTAGCAATTGACAATAAGAATGAGGGGAAAATGTACTTAATACGCAAATGTCTCGTATTCAGTGACAAGTTAGACATGTTTTACCATCATCATATAGGCCAATAAACACCAAGAAGATGATATTCATATACTCAAAGCAAGTATGAACATCCTTCATTCCTTAAATTCAAGGGAGGAGGGAGGAAAGGAAACTAAACTAAATCAGACAGTTCAGCACATGTTATCAATGTATCCAATAGAAAGGTAGTTGAACCAGAGGAATAACTGAAAAGAAAACCCCACCCTTAGTTTTCTCAGCCTTTCATTTTCCTCTTCCAGACGAGAAATTTTATTCTCCAGCTCATTTGTGTATGCTTGCTTCCGCGCTCGTGAACGGGCAGCAGATTCTCGGTTCTTTATCATCCTCTTCTGCCTCCTCTCAACTGTCTTCTCAATCATATCCGGCACACCTCTTTTCCTTGCTGGTGCCTGTGTATCTGATAATGTCCCCATCAGAGGTGGAGGTAAGGAAACCTGGTTCTCTGAGTATGAAACATCCATCATAGAACCAGCCCCCATTTGAAGTGGCTGCAGTGTAGACTGACCTGGCATATAAACCCCCATCATGCTTTGTTGTGGGTGCTGATACTGTGGATGTGGTTGGTATTGCAACCATTGACCTTGTTGTTGAAACTGTTGTGATGCATTTGTATCAACCCCAACAATGGAACCACCATCTTTCTTGTCCATGGATCCTTCATCTACAACTCCTGCTTTTACCAAGAAATCCTCCAACGTCATCTCTCCAAAAGTAGGCTGCCGCTCCCTAGACTTTATCCCCCTGTCATTTTTGCTTTGTTGGATGTCTTTCCAAACCTCATCAACTGTCTTCTTACTCAGATCACTGGTTAACGATAAGCTTGCCTGACGCTGCAAAGCAGTTTGATTGGCAAATGGTGTGCCCTCCACTTCCAAACCCATAGTCTGGGTAGCCTCCACTGTCCACACGTTTTTGAGAAGTTCATCAAGATTCATGCTGCTGAGAGGTTTCCCCAAGTCACCCAACTGATTCTGAACCTCATCGAGAGTGAGACTGTACATTGAGTTTTGCCGTGCCAATGGCTGGAGCTGAGATTGTTTATAATGACTACTACCATCACCTTGAGATCCCTTTGTCTGCATTCCCATTCAACAACCTTCACTTAAACATTCCACATCTAAGAATTAAAAACCCTTGACATGACAACTCTGTTAACCCCAAGCTTGTCCAAAAACCACAGTGATCCAATCTTCAAACTCACCCCACAGTCTGACCTGAAAAACCGAGTTACCAATTCAGAAATGTAGCCTATAAATGAATCCTTTACCGAACAAGATTTTAGATTACATTCCCCAGACAGCCAAAAAAACTCTAATTTGAAGAAATTAAGGATAGAGTCTACACCATGCAAGACCAGAAATAAAATATCCAAGATTAATTTTCACGAAAACCTAAGACAATAACCTTCATTCAGCATAGTTAACAAAATAAAAGAACCAAGTTACAAAAATGGCCAACAAACAAATATGCAGCTTAAATCCCTTGATTATGAGAACAAAATCTTAAGAAAAAATAGAACACGGAAAACACAGACTACTATTGGAAGAGAAAAAAATAGAAGAAGATTCACCTCAAACCATTAACGTAATTAAAAACAAAACAAAAACCTACCAAATAAATTAGAGCAGCCAATAGAATCCAAAATGGACTGAAATGAGCTAGACAAAATATGTATAACTGTACACTTTGAAACCAATATACTGATCAAAACAAAGTGAAACAACATACAAACAGGGAGCTATAAAGCTATAATCTTATACATGCAAATGCAAAATCTCAAAGCTTTAGCCTTGATTGACCAAAAACCTTGAAACCTAAATCACAAATCACAAATTAATCCACATAATCTCAACATTTCAATAATCCCAGATTAAAAAGTCTGGAGCTTTTGCATGAAACTCAAATCAATTCTAACAAAAAAAAAAAAAAACAATCTTGCAGATATTTACATAAAATCAAAATCCCTCTCAGACCGAACTCAAAAACCAAAAAAAATCACACAAATGTAAGTGTAAAAAATAACAACTTCCAAATTGGAAGTGCTATAAGAGAAGGGGTTTTTCATTTTTGTGTCATACATCAATAAAGTGAAGTTAAGAGAATGAAATAAGAAATAAAAAATAAATAAAAAAGGTACGTACTTTTGTGATCCAAGAGAGAGTGGAGTGACAGAAGAGAAGTGATTTTTTTGCGTTGCTGTTGATGATTCAGGTGAACATCAGCTGTTTATTTTGCTTTAGCATTTAGAGAGAGAGAACTCTAAATCTACAATTGTCAAAAATAAAACTAAGTTGTTGATTTTTGTTTTTAAAAAAAATATCAAGGAAAATGGTATCATGGGGGAGGGCTTATATGGTAATCTGTGAAACCCCACTTATTCGCTTCAACGAGCCACACGGCACTTTTTTAGTTTATTATTATTTAATTGGTTTCGATTTTGCAGGCCCCATTGGCCCATTGTTTACCTTTTATCTATAGCTGCAAAATCCAGACCAGTCTCGGAGCGGGTCCATCTAGAACCTAACAAATTCAGGGTTGGCTGTATCATCTTAATCGAAAAAAAAAAACAAATTTGGGTGATTTAATAAAAACTATGGGTTAAATTATTAACCGACCAAGACATGATATAATTAACCCGAGAATATAGTAATAGTCTTATAATTCCTTAAAAATCATATCAAAAATTTGATGTAACCGGTTGTATTTATATTAATTCTTAGTGATTCAATATAACTCTATTTAAGTCTATATTGTGACTTAGTTTTGACATAAATATTATATTTTAAATAAATTTTAAAAAAGATAATTTACTATTTCACTCTCAAACTAAAACACACACACACACACACATATATATATGATTCACTGGATGTAAATTTTGAAAAATGGTGATTATATAGTTTCTTAAAAATACTATAAAACTCATGTATATTTAAAGAATTATAGTTTATCATATTTACTGTATAATTTTTTGCAACTATTTCAGGACAAAAGAAAACAAAACAACAGGAATATATCCTTATATTTTTTTTATTTTAAGAATATAAAAATTCACTGCATGTGAATTCCATTAACAAAACCGGTGAAAAATGCAGCAAAAATCCAGGACTCTGCAGTCTTTGCAATTGTCTGCAAATATGACGGCATTGACATAGCAAAAGAAGAGCTCATGAAGAAGCAAAAGGAGTGACCTCACAAGAACAGAACCTAAAAGGTCAAGATATGGCCAGGGCAGGCTTTCCATGGACCCAGAAAACCCTCCAAGCTAAAGAGATATTTGTCCTCTACTGCATACTCTGCAACTCGTTGGATCATGTTAATATTCTTTCCTTTTCTCTGCGGATTTTCTAACAATTTACCCTCTGTGGGCGCGTGGCACTCATATATTTGCTTGGCCAATTTCATTTAAGTCCCTCAACTATATAGAGATCTTCAATCGAGTTTCCAATCTCCTTTTTTGTCTCGATCTGGTGCCCGAAGATTCATAAAACCCCCAATTGAATACCATCGTCGAGGTATCTGTAGATGGATTCTGTTCTAATCAAGAACTTCTGAGGAGTCTAGGTGGAGGGGGGACTTGATTAAGAATTTCGTAAGACATAGGAGCTTAATCGAGACAGGAAAACTAATCAATGACTTAATTGAAATTTGGGTACTGTTTCATGTCTGGTTTTGAAGTTCCCTGCTTCACCTTGTTTTTATCTGAGCCATGCGTGGCACTATCTAGAGAGTTAGCCCTCTTGGTGCCCCACCTGGCCTTTTTGCACGTAAAGCATGTAGAGCATCTCATTTTAGGACATTAACAGATGCCATGCCCGCTATATGCCGCGGGCTTGTGGCTACTTGTATATGTTTATAAATTTGTGGAAAAAATTATATAAAAATATTAAAAACATTATATGAAGAAAAATTATTGTAATTCATAATATTTTCAATTATAAAGTTAAATTCTTAGTCAGTTTAATATTAAAAAAATATAATAAACAAAGATAGTTTTACAAAAAATCATAAAAAAAGAAAAAAAACTCATACAAGGAAACATTATAGCAATCTATAATGTTTCATTAGAAAATTTACAGTTGTAATTCTCTCAACCATCTCAACATTACAAATAATAAAATTGATAAAGATAATTTAAAAAAAAAACCATAACAAAAAAAATCATGTAGGAAAACACTATAGCAATCCACAATGTTTTAAATAAAAAAAAACTACAAAGTTAAATTCTCAACCAATTCAATATTAAAAAAATAAAATCAACAAAAATAATTCTGAAAAAAAAAACATAAAAAATAAAAATAAAAACATGTAGAGAAAGTTAAATGTAAACTCTTAACCAGCTTAATACTAAAAAATAAATTTGACAAAGATAATTTAAAAAAAAAATATATAGGGAAACACTGCAACAAAACAAAAACTATGTGGGGAAACATTGTAGTAATCCACGGTGTTTTAAAGAAAAAAACTATGAAGCAAAATTCTCAACCAGCTCAATATGAAAAAAAAAATCGACAAAGATCATTTAAAAAAATCATAAAAAAAAAGAAAAAATCATGTATTAAAACATTATAGCAATTCATAATGTTTTAAAGAAAAAAACTACATTCCTAAATTCTCAACCAGTTTAGTATTAAAAAAAAGTTGACAAAAATAATTTTAAAAAAAAAAACACAGACAAAAAAGAATAAAAAACCAAAAAAGAAGAAGAAGAAGATAATCTTGGGATAAAAAAAGAAAACAAAAACATCTAAACCCCAAAAAAAAAACAAAAAAAAGTACAGGGAAAAAAAAAATAAAGAACAAGAAGAAAACAATCTAGAGGAAAAAAGAAAGAAAAAAAACATGTAAAAAAAAAAGAAAAAAATAAAAAAAAATAAAAAAAGCTAAAATATTTTTCCGCACACGTTTTAAAGTATTACTTAATTTGATAGCAACACAATAACTCTACTTGTTAAACAAGAGTACTTATAGCTTATTTGGGATGATCCTTTTTATTTTATTTTTTAATATATATTAAAATAATATTTTTATTTATTTTTTAACATTATTATATTAAAAATATATTATTTTAAATTAAAAACATTTAAAATCTCCATGGTTGGACCGCAATGCAAATGATCCTTTAATTAATGAATTAATTTAAAAAACTCAAAATCTAAAATTTAACCCGAGTTAAGTTTTTAATTAAATTAGATTATGTATTCTAATTGATTTATTTAAATTTTCAGTGATTTAATTCCAATTCAACATGATTAATTTATTGTTAAATTAAGATAAAAATAATGTTATTTTAATAAAAATATAAAAATACTGATTCCATAACTTATTTATTGACTCAACAAACCAACAACCCATATTTTCTTTCCAAGTCAATCCAAGGATCAAATAAGGAGTTCCAGTTTTTTTTCCCCCTCCCGGAAACATTGTTTTTCCCTTGCATATTGCGGTAAAAAGATGGTCATTTTTACGTTCTCGAATACGAGCAAAATTACTACCAAGATGGATTTGGGGTTAGCTCCAGTGACTCCTATTAGGGCTCAAAGCCCGCGCTAGAAAAATGACCCATACGCATGCAGGCTTTTTAGCTCCAGTGACTCCTATTAGGGCTCAAAGCCCGCACTAGAAAAATGACCCATACGCATGCAGGCTTTTTTTTCTTTTTTTTTGATAATCGCGATAATCGCGGGTATCCAAACTAGTCTACACATAACCTCGATTAATTCCTCGAAGTCATGAAGTTAATAACTATGTAAGTCTCTAGTGGTTCTAAAGTTTGCGAGACTCGAACTGGTGATTTCTGTTGAGCAAACTCGAGGCCTGACCAGCTGAGTTAGACCTCTCAGGATTACATGTAGATATATTTTAATTGCATCTTTCTTTGCTTGCTTATGCCTCTCAAAATTATTTTTGAAAAAAAACTATTTTTTTATTTTTTTCTGTATTTCAAATTAATATTTTTTGGTGTTTTCAAATTATTTTGATGTGCTGATATCAAAAATAATTTTTAAAAAATAATCACTACCATACTTCCAAACACTCCACCCTCACAAGAGATGAAAGTTGAGATTTGAGTATATATCAAGTGCCTGCAACAGTTAATATAACAACACGATCGTGTAGCAGATAGTTTATGTAATATTGATATTTCCAAAAACACAAGGATGATGATTTCATGTGAATCTTTCACAGTCCAAGAACATCCATTTTGCCTCTGCTGTTTGTGTTCGAGACTGTTGGGAACATGAATCATGTATAGATGTAAGGTTAACACGGACTACTTTTATTTGCTAAAATGTGCTTTATGATTTGTTTTGGACAGGCTTCTGGGGTTAAGATTAGTGATGTGATTTACCGAGACATACAGGGAACATCAGCAACACAGGTTGCAGTGAGATTTGACTGCAGTAAAAAGTTCCCATGCACTGGGATCAAAATGGAGGATGTGAAGCTCACTTACAAGAATCAACCAGCTGGCGCATCTTGTAACAATGCTGATGGAACAACTTCAGGTGTCATCCAGCCTAACAGTTGCCTTTAGTAAAATAGTAGTAGAAAAAACAAATTAAAAACTGACTGTGATGCTGCTGCATGATTATGTCATGCAAACTATTAGTTTACTACTCGGCCTGTGGTGTTTCTTGGAGCCCGGCCTTGATGATTATATATGGTGGGAAAAGATTGTTCAAGTTTGTAATTCGTAAAGACCCTTCTCTCGGTTCTTATTTACGATAAATCAAATCCAGTAGGTCGAACTAGTAACCTAAAATTTGATCCGGATTGGGTTTCATTTTGAGCTGTTTTTACATGCATGCTGCATTCGACTTAACTGTTAGTATGGACATGAACTCTCCAGCCTTGCGATTGGCAACCAATAGTCAAGCAAGATGTGATTAATCTGTGAGAGTGAGAACTGCCTCCAAGCAGATAGCTGATGAGACCAATCAGAATTCCATAAATCTTTACTCCAATTTTGCTTCTTGTTCAACTCTCGCAAGGACAAATTCAGTTGAGAAGTGCAACAAGGCTAGGTTCCTCGACTAGGATTCGAGCCATGGGTGATGACGTCAGACTAAATACACTTGTCACTTGAACTACGGCTCGGCCCTCAAGGTTAAGTGTGTCTGGGAACGCAGTTGAAACCACGTTCCTATAAAATTTAAATTTTTTTTGTTAAAATTTAATATAATTTGTACGTTTTGGATCGTTTTGATGTGCTAATGTTAAAAATAATTTTTAAAAAATAAAAAAAAAATTATTTAAAAAATAATCGCTACCACACTACCAGTCATGCTGATAAAATTCATACTTGCGATAGTGCGATTTTGCTACATTTCGTCTTTGTTACAGTAAAGCCTTAAAATGTGTGACTGCATTGCTAGAAGGTGAATATGGTGCGCTCTATGCTGACCTAGAGGAACCCGAAGCTGACTGCAGAATTTCCCCACTACATGATGCTGCTGCCCCTGGTTTTGTACTTGTGTTGAAGTGGTTTGAGTTATTGCTTTGCCACAAAGCTACGAACGGACTTGAGAATCTAGTATTCAGAATTACCATATCATAATATGCTTCCTCTTGATTGATTATGCCTTCTACTGCATATGGTATGATGGTCGCCATTGTTTATTTATTTATTCATCATCGGAATATTGGGACTTTTGGCATTGAGATTTGGTAGAATCTGACCCGTGTCACTAGTTACGATGCCAATTGACTTGCTAGTAAGTTTCCTTAGAAGTAAGCAACAACACAGTGCTTAAACAATAGCTGGTGGTCAAAAGCAATACACCGTTGGATATGCAATCGGCATCCAATTGTCAACCATTTTTCACTGAAGTTAACGTAGCATTTTCTGCAACAGGGATTGATTCAGACTGGTGAATTTAGTTACAATCATAGGCACTAGACATTGCATATTTATAAGACAACTATCTGATCCAGCACAAAATCCACGAAAATCTGCCCCCTTGCACCCTGCTGCAGGTTTTCTCAAACTGTGCAGTGCATTTGCTGGTTTGTGTCATTTTTTTACTGCCAGATTGCATGGTTGTGATAAACAATATATACAAGCACAATCTTTTGCTCTTCTGCAGGAATAAGCACTGTCCCTCGCTCCCAGCATAAAACACTTGATGAAAGAATGTTAGGAATACTTGACCATTGTGTACCAAAACTCAGAAGATGAAGCGGGGCATGTCAGGCTGAAAGAAGCTAGAAAAATATATTTGCCATTCTTTTAAAAAATCTTAGGACACTCGGACATTGAAAATTACAAATGGAAATTTCTAGCTGACTTTTCACAGAATAGATACAAGAACAAACTCATGATGATGAGAAGCAAACTCACAGCAGTAACCGTGACAAACAGCTGCTTCTTAAGAGGTGAAAGAGTAAATTATGAGCTCAAACCAGAAATGCATTGTATCTACAAAACATCAATACTGTCGTTTCATTTGCTAGAATGGGGCTGATGTCGTTCTGCGAAGCTGATACTTGGGTTCAGGGAGAGGGATACACGGCAACATATTCTCAAGCTCCTGCAAATTAAAGGACAACAAATCAAAAAAGTAATTAACGATAAGAAAGAGAAGAAAATGAATTCAATCAACAAATGTTTCACATCCAGTGACAAGAGATGATATTCTTGTACTCAATGAAGTGACTGTGTACATACAAAGTGATGCCAACAATACATAATTATAACCGCAAGAAAACGAAGCATAACCTTTTGCTCCACAACAACATCAACATAAACAAGAAGCTCATTCATCAAGAATCCCTTTATTTTATTCTACTTGAATCTAAAGTTTTAGAAAGTAACTAATACTCATCATCCCTCTAACATGAAACTAGTTAGATTGATCTTCATTTCTCAATCACATATAGCTATCCGACAATTTATAACTGATTTACAATTTATCAAACTGATTTAAGTTCCATTTGCATGTCTGTGATTCAATTAAACCTTTTGTCTTGGCCTCTATTTGGCATTGCGGTCCAACCAAGCTTTTGAAATTTTTTTAGCTTCAAATTAATTTTGTGTTTTCGGATTATTTTAATGTACTAATGTAAGAAATAATTTTTTAAAAAAATATATTATTTTGATGTATTTTCAAATAAAAAAACACTATGAAAAACAACTTCTACCATGCTCCCAAACAGATCATTGATTACAAAGCAAGTATGAACATCATTCATTCAAATCAAGGGGGAGGAGGAAGGAGTAAAAGACACTAATACAGACACACATGTTATCAATATATCCAATAGAAAGGTTGCATCGGAAGGGTAAATGAAAGAAATCCTCACCCTTAGTTTCCTCAGCCTTCCATTTTCCTCTTCCAGCCGAGAAACTTTGTTCTCCAGCTCGTTTGTGTAAGCCTGCTTCCGTTCCCGTGAACGGGCAGCAGATTCACGGTTCTTTATCATCCTCTTCTGCCTCCTCTCAACTGTTTTCTCAAACATATTTGGCACGCCTCTTTTTCTTGCTGGTGACTGTGTATCTGATAAAGTCCCCATCAAGGGTGGAGGTAACGGCACCTGGTTTTCGGGGTATGAAACATCCATCATAGAACCAGCACCCATTTGGAGTGGCTGTGGCATAGGCTGGCCTGGCATATAAACCCCCATCATGCTTTGTTGTGGATGTTGATACTGTAGTTGTGGTGGGTATTGCACCCATTGACTTTGTTGCAGAAACTGTTGTGCTGCATTTATATCACCCAAAACAGCAGAACCATCATCTTTCTTGTCCACGGATGCTTCAGCTACAACTCCTGCTTTTACCAAGAAATCCTCCAACGTCATCTCTCCAAAAGTAGGCTGCCGCTCCTTAGACTTCATCTCCTCATCACGTTTGCTTTGTTGGATGTCTTTCCAAACCTCATCAACTGTCTTCTTGCTCAGAGCACTAGTTAATGATAGGCTTGCCTGGCGTTGCAGAGCAGTTTGATTGGCGAATGGTGTGCCCTCCACTTCCAAAGCCGTAGTCTGGGCAGCCTCCACTGTCCACACGTTTTTTAGAAGTTCATCAAGATTCATGCTGCTTAGGGGTTTCCCCAAGTCACCCAACTGATTTTGAACCTCGTCAAGAGTAAGACTGTACATTGAGTTTTGCCGCACCAATGGCTGGAACTGAGATTGCATATGATGACTCCTGCCATCACCTTGAGATCCCATTGTCTGCGTCCCCATTCAACAACCTTCACCTAAACATTCAAAATCTAAAACTAAAAACCCTTAACACAAAAAACTCTCTAAACCCTAAGCTTGTCTATGAACCACACTGATCCAATCTTCAAACTCACCCCACAATCAGAACCTGGAAAGCAGAGTCAACAATTTAGAAATACAGCATAAGATTATCAGATTACACTCTCCAAACTGCCAAAGAAACTCTGATTTGAAGAAATTATGAATAGAGTTTCAAGGTTTTTATATATACTATGCAAGACCAGAACTAAAACATCCAAAAATAATTATCTCAAAAAACCAAACCAATGGACCTCCATTCAGCATGGTTAACAAAATCAAAGTAATTGAGTACATAAGCAAGATGCAAAAAAACCCCACAAACAAAGATGAAGTATAAATCCCTTGATTAGGAGAACAATTTTTTTTTTAAAAAAATTGAGCTAGGAAAACACATACTACTACTAGAAGAGAAAATAACAAGATTCACCTCAAACCATTACCATAGTTAAAAACTAAAAACCCATGAACCCTACCAAATAAATTTGAGCAGCCAACCCACTAGAATCCAAAATGCACTGAAATGAGCTAGTCAAAATATGTATCACTGTGTCTAACACAGCACTTTGAAACCAATAAAGTGATCAAAGCCAAGTGAAACAACATACAAACAGAGAGTTATAGAGCTATAATCTTTTACATGCAAATGCAAAAGCTCAAAGCTTTAGCCTTCATTGACCAAAAACCTTAAAACCCAAATCCCAAATAACAAAATAATCCACATAATCACAACTTTTCAATAACCCCGGATTACTAGGTTTAAAACTTTTGCATGAAACATAATCCAATTCTCGAAAAAAAAAAACAATCTTTGAAATATTTACATAAAGTATGAAATCAAAGTCCTCTTAAACCAGACAAAGAAACAAGAAAAAATCCCACAAATGCAAGTGAAAAACAACTACTTTGAAATGATAAGTGCTATAAAAGCACGGGTTTTTCATTTTTTGTGTTATATATCAACAAAGTGAAGTAAAGAAAATGAAAGCAACAAAAGGGACTTACTTTGTGATCCAAGAAACAGTGAAGTGATATCAAAGAAAGGAATTTTTGTTGCTGTTGTTGATTTCAGATAAAAATATTATTATGCATTCACGTTTAGAGAGAGAAAGGGGAGAGGGTACTCAAATACCTTAAAATGTCCAAAATTAAAACTAAAGTGTTGATTAAGTGGTCCAATTTTTAGTTTTTTTTAGTATATGGAAATCAGTAACCTGGGGGAGACCTCATGTGATTATCATGGGAAATCCCACTTATTTGCTTCTATAAGACAAGTGGCACTTTTTGGTTTATGATGAATTTAATGATTTTAACATGAATAATATACTTTTTAATTAAAGAGAAAAAAATAATTTTGATGTGCATTCCATGAATACCATTCACTTGTCTAATAAAATAATTTCATACATAAGTAACATCTTACATATCATCAATTTCAGGATAAGTAATTCTATATATAATTTTTGAAAGTGTTATGAAACACAGATTTTCAAAGAAAAATGATTAATAATTACTATGCATGTTTTAATATAAATGAGTTTAAATTTAAAAGATTTTCTAACAATCTATATTAAATAGAAAGTCATGTGAATTCCACTAATATTGCTAGAAAACTCCTTTATTTTGAAAAATATTTCTCTTTCATTAATGGGTTATAAATACTATTATTGTTAAATTTAGCACGGTTTTTCAAGATAATTTAATCACTTATAGAATTGATATCTAGTTCAAATTAAATTTTAAATTAAACTTGATATAAATTAACTCAATTAAACTCGGTTCACCTGGTGGAGTAATTTACGATCATGTAAAAATTTTATTTGACTTTTTTTAATTTGTTTTAAGATAATATCATTTTATTTTATTTTATTTAAATATTAAAACGATGTCATTTTATATTAACCTAGATTAACCGTTGATTATGTTAATTGAGCTTTGAACTTGATCCTAAGTCAAGTTAGATTTAATTGATGTTTGAAAGTATAATAATAATTACTTTTTAAAATATGATAGCATTTAAATGTAACATAGAGAAAGAAGAGCTCATGAAGAAACAAAAGGTAAGACCTTAGAGGAAAATAACCTAAAAAATAATAATAAAAAAAAATACTAAGGCAGGCTTTTCATGGACCCAAAAACACTCCAAACCGAAGTGTTTTGTCCTCTACTGTAAAGTCTGGAAGTTTTTGGATCATAATAATATTCTCTCCGCGCTCTCTCGCTGCGGTTTTTCTAAGACAATTTAACCCTCTGTGGGCACGTGGCACTCTAATATCTACATGTAAAAAATTCAAACAAGTCCCCCAACTCTATAGAGGTTCTCCATTGAGTTTCCTACCATATATATATATATATATTTTTTGTCTCAATCTGGTTTCAGTGTTAATGAAATTTCCAATTGAATCCCATCACCCATGTTTGTTAACGGATTCCGTCCTCACACACACTTAAGCTCAAAAACTATGTTATTTTTGTAGATGATTTATTGATATTTTTGTTACGAAATTGTGAAAAGTTTAGATGCACAACTCGTTCGAGAATTATTGAAACTTTAGAGACTTGATCGAGACAAAAAGTTGATCATGATGTTAGCTGAAATTTGTTGTGCAGTTTCTTGTTTATTTGAGCTTGTATTTGGAAGTATAGTTATTATTGTTTTTTTAAAATGTTTTTTATTTAAAAAAACATATTAATAATATTTTTTATTTAAAAAAATTATTTTAATGATCAGCACATCAAAATAATTTTTAAACATTAAAAACATATTAATTATAAAAAAAAATTATTTTTTTTCAAAAACACTTTTAAAAACACTTCCAAGTTCTCTACTTCAAGGTGTTTTGTCTGTGCCATGCGTGGCACTGTGTAGTGAATTATCCCTCTTGTTGTATTTGTATTTAGTGTAATTTTGGCATCAGTTATGGTATTAAAATATAAGTTTTTTTAAAAATAAAAAATTATAGTTTTTTTAAAAATAAAAAAATATAATTTTTTTATAATCAATATTTCGAATTTTAAAAGGATACATGTAAAACCTTGATTAATTAAATATTTTTAAAATTATATTTGGAATAAAACATATTTTCAGCTACACCTCAACACACTACCACGGGGACCCTTTTTTTTCTTCAAAGAAAGCAGTGTTTTCCCTTGCAAGCTGCGATAAAGATATGGCTAATACTCATTTTGCCTTCTAAGAACTTGGACAAAACAAAAATCATATAATCTTGATAGAGCTCTGATTTTATAAGCAAAAGACAGTGACCATGGAGTTGCATCAGTAACATCATCTGATATATCAGTTGTCATCTCCTTTTTGAAAAGCAATTTGAGGTATGGAAGAACATTGGGAGCACAGGCAAATCTGCTATGTTGATACTCACAAGGTCAAAAGCAATGCAAGTTTACTGAATGCTTATCTCATCAAGTGATGGGATTTTGGGGTATCTTAGGCTGAAGTGAGTGAGAATAAGGCGGTATGCATCAGCAGAATCTCCCGCTCCTATGGCCTCCTTAGTTGTGCTGTCGTTTCTTGCTACAGCCTCCCTTAGCATCCCATCCTCAAAAGTTGCCTGGAAATCAAAATCAATCCTGTTAATTAATCATGCAGTGTTTCTGACTTTCTTTACCAAGTCTGTGAGCTGCAATTGAAGTTTAGCAAACACGAGGAAAAATTATCACTATGAGCGTCAAAACGATCCGAATAAGTACATGAGCTAACACTAAAAGTTCTAAAATAGAAGATCACAGACGTGGTGGGTCTGATCCTCATGCAATCTCCTTAAGCTGAATAGCTACCTAATACACCAAGAACGCAATTAACCGAAAGCTGAAAAGGAGACACAAAGGTCTCATGGTCTTATTTTCTTCATTTGTAAGATAAAAAAGGATTTTGAAAGGCAACCAATTATATGTCACCACAATCACATGGAAAGCATGCTAAAATTTAAGCCATAAAGAACCCTGGCTTATTATGTGTTCATTCGTAAATTATGGGGCCATAGGTATTTGCCTCGTGTGCAAGAATTGTTGCTCCATGAACTGCTTCTATCAGCTCCAGGCATGGCCTAATGTCACCAGAGTACACAAGCTTCCATCCTGGTATCGCCTTTTCAGCACTGTTGTTTCTCTCTCTGCTTTCAAGACAATATCAAATGCCTCAGGACAGTGCACAACTGGAGAACTGATTAGTTTCTCCAGCCCTGCTTCACCGAGAACTTTCTTCAAGCTCTTCAGTAAAGAATAAGCCACAACATTGCCAACAGGCTCGTTCAGTTTCTATCTTTTTGAGCAGCCCTGAGAAAAGCTTTCTTCAGAAAATGAAGTCAACCCGGAATTATTTGTAGCTTTATTGTTCATGTCCTCGGTATCACCCTCAAAAGAATTCCATGAAGCAACCATGGTGTCTCTACAGTCAAGGAACTGCATAGTTAGATCTTCAAGTCTTTGATATTCATCAAGAAATCGCTTAAGCTGCATTGGCCCTATAACCAGTATTGGTTCAAGTGGAACTCCCCTTGACAAATCTTGCTAAGGAGCAAGTATTCTGACTAACCCAGCATGATGATCAGCTTGGATATGAGAGATCCAAACACATGTCATATTTCTCACAGCATTGTCAGCACCCTCCTTCCCATATCTGTACTCAAAAGACAACAATCATAATGTTAGAGGAATAAAAATTGGCTTATCACAACGATACAAGCTGTATTTACTAGAATTTATGACACTGCCTTCTTTTCAGTTGTGCTATGTGCCTTCCCCACAATCTACCAGTGATCTCCCTTCAAGAAATGATTTAAATAGATGGAACTAACATTTCAATGCTTAGAAGGTTGGGATGAACCAGTTCCTAGAAGAAAAATCTATAAGTCATCTCTCTGTACATTTTCCAAACATGTAGGGAGAGTGTTCCCATCAAATGTTTGGACTTCGAACCCAACTTTAGCATCTTGAATGAAAGTTGTATCCTCTTTTGTTTCTCAAGGCTTTTTCCAGAACTTGTTGACATGCTGGGCAGCATCTGCAATCTCAGGAATATCTATGAGCAACTCATTGATGACATCTGAAGGGGCTATGAGACTTGGAACATTGGATTTGTCCAATCCAAGATGAGCATGAGAACTTAAATTGAACTATGAAAATATGTTAGCAAGAAACACTGTTATTAAAAGGAAGGACCCAAGGACTCTATTGTATAAGTTGAAAATCTATTTTGTTGCATTAATGAAGAAATAATTGTAGTTAATACCCTAGCTACAGAACAAAGAAATAAACCTGAAAAGTTGGACGAGACAGGTTCACAAAGCTGTTTTTTTCAGAGAAGCGCTTCATAGTACACACAGGAAAAGAAAAGCTGGAAGTACTATATTGCTTGGTTTTATACACTCTCTAAACTCATGGCTCTCGTGTCAAGTGAATTTTGTTTAGCATTTTCAGAAATTGTTATTGCAGGGAAATCTTAAGACATGGTTTAAAAAAGAAGGCACTTATTGGACAAAGATAATAGATAAACTTAAGCTGGAAAAGTAAGGTGGAAAGGTAAAGGTTTTTATACCTTCAGGAGATATTCAGCAAATATGCTTTGAGAAAGCTTTGAAACAGGACCCTGTATAACAAAGGAAATTGATTTCTTGGTCAGCCCCAATTTTTTTTAAGAATGACAACAAACTCCTGAGAGTCCCAAAACCTTTCTCTAAGAGTGAGAGAAAAACTCACTTGAAGCAGGAGAGGGCTGCATTTCATTATTATGGTAATGAAGGGGCAAACAAGCAGGAGTTGGAAAAAACTGTGGACACAAATAATTAAGTTGTGCAGCAATTCTTGCATTAGATTTTAGGATTGGAATTTCCTGCAAATAACAAGTGTACCCAAAAGCAATCACCAAACAGTCTAGGGGCATGGAAAAACCTTTCAAAGAAGTGTCAAGGAAGGTACTCACATTGCATGGCCAGCCATGACATGCTGAGCTGAATATAATTTCTGAATCCATTTATCATAACTGGGACTGCTTACAACAGAAGCAGGAGTTAAATGAATGATACAATTTACAACCTTTGTGCTCAGTGGTGGATTACCAGATAAGTTTGAATAATAACCATTAAGAGACTCCGAGGATAATAGAACTCGTGCATGAGATTCTGTTGTGCAGTCAACAATAAAAACAATAGGACCAGGAATTGAAGGACCAAATACATCACTTGGGTGTACCCAAACAATGAGACAACAAATCCATATGTTAAATCATAACATGTAGCAAATTTCATGCATAGAAAAACATATAAGAGGACCTTAATGTTTTTTCTTGTAATGCAGTGGTGTGCTGTCGCAAGTCATGAAAAACAAAACCTAGACACTTAAAAATATATGTAGTAGTACGAGTAAGGATCATTCCCACATAAATTATCTAGCCTAGTTTTGTGCTACATGAACAAAGATGGGGGCTTTGAGTATAACAAAAATAATTTTAAGAAAAACAAGAAACAACTCAAATTAAAATATCAAAATCAATCAAAAAAACAAACCTTGGTCCAAGTCAACATCCATCATCGAGTCTTTTACAGCTGATCATCGATGCAAATATATATCATACTTTTTTTATATTCTTCATTGGAGCTATTTTCCTATCTCTCCTTAGTTGCAGTTAATATGAAAACAAACAATCTAATTAACCCTAACTACTAAACAACTCAAGACAAGCACTAAAAAATTAATCTAGTAGCAGCCATAAGAATTAAAGAGATTAATAAAGCTAAACAATATAAGCACAAATAGTTGCATTTAAATTAGTCAAATACTCTCCTAAGACTTACTAATTTCTGAAGTAGCAAATCATTAAACCTTAGTTGCTTCACAAATTAGAGAGATCAAACAATTATGGATTTTATATCTAACTTAGCAATAGATTGCAACAAATAATAAACGAGCAGGCCTTCAATTAATTAAATGAGACAATCATGAAAATAGACACCAAAGAACATTTAATATTCAAAGCACCTGATTTGGCTCAATAATTTGTATCTCTCAAAACATGAAAGTTGCCGAGCTTTTTCTTAGGGTTCCATAGCATTTTGAATCATCTCAATCAAAACTTGTGTGAGAGAGTTATGCCCGGATTACGAAGGAGTGATGAAATTGTCTAAAATCGTCGAATTAACTTTGTTTTGCCCTTAACACTTCTATTTACATCCTGAATCGAAATATAAAAATAATGAATATATTTAGGCATCAAATAGGTATAAAGCACTAAACATTACGGGAGGAAAATATGACATTTTGCATTCTCATTATGCTGATTTTGAACTCACCATAATATCTAACAAATCTGACTTAACAGAGTCTCCACGTTGCAGTATTCTATACTTTTCCTTGACTGTGAGACCAAGAGCATCAGCTTTTTCTTTGTTGAAATTTCCCCTAATTTCATGCAATTCACAAACATATATTACAGATATCTCAGAAGGCTTTACATGTGATCCTTCCAAAAGATGTGGTCGCAAGAGAATTGCTGTATTTTGACAGCCTTATTGTCAACAAGAACATGGTGGTCATCAGAGATGAGTTTGGTGTGAACAATGGCAGCATGTGGGATGAAAGACTTCATCGCTTCCATCAACAACTTAAGATCTGAAGAACCCCACAGATTGACCTTGGAAACAAAATAAACTACGATTACGATCAACTTCCTCTACAATTCGCAATTCATTAGAGAACAAACTATGGCAAAGAAGGCAGGTATATGTAAAGAGAATTTGATGATACTTGCAGACATTCCTACTCCCATGCCAGCCAAAGTCAGAAGCAAGCCCATGGGATAGGATAAAATCTTAGTAATTAAGCCGCTTTTATGCAACAACCATTGCTTGAACACCCTAATATTAATGAATAAGACTTCTTCTCAATAATCATATTGAACTACTACTTTCTTGTTTGTCAAGACTTGCAATTAGAAGAGAATTTAAGCCTATAACACAATATATAGCTTATCTACCAAAAGTGTTAAAAACATAAACCTGGAAGTCCACCTGTTGTCTCCGGGCAGCCACGAGAGAGATACATAATCAATTTAAATTTAAATCCACAACATCAATAATCCCACCAAAACCAAAGCAATGGAATTTCACCATATTCACACCAAAACCGAACATTCTTAAATACTACAAACATTTGATAGCTTAATTTTATGCTCGGCACAAAATCTTTGCAATCCCTGCAAACCCCGACATCACAATCATTGAAAGCAACATCACACCTTCAAAAAGTCGCTCTCTTTAACATCAAATTACAGCACCAGCCCATTAACGATTACCACTCTATCATTAAATATAAACCTTCGGTTGTCAAGAAAGAGCAAAACTGAAGGCAATGTATCATGAGGATCCATTCCAGTCCCCAAAATCCAATCAAGAAAAAAAAAAAAAACACTTTGATCACAAAAAAAACTTATATTCCTCCGTAAAAGAGAACCTTTGAAAACAAAAGGAAAAAGATAAAATACCTAAACATAAGCCGTGGTGTTGACTGCATCACCATTGCCATTGTTTTGCCTCAACTTCTTCTTCTTGGGCTCATGGCTGCTCTCACTTCCCTCAGCTCTGGACTGGATAAACTTGGAAGTTTTAGCAACGTTTTCCATGGGAAAAGAGACACCCTTTTGGCCTCTCTGTCTCTCTCTGACTCTGCTTTTGCTCTTCGTTTTAAGGCTTTGCAGTTCGGCTGTTGAGCAAGAAAATAACAGAGGGTTGAAAAGGAGATGAATGAAACTAGATATGTTGTCTGCGGGTCGTAGCGGGCCAAGCTAATTTTTTTTTTTATGTAAAAATATTATACGTAAAAAATAAATCAAGTTTCAAGTAATTGGTTAAAATAATAATAAAAAATAAACCCAAGTTTATTTGAATTATTAAACAATTCAAAGCTGCCCTAACTAAAGAAAAATCAGAAAAAAAAACTTTAAAAATAATCAAATTTTTTTAAAAAAAACCAAGAAAACTTAGATAAACTCCTAAACTTAATATAATCTAAAAATCTAACAACTTCTAGAATCATGAATTTAAATTCAATTAAGAAACTAAAAAATCCATTGAAAATGAAATCTAAAAACAAATTATCCCAAACAAATAAAAATATAATTAAAAGAATTAAAATCAAGTTTTAAAAAATTAAAAATATCATATGGTGATAAAATTAAAAATTATTTGTAATATAATAAATTATTTATAAATTAAAAAAAACATGGGATGAAAGAGAAAAAAATTAGTAAGGGCTAATCATGAATTTAAATTCAATCAACAAACTAAAAAACCTATTGAAAATGAAATTTAAAACAAATTATCCCAAACAAATAAAAATATAATTAAAATAATTAAGATCAAGTTTAAAAAATTAAAAATATCATATTGTGGTGAAATTGAAAATCATTTGTAATATAATAAATTATTTATAAATTAAAAAAAGATATGGGATGAAAAAAAAAATTATTAATGGCTAACTCAATAGAATCAAACTAAAAAAAAAATAAAAAAACAAAATTTTAAAAAGATAATCAAACAAAAAAAGGACAAAACAAAAGTAAAAAAAATGATAAAAAATAAGAAAATATCAATTAAAAAAAACCAAGGTAAACCGACAAATCTTTCAAATCTAATTTAATCTCTAAAAATTATATCCCGTGAAGTTTTTTATTCAAATTCAATTAAAAAGTATAATTTTTAATTAATTTAATTTTAAAAAATGAGATCGGTATAATAAATAAAGTATGATGAAATTATAACTAAGCTCCTTAAATCCAGATTAAAAAATTTAAATGATAAGAGTAATGTAGTAATTCTATTATTTTATCAAATATGAAAATAAAAAACGTCATTGTACACAAGATATTAGGTTATTTTATTCCAGAGTTACATTAATAAATTTAGTATGCATTTAAACACATAATTATCATAATAACCCCCTAGAGATATTTATGTCACGGTCAAAAAACTATCTTACTTCCAAAGCAAAAGCAAAAAATAAAATGACTAAACGGCAATAAAATAATTACAAATTTATTATATATATCATAGGACACAATAATATCAGCAGGAGGATTAGTTCATTGGATAACTAGGGGAGGCAATGAATATCATGCCATGTCCAAACTCGATATAATTATTAAAACTTGACTTAATTATTTTTAATAACTCAACTTGAACTCACCTGTTTTATCTAAATCCAAATTTAAATATTATAATTTAAAATTATTTAATATATAATTAATTTAATATAAATATAATATTTTTAAAATTTTAAGTTATGTTTTTATTTTGAATCAAGTTCAGGTCAGGTTTTAAGTTTAAATTGAGTTTGAATTGAGAAAACGAGTATTCATACCCAACCCAAAATTTCTTATTTATTAAGATTAATTTAGGACGGTATACGTGGGTCGGTTGAAATTGACTTTCCTACATGAAACATGGCTGTTATAACGGACAAGTCGTTGAGTAACCCCGTTTATACGACACACCGTCGCTTGATTTACTGTATATGAAAACAACGTCGTTTCACGCGAGCCTTTCGGCCAACAAAAATAAATCCCCAGCTGAAGAGGTTGCGGTTTGTTTCTATTTCAATTTAACATCCCTCCAAAATCTCTCTCCCTCTCCCTCTCTCGTGCAGTTCGTACAATTCACAATTCGATCCAATTAGTTTTTCTTTCTTCAACTCTCTTCGATTCTAATTACTTCAAAATGTCGGCTTCAACGGTGTCGATCACGGCGAATCCAGCGTCGGCAAGGCGGAGACCGGTGGTGGTTTCCGACAAGAAATCACCAAGCAACAACATCGAATTAGTAGTGCCGCATGAACAACAAATCAACGGTGGCGGCGGCGGAAAAGCCAATGTCACCGCCGCTGCGAGTAGGGATCTAAGTCATCACTCGATTCTGGAGAGGACTGTGAAAGATCTTCAAGTGAAGAAGACGAGTTCGACAATTTCGCCGCGGAGGGCGAGGAAGGTGGAGAAACCGCGGTGGATGAAGGTGGTGAGTGTGTTTACTAAGAATTTTGTGCTTTTGCTTGTTTTGGCAGGGTTAGTGCAGATGGTTAGGAAATTGGCTGTGAAATCAGGGGGTATTGAAAGTGCTAGTGTGGGGACACAAATGGGGTTATCTGAATTTGATGGGAGGATAGCGGAAATGGAGTCAATGGTGAAAACCGCGGTGAAAATGATCCAGGTTCAAGTGGAAGTTATTGATAAGAAGATCGCGAGTGAAGTCGGTGGGTTAAGGAGGGAAATAAGTAAGAAGATTGATGATAAAGGTGTGTTCTTGGAGAAGGAGTTGAGGAAATTAGTGGAGAGAAGTGAAGGGTTGGAAAAGAAAATTGGAGAGTTGAAAGCTGGTGATTGGTTGTCGAAGGAGGATTTTGAGAAGTTCTATGAGCAGTTTAAGAAGGCTAAGGGTGGGGAATTTGATGGGAGTGATGTGAGTTTGGATGATATAATGGTGTATGCGAGGGAGATAGTGCAGAAAGAGATTGAGAAGCATGCGGCTGATGGGCTTGGGAGGGTGGACTATGCGCTGGCAAGTAGTGGTGGAATGGTTGTGAAGCATTCTGATCCCTATATGGCTGGGAGAGGGGTTAACTGGTTCTTGAAGGGCAGAGGAGTTCATCCAAATGCTGATGAGATGCTAAAACCAAGTTTTGGGGAGCCTGGGAAGTGCTTTGCTTTGAAGGGAAGTAGTGGGTTTGTCCAGATTAAGCTGCGAGGTGCTATTGTTCCTGAAGCTGTTACGCTGGAACACGTTGCTAAGGTACTATCTTCATTTCAGTCTGTGCTTATTCACATTGCATAGTTAATTAGTATGGTGTTTAAGCTGTGAAGGTGACTTTTCGTTCATTTTATTTACTTTTGTCTAAGTTTAGTGTTTTTAAAATTTCCATGATTTCAAATTTAGTAGTTAGCTTAAGCTGTGAAGATGACTTTTCGTTCATTTTATGTACTTTGTCAAAGTTTAGTGTTCTTAAAACTTCCATGATTTCAAATTTATTAGTAAGCTGAATTAGTGTTGTACAAATATTCCAAAAGACATGGCCCTTACCTATACATCTTTAGGGTTTCAATCCTATAACCTCAAATGTGATGCTGCAATAGTTATATAGTTCCCATACCGTGTGAAAATATTTCTTGGATGCTTTTTCTTAGTGACTTTGGGCAAGACTCTGGGATTACAATTACAAGATAAGGATGATTAGGTGAATGACGATCCTTTTGGAAAGTGAAGATTGAATGACAGGGAGTATTCTGTATCGATTTGATTTCTCAGTGTCAACTGAAGATGATCAACTGAGAGGTTGGAGAAAGAAGTGTTACGTGGTTGTTAAAACCAAGGGAGAATGAATAATAGAAAAGAATGATCACAAGCAAGTTATCATAACAAATTTGGTCTAGGTATCTTCATCCATCCAATTCAAATTCCAATAAAACTACTACTGTGCTAAGTGAAGAACAATCTTGTTGTGTGTTAACTGTTTAGAAATCAAACATTGTTGTCCTGGAATGATACTAAGCTAATTCTCCTCATGCATCTTCTTATTTCTGCATCAAAAAATCTCCAATACGATACTCTTGTCACCAAAGCCCCCACTCTAGCCACTTTAACCTGTTGAGTTTTGATCTGTGCAAGCTTTTCCATTAGCCTCTTTTATGCATACAAAATCTATTATGTCCTTCACTTATAAGAAACTTGGAGGCACCTCTTTGAAAGAGCCTCCTCGTGTAACCTCCCAGCAGTGGCTATACATAGAGCATTTATGCTTTGTATTGAAAATGAAATTGGGACCGAAATTTTTGTGGATTTGGCAATTTTTGCTTTGTAAGATTCTGTTGAAATTTTGGTGAGCAATGCATGTTATCCTTAGTTCTGATGTCTTTCGGATTTTATTGGAAAAGGGATAGATGAGTGAAACTTGGTCTCGTGGTGAATACTGGGAGACTTTTATTTGATTTTGGTTTTGGTTTTGTGTTTTGGTCTTTACCTTTTTCAATGTTCTGTTTCTGTTAAATTGGAATTTGACCATTTCCCTCCTTTATGGGAATTTGTTATACACCATTTGGCTGTTTAAATGTGAAACACTTTTCTCGCATGAAACACTTTAAAGTTCTGCAATCCTATTCTCCTTTGTGTATTCCCAGGGGCACCTCAAAGTTTGTTGTGGTAAAAGTTTAGAATTGATGTTATTAGTTCCTAATCAGTGGTATGATGGTGATGTATTTGAAAACTATTAAGTGTGAGAAAACATAGCATGAAGGGCATGTTTGGAGATTAAGGATTTCATACTGCAGTAATGGCAGTATGGGTGGTGATGCTTGTAGTTCCAAGTTGATGATATGTGCTTGTTATGGTTATGGTGGTGATAAATCTGTAAAATTTGTCAGTTAGCACAACAGGGGTTGTCAGTAGAATGTAGTCAAGGCAACAATCCAAACACTCTTTTTCACTAGTAGTAGCATTCTTTATATGTGTTTTTTCTCAATATATCTTGGGTTCCAACTGACTCTTGTTGTTTTTACATGGACAGAGTGTGGCTTATGACAGGTCAACTGCTCCTAAGGACTGCCGGGTGTCTGGGTGGCTGCAGAACCGCGATCTTCATACAGCAGATGGTGAAGAGAAGATGCTTCTTTTAACAGAGTTTACTTATGACCTCGAGAAGAGTAATGCACAGACCTTCAATGTAATGGACAATACAGCCTCTGGACTTGTTGACACAGTGAGACTGGACTTCACATCTAACCATGGAAGCCCCTCACTTACCTGCATTTATCGCTTGAGGGTACATGGTTATGAACCTAATCCTTCTTCAATGACGGCAATGCAGCCTTGATGCATCTGGTCCCTTTGTAACTGTTTATCCTTTTGAAATTCTTTGCTTAGCTTTACGATCAATTATTTTTCTTTGTAGCTTCCAAGTACCTAGACATAGATAATGTGTGTGCTTAGTCTTACCACTGTCGTGTTCCATAGGTCTCTCTACTTGTGTGTTAGCATTGTCCAGTTCTATGTTTCTACCTGTATTAGTATTGTCAAATTGGTCAGCATTTTAAGAACCGTTGATCAAAATGGTGAAAACCCAGAAATTAAACTGAGAGATCTTCAAATCGTAAATGGATGTGTATTTTCTATGAATTTCTTGGATAATCTTGTATGCTAGACATTGAAGGCATCTTTTTCTTCAATTCTAATCATCTTTTTTTTTATATATATATAAGAATGAAGTTGTTTCAAGTGTGTGTTTTTGTTTGTTTGGGTTTTTTTAAAAGTTGGGTTCAAAGTAAAATGTGATCTATGCTAGGCCCTGGCTCGGTGGATCATCAGGCTGGGTTGAGTTTTATACCCATGAGTAATAGGAGGTTAGCCCTTGGGCTTAAATGGGTGCGTTCCATTGCCTAAGTCCAGCTTGCCCCGAATTCTTTTTCATGGCCAATTTATGGAGGAACAGACCATGTCTAGAATGGAACATTTAATCCTTGAATTATTTCTGCCCAAGTAGCCATGCCCCAAATTAATATGGCAATAAAGGATGAAGAATGTATTTCCTAATTAATTTAGCCCGAAATTCTATAAAAGAGGGGCCCTGCAAATGTATTATACCATGAGAATCTTGACACATTCTGACGAAAACAGCACGACCGACACTTCTGTGTGTAGCAGGTAACGTTTGCGTTCCACTATGTATTTGATTAAAAAAAAAAAGACCCCTATTGTGGGTTAACTTGAAGGGAAAAAATGGATTTGGTTGACTCAATTTATATTAATAAAGGTAATATAAGGAGTAAAAACAAGGAGTTATATTTATATTCTGACTTTCATTGTCAGATGCTGTGACTCTCCATGCATGTCTATTAACAGTAATAGACAAGAATGATATATATATATATATATATATATATATATATATATATATATATATATATATATAATGTGCTGAGGACTCTCCAGAATCTCCTCCTCATTCTTAGCCATCCTCCCTTCCATATAGTGGTTCATCCATATTCGGAGGAATGTAATATATTGTATTTATGCTTTGATTCTTTCCTTCTCAATTGTCCAGCTATACATGTATATATTTTCTATATAAATGAAACGTGATCTCCACCACAATATGTGGTGGTTTCTCATAATATTTTCATGATATTATAACCTTAATAATCATGTAATCACGAGTTTGTATTTCATTATTTTTATTTATTTGATAAAATTAAATATAAGATAATATAAGTCGATGCAAGTCTTAAATCCAAAAGACTTTTATTTGAGTGGATGTGTTAGATAATAATATAAATCATATCTTGAAACCTCATCTAATAACTTAAACTTTTGGGTTGAATTGATTTTTTTAACATAATATCAGAGCTATGTAAAACAAGAGTAATTATAGATAAATATCACGTGATAAGTAAAACCCATTTTTGATTTAACAGGAGCTGGACCTTAGATGTCGCAGTGAACAAGTTCTGAAATAGAGGTGGATCTAGCATTATTAGTAGAAAACGAAAGCATATAACTTTTAACAATCTAACATGTATAACGAATAGCAAGATTAGGCAAAATAGAAATAAAAGATAAGTGTTCTTTTTTATTCAAGAAATAAATAATAGAGTGGTTAATATAACCAAGATACAATGATGATGTAAGGACAAATTTACTTAGAACATAAATGAAAGCAACATTGTCCTGCTTTAGTACATAAAAACCGTCATCACATTTTCCTCTTGTCATTACTGTTTTTGTAATCTTATTTTAAATAATAAAAATAGCCAGTAAATATGACCAGAAAAGAAAAGTCTTTAGTCAATTTATTAATGGATAAGAGATTTTTGATGAGGTAAGTACTAATAAAACATCAAGTAATTTTAAATTCGAAGAGAGTTTAAAAATACTTATATGGATGATGGATAGAGAAGCTCCATTTCAAGACAACTCTTCACATTCTTTCAATCCAAGTTACGTATGTGCCCTAACAAAATCTCCTCTTATTTCTTAGTCATCCTCCCTTATAATATAGTGATTGACCTATAATTGTATAAATATAATATATTGTATTTATGTTATGATTCTTTCATTCTCAATTTTATATACATTTTCTATATAAATGAAACATGATCTCCACCTTAATATATGGTGGTTTCTCGTAACATTTTCAAAATGAACTTCATATGAAAAACTGGTTCAAAAATACTAAAAAGGCTCATCTTAAACTTGCATATTTTTTATATGTAAAACAGACTGTATTTAAATTTTTTTTTTTCAAAAGTGATTTTTCGTTGTTGTCCTTTGTTAATGAAATTAACCTGAACAAAGTTGCATGAGATTTGATAAGTATAGGTAATAAGAAAATAATTATTTCATTTTCTCTCCATTCTTTTTTTTTCTTCTTGTATCTATTTCATTTTCATGGAGTGTATGGTAATAGCTAGTCACTTCTTTAAAGTAGAACAGAAGATATAGAGATCGTAAAAACAAATAATACAAGTTTTTTTATATTTTTTCAATCAAACATATCTATGTGTATCTGTCCACTTTGTTCTTCGGGAACATAGTATAAATTTTTTATAAAAAAAAAATTTAAAATGGAAAATCCAAGAACTAATTTATCTTCCCTTGTTTTAATAAGATTGTAATTTTTTTCGTTGATCATAAAATATTCTTGATTGATCAAAGTTTTCTTATACGTTCCGAATATAAGAGAAAATTTAAAATATCTCAGAAAAAAATAAGTATTTTACACAAAACAAAGGAAAGGGAAAATCAAGATACATGGCAGTGAAACAACCCCTCCATAAATATATTATTGTTCAAGGCAAACTAAGCAAGGGCAATAGATTCGATGTGCTTTCCTGGGATGCTCGAACTATACATTTCTTTTGTGCAAGGAGTGTCACTCTCGGCAACATCGAACAAAACAAGACTCTTCGAACTACACAAAACTCATTGAGAAATGGATGAGATTTTTGAAGCACAAAAATAGAAACCCTAAACATGTTGTCTGTGGGAGCAGGGGCTCTCTCTGGCCCTTTGCCTCCGTTGAAACCAACCATTCTTCCTCTATTCCAGGGATCCTGTTCTTTTCCATGTATGCAACTATTGCAGGAATTTGGTGTCTGCATGCTAGCTAGCTAGCTACTTCCTTCACCAAAAAAACAATAGCTACTATTTACAAATCTTCTAAACATTAAACTAGTCTCTTGGACCATGCGCACCTGGGTCCTCACAAGAGATGCCCTCTCTCTATATATGATATATCTTTTATATGTTGGCTATGCTATGATCGGCAATGTATATTCTAGTATTTACGCTCCCTCGTAAGCAGGGTTTTAGGGTTAAAGGCTTTGAATTTGACTAATAGTTCAAGTAGGCTTGGAATTTTGACTCAATCATTACTTCATTTCTCAGATGGATAATTCTCAGCAATGTTATTAAACTCCTGGAGCTGTTTCATTGATCAACTCGAGACCTAGTAACAAACAAGTTAAAAAACAAGTGGGAGTTGATTTAATTAAATTCAGGTTTGATTTTTTTAAAATTAAAACAAACGTAGTTTATTTTGATTTTGATTATCCAAATTAACTCATTTTATTCTTGAACTAGATCACAGAATAGACTGAATTTATTAACTTTGATTCTCGGAGCAATTGCCATGTGATGATTTTCCTTTTTTTTTGTTTTCTTGGCACGTTTATTATCATTTTATTTGAACATCAAGATTAAATTACAGATAACTCACTATGAGCTAGGTCAAAACTTACCGGAAAAAAGACGGGTTTTTCAGAAGCGGCCGGGGGGTTAGCTTACCGAAGATGAGCAGGCGGGAAGGAATGTAGGAGGGAGGGATTCACCTTAACCCATGCATTCAAACACCATCCTCTCGACAAAGAGAAAATGAAGTTCAAGTGGGCCAAAAGTGAGTTTTCTGGAAATCCATGCTGTCTGTAGACTGATAGTCGTCGTAATAGATGGCGAAGACCACTCCCTCCTCTCAACTTTTAAAATGCCAGGAAACCATTACCACCTTTTCCCTATGACTCCTGATTTGCTTTGCAGGCCACATACACGTGGGGGTCCACTTTCCCATTTCCTTTCCAAGAAAACAAACCATCAGAGTCCTTCCTTCGACGAAACAAGTTCTTGAAAGGACATTTAAGATTCGATCCCCACTCTTGACTGTTTCCTTTTGCGCTTTTATTTTCTCGAGAAAACCACAAAATAATTGATCAAATCAATGGCAGAAAGAAACTGAATTGTATTATCAAAAGCCAACTGTTGTTTTATTATTAACCCAGTTTGAACATAAACAATCTATCTAAGATGTAACTCAGGATTTTGATACGCGAAGACAGAACAGTTTACTCACACGAGAAAAAAAAAAGAGAGGATGAAAAACATTTTTTATGATTTCTAAGATGTGATTTGTTTTACTCACAACTGCAACTGAAACACCGTAATTTTTTTTTTTTAAGAAAAGGAGAGAACCCAAGTCAGATCTTTGCACGTACATCAATCATAGAAACAGAGACACACCTTTCGTTAACTTTAATATCACCAGTTGCGTTGGTAAAGAGGGTATTTTTTTATTGCTTGTTACAGATAGACAATAGTCCTTCCTCAGTTCTAGAACAGAATATTCAGGTTCTTTTTCTTTCTTTTCAAGTATTTTTATTTTTCTTTTCCTTGGCTACTTGCATTTTCTTGCGTTGGCTCAGTTTTCTATGTGTTTTCATTGGCTGAGATGCATTTTCTTAGAAAGTTGACTTTTCGAGAAAACCCCATCTGGGCTGTCAACTTTCCTTGATGGGGTTGCAGCCCTTATTTATGTCCTTGATTCTCTCCATCACCTATCTTTTCATGGATGTGATGCTACTGTGATCCTTGTTTTCTGGTAAATGAAGTACATGGCTGAAATTCATTTCTTCTTTTTGACTGTGTTTTGGATCAACTCAACTGGCATTGTTGAACGTTGAATGTTTCTTGGTTGAAAATATGGACACTGGAATTTTTGGTTCCGAACCTTCTTTTGATCATTCTTTCATGATAAGTTCATTGATTGGCATGGTTGATTGTTCATGGATTGATAATCTTTTATTCTTTTTTTTATGGCCTCTTGATTTATTACCTTATTTAATTGCGATATGATTTATGTCCATGTCACTCTTAAACCTTCCCTTCCTTGTTTTTTCCCCAATATTCCTATGGAATTTCCGAGTGATGGACTTTGATGCAATCACTGAATTTTCTCTATTTTTGAAGGTTTTTGATTTGGGGCCATTGCCATTGATGAAAATAGAGCAGTTTCAGACATGACACTGAAGAATCAAAACCAGAACAAGAAGGTAAATCTAGGTTTATTTGTTCGCTTAATCTTCGTCTTTCCTGCTACTCTGTTTCTGCTCTGTTTTCAACCTTTCTTTGATCCATAGTCCTAAGGAACTGCATCACGGGGCTATTGCATTCATTACTGCTTTTGATCACGTAGAATACATTACTTGTTCAGTCTTTCTGTGATCTATTGCATTCATTTACTGCTGTGTTTTTGCAGTCTTTTCTTCGAAGATTTTTCTTGCAGAAGGAGGAAAAGGGGAGGAAGGCAGAGAAGGTTTCATTTGATTCGTCTGGTGAGTAATGAATCACCTGTGATCATTGTTGCTATCCTCATGTGTGAAGATAGCTCTCTTTTTTGTTTTTTTTTTTAAACGGAAGATTCATAGAGAGATAATTTTCTTTTCATTAAGCAGATTCCATTCAATCTTCTTTTTCCACAAATCGAACAATTTTCATCTGTTTTTTTGCCTTCTATGGCAAGTAAAAAACTGGTCCAAAATGTAAAGATGAAGGGTTGGAAAGGCAAAGATAGGAAAAGTAAAAAGTGTTGTCAATGGCGAGAGCATATTTGCAATTTGCTTCAAAATTGAGAACATTTTCATTGTGAACTTCTTCCAATGGAGAAAAGGAATCAAGAACGGTATATGTTTTCTCTGTCTATCACCCCAGGTGGATGGTATTTCTTTCCCTTCCTTTCTTCCCCTTATAACTACTTGCTATCTTTGAATCGAGTGGGTGTACTTTGAGAAATGCTTGGATTTCTCTGCTACCACAGATGATATGCCTTCGAAGGAAGTTTTTCCTGCGCAAATTGCTTTGTGTCCTCAATTTAGATTACAATTTTAAAGTTTTGTTTTGCTTCTCATTAAAAATCGTATCTTCTTTCCAATTGCAGAACCACATTCTGATCCATCGCTCAAGTGTCTCATGTCTCACCAATTAAGCTCTCCAACGCCAAGCAGTCAAGCCCAGTCATTTAGGTAAGCATAAGATGAATTTTCTTCTGTTTCTCTTAAATTCCTAGTTTCGATATTATTTTCGTCCTGTTTTAATCTCAAATGTATCTGCTTATATGAAAAATCTAATAGTTTCTGGTCAAAACTTCTCCCTTCATAGAGTTTTCGTAGCAACATGGAATGTCGGAGGGAAATCTCCCCACAGTGACCTCAACCTAGATGATATTCTTCAGGTTCATGATGAATCAGATATATATGTCTTAGGGTATGCTTTCTCCCTCTTTTCCTTCTGTATCTTTGTATTTTATTTTTAATGATTATATACCAATATATTAAATTCTTTCAGTGCGATGAGGTATGCTGATTTGCTCTTCATTTTGTTTCTTTTTTGAATTGTCAGTTTTCAGGAAATTGTTCCATTGAATGCTGGAAATGTGCTTGTGGCAGAAGACAATGAGCCTGCCGCAAAATGGCTGGCTTTAATCAATCAATCACTGAATAGATCATATAGTGTGGCTTCAAGAGGATCAAAATCACCCCTTTGCAGCTCACTTCGCTTCCAAAAACCTTCTCTTAAAAAGGTCTGCAAGTCTTTCAGGACTGAGAGTGGACGGAGGCTGAAGACTTGCAATTGCTCTCCCTTATTGGAAAGGAAGTATAGCAAGGATTGCTGTGTTTGTCCCCCACCAGCAAATATGACTGAGGATTACTGTTCTTCTGAAGAGGATGAAGATGGACTTAGCAATTATGTATCTATGGAAATTTCCTCTCCAGCTAGCGCCAACCAGATGAAGTACAGCCTTATAACAGGGAAACAAATGGTCGGAATATTTGTTACTGTTTGGGTAAGGAAGGAGCTTGTGCAACATGTTAGCCATTTGAGAATCTCTAACGTTGGCCGTGGGATCTTAGGCTGTCTTGGGAACAAGGTAATTTGAGACATAGACATGCATTGTTTATGAGCATAAGCTGTTCACGATTCATGTTTGAAAATCAAGACAGAATTATAGACCTTCCTCTTTTGAAATTATGGTTAATTACTTAATTCTCTGGTTGCAGGGGTGTATATCTGTTAGCATGTCTTTCCATCAGACAAGTTTTTGCTTTGTTTGCAGTCACTTGGCGTCAGGAGAGAAAGAAGGAGATGAACTTAGGAGAAATTTGGATGTCATAGAGATACTTAAGAACACACAATTTTCGAGAATTTGCAAATCTCCATATAGCCGAGCGCCTGAGAAAATTATGGATCATGAGTAAGCATCTCTGAAATCACTAAACAAATAGTCTAATTCTGTCTTTGAAAAATCTTCCTTAATTTTTAATACCTTGACACTAAAACCTGTTTGGATGTCCCTAGTCGGGTAATATGGTTGGGGGACTTGAATTACAGGATAGCTTTGAGCTATTCCGAGACTCGAAAGCTTCTGGAGCAGTATAACTGGGATGCACTTTTTGACAAAGATCAGGTACCTTCTTCGAACTTGAATAGAATAACTTCGAACTTGAAGCAATGTGAAAACGGCATCATCCATTTTTTTCCCTGCAGCTCTGTAGAATAAATCTTTTCCTTATCTTTTTCTGTGAATATTCGCTGAGGGTTAATAAAAAAAACCAAGATCATCTCGAACATTGACTGTGGGTGGATTGCAAGAATGTTATATGGAACTTAAAGAAGTGTTCATTATCATTCAATGACCACAAGGAATGTTTGTTTGTATTAACAGCCACAGTATTTATTCTCTCGGTGGAGGGGTACCTAGTTTCAGTTCCTCTGTTTTTCCTGCATACTCAAACTGAATTCGGTCCATGTTCTGACAGCTGAAAATTGAGAGGGAAGCAGGACGAGTGTTCGGAGGATGGAAAGAGGGAAAGATCTACTTCGCACCAACATACAAATACTCCTACAACTCGGACATCTACGCTGGAGAGACTATTGAAACACAAAAGAAAAGAAGAACTCCAGCGTGGTATATATAGTAAAAACCTACACCTATATTACTGAAATTAAAAACTTTTGCAAATAAGTTGAATAGTTTAAAAAAATTGCAGGTGTGATAGAATACTTTGGCATGGAGGTGGGATACATCAACTATCTTACGTACGCGGAGAGTCCAGGTTTTCTGACCACCGGCCAGTATGCGCAACATTCATAGTAGACGTACAAGTTTCTAATGGTGGATTAAGAAAGGCATTATCAGGCTTTAACATGAAAGTTGCAAGTGAAGAGCACTTGCCTCTAACAAGAAAATAGTATTCGAGTTCGTGTACAGTGCTGATGATTGTTTTGATTCATAATAGTGAGTTCTCCAACAGCTCCATTTGTTTTTATCATGACCTCTCCATACTATGTTCCCTAACTGTTTTTTTTTCCGGCCAGGTTCCGATAAACTGACCGTAGCTGCTAGAAGACAGAAGAGAACTAAATTTTGCCGTTTATATCCAGATTTTAGATTGAAAGCATGATATTCTTGCAGTAAAATATTGTAGTTGTGCAAGCTGTACAGAGCTTTCTGCAATTGGTGAGGTGTGAGAAGCTTTCTCTGTGGATATGATTCTTCAAGAACTGTCCTAAAATTATCATAGTCGAAGCACCTAGGAAGCGTATTCTACTGTAGTTTTTCAGGAGTAAAAATTATGTCAAAGAATGCCAAGTTTGCTGGAGTAAGGCTTATTCTTTTTGTTTTTGTCAGAGATGAGATGAAGGCATGGATATAATAAACATGTTAGGTGAGTCGTTCTTGTGATTGATAATCTCTTGGTCTGGTCCATTTTATATTCAAAAGCTTTGTCTATTACCTTGCCTGATCAAGGAAGTGCTAGCATTTTTTACAAATTGTATAACTTGGGAGGGACTTTTCAATTTTAAAGCCTCAGAAATCACCATTCTGCAAGCTTTTACTTCGATTTGATCACCGTGTTCTCTCTTTGCTGTCCTGCTAAGTCATTGTTCTGCTGCTGATTCCCTCTTAGATTTGGATTCCATCAGGTTGCGTTTTGTTACTGTTTAGGATCAGAAATAATAAAAATAGTCCTGACAATGTAACAAAACGCACTTCCATGTTTTTTGAAAGCATAAAAACTCATTTCAAAATATTTATTTTACTCTTCAGTTAAATACAACTTTATCTTTTATGTATTTATTTATTACACCCTAGAACACTAACCGAACACAATCAGACTGGAGATTTTGAAAGGGTAGAGGAGGTATACAAATGATGCGAGTTAATGAACTATAATTTGAATTATCATGTACTTTCCTGACAATGTTTCCCATATAAAACGTGTAATAAAAGGAAGGGGGTGAGATGAATTTGGCCCTGGAGCCTGTACCTGTGAGTCTGTACTGGAAAAAACCAGACCAGGTCAAGTCTCTATTTCTGTACTGCAAACCAGCTCATCTTGATCCAAGTTGGACCAGTGTTAGGAAGCGTCTGGGAACGTGGTGCAAACCGCGTTCCCACCAATGCGGTTTGTATTTTTTGAATTGTTTTGATATGCTGATGTCAAAAATAATTTTTAAAAAATAAAAAAATATCATTGACATGTATTTTGACACGAAAAGTTATTTGAAAAGTAATCACTACCACACAAACAACTCTTAACCTCTCAAAGCAATGACTACATCTCTGAAGCTTGCCTTCCATGTGCAAATAATATTAATAAAGTAGAAGTAGATGAAAACAAATATTGCAAAGCTATCTTTCTAATTCCCAGTTGATAATACTGTAATCAGTCCATGTGATTAGCCTCATGATTATTCTAATTACACAGCCCTCAGGTTTTCAAACTGATTTCTGTTCTTTTGCAGTTATCACCTTCCATGCTAATTGTTTATAAGGATGATCATGTCATCACCAATGTAAAAGTGTCATCAAGGCCATTGTCAGATCACTCTAGTAGAATCCTAAGCTAAGCCAGCCAATCATCATACTATTTAATCACATGACTGATCATCACATGACTGGTAAATTATATTAACAATCTCACTAACCAAATCTGCAGGGTTTAGGTTTAGCTTTGGAACTTGGAAGCAGAATAGTCAAAGTTCATCACATGACTCCCACACCGAATTTGAATTTAAATAGGAGATAAACTTTCTAGAACGAAAGCAAAAACAAAGATATGGAGATAATCTCTCTTAAATATTCTGTTTCTCTCAATATACAAGTCATTACAAGTGATCTTGGCTAGCACAAGCCCTACTTTCACTACAGAGAAGACATCTTGTGAGTTAAGAAAGCAATGAAACCTAGCTGCTTCAATTCATTGTCTGCTATTATCTGTGCAATAATAGCTCTAGTAATGCTTCTTTCAATAGGGGTGAATTTAGCTCAAGCGAGGGTTCTGCCAGCTTCCTCTTCGGCTTCAACCAAGCCACTAAGCTCTCAAGTTCTTGTGAATTCAGAGTCAAAAGAAAGCTTGCCAAACACAACACAGACAGTAGCTGCCAGCCTTAGAAGAATACCTCCTAGCGTTCCTAATCCCACACAGAACAAGTAACCATCCTACCAGCTTCACTGCTACATTTTTAATGTGCTCTCTTGAGAATAACCTTGAAATAATCGACTAAGAGATGTTCGCGTGCCAGGTCCAAGCCTCGAGTGAAGGGGGTGATTTCGAAGGGAGCGGGCAAGAAAGCTTCAAGATTTTGCTAGCTAGCAAGAAATGTTTGCAATTGGTTTAATTTGTTAGTCTTTTTCTTACTTTTTTTTTTGTTTTAATTAGTTGATTTTCTACCACCCCCTGTGGAGTGTTTAAGCTAGCCAGCTAGACAGCCATGTGTTTTTGTATTCATGGGTTTGGGTGGGACCAAAAATTTATGAATCATAGAATGCAAGATCATGTTTTCAGTGTTTTGGATTTAACTTGGTCAAGTTTTAAAGAAGGCCGAGTGCTCATTTTGTAACCTGATTCATTAAAGCCATCAGTACTCTCCATTCCTCTCTCTGTAGAGTTAGAGAAAAGCCCACAGATCATTAAGGGCTTGTTTGGGAGTTCAAATAATTATTTGTTTGGTAGATCAAAGAAATACCTCATTAATTTATACAAGGATAAACTAAGGATATCTCACTATAAATCATTCAGATATCTTGTGTACCAAAACTAAAATTTCTAACCCAGCCTAATATGATAGTGAACAACGTCTATAACTATAAATATTAATTATGAGATTTCAATATGTGTTATAGTTTACGTGATTGCGTTATGAGAAAATAATTTTTTAAACTATATATATATTTATTATATTTTGTTTTAATTAAGATTTCATAAAAAGAGTTTTCAGTGCCTTTTCTTGTAAGAGTATATTTGGCAGTGTGGTAACGATTGCTTTTCAAATAACTTTTCATGCTGAAATGCATGTCAGTGATGGTTTTTTATTTTTAAAAAATTATTTTTGATATCAGGATATCAATTCAAATATATTAAATTTTAATAAAAAAAATTAATTTTTTAAAAAAACATGTTTCCAAATGGTGTTTAGGTTCCGAACCCTAACGGCAAAAGGTTCCACCTCCCTAACCCAGATAGAGTGAACACATTTCTTGACTAACTTCACAAGCCGACACATCCCTTCCCATACCTCCAATAATTATTACGCGCTTTCCTTCTCTATATAAAGCCTAAAAATCTTCATATCCAAACACGTTGTATTGTAAGAAACCATACAAAATAAAAGGAAAAAAATGCTACACCCATCATTCTTGATTCTCTTCTTTGTCTTTCTTTCGATCTTTTCACCTTTGTTAATCTCCTCCCAATCTCCACCACCGCCATTTTCACCTTCCAATGCATGCAAATCCACCCTTTATCCTAAGCTCTGTCGTTCAATCTTAACAACCTTTCCTTCATCTTCCAGCCCTTACGAGTACAGCAAGTTTTCAGTCAAACAATGCCTTAAACAAGCAAAAAGACTGTCTAAAGTCATCGACTATCACTTAACACACGAAAAACAGCTTTCCAAAATGACCCGTGAAGAGTTTGGTGCATTGCAGGATTGCCATGAGTTCATGGAACTCAATGTGGACTTCTTTGAGACCATATCTAGCGAGCTGGTAGCAGCCGAGTCAATGAGTGATGTGCTGGTTGAGAGAGTCACGAGTCTGCTCAGCGGGGTAGTGACCAATCAACAAACTTGCTATGATGGGCTGGTTCAGTCCAAGAGTAGCATTGCCGGTGCTCTGTCCGTGCCTCTCTCCAATGTTACTCAGTTGTACAGTGTGTCTCTAGCTCTGGTCACGCATTCGTTGGAGAAGAATTTGAAGAAGAACAAGAGGAGAAAAGGGTCTCCTCAAGGAACCGTGACAAGTGGGGTTCGTGAACCTCTTGAGGCTCTTATCAAGGTACGTACCATGGATTTCAACTTTTGTTTTTTCCTCTAAAGTTTAATGCTTCCTCGTGTTAATTAGCAATTGTTTATGGTAGATTTATGTGATTAATTGTAAACAAGGGGTAGTGGCCTAAATGGGTTAGGTTCAAGTCTACGAAATCTCATTAGAGCTAAGCTTAGCTTAGGCTATTTATTATAAAAAAGGAACACAGAAGACTTTAGCTTCGGCCATGGAGCTAGCCTCACTCCTTTCTAGGCTAGGCTATAAATACTAGTGCCTTTACCTAGGTGAAGATTCAACGCATGTGCACCTCGACCAAGAAACGGTCCACGTCTACTCTGTGGTTTAGGTGGCCCTAAAGAGCATGTGCGTAGTGATTTTTTAAAATGTATTTTTTATATATATTTTTTAGTCTTTAATATTAACGTGTTAAGATTATAAAAAATTACTAAAAAGAAGTTAATTTTTTTAAAAGAAAAACTCTTAAAACACATCGTCAAGATAAATTATAAAAACTTTAGGGTATAGCTCAAAAAATTAGATTTTAAATTTATTTTTTTAAAATTATCTATTCGAGTTTCATAAATTTTAGAGCTATTATAAACTTATATAATTTTTAATTTTAGAATTTATGGGATTAGTTGATACATATATAAGCTCATCCGGATATTTATGTTAAAAAAAGAGAGAGAGAAAGAGGGTAAAATCATAGATCCTCCTTGTGTATTCCCAAATGTGCTTTGATTTTTCTTCATCCATGGAAGGGAAAAGAAGAGGAAGAAGAAAATCATATGCTCAATTCCGTGGACAATTGAGCATAACCTGGACTCTAAAGTTTGATTCAATGAATATCACTCGAGAACAGAGTTAAAGATCTGAACAAACATTGCTTTCTCGAGTGACTTGATAGAACTGAGTTAAAGAACAGGTCAGCCCATCCTCATGTGAGTCTAGGTGGATCTGGTGAGATAAGTTTGTCTAAACTAGGAAAATGGGCAGCACTCTTTCTTGACTACAGTACTGAATCAAGAAATTTATTAGAATCCAGAACTTGGGGTTCTCCTTAAAATATTATTCTAACCAGATTTTTAATAATTCTATTGACTTAACCATGCTCGATCATGTAATATATATATAAAAAAATACTATACCGAATCTGAAAACTAGAGCCAGTAATCACTTTACGACTAACGTCACACGCAGCAAATTGGCCATGCAATGCTGACTGCTCCAGCTGTCTGTGTTAGCACAAGTTGCTATATTAAAATAAAAAATTGGGTCCACTAGGTATGGGATGCGTAGTTATAATGTCGACTTGACTATTTGAAGTTTGGCAATTCATCTACCAAGCTCGCAGTTGAAGTGATTGAATACGATTGAAATTGTTGATATTCTCTGGGGCCTCTCGAATCCTCCTCTAAAAGTTAAAAAAACTAAAAATTCTCATGTCATAGACTTAGACACATTGTCAAGAGAATTTCTGATTTCTTTAAACCTTTTCAGCTACTGGTTATTCCATCTTTAGATCACAAGTGGTGCTAGAGGGCATCCGATGCTGCCTTCTAGAAATAATTACAAACGATGTGACAAAAATTTGCGATGGATATTGCAGACGGGATCTAATGCTAGAGGATATATTGTCATGCATGTCTTATCCATTGTCAGATGACCAGTTTCAGGGCTAAATTCATTGCGTCTCGGTGCTGAACTTGAGCAAACAGGATTGTTTGGTATAAAAAAAAAATTTTAAATCCTAGAGTTGATTCGATTGAGTTCATAACCTTGTCATGTCACTCAAGTTTGGCCGAACAATGTTCGGAACTGTTTGAAATGAAATTCGACCTGGATAGACGGACTAGGCGATCCTTGATCTAAGTTGAATTTACAAACTATGATATTATTGTTATCTTTAACAATAATAAATTAGTTATAATTAATATCGAATGTAAACAAAAAATAAAATAAAATTGTCGTGTCGGTGTGCCATGCATGATGGCAGAAGAAAATGGTTTCCTTCACATGTTTGGTCAGTCATTTCAGAACACAAGTAAGAAGCACAAGCACGCTATGCCAGAGGATGTCACATGTTTGTGTCTGTAATTAATAAATCTTTGTGTGCTTGAGTTTTCTCAAAGTCAAAACTCTTTAAACAGTTATTATAGCATGGCAGACCCGTTTATAAATTACAATCAATACTTTATAATTAACTAAAAAGTTGGATGAAGAAAACTTAATCCATGATTTGCAGGCTTTAAGGAAAACATCGTCCTGCCATGAATCTCGCAATTGCCACAGGGGAGAACGCGTCCTTTCTGATGATGCGGGGGACGATGGGATTCTTGTAAAGGATACGGTGATTGTTGGCCCTTATGGTACTGACAACTTCACAACCATTGGAGATGCCATTGCCTTTGCTCCAAATAACTCAAAACCTGAAGATGGCTACTTCGTAATATTTGTTCGAGAAGGGATTTATGAGGAGTATGCTGTTGTTCCTAAAAATAAGAAGAATATAGTGCTGATTGGAGAAGGAATTAATCGGACCGTCATAACGGGAAACCATAGTGTCATTGATGGGTGGACAACCTTTAATTCTTCGACCTTCGGTAAGCTAATGACCACTGAGTTTATAGCTGAGGGGTGAGTTTTTACGGATGTTTAAAATCCTGACGAGTCTCGATTTTATGCTGCAGCTGTTTCTGGGGAGCGATTTGTTGGAATAGACATTACGTTCAGGAACACGGCAGGTCCCGAGAAGCACCAAGCAGTAGCTCTGAGGAACAATGCTGACCTCTCCACATTTTATCGGTGCAGCTTCGAAGCCTATCAGGATACTCTTTATGTGCATTCCTTGAGGCAATTCTACAGGGAATGTGATGTATACGGAACTGTAGATTTCATTTTCGGAAACGCTGCTGCTGTTTTTCAGAACTGCAATTTATATGCTCGCAAGCCAATGCTTGACCAGAAGAATGCCTTCACTGCGCAAGGTCGTACTGATCCAAACCAAAATACTGGCATCTCCATTCACAATTGCACGATTGAAGCTGCACCTGATTTGGCTATGGACAGGAACTCGACGGACAGTAACTTGACCTTGAACTTTTTGGGGCGACCTTGGAAGGAGTACTCTAGAACTGTAATCATGCAGTCGCACATCGGGGAACTGATCCAGCCGGTTGGATGGCTAGAATGGAACGGAACTGTTGGATTAGACACCATTTACTATGGTGAGTTTCAGAATTATGGGCCTGGTGCAAACACTAGCAGGAGAGTGCAATGGCCTGGTTTTAATCTGATGAATGCTACACAAGCTGTGAATTTTACCGTCTACAATTTCACAATGGGGGATACTTGGTTGCCTTCCACTGACGTACCCTTCTCTGGAGGACTAGTTTGATTATAAATAGGGGCCTTATTGCTTCACAATTTTATTCATTCTTAGTTGACACCTCCTGGGTTTCTTGTAATTCAGTGATAAGACAGATTGTAAGGATTTTATGATCAAATTAATAAAATACAAGGTATTTAGCAGCAACTTATCTTGCCAAGAAATTTCATCGTTGGAGACTCTAGTCTTGTTCCAAACTCAAGTTTCAATGAATCAACGTATAATGTGAAAAGGATAAAATAAATTGGTGTAGGAAAACAACATCAAGGAAACAAAAACATGGAAGGGACACAGAAAAGGAAACGTTCTCTGCAAAATGCATCACAGTCAGAGACCAGGTTTGTAGCTGATACCAGTGCCTGCGAGCCACCCTTCTCCCTGTATGAATGCCTTCACTGTAAATTTACTGGCTTGTTTATTGGTGATGGTTTTCAAGCCCTTCCATTTAACTCTGTTCTTTGTTGAAGCACCAGGCCCGAAATTCTCAAATTCAGAATAGAATATGGTAGGAGGTGCTGTATTTCCTGTCCATGGCAACCATCCAGCAGGGTCGATCAAGCTCCCCATCATAGAACGCATGAATACAGTTGTTGAGTAATTCTTCCAAGGGCGGCCAAGGAAAGTTTTGACAGAGCTCAAGTCGCCAAAAGGCAAAACGGTACAGTTCTGAATTGAAATTCCAGTATTTTGATTAGGGTCAATCTTGCCTTGTGCAGTGATGGTGTTCTGTTGGCCTTGCATGGGTTTCCTGGGTCGTATGTTGCTGTTTTGGATGACAACAGCTGAATTTCCGAAGATGAAATCAACTGTTCCATAAATGTCGCATTCGCGGTAGAATTGCCGGTTGGCATGTGCGTAGAGAGTGTCCTGAAAAGCATCCATGCTGCATCTGTAAAAGGCCGACATGTCAGCATTTGACATCAAGGCAACTGCCTGATGCTTGATTGCACCAGCTGTGTTACGGAACCCCATATCTCTAGCAATGAATCCCTTCCCAAACACAGCTGCAAGAAAAAGGAAAATGAGTGTCAGCCATTTAGCTAATTCTAAGTTTCTAACCTCTATCCCCGTAGCTAAACTTTGGTTAGCATGCAACCATAGCGGAGGATTAGTCCTGAACTTACCAAATGTTGCAGTTGAGAATGTAGGAGTTCCATCGACAACGTTCAGGCTTGCTGAAACAATTGTTGCCTTCATTCCATCACCAATCATCATGACATTCCATTGGTTCTTCTCGACACGAACATTTTCGAAATAAATTCCTTTCTTCACGTAGATCACATACCTCTTCTTGCTCTTTTCAGGAACATTTTTGAGGGCATCGCTGATTCTTTTGTACTTTCCAGACCCGTCTTTAGCCACAACAACATCAGCCTTCTTCTTCAAATCTGAACTTTGAAGTAGTTTACGATCTTCTGGATGCAGCCACTTTGGCATCTCATGGTCTTCGTAATTCATTAAGCGCCTATGGATGTTCACTGAGCTTGCAACCTTGGAAATCCAAGTGATAATTGCCAAGCTATTGCTAGTCAATTCACTGGAACTCTTGAGATAATCATGAGCAGTGGCCTCTAATTTCGTCTCCGAAAGGCCATCAATGCATGTTTGATAGCAAGTACCTGAAGTACTTAGCCAACTTCTTAGATCATCCACAACATCAATCACATTGACACCATTACCCGCTTCCAATGAGTTATCAAGATGGTCCAATGCCAAACTCAAAAGTTCTTGGCAATTTTCCAAGGCTGTAATTGTCATATTATCCTTGACACCATTGTAAAGCACCCCTCCATCCTTGGAGAAATGCTGAGAAGCTTTCGATAATTCATTCTTGGCCACTTGGATTGCCAATTTGAAAAGCTCCTCGGGTTGAATCTGGTCTGGTTTAGCCACAGGAGCAAGGCTATTGTAACAAGAATCCTTGTACAATGTGACATCACAAACAGCTTTCACTGATGTAGAGAGTGACTTATCAGCTCCACCCTTCTGTGAGTTTCCACTAGAAGCACGAGTCCCCACCACAGCAGCAACAACAATGGCAACAAGAAGTATTGAAGAAAGACTTATGATGGTGATTCTTTTCCGGGTTCGTCGACGAGCCTCGAGCCGTGCTTGCTCAGCCTCGTCGAGTTTGCCATAGGATTTGAGAGAAGACATGGTGAGCACTCTTTGTTGTTGCTGTTGTGTTGTTTATGATGCAAGGAATAATGGTGGGTGGGAGAGGCTTTTATATGTTACCAAAAAGAGGTAGCATCTCTGTACGTGCAAGCACAAGGGGAAGACGAAGAATTTTTGCAAATTTGAAAATGTAGGGAGTGCTTCCCATGTCGAAGCATGGCAAGCTGTGCTCGTAATGCTTTCTGGTGTGGTTGTTGCCATATACTAGCCTGTATAATGCAATGACAGCACTTCTTTTTCTCCTCGGTGCTATTGCTCAAACATCATAGAACCATGGTCTACATTTTAAAAAAAAAAAAAATAATAATCCAAACATTTTAAAGGTGATTTACCTTTATTAATCACCGACTTGATTGTATCAACGAATAATTAAAGAAAAGTCAACTAGTATAAAAAGGTTTGAAGCATTCGATTCCAAGACACTTGAACTAATTTTTTTTAGCAATAGAGTGTTCTACTATCCCATTTCAAAGTTCAACTTTTCAAACCAAAATCCAGGCATAATCTGACGAGCAAAATGAATTCCATGACCCTTTAAAAAACATAATAATAATAATAATAATAATAATAATAAAAGGCTAGATGTTGGCTGATAGTAGATACAGCAAGTTATTAAATTTGTCTGAGGCTAAAACCATTAAATAGGTTAACCTGATGAATTAAAAAACAGTGTTGTTTTATAATTTTTTTTAAAAAAAATCACACTGTTTTGAAAAAACATATATTGGATTTTAACTAGAGTATTGGTCAATTGAAATGTTTTCCATTCAATTTAATTTGAAATTTAATTTAAGCAATTTAAGCTCGGTCTTAGATTAATGGAGTCTGAATTAATTTATTAGACCAATTAGATTTAATAATATGTAAAAAGAAAAAACTAGCCCAAAGGCATTCTTTAGGGCTTTTGGGCTTATTGGAGTCCAAGAAAGAAAAAAAAAAGTTATCCCGTGGCTCAAAGGAAAATGTTCTCCCAATTTAAACGCTATTATTATATTACACCCATAAAAAAAAAAAAAAAAAAAACTATCATTATATTAAACAAAAAAAAAAACCTATTATTATATTACACCCATAAATTATTTTAAAAAAATAAAAGCCAACTCCTATCAAGCAGTTTGTGGCTTCCCATCCCAGCACACATGAAATAATTTTCAGAGGGTTTATCGCTAATTTTATTTATTTATTTTTCCCGTGTTGCTGTGGAAAATATTTGTTTTATGGCGCTAGCTGAACGATCAACCACCGTTACAACATTATAATAATAAAAAAAATTAAAAGTCAACTCTTATCAAACAGTATGAAGGCGACTCTTGCCTGTTAGTATGGCGCTGCCACACCAAGAAAGCATACGGAACTTTTAGTATAAGGTGTCATTTCTAGAAACCCTGAATTATTCGTGATCTCATAAGGCCTGAATGTTACACGGTAAAAAATATTTTTTAAAATAAATATTAGTATATAAAATAATTTAAAAATATAAAAAATGTATTAATAGAAAACACCTTAGCACTAAAACAAAGTATCAATTAATAGTTTGGTGTTATATATTGGCAGAGACCCCTCCATGGAATTTATTGAACCAAGTTCGATCGACTTGAAAGCTATTATTTTTTTTTAATGTATTTTTTATTTAAAAATATATTTAAATAATATTTTAAAAAATATATTTTTTTGAAATCAGCGCATTAAAATTATTAAAAAATACTAAAAATATATTAATTTGAAGCAAAGAAAAAAATAAAAAATTTAAAAAATTTAAAAAACGCTTTCGAAACGTAAAAACAAAAAGGATCCAGTAAGCTTTTGAATTTTTCGTGTTTCTTTCAAGCATATAATTTTTTGCCCAACATTGTTGTAGACGTATTATCCGCTTTACGGTACAAGGGTTATTTCATGGGGGTGATTTTTTAAGAACAAAACCCATTACGTGACTCTAACTCGTAAGTGGAATAATATTTTTTAGACGACTTATCGTGATATGATCACACTACACGTTATCCCAATATGATTTAGAACTACCAAAAAAGAAGGAAAAAATCAATTATAAGTCACTTCATTTTCTTAAAATGGAAAAGAATTAATAATCATTCCTCTTCCATTTTAAGAGTTTGTGGAATGTATTTTTATTTTTTAAAATTATTTTATGTGATTATAACCACAAAATATTTCATGGGGAATAAACTGAATCTTGAATTAGAAATTTTTTTTTAAAAAAAATCAATTAGAGCAAGGTGCATGTGATAGTCATTAGCCACCATGATATAGTAATGTAGAAGTTGCTGCTTGATTGTCATGGAAGCATATCGACCACAGATATTTACACTACGTTTGAGAAGATATGAAAAAAATTACTCAACTTATTAATTTAAGATTTCATCGTTGATAAAAACAATTCTTTTCCTAAACTAGAGATATTTAATTTTATTTTTGAGAATCTTTTCCTCTTAATTTCTTACTGTTTCCAATAATTAATGAAAGAATAACTCTATGCATTTAAAATTGTGTTTTAAACTTGAAAATGGTTATTATTAAAAATAATTTTTTTAAAAAATATATATTATCCTTGTATATTTTTAAATAAAATATACTTTAAAAAAAAACCCACTACCGTGAAACAACTTTTAATTTTCTATATGTCCGATATTCATTCCAAAACCTTTCGTCGCATTCCCTTTCCTCTTTCTTTCGCACTTCCCATCTTGTTCCCTTCCCGTTTTATACCCAGACAAAGTGTTATACGAGTTTTTATAATTGTCGTTGAACCGCAATATCAGTCATGATCTATACTGACGTGTAAATTAATGGTTTATTTACAAATTAATGTGTTCTTTATAAATTATTTTTTTAAGAAAATATAATTTAACCAAAAACATGATCTATATTGGCCTATGAGGCTACCGGTCCAGATTGTAGAATTGTGGAATTTCTACGGGTGGCAATGGCATGCAAATATATTATATTATTCACATGGAAGTATAAAAAGACCCCCAAAAGTCCCATCACTATCATGAACTTTGCTTGAAATACGAGTTCCAATCCCCAAATCCAACCAGTGCCAAAATATCATCACGTCCTTTATTTCGCAGAGATTGCAGAGGATAATTCTAGAGAGAGAGAGAGAGAGAGTGCAGAACTTGCGAGGGGACAGGGAAAGGTTGAGAGGGTTGGCTGCCACTAAATTGAATCATTTTATTCGAGGAGGTGACATGGCCTCCACCATTTTTAAGACAAGGTGAGACCTACTTGATGTGATACGTGTCAGGTTCTGAGAGGGATTTTTAGGTGGGGTTTTTTACATGGAGGCAGTTGGTTTCCCCACCTGTGTGGCGGCTGCTACTGGTCCTTTCTTTTCTTAAGAATTGTTTTTTGCTTTTTACTGTTGAGGAAATTAACACACCGAAAAAGAAACAAGGGAGCACTCAAATGACATTGACGGCAAATTTCTATTTTTGTTAGATGAAAGTTTACAAAAGAAAAAAACAAAAAAAGTTACATATTAAATGATTTTCACTGTAATTGGCTTTGGAGCTTTGCCGATGCAATAATTAGAAGTTAATTGGAAATACCGGAACTTTTATTTTTAATTTTTTAAAAAAATTATTAATTTGATGTTTTTCTTGTATTTTCTAATGATTTTAATGTGTTGATATTAAAATATAAAAAAATTAAAAAAGAATAATTTTGACATCTTTTTAAATAAAAAAATATATTACACCACAATATTAAATAAATACTTAGTTATTTTTTAAACTAAAAACTATAGTATACCAATAAAGATTTTAAAGGTTTATTTTTATTCTATGATGTAACGTGACCATTCCACAAAAGAATTATGTGCGGGGGGCACGAAGCCATATTTTTCTTATGGCTTGCTTGGCATTCTAACCAATGCTAGCAATTTTACATGTCATGTTAAAATATTTGATGAATAATAAATAGTTTGACTGCGACATATCATTTTTTTTTTTTAAGAATGTAGGGTATGGTTTCTGTCTAAATTCATTTGAATCGAGCGAGGAACAGTAATTGATGATGTTACAGAATTTAAAACGCTCAAGAAAGAAAAAAGTTTATGAGTGTTTGTACAGTTAATAATTATATATTTATGCCAATATTTTATTTCTCAAAGCTTACAAAAAGAAGATTGATGATGATAAAAGAACTAATATTTATATTTATGATAAATAATTTTAAAATTCTAAGAAAATAACTTTTAAAATCAAGGGTTTAATGATTTTCAAATGATGAAGTCAGTAATTTTTAATAAAAAAATACAATAAATAAAAAAATAAGTTCTGAATTCTAAAAGCAATAATCCAAATATCAACAAATAAATATATACATAAATAATGATTCAAAACATATCATAGTTGCATTAGGTAACCTTTCTCGAAACTCAATGTAATAACCACCACCACCACCTTCCCTTCTCCCTTTATTTCTTTTTTTATCAAATAAAAAATATTTAGAGAGTGCTAGATTATTGTCTCAAAAAATAAAATACAAAAATCACATGAATATAAATATGTTTGATTAGAGAAATAAAAATATAAACATAACATAAATCTATTTTTATAATTGGATTTTTAAGTTTTTAAAATGTAAGACAATATAAAAATACCGAGAGATATATATTTTTTATTTTTATTATCTTTACCTCAAAGCAATAGCCGGATAGTATTTTTTTAAAAAAATAAATTATTTATCCGTGCTAATATGGTTGACTGTCTATTAATGCATTGCCACCATTGGAGAGAAATATGGAGTGCTAATATTTTATTTATTTATGGATCCAACAAATAATAAAAAATGCTCTTACAAACTTAGCAGTACTTGTCACTCTTACATCCACAGAACAAGACTTAACTTTGTGCACGAACCTAAGCTCCGATTTGATAAATTGCAATATATATAGTATAATTACAAGATGCCAGAGACACTGTCGACTGGTCTTGAATACATGCTTGAAAAGCCATTAGACACGGCATTATTCATGCAAAAACATTAATTAAAATACATTTTATTACATTGGATGAACAAATTAAGGGAATAAAACTGAGAATTAAAGCAGGAAAGGGCCACTTTAGAGGAAAATAGATACAGTGAACCATTGCATCCCCAATTCAGCAGTAATTAATGTGCAACCTCCATTGGATCTTTAATTTGATTTCTTTTTTATTATATATATATATATGATAATATTTTTAATTTTTTAAGCACTGTAGCTTCCCCACGCCTTTCACTTATTAATATATTATTATATTATAATTATATTATATTATATAACTTTTTCTTTTTCATTTTTTTGTTTTTTTAATGATTTTTTTTGTTTGATTTAGTTTAATAATGTTTAAAAAATTATATTATATTATATAACTTTTTCTTTCTCATTTTTTTGTTTTTTTAATGATTTTTTTTTGTTTGATTTAGTTTAATAATGTTAAAAAAAAATTTATTTAGTTATCAAATTTTTATAATACGAATCCCGAGTTTGATGGGTTAACCTGGTTTGACAAGTTAACCCAGATTTTTTTTAATTAATTTTTTTCATTTAGTTTAGTTTGTTAATGTTAAATTTCTTTTTATTTAATTATTAGACTTTCATGACACGTATCCGAGGCTTCACGGGTTAACTTGGTTTGATGGGTTAATTCAGTTAATTCTGGGTAAACCTGTCAATATTTTTTTCTATTTAGTTATCATATTTTCATGGCGTGAATTCCAGGTATTAATGGATAACCTGGTTTAAAAAGTTAACCCAATTAATTCAAATTTTTTTTCTTCATTAGTTTTTTTTTCCTGTTGGTTTTTTTCTTTTTAATTAATATATTTAATTATTACATTTTTATGGCACGACCTTATAGCCAGACCCACATCCAATATTCTTGGGTCCGGTGTTGCAACTAGACTCATTTAAATTTAGGTCATGCAAGTTTAATGTTATTATTAATATTACTCTTAGGTCAGGTGTTGTAGCCAAACCCAAGACTCTTGGGTATAGCTTTGCAGAAAAACCCAAGATTTTTAAATCTTAATTTTTTTTTTATATTTTTTATGCAAAAAAAATTACCCACGGCATCGCGCGGGTCATGTAACTAGTATATATATATTGTATGTTTGATTAGAAGTGTAGTTATAATTATTTTTTAAAATATTTTTTATATTAAAATATATTAAAATAATATTTTTTATTTTTAAAAATAACATATTAAAACTATCTAAAACATATAAAAAAAATTATTTTTTAACCAAAATAAAAAAATTTAAATTTTTAAAAAATACAGGTGCAACAAGATGACCTGTTAACATGAAACTTGAGTCGTGTTATTTTTTATATTAATTATAAATTTATTTGTGATTTGGTTAAAATCTATATAAAATTTAATTTATTTTTATTATTTTTTTATTAACTCACCCAGTACAAGTCTTATAACTACGGTCATGAAACTAAAAAAATGAAACGGATAAAAAAAGGCTAGACATGGTAAAATGGAATCTGGTAAAAAAAAAAACATGAAAATAAGTAAATGTAATTAATTAGTTAAAATATTAAATAAATGAGATTGACCTCTTTCCACGAAGCAAGGCTTCCATTTATGCACGTTCGGGCGCCGTCCCGAATCTGCTAACTGCCGTGCGTTTTTTAATTGTTCCAGAAAACATATTGTGTAGTCACTCACACCATCTGTTTCATACATTCACAAGCATCATGTATTCTTTACAAGGGGGTTTTAATTGGGGGGCATTTCCGGATCCTTACGTTGGCTTTTATGTTACAACCAGATTATTAGAGAAGCAAAATGGAATTTTGTATTTATTAAAAATTATTAAAATTTTAAAATTGTTAGGAGCGTGCTATACAAGCAACCACGCATGCTATACACGCGGCCACATGTGGAAGGGTTCCACCATGTTTTGATAGATTGTACAACGTTTTTTGGTGATGAAAGATTATCTTATGGCATGTCATTAGATTCTTCACGGTATCTCTTTTCTTTATTAGTAACGCGTATGTTGGTGTCCTTGAATGAATTTTAGCTGGAATTTTTTTTTTCTCCTCTTTTCTCTCCCCTCTCTCAAAACTCGTGTCTGATAGTTAAAACTTTATGGTGATCCGTCGGAGATACTCGAGTATCAATCCTCATTCCTTGATTTGTTATTTTTGTCCATAACCCTTTTGTAGGTTTTTGCTTTGTTTTTTAATTTTATCATTCAACCTAAAATCAATGTCTTTTTTTTTTTTTCAAATCTGGTCTTGGTTTTTTTCTTGTTTATTTTATAAACTTTCAATTGTTTTCGATTCTGTCCTTCAATTAAAATATATTGTTTGTTTTTTTGTTTTTTTAAAATGATCATTTGATTGCTATATTATATTTTTAATTCTTTTTTATGATTGAATATTTTTTTTCAATTTCTTCCATTGATATTTGATTTTTTTTAAGGTTTGAGTTTCATAATTTTTTCCAAGTTTAATGCTTCTAATCAAATGATCTAGGCCATAAGTTTTATAACCTAACAGATTCTCTTCTCTTTTTTTTATGGATTTTTTTTAACAAATGATTTTATACCATTTAAAGATTTTGATACTATTTATAAAGTTAAACACATTAAGATTTTTTAATAAAAAAATATTTTTTCAAACTAATGATAAATTGATAGATTCCATGAAAAAATGAGTTATTGCTAATATATATTTTTTGATGTAAAAACAAAGTACGATCTATATATGAAATATATTAAGTTCGACAAGAAAGGAAATTTAAAAAAATACAGCTAATTACCACCTGCAAAATTTTGTCAACTCTATATAGTTCGTGTAGTTGAATTCCACTTTCAAACTTTTATTTAAATATAGATTTAAATCTATTAATTTTAAGTAATTTAATAACTCTTGTTAAATCCTATTTAAGAAAATTGATATTATCCTATTTAAGAAAAAAAAATTATGATTTACATGGAAAGAAAAAAAATCATATCTTCAAACTAACTTTATCTTATAAACTATTAAAACAATACAAATACGTGTTATACATACAAAAAAAAAGATGGTAGAATAGAATCTAAATATGTAATTTAACAAGCTACAAAAGGTAAGTCTAAAATATATTGTTAGAAATTCCAAAATTTCCAAATGACACCAAATTATTTTTTAGCACAAAAGGAGATTAAAAAGGAAAAAAAAAGGAATTTTTTTCAACAAAAATGCCTAACTTCTTTTGTCCCCATCCCTCACCAAACCCTTTTTTTCTCATCTACAGGACCCATTGGTCCACCTCACGACATAGCCATAGAGCACCATACTTTGAGTGTGAATAACCCCACACAAGAAATTCCCCATATAGCAAACTCTTTCCAAACTCCAAATTATCCAAAATTCCAACCATCACCACGGTTAAAACCCATCCTAACCATGGTTATCTATAAATTTACCCACCCCAAAATACCCCCAAAAAAACCACTATTTCCATATCTGTCCCTCTTTCAGACAAATTGCCACCTTTCTCTCTCCCTCTTTATATTTTTCTCCTCCTACTCTCATGGGACAGTATCAGTAGAAAAATTTAACACAAAAAACAAACCTTAAAGTCTCCACCCCCCCCCTCTCTATGTCTAAACTGTAAGCAGAAGAGGAGAGGAGAGGAGAAGAGAGCTTCTTCTTCTTCTTCTTAACCCCAGAAAGGTAAAAAGGGAGAAACTTTGTTAATTTCTTCAATGGTTGCAGCAGCTCTTACAAAGCCATAACTCATTAACTTGGTAAAGATTCAATCTTTTTCATCGTTTCTTTATTTATCAATAAATCTACTGGATCCCATTTCTTAAATTCTGTATTAAACCATGTCTTTCATGATTAAGTGTTGTTATGTTCCTTGATCTTTTGTGCTTATTAAATGTACTGTCCTGGGATTTTGTAAATGCTTTATTAATTGTTGATGTTAATCAATATCTTGTTATTAATTAATCATCATTTATGTCACGCACAAAAAGGAAGCTCTGGTGATTCTTTTGTGTCTTTTCATGAATCATGATGGTAACCCTTTTGGTTCCCTGCTAATTCATGTTACGTTGTGTCCTTTCACTGCTTAGTTTTTAAGGAAAGATGGCTCTAGGAGACTTATCATGCTTGTCTTTGTTATAAAAGGCTTGAAATTTATTTAAAAGAACTGACATCAGACTTTGTTACAGACTTACAGTGTTGTTATTATTAAAAAAAGTGAGTTTCTTTCTTCCTTTCCTTTTTCTCTGCTTACATAACAAGCAGTTTTTGCTGGAATTTTTTGTTTAACAAGCTACAAAATAATAACCCCCCCTCTCTCTCTCCTTTTTTTGGTAGAGAATCATTTTCTCTTTAATCTTAGTCGTTAGTGATGTAACATAATCCAGTTACAGGTAGATCTGAGGTTTATAAATGTATTATAGTTTTGGCCCTCTAAAAGTTTTGCTCCTATGTTACGATGATCACTAGTGAAGATGGTACCCTCCTGTTTTTTTTTTTGTACTTGTACTTATGACTGAGTTGCTGGTTGCTAACATTTAATTCAAAAACTTATTGTGTTTTCTTGATACTGTGACATGTAAAATGGGGTTTGTTTTATGGTAATACAGACATGCTTAGCTGGAATTAAGACTAATTGCCGGGCATGTGAAGACACAGCCCACGGCCTAGACACCCTGTTGAAGTGTCCGAGTGGAGGCTGGGATCCGTGGTATTTTCGTTTAGGATTTGAATTTATGTTGTCTGCTTCTTGGTGATATTGATTTACCACCAGGTTGAGACAATTATGCAGTTTTTATTTGAATATCCCTGGAATTAATTTTTCTCACTGACATGAGAGAAGCAAGTTCATTTGTTTCAAATCGTAACTGATTTTGATACTATTAATGATAAAGCTTGCTTTATGTTATGTTTGCATATTTATTTATTTGTTTGTTTGTTTTACAAATGTCCAGCTAAAGAGAGCCTTAATGGACCTGTGATTATATTTGTATGTCGGTGGAGATACACTTTGTCGAGCTTCTAAAGCAGTTACTCTGTTTTTGTTTGTTTGATAATTAGGTGTTAGTATAATATATGACGTTTATGCTATTCCGTGCTCTCTTTGTTTTACATTAAATTAGAGTTTAATGATTCATTGTACATGACCTACTGTAAGAGATTTGGGGAAACTTTCACTAAATATTTAAGTGCATTTATTTGGCTTGCAGGAGCTTAGCTGTGGCTGCCTTTTGTGCTTCACATGCACTGAATTCCAAAGAATAAGAATAGGTGAACTTCTAAGCGATAGTTGTGTGTGGAGATTGATATTGTAAGAGAGGTGGAGCATATCTTAACTGAGCTCAATCTTCTATCCTATTATTAAACTGATTTTGGCTGTGGTGTGTGCTGAAATGGGAATCTTTGAAGAAATGGGATTTTGCAACAATCTGGACTTTTTCTCGGCTCCTCCTGGAGAAATGGATGCGGTTCCAGAACGCGAGCCAGGGGCAACAATCGAGGAGGATTACAGTGATGAAGAGATGGATGTGGATGAGCTTGAGAGGAGGATGTGGAGAGACAGAATGTTGCTTAGGCGACTTAAAGAGCAGGGTAAGAATACGGAAGTTGTTGATCATGCAAAACATCGTCAGTCTCAGGAGCAAGCACGGAGGAAGAAGATGTCACGAGCACAAGATGGAATCCTGAAATATATGCTGAAAATGATGGAAGTTTGCAAAGCTCAGGGTTTTGTGTATGGGATCATTCCTGAGAAGGGAAAGCCGGTGAGTGGAGCATCTGACAATCTCCGGGGATGGTGGAAGGAAAAAGTCAGGTTTGATCGGAATGGCCCTGCTGCTATCTCCAAGTATCAGGCAGACCACTCAATCCCTGGAAAGAGTGAAGATTGTGGTCCAGCAGCATCCACACCTCACACCTTGCAGGAACTTCAGGATACAACTCTTGGATCGCTTCTGTCAGCCCTGATGCAGCACTGTGATCCACCCCAGAGACGTTTCCCACTGGAGAAAGGTGTTGCCCCCCCATGGTGGCCCACTGCGAACGAGGAATGGTGGCCTCAACTGGGTTTGCCCAAGGATCAGGGTCCTCCTCCATACAAGAAGCCCCATGATCTGAAGAAGGCTTGGAAAGTCAGTGTTCTGACAGCAGTGATTAAGCACATTTCTCCTGATATTGCCAAGATACGCAAGCTTGTTCGCCAGTCTAAATGTTTGCAGGATAAGATGACTGCCAAGGAGAGTGCCACTTGGCTGGCAATAATTAATCAGGAAGAAACACTGTCCCGAAAATTATATCCAGATAGCTGCCCTCCTGTGTCTGCTGGTGGAAGTGGTTCGTGCGTCATCAGCGATTCCAGTGATTATGATGTTGAAGGAGTGGATGATGAACCTGATGTTGAAGTAGAGGATTGTAAGCGTCTTGATGTCAATCTTTTCAACATGGCAACAGCAGCTGGACCAAGAGATAGATTTATGATGCCGCCAGCAGCTCCACAAATTAAGGGAGAGCTTGTTGAAACAAACATGGATTTCATTCAGAAAAGGAAGCAGCCTGCTGGCGAGCCACACATGTTGGTTGATCAAAAGGTGTATAGGTGCGAGCATCCTCAATGCCCCTACAACGATTCCGGACTTGGGTTTCTTGACATCACTGCAAGAAATAATCACCAAATGAATTGCCTATACCGCACCAACGCTTCTCAGGGACTTGGATTGTCTAATTTCCAAATTAACAGCGACAAACCAGCTGTGTTTTCTCTCCCATTTCCCCAAACTAAGGCAGCAGCTCCCAACCAGACTCCTTCATTTAATGTTTCAGGACTTAGACTTTCAGAAGATGGGCAAAAAACGATTTCTGATCTCATGTCTTTCTATGATACCAATCTTCAGCGAGACAAGAGCATAAATCCTGGGAGTGCCAATGCTATTGGAGATCAAAATCAGCAGCAACTGCAAGAGCAGAAATTTCAATTTCAGCTGAACCCCAGGAATGTGAATTTTATGGGGGACCAAAATCCACAGCAGCAACAGAAATTTCAGTTTCAGCTGGATCCTAGGAATGCTAATATTATTGGTGGTCAAAATCAACAGCAACAACAGAAATTCCAATTTCAGCTGGATGATAGCTTCTATGGCCAAGGGGCTATGGTGGGAAACAACATAACTGAAGCAACCAGCATGCCAGTGAACAATCCTGTTTTCTCATCAACTGAAAATCAGTTTGATCACTGCAAGGCCTTTGATTCTGCATTTGATGCCAATGTCAATGACAATATTACTGACTTCAGATTTGGCTCCCCGTTCCCCAGTCCACCAGTTGATTATTCCATGGATCTGATTCCAAAGCACGATGTTGGCATGTGGTATGTCTAACGAAAGATGCAAAATACCTTGCTGCTCTCCCTGGTTCTGCACTATCCTAGAAGGGGAAACAGCTAACATTCTGGGAAGAAGGCCATCATCAACACAGTTTCTGCTTCATAGTGCAGAAACTTCTTCCTTACGAGTCCTAGTAGTTTAATATGCTCTTATATGTAGATGTTCAAGACATTTGTGAACTTCTGAGTTTCTGTTCTGCTTCTTTATCTTGCTAAGTCTAGGATTTCTAGGTTGCTTTCTGTGCAGTATTGAAGAAGGGCCAATAATGAATTGGCAAGGACCAAACCCATATTCTGTACTGCTGTTGAAAAGTTCATATCGGCATGTATTCAAGTATATGTACACATACATCAATATATGGTGCTTTCATACATTATGCTGTCTTTTGTGTTAGTGCAAAATCCCTACATTCCTTGCTTGATCTATCTATTCCTTGTTTTTTCTTATTTTTGTGTGTTGAGTTGAATCAGAAGGGACCTTATAATGCCCCCACTTTCTCAGCTTGTTCAATGCACCCGACCAGTTTTTCAAAAGGCACTTGAACAGAGTTGCCTCCTTTCCTGTGTGCACAACACACCCTCGCACAGAGGGCATAGAGAAAGTAAGTAGTGGTGGAGTCCAGGAACAGTTGTTGGATTTAGTTGAAGTTACAAGAAAAATGTGGTCCTCTAGCTGTCTAGCAGCACTCAAAAGCTGGCATCTGTATCTTACATCAATCATGGACTCTTCTTGTCGCATCTCAAGAGTTCCAAGCACTAGCATGATTTCATGTCTAGGGTCAAAAAACTTGATGAAAAGATTCTTTTGCACATTGAACACATGCCTTGCTTTTTTGTTTTAAGCGGCGATGATCTGACAGGTTTGGCTTGACATCATTTAAAATTGACTTGGATTTTAACTCGAATTCAGTCCTAGGATATGATTGAGCTGGGTTCAAAGTCTTTACCATGGAGCTAAGCTTTCTCTCATCCCTGAATCCCATCCTCCCTGTCCAGGATTTGAGGCCAGGGTGTCCTGGTGGAGACATGAAATGAGGAGGGTTAGAACTTAAAATTTTCTATTTTTAAAACTAAAAATATAATTTAGCAAAGCGATGCACCCCATGGTTTTTGGTGTTTTTGCCAGCAAAACGCAGGTGAAATCACAGTGCACTACGTTACCAAACTGGCACCTTGACCGGAAAATATCAAATTAATCCCGTGCTTTTGGTCAGACGTGGGGAGAATAACGGGGGGAACAACCAAGAATCTGATTTGAAAGAAAAGAAAATCCAGAGAGCACTTATGTAATGTTCTCTATGAACACGAAAAGATCATTCAAAGTTAGGCAGGCAGGTTTTGAAGTTAGCATATTTGTCATGGAAGGAAGTCCTTTTCCACTTCCTGCATCCTCTCTTTCAACCCCATCTTTTTTTTTGTTCCCATTTTTCCCACTTTGATTCCTCTCTCTACGTTAGGTGTATGCATATATTTATGAACGCAAGATGCTTGTCCGCGTTTTCTTCATTCAAAGACTCAGACTCTACAACATCTAGAAGAGACTGAGATCCCCTGACTGTTCTTTTCCTTTTTTCTTAACTCAAGATAAAGTTATACTTTTCCTGACTGTTCTTTTCTTTTTTTCTTAACTCAAGATAACTTCCCGAGGCATCGTGAAATTATTAAAATCGTCTAAAAGTTCGAAGATATTGTATAAATCACTTTTTTTTTGGAAATTTTCTTGCCTTTAAAGGGATGATTGTAGAAATATTATATAAAAGAGAGGATTTTATAATATATTTTTAGACATATAAAAGAAACTCATGTCAGAACATTAAACTTTTAGATGCTCCAAACAATTATTACAATAAATATTGTTCGAGTCATATAATTTGTCACCATCCAACCATTGTATTATTCACCTGGTCAAATTCAATGCAAATTCTAACGATTCCTTGTCACCATTAGCCCCCACCTTAAGGAAAGTTGTGCAATAATCTTTAATTGTCCTGAGTTCTGCTGCCGCTGCTGTTTTTTTCCCTTGCCTTTATTAAGCGTAGTTGTAAATATTCGGCGGATTGATTTGGAAATTAGTGACCAAAGCTTAAATTAATTGAAAAGAATGTTGAACCAGTTAAAACCTGTTTATTTTATGAGTTTATCTATGATTTTGTTGACTCGATCAACTTAATCGGATCAACACCCAATTAAGTTTTTTTTTAAATCTAAAACAATAAATAATTAACTCAAGTTAATCCAAAAAATAACTTGAGCATATTTAATTACCTGTGAATGTGAATTAATCCGATCTTAACATCTGAATGTGATTTTTTTTTTTTTGAAAAGATGGCGAATAGATTCCAGCAATCAAGGAGCAGGCCTAAAAATATTCAATAGGAAACAAAATTTAACACAAAGCCCATATTTAGGTTAAGAGTTACACCAACACAAATACGTTTAAGCCTTACCAAAAGACCAGATTAGAGGAGATAATCAAATTAATTAGTAGCTATAATATCCTATTTAAGCCTTAAGCACCTTTCTTAATTCCATAGACATGTATCTGGGCCTTATAGCCTCGAGGACCTGGACCATCTATCCTAACAAGCCCATGTTGATAGTTTTTGCAGAGGATTCTAGCTCGGCCCATTTAGACTGTTGGTTTCCACGGGCTGATTTTGACCTGGCACCTCCAGCTCCAAGCTCATGAACCTGTTTAAAGTTTTAGAACCCACAAAGGTTCTTGTTAGACTATCACTTCGTATGCACACCTATTAAACCCAAGTTTGGCCTGGGCAAAGGGTTTTTTTTATTTATTTATTATTATTATTACCGGTTTACATACAAGTTGATGAGCAAATATCTTAACCATTGAAAACAAAGATTATAGTAACAAAAACCTTTGGCGTGGAGAGATGAACAAAGCTTAAGTTTTGAGTTTAAGATGAAGAATTTTGAAGATAGACAAGGAAGCTCACTAGACTAATAATTAAGGTTTAGTTGACCTTGCCTGTTTATCTGTTTTTCTTCAGCTCCCATCTCTCATAATTTATCCTCTTGTTTCCACATGAATTTCAGGCATAAACTAATGCAAAAAGTCTTCTCAAGCTGATGTCAATCTTTTCTGTCTCTTCTCTCCCTTATAATTGAACACAACCTGCCTAGTTCTTCCCATTATTTGTTTTTTTTTGTCTGAAAGTTTGAAGTCTTCAAGATTCCATTTCTGTTGTGTGTTTGGTAGTTAGTTTCCGGGAAACATGGGACAGGAAACAAGAAAACTTTTAGATGAATATGAAGTTTCAGACATTCTAGGAAGAGGTGGGTTCTCAGTTGTCAGGAGAGGTATACTGAAGACAAGTGGAGATAGGAGGCAGGTGGCCATCAAGACATTGAAAAGATTAGGCCCGTCAACTCCATCAGGAATTCCGAGATCTCGCGGTGATGGCGAGAGAAACACTGCTTCTTTCAAATTCCCAACATGGAGGCAGGTTTCAGTATCTGATGCTTTACTTACAAATGAAATATTGGTTATGAGAAAGATAGTAGAAAATGTATCGCCGCATCCGAATGTGATTGACCTCTTTGATGTTTATGAGGATCAAAATGGCGTGCATCTTGTGTTGGAGCTTTGTTCTGGTGGAGAGCTGTTTGACAGGATTGTCGCTCGAGACAGGTACTCTGAGAGTGAAGCAGCAGCTGTGGTTAGGCAGATTGCAGAAGGACTGGGAGCTCTTCACAGGGCTAATATTGTTCATAGAGACTTGAAGCCAGAGAACTGTCTTTTCTTGAATGAAAACGATGATTCTACTTTGAAGATTATGGACTTTGGATTGAGTTCTGTGGAAGAGTTTACCGATCCAGTTGTTGGGTTGTTTGGTTCCATTGATTATGTCTCACCAGAAGCTCTTTCTCAAGGCAGAATTAGCTCTAAAACTGATATGTGGTCTTTGGGAGTTATCTTGTATATCCTGCTCTCAGGGTGAGTTAATTTTCTCGTGTCTCAAATTGTAGCCTATCATTTGTTGCCATAAGTCAACGATCAAGATCCCGATTTCCGGTTCAAGTTCTTAGTTTTTTTGTTTTTTTCCTTTGATATTTCAGGTACCCGCCTTTCATTGCCCAGTCCAACAAGCAGAAACAGCAAGTGATACTGGCTGTATGTTGATATTTTCTTGCCTCTACCAAAGCTAGATCATTTTCTTCACTGTTCTGTTTATCCTACTTCCATGGTTCTGAAAGGCAAATGATTTGCTATGCAGGGGGATTTCACTTTCTATGAGAAGACGTGGAAGAACATTACTTCATCAGCAAAACAACTGATCACTGATCTCCTGCAAGTTGATCCCGAAAGGAGACCGAGTGCTCAAGATGTACAGATTCCCAGAGCCTTAACTTATTGGTCTTTTCCCTATTATTATCGAGAGCCTCCTCTAAAAAAACATACTGCATGTGGTGACAGGTTTTAAATCATCCTTGGGTGATAGGGGATTCTGCAAAAGAGGAACAAATGGACCCCGAGATTGTCTCAAGGCTGCAGAGTTTCAATGCCCGTCGCAAATTCCGAGCTGCAGCAATAGCCAGTGTGTGGAGTAGCACAATTTTCTTAAGAACCAAAAAGTTGAAATCTTTACTAGGATCACATGACCTCAAGGAGGATGAGATTGAGAAACTCAGGCTACATTTTTCCAAATTGTGAGTGCTAAAACTATTTCATGCCCCGAAGTTTTAGTTCAGTTTGCGTAGAGTTTTAGGTTTATCAGCATTTGACCGCTGATAAATTGCATAAAGAAGCTTTAGCATCAAGCTGGCCAGAGTTTGATTGCTCTATTATCAATTTTTCATATTCTAAGGGGGGAATATATATGTGCAGGTGTGCAAAAGGCGACAATGCTACTCTATCCGAATTCGAGGAGGTGCTGAAAGCAATGAACATGTCGTTACTGATCCCTATGGCACCCCGCATCTTCGATCTATTTGACAACAACCGTGATGGAACAGTTGACATGAGGGAGATTCTTTGTGGTTTCTCCAGCCTCAGGAACTCTCAAGGAGATGATGCTCTCCGTCTGTGCTTCCAGGTATGCTCTCTTCCCTGATTCCCCTCCAACTTGCAACATCAAGAAGAAACCTATCCAGCTAAGCTGAAATTTTCTTTTGCTTTTCGGCCAACAGATGTATGATACAGACCGATCCGGGTGCATCACGAAGGAAGAAGTAGCATCAATGCTCAGAGTAAGCTGCTTCCCTAACAATTTGTATAACTTGAAAAGTTTAAACTGCTTCCAAGATTAGATGACATATAGAATGTTTTTCGAGCAGGCTTTGCCCGAGGACTGCCTTCCAGCAGATATAGCAGAACCGGGGAAATTGGACGAGATATTTGATAGGATGGATGCCAACAGTGATGGAAAAGTCACCTTTGATGAGTTCAAAGCTGCAATGAAAAGGGACAGTTCGCTTCAGGATGTAGTCCTCTCATCTCTTCGGCAACAATGATTTTCCCACTTTCTGCCTTCACTACCATCTTTCCAGCTATGTTTTTTTTTTCACTACCATCTTTCCAGATATAAACAAAATCTTTCTTTTAGCTAATGCTATTCAGGCAAAAGAGATGGCGACTAAATGAGGTAAAAGAAATTTTGTTTCTTAGTTTGCTGTTGAAGTTAGGAATTTTCTCAGTCTGATGGATACTAAACCAGTAGAAGCATATAGATATCAGGGAACATAACCATGCTTGATGCTTGAATAGGTTTCACTTCATAAACAGAAAAACATGATGCAGCTGTTAATTCAGGTACAGCTTTTCTGGATATCTTAGTAATGTTCCATCATGTATCCATATGGTCAGGCTCAACCCACCTGCTAATCTTCTCCTATAATCTTGCATTTGGCTCACCAAAAAATATTTTGAAAAAGAGGCATAATCGGAGTTGGAAGCTACAGTGGTTTTGAACTTGCAGATGAATTTGTGCCCATCCACTATGTAGCTTTGTAAAATTTACACAAATTCTTAGCACAAAATGAAATCGTGCAAGATCCAAAATTCTGTATTTCCATTCAACGTAATCAGGATAATTCCCTTGATTTAGCAAAAATAAAATACAATTTGAATTAGGTTCCAGATCAGCAATAAAAAAAAGTTTTACTTCAGCTATCATACCTGTCATACAATTATTATCGATTTTTGCTTTTAGTTTTATTGTTTGTTTAGATAGTGTGATGTATAGTTAAAAATACTTCTTACTTGAAAATATATTATAATGATTTTTAAAAAAAATTATATTAATATATCAAAATTATAAAAAAATAATAAAAAAATTAATTTAATATTTGTTAAAACAGACACACTTTTAAAAACCACAAAAACAAACAAGTTCCTGCACTTCAGGCATGAGCAAGCATTTCTTGGCAAGTGCGAGCGGTGAAGTGGGCAAGACCTGAACAGTATGAACTGAAATTGAAGGAGCTTATCATGCAGGAATCAGTACTATTGTCTCCTTAATGTTCCAACAATGACTAGTCTCCACTTTACATGCCCCAGTAATCAGCATCGTCATCTTCGAATATGCCCTTTTCATCAGTATCGTGTTCTAATATGCCCTTTTGCATCAGTATCGTGATAGTGATTTGTGTAGCATTGTACATTGTTGGGGGGCTGCCCGTATGGGAAAATAAAATATGATCAAATGGTTACCAGACCCAGAAAGAGCACAGCTTCCACTCCTGCTAGCTCTCCCGTTGCAGCTGGAAGCCTGGATCTAGTAGAATGAATTCTAACAGATCATACAACTCTGGCTTACAGACATGGTAGAATGAAGCCACTGCAGAAAAAACCTGCAGGGATTACAGACATGCATGTCACCACACATTATTTCTTCACGCCACATTGAAAAGACACTCTCAAAAACACGTCAAAAGATCTTGCTAATTATTCAACGAGTAACAAACTCTTAGAATCCAAATGAATACGCTTACAGTTCTCGTAGCTGGTCACGAGTGCATGCCATTGATGTCAGAATGGAACCAAGTGTATCTCTATAAACCTGAAATATTACCCCTGTTTCTCCAGTTGTTGTCTTACAAAAGTCAAGAGCTCAGTAAAAGAGAAGACGAGTATACCTTCAAGTTGATGGCAGCCACTTCACCAGCTGGTGTCAAAGTCATGGACCCATCATTAAGATTAAACCGAGGTGGCATGGCATTCTGCCAAGGCCACAATGACGGGATCATTCCCCACCACCATTGGAGTGGCCACCACCACTAGGCAAGTGGCAGCAGCCTTTGTTGAAGAAGATGGCAGCCACCCACTCCCATGTGCAGCTGCTGGAAAGAAGAAGAGAAGCCACCATTAGCCTATAAATGAGGCATGCAAAGAGAGCCAAAGTGTGAGAGAAAACGTGAGTGTGTGCAAGAGAGAAGAGAGAAAGAGGAGCTGCAATGGCAGCAACCATTGCAGCAGCTGCAAGGCAGCAAGAGAGATGGGAGTTGAGTGATTAAATCCTCCTCCATGTATTTATTGTATTCTTTCTCAATCTCTAAATAACAATGACTCTCTCCCGTGGATGTAGGCGATTTTGCCGAACCACGTAAATTATTGTGTCTCAGTGTGCTTATCCCTCCGTTGAGCAATGATCAGTTCATCACCGATCGCCGGAATTTCCCAACAATTGGTATCAGAGCTGAAGGTTTTAGTGGTGTTTGATTTTTTGCTCAAAAATGAAAGTTGTCAAAATGAAGTTTTAACCATACCATTGAGTAGAGGAGGACGAGACGAAGCCACTAGTGAAAACGACGTCAAAATCGGACGTCGAAAATGGCCGCACTCTCCATCACTCTCCGGCAAGGCGTCTGCCCACGCGCGCAGACGCGCCCCACCATGAACAGTATCATGATGAACAGTACATGCAGAGGATGACATCAGCCTTATGTAACGATGACATCAGCATGCATTGACCAGTCAACATACGTGTCAGCATAGTGGGACCCACCAGCCACATCAGCAGCCGCGAGCCGAACCGAGCTGAATGGGAGCTGAGCCGAATGGAGCCGAGTCGAGCCGAATGGGAGCTGAGCCGAGCCGCGGTAAAGGATTCTGTGCAGCAGAGTCTACGTGCAACCGGATCTGAGAGTGAATCTGAGCCGTTGATTAGGCCAGAATTGTTTTGATCAAATGTTAGCCGTCTGAAGTGCGATTTAGACGATTCAAGACATGTTTCCAGCTAATTTGATCATTCCAGATGCAATGGTACGGTCCGATCGTTGAGATTCGAGACCAAAAATGGCGGTGGTGAATTATTAAAGAAAGATTGCCCGATCAGGAGGCATCTGAGGGTCGTGATGGAGGTCGATGGAGATGAAGAAGAAGAAGGTGCACATGTTTACCCAATTACATGTGCTGAAATGTTAAGTGGCGAATTTAATTGCCTTGATGCAAGGCAAAATTGGGACACTCTCGACACCCGGTTATGTGGACAATTAGAGGTGGAGAGTGAAAATTGACGAAGACCAATCTTGACGAATCTAAGCACTAGTAGTCTTGCTAGATGTTGAGAAATCATGTATTAAACCTGTATATTGCAGATCACTTGTAAAGGAAAGCCGCAACAAAGCTAGCAAATGGTTGTATATACGGAAAGACAGTACGATGGATAGATATGGCCTAAGAAGTTCTGTCTAGGAGATTGGGTTTTAAGCGGGACCGTTGTGACCCCTCCAATCTTTCCTGGGAACTTGCTTAGTGGAAGGATTATCCATACGGTACTATTTTCGTATATATAGCAGTTTGTAATGAAACGGTTGAAGACTAGCAGGATGACGGCACAAGGGGAACAGTTGGGTTCCGCATGATCAAGGATCTGATGGAGTGATGATTTCTCCAAAGAAGGCAGATTCGGTGACTGTGTTTTCTCGAGGGGAGAATTGATGAAGACCCTGATAATGGAAGAGAAATACAGCAAGGGGATAAAGATTGGCACCCTATTTTGACTTGGCCAGGTGCTGTGACGGGATGAGCTGCTGTCAAACATAAGCAAGGAATAGGGAGAAATCTGGAGAACAGTAATTACACGAGGGCACACGAAGATTGTGCAAGAGTACCCGAGGGATCCAACGAGGTACTGTAATGAGACAACAGGTGCAAGGAGAAGAAGTGTTCCCAGATGAAGCTCAGAGCAGAGACTGTTAAAGTTCGTACAACAAGAAGTCTTTTATGCTCTTGATGAAGACAACATGCGAAGACCTTTCCAATGCATGCAAGGATGGAAAGAGAGCTGTTGCAAAGACACCTAATTGAGGGGGTGCAAACGCCTGTGATACAAGGCGACCGCCTATGAAAGGCGAAGACACCAAAGAGAGTGGTGTAGGTGGAGCTGTAAAGTAGAAAGATGTAGAAGCTCCAAACATAGAAATCAAGGTGGAGGATTGCGAGGAGTATACCGCAATTTTCTCTTTCTATGTAGTAAGTGGCAGTAATCTCTCCCAAGTCCACATGGTGGTAGAGAATCTTGAAGCCACTTGAGTCATCCCGATGAAGGAGGATGAGACCGCTCCACGACGAGCGGAGACACCTCGGATGGAAGGTGTGAGGGCCATGATATGAGCCTAGATTTCAGACCGCCGCATGAAGACGAGCGGAGACACCTAAGGAGAAGGTGTGTGGGCCATGATATAAGCCCAGTTCAGAACGCTCCAGAGCCAATGTGATGGCTAGATATGAGTGGACAGGTGGATAGCCAATGAAGTGGCTATGATGAGTATGAAGACAAATGCAGGATTGACTTTCATGGATATTGCCCCCATGCTAAAGATCAATGAGCTAGAAGACATTTGCCTTGGACAATAAGTGTGTGACTTGTGGAGCATTAAGACGCGGCTGCTATGAAGGAGCAGAGGGCATGCGCAGGTTCCGGGAACGAGTTGACTCTTGTCAAGGTGGTGAGCTAGGAGATGGCATTGTAATACTCAGAGTATGAAGACAAATATGGATCAACCTTTAATGGGTTGTCCCCATGGTTAAAGGTGGAGAGCTACCTGAACTCTTACGACTAAGAGCGAGAGACTCATGGAGAAGTAAGGCGTGGTTTCTATGGTGGAACAGAGGGCAGGCGCAACTCCTGGATGAGTAGACTCTTGGAAGAGTGGTGGGCTTGTGATCATATGAAGATACTCAGATTATGATTGTCGCACTCGGAATATCCGTTTGAGGGGGTGTTGTAAGCCTTGGTGTGAGGCTTGATCATTCCCAGAGAAGCGTTAACACTCTTCAGATGTGATGTGTGAGACCATCTGGTTGAAGTGATCCTTTGGTGTAAGCAAGGGTGTGCTTTGGTGACTCTAGTGATTGAAAGGTTGGGCGAGTACCTATAAACTTGGCCACAGATGCTCTCAGAATGGTAAGCTTTGAAAAGCTGCAAGATGCAAGCTGGTGCTAAAGAATCAAAGAGGACAATTACCCAGATAAATAGCAAAGGGGGTGATTGTTAGGTATTGCCATTTATTGGCAATACCCCACCACCACTAGGCAAGTGGCAGCAGCCTTTGTTGAAGAAGATGGCAGCCACCCACTCCCATGTGCAGCTGCTGGAAAGAAGAAGAGAAGCCACCATTAGCCTATAAATGAGGCATGCAAAGAGAGCCAAAGTGTGAGAGAAAACGTGAGTGTGTGCAAGAGAGAAGAGAGAAAGAGGAGCTGCAATGGCAGCAGCCATTGCAGCAGCTGCAAGGCAGCAAGAGAGATGGGAGTTGAGTGATTAAATCCTCCTCCATGTATTTATTGTATTCTTTCTCAATCTCTAAATAACAATGATTCTCTCCCGTGGATGTAGGCGGTTTTGCCGAACCACGTAAATTATTGTGTCTCAGTGTGCTTATCCCTCCGTTGAGCAATGATCAGTTCATCACCGATCGCCAGAATTTCCCAACAATTTCACGAGGAGTAGTAGGGGTTTTCTTGTTGTTTTCTTCTCGACTATTTCCACTACCATGCGAGCTAGGAGGTGTGACTTTAGCAACGCTTTTCTTCACATAAGCAATCCTTTTCCCACCCTCCTTTAAATTACTTGTCGCTGCATTGCAAGTCTCAATGGCAATTGCACCTTCCTCTACATATTTAATAGCTTCAAGGCACAGATTGTTAAAGCGAGAGGTCAGAGTATCAAGACCTTGTGAATCCGCACTCTGTTCCTCTGACCCAGTTCAAGTTTTTGCATTCCTTGTCCATCGCTTCAATATGTAATGGGACGGAAGGGTAAGAACGTTTGTTACAGGGAAGACAGTCAATATATGTCTACAAATAACGTCACAGTATTCAAACATCTGGCAGCTACAACTTGCTTGCATCTCAGATGTGCTCAACGTCACTATGTATGCCCTGTCATTATGCTCATATTTTGCAACCCTGTACTTGGTGGCCATCCCATCTCACTCAATCTTATTTGCTGTATATACAAAAGCTTCAACTAGTTCTTCCTGAAACTTTGCGAATACTTCCCTGGTATAAATATTTGCAGCCTGTTGTTCCATTGGCGATGGCGTCTATGTTCGAGCGCAAGTTCATACTGTTTAAAGAACAAAGGTATTGTGGTCTGTTGATTCACATACCCATCAAAGAAGGAGCTGATACCATGATTTGAAGAAAGGGCAGCAAAGAAAGTGTTACGAAAATAAACTGGCGCCCATTGTTGGCAAGCATTATACAGAGCTTGAAGCTCACTCGATCATTCTCATCCTTTCCTTCTTTAACTATTTACAAATTTCCTACCCCAACCACTACAAGTATGGATTTTGGGTGGTTTGCTTAGAGCCCGATCCAGGACCATGGGCTTATCATTTTTATCCATAAGAAGAATTTTTGTTTATCTTATTTGATAAATTCAAGTCATTTAGATGATGAGGATCTAAAAATAATTTTTTGCCCCTTCCATATTCCTCCCTAAGTTTACAAAGAGAAAAATCAGCTCAGAAAATTGAAGATGGAAAAAAAAATATTGGAGCTTTTTTTTTTTCACTTTTTAACTCATATTTTCTTTTAAAGTAATTAAGAGAAAACAAACATGAAAAATGAAAAACTAAGGATATTTTGATCCTCTTTTTTTTTTTTCCTCCCCATCCATCCACCCACAACAGAACCCAACAAAACAAAATCTAAACAAACCTTAACAATCCCCAGCCTTGGAAGCCCAAGAAACACTCAAACAGAATAGTTACAAGAAACAGAGGTGGTTGTTGAACTAGTTGGAGAATTTGAGACAGAATCAGACAACAACCTGTCCTTCCCGCTTTCACTTTCCTCGTCAATGCTCCTTGTAACACCAACCTCTTCAACTCCTCCTGTGCTATTATCTTGTAATATGTAGCCGGCCGGATCGGCCTCATTTCCATAGCAACATGCATCGAATATCAAGTCAATGTTGTCCTCAAACCCTGTATGATCGAACAAGTCCGGTAACTCGCAGGAATTTTCGAGAGGAAGATCGGGCATTGTGAGGCTCAATCCTGAATCCATACAAAAGCTCCATGCTAGCTCGTGCTCTTCAATAGTGTCCAGAATTACCATGGGAGGCGTGCCATCCAAGCTTGAATTTAGCTGTGAACATTGAAGTTGCGAAGACGACGAGACTATCTTTTGTTCTTGTTCCTCTTGTTGTTGTGGTGGTGGTGATGGTTGTTCAACTTCCACTTCCACTTCCACGCTGGAATCAATCGAGTTGTTAAGAAGTTGTTGTTCTTGGAGGATTCGGTCTATAGGGATGCCTTTCTTCCTCAACCGTTCTATGTAATTGCTAACATCAAAATTGGTCACTGCATTTGCTCCTCTATACTGTATCGCCGCCATATCATACGCTGCCGCTGCCTCTTCTTGTGTATCTTTACGGAATTAACAAACAAAAAGTAGACAAACAAAATCTGAGCAGTGAATTAATTAATCAAGCAATCAATAAATTAAGGATATGCGAGAAGAAATCTAGCTTTATGATACAGAATAAATCGGGGCTGGTTGCTTTAAATAATAAAGCTAGATTGGGAATTCACATGCTCACTGCATAGTATTTTAATAATTGCATTCAAATCTCACTTTTGAAGTACTAAAAAAATATACCAAGCAACACAGCTAACCGAGTTAGTTCCCTTGATCGTGCCCTAGCTAGTTGCTGAATGAGACCTTGCTACATAATTAGACAAGTACAGCATCAAGAATCAGCCGTACTTCAAAGTTTTTCAACCAAAAAGAGTGTCCATTTCCAGGCATGTAAAGCTCCACGCCACCTTGCCTTTTCTCTTTTTGAAAATTTTTTGATGGGGTTCTTCTAGGTGATCGGTCCTCTTTTTGGTGAAGCTTTTTTGGTTAATATCAAGGGCAAAGTTTATTTTAGTCCTTATTCACAGATCCGGATAAAAGAATTCACAAAGGAGGGCCTAGAGTGATTTTAGCTTGTGCTGGCTATTTAACTTCCAGGGACCGCATTGGAAATCCTTGGAAACTACAAGATTAAAGCTGAGTGATATTAAACTACAAGGACCAAAGTGGAAAGTCGCTGAATCTATAAGGGCTTTACCCCAACTCTAGCACAAAAAATGGTGTGAAAGCTACCTCACCCATGTGGCCATGTATTCCCTTCTAATGCAAAGAGACAAAATGAAAATGTTCAGACTTTAGGGCCACCACCATCAATCCGCCTTCGACTGCCATTTCTCCTAGTTAATAAGCAATCCAGGCCTGCCATGGGGGTCACCAGAGGCCGACACCATTAACAAGGGCCGATAAGGTGGCTAGTTAATGCCTAATTTGTGGGCATATAAGCCTTACCCTGTAGTAGATGTTCTAGCCTAAGGATGCACACCACAATGTTCTTGATGAACCCTAGCACTGGTCCCTGCACTAGCAATGGAATGCCCCAGGCTTTTGCAAGCAAAAAGATTAAAGATCTAGGGTTTTCGACAAAACTATTTAGTAATTGGAGTGGCATGGTGATCTAAAAATCTAATCCTTTTTAGCATCTAAAACGGTAAATCTAATCCCGGGCCCTGGTGCATTTGCAGGTGCTCCTACTGTAAACTGAAAAACAGTTCAAAGACATCTAACCTTAAAGTTTGTTTCCAATTTAGTCCCCCACAAGCATTTTTATCACAGAACCTGCCATTTTGACAGCATGAGAAAAGGGTTTGTACCACGTCAGCTTGAGTGGACTCGCACTGACAGCTTTGAATTTGGCATCTACCCTGCTTATAATGCAAATCCAAAATGGTGCGCTCCCCTATTCGACTCATCCAAAAGAAATCCGCCTTTCTAAGAGTTTGTCAATTCGAGTCGGGATAAATAAAAAATAAAATAAAAATAATTTTTGGAGTCAAATCTCAAACCAAAATTTCCAATCTGGGAAAAACTTTGGAGAAAAAAGCAAAGTCAAAAGCCAAGTTGTATTCTTCCTAAAGTATACATTCATTCATGCAATATTCTCCATATCCAAGAAAAACAGCAAATCGTTACTATCTCATGGTAAGAAGGTATAGTTTCCATGGTCACAGTAAAATGAGGGAGAGGAGCGTACTGTAAGTTCCAAGGTAGAGATACTTGTTCCCATAAACTCGTCCAATTCTAGCTTCCCATCGGCCATTATGATGATGCCTGTCAGATTTCAAGCTAAGCCAGTCATATTGATCATAACCAGTGCCCAAAAATCAAGCAGTGAAATGAAGCGGAAGAGAAAGGCGGCGTTTACCTGGCCACCCCACGGTATTTGGAGACTCCTCTAGAGAATCCACTGCTCCGCCGTCTAAGAGATGCCAAGTACTCTTCTTTAGTCACCTTTTGCATCTCTTCCATCTCTTTTGTGTATGTTTCTATCTGCATCACCACCACCACCAATTAATATTCAAAATAGGCTTTGAAATCGTGTTTTGCTCCCATCACACCTTTAATCCCGTTTAGTTTTATTGATTAAACGTAAAATTTTACATCTATACCACTGAAAACTACAACTTAATTAAGAAAAAATTAATCTTTTTATTTCAAATTATAACCGCATAGCTACCAAAATCCGAAACACAGTTTGAAAGTTATGGCCCACATGCGTGCGCCGGATCCATGTAATAATTTAAAATGTAACGATTTCAAAGAAAACACCAAAAGAAAGTACGTGGATGTTGATAATGGTCAAAGCTTGAAAAGAAGTCAAAGAAACAATGTGAGGTTACCGGAAAATTCAAGGTTGTCTCTGACCCCCAGTACTTCAGGGCAGCAAGATCATAGGTGTGTGCGGCTGCCTCCTCATTATCATAGGCACCTACGTGTCACACACAATCAGGACCCATAATCTTTATTGTTTTAAGGAAATGAAAAGGGATTGTTATTATTATATATATAAAAATATAGATTGAGATCATTAAGGTGGAGTGCTTACCCAAATAAACTAAGCAGCAGAATGTGAAAGTTGTAGTGACAGGGATGATTTTAAAGATTAAAACATGGTCAGAACACGAAAGAAGATGGATTAAAAATATATAATTAATATATATATATATATAAAAGATTATAGATCTCCTTGGTTTTCGTTAATCTTTAATTAATTAAGCAAAATTCACCTTGTTTTCCCTTCTTGTTTTGAATGCTGTTCCATGAACTCTTATCCCAAAGATGAGCTTCAAACCTTCCTGTCCATCTATGTCTGTTCTTGATCAATCAACAAAGAATGTCACACATGCAAAGTTTGAAGACCCCACAGGAAGAAAAAAAAATTGACACTTGAGCAAGGTTTTGGTACCTGGTGACTCCTCTATAAATGGAACTTCTTTTGCCAGAGTTATGACTGTTATTAGCAGCAGCATTCTGGGATTTGCCTTGATTGCTCTTTTGATTCTTTCTAATGCGTTTGGCCTTTGGTTTCTGAATGCTTTCAGAGGCAACACAAGAAGATGAGGAGGAGGAGGAGGAGCAAGATGAAGACCTCTTCATTTACTTCTTCTTTTGGCAACGTGAGAGCACAAAATATGATGGAATGCAAGCAAGAGTTGTCAGAGGAAAAAAGATGGGTCTATGCTCTATTAATTAACCCGTGAGGTCTCCCTTGTTTTCCTACTCCAGTCTAGATTTTGTGACTTTGGGAATTGGAAGGAGTGTTTTTTGGCAACCAAAAGTGGTTTACCAAAACAAGGAGAGACAGTGGAAAGGGAAGAAGCGGAGGTGAGAGGTAATAAAATAACACACAAAACCAAGACAGGGGAGGGGAGGAGAGGAGAGGAGAGGAGAGGCCAATTGACTAGAGCATGTTTCTTGGGGGTTAACTTTATAACCCAACACGGGGTTAAGGATTTCTGAGCTGGGTTAGTTAACCTTGAGTTAAATCTGCGGCCTAACACTTGGCTAATACGTGCAGCCATGCTACCAATAAGGATTCTCTGCCTCTACAGTAAGTTTGTTTTTTGAGAGAATCTCTTCTTCTCTCCCACAACTAACCATCTCCTTGTTCAATATAAAAATGATTGCAGGGGCTAAAAAGAAAGAGATATGTCAGTGATTTGCATTTTATTTTGATTTTTACTGGTTTTTGTTGCTGCTGATGGGTTGGCTTTGTGTGTCAGTTACTTTGGTGAGCTTTCTGTGTCTCGCTCCATAACAAGGGACGTGTGAGTGAGGACATGTCCGCGGAGGTGTCACAGTTAAATTCATGCCCTCGGTCTTTGTTCTTGTTACTACAGAACAACTGGGACACGAACCATGACAAGGTAATGAAGATCGCATGGTCCACGCTCCATGGCAGGCAGGCATAAATAGAAATCATTGCCAGTTCGTAAATCGTTGTTTTTCTTTTCTTTTCTTTTTAGTTATTATTGGAAACTACACAGCAACCTGGAAAAAAATATATGAAATCTGTTATAAAATTACCAATTTGATCACTCTTTTCTTATTCATGGCATTTAGCTTGTTTTGAGATGGAAAAATTGAAAATCATTGGAACATATATTACATGTCTCTTTGTTCTTATTCTTTTTCTAAAAAAGAAAAAACACAAATTAACTCTAAAACTACTATCATAGATAGATAGAAATAATTTTATTGTTTTTGTCGCTTCATTGATCTTCACACCTTGCATCATTATCCCCTTCTCCAGTAAACAAGCTCCTGTTTTATTACATTAAATAAATCTAATGGAAAATACAATTTTGAGGCTGAAACAAGTCTAAATAAAATAAAAATAAATAATTAATAATTAATTCACACTATCAAATATAAAGACAAACAGTGTATAAAATATACGGGTTCAGTAAAGTTAATCAACTTTCAAAAATCCCGACCCATGATACCCATTTCTTAAATTATCTGACTTTGATGGATGAGGTTAAATGATGCAAATATTGCATGCTGCACTTGGGGGCCTTTTTGTTTTGAGCACCCATGCTTAAAATCACAATATGAGCTTACAGGCAACTACAGAACGTGCTTGAAGGAACCCTTTTTCAGACAACACGCTTGTTTAGGGGCCCTAATTAGAGGTCTCAGGCTCTAAGCCCTTCTACATAAATCACATGTCTGAAAGACTATAACCCTATTGCTTACAAAAGTTCTCCACATTCCAGATGGTCAGAATGAATTTGTAAGAATCTAAACACATCATTTAGATTACGGCAGCAAAAGGAGAAAATGAAACTCCCATGCCTCCATCACATAGTAGCATACTGCCCGACTGAATTCTGTTATTAAGGAACACTGTGTCAAATAAAAAGTTTTGCCTCGAGGCCTGCGAATTATATTCATCCAGATCGAAGTGATTTGATCTTAAAATCTTTGAATTGACGCCAGTTTTTTCCATGTCTTTCTCAAAGCTTTTGACATACTTCCTAATATCTTGCTGAACTTCGATGGAATCATTTGGCTTGCGCACGAAAGAAAACTGAAACCTCTGACTGTTTGGTGTTTCTGAGCTGTTTAGAATGACTTCATCTAGAGTAGGCTCCTTGCTGCTGCCAGTGGCTGACAACACTGATGCACTGTGGCTATGTGCACTAACCAATTCCTGAAAGCATTAACATAATTTATTACTAGGCTAAGATTCTATTTTTGTTTCTCCAACATAACATTGCATTTAGTGTCTGAACGCTTCTATTCAACCTCACTGTCTTGAACCTTCCTTTCTAGAAGGAAAAAAAAAAACAGAAAGCAAAGGCAAGGCAGGATGATTCTACTCTTGTTCCTCTAACATAACGTGCATGATGTATGTGGGTGCTTATATACTCCTTTACCACTTCAGCCTCGTTGTCTTACAGGGTTTTTTTTTTTTTTTTTTTTTTTCTCTAGAAGGAAAAATAAAACAGACAAAGCAAAGAACAGGACATGAACAAACACCTCCATGAAGAAAAGGAATTAAGTTTAAAATGAGATGGCATCAGTATCTTTTGAAAATAAATCACCGATTCAGCCAACTACATTTATTCAGAATAAAAATAACAGATGAATGTTGAGAGGCAAAAACCTGTTTATTGGTAGTGAAACTGTTGGGATAGCAGTTTGCTGCGGCGTTAGAGCTTGCTTGGGAAAAGGATGCACAATCACCAACAGGGGAAGCAACACCAACAAAGTTTATTGGTGGATCCTCTGGCGATGAGAAGTCAGAGCTATCAAATGTTGACAGCGACACACATTCATCAAAGTAAGCCATGGCTTCATCTGTTAATCGTTTTGACACCTTCCTTCTTTCAATGCTGGACTGTCATCGGAGCAGCACAAACAAAAAAACAGTTAAAACACTCATCTATATGCTAATGACATTGAAACTTCCCAACTGCTAAGCATGTGGAGGCTGAACCTCAGTGTGAATGAAATGAAAAGTAAAAACATGGCTTAAATCATTATCAAAACCACCTCTCTAAGCCAACGATCTTCAGGGGGAGGGGGAGAGAGCAAGAGAGATCATAACCAGATAAGATAGAAATTACAATTAGCCTCTTTACTTGAAAGCATGGATAATCAAGTTCCATATTTTAGAATATCAACCATATGCGGAACATGTAAACTTGGATTCAGAAGGATATTGACTGGATGTGTGGGATATTGTCCCTAACTAAACATATTCAAATGTTTTCTCCTTCTGTTCTACATCAATGCTAAATGTGTTTTTTAATGCATCTAGTGTAAATAATACTTGCATGAAAGCCGCACACGCGAAAATACAAAAAGGATGTACCTTTCTTCCAGCACGGGGTTTCTGCACATTTGACGTCTTAGGATGTGGAAGCACTTCCTTCAAGATTCTACTAAGCTCTGAGCCACGGTGCTCCTCGACAGCCAGGTCTGCTCGAAGCTTCCTTGCCCGTTCATGGGACTGCAAGTTAAAAAGTGATCTGATTTGCAGGTGTCTGATCCAACTAAATTATAGAAGAGAAATGAATAAGCATAAAGCACCACAAACATGACATCACAGAAATTATGGATCTCGGTGCCTATTTATCAAAAGCTGGAAACAAGAGCAACCCCCACCCCCTCCTGTCATTGTCATTTCTAACATTTGAATCTAGAACCTACCCCAATCCCATCCCTCCTCTCTTGAGCTTTTAAGTGTTCATCAAGTGGCAGAATAAGTAGAAAACATGCATCAACCATTTTTAAATTCATCTCTACATAAGTTTCATCAGGTCAAAACAATCAAGATTTTCTTCGAAGAAAACCTTACTCCACTCAGTAGTACAGTGGGTACAAAGCACATTGTAAACACAAGCATCAACTATGCATGTCAAGTTTCCCCTAACTTAATTTGAAACCAGAATCTTACACACACCAGCTCAAATCGAGCAAATGTCAAAGGTTAGCAACTTTATAATGATTTCCTATGATTAATCTAACTTTTCAATCACAATCTCAGTTGAAAGCGAGCCTATGGTTAATCTGACTTTTCAATCACAATCTCAGCTGAAAGTGAGTAACACTTACCTGCTCAAGCTTATTGGCATATTCTCTTCTGATGTCCAAAACTAATTCAACTGCACTTGGGTTGACTAGATCAGGAGGAATATCAGTCACATTGGCCATTGCAATAGCGGTAGTGTTACTCCTTCGGATAGTCTGAACTCAAAACAAAGTTCAGAGTGAATCATGAACAAGCATAAAACATGGAGGAAAGCAATAAAATATGAAGACTGGAATCACATGTGCAACCAGCAATTAGAGCAGGTGACTATATCCATGTAGGCACAGAAAAAGAAGACATGGTAGAGTGAACACAGCCTATAACACATTTTCCCAGAAAAGAAAAACAATGGAACCATAAAATCCAGCAGATGCTCCTGAAATTTAGCATCCTAGTATCAAATATCCAACTTACTGACCAAAGAGTCAAGGCAATATGTCATGTTCCAGGTTAGCAGGTCAGGTAACTAAGGTCTCTTGAAATAAGTGTGTGCCAACACTTGTTGGCAAAACTTAAGTCAAGCATTCATAACTAGTAAAGCATTATAATAGACATCAAAGGATGTTTTTTTTAAGGACATCCTGCATGGAAGCAGCACAACTGAAATCATATAAGAACTAAACATTTATCACCCATGAACCACGGGAACTTACACTTTCTAAGTCATTTTGGATGTCAGCAATGGCACGTCTAACTTCAGACCGAACAGTTTCATATATTCGACTAGAGGTGTCATCTCCCAAATTATCCCCTTGGAATGACTGCAACATGAGGTCATAACCAAAATTACATTAGGATCATGCATCATATCCATTGATGTTTCAGAACCATTCACATAAAAAGTCTGCATACAATCTCATGCATTAACCATTTAGAACACTAACACATAAATAACTCCAAACCACTCATGTCCAAACCAATTAAACATGACACCATTCAGATCTCACCTGCATTTGTTCACAGACTGCTTTGATAGTTCTCTCTTCAGCTTCTGAAAATGAGCTTCCCAAATCTCCATCTTCCCAGCTCCTAAAAGGCAAAGAAGGCTAGAAAGAAAAAACAAACAAAACAGGAAATATCATTTAACTAAACAGCTTCATTCAAGTCGCATTTATCAATGCCAAAAACATAAAAGCATTTCGTGAGACAATACCAAATCCGCAGCAGATCCATCTGATCGCATGGGCGAACTGCTCATCTTCTCAAATTTACTATCATAACTCCTTCCCGCTAAATCACTATTTCTCCCAGCATCTGACACATCACTCAAACCACCACTCCCATTTATATATTTCATCAACGAACTCCCTTCTTGTTCAGCATCACTCTGTAAAGAACAACAATCGACAATAAACAAAACATGCTTTGCTATTCATGACTTGAAAATGAAAAGAAAAAAGCTTTCCAGAAAAACAAAAGCCAAACCTCGGAATTCACGAAATGGCCTCCAGAGCCAGGAGGCCGAGACACAGACCTCCCTCTAGAAACAGGACCCCTAGACAAACTCCTACCAATCCCAGAAACGTTTCTTCCAGCATCAGCCTTTCTTGACACGGATCTCCCTCTCCTACTATCACCAACAGCATTCGACTTTGTGGGTGCACTCTTAGACTCTTCCTTTTCAGCCACAACTTCACTGACTTCTTTACCAGGTGGAGAAACATTGCACCAGTAAAGCGGGTTGTCTCTTTTAATCAAGAAATCTGTGGACCCTGTTGCTGTTCCTTCTGCTGGTGTTCTTGTTGTTGAACAAGTATCAACAAGATGGGATCTTGAGACTGCACTCACACTCCTTGATCTTCTTGAGGGTACTGTTTTTCTTGGTAAAGCGTGCTGCTTTGTTGAAGTTTCTTTATCTGATGTTGCTGCACTTGTTGTTGTTGTTGCCCTTCTTGATGTGGATTTGAAGGCTGCCATTGCCATTCTTTCTTGGTTCTTTAACAATTGCTGTGAATTAAAAAAAAAGAATTAAACAGGTGAAATGGGCAACAAAGTTTTTTACTTTCCAGTGTAAGATAAGATTGAATCAAGTGAAGAGGATAGTGTTCTCTGAGTGTGTGTTTTTAAGGTATGTTCGTTGATAATGATGGGGATATGGGGACGTCTGTGTTAAGACAAAAAGTTTTTGTGGTATATTTGCAGAAATTGAGTTGGCTGTTGGGTTTGGTCTTGTGGTGTCCGGTGTCGCTTTGAATCGATGTGTTTGTGTAAAAACAATTTTGCCGTAGCTTTGTTTTTTTAAAAAAATCAATCAACATGAAAAATATACTCTCATGTATCGCCGTTTTCAAACGTCATTCAACTCGTATTTTTTAAAAAATTTTATTTTTTTATATTTTCAAATTATTTTGATGTTTTGATAAAAAAATTTATAAAAAAACATTATTTTAATATATTTTTAAATGAAAAATATTTTAAATTATAACCGCAACTATAATCTCAAATAAGCATACTCAAGTTGATGCCTGTATCAATTAAAATATTATTTTAATAGTTTTTTAAAATTAAAATTATATTATTCTAAATTTATTTAAAAAAAATTAAATTAAGTATTTACTCAATGATCAATTAATTTGCTAGATCAATTGGATTATACCTAGTCATCTTGAATTGGGTTATAGCATGGTTATAAAACTTGAACTAGCCTAGTAAAGTGAGTTAACTTGTGAATTGAAAAAATAATAATAAAAAAAAAAAATTCTAGCTGATTTAGTTAAAAATTCAGGATAACTTGTTGAATTAATAAAATCATGACTTTTTATTCATTGATTATTTTATAAATATAATATCATTTTAATCCTTAAAATTTTTTTAGGTCGATCCTCCTAGCATGTTATCCGAGCCTTCCTCCACATCAACTCCAAATCTGAAATTATAATTGTCCTTCGCTTGGTATATTTTTAAGAGACAAAGTCATGGATAGTACCATGGTATTTTAGATGAAAATATATTAATTTAATATATTTTGAGTGTTTTTTAATTATTTTAATGTGATTGTATAAAAAATTAAAAAAATATATTTTAATGTATTTTTAATTAAAAACTGCTAAACATATTCTAATTTGTAATTAAAGCTAAGAAACTAAGTTACAATCACATTACAAAATTAGGGACTAAAAACAATCCAATATCCAAAAACAACTTGGCGCGCAAGAACCCAACAAAAAGACAACTTTGCACAATCCCCAACGCACTCGGAGAGACAAAAACATCCTTAAACCCTAAAAAAAGCCCCAAAGAAACCCAAACCCTTCATTTCTTTTCCCAATCTTTCCGCTTCTTCCATGGCATGAACCCCTCTTCTCTTACAAGATTAAACCCTAATTCTTGCAACCCCATGTCTCTCCCCTCCACTCTCCGTCTCTCCTCTCTTCTCCACCGTCTCCCTCCTCCTTCCCGCCGTTATTTCTCTTTCCTCCACCACCGCTCCGTCTCCGACCTCCGCTTATTCTCCTCCTCCCCCCGCATCCGTCCCGTTGTTCAATCTCGCCGCCGTGAGGAACTCCCCACTGATGATAGTGAGAATGGGAGCCTGCTAGTGAAGGATCCGAATGGGGGTAGTCCAGGCGGTGGAAATGGGCGGGTTGTTCAAACGGAGCTTCATAAAGAGGCTACTGAGGCCTATATGGCTTATGCTATGTCTGTTTTGCTTGGTAGAGCCTTGCCCGATGTTAGAGATGGGCTAAAACCAGTTCACCGGAGGATTTTGTGAGACCCCCTTTTGTCTTTTCCTTTGTTTTGTTATTTTCGGGTGTTGGTTTTTAATTTTGTGTTTTTTCCTTTGAATTTGTAGATTTGCAATGCATGAATTGGGGCTTTCTTCGAAAAAGCCGTATAAAAAATGTGCGAGAGTTGTTGGTGAGGTTAGTTTGAATAAAGCTCTCAATAATTTTTATAACCAATGATAATTATTATCTGATTATTTGTTTTGGGTTTCATTTTTTTTTTCTAGGTTTTGGGCAAGTTTCATCCCCATGGAGATACTGCTGTCTATGACGCACTAGTTCGAATGGCGCAGGTAAAATGGTATTTTTTATTTGCTATTTGCTTTGCGTTTTGATTGCTGAAACTGCCCGTTTATTCTCCTAATCACTTGAAATTATTTAGTTACAATTGGTTTTATTATTCAGGATTTCTCACTGAGATGCCCTCTTATTCAAGGGCATGGGAATTTTGGTTCGGTTGATGCGGATCCTCCTGCTGCCATGCGTTATACAGAGTGCAGGCTGGATGTATGTTTTAAGACTTAATTTTCATTTTAGCAAATGTACCTCAATGTATATTTATTTGTGTTAGGAGGTTTGACATGGTTTGGTTTCATTTGTGTCTGATGTTTAAGTGTATTCATGCACGCAATGTCTTCTATTTCACTCGGTGTCCTCAACACTTTTGTTACATCTGAGCTTTTAATACGCTGCCTCATCTTCTTATTTTATTATGTACTACATCAGTTCAATTGTCTTATCCTGAGGTCAAAACATACATTTTTGGTACATTATTCGCATGTGCTTGTTCTGGTTGCTTGCACTCACTGGTGGTACAATCTTATTGTTCATTATTTCCTGTATTCTTGTTTATATGCTTAAAGAAACAATGGCCTTGAAGTATAGGCGGTTGATTTCGTGTACAATTATTGCAGGGACTTACAGAGGCAGTTTTTTTGGCTGATCTCGAACAAGATACAGTAAGTGCTATTCTCTATTGTATGTTTTTACATGGTTTCCATGTTTTAATTTGTCCCCAACATCGTGTTGAGTCATTATATTGCATTTCTTGTAGGTTGATTTTGTCCCTAACTTTGACAATTCCCAAAAGGAACCTTCGCTTTTTCCTACCCGGCTTCCAACTTTATTGTTGAATGGTTCTTCTGGGATTGCGGTAATTTTAATGCTATTCCTTTTATTTTCCCTAAAAAGTGATTTCTGTACTTGCTCTTGTTTTCCATCTTCTTTCTCATCCTCTTAGTATATGTTTTTGCAGCTAAGTAACTCAAAGTAACATCCTTTCATACTCTTCAGGTTGGCATGGCAACCAAAATTCCTCCTCATAATCTTGGAGAGCTGGTGGATGTGTTATGTGCCCTAATTCACAACCCAGAAGCCACTGTAACTGCTCTAAACCTCAGCCCTTTGATTTGCTAGTTGAGACTTCTTAGGAACACTTGGAAATTATTTTCCTGTGAAATCCAATGATATCTTTGTCTTTGTCATTTTTTATGTTGTTTACTGGTTCTGTGTGCAATTCATGTCTAAAATATTTTGGTAGGATTTGATGGACAATGAAGGCAGCCTTCCCACTTCATACTTGTTAAGGAATAGTCTTTTGCCAAAAAGGATTTTTTAGTGTTTCCTGGTTGTATAATCTTCCGATTTTCAAAATAAAAATGATTCTCATTCATGGTTTTATCATTTCATTCAAGAATTGAGTCAACCCAATTCCCTTAGTTGACCAGCCCTTCAAAAGCGCTTGTTTAGGATGCATTAAAGCTAACTTGCACTAATCAAAGTAACAAGACTTCAGATGGTATGTATCAAAGGTAATGTCAAGGAGTCCTTTCTCTATCATCTTCCCCTAAGCATGACATACAAATATCTGTTTGCCATCCAAATTGCACACAAGTTGAGGTTTTTAAGCCCAGATTTTTTTTTCAAAAAAGCGTCAGGATATTTTGAAGAACTAGCTTTTATGGTATGTGCTTTGCACATAATTCACTTTATTTTCTCAAAATATATTTATTTGCTTATGTGCTAAAGGAAAAAATACCTAAATTTTTACAACATCATAAATTTAATATTTAATTACTAATAATTTTTTTATTAGAAATGTTTTTGAACTTTACAAAATCGGAGAATATTTTTGCTTAAAATGATGATACGTAGCTATATAGTTTTGTTAGCAACATTATTCAATATTTTTAGAAATAATAAACAATCTCAAAGTATACCAAAATTAGTTTCATTGTTCTTTTCATTACTATAGGCTCTACCACACAATTTTGTTAACTTTAAAAAATAAACAATCTTAAAGTATACCAAAATTAATTTCATTGTTCTTTCCATTACTATATGCTTACCAGCCAATATTTGTAACTTTAAATATTTAACTTTAACGGCAAAATTCATATTATACACTCTTAAATTTCTTTTCCATTTTTTGATAGGATATTAATTACTTTTCCTAATTGGACTTTATTGAATAAGTAAGGATTTAATTTTTTTTACTTGATTACCTTTCCTAATTGGGCTTTAGTAATGATTTAATTATTTTTACACATGGACCAATTAAAACAATTTGAACATAGGGTATATGGGGAATACAACTGAATACAAGCCCTTTTTTATCCTCATTTTTTTTAACTTACTGCACTATTTATAAGTATATATGATATATGACATATGATTAGAGTGCCAAAAGAAATTTATGCCTTGCGGAATTTATTTATTTTTGCTTCTCTTACCTCCTTTGGACACACATACAATGATGAAGCTTATCATCCTAGAGTTGTATGGTTCCTTTGCATTTGTGTGTGTACCTATATATCTTATATCATCATCAGAGACAGAGAAGGTTTTCTTATATGTTGCATTTTTCACCACAGTTGCAAGAGTTGTTAGAATACATGCCTGGACCTGACTTTCCAACTGGAGGAATTATCATGGGCAATCAAGGGTATGTTAAATTTTTATTTCACGTTTACTTCCTCCAATTAAGCAAGGTGATGTATGCTTATTTATGAATTTTGATATCTGTATATTTGATTAAGGATCTTAGACACATATCGATCTGGGCAAGGACGTATCGTAGTCAGAGGAAAAACAGATGTTGAATTGCTTGACTCGAAAACAAAGAGAAATGCTGTTATCATAAAAGAGGTTATATATTTTGGTTTGTTTGTGGTACCGATTGAACATACTTGTTTTCAAATTTTCAAGACTTGTCTAATTTTTTCCCACTGAAACAGATTCCTTATCAAACCAACAAAGCATCGCTGGTGGAAAAAATTGCTGAACTTGTGGAGGATAAGGTATTGTCGGAAAAGAATGTAATATAAGAGGTTTACCAAGTTGATATCTGTATATAATAATAATTTATCCTTCTCTTTTTAATGCATAACAAGTGTTTGTCCAGCTTGGTTTATAGTGGACATCTTTATTTCCTTGCTTTCTATTCAACAATCAATGATTAACAACTGCAGCTTCAATTATAAGTCTGTATAACTCTTAATGACTTCTAAAAACCAATATGTTCTCATAACATATGATCATGGAGGATGGAAGTTGATTTTCACTGGCCAAAAGTGATCCAATTTATCATTCATATCACAAGTGTAAGTTTTGTTGTTGTAACCAAATTTTTTATTTCCTTTCTTTCTGCAGAATTTGGATGGCATTAGTGATATCCGTGATGAAAGTGATCGTTCTGGCATGCGTATAGTCATTGAGGTATGAGAAACTCAGTTTTTGCAGTAAAGCAGTAAACTCACTGACCACATTCATCTGTTGCTCATGTTTTGAGTGATTTATTTTGTTTCTCTACACAGCTGAAACGGGGGGCAGATCCATCAATTGTGTTAAATAATCTTTATCGTCTTACTCCTCTTCAGTCTAGTTTTTGCTGCAACATGGTTGGGTAAGTAGTATTTTAGAATCCAGAATCTAAATAGAAAGTCAAGATTCAGTTTTTTGCTGCAGTTAGCTTTGATTTAGCAGACATGATATTGCTTTTCACATTGTGGTTTGTGAATTATTTCAGTTTTAAATGTTTAACCTTTATGCACTACATGCTTTCTTTTCCCTCCCTTTCAGAAGTTTTACTTGTGTTAATCTAATTTATTGCTCATTATTCTGTAGTTGATGAAAAAACTTGTCATTTGGATGGTGATGGTATAGTGGCAGACATGATATGAAATGGTGCGAAGCAGCTATAACTTCAGAAAACTTTCTAATTTAGGGCCCATGGTAGTTCTAAACCAACTGGAGAATAAGGCTATATTGAAAGATCACAAATTAAAAACATAATTAGGCAAAGAAAAAGACAAAAATGCCATTAAATAGGACTTTTTAGAGTAACATAATCAACAAACAGGCTGGAATTCTTACACTCTTATGGCTGAAATATTAACATAATTTTTAAAACAGCATGGTAGGCATATGATCTCATGCTGTATTAGAAGGATTCTGAAGATGATGACCTGGCAACTGTATTTGGAGACAAACCAAAAGGAAAGTTGTGAACACATTTTTTTCAACTGTTACTTCCCCTCTTGTTAGTTGTTGCACGCCAGCCCATTCCTTTTCTCATTTTGCTATATGCATGTACAAGTAAATGATCCATATGACCATGACATGGGTATTAACCTTTATAACCCTTTAGCATGGAGTTGTGGAAGATTCTGCTGGTGATATCTGTGAATATAGCCAACCCATTACTATAATAGCACTCTTGTGTGCAAAACTCAAACTCCCATTATTTTTGCCATGTGAAAAAAATATAAAAGGAGAAAAGAAATTATCCCTGATTCACTGTGGGGACATTATTTTCTGAAATTTAAATGGCATATTGAAACAATTCTGAAATTTATCAAAACACCTGTTGGATTACATTTTCAAGAGATGTCTGTATTGTTCGGTGTATTGTGATTCAATTCTTGAATGGTTTTAGCATTAATATATTCTTACATCATCTCTTGTCGAAGATTTTGTACTTCTGTCATATCTCATATATTCTAGCCTAATTTACTATTCTCCTTAAACTTTTTATTTGAAAAACTTTCTTGCCTAATGTTGTGTATCAATGCATTTTGCATCACTTGCTGTGTCACAGTATTCTTGATGGACAACCTAAACAGATGGGTCTGAAAGAGTTGCTTCAGGTGACTACTTAAACATGGTTTTATTCGAAATTCCTTTGCAATTTGTTCTTAAATTAGAACACATTATTTTAATTTTTTCTAAAGCTATTTTTTTGTTTTCTGAAATTTCTTTCTGTAATCTAAAATATTGTTGACATCATAGAATGTCTGGAAACTGAAGAGTTTTTCATCTTTTTTTCATTTACCAGGCATTCTTAGACTTCAGATGCTCTGTCGTAGAACGGCGTGCCATGTTCAAGCTTTCTGAAGCACAGAAGAGAAGACATATTGTCGAGGTATGTTAAGGTAATTCTTAGTTTACTGGACAGAATAAAAGGCCTTTTGGCTTTAACATGCTATTCCAACCCTATTCATCTCTCTGTCCTGATTTGTCCTCCATTTGTGCACACATGTATAACCAGGCATGCATGTGTGCTTGGTCCAAACTTTTCCAATCCTTATAAGTTGAGCTTGGCTCTTTTTTCATATGATAGCAGCATTAAAGAAAGTGAGTAGGTTGACCACTTGCATGAGATGCCCGCTCATTTTGTGAAATTTCCTTTTTTTAATTGACTGATGGGTGCTGTCTGGGCTCTAAGGGCGTCATGGTGGGGCTTGATAATTTGGATAGAGTGGTTGATATAATTAGAAAAGCTTCAAGCAATGCAATTGCATCCGCTGATCTAAGGAATGGTAAGTTTCCTTTGCTTTTTATATGTATCTTGCTGATGCAATTAATTCTGATTTTTGTGTTGTTGTTTGGTCCTTTGTTCACACATATACAAACAAGTTCATTATTTCTGGTGCTTGTAAATGCTTGCTACTTTTCTCTGTATCTTGAATTCAATGTGTGATTTAGATCATGCTTGTCATTCTTACTGATCTAAAATTGACCCCTCACAGCACTGGTACATGCTTGCATTTGTGGAGAGTGTTAGTCCGTCTATAATGTGGACTTTTCTTGGGCTTTTTTTGGCAATCCAGAAAAAAAAAAAGATAAATGGGATAAAGGCTTTTGGAACCCTTATTCTGTCAAAAAAAAAAAAAACGAGAATGAAGATGTTCAGTTACATGGAATTTGCTTATTTTCTAACCATGAAAATAAGCTAAAAGCCTATAACAAACAGCAGTTTTGAATACTGAATATATTTAGGGATACACATGACTTCATGCATAATGGTACAAGGAATCTTGGTAGCATAATTAAGTAACTCCAGTTTTTAAATTCTTTGCATATTTTTCTTTTCCAAGTTTCTAACCTGTACTGAGTCTCTATTAACCTTAGGGCACCGGTATCCATGCCTTTTATTGGCTTGAAGAAACTTTAGTCCATTTTGCTTATTGTTTTTTATATTCTGGATTGCAGAATTCAGTCTGTCTGAGAAACAAGCTGAAGCTATTTTGGACATAAGCCTAAGAAGGCTTACCCTTCTTGAGGTGACTACCGTGCCTTCGGTTATATTCTGTTTATCTATGAGATTCCATACTGGTACAATTCTGCAAACAGTATCATGTGAAGCAGATATAATTCTGATTGTGTAGGGGAAAAAGTTTGTTGAAGAAAGTAAATCATTGATGGAACAAATAACTAAGCTAGAGGAACTACTGTCAAGCAGGGGAAATATATTGCAGGTAACGAAAACTCCAGTAAATGATGTTTGTTTCCTTTTCTTTTAGAGATTCTTGCAAGTGAGCTGAAATGTTTTAGATGCTTTGTTTTTGTTTATACAAGGTTATTTGTTTTTGCTTTCTTGCCAGTTGTAGTTTTTGAGTCATTTTTTATGGGTTAGGAAAATGGTGAAAACATTGATTTTGACCCCATTCACTATGTTTGGCTCTGATTCATCCTCCAATTCCCTCATCCTATTTTTTTTTCCCAGTTGATTGAACAAGAAGCAGTCGAGCTTAAAAATAAGTTCTCCAATCCAAGGCGTTCAATGTTGGAGGACTCTGATAGTGGTCAGCTTGAAGATATAGATGTTATTCCAAATGAAGAAATGCTCCTGGTAATTGGCTTTGTTGATTTCTGATGTCTTTGTGACTAATATCTGGTTGTTATGCTTATATCCTTCCATCTATGCATTTTTTTTCTTTTGCTGGATTAGAATTTCTTCTCATATAATTTTCAGGCAATTAGTGAAAAGGGCTATGTTAAGCGGATGAAGCCGAACACATTTAATCTTCAAAATCGTGGAACAATCGGTAAATCTGTTGGGAAGTTGAGAGATAGTGATGCAATGTCTGACTTCATTGTCTGTCATGCACATGACCGTGTGCTATATTTCAGGTACTGCTCTGCTTTGTACTTTTATTATTTATTAGGCTCCAACAATCTATAGATCCGTGTCCTGAATGGATTAGAAAAAAGAAATTCTGTCATAATAATTGGTTGTAGCACACTTGACATGTTGCATCTGCAGTGATCAGGGAATAGTATACTCGGCACCTGCTTATAAAATCCCTGAATGCACCAGGGCTGCTGCTGGCACACCACTGATCCAGGTAATAACTGTTTTTCTCCTTTGCTTATTAATGAATTTCTCTAACGTCTAAAGTTCGTATCCCTTTCCTGTTGGAGACAGTTCTTATCTTTATCTGATGGTGAAAGAATAACTTCCATTATTCCTGTGAGCGAGTTTGTGGAAGATCAATTTCTACTGATGCTTACTGTCAATGGCTACATCAAGAAAGTATCCTTGAACTCTTTCTCAGCCATACGTTCAACTGGAATCATAGCAATTCAGTTGGTTTGTCCTCTTCAATTCTGCTTTAGCATTCAAGTTTCATCCAATTCCCTGATGAAAGTATGTTCTTAAATTTCAAATGTTAACCTGCCAGGTTCCTGGCGATGAACTAAAATGGGTCCGCTGTTGCACAAATGGTGATCTTGTGGCCATGGCTTCACAAAATGGAATGGTCATCCTCACTTCCTGTGAGAATGTAAGTTATCTTATGCTTTTCTACCTCTTATAATTAATGATGTTCAAGCATTTGAACTAGGCCCTTGTAGCTCTTGATACTGGCTAAGAAAGAACATGTTTCTCCTTCACTATATTTCATCCTCTTTCTCTTTCCTTCCATTTGTTGCCAAAGGCAACTGCAGAAGTATAGTGCACCATTGGAGAAATTAGTTTGAAGAATTACAGAAAGCAGGTGGGAGTAGAAAGGGCTTGAAAATGATTGAGAACCACGAATAGTGTTGTGAAATGATTTATTCTATGCTGACATGACTTTTTTCCTCTGATATTGAGATTAATTGAGACCGGTTTCAGATTCATATTTTTATTATATTATCTAGCATGGTCATTACTGATATTGCTAATCATTGTAGTGACATTTCTATCCACTATGTAGCGTCAAAATAGTGTACATTTGAGCATGCACATGAACAAGTTTCCAGATTAATGTTTAATAAATTTTCTTGTACAACTGGTTTATGTGTGATGAAGCTTTTTATTGCCAAGCAAACCAATAAGTTGTTCGGATCATGGCTTAATTAAGTAAGTTGCTTCCAGCTCATTAAGATGCATTAACGTTCTTTGGAGGACTAGTCTATGGCTTTGCTTGTTTGATCTTTACCAATACGTAGCAATGAACCTCAAGCTATGAGCTGTTGCACGCTCTGTTGCAGTATGAAGTTTTTTCATTTTAACCAAAGTCATATTATTATCCAATTGGACTCCATTTTTCTGAACCCAGATTCGAGCTCTAGGTAGAAATACAAGGGGCGGGGTGGCCATGAGGCTAAGAGAAGGTGACAAGATAGCAAGCATGGACATAATATCAGCTTCCCTGCAGAAAGACTTGGAGGTGGCGTCAAAAGATTCTGAGAATAAGTAATTGCTCTGAGTTTGCTTTGTGTAGCATCTAATAAAACACCATGTTATGTATTTGCAAGAGGTTCACAATGTGGAATGTTTAATTCTTTGCGACTTCAAAGATTCTCATTATTTTTTCACAACAGCAACAAGGGCACTGGTCCGTGGTTGTTGTTTGTGTCTGAGAGTGGTCATGGAAAGCGGGTTCCCCTCAGTAGCTTCAAGCAATCACGTTTGAACAGAGTTGGATTAATTGGTTATAAGGTATCATGACTGTTATACTATTGTTTTAACTTTTAACACCATTTAATGTTACCTTGTAGAGTTGCTCTACAGCTTGACATTTCCTCTGCTCTGTTTTTTTTTTTTCCAAGTTCTTTGAGGAAGATCGCTTGGCAGCTGTCTTTGCAGTTGGTTTTTCATTGACAGGTATTGTTATATAGTGGTTTGGGGTAGATGCTTTTATAATACTATTGATTATGCTTGCTCTTTCTTATCTTTGTGCTAATTTTCTCCCTTCTTTTTCTCTGTTATAGAAGATGGTGAAAGTGACGAGCAAGTGGTTCTTGTAAGCCAAAGTGGCACTGTCAATCGAATTAAAGTTAGGGATATTTCAATACAATCCCGCTTTGCAAGGTATGTTTAGTTGTTTATACCAAAGTATTTTCTAAGCTCATTTGTTGACAGCAACAATGTCTGGGTCTATCCATGTGATCTAGTGAAATATATTCTTCCATGCACCTGTAGACATCAAATTTGCATTGCTTCAGGAATTTCTCTTCCAAAAGAAACCAAAATAAATTATCTCGTGTCTTACCACCTTTGGTTAAGGAGTTGATTGTTGAGGGTCCAGAATTGATATGCTCTATAGGTTCTTGGTAGGCAGGTTTGCAACAAATTCTGGATGTGAAAACTATCCATTTTGCATACAGCTACAATATACCGAAGTGCCTGGTTGAATTTTGAGGGATAATGTTTATGATTTAAAGGTTGAAATATGAAAACTGAAAACTGAGTTAAGTTAATCCTATAAATGGTTCTTGGCCACTTGGCTAATCTTGTATGGTAATTTTGTTAATGTTTGCTGTCAAATTCATTCTCTCCCTCTCTCATCTCTCTCCAGAGGAGTTATTTTGATGCGGCTGGAGCATGCTGGCAAGATTCAGTCAGCTTCCTTGATCTCCGCCGCCGATCCTGAATTAGAGGAATTGGCACCCGCGGCTGAACTCCTATCCGAGGCATCATTATAACAAATTCTGGGGATCACTTGTATATGTCATGTGCAATTGGATCTTGGGTTAATCTTCGTCTTGCTACCATGAAAACTTAGTTGGCTTTCTGCTGTTAATTATTGGAGTACAAAAGGTAATATGGGTTACACAGTGTTGGTGCTAGCTTGTTAGCTTGATCATTGCTAACTTTTTGGATCGCTGATCTAAACCTCTGAAGATCATAGCTGGAGCACACCCTTGATCTGCAGCCTTATGAGACCATTATCATATCAAAAAATTCTGTTCATATCATTTATTTGCTCCATGTTGAAAGCAGTGGAAAGTGGAAACTAGCTGTCTGGCTCATGTTGGGCCTTAAGCCCTGTTGAAATTTGACCAAGAATCTCAGAACTTTTTACTTGAAGAATTCATGATATTAATACTACATGACTGCTTGAAACTTCATGGAATAGTTGAGTAGAAATGAAAAAAATAAAGAGTCATGAGTGGTGTATTTTGCGATTTCTAGGTAAGGAGCTGTTTATGGGAAAAAAAGAAGATAGAAATCCAATGCACAGTCTCCATTCATGCATGACCTCCCCGTCCGCTATTCGTGCTTGGGCTTGGAAGATTTCGGACACCTATATTTGTCAAATCCGACGAATTTCATCAGAATCAGGGTAAGTTGATGATGAATTCCTAGATTTTCTACAGTATATTGCTTAAAATGCTAATAAAATTGGAAACCCCAGAATGATGAGATTTCTTTTTTCAAGGCCCCAATCACATACAGTATACGTGCTTGCTATATAAAAACAGAGACACCTCTACGAGTATCCATCTCATGATCAAGTTTAAGCTCAGTTCTTGCCTACGTTGTTAGCACATTCATGATGAGAGGTTCAGTTCTTGTTGTGGTCTCATTCATGACTGGTCTGCTCTTGCTTTGATCTTCTCATGAAGGTAATGTTACATGAGGGAACGACTTCTTTCGAGGTTTTATTCTTTCAAAGCGTTTCCCTTTCCCTTTACCTAATATAATCAATGGATTAATTGAATGACCATGTTTCCAGGGCATTTTCCTTAACAAAAACAGAATGATAAAATAATTAAATATGAAACCTTTTTTTTCTCACCTGTCAAAGTTTTGCATTTCTTGTAGTGTATTCCAGACATTGTACTAGTTGGCCGGCCGGCAGCACTTCACTGTAGGCTAGAAAAGTTTTTTAATCTAAAAAAAATGAATGCCCAAATGTTTCCAGTAACTTTTTTGAAATAAAAAAAATTATAGATCAAAAAGTTAATGCATACATTAAATCTAATAAATCGAGAATCACATGCGCTAATAAAATATAAAAAGACTTCTTAATGTCGACTAAAAAATAAATTTTAACATTGACCTTGCCGAATCGGGATGATATAATATGTGGATCCATCATTTGATTGATATAAACTCAATTCAAATTTGATCATGTTAAAACTAAAAATTTTTCTTGAAAAACTTATAATTATGTCGTTTTGAATAAAAAATATAGATCAGATTAACCTAGTAATCCAAGTATTAGTCCGACCTGGTGACCAAACCATTTTCCAGTTTTTATACATGCGAGACATCCTTCCATGAATTTGATGCATTAGCCCCCCTCCCTTAAATTTAAATTTGAGAATTAATGGTAGTTGTCTGTATATGTGCAGTGAAAGGATCAGCCATAAACCAGATTGAGCAAATGTTCAAAGAATGATATTTCAGTCGCACAAGGCCCTGCCGGTACTCTCCCAGGTGGGATATCACAATATTTAGTGGAGATCACAAACACAAATCCACAAGTACCCATTGCTGATATCCATCTCAACTGTAAGTCCTTCAGCTCCGCCATCCTTGTTAGCCCTGAGATATTCAGGCGCATTGCCGTGGACGACTGCCTGGTCAACGACGGAAGAGCACTAGCTCCCGGTGCAGCTCTCTCCTTCAGATACGCCAACACCAAGCAATACCCCCCTCCAGTTGTCTCAGCCACATGTTAAGTCATCCGTATAATTTTTTCAGTTTTATGCGTTTTCAGCATTGTTGCTAGTCAAGCACTACTCCATTACTCCTTGCTTCTTTTCAATAATTCCCTCTTTAACGTCATAGAAAGTTAATAGCAACACTTTCTTCTTTTCAATAAAGACATACATGTCCAAAATTAACGTGCGCAACACTTTCTTCTTTCCAGTCTATTCGATCGATTTAAGCAAAGCACAAATTTCTTATTTAATTCCCTCTCTCTTTAATTTCATAATGAGTTCATAACCCTTGAAGAGACATGCATGTTAAAAATACAAGTCTGATTGCCCATTTTTTGTTTATTGATGCTTAATTTCCATTCAATAATGGCATGTCAAGATACATACAGATGAAGCGCTCATCTCCTGGAATCGCGGGCGGGGGGGTCGAAAGTTACAATAAAAGCAAGCAACAGTATCCAAGTAAGCTGGAGTTGACTGGGTGGATCGAGGGCCAGGCTTGCAAAATCATGGATAGTCTAATAATCAATTGATTTAATGCTTTATAAATGGATCCAGGGGAATGGACGTCACTCTCCATTCCGTAAGCAAAAAAAAATCATATTCTTTTTAAAAGTTTTTTATCTATAAATGAAGTCGTGTTATTATATTGCTAATATGTATCTAAACTACATAAAATATCATAGAATCTAAAATAATTTAATTTCTGTCTAAAAAGTAAAATAGAAAAGATAAGGATACTGTGATAGAATAAAAACGACAAAAATTCATTTTAGAATTGTTTTAAAAATATATTTATTTTATATTCCTATTCTTGTTTCTCTAGGTAAACATATCTATGTCCTTTAATGAAATCCAAGGAAACAATAAATCTTGTCTACCAAATTAAAAAAAAAAAACATAAACAAAAAGAATCTCTTCTTTTCTTTTTTCATGGCTTTAATTACTATTTATATATAATATATTATCTTTTACCCCTTATGCTCTTTCCTGTATTCCTTCTCCTTAGCAATGGTAATTAACAAGTGATTACAGCAAGCAAAGCATAAGGTGGCCGGCCCTTGCTTATATATATATATATATTTGTTACCAAAACGCTGAATGTGCCATCAAATTAATAGCCTTTATCCAATCAATGGATTTCATGGCAATGCCCAGTGCTGATGTTCTTGGTGTTCTCATTGCTATATTTTCAGTCGCCATCGCTGCAGCTTCTTCTTATTATTTTCTCAGCAGAAAACCCAAAGGTGTGGTCTTGCACCTCTTGATTCATGTTTTAGGCCATGTTTTGTGTTTTTCATGGATGCTAACGTTGTTTTTCCTTGCTTTCAGGCTGCTTGGACCCTCAGAGATTCAAAGGATTCAAGCTAATCAAGAAGACACAAATTAGCCCTAATGTTGCAAGGTTTAGATTTTCTCTTCCTACACCCAAATCAGTGTTGGGTCTTCCTGTTGGAACGCAAGTTGTCTGCAGGTTCAAAGTGTCCCTTAACTCTGTCATTTTCCATATATATTATCAATTTACGGATGGATCATCAATTTGGTGGGAAAATTACGCTGAAAATCCTATAGTTTAGTTGTTTTTATACTCACCCTACGTGTTCTTAAACTTTACAGTTTACATACTCGGTAATTGTAAAACAGACTAAGCTATAGGATGATTTAAGATATAAACTATTAAAGGAATAACAAAATTTAGGATGTAAGCTATATTTTTTAAAAATACCGATAGTAAATATAAAAATAGCTGAACAATAGGATGATCATATATAGTAATTTTTTTTCTAATTAATATTACACGTTTAATTTTGTTGAGCAGGGGAAAGGACCGTGAAGGTCAAGAAGTTATAAGACCCTATACACCTATCACTTTCGATTCTCAACTTGGTTACTTTGAGCTAGTTGTAAAAGTAAATATTTCCCTCCATCCAAATCCAAATCCTTTTCGAGCTATATATATATATCCAGAAGATTTAATGTTTTCTCCAAGTAGATGTATCCAGAAGGAAAGATGTCAAGCCATTTCAGGGAGATGCGTGAAGGGGACTATCTAGCAGTAAAGGGACCTCAGGTGCGTACATATATACACCCTCATTTGTTTGAACTATTAAACTGATTTCTTTTTTTTTTTGGTTTGTGTTTTTAGGCTTTTAAGGTCCCGTTCAATTACAAACCTGGCCAAGTTCGGGCGTTCGGAATGATCGCCGGAGGCAGTGGCATCACCCCACTGTTCCAGGTCCATGCGTGATGACAATTGAAATATCTTGGGCAAATTCCTTCTTTGAGTGAAATTTTAGTTTTACTGATATGAATTAATTACTGTTGTTTCCTGGATGCAGCTTATTAGAGCCATATTAGAGAACCCAGAAGATAAAACCATCGTGCATCTCATTTATGCCAATTCCACATTTGAAGATATTCTTCTCAAGGTAACTCTTGCATTTCATTATATATATATATATATATATATATATATATATATATATATAATGAGTTTGAAATGTTGAAATTGTGGATCTTGTGCAGGGAGATCTAGATGATTTCGCTAGCAAATTCCCCGATCGTTTCAAAGTTTATTATGTCCTCAGTCAGGTGATTAGTGTTCATATAGATTTTCACCTCACAACTATATATTATTATTGTTGTAGTTATTTTCTTGGCATTGATTGTACTCTTCGAATATTTTTGGCAGCCTCCTGAAGCATGGACCGGTGGTGGTGGTCATGTATCCAAAGAAATGATTCAAAATCACTGCCCACCTCCTGCCCCCGACATCCAGGTCATTTTTATTTTTTTAATTACAACTATTTACATATATATATATATATATATATAGAGAGAGAGAGAGAGAGAAAGATGTTGTGTCCTGGATAAAAACAATTTTCTAATTGGGCTACAACTATCAAATATTCTTCAAATTACAGATAATGAGGTGCGGGTCACCGGGCATGAACGAGGCCATGGCAGCTCATCTTAATGCACTTGGGTACACATCCTCCATGCAATTTGAGTTTTAATTTATCATTACGAATTCTCTCTAGCTTTCTCGTTTCATCAAGAAGACTTGCAATGCAAAGTGGCACCACCTAGGGTTTGTCACCTGTTAGTTGCCATTTGTCAGCGTAAACCTATCCTCATGCGAGGTTTGTTTGTAAAAATAAATTTGATTCAAACCCTAGCACGGGTCAATAGTCAAATATAAATTATTTTAATAAAGATATTGTTATTTAACTTGGTATAATTTGTTTAATTTATTTTGTAAATTCTCAATACAAGTCAGATCTTAATTTTAAGTGTTTTGGCTTATTATATCTAGCCAAACTCAATCAAGATATTGAATTAAAAACTATATAATGTTGAATTGATAAAAATAATAATTAAACTAACCCAAATCTCGAATCTTTTATAATCGAATCATAAATCGGTCAGGCAACTGGTACTATGAAAATGACTAATGTCCAACCAGTAATATTTTAAAAAAATTATTTTGAGATCAGCACATCAAAACGATTCAAAATATATAATTTTTTTTAATTTTTTAAAAACACAAATACAACCGTGTTTTCAAACACTACGATGCCAGAATCGGGACATTAAGCCTCATACAAGGAGCATTAACAGACGACCTCTTCCCACGAATAAGAAATGAAAAGACTGCAAAAGGAGCTTTGGACATTTTGAGCAGAGAATTCAAAGGAGATAAAAAGGTTAGAGTTGTAAAACCTTAAACAGTGACAACTGACTTTGAATACCTGAGAATAGAAAATAGTGAAAGCTTAGATGGATATATAGCTAAATTCTTTGCAACTGTGAATAACCTGAAATCGTTAGGAGAAGATGTATCAGAAAACAGAATTGTGCAGAAAGAGTCTAAGCAGAAGGTATAAATCCATTGTGTCAATTATTGAGGAGACACGAGACCTTGATGTTCTGAGAGTAGAAGAAGTCATTGCTTCTGTTAAAGTTTATGATAAAAGGGAGGATCTACATGATGAAAGGGATAAGCTAACAGGAACAGAGAAAGCATTTAGCAGTTTAAAGATTGGAAACAATCAAGTTTACGGCTCACACAAGGGTTTCCAAGGGACCTCCTCAAAGATGGCAATCACAAGACAGGAAGGGACCAAATCCATTTCCAAATAGAAACTTAACCAACTACAACAATTCAAGTTGGAACAACACTGCTTGGGGAAGTAACCAAGCGAGTGTAAAGCCACACTACCAAGTCTGCCAAAAGCAACATTTTGGATTATGCAGACACAAAGGAAAAACAAGATGTGGAAGATGCAACCGGTTTGGTCATATTACAAAAGATTGTGAGAGTCACAATCACAAGCAGCTATCAAATTATGCCAAAGAAGAGAGAGTTACCACAGGAACCATGTTCTATGCTTGCCATTCTGCAAGTCTGCAGGATAGAAAGGTATGGTTTGTGGATAGTGCTTGCAGCAACCACATGACCTCTCAAGAATCCGAACTAATCAACATCGATAGAACAATAACTTGCAAAGTAAAGATGGGCTCAGGAGACCTTGTGCAAGCGATTGGAAAAGGAACATTGGTTGTGGAAACTCAGCATTGGAAAAGATACATAAAAGAGGTACTACTTATTCCTGGATTGGATGAAAACCTATTGAGTGTAGGGCAAATGATGGAGCATGGTTATTACATTCTGTTTGGAGATAACAAAGCAGTAATATTTGATGATGAAAGCCTCAACAATGTTATAGCAATAGTGATCATGGGAGGAAATCGATGCTTCCCACTTTCACTTGAATCCATCACACCTGCAGCAAGGAAAGCTTCAGTGATTGAGGATTCCTGGATATGGCATAGAAGACTGGGACACTTGAATTTTGCTAGCATGAAGAAAATGCAGCAGAAGGAGATGGTATGTGGGCTTCCGGTTTTGATAGAAGTAGAAGATGTTTGTGTAGGCTGTGCATCAGGCAAACATCACAGGGAGAAATTTAATAAAGAGCAAGCGTGGAGAGCAAGTGATCCACTGGAATTAATCCACATTGATCTGTGTGGACCAATGCAGAATGAATCCATGGGAGGGAATAGATACTTCATCACATTCATTGACGATTACTCAAGAATATGCTGGGTATATTTCCTCATAAGCAAATCTGATGCACTCAATGTGTTCAACAAATTTAAGGCATTTGTTGAGCTGCAAAGTGGATATAAATTGAAGAAGCTGAGAAGTGACAGAGGTGGTGAATATACTTCAAAAGAGTTTGAAGAATTCAGTGCAAAACAAGAAATGGAGAGGCAGCTGACAGTTGCATACTCTCCTCAACAGAATGGAGTTGCAGAGAGGAGAAACATAACAATTTGTGAAATGGCAAGATCAATGCTGATAGAGAAAGAAATGCCAATAATCTTCTGGGCAGAAGCTGTGAATACAATAGTGTATATTCAGAACAGATGTTATACAACATCGGTTATTGAAAAGACTCCTTTTGAAGCCTTCACGAGAAGGAAGCCAGGATTCAAGCATGTAAAGGTGTTCGGTTGCTTGTGCTACACACATATCCCATCATCACTAAGGCAGAAATGGGATAGCAAAGCTGGAAAGGGAGTGTTAGTTGGATATGGTAGCTGTGAGAAAGGGTTTATAATATATGACCTGAAAACTAAGAAGATTGTTCTCTCAAGAAGTGTGATTTTCAATGAAGATAGAGCATGGAATTGGGAAAGAAATCTGATGAACCAAAGCCACTTGTCTTTCAATCTTGAAGGAGGTGAAGTTGAAGGTGAAAATTCTAAGGAACACTCTGCTGCAATCCAACCCGATAATGTTGAATATTGCAATCAAAATTCTACAGTTGGAGAGTTAGCTGAGAAGATTGACAGTGATTGCAGTCAACAATCTTCACCTAGCTCTACTCTAGTAAAATTGAAAACCTTGGAAGACATATATGCAAGGTGTCACATGTGCATCATAGAACCTGAAAACTATCAAGAAGCTTTTGGAGATAAAGCCTGGTAGGAGGCTATAAAGGAAGAATTGGAAGTGATAGAGAAGAACAATACTTGGGAATTGGTGGAGAGACCAATTGATAAACCTGTGATAGGAGTGAAATGGGTGTACAAAACTAAGCTTCGTCTTGATGGAACAATTCAAAAACACAAGGCTTGCCTTGTAGCAAAAGGATATGCATAGAAATCCAGAATTGACTACAATGAAACATTTGCACCAGTAGCAAGGCTAGACACAATTCAAACTCTCATTGCACTTACAGCACAGAAGGGGAGGAAATTGTTTCAATTGGATGTTAAGTCAACATTCCTAAATGGTGTTCTTAAAGAGGAAGTATATGTTGAGCAGCCTGAAGGGTTTGAAGTAAAGAATGCAGGACATAAAGTTTACAAACTAAAGAAGGCCTTGTATGGATTAAAGCAGGCATCGAGGGCCTGGTATAGTGAAATTGATGCATACCTCTCCATGTGCAAATTCAAAAGGAGCACAAGTGAAGTTACTTTGTAAACAAGATCAGACATGGAAGGTAATTTAATCATTGTCTCAATCTATATTGATGACATTGTGTACACTGGCAACAGTGAGAGGCTGCTAAGTGAATTTAAAAAGGAAATGATGCAGAGGTATGAGATGTCTGATTTTGGACTCCTTCATCATTTTCTTGGCATGGGAATACTACAAACCGATCAAGGGGTGTTTATTCATCAAGGGAAATATGCCAAATCCCTGCTTAGTAAGTTTGGACTTGATGATTGCAAACCAGTCTCCATTCCCTTGGCCACTGGTGAGAAATTAAAGAAGGTGGATGGGAGTGAGTTGGCTGATGAAGGACTTTATAGAAAAATAGTAGGAAGTTTACTATATTTGACAGCTACAAAACCCGATCTAATGTATGTTGCAAGCTTATTATCACGGTTCATGACTGGACCTACCAAGATTCACATGGGAGCTGCAAAAAGAGTTCTAAGATGTGTGCAAGGAACTCTCAGCTATGGGATTGAATATGTAAGGGATCAATCAACAACTCTCATTGGATTTTGTGATGCAGATTGGGCAGGAAGTGAAGATGATAGCAGGAGCACTTCGGGCTATGCATTTAGCTTTGGAAGTGGAGCATTCTCTTGGTCTTCTGTGAAACAGAACACAGTAGCATTATCAACTGCAGAAGCTGAGTATGTCTCAGCATCTGAAGCAACTGTTCAGGCCATTTGGTTACAGTTTGTTCTTGATGATTTTGGTGAAATGCAAGCTGAGGCAACACCCTTGTTTTGTGATAACATGTCAGCAATTTCAATGGCCAAAAATCTAGTTTTTCATCAAAGAACAAGACACATAAACAAGAAGTATCATTTCATAAAGGAGGCTCTGCAAGAAGGAGTAATTAATGTGAAGTTCTGCAGAAGTGAAGAACAACCTGCAGACATCTTCACAAAAGCACTACCTAAAGATAGATTCAAGAAACTAAGGCTGAAGCTTGGAGTTAAATCAGTAAACAACTTAGGAGAGGCTGTTGAAAGCTAAGCTGATTGCTTGTGATTGAAGCCTTAGAAGAAGACTACGTAGACTGTAGCAAGAAGGATGAAGAAATGGAAGAAATTCTGTTAAAACAGTTAAGAAGGTAGTTAAAACCGTTATGGCAGTTATAACAGTTTTTACTGTTACAAAAACTGTTACAAATCATTCTTAAATGTGTAAGAATCGTGACCCTTCATTAGTGGATGGATGAGATGATCTTGATTCCTAAAATAACGGAATGAGTTACATAGAATGTATATAAAAGCAGAGTTTGCTGCATTGATTGAATATGAAAAAATATATAAGAATTTCTTCACAATCTTCTCTGCACATTTAAGTATAATCTTCTTCTCAAAATCTCCAAAAAAACAAACAAAAAAATGAATGCGCAAATGTTTCCAGTAACTTTTTTGAAATAAAAAAAATTATAGATCACAAAGTTAATACATACATTAAATCTAATAAATCAAGAATACAGACTCTAATAAATATAAAAGACTTGTTAATGCCGATTAAAAAATAAATTTTAACGTTGATGTCAAACCTGGATGATAATATAACATGTGGATTCATAATTCGATTAGCATAAATAAACTCAATTCATATTTGATCATGTTAAAACTAAGAAATTTTCTTGAAAAACTTAAAATAATATCCTTTTAAATAAAAGTTATTGATCCTGGTGACCCACGTGTTGTAACCCATTTTTGGGTCCCCATGAAAAATAAAATAAATAGCCAAAAGAGTTTAGAAAAAATAATAGAAGGCAGAAGCGCTTAGGAAATAGTCAGAAAATTGGTCAAGAAATTCAAAAATACAAGGATTAAATTTTTGACAGTATATTCTTGAAGGATGAAAGCCCTATTGAGAAGCAAAATTTGAATTTTGAGGAGAAAAGCCCAAATTTGGATGTTTATGGACTTAATTGGATTTTTATGGACTTAATTGGATTTTTATTTGAATTTATAGAAGATTTGATTGCAAGAAAAATTGATTTTTAAGTCAATTTGGGCTTTAATTTGAAGAAATTTAAGTTCTGGGGCCAAAATATATTTTTTTAGGAATTTATTGGGTCAAATCAGGGGCTTAATTGCATAAATATTGAAGTTTAAGGGCCAATTAGGGATTTAATTAAGAAAATCCGAAACCAGGGACCAAATTGGAAGAGGCGCGTAAATGGAGGGGCTGCTAATTTTTCGGTTCAGGGGCCTAATTGAAGAAATTGAAAGTTTATTAATCAATTGAGGGCTAAATTGCATAAATCAGAGACCAAGGACCAAAGTGCAAAAGGCGGCCAACAAGAGGGGCGGAGACCGAAGGTGAAATAATGGAGGACTGATCTGGATTTTGGCTCCTTTAAATGAAACGGCGCGTTTTATCCAAAACGACGCCGTTTCATATAAAAAAAAAAAAGAAGAAGAAGCCCAGAACGGTGTCGTTTTGAACGACACTGTTCATCTTCCTCCTTCGCCCGAAGCAGAGCAGCAGAAGAAGAAAACCATTTTCGTTTTTCTTTTTTCAAATCTTCCCGCCTCTCTCTCTTCGTCCCCACTACCTTTAGACAATGGCCGACCAGCCGTTGTGTGATCGGCTCCCATGGTCCCCCACGGTTCTACCCCTATAAATAGGGAAGAAAACCGAAAAAGAAAAAAAGAGGGAGACCCGAAGAGAGGAGAGAGAGAGAAGACCGAAGAGAGAGAGAACCAACAGGAGAGAGTGAAAAGAGAAAAAGAAAACAGAAACTAAAGAGAAAGGAAGGAAAAGAAAAAAAACCGAAAACGAAGAAGAGGGGAAGAGGAAGAAAACCTTTTCTCTCCGCCGCCGTTCGAACCACCACAGCACCGCCCGGAGCCGCCGTACGCGAGCCACGCCACCGCAGCTCCACCAGCGACCGCCTCCACGCCAGGTACCCGTTCCTTCTCCCCTGCATTCCTTTCGTGGCAGCTGTGCCTCCTGCATGTTGCATGCAGGAGGCGGGGGGGGGGAGAAAAATAATTCTCCCCCCCCGCTGGGCTGTTAACGCTGGGCCAGCCCGATGCTGGCCCAACCTATGAACGTCTGGGCCGGTTCTGGCCAGACTGAAGAAGACTTTTCGGTTGGGCCGAGTTCGGCCCAACCTTTCCTTGTTGGGCTGAGTCCGACCCGTTTATTTGGGTCGGCCCAGCCCGAATTGTTTTTATATTATATATTATATATATATATATATATATTATATTATATGTGTGTATATATGTATATATATATAAAATATAATAATAAAAAAAATAAATATTTTGAAAAATCTTAAAAAAATATTGTTGATTTTTCTGCATATTTTTGTCAAAAATGTTTTAATTTTGGTTTGTATTTTTATACTGTAAAGATACAAAACCAGTGTTATAAATACCCGGTTTTCGTCAAAACATCAAAGATTTTCAGAATAAAAAATGTTTTTGCTTTCAAAAAATTTCTAAAAAGTCCCTAAAAATGTTGTTGATTTTTCCGCATATTTTTATCAAAATGGTTTAATTTTGGTTTGCATTTTTATACCGTAAAGATATAAAACCAGTGTTATAAATACCCGGTTTTCGTCAAAATATCAAAGATTTTCAGAATAAAAAATGTTTTTGCTTTCAAAAAAATTTCTAAAAATTCCCTAAAAATGTTATTGATTTTTCTGCATATTTGTTTAAAAGCGGATTAATATTGGGTTGTATTTTTATACCGTAAGGATACAAGCTCAGTATTAAAATACCCGATTTTCGTCAAAGCATAAAAAAATAATATTTTCTAAAAATTGTTTTTGTTTTAAAATACGGCCTAGTCTCTCCAATATATATACATAAATATTATAACATCATATTTTCACACAACAAAGAAAATTTTCAAAACAATATATGTATTAACATGCATTTTTGGCTTTAATAACCAGTTTATTCAAGCCATGAGAACTAGGCCAATATTTCAAAAATTCTAAAAAAATCTTTTTGTTTTCTTTTAATATTTGGGATTACGAATTTATACGTAAAACGTATTCCTAAATATTATTAATAAAATTTTGGTATGGACGTTAGAACGGTTAGGATTTTTACCCGATAAGATAAAGACCTCCTTACTGAGGGGGATTTTTCTTGAACCATAGACAGACCAACAACTAGGAAAACACAATAACACTTTAGTTTTTTTATCAGACAATAAAACAATGCAGCTTACCTTAGGTAAGGCGTATTTGGGGTGCTAATACCTTCCCTTTACGCAACCAGTCTCCGTACCCGATCTCTGAGACCAGTTAGGGTTCCTAGTGACCAAAATACTAGGTGGCGACTCCAAAGAACCAAATCAAATAAAAATAAAAAAATTTTCGCCAGTCGAACCCGCAATGGAAATTATTATATTTTTTTGGGGTGCGACAGAATGACGACTCCGCTGGGGAACTTGTAGACTAAGCTTTGTTTTTGTCTGATTTGTTGGTTTTTTGTGTGTTTATTGTTAATATGCCCTTCCTTTTATTTGCGTATTTATTTTTTTACGCATATTATTCATGCATTGTATATAATTGTTTCATGCATCACTTGCCTTAATTTTGAAAAACACACACAAACTTTAAGTGAAGTGGGGAATTAGCGATTTACCCTAAGACTATTGGTCAGGGTTTAAATGCGTGAAACACCCAACTCATATCTGAGTGCCTGCTTGGTAATGGTGGGCATACGTGTCTTAACTGTTCCTTGCAACGCCCCCATACTTCTTTACGAAGAACGTCACTGGGCAGATATGAGAACCTTCAAGACTAGATAGAAAAAACTACCCACTCTCACTTAATAAATAGAGCTTGTCCTTAGGTTATGTATCTTATTTGCATCAAGATCAATAAGGATAAACTCATCGCGCATCACTTATGCATCACATCTTCATCACATATTTTTGTTTATCATATACATTCCAGATCGTGAAACATAGGTCCCACACCTAGAGTCCACCAAACCCGGTCCAGATCAAGAATGGAAAACGAAGAAAGAGCTCACTTAGAGTCGCACTACCAGACCGAGTTGGAATCTGTGAAAAATGAAGTTTCTCGACTGACCAATCTGCTTGAGCAGCTTTTAAGAGCCAAGAACGGGGAGGGAACATCTACCCAACCACCTATAGGAGCACCGTCAGTTCATGTCCCAGGGGTATCTCAGAACTTGGGGGCAGATTCAGCGACGGGGCAACACTTTGCACCTGCCATTCCCATTCAGCCCCCTCAAGCTCACATCACAGCAGATGGGCCTTCCGATAATAGGTCCACTGGTTTTATGAACGATGACAAGATATCAGCTTTGAAAGAAAGGTTAAGAGCAGTCGAGGGAAATGACTGGTTTGACCCCATGCGAGCGTCTGAAATATGTTTGGTACCAAACATCACGGTACCAAAAAATTTTAGGATACCGAAGTTTATAAAGTACACTGGGTTGGAATGCCCAAACACTCACCTTCGATCTTATTGTAATAAGATGGCTGAGGTGATTCATGACGATAAGTTACTGGTCTACTTTTTCCAAGATAGTCTATCAGGGTCGGCGCTAAGTTGGTACATGAGGCTGGATAATGCCAAGATCAAGAAATGGAAGGATTTAGTTGAGGCTTTCCTTAAGTAATACAAGTTCAATTTGGAAATTGCTCCAGATCGAAGGAGCCTTATGTCAATGGAAAAGAGAAGCCAAGAATCAGTAAGGGCTTATGCGCAAAGGTGGAGGGACGAGGCCATGCATGTGCAACCCCCTTTGATAGAAACGGAGATGGTGAATTTGTTCGCCAATACATTCAAGGCACCCTACTATGAGCATTTAATGGGTAGCTCATCTCAACATTTCTATGATGATGTACGCATAGCGGAAAGAATCGAGCAAGGGATTAAAGCTGGACGCATAATTGAGCCATTGGAGACAAAGGGTTTTATCGGAAGAAAAATGAAAGGTCCCGTTAACAACTTCGAAGGTGGGTCCAATGACAAGATAACAGATTCATATAACCCACAAATACCTACCTCTCATGTGGCCCACATAAACTTTAACAAACCTTTTTCCCCTAATCGAGCAAATGGCCAGTCAAACACCCAAAACAACCACCAACGACCAAACACAAGATACATTTCAGAACAACTACCGCCATTACCCATGCCTCTGAAGGATATATATGCCAAACTACTAAGCATTGGACAAATAGCTCCTATCCCTACATTACCACTACAGCCACCATTCCCCATCTGGTATAAGCCCGAGTTGACTTGCGAGTACCATACTGGTATTCCCGGGCATTGTCTTGAAACGTGCTACGGTTTCAAGAACAAGTTGTTGAAGCTCATCAAGATAGGATGGGTGTCATTTGAAGACACACCCAATATCAATTCAAATCCATTGCATGGTCATGACAAAAGTGATAGGGGATAAAGGTTGGAAAACCTTGGTCAAGAGTCGTCAATAATGAAGAAGGCGAGATCGAAGGAGAAGACAAGGAAATACAAGTGGGGAAGGAAGATGAAGCATTGCCTCGGTTGATTTTCCACACACTAGAAGAAGTTTCAGAACGGGTTGACCCAAGAACTTCTCGTAGTTTTCAAAATGTAAAACAACTTTATTTGCCTTAGCATGTTTTTGTCATTTGCTTTTGTCTTTGCTTTTATTTTCTCTAGTGAGCATTCAGAGCTCATATTGTCAGCCAGATTTTTGTGTTTGTCTTTGAGCTTACCTTTTCTTTAAATAAATGATGAGTTTATGCATTTTTTTTGAACAAGTTTGAGTGGTTACAAATAAAGTATCAATAAAATGGTTTAATATGAAATTTAAGAAAAGCTAACCCTAAAGTACAACCCTATCTCTGATAGCATGGATAAATGTTTAAGTGGTCACTTTGTAATTGTCTTTTAAAGAATAGAGTTTATCAACCATAACAATGGCATTTTGAAATAAAAAAAATCATTATCTGTTCACTCACTAAAAAAGTTTATCACTAGCTGAATGAATTACTTCTCTATATAAAAGCCCAGACTAATATCGCACCCCTATACTGGGGGCAAGACGAGATGTTTTATGAAAAGTTTTATGAAAACCAAGCTAAAGCATTTGACAAAAGCATGACAAAGAGGCAAATACAAGTCATACATTTTGAGAAAAGGACTACTTGAAGAAAGTCAAAGACTTTTTCTCCAAGAATATGATAGGCAACACGAGAGATAAATCCAGCATACGACTTCAAAAGCAAGTTCATGTTAAGAGGGAGTCTCATGAACTAGAAGAAGAGGTTGGGACCTATGTTTCAAAACCAGGTATGAATGCATGCATTGCATCTAATCATAAATCATTGCATATATGTTTTTTTTGGATCGTTACAGGAGGAGATCTTAGTGCATTCCAACAAGATTATGGACGAAGAAAGAATCATTGAGTTGATTCTAGAACAACAAGAAGAGAAGATAATGGTTTTCAAACCCTGCTAGCAGGAAGAACGACATCGATAGCACCACGGTAAAAAGGAATCGCCAAAAGGGATTCCAAGTTGTTGAGATCGACATAAGGGATCTCGTATTTTGATGGAGGTCACCAGAAGGGGCCTCAAATTTCAGCTTTTGTATAAAAGGAATCGCCAGATATGATTCCAAGTTGTTGAGATCGCCAGAAGGGATCTCGTATTTCGATGGAGGTCGCCAGAAGGGACCTCATATTTCAGTTCTGAATGAAAGGAATCACCAGATGGGATTCCAAGTTGTTTGAGATCGCCAGAAGGGGTCTCGTTTTCGATATTCATCAATGGAGGTCGCCAGAAGGGACCTCAAATTTCAGCTTTGGTATAAAAGGAATCGCCAGATGGGATTCCAAGTTGTTTGCTAAAGGAGATCGCCAGAAGGGATCTCATATTTCGATGAAGGTCGCCAGAAAGGACCTAATATTTCAGCTTTGAATAAAAGGAATCGCCAGATGGGATTCCAAGTTATTTGAGATCGCCAGAAGGGATCTCGTACCTAGACATTCATCAAGGAAGGTCGCCAGAAGAGACCTCATATTGAAACCATTTCTTAGAAAAGCATGGAGTTTACTAAGAATTATTCCCCTTGGGTTAGTCACCCATACAATGAGACCATCATTTTTCTGGGTAGGTCACCCCATACAATGAGACCATTCACCATCATTTTTCTTGGGTTAGTCACCCATACAATGAGACCATCATTTTTCTTGGGTTAGTCACCCATACAATGAGACCATCATTTTTCTTGGGTAGGTCACCCGTACAATGAGACCATTATTTTTTCTGGGGTTAGTCACCCATACAATGAGACCATCATTTTTCTTGGGTAGGTCACCCGTACAATGAGACCATTATTTTTCTGGGTAGGTCACCCAAAGAATGAGACCACTCTTCCTTTTTCCTCGGGCAGGTCACCCATCACAATGAGACCATACTTTTCTGGGTAGGTCACCCATAAGAATGAGACCATTCTCCATTTTTTTTACCTGGGTAGGTCACCCATAATAATGAGGCCATTCTTTCCCCTGGGTAGGTCACCCAAAGAATGAGACCACCCTTTCTCTTTTCCACTCGGGCAGGTCACCCATCATAATGAGACCACACACACATTTTTTTTGTATTGGGTAAAGGAATCACCAGATGGGATTCCAGGTTAAAGGAGATCACCAGATGGGATCTCGGATGGATTTCCATATGGATCAAACTAAAGTAAGAATTCAGAGGATTGCTGGATAAGGATCTCGAGATGACTAAGTTTAGATCATGGTTTTTGGGGCTAAAGAGGATTGTTATAAAGAACAAAGTTTCAGATCAATCAAGCTTCGACCAGATCAGTTTCGGGAGTTTCGTTTTGGGTTTATCTTTATAACACTTACTGCGCAAAACCCATGCTCCGTAAGTATTATAAAGAGGGGGCATCTGTTGTAACCCATTTTTGGGTCCCCATGAAAAATAAAATAAATAGCCAAAAGAGTTTAGAAAAAATAATAGAAGGCAGAAGCGCTTAGGAAACAGTCAGAAAATTGGTCAAGAAATTCAAAAATACAAGGATTAAATTTTTGACAGTATATTCTTGAAGGATGAAAGCCCTATTGAGAAGCAAAATTTGAATTTTGAGGAGAAAAGCCCAAATTTGGATGTTTATGGACTTAATTGGATTTTTATGGACTTAATTGGATTTTTATTTGAATTTATAGAAGATTTGATTGCAAGAAAAATTGATTTTTAAGTCAATTTGGGCTTTAATTTGAAGAAATTTAAGTTCTGGGGCCAAAATATATTTTTTAGGAATTTATTGGGTCAAATCAGGGGCTTAATTGCATAAATATTGAAGTTTAAGGGCCAATTAGGGATTTAATTAAGAAAATCCAAAACCAGGGACCAAATTGGAAGAGGCGCGTAAATGGAGGGGCTGCTAATTTTTCGGTTCAGGGGCCTAATTGAAGAAATTGAAAGTTTATTAATCAATTGAGGGCTAAATTGCATAAATCAGAGACCAAGGACCAAAGTGCAAAAGGCGGCCAACAAGAGGGGCGGAGACCGAAGGTGAAATAATGGAGGACTGATCTGGATTTTGGCTCCTTTAAATGAAACGGCGCGTTTTATCCAAAACGACGCCGTTTCATATAAAAAAAAAAAAGAAGAAGAAGCCCAGAACGGTGTCGTTTTGAACGACACTGTTCATCTTCCTCCTTCGCCCGAAGCAGAGCAGCAGAAGAAGAAAACCATTTTCGTTTTTCTTTTTTCAAATCTTCCCACCTCTCTCTCTTCGTCCCCACTACCTTTAGACAATGGCCGACCAGCCGTTGTGTGATCGGCTCCCATGGTCCCCCACGGTTCTACCCCTATAAATAGGGAAGAAAACCGAAAAAGAAAAAAAGAGGGAGACCCGAAGAGAGGAGAGAGAGAGAAGACCGAAGAGAGAGAGAACCAACAGGAGAGAGTGAAAAGAGAAAAAGAAAACAGAAACTAAAGAGAAAGGAAGGAAAAGAAAAAAAACCGAAAACGAAGAAGAGGGGAAGAGGAAGAAAACCTTTTCTCTCCGCCGCCGTTCGAACCACCACAGCACCGCCCGGAGCCGCCGTACGCGAGCCACGCCACCGCAGCTCCACCAGCGACCGCCTCCACGCCAGGTACCCGTTCCTTCTCCCCTGCATTCCTTTCGTGGCAGCTGTGCCTCCTGCATGTTGCATGCAGGAGGCGGGGAGGGGGGGGGGGAGAAAAATAATTCTCCCCCCCCGCTGGGCTGTTAACGCTGGGCCAGCCCGATGCTGGCCCAGCCTATGAACGTCTGGGCCGGTTCTGGCCCAGACTGAAGAAGACTTTTCGGTTGGGCCGAGTTCGGCCCAACCTTTCCTTGTTGGGCTGAGTCCGGCCCGTTTATTTGGGTCGGCCCAGCCCGAATTGTTTTTATATTATATATTATATATATATATTATATTATATGTGTGTATATATGTATATATATATAAAATATAATAATAAAAAAATAAATATTTTGAAAAATCTTAAAAAAATATTGTTGATTTTTCTGCATATTTTTATCAAAAATGTTTTAATTTTGGTTTGTATTTTTATACTGTAAAGATACAAAACCAGTGTTATAAATACCCGGTTTTCGTCAAAACATCAAAGATTTTCAGAATAAAAAATGTTTTTGCTTTCAAAAAATTTCTAAAAAGTCCCTAAAAATGTTGTTGATTTTTCCGCATATTTTTATCAAAATGGTTTAATTTTGGTTTGCATTTTTATACCGTAAAGATATAAAACCAGTGTTATAAATACCCGGTTTTCGTCAAAATATCAAAGATTTTCAGAATAAAAAATGTTTTTGCTTTCAAAAAAATTTCTAAAAATTCCCTAAAAATGTTATTGATTTTTCTGCATATTTGTTTAAAAGCGGATTAATATTGGGTTGTATTTTTATACCGTAAGGATACAAGCTCAGTATTAAAATACCCGATTTTCGTCAAAGCATAAAAAAATAATATTTTCTAAAAATTGTTTTTGTTTTAAAATACGGCCTAGTCTCTCCAATATATATACATAAATATTATAACATCATATTTTCACACAACAAAGAAAATTTTCAAAACAATATATGTATTAACATGCATTTTTGGCTTTAATAACCAGTTTATTCAAGCCATGAGAACTAGGCCAATATTTCAAAAATTCTAAAAAAATCTTTTTGTTTTCTTTTAATATTTGGGATTACGAATTTATACGTAAAACGTATTCCTAAATATTATTAATAAAATTTTGGTATGGACGTTAGAACGGTTAGGATTTTTACCCGATAAGATAAAGACCTCCTTACTGAGGGGGATTTTTCTTGAACCATAGACAGACCAACAACTAGGAAAACACAATAACACTTTAGTTTTTTTATCAGACAATAAAACAATGCAGCTTACCTTAGGTAAGGCGTATTTGGGGTGCTAATACCTTCCCTTTACGCAACCAGTCTCCGTACCCGATCTCTGAGACCAGTTAGGGTTCCTAGTGACCAAAATACTAGGTGGCGACTCCAAAGAACCAAATCAAATAAAAATAAAAAAATTTTCGCCAGTCGAACCCGCAATGGAAATTATTATATTTTTTTGGGGTGAGACACCACTAATGAGTCCAATAAGACCTGGTGACCCAAGTACACATTGCTGATATCCATCCCAACTGTAAGTCCTTCAGCTCCGCCATCCTTGTTAGCCCTGAGATATTCAGGCGCATTGCCGTGGACGACTGCCTGGCCAACGACGGAAGAGCACTAGCTCCCGGTGCAGCGCTCTCCTGCAAATACGCCAACACCAAGCAATACCCCCTTCCAGTTGCCTCAGCCACATGTTAAGTCATCCGTAGAATTATTTTTAGCTTTATGCGTTTTCAGCACTGTTGCTAGTCAAGCACTCCTCCAGTCGTCATCTCTTCTTTTCAGTCTACTCGATCGATTTAAGCAAAGCACAGATTTCTTATTCGATCCCCTCTCTCTTTAATTTCATGATGAGTTCATAACCCTTGAAGAAGACATACAAGTTAAAAATACAAGTATGATTGCCCATTTTTTGTTTCTTGATGCTTAATTTCCATTCAATAATGGCATGTCAAGATACATACACGATAACTCACAAAAATTCCATCGCTTATATAGTTTTCTTCGTGTGATGTTGTATGTATATCCTAGTTTATATGCCGCGTCTAATTAAAAAAAATTAATATAAAAAATATTTAATTTATAAAAATTATTTGATATTATTATTAAACTCGATTTAATAAATTAATTTTAAAATTTTTTGATCTAATATTTTATTTAACCTAAATTTTAAATTAATTTGTATAAGAATTGACTGAATATAATCTAGTTAACTTAACCTATCTTATACAAATAAATCAAGCATTATTCTATAGAATTTCACCCAAGCATGTGTGTGTATATATCTCCTCATTTAAAATCTAAAAATGAATGCAATTTCCATCACTAGCTTTTAATCATGTTACGATAGTTTTTAAGTTTTGTAGATGTATACAAGGGAATGGACATCAATCTCCATTAGTATTCTCTCTCTCTCTCTCTTTTCTTTTTTCTTTTATAGTATTATCTTCTACTTTGTTCATCTAAATTTGCAAGGTAAGAAAAAATACATTTTCAATAAAAAAAACATCATATATTTTTTAAAAGGTTTTTATCTATAAATGAAGTAATGTTATATTATTGATGCCTTCCTAGACTAGATAAAACATCATAGAATCTAAAATAATTTAATTATTGTCTCGGAAAAAAAAATAGTACTGTGACACAGCATAGGAAAGATAGAAATTCATTTTACAATTATTGTAAAATTATATCTATTTTATATTTTTATCTTTCTTTCTCTAATTAAATATATTTATGTCCTTTAATGTAATTCAAGGAAACAATAAATCTTGTCTACCAAATTAAAAAAAAAAAACACAAACCAAAAGAATCTCTTCTTTTTCTTTTTTCATGGCTTTAATTACTATTTATAATATATTATTTTTTACCCCTTACGCTCTTTCCTTTATTCCTTCTCCTTGGCAATGGTAATTAACAAGTGATTACAGCAAGCAAAGCATAAGGTGGCCCTTGCTTGTATATATATATTTGTTCCCAAAACGCTGAATGTGCCATCAAATTAATAGCCTTTATCCAATCAATGGATTTCATGGCAATGCCCAATGCTGATGTTCTTGGTGTTCTCGTTGCTATATTTTCAGTCGCCGCCATCGCTGCAGCTTCTTCTTATTATTTTCTCAGCAGAAAACCCAAAGGTGTGGTCTTGCAGTACCTCTTGGTTCATGTTTTAGGCCATGTTTTGTGTTTTTCATGGATGCTAACGTTGTTTTTCCTTGCTTTCAGGCTGCTTAGACCCTCAGAAATTCAAAGAATTCAAGCTAATTAACAAGACACAAATTAGCCCTGATGTTGCGAGGTTTAGATTTTCTCTTCCTACACCCAAATCAGTGTTGGGTCTTCCTCCTGTATCTTACGTTCTTTGCAGGTTCAAAATGTCCCTTATTAACTCTGTCATTTTCCATATATATTATCTATTTACGGATGGATCATCAATTCGGAGGGAAAACTACGCTGAAAATCCTATAGTTTAGTTGTTTTTATACTCACCATTCGTGTTTTTAAATTTTACTGTTTATGTACTCGGTAATTGTAAAACAGACTAAGCTATAGGATGATTTAAGATATAAACTATTAAAGGAATAACAAAATTTAGGATGTAAGCTATAATTTTAAAAAATACCGATAGTAAATATAAAAATAGCTGAACAATAGGATGATCATATATAGTAATTTTTTTTTCTAATAAATATTACATGTTTAATTTTGCTGAGCAGGGGAAAGGACCTTGAAGGTCAAGAAGTTATAAGATCATATACACCTATCACTTTGGATTCTCAACTTGGTTACTTTGAACTAGTTGTAAAAGTAAATATTCCCTCCATCCAAATCCAAATCTTTTTCGAGCTATCTATCTATATATATATATATATATAGACACACACACACAAACTAATGCGTGATTTAATGTTTTCTCCAAGTAGATGTATCCAGAAGGAAAGATGTCAAACTATTTTAGGGAGATGCGTGAAGGGGATTATCTAGCAGTAAAGGGACCTCAGGTGCGTACATATATACCCTCATTTGTTTGAACTATTAAACTGATTTTTTTTTGGTTTGTGTTCTTAGGCTTTTAAGGTCCCGTTCAATTACAAACCTGGCCAAGTTCGGGCGTTCGGAATGATCGCCGGAGGCAGTGCAATCACCCCAATGTTCCAGGTCCAGGCGTGATCGATGACCATTGGAAGATCTTCAGTAAATTCCTTGTTCGAGTGAAATTTTAGTTTTATTGATATGAATTAACTCTTGTTGTTTTCTGGATGCAGCTTACTAGAGCCATATTAGAGAACCCAGAAGACAAAACCACTGTGCATCTTATTTATGCCAATTCCACATTTGAAGATATTCTTCTCAAGGTAACTCTTGCATTTCACTTTGCTTCTTGTAATTACATTACATCTATGCAAAGTAATTATTAAACGGTTCGCGGATTGGGTGACGGGTTAAACAATTTCAATTGAGCTATTTAAACCAATAAAAATTGAGTTATTTAAGTCAATAAAAACGACATCGTTTTGATCTGAATTCATTCACTAAAGTTATTTGATCAATTTTAACTTGCGTTCTTTTAAAAACTCATTTAGGCCATGTGACCTATGATAGGTTAACTTGTCTAATTAGAACAAGTTTAATAACATGTATTAATATGTCTATAAATAAATCTAGGTCACACACACATATATAATGAGTTTGAAATGTTGAAACTGTGGATTTTGTGCAGGGAGATCTAGATGAGTTCGCTAGCAAATTCCCCGATCGTTTCAAAGTTTATTATGTCCTCAGTCAGGTGAGTGTTCATATAGATTTTCACGTCACAACTATATATTGTTATTAGCATTGATTGTCATTATACTCTTCGAATATTTTTGGCAGCCTCCTGAAGCATGGACCGGTGGTAGTGGTCATATATCCAAAGAAATGATTCAAAATAACTGCCCACCTCCTGCCCCTGACATCCAGGTCATTTTTTTATTATTTTTAATTATCTCTATTTTTTATATATATTTATTTATAGCAAGATGTGGTTTCCTGGATGAAAACAATTTTCTAATTGGGCTACAACTATCAAATATTCTTCAAATTACAGATATTGAGGTGCGGGCCACCGGGCATGAACGAGGCCATGGCAGCTCATCTTAACGCACTTGGATACACATCAAGTCTGTTTGGGAGTGTGGTTGCGATTGCTTTTCAAAGTGCTTTTCATGCTGAAATATATTAAAATGATTTTTTTTTATTTTTTAAAAATAATTTTTGAGATCAACGCATAGAACGATCCAAAACATACAAAAAAATTTAATTTTTAATAAAAAAATAAAAATAATATTTTTTAAAAAATACAGACACAACCACATTATCAAATACTTATCTAAAATTGGAGGGAAAAAAGAAAGGGGGTTAGAAATAATTTACAATAAAAGCAAGCAACAATATACAAGTAGTAAGTTGGAGTTGACTGGATGGATGGAGGGCCAGGCTTGCAAAGTCATGAATAGTCTTATAATCAATTCTCCATTCCGTAAGCACAAAAAGGTCATTATTTTTTTAAAAAAACATCATATTCTTTTTAAAAGTTTTTGTCTATAAATGAAGTCGTGTTATTAAGATATTGAATTAAAAACTATATAATGTTGAATTGATAAAAATAAAAATTAAACTAACCCAAATCTCGAATCTTTTATAATCGAATCATAAATCGGTCAGGCAACTGGTACTATGAAAATGACTAATGTCCAACCAGTAATATTTAGGTTCGTTTTGGAAGTGTGGTTGCAGTTGTTTTTTAAAGTGCTTTTCGTGTCGAAATGCATCAAAATTAGGTTTTTTTATTTTAAAAAAATTATTTTGAGATCAGCACATCAAAACGATTCAAAATATATAATTTTTTTTAATTTTTTAAAAACACAAATACAACCGTGTTTTCAAACACTACGATGCCAGAATCGGGACATTAAGCCTCATACAAGGAGCATTAACAGACGACCTCTTCCCACGAATAAGAAATGAAAAGACTGCAAAAGGAGCTTTGGACATTTTGAGCAGAGAATTCAGAGGAGATAAAAAGGTTAGAGTTGTAAAACCTTAAACAGTGACAACTGACTTTGAATACCTGAGAATAGAAAATAATGAAAGCTTAGATGGATATATAGCTAAATTCTTTGCAACTGTGAATAACCTGAAATCGTTAGGAGAAGATGTATCAGAAAACAGAATTGTGCAGAAAGTGTCTAAGCAGAAGGTATAAATCCATTGTGTCAATTATTGAGGAGACACGAGACCTTGATGTTCTGAGAGTAGAAGAAGTCATTGCTTCTGTTAAAGTTTATGATAAAAGGGAGGATCTACATGATGAAAGGTGTCGCACCCCCCAAAAACAACAACAAATTTCAATTGCGGGTTCGACTGGCGAATTTTTTTATATTTTTGTTCTTTGGAGTCGCCACCTAGTATTTTGGTCACTAGGAACCCTAACTGGTCTCAGAGATCGGGTACGGAGACTGGTTGCGTAAAGGGAAGGTATTAGCACCCCAAATACGCCTTACCTAAGGTAAGCTGCATTGTTTTATTGTCTGATAAAAAAAAACTAAGGTGTTATTGTGTTTTCCTAGTTGTTGGTCTGTCTATGGTTCAAGAAAAATCCTCCTCGGTAAGGAGGTCTTTATCTTATCGGGTAAAAGTCCTAACCGTTCTAACGTCCATACCAAAATTTTATTAATAATATTTAGGAATATGTTTTACGTATAAATTCGTAATCCCAAATACTAAAAGAAAACAAAAAGAGTTTTTTAGAATTTTTGAAATATTGGCCTAGTTCTCATGGCTTGAATAAACTGGTTATTAAAGCCAAAATGCATGTTAATACATATATTGTTTTGAAAATTTTCTTTGTTGTGTGAAAATATGATGTTATAATATTTATATATGTATATTGGAGAGACTAGGCCGTATTTTAAAACAAAAACAATTTTTGAAAAATATTATTTTTTTATGCTTTGACGAAAATCGGGTATTTTAATACTGAGCTTGTATCCTTACGGTATAAAAATACAACCCAATATTAATCCACTTTGATAAAAAATATGCAGAAAAATCAACAACATTTTTAGGGAATTTTTAGAATTTTTTTGAAAGCAAAAACATTTTTTTATTCTGAAAATCTTTGATATTTTGACGAAAACCGGGTATTTTTAACACTGGTTTTGCATCTTTACGGTATAAAAATACAAACCAACATTAAACCACTTTAACAAAAATATGCAGAAAAATCAACAACATTTTTTAAGATTTTTTCAAAATATTTTTTTTTATTATTGTATTTTATATATATATATATATATATATATATATACATATATACACATATATTATAACATATTATAATATGTAATATATAAAAAAACAATCGGGCTGGGTCGGCCCAAATAAACGGGCCGGACTCAGCCCACACAAAGAAAGGTTGGGCCGAACTCGGCCCAACAGGCCATCACTGCTTCTTCTGGTCTGGGTCGGACCCGGCCCAGACATAAAGACTGGGCCAGAACCGGTCTGGCCCAGGAGAGAAAAAAAATGAAACGGGGAGGGGAATTAATTTTCCCTCCCGTCCTCCTGCATGCAATAGGATTACGCATGCAGGAGGAAGACGTTGCTAAAACAAAGGCAGGGGGGAAGAGGACGTTACCTGGCGTGGAGGAGGCGATGCTGCGGTGGCGTGGCTTCGCGGGCGGCGCTGTAGCTCCTTCTCTCTTCAGTGTTCGGTTCTCTCTCTCTCTTCGGCCTCCTCTCTCTCTCCTCCCTTCGGTTTTTTTCTCTTTTTTTTCAGTTTAGTTCCAGTATTCCCTTCTCTTTCTCTCGTGCCTGCTCTCTATTCTCCTCCCTTCTCGGGTTTCTCTCTCTCTATTCCTCTCGGGGTCTCTTTTTTTCTTTCGGTTTTCTTCTCTATTTATAGGGGCAGAACCGTGGGGGACCATCGGGTGTAACGGCTGGTCGACCAATATCTAAAGGTGGTGGGGGCGAGGAGAGAGAGGCGCGGGAAGATTTGAAAAAAACAAAAAAAAATGGTTTTCTTCTTCTGCTGCTCTGCTTCGGGGGGAAGGAGGAAGATGAACAGTGTCGTTCAAAACGACACCGTTCTGGGCTTCCGTTTTTTTTTTATATATATATATATATATATATGAAACGGCGTCGTTTTGGATAAAACGCGCCGTTTCATTTAAAGGAGCCAAAATCCAGATCAGTCCTCCATTATTTCACCTTCGGTCTCCGCCCCTCTTGTTGGCCGCCTTTTTCACTTTGGTCCTTGGTCTCTGATTTATGCAATTTAGCCCTCAATTGATTAATAAACTTTCAATTTCTTCAATTAGGCCCCTGAACCGAAAAATTGCAGCCCCTCCATTTACGCGCCTCTTCCAATTTGGTCCCTGGTTTCGGATTTTCTTAATTAAACCCCTAATTGGCCCTTAAACTTCAATATTTATTCAATTAAACCCCTGATTTGACCCAATAAATTCCTAAAAAATATATTTTGGCCCAGAACTTAAATTTTTTCTAATTAAAGCCCAAATTGACTTAAAAATCAATTTTTCTTGCAATCAAATCTTCTATAAATTCAAATAAAAATCCAATTAAATCCATAAACATCCAAATTTAGGCTTTTCTCCTCAAAAATTCAAATTTTCCTTCTCAATAGGGCTCTCATCCTTCAAGAATATACTGTCAAAAATTTAGTCCTTGTATTTTTAAATTTCTTGACCAATTTTCTGACTGTTTCCTGAGCGCTTCTGCCTTCTGTTATTTTTTCTAAACTCTTTTGGCTATTTATTTTATTTTTCATGGGACCCAAAAATGGGTTACAATAAAAGGGATAAGCTAACAGGAACAGAGAAAGCATTTAGCAGTTTAAAGATTGGAAACAATCAAGTTTACGGCTCACACAAGGGTTTCCAAGGGACCTCCTCAAAGATGGCAATCACAAGACAGGAAGGGACCAAATCCATTTCCAAATAGAAACTTAACCAACTACAACAATTCAAGTTGGAACAACACTGCTTGGGGAAGTAACCAAGCGAGTGTAAAGCCACACTACCAAGTCTGCCAAAAGCAACATTTTGGATTATGCAGACACAAAGGAAAAACAAGATGTGGAAGATGCAACCGGTTTGGTCATATTACAAAAGATTGTGAGAGTCACAATCACAAACAACTATCAAATTATGCCAAAGAAGAGAGAGTTACCACAGGAACCATGTTCTATGCTTGCCATTCTGCAAGTCTACATGATAGAAAGGTATGGTTTGTGGATAGTGCTTGCAGCAACCACATGACCTCTCAAGAATCCGAACTAATCAACATCGATAGAACAATAACTTGCAAAGTAAAGATGGGCTCAGGAGACCTTGTGCAAGCGATTGGAAAAGGAACATTGGTTGTGGAAACTCAGCATGGGAAAAGATACATAAAAGAGGTACTACTTATTCCTGGATTGGATGAAAACCTATTGAGTGTAGGGCAAATGATGGAGCATGGTTATTACATTCTGTTTGGAGATAACAAAGCAGTAATATTTGATGATGAAAGCCTCAACAATGTTATAGCAATAGTGATCATGGGAGGAAATCGATGCTTCCCACTTTCACTTGAATCCATCACACCTGCAGCAAGGAAAGCTTCAGTGATTGAGGATTCCTGGATATGGCATAGAAGACTGGGACACTTGAATTTTGCTAGCATGAAGAAAATGCAGCAGAAGGAGATGGTATGTGGGCTTCCGGTTTTGATAGAAGTAGAAGATGTTTGTGTAGGCTGTGCATCAGGCAAACATCACAGGGAGAAATTTAATAAAGAGCAAGCGTGGAGAGCAAGTGATCCACTGGAATTAATCCACATTGATCTGTGTGGACCAATGCAGAATGAATCCATGGGAGGGAATAGATACTTCATCACATTCATTGACGATTACTCAATAATATGCTGGGTATATTTCCTCATAAGCAAATCTGATGCACTCAATGTGTTCAACAAATTTAAGGCATTTGTTGAGCTGCAAAGTGGATATAAATTGAAGAAGCTGAGAAGTGACAGAGGTGGTGAATATACTTCAAAAGAGTTTGAAGAATTCAGTGCAAAACAAGAAATGGAGAGGCAGCTGACAGTTGCATACTCTCCTCAACAGAATGGAGTTGCAGAGAGGAGAAACATAACAATTTGTGAAATGGCAAGATCAATGCTGATAGAGAAAGAAATGCCAATAATCTTCTGGGCAGAAGCTGTGAATACAACAGTGTATATTCAGAACAGATGTTATACAACATCGGTTATTGAAAAGACTCCTTTTGAAGCCTTCACGAGAAGGAAGCCAGGATTCAAGCATGTAAAGGTGTTCGGTTGCTTGTGCTACACACATATCCCATCATCACTAAGGCAGAAATGGGATAGCAAAGCTGGAAAGGGAGTGTTAGTTGGATATGGTAGCTGTGAGAAAGGGTTTATAATATATGACCTGAAAACTAAGAAGATTGTTCTCTCAAGAAGTGTGATTTTCAATGAAGATAGAGCATGGAATTGGGAAAGAAATCTGATGAACCAAAGCCACTTGTCTTTCAATCTTGAAGGAGGTGAAGTTGAAGGTGAAAATTCTAAGGAACACTCTGCTGCAATCCAACCCGATAATGTTGAATATTGCAATCAAAATTCTACAGTTGGAGAGTTAGCTGAGAAGATTGACAGTGATTGCAGTCAACAATCTTCACCTAGCTCTACTCTAGTAAAATTGAAAACCTTGGAAGACATATATGCAAGGTGTCACATGTGCATCATAGAACCTGAAAACTATCAAGAAGCTTTTGGAGATAAAGCCTGGTAGGAGGCTATAAAGGAAGAATTGGAAGTGATAGAGAAGAACAATACTTGGGAATTGGTGGAGAGACCAATTGATAAACCTGTGATAGGAGTGAAATGGGTGTACAAAACTAAGCTTCGTCTTGATGGAACAATTCAAAAACACAAGGCTTGCCTTGTAGCAAAAGGATATGCATAGAAATCCAGAATTGACTACAATGAAACATTTGCACCAGTAGCAAGGCTAGACACAATTCAAACTCTCATTGCACTTACAGCACAGAAGGGGAGGAAATTGTTTCAATTGGATGTTAAGTCAACATTCCTAAATGGTGTTCTTAAAGAGGAAGTATATGTTGAGCAGCCTGAAGGGTTTGAAGTAAAGAATGCAGGACATAAAGTTTACAAACTAAAGAAGGCCTTGTATGGATTAAAGCAGGCATCGAGGGCCTGGTATAGTGAAATTGATGCATACCTCTCCATATGCAAATTCAAAAGGAGCACAAGTGAAGTTACTTTGTAAACAAGATCAGACATGGAAGGTAATTTAATCATTGTCTCAATCTATATTGATGACATTGTGTACACTGGCAACAGTGAGAGGCTGCTAAGTGAATTTAAAAAGGAAATGATGCAGAGGTATGAGATGTCTGATTTTGGACTCCTTCATCATTTTCTTGGCATGGGAATACTACAAACCGATCAAGGGGTGTTTATTCATCAAGGGAAATATGCCAAATCCCTGCTTAGTAAGTTTGGACTTGATGATTGCAAACCAGTCTCCATTCCCTTGGCCACTGGTGAGAAATTAAAGAAGGTGGATGGGAGTGAGTTGGCTGATGAAGGACTTTATAGAAAAATAGTAGGAAGTTTACTATATTTGACAGCTACAAAACCCGATCTAATGTATGTTGCAAGCTTATTATCACGGTTCATGACTGGACCTACCAAGATTCACATGGGAGCTGCAAAAAGAGTTCTAAGATGTGTGCAAGGAACTCTCAGCTATGGGATTGAATATGTAAGGGATCAATCAACAACTCTCATTGGATTTTGTGATGCAGATTGGGCAGGAAGTGAAGATGATAGCAGGAGCACTTCGGGCTATGCATTTAGCTTTGGAAGTGGAGCATTCTCTTGGTCTTCTGTGAAACAGAACACAGTAGCATTATCAACTGCAGAAGCTGAGTATGTCTCAGCATCTGAAGCAACTGTTCAGGCCATTTGGTTACAGTTTGTTCTTGATGATTTTGGTGAAATGCAAGCTGAGGCAACACCCTTGTTTTGTGATAACATGTCAGCAATTTCAATGGCCAAAAATCTAGTTTTTCATCAAAGAACAAGACACATAAACAAGAAGTATCATTTCATAAAGGAGGCTCTGCAAGAAGGAGTAATTAATGTGAAGTTCTGCAGAAGTGAAGAACAACCTGCAGACATCTTCACAAAAGCACTACCTAAAGATAGATTCAAGAAACTAAGGCTGAAGCTTGGAGTTAAATCAGTAAACAACTTAGGAGAGGCTGTTGAAAGCTAAGCTGATTGCTTGTGATTGAAGCCTTAGAAGAAGACTACGTAGACTGTAGCAAGAAGGATGAAGAAATGGAAGAAATTCTGTTAAAACAGTTAAGAAGGTAGTTAAAACCGTTATGGCAGTTATAACAGTTTTTACTGTTACAAAAACTGTTACAAATCATTCTTAAATGTGTAAGAATCGTGACCCTTCATTAGTGGATGGATGAGATGATCTTGATTCCTAAAATAACGGAATGAGTTACATAGAATGTATATAAAAGCAGAGTTTGCTGCATTGATTGAATATGAAAAAATATATAAGAATTTCTTCACAATCTTCTCTGCACATTTAAGTATAATCTTCTTCTCAAAATCTCCAAAAAAACAAACAAAAAAATGAATGCGCAAATGTTTCCAGTAACTTTTTTGAAATAAAAAAAATTATAGATCACAAAGTTAATACATACATTAAATCTAATAAATCAAGAATACAGACTCTAATAAATATAAAAGACTTGTTAATGCCGATTAAAAAATAAATTTTAACGTTGATGTCAAACCTGGATGATAATATAACATGTGGATTCATAATTCGATTAGCATAAATAAACTCAATTCAGATTTGATCATGTTAAAACTAAGAAATTTTCTTGAAAAACTTAAAATAATATCCTTTTAAATAAAAGTTATTGATCCTGGTGACCCACGTATGAGTCCAATAAGACCTGGTGACCCAAGTACACATTGCTGATATCCATCCCAACTGTAAGTCCTTCAGCTCCGCCATCCTTGTTAGCCCTGAGATATTCAGGCGCATTGCCGTGGACGACTGCCTGGCCAACGACGGAAGAGCACTAGCTCCCGGTGCAGCGCTCTCCTGCAAATACGCCAACACCAAGCAATACCCCCTTCCAGTTGCCTCAGCCACATGTTAAGTCATCCGTAGAATTATTTTTAGCTTTATGCGTTTTCAGCACTGTTGCTAGTCAAGCACTCCTCCAGTCGTCATCTCTTCTTTTCAGTCTACTCGATCGATTTAAGCAAAGCACAGATTTCTTATTCGATCCCCTCTCTCTTTAATTTCATGATGAGTTCATAACCCTTGAAGAAGACATACAAGTTAAAAATACAAGTATGATTGCCCATTTTTTGTTTCTTGATGCTTAATTTCCATTCAATAATGGCATGTCAAGATACATACACGATAACTCACAAAAATTCCATCGCTTATATAGTTTTCTTCGTGTGATGTTGTATGTATATCCTAGTTTATATGCCGCGTCTAATTAAAAAAAATTAATATAAAAAATATTTAATTTATAAAAATTATTTGATATTATTATTAAACTCGATTTAATAAATTAATTTTAAAATTTTTTGATCTAATATTTTATTTAACCTAAATTTTAAATTAATTTGTATAAGAATTGACTGAATATAATCTAGTTAACTTAACCTATCTTATACAAATAAATCAAGCATTATTCTATAGAATTTCACCCAAGCATGTGTGTGTATATATCTCCTCATTTAAAATCTAAAAATGAATGCAATTTCCATCACTAGCTTTTAATCATGTTACGATAGTTTTTAAGTTTTGTAGATGTATACAAGGGAATGGACATCAATCTCCATTAGTATTCTCTCTCTCTCTCTCTTTTCTTTTTTCTTTTATAGTATTATCTTCTACTTTGTTCATCTAAATTTGCAAGGTAAGAAAAAATACATTTTCAATAAAAAAAACATCATATATTTTTTAAAAGGTTTTTATCTATAAATGAAGTAATGTTATATTATTGATGCCTTCCTAGACTAGATAAAACATCATAGAATCTAAAATAATTTAATTATTGTCTCGGAAAAAAAAATAGTACTGTGACACAGCATAGGAAAGATAGAAATTCATTTTACAATTATTGTAAAATTATATCTATTTTATATTTTTATCTTTCTTTCTCTAATTAAATATATTTATGTCCTTTAATGTAATTCAAGGAAACAATAAATCTTGTCTACCAAATTAAAAAAAAAAAACACAAACCAAAAGAATCTCTTCTTTTTCTTTTTTCATGGCTTTAATTACTATTTATAATATATTATTTTTTACCCCTTACGCTCTTTCCTTTATTCCTTCTCCTTGGCAATGGTAATTAACAAGTGATTACAGCAAGCAAAGCATAAGGTGGCCCTTGCTTGTATATATATATTTGTTCCCAAAACGCTGAATGTGCCATCAAATTAATAGCCTTTATCCAATCAATGGATTTCATGGCAATGCCCAATGCTGATGTTCTTGGTGTTCTCGTTGCTATATTTTCAGTCGCCGCCATCGCTGCAGCTTCTTCTTATTATTTTCTCAGCAGAAAACCCAAAGGTGTGGTCTTGCAGTACCTCTTGGTTCATGTTTTAGGCCATGTTTTGTGTTTTTCATGGATGCTAACGTTGTTTTTCCTTGCTTTCAGGCTGCTTAGACCCTCAGAAATTCAAAGAATTCAAGCTAATTAACAAGACACAAATTAGCCCTGATGTTGCGAGGTTTAGATTTTCTCTTCCTACACCCAAATCAGTGTTGGGTCTTCCTCCTGTATCTTACGTTCTTTGCAGGTTCAAAATGTCCCTTATTAACTCTGTCATTTTCCATATATATTATCTATTTACGGATGGATCATCAATTCGGAGGGAAAACTACGCTGAAAATCCTATAGTTTAGTTGTTTTTATACTCACCATTCGTGTTTTTAAATTTTACTGTTTATGTACTCGGTAATTGTAAAACAGACTAAGCTATAGGATGATTTAAGATATAAACTATTAAAGGAATAACAAAATTTAGGATGTAAGCTATAATTTTAAAAAATACCGATAGTAAATATAAAAATAGCTGAACAATAGGATGATCATATATAGTAATTTTTTTTTCTAATAAATATTACATGTTTAATTTTGCTGAGCAGGGGAAAGGACCTTGAAGGTCAAGAAGTTATAAGATCATATACACCTATCACTTTGGATTCTCAACTTGGTTACTTTGAACTAGTTGTAAAAGTAAATATTCCCTCCATCCAAATCCAAATCTTTTTCGAGCTATCTATCTATATATATATATATATATAGACACACACACACAAACTAATGCGTGATTTAATGTTTTCTCCAAGTAGATGTATCCAGAAGGAAAGATGTCAAACTATTTTAGGGAGATGCGTGAAGGGGATTATCTAGCAGTAAAGGGACCTCAGGTGCGTACATATATACCCTCATTTGTTTGAACTATTAAACTGATTTTTTTTTGGTTTGTGTTCTTAGGCTTTTAAGGTCCCGTTCAATTACAAACCTGGCCAAGTTCGGGCGTTCGGAATGATCGCCGGAGGCAGTGCAATCACCCCAATGTTCCAGGTCCAGGCGTGATCGATGACCATTGAAAGATCTTCAGTAAATTCCTTGTTCGAGTGAAATTTTAGTTTTATTGATATGAATTAACTCTTGTTGTTTTCTGGATGCAGCTTACTAGAGCCATATTAGAGAACCCAGAAGACAAAACCACTGTGCATCTTATTTATGCCAATTCCACATTTGAAGATATTCTTCTCAAGGTAACTCTTGCATTTCACTTTGCTTCTTGTAATTACATTACATCTATGCAAAGTAATTATTAAACGGTTCGCGGATTGGGTGACGGGTTAAACAATTTCAATTGAGCTATTTAAACCAATAAAAATTGAGTTATTTAAGTCAATAAAAACGACATCGTTTTGATCTGAATTCATTCATTAAAGTTATTTGATCAATTTTAACTTGCGTTCTTTTAAAAACTCATTTAGGCCATGTGACCTATGATAGGTTAACTTGTCTAATTAGAACAAGTTTAATAACATGTATTAATATGTCTATAAATAAATCTAGGTCACACACACATATATAATGAGTTTGAAATGTTGAAACTGTGGATTTTGTGCAGGTAGATCTAGATGAGTTCGCTAGCAAATTCCCCGATCGTTTCAAAGTTTATTATGTCCTCAGTCAGGTGAGTGTTCATATAGATTTTCACGTCACAACTATATATTGTTATTAGCATTGATTGTCATTATACTCTTCGAATATTTTTGGCAGCCTCCTGAAGCATGGACCGGTGGTAGTGGTCATATATCCAAAGAAATGATTCAAAATAACTGCCCACCTCCTGCCCCTGACATCCAGGTCATTTTTTTATTATTTTTAATTATCTCTATTTTTTATATATATTTATTTATAGCAAGATGTGGTTTCCTGGATGAAAACAATTTTCTAATTACAGATATTGAGGTGCGGGCCACCGGGCATGAACGAGGCCATGGCAGCTCATCTTAACGCACTTGGATACACATCCTCCATGCAATATGAGTTCTAATTTATCATGACGTCTTCCCGAATATGTATTTTATCTAGCTTTCTCGTTTCATCAAGAAGACTTGCAATGCAAATTGACACCAACTAGGGTTTGTCACCTGTTAGTTGCCATTTGTCAGCGTAAACCTATCCTCATGCGAGGTTTGTTTGTAAAAATAAATTTGATTCAAACCCTAGCACGGGTCAATAATCAAATATAAATTATTTTAATAAAGATATTGTTATTTAACTTGGTATGATTTGTTTAATTTATTTTGTAAATTCTCAATACAAGTCAGATCTTAATTTTAAGTGTTTTGGCTTATTATATCTAGCCAAACTCAATCAAGATATTGAATTAAAAACTATATAATATTGAATTGATAAAAATAATAATTAAACTAACCCAAATCTCTAATCTTTTATCATTGATTCATTAATCCGTCAGGCAACCGGTAATATGAAAATGACTAATGTCCAACCAGCAAGTCTGTTTGGGAGTGTTGTTGCGATTGCTTTTCAAAGTGCTTTTCATGCTGAAATATATTAAAATGATTTTTTTTAATTTTTTAAAAATAATTTTTGAGATCAACGCATAAAACGATCCAAAACATACAAAAAAATTAATTTTTAATAAAAAAATAAAAATAATATTTTTTAAAAAATACAGACACAACCACATTATCAAATACTTACCTAAAATTGGAGGGAAAAAAGAAAGGGGGTTAGAAATAATTTACAATAAAAGCAAGCAACAATATACAAGTAGTAAGTTGGAGTTGACTGGATGGATGGAGGGCCAGGCTTGCAAAGTCATGAATAGTCTAATAATCAATTCTCCATTCCGTAAGCACAAAAAGGTCATTATTTTTTTAAAAAAACATCATATTCTTTTTAAAAGTTTTTGTCTATAAATGAAGTCGTGTTATTATATTGTTAATGCCTATCCAAACTAGTTAAAATATCATAGAATCTAAGATAATTTAATTTATGTCTAAAAAAATAAAATACAAAGGATAAGGGTGGTGTGATAGAATAAAAACGAAAAAAATTCATTTTAAAATTATATTTATTTTATATTCCTATCTTTGTTTCTCTAATAAATATATCTCTGTCCTTTAATGAAATCCAATGAAACAATAAATCTTGTCTTTATCGAATTGAAAAACAAACACAAACCAAAAGAACCTCTTCTTTTTCTTTTTTTCATGGCTTTAATTCCTATTTATAATATATTCTTTTTTACCCTTTATGCTCTCTCCTTTATTCCTTCTCCTTGGCAATGGTAACAAGTTATCAAATCAAGGGAGGGTATGAGAAAGATGAGAAGAGCAAGCAAGGCATAAGCAGCTGGCCCATGCTTGTATATATTTGTTACCAAAACGTTGAATGTGCCATCAAATTAATAGCCTTTATCCTATGATCAATGGATTTCATGGCAATGCCCAGTGCTGATGTTCTTGGTGTTCTCATTGCTATATTTTCAGTCGCCATCGCTGCAGCTTCTTCTTATTTTTTTCTCAGCAGAAAACCCAAAGGTGTGGTCTTGCACCTCTTGATTCATGTTTTAGGCCATGTTTTGTGTTTGTCATGGATGCTAACGTTGTTTTTCCTTGCTTTCAGGCTGCTTGGACCCTCAGAGATTCAAAGAATTCAAGCTAATCAAGAAGACACAAATTAGCCCTAATGTTGCAAGGTTTAGATTTTCTCTTCCTACACCCAAATCAGTGTTGGGTCTTCCTGTTGGAACGCATGTTGTCTGCAGGTTCAAAATGTCCCTCAACTCTGCCATTTTCCATATATATTATCAGTTTACGGATGGATCATCAATTTTTCTGGGAAAATTACGCTGAAAATCCTATAGTTTAGTTATTTTTATATTCATCCTTTGTGTTCTTAAACTTCATAGTTTACATCCTTAGCAATTAATGTAAAACAGTCTAAACTATAGGATTATTTAAGATATAAACTATTATGGGAATAACAAAATTTATGGTATAAACAATAATCTTTAATTAAATAAAATAAATTAAACTATGAGATGTTCATTGTGATTTTTTCTAATTAATATTACATGTTTTTTTTTTTTTTTGTTGGGTAGGGGAAAGGACAGTGAAGGTCAAGAAGTTACAAGACCATATACACCTATTACTCTGGATTCTCAAGTTGGTTACTTTGAGCTAGTTGTAAAAGTAAATATTCCCTCCATCCAAATCTTATATATATATATATAAACACAGAGAAATGCGTGATTTAAATCGTGATTTAATGTTTTTTCCAAGTAGATGTATCCAAAAGGAAGGATGTCACACCATTTCAGGGAGATGCGTGAAGGAGACTATCTTGCAGTAAAGGGACCTCAGGTCTGCGTACACATTCTCATTTTTCTACACCGATTACTTATTATTCATCGACGTGAAGAAATCTTGAAGAATGTTAACAACTTAATGATTAAGTTCTTAAGCAATTTGCCATAAAAAAAATATTAATATTGCAGCCAACAATATTATTAATTTGTTTGAACTATTAAACTGATTTTTTGTGTGTGTGTTTTTATGCTTTTAAGGGCCGGTTCAAATACAAACCTGGCCAATTTCGGGCGTTCGGGATGATCGCCGGAGGTAGTGGCATCACTCCAATGTTCCAGGTCCATGCGTGATGACCATTGAAATATCTTGGGCAAATTCCTTGTTCGAGTGAAATTTCAGTTTTACTGATATGAATTAATTCATGTTATTTCCTGGATGCAGCTTACCAGAGCCATATTAGAGAACCCAAAAGACAAAACCATTGTGCATCTTATTTATGCCAATTCCACATTTGAAGATATTCTTCTCAAGGTAACTCTTGCATTTCACTTTGGTTTTTGCAAATACATTACATCTTTGCCAAGTAATTAAAAATAATTTCAATTGAGTTATTTGGATCTATAAAAACAACATCTCTTTATCATTTTTTCATCGGATATCATCAATTAATTTATCAAGTTTATCATGTCAACTTCAACTTGTTTTTTTTATTAAATTTATCCAGGCCAGATAGTGGGCTACCTTATCTAATTAGAATGGATTTATGTCTTATTTGAGAATATAGTTGTCGTTATTTTTTAAAGTGTTTTTTATTTAGAAATATATCAAAATAATATTATTTTTTTATTTTTTAAAAATTATTTTTGATATCAACGCATCAAAATAATATAAAAATATCAAAACAATATTAGCTTAAAGTAAAGAAAAAAAAATAAAAAAATTTTAATTTATTTAAAAATACTTTTAAAATACTAAAACAAACTTACTTTAATAATAACATGCATAAATGTGTCTATAAATAAATCTAGGTCATGTTTGAAATATTGAATTTTTGGATTTTGTGCAGGAAGACCTAAATGACTTCGCTCGCAAATTCCCCGATCGTTTCAAAGTTTATTATGTCCTCAGCAAGGTGGGTTTACATACATACATACATACTCACCTCACAACTATATTATTATTATTATTATTTTCTTGGCTTTGATTGTCATTATAGTCTTCCAATATTTTTGGCAGCCTCCTGAAGCATGGACCGGTGGTAGTGGTCATGTATCCAAAGAAATGATTCAAAATCACTGCCCACCTCCTGCCCCTGACATCCGGGTCATTTTTTATTATTTTTTTAATTATTTCTATTTTTTATATATATTTATTTATAGCAATGTGTTGTTTCCTGGATGAAAACAATTTTCTAATTGGGCTATAACTATCAAATATTCTTCAAATTACAGATAATGAGGTGCGGCCCACCGGGCATGAACAAGGCCGTGGCAGCTCATCTTAATGCGCTTGGGTACACATCCTCCATGCAATTTGAGTTCTAATGGATCTTTACGTATTTCTGTATATGTATTTTCTCTAGCTTTCTTGTATCATCAAGAAGATTTGCAATGCAATTTGGCACCAACTAGGGTTTGTCACCTGTTAATTGCCACTTATTCAAGAATTTGTCAGCGTAAACCTATCCTCGTGCTAGATTTCTTTGTAAAATTAGAGCTCCTGGTTTCTATGTTTTGCTAGATACATCCTTTGCATGAACCCATTTTGTAGCACTCATTTCTTAACCAGCTAGCCCTCGGGCATTAATTAGACTTTTAAATCAATGAAAAATTATAAAAATGCAATTCAAAATTGTGGTGCAAATAAGGATGGGATCAGGAAAAGATGGAATGGTGGGGGTAAGAACACGCAGTAAAGAAAATGGCAAGAGACGGCAGTGAGCCTTGTTGTTGATAAATTGCTTGCATTGCTAGCGAAAGAAGTGAAACTATTGAAAGGCGTGAATGATGGATAGGTAGATGTCAAAGATGAATTGGAAGTCATCCGTGCTCTCCTGAAAGATGCAGATTCAAAATCTGAGAAGAAGGCGTCGGGGAGGGCGTGAAAGTATATTGGTGAACCAAATAAGAGAAGAAGCTCATCACATTGAAGATATGTCATCAATGATTCCATGTTTCGTGTGGCAAGACATCCTGGTCATCGATGTCGAATCCTACGTAGAATTGCTTCTTTGATTAAAACATTCAATTCGCGTCGTGAGATAGCTTCAGAGATCGAAGATATCAAAACATCACTTTCAAATCAAAGAGCATCAAGTAGGAGCAGCAACGCGAGAAGAGGATTAATGCGCGCATCAGCCTCGACTGAGTTCTCTTTTCAATGAAGAAGCTGAGCTTGTTGGGATTGAGTCTCCAGGAGATGAATTGATAAGCTACTTCGTAAGTGGAGTTTATCAAAGGATAGTGATCGCAGTGGTTGGTGTGGGAAAAACCACACTGGCCAAGAAAGTACACGACAACCACAGCCACAGGGTGAAAGAGCAATTCCAGTACCATTCTTGGATCACCGTGTCTCAATCATATGATACGAGGGAGCTACTAAGGAATATCCTGAAGAGATTCTATGAAGCGAAGAATGAGCCTTTTCCTGATAGAGTTGTTACAATGGACGAGGAGTTGTTGTTCAAGGAGATTAGAGAATATTTACGACAAGAACGATATTTGGTTGTATTTGACGATGTATGGGAAATTGGATTTTGGGGAACATGGAGCATGCGTTGTTAGATCATGATAATGGCAGTAGAATATTGGCTACAACAAGAAATAAGGATGTTGCTAATTTTCGTAGAGGATCTTCATTGGTTCATGTCTATCGTAAAGAACCTTCAACTCAGAAGGGAGCATGGGAACTCTTCTGCAATAAAGCGTTCAGGTTTGAGTTTAAAGGGCAATGTCCAAAAGATCTGGAGGGATTGTCACGCGACATTGTTAGAAGATGTGGAGGATTACCACTAGCAATTGTGGCTGTTAGTGGACTTCTAGCTACCAAAGAAAAGACCATTCTTGAATGGAAAAAAGCTCTTAGAGGCCTTGGTGGTTCTGCAATGGTGAGTGACCCATATATTGATAATGTCGCTAACATTCTATCTCTCAACTACGGTGATCTTCCTTACCACCTCCAATCTTGTTTCTTATATTTTGGCATGTGTCCTGAGGATTTTCCCATTAAACTTGGGAAGAATAATTCAGCTATGGGTAGCTGAGGGTCTTGTACTAGAAAAACCAGACATGACACTAGAGGAGGTTGGAGAAGAATACTTCATTGAACTCATTCGTCGAAGTTTGGTTCAAGTGGATAAAGTTAGTTTGAAAGGAACACCCAAAACATGTCGTGTTCATGATTTGGTACATGATGTCATTCTTTCCAAGTCAAAGGAGCCGAGTCTCTGCCATGTTTCCAGCAGTTTCTCAACCTTCGAAGGCATAGCGCGACATCTCTCCATAAGCAACAGAGGAAGCAACACTCCAAATAGTATCACCAAGTCTCAAACTCGCTCTGTTATAGCTTTTAACAAAGTAAATCTGCAGAAGGCCACAATCTCAGTAATATTTGCAAAATTAAAGCTTTTGACTACATTAGATTTTGATAACTGTCCAATAGACCACCTTCCCTAAAAGGTGGGAAATTTGCTACATCTAAGATATTTAAATTTAAGAGATACCAGAGCAGCAAAACTTCCAAGATCAATAAGAAAGCTTCATGACCTGGAGCCCTTGGATTTGAGAAATTCTTTCCTGGAAGAGTTGCCAGTTGAGATCAGTACGTTCCTTGAATTGCGACATCTTTTGGCTGATGATAGAAAGACTCGGGCATTGAAGATACATGGCAGCATTAAGCATTTGGAGCTCTTGCAAACGTTGTTTATAATTAAAGTGGATCGTGATTTAAGCTTGATCAATGATGGCCTACAAGTGTCGACGAAGATGAGGAAATTGGGGATCATCAATTTGAAAAGAGAACATGGAAGGTACCAGTGCACTGCAATAGAGATTTGGTTATGATTTGGTTAATCTGTTTCAAGTGGTAATAATTCTGGCATGTAAAGTTTATGAAATGTCTGTATGTGCATGTGTTGTTACCAACCCTTGAATATGAGAGGATCAGCTAGTAATGCACTACGAAAAATTATGTGAGCTCGTCATGAATCTATTGCAAAGAACTTAAGAGAATTAATTAATGCCATTTCTTTTCAGTTAATCCAAGAATTTTAAGGATAGTCTACGATGATCCAGGCAAATCTTGAGCTGTTAAGCATTTGAAGGGAGATGATTTCACGATCCAATGAACTTTAAAACGAAAGAGAACTTCTACGAAGAGCAAAGGTTTTAAAGATAAATGTCTGGGCAAAATTCTGGCGCTCTGGTTGTACCTATTCAATCTGAATGGCTTCCATAATCCATCCATACCATTCCAAATTGTCATTCTCTTCATGACTCCAATCCATTTGTTGACATACTTTAATGCAAAACTGAATATAATTAATAAGAGAGTGAACGGATTATAATGCTTGGGCACTCCAACAAAAGTTGCAGACACGGGGTTTGTTTGCAATCTTAGTCAATGATTTCTCCTTCTTCAACCCTAAAAACTTCGTCAACAATATCACAATTTCCCATGACAGAACCATTCCCTGGCTCCACTTGAGCATCATGTTCGTCGCCATCATCTCTATCACCAAAATCTTCAACTGTTGTATTGTTCGGAACTTCAGACTCTTCTTCCCCAACAAGTGAAGGTTTTTCTTCCTGTGGCTCATCCTTGCACCCATCTTCTTTAACCACTACCGAAGGAAACTTCAAAGGCTTATCTGACCAATCCTTGAAGAAATTGTTCGCCACCATGAACCTAAAAACCTGCAACAACCGGTGCTTATCCCTCTTTATATCTGCACCAAGAAGCTTCTCCAACAGCGTTGGCTTCCTATCCTTGTTTTCTAATCCAAGCTGCATGTCTGACCGACCTTTTCTCTTATATCTTCCTCTTCTGTCATGCTTGTTCCAGAATCTCCCCTTCTTGGTCAAGGACCTTCTGTTATCTTCCCTTCCATGCTCTTGTTTCTCTGAATCTAACAGATGGTGCGGTGCTATTTCTGCAGCTTCAACTCCTAGCTTCTCTGAATCTAACAGATAGCTCAGTGGTGTTTCTGCAACTTCAACTCCTAACTTCTCCGAATCTAACATGTATTCTGGTGGTATTTCAGCAACTTCAACTCCTAGCTCAGCCTGCTTTGCCAAAATCTCCTTGAGTTGCTGCATGAAACATTTCCAAGAAATTACCAAATGTTGAAGCATGTTGTAGTTCAAGAATTTTCAATAGTTCCTTGATATAGATTTGCATCACCTTGTGAAAACCAACCAATCCTTTCATAATATAAACGAAATGCATATTTTTGATAAGCATATTGTCAAATTTTCCCAATTATTACTGGCATTAAGTAGATTTTTAATCCAAATAACTATAGAAAACCATTCTTCCTCTCTTTCACCCCTATTATAAAATGAGATTTCTAGTGATGAATGATATAATCATCCGTTTAAACACCAGTTTCTGTGCATTGCAAATATGGGCACCCTAGATATTATGATCAACAGTATAACCAAGTGACAGCCTTAGTTTTCTCCTAACCACTCCAATTTAACTCTTCACACCAACTTATCATCCAATTTTCTTGGCAAAGCATTTAGCACCTACATGACAGTTAAAGATCATTTTCCATGAGAACGTAAGCTAGACTATAGACTACATTTATTGTTCTACATGACAGATAGACATCCAAACATTTCAAAAATATTAATTACCAAAACCAAAAGGTGAGAGAAAATTCTGTAAAAGGCTATAATTTCGGACAGGGAAGAAACCTATGCTGTGGAATAAAATGTAACATGGCAGAATGCCATTGTTCACTGACATATATGCTTAGCCAGAGAAACATGATCATCCATTTAGAAGAACATATTATACAAACAAGGTCTTGTCAAGTGGCACTGGTGTTGAAAGCATGAGATAAAGGTCTTGTCTTTAAGGTTATGAGCCAAATATACAATACAATAGAAACAATGAAAAATAGTGTACCTTGCGACGAAAGTTGGCCTCTTTATCAATGACCCCAGAGTCTATTAGCTTTTCAGTCTGCTTCTGCAAGTGTCAAGTTCATGATCAACTCAATTATGTTAGATAATAATTAAATTCATGCAGCAGAATGGTACAGAACATGATCGAACCTTCTCTATGTTGGTTTTTGTTGGGAAGTGCTTCCTACGTGATTCACGCCATTGTTTGATTTCTTGTTCCGTGTATATATGAGTTCTGCTAGGTTTACAAATGTACAGAGTTGAACAAACAAACAAAAAAATTCCATGCAGAAATTAGTGTTGCAAAAGTGGATGTTGAGCAAGCGAAAGAGGCAGATAATACATCATAAGAATGAGGTGCAGTACACAATCTTGGGGTGAACTAAGCAACTTCAGAGAAAAGGCATAAATGGAAAATGCAGTTTTTACTTTTTTATTTGACAGAATGCTGTGACTATTTATTACTTCTCATTCACAGATACAATTGTCCAAACAAGCTAAAGCAAGGATAACCCAATCTCATATTTCAAGTCACCCTGTAATCAATTTGAGTGTGACTTCTTGAACAGAGGAGGCCAAACAAGCAGCCTACTCTAATCAACATCCCACCCACCTGCTAGCTTGAGTCACAATATGAGATCAGCCAAACATAACTCTTTCTCAAATTGACCAGTAATGTTTAAGGGATAGATCAGCAAAAATTACCTTTTCTGTTCCGTAACTTGGTTCGAAGGATCAGAGCGACCAAATTTTGCTGCCCTCTCATTGCCTTTCCCTATTACATTTTTAGAGCACAAAGTTTAAACCAACTATCTCCATCAAGACACACGAAGAAGAGGTAATCTTGTAGCAAGGTCTACAATCACAAACCTTTTCCACCGTGTTTATTAGAAAACCCAAGCTTTCTCTTTCCATTATCCATGCGATGGAACTCGGATTTCTGATGTCTGCAGAAAATGAATTTCAGATGGTTATGAGGCACTGCTCTATATAGTAGTAGAAGTACTTAGAACAAAATTTCCAGCACACACCCTGATTGTGATTGCTCTCTCTTTGGATTATTTTTGAAGTTTTTTCCAGAAAAGATTCCTTGTTTGGAATTTGGAGTACTACCCTGGCCATTTTTAGCAGGATTGCCCTACATCAAGAACAAAACACTTAACTTCACCATCTTGGAAAGCAATTGTTTGAGAATGCACAATAAGCATTTTGAAGAGGTACGAAAAAAAAGAAGAAAAAGTATGGACAAAACCATAAAAAAGATTTGGAAGAAGATGCCATATACAAGAAAAGCCAAACAATTAAATTGCAACGGAGTTGACCTCAAATAATAAGGTAGTGAAGCAACTTAGAAAACATGGCGGCTACATGAGTGGTACTAAAGCATGGAAAACGTATAAAAAAAACTATGACTATTGGATTGCATAAATCACATAAGCTCAGAAAGAAATCATCGAAGTTAAAAACAACAAGAACACAACAATGGCGGCTTTTAATCACAGCTGAAATGTAGTTACCTGCCACCTATTGTAAGCAGAGGGTTGCAAGTTCTGACTTTGCTGAGATGTAAATGGGTTCCCTTGCACTTGCTGAGTTGCAGCTGGCAAAGGCTTTGGTCCATTTGCAGCCATTGTAGGCATTACAAATTTCTCACTTTGTTGTGATGCTGGCGAGATCCCTTCCACTTGCTGAGTTGCAACATGCAATGGATTAGAACCATTTGTACCCACCGCAGGCATTACAAAGTTCTGATTTTTCTGTGTTGCAGACAAGTTCCCTTGCATTTGCTGATTTTCAAAAGACAATTGTTTCGATCCATTTGCACCAGTTGTCGGCATTACAAAGTTTGGTTGGTTCGGCTTAACTTGTTGATTTACAAAAAAGTTCGGACTTTGAGCACCTACCACTTGGTGACTACTGGAAGGGCCATTAAAGGAACCAACTTGAGAAGTCATTGGCATTTGCATAGGCATAACAGGGTTCATCATATTCTGCATTGGATTTTGCAACAAACCCATATTTTGATTGAATTGTTGAGGCAAATTGGAGAAACCAGGACCAAACAGCTCTCCTTGCAATTGATTTACTTGATTCATCAACATCTTTAAAGCATTCAACTTGTTGACCTGATTTTGTAACTGAAGGATAGCCAGATCATTAGGTCCACTCACTAAACCATGCTGTTGATTGATTAAAGGTGGCATATTAGGCATGGCCTGTCCATTTCTTAAAGGGGTATTTGAATTATTAAAAGGAATTGGGATTTGAGGATTGACTAAACCCAGCTGAGGTTGCATTGAATTTGTTAAAGAAGGATTTGCTGAAAATCCCTGATAAATCCAACAAACAAGAAAGAAAAAACCAAAAACAGTTCAAAATTAGAACAAAGAAAAACCCTTTAACATACAAAATTATCAGAGACAGTGAGTGAGAGAGAGAAGGGTAAAGTACCTGGTGATTATAAGGAACAGTGTTTCCCTTTTGTTTGTTGTGTCTAGGATGGCGGGAATTGAAGAAAGGTTCCATCTTTAAGCATCAAGACCGCTACTTTACACAATGCAGTAAGCAAGAAGACAGGGTATTAGGGTTTAAGCTTTAACAGAAGGAAGGCGGGCTTATGTTTCCAGGGTACCACCTTTCTTTTGTCTTATAGACAAAAAGCATAACTACAAATTAGTCCTAAATTCAGTATTGTTTTTATAACGGACCAGTCCCCAATCTTTAAAGGTTATTAATGTTTCCGACATCTTTCATAAATCATGAAACATTTATAATGATGACCCTTGTGGGCCTCATTTTGAGCTATCTTTCATACTATAGGGACTAAATAAATTCATGTCAATAAATTAATTAACTCTTAAAATTAACTTGTACTAAATCTTAACGAACTAGACTTAACAAACAGACACAACTTGTCAAACGACACAACATCCACAAGAATGTCCACCGCGACCACCAGTTTTTTCGAACCAGCCTCCGTGACTAGCAGTGGCCGTCCAGTCCTCCACCAAGCCGAAGTAGAATGCCACCTCCTCTCATCTGTAGACCTTGAAACCGAACCCACCACCACCGCGACAACCACCATCGATTCTCTTGATTTCCCTGCATTAAAATCAGGCCTTGGAATCCTCACCACACACCGCCTCCTTTGGCTTCCTTCTAATGCCACGACAGACAGTTCAAGTCCAATATCAATCCCTTTGAGTTCTGTAACTCATATATTTTCACCAAATAAGTCGATCAAGTCGATGTTTCACTCGCCCCGGATCCGGTTTCAAGTTTCTATGCACTCAAGGAGTTTTGTGGTGACTTTAGTGATTAGAGGGAAGGGAGATATTGATGGGTTTTTGACAAAATTTTGGGATTGTTGGAGAGGAAGGGCTTGGGAGATTGGTAATGATAGTGGCGGTGGGTCAAGTTCGGGGTCTGTTCCGGCTTCTGGGTCGGTTTCGGGTGGTGGGTTATACTCGAGTGATGGGTCAGTGAGGCTGGTGGGTGTGTCTGGGATATTGAGGAAAGAGCAGGAGAAGTGGGAAAGTACTGATAAGAGCTTGCAAGAGGCTTTTCATGACTTGAATGCTCTTATGGTAATAGTTGTTTTCGAAAGATTATTGCTTATAGAAGATGTTTACTTTTAATTGTAGTTATTGAGTTGTCTGATTATAGATTAATGGATTAGTATTTTATAATTGCTTGATATATACAATGTGTACATGGGGCTTTTGTATGCTGAGGATGAACTTGAACTCTTTCATAGTTGTCTGTCTTCTGTTGTTTCCAAGAATAGCTTGTAGGAAATGTTTAGTTGTAATTATTGGGTTATCTAGGAATAGATTAATGGAAAATAACTCTACTATAAGGATATGCTCTTGCATTTGTTAGATTATGTAGCGATACTTTTGGTTTTGACTGGTATCTTTTGTGTTAAGCCAAATTGATATTGCTTCATCACTCTTTTTTTTTTTTTTTTCCTTTTTCAAAAGGTTAATAGCTTGTGGGAGATGTTTAGTGTTTTTTTATCTGTCTATTTAGCAATAACGTAACGAAGTAGCTGAAGTATCTTGACTTGAGCTATTATGCGCATGGGTTGTTGCATTGCTTATATTATGTGAGAAGTGAATTGACTGAATATTTGGCGTTGTAACAGGACTGCAATGGTTAGGTTTTGCCTCGTGTATAATTTGTTGAGTTAAATTGTTATTGTTTTGTCACTCTGGTTTTGGCTGCTGCTTAATGATCAGTGGTGTTTAAAATCTACAGAGAAAGGCCAAAGAAATGGTCATCCTAGCAGAGAAGATGAGGCAGAAGCTTTTGTCTGGATCGAGCTCTCAAAGTAGTTCTGGGAATGATGAGGAAATGGGTTCCAAAGAAGAGATGCAAGATTGGCTGTTGAGTGTTGGTATCGTATCCCCAGTAACAAAAGAATCTGCAGGTGCCATGTATCATCAACAACTGTCCCGTCAGGTCTGTTTCATTTGCCACCGGTTTCGTTGACTCTGTATGTGTTTCTCATGTCCTGTGGCTTAATCCATTGATAAGAGAAATTTAGATGGATCTTATATTTCTCATGTTAAATATATCCTGTTTTACTCGATTTTCTTCCCTTAAAGAAGAGAATCTCAATTTTTCTTTGCTGTTACTTAGTTGGCAGATTTTGTCAGAATTCCCCTAGAGAAAGCTGGAGGAATGATCAATCTTATAGATATCTATTGCCTCTTCAATCGTGCTCGGGGCACAGGTTTGTTTGTTGTCATAAGCATTCCTTGTTTTACTGACTGTCACTTCAATCAATAACTCTTAGCAGCTCTCACTGATGCTAATAGACCCCTTATTTTATTTATTTATTTATTTTTGTAAATGTTCTATGTAGAATTGATCTCACCTGAGGATTTGTTGCAAGCATGTTCTCTTTGGGAGAAGTTTGATGTGTATGTATGATACTATCTTCAACTAATATCACATTATGGTTGGTAGTTTTGAGATCAAAAGGATGCAGACGAATTAATTTCTACGCTCATGTATCATTAGATTATCTTTGTGACTTTCAAATCATTTATAAGATTGTACTTTGTTTGACAGTCCAGTAATGCTTCGGAAATTTGATAGTGGAGTGAAGGTCATCCAGAATAAGTCCCATAGTGATGAGGAGGTGATCTCTTTTATGTTCATATTAAGGAATCATATTACAATTATGCTTTAATATAATTTATATATTTGGAGTGGAATTAACAGGATGAACTTGAGGCTCATTTTGCGGTTGCATTTTTTACTTTTTTAGTTGCTTGTCCTGTATATTGTTTGGAAATTTGTATGGAATTTGCAAAAGTTGTGTAAACTGAATATGATTGTTAGCTAATTCATATCATAATACTTGCTAACAAAGAGGTGCTGAGAGCCAAAAGTGTTTGTAAGGGGGATATATAAAGGGAATATAAATTGGAATGAACAAAATTATGTCCAGATTGGTTTAATGACTTCTAGACTGTCATATTAGTCCTTTATTAGTATGTGCTGAAATTTCTAAATAAGAAGTACTTCATGGTACATCACCATGTGTAACTATTCTGGTCAATTTTAGGTTTTTGCAAGAATCAAAAACCTTGTATCAAAGCCTGAAGCCCTGCGGTCTGGAATAACTGCTAGTGATGCTGCCATGACATTGGGTATTGCTCCAGCTATGGCCAAGGAGCATCTTCTAACTGCTGAGAGCAAAGGTGCATTTCTTTGTAATTTTCTTCCAAAGAATTTGATAAAAAAGTTGAGTTTAAGATAATATAGTTGATTTTTAACTTCATCATTGAAAACTATTGGCAGGATTGCTATGCAGGGATATAAGCCCTGATGGATTTCGCTTTTTCATTAACCTCTTTCCTGAAATCAATTCTGATGATATACACATGTAAGCTGATAATTCAGAACAAATTTGGTTATTTTTTATATATATTATTTATGGCTAATGATTGGGCACACGAGGAGAATCTCTCAAAACCCCTGCCTTCCCCCTTGCCCTTCTCCGGGATGCTTTCTACAAAGTCAAAAGCAACAAAACATCCTCCTATCTAGCTAGGTCATTAACTCTAGCCTTTCCTTTTGGACCCTGGAAGCTTTTACCTCTCCATTTGTTAGATATACGGAACTTTGATGGCTACAGCTGCTGTTTTGAATTCCTTCAAGGATGAATAGTGGAGGTCCATACCTTGTGTCTTCCTCTATGAGTTGTTTATGGAAACCTGTACAAACAAAACCTTCTTGTCCTCATATATCATTCGATTTAGTTGAAATCACTCATCTAATACTGTATCACCTCGTGTGCTTTACAGGGTGAAGGATCATGGGATTTATTCTCTGTGGATAAAAAGTTGGTAGCTGTTTCTGCTCAGAAATCTGAAACCAGTACACAGCATGACAATGTAAGATTGGATTTTCAGTTTGTATTCTCGTATTCTAAGCCATTCATCCTCATGTTTTTTCTATTGGTTCTAATATGGCAGCGTCTATTAATGCAGAGAATTTTTTCCCATTTCACTCCATCAGCCATCAAATGCCAATCAAACCTTGATAGGCCAGGATTTAAAGTGGCATTGCGACGTGATGATCGCAAGGTAGCTGCTGCAGCACAGAGACATGATTTCTAACACACCATCGAGTCAACCTAAGTCAAACATATGAATGACAACTTTGTTGGTGTTACTTTTGGAGATGATACTCATAATTTCTGGGACAGTAGTAAAGGAAATCAAGGAATATGTAATTCAATATTTTGTGTAAGAGTGATCTTTGTAATTTGTGGATCAAGTAAATACATAACTCCTAAGGAGCATCATGCTTTATTCATCTATCCGATTTAGGACTCTGTCCTGAGAGAAATTAGGATTTGGTGTTTTTGCCAGTAATGACTCCAAGAAACTTTTTTTATTATTTTAATTCCTAAGATTTGATTTCAATTATAAAAATCAAATTGATTTTAATAAAGCCCACATGAATTTTTCATACGAGCATGTATATTTATTATTTGCCACATGCTTAAATTGAGCTTTTAAAAATAAAATCATGTGCTTGTGTAATGAAATTTTTATTTGTCTATCTTTAATAAATTCTACATTAATTTCTCAAATATTTGTAGGGTCTCTCATTGGATCTTACTCATGATCATCATGCTTTCTGTTTTTTGCATTTTTTAAAATAAAAGTTATAGAAATTAACTTCTCACAATATTTTATCCTAATTACATTATAGGTTAGAGGGTAGTGAAGTTGAGGCAGTATCCTAATTTTATTTTTTATTCTTAATTAAACAAGGATATATGGAGCTGGATATTGCTTTGAGAAGGACATGGATGCAATCTTCTTTCGACCAACCAGCATCTCAAAATATTATCCCTCCACGACTAGAGTGTAGATTTCATCCTCAACTTTCTCTGTGCTCAAAGAGAGCAATCCAAAAATCTTCATTGGGCCTATTCTGCAATGGCCGGAACTTTCAGCCTGATAGCGATACCGACCCCGACCCAGGTTTGTCCAGCCTCACACTCTTCTGTGTGAGATGGAAAGATACTGACAAAGCTAGCTCTAGCTCAGCCATCCACTACACTTGTAGAATCTACGTTATAACTCTAATTCTTCACTAGCCGATCGAATAAGGTCCCTTCAACTGATTGTAACAGTAGGTGCCTCTCCATAAGAAGTGGAAAACTACGTCGTTAAGACCCCGTTACGGAAGTCTCGATCAAACAACTGGGTCCTTGTGATAGTTGAGGGATGGAAAAATGTTGTTAAACCTCAGAAATTCAAGACGGCAAAGGGAAGGAATTGCGAGGAAAGTTGAAATGAGAAAGTTGCCTTCGAAAGAATACTGAAAGTATTACGTACAGTGATTTTATCATCATGTAAATAGCATAGCATTCTTGCACCAGTTTGAGCTGTTTGTACTCACCATTGATCAGCATCCATGCACAGGGAAAGCTATCATTGTGTCTTGGGAATTAAGCATGAATCAAAGGGAAATCATTGAAAGTATTGCGCACGTGAATTTTGGACATGTATGTCTTTATTGGCTGGCTATTAACTTTCAATGACGTTAAAGAGGGAATTGTTGAAAAGAAGCAAGGAGTAGTGCTTGACTAGCAACAGTGCTGAAGACGCATAAAACTAAATAACACGTGGCTGGGTCAACTGAAAGAGGGTATTGCTTGGTGTTGGCGTGTTTAAAGGACTGCTGCACCAGGAGATAGTGCTCTTCCGTCGTTGACCAGACAGTCATCCACGGCAATGCGCTTGAATATTGAAGGATGGGAGAACTGAATTCTTTACAGGTGATCAGATGGATATTAGTTAGCAATGGATTCTTGTGAATTTGTGTTTGTGATATCCTCTAAAATTTGTGATATTCATCACTGCACCTAAATAGTCGACAGCTACCATTATCGTCTCAAATTCAAACTAAAGGGAGTTAATGCATCAATTCATATATAGAAGGATTTTCCATGAGACTGTTTATTCATGTGATAGAAAATTGTTCTTAAAAACAAATTGATTTTTTTATGCTTTAAAATACTTTTTATATATTTTTAGATTGTTTTGATATTTGATAAAAAAAAATTAAAAATAAAAATATATATTATGCTTTCAATTTATGTAAATCATATTGAAATTAAAGAGATAAATAAATTAGAAGATTGCTGTGCTTGCTTAAATCGCTCGAATAGATTGGAAGGAAGAGAGTGGTGCTAGAGTAGCTAGCAACAATGCTGAAAGCGCAAGAAACTACGGATGATTTAACAAGTGGCTGAGAGAACTGCAAGAGGGTATTGCTTGGTGTTGGCGTATTTGAAGGAGAGTGCTGCACCGGGAGCTAGTGCTCTTCCGTCGTTGACCAGACAGTCATCCACGGCAATGCGCTTGAATATCTCAGGGTTAACAAGGGTGGCGGAGCTGAATTCCTTACAGCTGAGATGGATATTAGCGATGGGCACTTGCGAATTTGTGTTTGCGATTTCCACTGAAAATTGCGGTATCCCACTTGGAAGAGTACCGGCAGGGCCTTGCGCAACCGAGATCTGGTTCTTCGATGAACATCTGACCATCTTGTTTGTAGCTGATCCTTTCACTGCACTCACTTACTACAATTATCGTCTCGAATCCAAATTTAAGGTAGGTAATGCATCAAAAATACATGTATTAATGTATTAAATATATGTATTAACTTTTCAACCTATAATTTTTTAAAAAATAAAAATATTGAAAACACTAGAACATTTATTCTTTTATATTAAAAACTTTTCAGCGAAAATGGAGCAACTTACTAACTAGTATAGTGTCTAGAATACATGGTTATAAATACAAAATCTTGAAAAACAGAAAGAAAAAAAAAAGGTCGTCGTGTTTAATTATTTGAACATACTGTTTTTGTTAGAAAAATACCTGAGAAATAAACATGATAATTCAACGAATCACATGATTAATTATATATATTAGGTAAAGGAAAAGGTAACGCTTAAAAAGAAGAAAACCTTGAAAGAAGTCGTCCCTCCCCTCATGTAACATTACCTTCATGAGAAGAAAGCAAGAGCAGACCAGTCATGAATGAGACCACAACAAGAACTGAACCTCTCATCTTCAATGTGAGAGCAACAACGTAGGCAAGAACTGAGCTTAAACTTGATCATGAGATGGATACTCCTGGAGATGTCTCTGTCTTTATATAGCAAGCACGTGTACGGTATGTGATTGGGGCCTTGAAAAAAAAAATCTCATCATTCTGGGGTTTCCAATTTTATTAGCATTTTAAGCAATATTACTGTAGAAAATCTAGGAATTCATCATCAACTTACCCTGATTCTGATGAAATTCGTCGGATTTGACAAATATGGGTGTATATATGTATGTTATATTTTTGACACCTGTATTTGCCAAATCTGACGAAATTCATCAGAATCAGGCTAACCCTGATGATAAAATCATCAGATTACATACCTTTTTTCTTTCATTTTTTACCTTTTTATCATGCAATTAACCTAGAAAAAGTATAACGCCAGGATGATGAGTTTCTTTTTTTAAGACAAATACAATTGGATATGGTTTGCTGTAAAGTCTAATCAAATCTTACAATTAAGTCACCCGTTAAATATGATGCTTTTTATTTAATTCTTTCGTCCAGAATGTTCCAAACTACTTATTTGGCGAATTTGAATCCTCCCCGAGAGTGGGGCCACAACAATTACTTATGAAAGGAGGACAGGCTAATTAAGGGTTGTTTATTTTTATATTTTAAAACTATTTTTTATTTTTTATTTTTTTATTAATTTTAAATTAATATATTTTTAGTTTTTTTATTATTTTAATGTGTTAATATTAAAAATAATTTTTAAAAAATTAAAAAATATTATTAACATATATTTTAATATAAGAAATTATTTAAAAAACAATGAGGAAGGGGAGGGTAGACTTTGAGATGCTTTTCTTTCACTTTGATAGAGACAGGAACTGATGTTTCGTTCCATCACGTCTTGAGGCAGTGTTACCAAACCTGCGGATTAAGTAAATGATAGGTGGTATTGCGGAGTTTTAAATTTATTATTCTTAAGAAAATTTATTTTTTATATAAATAATGTTCAAAATAATTTTTTTTAAATAATATGATATTTTTTGAGATATTTTTAAATAAAAAATTAAATAAGGGAACGGTTTTGGAGGTTTATTCACATGGAAAGAGTAAGATTGAGTTGAATTTAAATAAAAGATACCAAAAGAATGTTTTTTTAATTAAATTAGGTTGATTCGTTTTATAATTATGATAGATTAGGCTCTTGGCCTTCTAGTCTTTGTTGTCATCTTCAGCTAGGCGTAAAGCATACGATTAAAAAAATATCTTCAAGGGAATCTCATTTTTCAGTACAAATTTCTTGTGATTAAAGAAAAGAAAAGGTAGTGAATTTGCAGTGGTCATGGAGTCTGGTCCTCCATAAAAGGAGGCGGCGGCGGTGGTCGGGGTGGGGATGTTGGCGGGGGGCAGTTGTGTTGTGGTCAGCGAGGGATCAGATTTGCTTTCGTTCAATCAACACAGTAAAATCATTTAAAAAATAAAAAATAAAAAGAGCAATAAAGAACAGGAGCATGTCAGCCATGGCGTGGCCTGGTGTAGTTGTTGCAACCATTATGAAAGCAAGATAATTAAATAATAAAGGATAAACATTCAATTTGGATATAATTTATGATCAAATATGAATGAAAAAACTCAATTGAAAATTTTTGAAATTTAAAAAATCAAAATAACATTAATTTTATAAAATCAAAAAACATTTTCTATGTTTATCCAATAAGAAATACATAGGACCTATGTTTTCAAGAATTTAAAAAAAAAACTAAAAGAAAATGATACTCTAATCTTCAAAAAAAACAAAATTACTTAAAATTCGAAGGAAAATTTAAAATTCATGGTCTGGCAGCCAAAATAAAAATAATTTAGATGAGGATCTTGTTTGTTTTTACATTTTAAAAATATTTAAAAAAATAAAAAATTAATTATTTAATATTTTTTTAATATTTTAAAATTATTTTAATATATTAATATCAAAAATAATTTATAAAAAATAAAAAAATAATATTTTAATATATTTTAAATAAAAAATATTTTAAAAAATATCTAAAACCATAGAACACGCCGACGTATCGATGGATCTGTGAATGGAAAGGGAGACTGTATGTCTCCACGTCATTTTTACTACGAGACCTTCTAGAATATTTTTGTAAACACGGGAAAGGACAAAAAAGTCGGTCAACTACTATCCCAGTTTCTGTTTAGTCCTCCAACAAACAAATTATCCAATTGGATCCTCTGTGTAATTAAATGCTACCCATATTAACCCCCCACGTGGCTATTTACGGTCATAAATTTAGTTCGAATCTGAATGATTCGATAAATTATAATTAGATGAAGGAATGAATTGGGAAAATTAATATTTAATTATTGTCTTGAAATTTTTTTTAAAAAAACAAGAATAATGAGAATAAAAGGAGCATGTTTCCATGTTATTTTTATTTTTAAAATATAATAATTTATTTTGGAGTTTTTTTAGAAATTGATTTATTTTATATCCTTTTTTATTAAATATATTTTTACTTTCTTTATCGGGAGTAACTTAACAGATTTTGAACAACAATTGTAATTCCACCTCACGTTTTAATCATGTAAGAGACACTAACAGAACACCATCTACTTCTAACTAGATATTTTACTTGTGATTTGCCGTCCACCATAACTACTTTTTTATTATTATTTTTTAGAAAAGGTGGTTAGACATGTTATTTTAATATTATTTTTATATAAAATTTTCAAATAATAGATTGAAAAGCTTATTTAGACATGCAGTAAAATAAATCAATAATCATCAATTTAAATAAATAAATAAAAGTTGTTAACCACGACTAAAAGAGAAATTGAAAAAAAAACAAGAAATAAAAATATATCGGGATATTTAATTTCATAAAAAAAAAACACTTTTTTATCTTTTTGTGCCAATCAAATTTGTTTATTAAAATATAATATAAAAAAATATGAAATTGTGCTAATAAAATAAAATAAAAATATTATGCAAGGCTAGATGTATCACAAATAGTATTTAAAATAGTATTTTTTTTCATAAAACAAAGCTCATTTGTATATAAGAAAAAAAAACATTCAAAAATCAAATACAAAACAAAATATATATTTTTTAAAAAAACATGTTAAAAATATCTCCAGAAATCTTATAGTCCAGGCCATGAAACTGAGATAAAAAAAAATCACAAGACCAATCTTTTTTGAAAAAAAAAAGGTAGGATGATAGAACCATAAAAGAAAACGAGAAAAAATAAATCTCTAATCATACCAACTCTTAAAACTCGTGACCAATATCATCAGATCACAAGCATGACAAATTAAAAAACCAAGACATTCAATTTCCAGCAAATCAAACACCGAAGGATGAAATCAAATAAAAAATCTATAACACAAAAAACATATAATTAAAAGAACAAGAGTATCAAAAGTCCAAGAATCAAGATAAAAAATAAACTGGAGGGCAAAAAATAAACATTAGAATGCTAAATTAAAAAGAAAAAAACTTTAATCAAATGAAGGGTTAAATTGAAAAAAAAATAACATAAATTTTGATCGAATAATGAAATTGAAAATAACAAAACTTTAAAAAAGATCATAAAAAAATAAAATAAAATTAAAAACAAAATAACCCAAAGGACTGAAAATCAATGACAAATTGTAATTTAAAAACAAAATTAAAAACATCAAAAACTTTTTCAAAGGAGTAAAGGATTAAAATAAGCAATAAATAACCCAAGGATTAAAATTGAGAAACAAAAGGAAAAGATGAGAAAAATGTACTTTTGCTTAGAGAGAGAAAAAAGCAAAAAAAAAAAAAAAAGAAACAATCACCGTAAAAAAAATCATAAATCAAACACCACCACGCTATGCATCATAAAAAAGAGAATAAGATGACATTTTTGACAATATGATAAAACAATATATTTGGTCACACAGAAACATTGCACACATCATCATAAGATCATAGATACATTCTATATGCCAAATATTATTTAATTTTAAAATTAATTAATCATAAAAAATTACAAAACACCCTTTTGAAACTTGCAAAAAAACAATAACGAGAAAAGATGAAATCACCCGTGTACCATTTCCTTATTTTTTTTCCCAAATGAAAGGGTTAAAAGATCCTTTCACAATATTGCAAAAAAACATAAAGGCATAAAAACCCTTGCCTAGCTGTTCATTTTTTCTGAACTTGGGGGGCAAGTAAATATTTATATTGTTTTGAGAAAATTGAAAAGATAAAAAGTAACCCTAGCCAGTCCTTTAATAACCAATTGAAACTTTTAAAATTGACTACCTTATAACTTTGTAGTTAAAACTATTTTTGTATATCAAAATTAATTTTTTCTAACACATTATCAGAAAACCATCATGATTTATAGTAATGGCTTTTATTAAATACTATCGAAATAAAAAAAATAAAAAAATTCTTTCTACATTTTGATTTTGATGTTCCATAATCTGACAATTTTTTTTTTGCCGCCTTTATTACTGCCTATTTCCTCCTTTCTTGCAAACCCCGTCGTCTCTTTAACAATGCCTTTGACTTTGTACATTTCTCCGTGTCCCTTCAACTCGCTTCTTCAACCACCATTACTTCTGCACCAACCCAACTTTGTTGCAATCATTTTCAAGCCTCTCGGTTCTTTTCTCCCTGTGTCATTGGTTTTGCTTTAGTTTTGCATGAGAAACAAGTGCTTGCGGTTTCAAAGTGTAAAGAGAGCTCATAGTACAGGTGATTTTCCTCCGTGTCTGTTGAATTTGTGGTTTTCTGTACATTTTGTAGAGAAAAACCGAGTCTTTTTGTAGCTTAAGCTGTTTTAGTTTCTGGGTTTTGGTTAAAAGTCAAACCTTGGCTGCTGCTGCTGCACCTGCTGCTGTTGTTCTGTGTTTTTGCTGTGATTTTTGATTAAGAGAGATTAGTACCAGGTCTTATGTCGGTGGAGAGTTGTTTTAGCTCTAGATCATGGTCGCAGAGAGGCCTTTATTGATCCCATCACCAAGAACACCAAGTAGCGCCTAGGATTTGCCTAGTTTACCTGTTTTATCTAATAGTGTGGTCAAAGTCAATCTTGACAATCCTAGTTTGGCTTCTGGGATGGATTCTTCAAACCCAATTGAAAGCTCATCAAGTTGTGAAATTTCTTTTAAATCTGCGTCAAGAAGTCTTTCTTCAAATCCATCAAGGGCTTCGCGTGGGAATTCAGTTAGAACAGGGAGTTTTCATGATTTAGGATCAAGACCTGTGAGGTTGGGGTCTAGAGGGGGTGATTCAGAGTTGTTTAGTGCATCCCAGAAAGAAATTAGTGATGAAGATGCTAGGTTGGTTTACTTAGATGATCCTGCAAAGTCAAATGAGAGGTTTGAGTTTGCTGGGAATTCAATTCGAACTTCGAAATATTCTATCATTTCCTTCATACCTCGAAATTTGTTCGAGCAATTTCATAGAGTTGCATATATATACTTCCTTATTATTGCTGTGCTCAACCAGCTCCCCCAGCTTGCAGTTTTCGGCAGGGGAGCTTCCATTTTGCCTCTTGCATTTGTGCTGCTAGTTACAGCAGTTAAAGATGCTTATGAAGACTGGAGAAGGCATATGTCAGATAGAATTGAAAACAATAGATTGGCATGGGTTTTGGTCAGTGACCAGTTTCAACAAAAGAAATGGAAGGACATTCAGGTTGGTGAGATAATCAAGATTCAGGCAAATGACACTCTTCCTTGTGATATGGTGCTGCTCTCGACCAGTGATTCAACTGGTGTCGCCTATGTGCAGACCATAAATTTGGATGGAGAGTCGAATTTGAAGACCAGGTATGCAAAGCAAGATACCCTCTCAAAGATTCCGGAAAGGGAAAAGATTAGTGGGTTGATCAAGTGTGAAAAACCCAATAGAAACATATACGGATTTCAGGCAAATATGGACATCGATGGGAAACGATTGTCACTTGGGCCCTCCAATATTATTCTTCGTGGCTGCGAGCTCAAAAATACTGCCCGGGCTATTGGAGTTGCAGTGTATTGTGGTCGTGAGACCAAGGCAATGCTCAACAGCTCAGGAGCCCCGTCAAAGAGGAGCTGGCTTGAGTCACGTATGAACTCAGAGATCATTGTACTCTCTGTGTTTCTTATTGCTTTGTGTACTGTTGTCTCCGTCTCTGCTGCTGTGTGGTTGAGGCGCCACCGTGATGAGTTAGACACCATGCCCTTTTATAGAAGAAAAGATTTCAGCGACAAAGAGAACTATAATTATTATGGATGGGTGGCAGAGATGCTTTTTACGTTCCTCATGTCAGTTATTGTGTTCCAGATCATGATCCCTATTTCTTTGTACATTTCTATGGAGCTTATCCGGGTTGGACAGGCTTACTTAATGATTCGAGATACACAAATGTATGACGAGGCTTCGAATTCAAGATTTCAATGTCGGGCGCTGAATATAAATGAGGATCTAGGTCAGATAAAGTATGTTTTCTCTGATAAAACTGGTACTCTCACTGAGAACAAGATGGAATTTCAATGTGCAAGCGCATGGGGTATAGATTACAGTGACGGGAAGGTCAGCACACAAAACCAGCAAGTTAGATATTCTGTTAAAGGTACTGAACTTTTGTTATTAATCACGTGTTTTCAAGTCTGAACCTTTTTATTTGTTTTGCGCAAACTAACTCTCTTTTCTATGTGTGTTGTGTGCTTTGCTTGTTATCAGTGGATGGGAGGAATGTGAGGCCAAAAATGTCGGTGAAGGTTGATCCTCAGCTTTTAGAATTATCAAGAAGTGGAAGAGATACAGAAGAAGTCAAACACGTTCATGATTTCTTCCTTGCATTGGCAGCTTGCAACACAATTGTGCCTCTTATTGTCGACGACAAGTCTGACCCTACTGCAAAGTTGATGGTTTACCAAGGGGAGTCTCCAGATGAACAGGCACTGGCTTATGCTGCTGCAGCATATGGATTTATGCTCATAGAACGAACTTCTGGCCATATAATTATTGATATCCACGGAGAGAGGCAGAGGTACATTTTTCATTGCTTTTCATTCTCTGTTCCCCCCCCTGTTTCTTTGCCATTCTCTACAGCCACTTCATTGATGAGAACTGCTGCTAAAGCTGCCACTGCATTGAAGATAATTGCATTGCAAAGCATTTAAAAAACAGGATACAGTGATATTTCTATTTCTATCCATTTTAGAAGCCTATGCTACCTTCAGCGTTTTGGTAGAGGATGATAGTCATTTAAAAACTTTTTACTTATTTGGATGATAAATTTTTATTTTCTAAAATTCTTTCGATAAGGAGTTGCTTTCTGAAATATAGGTGACTGCGGTTTCTGTTTTATCTCTACTTTGGATTATATGAGTCATAATAGACAGACGAAAGTGAACTGAATAGTGGTGGCAGTACTTGGAGCAGCTACAGTTGATCCCTTGCTCCACTGACTGTTGTTGTAACTTTGAGTTTCCTTCCTGCAAAGCTGGTTTTTAATATTTCCCATATGAGCCTTGCAGGTTTAGTGTATTCGGTTTGCATGAGTTTGATAGTGACCGGAAGAGGATGTCAGTTATACTGGGGTTCCCTGACAGTACTGTGAAAGTGTTTGTAAAAGGTGCCGATACATCCATGTTTAGTGTGATAGATAGATCTTTGAATAAGAAGGTAGTTCGTGCAACTGAAGGCCATCTTCACACTTACTCCACACTGGGTTTGAGAACACTCGTCATCGGGATGCGTGACTTGAGTGACTCAGAATTCGAGGACTGGCACTTCTCTTTTGAGGCAGCTAGCACAGCTGTAGTTGGCAGGGCTGCTTTGCTTCATAAGGTTGCTAGCAGTGTTGAAAGGAACCTCACAATACTTGGTGCGTCTGCTATTGAAGATAAACTGCAGCAAGGGGTGCCAGAAGCCATAGAATCTTTGAGGACAGCAGGAATTAAAGTATGGGTTTTGACAGGGGACAAGCAAGAAACTGCCATTTCAATTGGCTACTCCTCAAAGCTTCTAACGAACAAAATGACCCAGATTATAATCAATAGCAACTCAAGGGAGTCTTGTAGGAGATGTTTAGAAGAAGCCTTGGTCATGTCTAAGAAGCTGAGGGCTGTTTCCGAAACATCAGATAACACTGGAACAAGTTCTGAAGCTGCTAGAGGCCCAGTGGCCCTTATTATCGACGGTACCAGCCTTGTTTATATACTTGATAATGAACTCGAAGAACAGGTAATTACTTACAAATTCACCTTCTCTATTCCATATCAAAGTTGCTGTTCGCTGATGTAGCTTACTTATCCTTGGCTTTAGCTCTTCCAATTGGCTAGTACATGTTCTGTGGTCCTATGTTGCCGCGTGGCTCCATTGCAGAAAGCTGGAATTGTGGCGCTTGTGAAGAAGAGGACTTCTGAAATGACACTCTCCATTGGAGATGGTATTTCTCTTAATTTTAGATAAATATCTTATGCTTCCAAAGAGCAAACTCTGGGAGCCCTGGAATTCATTTTGTCTGTTTTCTTGTTGGTGTTTGAGGCTGACATTGGAAAAATCTTCTGAAACTTTCAGGTGCTAATGATGTCTCAATGATCCAAATGGCTGATGTGGGAGTTGGCATCAGTGGGCAAGAGGGTCGGCAAGCTGTAATGGCATCAGATTTTGCAATGGGGCAATTCAGATTCTTGGTTCCACTTTTACTAGTCCATGGACACTGGAACTACCAGCGGATGGGCTACATGATACTATACAATTTTTACAGGAATGCGGTGTTTGTTTTCGTTTTATTTTGGTGAGTGATTCTTCCTTTGATTATGTTTTGATCATTTTTCATATGCAAAGCTCTCCTGAATATGCCAACTAGTTTAGCTGGTAAAATTTGTTGGGCACTGTTAGCAGGTTGAATCAATCAATTCTTTGCACGAACTAAACTACTTCATGAGCTTTGTGATTCTTTATGAAGAAACAAACTATTCTCTGCTTATCTACAATTGAGTTAACACCTAAATTATACTTTTGTGGATTTTTTCTTTTATAGTTTTATTTCTGAAATGCTGTTCTAATCCTTCTTGGAGGTTCCACCAACAAACACAGTTTATGGCTGACCGATATTGCACCTCATCATTTAGCTATTGTATTTTTTTTTCTCGTTGCTGGTCATATGTATAGAACTAACTTCGGGATTGGGCACAATATAAAAGATCTCTTAGAAGCAAATAATCTCCCTTCTGTCCTCTTTTCCTTCTTTGAAATGGGTAAAAAAGTTCCATCCGTAGATTTCTGCTATATAATCTTAGAATTTCCATCACTCAGATTAGTTTGTGAAAGGCACTCTTAAATGAATCTGAAGCTGAGTAGTTGAAACTAGATGAACCTTTTGATCCCTGGATCTCTTCTGTGGTAGATATGTAGGCTCAAACAAACAAGCGTTGTGGTGTTTTTGTAACGATATTCTATGTAGTCCTTGCTGTAACTGAAGTTTATGTTACCCTGCAGTCCATAATAACAAGGGATTTAATGTTCTTTTGTGCGCTCTGTGCAGGTATGTGCTCTTTGCTTGTTTCACTTTGACGACTGCAATCAATGAGTGGAGCAGCATGTTATATTCTATAATTTACACCTCACTGCCTACCATTGTTGTGGCTATTCTCGACAAGGACCTAAGTAGAAGGAATCTCCTAAAGTATCCTCAGCTTTATGGAGCTGGACAAAGACAAGAGGCATACAACAGAAAGTTGTTTTGGCTAGCAATGTTGGACACCGTGTGGCAAAGCCTGGTTGTCTTTTTTGTCCCTATCTTTGCATATTGGGCGAGCACCATTGATGTGCCAAGTATCGGAGACCTTTGGACACTCGCGGTGGTTATTCTGGTTAATTTGCACCTGGCCATGGACATTATCAGATGGAACTGGATCTTTCACGCAGTTATTTGGGGATCTATTGTTGCAACTTTCATTTGTGTCATGATCCTCGATGCTTTTCCTATGTTTGTTGGTTACTGGTATGCCCTCTTCTCTTTCACATACATGTGTTACTTGCGCTATTTCTTCCCCAGTTATGTTCACAAATAGATTGACTAATGCTTCCAACTGCAATGTAATATGACAGGGCCATCTTCCACATCATGGGGGAGGCGTCATTCTGGTTGTGCTTGCTTGGTATAATTATTGCAGCACTCCTTCCTCGTTTTGTTGTGAAAGTACTCTATCAACACTTCACTTCTGATGACCTTCAGATTGCAAGAGAAGTCGAGAAGTTCGGCCATCAAAGAGACATTGCTGTAGAAGTAGAAATGAATCCCATCATGGAGTCGCCTCCTCGGGGATGATGATCGGCGGTAATCTTGGTTCCTTGTCATCATCATACATTTTTGTTTTTGTAAGAAAAAATCACTTTCTTTAGGTTTCTTGAGAGGAGTTCCCGGATTTTCATTGTTTGCTATCCGAAGGATACATAACAGGTTGTAATGCTTAGGTACTTTGTTTATACAATGTTGAATCACATGAAATTATTAGTGTAAATTAACATATTTTTTAGAACAGGAATAAACAAGTTCAATACTTGTACAAGAATTTTCCCATGGAAGAATTTGATTTATTTCTTCCTTTGATATTCATGCAAATATTTAGTTTGGATGAATTAGTCAAAATAAAAAATGTTTTTACAGGTTTTGACAGAAAATATATACTTATTATTATATTATCCAGAGCTTACCTTAAAATCAGTGTTAATAGACCCAGCACAGTGAGATGGTGACATCCATCTGAAGCATCTTCAATTAATTAAATTAGGCAATATAAATGAGCAAAGTTGGATCACAATTTCACCATATTACCCTTAAATGGAATTTTAATAAAGAAAGCGGTGTGTTTTCACCCTGCTAAACCCCCACGTCTCTTTATTTCATCATCGCCAACCAAGCTTTCCTCTCTTTCCCTTCCACCCTCTTCTTCTTTCACCAATATCATTACTTGCAAGAAGCACAATTGTGTTAGATTTCAAGATTTTGGAAGCGAGTCTTGGAAATCTTATCTTATTTTATCAACACAGAGGCCTTTCGGCGGCTCTAAATTTGACTGTGACACAGTATCCAGAAATCTGTTTTTACTTGTGTTGAGAAACAGAGAGAAGTATATGTAAGAAGGCAAGATGTGGTTTGTTTTTGAATGAAAGCTTGAAACTTTGAGGTCCCTCGAAAGCCCAAATTGCTCCCATTTTAGTGGGTGTGATATGGATACTGTTTCAAAAGTTTGTATCTTAAGGCATTTCATGATATCTAGATCATGGTCTCTAAATGGTCTTTGCTGATTCAATCACTAAAACCACTACATGCCCAAGATTTGCCATGATATTAATCTATCAAGACTCAATCTTTATAGCCCCCAGATACATTTCCTTTGATGGATTCTCAAAACCCATTTGAGGGTGAAATCTCATTGAATCAATGGAAGGTAGGGAATTCAGTTAGGGAAGTGAGCAATGGATCAAGAGGGGGTGATTTAGAAATGTCAGGTTTGTCACAGAAAGAGATTGGTGATGATGATGCTAGATTGGTTTACTTGAATGATCCTGTAAAGAATAATGAGAGATATGAGTTTGCTGGTAATTCGATTCGAACTAGTAAATATCCGGGTCTTTTAATTTCTTGGGTTGGAGTATACTGCGGTCGTGAGACCAAGGCCATGCTTAACAGCTCAGGAGCTACATCAAAGAGGAGCCGGCTTGAGTACAATAGAACGTTAGATGTACACAAATTTTAACATGAAAGGATTTCATCTGAACTTAGAAATTTCAATTGTTTCTTCCCTTGATATTCTTGAACGGGTTTCTTTTTTAATGTAATGAAATATCATGTAATATAAATATAATTCATGCGATCAATTTCTGAAACTACAAACATTTGCAATCTCTCACAATCAGCATGAACTATATTCTGGTCTGTGGCAGTACATACGTGGCACAATATTGGACCTCGAAACTGCAGATGACTGCCTGCCATACATGGGAAATCAGACTTGTACACGAAGACTACGTTGGTCATCAATTCTTGGAAATACATGAAGTAGATGTGGTACAGTTATGAACATGAGACATTCGGTTCTTGCCTCTTCTGAAAATCTCCTTTGCATGACGGTTCCTGAACTTGTGGTGCAAATTGCAAGCTCCAAAGCACATCCTCAACTGATGGTCTATCAGATGACTCACTGGAAAGACATCTAATACATATCTCCATCACCATCTTCAGAGATTCATCTGAACACTCCTTGTGAACTGCTGGATCAACAATATTCCTTCAAGCTACATCGTCAACCGTCATGCTTGCCTGTAACTGTACAAGAATCATCAGTAAATTGATAGAATTAGTTTCCAGACATTACAAATCTAGGAATAGTGGAGGCGTAGTGCAGATGCAGAGGTATAAGTACCAACCAGATCTTTTAAGACGGTGACTTCATTTTCGGTCACCACTGGCCTTCCATCAATGATTTCAAGTAAAACCACTCCCAAGTCAGAGACATCTTTCTTATCCTCATGTCTGTGCCTGCATTTGTTGAGAAAGATTAGGAGTGAACATTGAATTCACCACAAACCTTGTCCCCAAAATTCTTCTCTCAGGCTCTGAACAGCAGGCTCCACCCGTTCAGCTGTCAAAGATTGCAGTCAACAACAGTAAATACAAGCAACCTGATACATCAATTGCACGCTTCATATTCTTTCAATATATCAACTCAAAATGTCAAGTCCCACGATTTCAAGCCTTTGGGTCAAGAGGGTTATTTAGCACAACAGGCTATTAATCATATAAACTTAACATCGAATATCCCCACTAAGACCATTGCAAGTCGGATTTACTTAGAATGAACTTAATTGTGAAAGAAGTAGAGAATCATTAATTTGATTAATTGGGACCTTAATTCGCAAAAAAACACCATTAACTAGAGAAGAAAGAAACTTTTGTTGAACCAGTGATTAAGACATTGTAAAGAGGAAACATGGGCTCCCTGCTATTTACAGAAGAAGAATTATGTGCCTTCACAACTACTCGATACTTCAAATAAACAATGCTCAGTTAGTGCCATAACTGTTTCTAGCATTAGTTCTTTTTGTTGAGTTTTGGCGGGAAGGAACGGTCAAGAAAATGTGTAAAGGGGAGAGAAATGGAGTGAATTGAGAGGAAAAAGAAGAGATCTAGAGAAGAGGAGAAGGAGGAGGAGGAAGAAGACGGGAAGTGAAGACAAGCACAACAAATGGACACTGGTTTGGTAGAGGAGCTTTGTAAGTGCAAGGTTTTAAGCCTTTTGTAGTTGATAAGTAACTGTATCTGTACAGAGTGAGGAAAAAACTCAAAAGCTAAAGCAAAAAAAATATAAATAAATAAATCACGCCCTTGTTTATACATGCAATTAAAAAAACAACTGAAATTTTATTTTTCCCTTTAGTTTTTCATCCTTGGAAAACTGGCATTGTCGATGGGCTCTCAAGAACATAAAAAACTAGAGAATTGCCAACAAATTTTACAACATTTCCAGATGTTTAGAGACCACTCTCGTCATGTATGATTTGTATCTTGGCTAGAAATTATATTATCTCATAGATATTTCAGTCATTCATTCCTCTAACGCACAAATGAAATACTAAAAAAATCTAATGGGAGAATCAATAACCTCCCCGGCCGCACCTATATATTTTTATATTTCTGGTCCATGGGGAAATTTTTTTTCCATTCACTAAATTCAAGAATGATTGTATGTTTTATGCTTCTCTTTCTCTTGGTTGCTGGACAGCCATAAAGAAATCTGCATTCAGCAGAATCCATCGTCAACCAGAGTGACGCTTTGATCTTCGACGTTTTCCGAGAAGTTTCAGCATGTTGTCAGTGACATCAGGTTGGGAATCGTCATGCTCGTTTTGATTATTGTTGGAAGTGTGAGTTAACCAGGCCAGTGCCTCAATAGCAGCATCGCCCTCTGCTAGTTGCTTGTTTCTCTTGGGTTTCCCAACAAACTGCATTCCCTTGAATTCGACCAGTGCCCTAAACTCATTTGTCTTAAGGTGCTTTGTCTTGTATTTTGGGGGGGAGTGTCCAGATCTCATCAGTAGTGTTTGTAGCAAACTTTTCGGATTTGCTCCATCTTTTGTAAATCTGTCATTATCATTAATTATCTTAGGCTTCTTGCTTTCGCGACCAAATACAAATCTTCCTTCACATTGATCTCCTGATACCAGCTCTTGAACAGCAAGCATGAGGTATTTTCCTTCCTTGAGTATGTCAAGGTTAGGATCTTGAAGCTGCATCATATCAAACTCAGTATCACTCAATGGAACAGATTAAATACAACTTTTTCAGGTTTCCGGCATATAGGTTAAACCCACAACAATATTTATATATTGGATATGACAAATCACAGCACAATAATTTCTCAGAGTTACTCTACATATACCCAAGAGAGTTCTGTAATAACTTGAAAAATTTACCAAAACAATATCACACCAAAGAGATGTGCTCATTAACACAGCAACAAAATAAAGAGTACTGCAACATCTGAAAACAACCATTCTCCCAACAACTCTTGACAAGTACAGTTTTTGGGACTCTCAGCGAAAATAGTTGCTTGAAGTTTTTTTACGATGGTTCTAAACACTAGAAAAAGTGCAGCTACATTACTGCATCCTGGATTGGTAAAATCTGAAAGGGGAAAATGTGGCCAAAGGATTTAAGAGAACATATGGATGATGCATGTTCAGTAACTTCTGCATGAGCATAAACTCTAATAGCTTGATAATATCAATCATTTAACAAGCATAGAACTAAGAGATGTGTTTTAGTTTAGTAATGAAAGGTGGAACCTCAGGAGATAAGAAAATCGGATTATGCATGACTAGTTGACTGGTGGAACACAAATTTACTTTGTTTATAGTGACAATCTTTTCCAACTCACCTTCTTCTGAAGGAGCTTATCAAGTTCTTCTTTAAGCTTCAAGAAGCACTCTGCCAAAGTATGATCCATGAAGAAATCAATATATCCATCCAACATTTTCAGATGTCCAGCCTGAACACAAGAAAAATATTGATTATAAAACTCTGCAAGTTCAACAGGCAATAAGTACCATAAATATCTATAGAAAGGGTAAAGAATTACCTGTACCCCACAAGCAAGGGCACCACCAAAAAGGATCAGTATTGAATCAGATACACCAGTGGAATCACGTATGAAAACTGTGTTGACCTTTACTTTTTCACCAAAGACCAGCCATGGATAAGGAATTGTTTCATAACGTGCATTCACAGAATTCTGAAGCAGAACCATCATCATTATCGAATATTATTAGGGAGAATATAAGAAACTTTTATAACATGATGACAAGAAGGCAAGAAATAGCATGCACACATAAACATCCACACATATATAGAGCCTGGGAAAGGATCTACAATTTTTCTAATTCCATATCTTTCAAGTTTCAAGAACTACTCAGTTAACAGTAAAGAACACACACAAACAGACAACTGAGATTATAGCAAAGTGAGCATACGAGCTAGATAACTCAAATTCAGAATTTATGCATATGCATAATAACCATAAGTTAAAAAGGTCTAGTTAAGCGAAAAAGTTTCAGTTTTTCACTTACAGCATATAGAAAAACCTGGCCATCATCCATTGTTTTGAAAGACATGGATGTTTCTCTATGCTGCATGTGAAGAAGAAAGAGCAAAGTGTGTCAACTATCAAATTTCATGATGAAACACAGGATGTGCATTTGAAGCAGGGGGACATTACCACCACTGATGCAATTCCAGGATAGAGGCCAGAGCATATAATTGCACGAACCAATGATTGGTTGTGACTTAATTTGTTGTTGTTGCTTGCATCTTCTTCTACTAAGCCGGTGTCTTTTAAAATGAAGTTAAACTGCTTCCTCAGAGAATGGATGGCCTGCAAAGTTTGTGCAGATAGGAAATTTCTCCAGCAATACTCATATGCCGACCCTTCTCTTTCAGCTTCTTTCCATCCTTCATATGCACGGACAAGAGCCATATGATCACTGTAGTCTTTTGCAGAAAATCTAGATTTTGCTGTCCCAGCTAACTAAACCAAAGATAGAACAGTTCAGCTGAAAATAAAGCCAAAGCAGGAAATCTAGATGTGGAAGCATAAAACTCAAATGTACAGGAAAATGCTCCAAATGCTGACTTATACAGCTTCAAAGGTACATCAATCAATAACAAGATTCAATGGAGCCAAAGGAAATACTTAATGCACTGTACTTACATCCTTTTTGTCCTGTGGCAGAAGGAAAGGATCCCTGACACTGAGCCCGGACACTATTGTCAACACAGGATCAAAGCAATGAAAGATAGCACCCATTATTAACATTTTACCCAGCTTGGGATCTACTGGAAGCATTGTCAAATACTTCCCTGGTTGACAAAAAAAGGAGAGGGAGTTTAATAACGATAAAAAAACAACATTATTAAGAACTAGAATATAAATAGTAGAGTTCTTCTCATCTGTAAGAATTAGCAAACTGACCAAGATTTGTCAGATTCTCCTTCTCATCCAATGCTCCAATCATCTTCAGAAAACCAATGGCATTTTGAACCTGTTATCCATTTAACTTGTTGATTTGTGCAATAGACTAAGAAATGAGGTAGGAAATTATTGCATCATTGAAACTTATAAAATTGCAAAATGGAAAAGTGGAAGCCCTTAAGATATGCATGCAGATTACATGCTCTTTTGCAGTTTGTATTCATTAATTTATGCATGGAAGAACATGGATGATATAAATATAATAGGAGAGCAATGCTCATCCATTTTTCCCATGTATAATTTCACTAATGATTTACAGATGTTCTAGTTAATGGATTACTTTCTACAGCAATCATAGACAGATACCACTAAACAACTTCTGCAATGATTGTAGGGTCAGAAACCAGGCGGTGTACAATTTACACATGAGATTTTTTAAGGTGAAACAGCAGGTGGTCACAATTACCCTCAAAAAGGTTGGGTAAGCAGATGTTGTTGAGGAAATTGAATGTGAGCAATAATTAATCAATTGCAGTACGACATCCTCTATAGGGAGATGCTGTCATCAGTTGTAAGAGGTCTCCCTTGGTAGACCCCCTTTACTTGAAGTTCATTCTAACCCTTAAAGATTGGCCAGATAAAGTTTCAAAGCAGAAATATAGGCCAACATTCATTGGTTAACATGGACCTAAAAATTTGTTCTATGACAACACTTACAGCCAATGATTCTGGTGGCTGGAGAGCAGCTGACAAGAATTCCCCTATGCTTCCAACCTGCAAACTCTTTATTTGCAAGCAAAGAGAGTTCAGGGGAGTCCTCAAAAGTTCAGGAAGTTGATATTCAGCGAAAGCCTCATATACACATCTCGGGTATAGGTGGTAGCATTCGCCTGGCTGCACTCGGCCAGCCCTACCCTTTCTCTGCAACACAGGCATAGCCAAAGAAGAACATTTCATACATGAAAGGAGACCAAGAAAAAGGCATAGATCAAGATGAAGCACAGAAGACTGTAACAGATTCCAATAAAATCATATCACTCCAGTTAGGCATGCTAACATGTGTCAACAGTGTATCTTAAACATTGGTGAAAGCATCTGAGGTTGCACGAACCCTTAAGCATAACCAATTATATTTCTTGTAGAAAGAATTCTGCCAATACCATATAAACAGGCATTCCATACACACTAAGAAAAAATGGTGATCAAGTATGGAGATCTTTATATGTCAATGATCTCAGAAACAGTCAAAGCATGAATGTTAAATGAAAAGAGAATTGCATAAAAGTTTATTCCCTTTTACAATTTGAAGAATGCAACTTAGCAATAAACCTGAAATAACATATCCAAATGATGCCAAAGCAAGCTTACTTGTCGTGCAGATGCTTTTGATATCCAAGAAGGTAGCAGGCAGGGCGTATTGTTTAAAGCATCATAAGTGGTCTCTTTTGCCTTCCCACAATCCACAACAAAAACTATATCATTGATTGTAATACTTGCCTCTGCCATGTTTGTTGCAAGAACTATTTTACGTACATTAGGAGGAGGTTTCTCAAATATCAGTTTCTGCATAGAGTAAAGGAGAAGATGATAAGAAATATGACATGAAATCAATACACCAAATGACAAGCAGAGCATGCTCTACAACACTGTAGCATCCTCACCTTTACTGTTGTTATTAAACCACCTACTGTTATAGTCTAATCTGGAAGGTTAATGGATGTTATAATTGCATATGGTAGACACTAATTATTAATGGGCACAAGTGTGAAGTATCCTACAACATCATGGATTATAACCACTTCTGGTCGCTTGCATGGTCCACTGCACCAATATTTTGTTTAACTAGTAAAGGTGCCTCAAAGAGTCAGATCTGCATTAAGTTGCTTGCTTGATGAGTTAGATTCAGGGAAGAGAAATGCTCCCCTTCCAAGTGGAAATTACCACTTATTTTAGTATCCAGATATGTCTAACCTCGACCAGAACAGGGGAAGGCTTTTAGAATTGCATTTCCATTCAAATAACCTCATAAGATTTAACATAAAAATTATAAGATTACCTGTTCAGAGGTTGCCATAGAACCATGGCAAGTTACAAGCAGAACTCTGTTAGGATCACCAAGAAGAGGATGAGCTTTGAGTTGATCCCTCAAAGAGCTAATATCCTCCCAACCAGTCATGAACACTAAGACAGCACCTGGTCTTTCCTTCCGACATATATGGCACAAAACTGCTTCAATAAGGTTAAATCCTATGCAATCAGGCATCCAGCATGCCAGAGAGTCACGTGCTCTGGAACTATAATTCTCAAAACTTGATTTATTAAGAGCATCCTGTCCACAAACAAGAAGAACCAAAATTTTCAGATAAATTAGAATTTGCATGTGCTGTAGAGAGAGAGAGTTATGAAGAAAAGATCAGATGATGTTTTTCTTTTGAAGGGTAATACCAAGACCAAATTGAACGGCACAATAGTATCTCCATGACAAAGTGTTTAGGGCCCTAAAAATGTCCTTATATTCCAAAATGTTCAACTGAGATGCAAAGTTGATTCTGAAATCAACCATCACCAAGGCCAGAAAACGAAACAGAATGAAAGGCAGGGGAGGGAAGGGGAAGTGGAAGATATTCAGCAATAGTCTCACACAAATCATCCAGTAAGCTATTAGCATGTGAAAAACTGAGGAATTTTGGAAATTTTACTTTATGTTTTAATTCTAAAAAAAACAAAAAAACAAATAATAATAATAAATGACAAGTCCTACAGATAGTGTAGTCATACCTCAACAAGAGTGGTGATCTGATTTTTCCTTTTCCGCGGTACCAGCTGCCTCTGTGTTTTCCACATTTTCTCTTGGCCATAATCATCAATTTGGTTGAAAGAAGTCAACTTATATCCAGTCATTTCTAGTACATCTTCTAAAAATTGTACCCTCACTGGATATGTAAAGCCCTGATAAAATACATGAATGGTTTGAGTACCTCATGGTGCAATCTATATCTCTAGAGCATTAAGACATTTCAGTTCTGAATAACCAGAAGCAACAATTTAGAAACCATGTGCCCACATTAAAGGATGCTATGCTTTTGGATGGGCTTCATCAAAATTGAAACATCTTCAATGTTATAATGGAATCTTTAACATGCAAATGCATGTTTTCTCAAGTTTACCAGCAATAAGTATGATTTTAAAGCTCTTCTGCTTTCATGCACAAGCCCTATTCCATAGTATGCAGTTACACACACTGCATATTTCTCTCATGCAATTTTTGGTGTTAAAAACTAGTCTCCAAAACCAACATAGCTAGAATCACTTGAAGACAGAGTGCAGAGCCAGCTTAAATTACAATTTCTGATTCAAAGCCAAGGGATACCGGGAAAAAAATGAAACTGTTTGTTTAAACAATTGATGCTCACATATTACTACTCCATCAACACCAGGAAACTTTAATAACCAATAAATAAGTGTATATTAAGAACAAATTCAGGTTACAGCTCACCGGAATATGAATAGTAGGTGCTCCTCCAAAATAATTGGAAAAGAGTTCCGCATTCAAAGTAGCACTCATTAAAATCAATCTCAAGTCTTGACGACGTGGAAGAAGATCCTTGAGCACAATCAATAGGAAGTCTGTTACAGATAAAATGTAAGACAGAAAAGAGGAAGGTAGGACAGCCTTTTATGAAGGATAGCCAATGAGCTAAACTTACAAGGAAGTTACCTTCATTCATGCCTCGCTCATGAATTTCATCGACAAAAACATGGGTTATGCCATTCAAGTTGTGGTCACTTAACAGGCGTCGGAGTAAAATTCCACTGGTACAAAAAAGCAGATGGGTGTTTTTTCCTTTCACACCCTCTAGTCGAACTTTATAACCAACCTAACAAAAAAATCTGTTGTGGTATAGCAGCAAGAATAAAAAAGTTTTCAATTGAAAAAAAAGAAGACTATCACATTAACAAATCTAATCTATGAGTGTGCCATATGTTAATGTATTAAGGGAAAGAATGCTCACTGCTTCACCAAGAGGCTCTCCTCTCTCTGCAGACACTCTATCTGCAACAGACATAGCAGATATTCTTCGAGGCTGAGTGCAAATTATGCTACAGAATGCTCCACGCCCAGATTTTATTTCCGACTCCAGAATATATTGAGGGAGTTGAGTGGTTTTACCACATCCAGTCTCTCCAGATATTACTATGACCTACCAATAAGACATCTCATTAAGAATAAATTTAGGGAAGGTAGACATCTTCAATTCATATTTCATAACCATCAAAAGTTTCCTTTTCTGCTTGATGGCTGAGCCATTCGATAAACAAGTGCAAAAATTAAAGACAAACTGAACAAAGGTTAAATGAAAACAAATATTGACAAATTGAATGAAGATATCAAACCTATGGAGATCAAGAGAGGAACAACCAGAAAGTTCTCCAAAACGAAAGCAATGAAAAGGATTTTTTTAACCAACATTGAACAATCTTTGAGATATTAGCTGGAAATGAGCCAGTGAGTCATATATTCAGACCTGATTCCTTGCTATTGCTTGGAGTAACCTCTCCTTTTCCTTGAAAGCCGGTAGAGATTTCCTGAAGTCCATCATTTTTCCGCCCTCAGGTGATTCCTGTGAACCAAAGAAAATAAATACAGAACATAATCAGAATGAGACACATAGTTTTCATCATCCCCGCCCCTACAAACATGCACTATTGTTTAGCTGCTTAAAACGCTATGGACATCTTGCCAATGAATCTTAACAGTAAAAAGATAATAATAATAAGAGAAAATGAGAATCATGCCTGCCAAGCTCTTTGCATGTTACGCATCTGCAAACTCCTCCTCTGAAGAACCCTTTCCATCACAGAACGGTCTAGGAAAGAATCCTTATTCTCATCTAAACTTATATCTTCAGTCTGATCGATGGACTTGGCATCATCTGCACTACCATCAACGTTTTCAGCCTTTAATTGAGCTCTATAAAGATGCTCCTGAAGTAAACCCTCAACCCTCCTTTGCAAACTTAGTGGGATAACCACCTGCATGAATGAAAAACTAAAATTTCAACCTGCCAAACTGACAAAATATCTAGAACTAGCATCCATAAAATTGCGTTTGAAGAGCTTTACATATCATTTACCTCCCTTTGTGGCCGCTTATCATCCAAATCAGACCTGTAGTTAGGAAGAGGAACCTTGCTTGCAACCACCACTTTTCCATACAGTTCACTAATAAAACAACAAACCACAAAGTATTAGGCTTCTATATATCATTTCAAAATCTCAATCAATAATGGGTACACAAAAAAAAAAAGTACTTACAACAAACGTAAGGCCATCCCTCATTACCTATAAAGTCCCATTCTTCTAGCAAGATTTGATATCTGTTCATAGTCCCTCCTGTCTTTTCTATCTTTAGAAACAATCTCTTGGTCTGTTTCACTACGCAATAGCAAACTGAGTTTCCATTTCCATTCATCAACATTGGCCACCGACGAAGAAGCCTAAAATTAATAACAAAACCCCATCTTAGACCACCAAATTTCCTAACTTCTTCACAGTAAAATCAATCGGTTTACATACACAACAAATCAATTGCCACTAACTCTCGCACAAAGCATTAAAATCATCACATTCATTTCACAATCAGTAAAAATAGTCACAGACCTTTTCATTTCTAGTTAATTTATCACCATTTACGCATTCAAATCCCAATCTTTTACACCAAAAATCAAAACTTTACATTCATAAAATAATAAATAGAATGATATATAAAGGAAAACAGACCTTGTGGCTTTCAAAATCACACTCATACTCATCATCAGAGAACTGCTCTACTGCATACCCGCAAAAACCACGCCTTTTGGCGACAAAGCTGGTTTCATTAGAATTCAGGAAAAACAAAGGCAAACCAAATAAAGGGCTGTTGTTTTTATTGCTGAAGATGGCATTGGAAACTGACTTCTTCTTGGTGGAGGTGCAGCAAGATCCCAGAAGGAAATTTCTTAGTATTAGCTTTGAATTTTGCATATTCTAAATGATAACAACAAAGCAAACTCATTGCTTTCTGTGTATTATCAAAGATTCAAATGCAAGACAAAGCATTTCAAGGTACCCTATAAATCACCAGTCCAGTAGAGAGAGGTAGAGGCAGAGAGGGGGAGAGATACTGGCTAGCTAGGGAGTTTAGTGGAAGAAGGGCATGGCTATTAATTTTCCGATACTTCAACTTAGTACCTATAATATATACATGCTCTCTACTGAGTATCTAAAAACAATATTACTTCAATCTGGTCCTCTGGTCGATTTTTGTACATGCTTTCCGTCCCATCTGCATTTTTTTATGATGTAAACAAAACAACTGTTTTGGAAAACATTTAATGAAAGAATTAATAAAAATTGATGAATGGACCCAATTGAGAAATGTCAAAGACATGTGGGACTGGGATATAATTAATAAAATTGCAAGTATAGTCTCAAACACACCTATGGTTTCAATTGGGTTCTCAAATCCAAAACTAAGCACTGTTATTCTAAAATTATCAGATATTGAATTCTTCTTTTTAATTTTAATTTTTAAATTAAAGAATATTCTTAGATCAGTTTATATGTTAAAAAAAATTAAATAATCTCTCTCTGATCCATCATAAAAACACAACCCTCCTTGTGTACTCAGAAAAATAAATCACTCTCTATGCTGATTCCAAGTTTCAAAATTAAGGAATCAAGCAATAAAACCTTAGATTTTCTTAGATGAGCTAAAGATGGTATACACCAAGTGCCATAATCACTAACTCTCCAGCATAAATATTCAATCACATTCACCATCTCCACATCCTTATCAGACTTGTTAGCAGAAGCCCTTCCATTTTCCATATTCTTTATAAATTCCTTGGAAATATCCTTGTTATACTTCCCTGTAGCTACTCCCTCACTCTTTCCCTCCTCTTCCTTCTTCTGTAGGACAATACTTTCAGCAATCTTTGTTTCCTCACCTTTCTCGTCTTCTTTCACCAAAACCTTTTCAATTACTTTCTCTTCGATAGCTTCCCGTATGCTTCATTCTTTTCTTTCTTTTCGGTGACATTTTGATCTTCTTTTTCACCATCTAGCCCTGCAGTCTTCTCATATAATTCTTTTGTGGTATTAGACGGTAAATTAGCTTTCTGAGGAAATTCATCATGACCCTTATGAGATTCCAATTCGCTGGCGCGCTTCAACAACTTTCCCTTCTGTTTCTTTTCTGGCGAAGGATCTCCCTGAAGGAGTCTCTTCTCCTTTCTCCGGCTGTCCTGTAGTGGTGTCTTGAGGCCTAGGACCCTCCAGGCTTGTTTCAGCCCTCTAATTCTCTAGGACCAGTTCTTTGTACAGCAGGAATGATTCTCGGAATCCTGATGGTTAGAATCCCACCAGAAAACTCCGATTTCATTTGGCTCAGGTTACAATTTTTAGGAATGCTATAACCTGTGTTAACGCGACTGCGTATCTTATTTGTGAGCATACTTTCTCCATAAACTCTGATATTACTTATCGTCTGTCAAGATTCTTCCATGCTCTTTCAAGAAACCTGCATAGTGAACCTCAAATTGATACCTTTTCAAGATAATGGAAAGGTGTAAATTTATGATTAAATATAACTGTGTTGAATTTTAGTTGTTATTGTAATAATTTTTGTATTATTTTGTTGAATTTTAGTTTTTTTTTCAATTTTGTTGTTCAATTTCAATTAAATATGTATGCTTAATTTTTATTTTTATTTTGAATTTTTATAAATTTAGAATAATTTTTTGTAAATTTAGGATTAAAAATATTATCACGTAGAAAATAAAATTTTCTATTAAATTGAATTATGCTAAATTGTTAGAAGAAATTAAATAAAATCAATTGATTTGTGGGATATATGTTGTTTATTTGCAGGTTTATAATTTTTGAATAGTCTCCCGTACATATAGGAGGTGTTGCTGAATTTTTTTAAATAGAAATCATTTATTTTTTTTATTCGTTAATTTGTGTAGACGCCTAGGGAAAAGTTCATTGCACGTCATAAGGACAAGATCACTGTTAATTCTTCTAATAGCGATGCTGATGACCACAAGTCATTAGATGCCGACCAAGAATAGGCACTTGAGCGCAAGCATCAACTCATGACGCGGGCTCATCTAGTGTGATGCTGCAACGTTGATGGAAGTTCTCTCACAGTAGGATCCATTTATCCGCAAGTGTGAGACTAAGTAAAAAGACAACCGTTCAATGTAAGTTTGTTTTGCTTTTACAATGACATATTTACTAATTTTTTAAAAAATAATTTCATTTAATGAATGCAATTTCACCAGTTTTATCCTTTTCCTCCTCCAACGCCATTTTTATTTGAGATTTATTGTATTTAAACGTACAAATGTTTAAATTTATAATAAATATTTAATTTTTAATTTATTTTAATTATCTTTTCTACTTTTGATTGATATATTTTTTATAATGTTTTTTTAAAATATTACTAACGGGATTACTAATAGAACAACTCTATTGGTATATTTCAAAGAGTTGAAAAAGAATTACTGTAAATGTCACTATTACTGTTAACTCACCAATGAAATTACAAATGGTAATTTGTTGGTGATATGTTAAATTTACCAATGAAAATATCGATGAAATGAAGCAGATAATTTTTTTTGACGCGCTTTATTCGTCTGTAAATTTATTGGTATATTTATTACCAACGAACTCACCAACAAATTATAAATTACTGAGAAGAGTTTTTCGATGGACTGTTTTTATTAGTGAGCTCGCCGGTAATATATGTACCAAAGAACTGTGAATGTAAATACCAAAAGAATTTTTCATCGGTAAAATTGTTAAATCTGGTAGTGTTGAGTGTCAGGATAACATTGCAAGATAGAGAATGATTTTAGGATGAAATTAAAAATTATTATAAAATTAGGAGCTAAAGTGAAGTTTCCTACATTGTATGGATTGTTTCGTGAACCGTTAAGGAGAAAGATTCAGTAAATATACGTGCATAGAACGGACAACTTAGTTTCCTGGTATTAGGAGGAAAAAAGAAGACTTACCGTGGATAGTAACCCTAACCCTATATATATATATACAACACTATAGAAAAAATCAGTTTCATACTCCGCATCCATGCTAGATCTTGTTCTTTCCGTGTCCATCCTTATTGTGTTTGTAGCGACTGTCTTTAGTCTTGCACTTATACCAATTAGTGTGCATTGGTATCGTGAAAAAGATCAACATCTTCTTGATCTTGAGAGAGGAGAAGCAACTCGAAGTCCACAGTTTGAAGATCAACATCCTCATGATCTTGAAAGAGTAGAGGAAGCTAGAAGACGACAACTTGCTACAATTTCATTATTGATATTGCATCTAACTCGTGTTCAAAGCGATGATGAAAGGATAGTGACATCAAGAAACAACGGGTGCGTGATATGCCTGGAGAATTTCCAAGAGGGAGAGGATTGCCAGGCCATTTCTTTGTGCAAGCATGTTTTCCATTCGGGTTGCCTTAAAGAATGGCTTGTTCAGAACCAGACCTGTCCACTTTGTCGACTCCCAGTATTGCTTGAAGTTTTTCTTTACATCTGTCGTGTTCGATTTATGATCATTCAGTGGGTGCTCTTCTTTTCCTTGGTCAATCAACACGAATCTTTTATGTAAACTGTAAGGAATTCCCATCAGATCATGTAGTGCAATTATATATAGTTTTAGCGGATTTCTATTATCTTATCGTATTTGCCTTCAATTCAGTTTTTTGGATGTCATGATCACTATCAATTATGTTTTGCGAGCCTTCAATCTCTACTATAATTGTGGTATATCATTTTTTATTCCAGATTCCTAATTTTTATATGCTACCTGCTGCTTAAGAAATGCTTGCTGTTTTGAGTATCAGTTGTTCAGACATGAATGCCTTTGATGGCATTACTCTGCTTCCATTCATGATCGATCTCCATTGCTTTTTCTTTCGGTTTGCTTTACTGCTTCCGTTTATAATTTTGGATTTTCTGTTGTGTTTTCTTTTTTGAGTGAAAACACTATTCAGCTTCAATTTTATCTTTATTGTTGCTTTCGTCTATGTCAAAGGGCAGCTCTGATTTTTGTCTAGACATTGCCTTAAGATGTTTGCACGAGGAAAGAACGCAGCAGTCCTCCCGCTTTTCAAATCATCCGTGCATATCACACATCCACTGCTAAAATTGACCCAACTTTCATCGATTTGAACCAAACATCATTGCAACATGGAAAGGTAGCGGGTTTTTGTCTTCCAGATATTACTCGTCCACTCTCAACATCATGTGGATGAACCGGGTTACGCCGATATTCTAAATACCTCCAACAAAATTCTAACACTAAACAACATATCACGATCATTAATTATCGCAGCAACAGGGACCATATGTCATTATTTGATTAAGGGAAAGTTCATTGTTGTCAGAAGCAGAAGGCATAAGTTGAGAGGGAGACGTAACTAGAGCTTCTGTCATGGATATGAAACTGGTTTTCATATGATTTAGCAAAAAAGAAAAATACACAAAGGGATCCTGTTTAACTAACCTAAGCTTCAGCTATAATAAAACCTAAAATAAACTGTCTAACTCACTAAGAAGATGAATAAGTAGAAAAAATGAGCTTTCTTCTTCCTTCAATTCCCACTTAACATCCTCCGACACAGGTTCTGGCTGTAGCCACATCTTTTCTTTTTCGGATGTTGTTCATTCTTGTTGGCCTCTGGTTGAACACTACCGCTACCTAGCCTGCAGTAGTTTCTCTGTCATCAGCAGATTTTGCAGTCTCTCCATTATTTTGACCCTTCTGCTCGTCTCTAGTTTCTTGAAGGCTAGCAACCTCTTGGCTTGTCGTGGCCTGCGAATCTGTAGGACCGATCTGTGCAGCATGCAGTGATGATTTTTGGAATTCTGATTCTTAAAGTTAGATCAACTGTCAGTTCACTTGAGCTAAAGTTATCAGGAATGGAGCCATACACAGCATTGAACCGAACGGTTCTGTTATCTCCTACTGGGGTGTATTCTCCAGACACTTTGATTTCATTTGTGGATTCTATCTTGACCCCTGATTGCTCATGACGGACACCTGCATAATTAATCTCCATTGAATCTTTTTCCAAGAAAAAAGTGAACAGAAATCTGAAAAATAGGTGACCTTTTTTAACTAAGTGATCAAGTCCAAAAAACTTACGAATATGTTTATATAATCACAGAATTGAGTCCCAAAAAAATACACATGTACTAGACAACTGGAACCTACTAGGAATCCGAACAAGTAAAACTAGAGCTCCATCTTCCTCCTTCCATTCTGAGGCTGGCTGAAGGTAGTTGTAGCAATCCAAAGGCTTAGACATGGGGTATGCAGTATAACTAGTATATCCATCTGTTCGATCAGTCGTAGCCATTTCTACACTTGTATACATCTTAGGGTTTTTCTTTGTTTTCGAAACACAGACTTTATTTCAGCTATAATGATTCAATATATATATATATAGACACACACACCTAAGTGACAATGTTTAAGATTGCAGGTTCGGTTTCTGGTTTTATAGGTAGTCAGAATATTCTTTCTTGTTTGCTTTGCTTATTTTAATGGCTTTTAATAGCCTCTTGGACTTTACGAGGTATAACTTACCACGTACATATAAAAAAGGAGGGATTCTTTCTTTGGTCTGTCTGTCTGCCTGTCTTTCCCTGGCATGGTAGAGTAAGAGCCAGTCATGCTTTTTGTGAGGCTTACAAACTTCTTTTAATTGGTCGGAGAGACTAAGCATATTAACATACAAGAGAATTCTAGCTAGCTATACTTCATTCTAGATTTTTTTTTTTTTTTTTGATAGTAATCGAGAAATACTTCATTCTAGATTGTCTCGTACTATTACATGTACAAGGCTAATGTATATATTTAAGGGGTAAGGAACAGCCACCATTATTTCATAGCTATTCTTGTTTTTGTTGGGAATTAATTAGTGTCGTAAAATAGAAGGGATAAATATAAAAATAAAAATAAAAAACATGCATGCTTGTTGGATTGATCCAATAAATATTAATGCTGACACAAGCAAGTCATGTTGCATGCTTATGTACAAGGATAGTGCAGAAATATAAAGGTTAGTGAATCAAACAAAGTAGGTAGTGTTATTCTTGTTGGATTGATCCAATATATATATTGCTGATGTGCAGACATGCATATTCATGTTCATTTTACAGGTTATTTCTTTCTAGATTGGCCATGGATGTTATAGAATACATAAGCTCCAATTGCCATAATCAATGAGATTATGGTGTATTTCTCTACTATATATCGCCTCTCGGTCACAACCGTTGTTACATTGTCGTTCGCAGACTTGCTGGAAGAAGAAGTTGCATTCTCCATATCCTTTGCTTCCCCTTCCTTTTCATGTTCAACACTCTCAGCTCTCCTCTCCATATCCTTTCCTTCCCCTTCTTTCTCTTGATCAACGCTTTCAGCACTCTTCTCCTTGTCCTTTTCAATGGCATTCTGATCACCAACTTGCCCTACAGTTCTTTGATAATCTATTTCCATCTTTCTGGTAAACGACAATGGAAAATTAGCTTTGGAAGGGATTTGATCTTGACCCTTTTGAGACACTCGTCCATTCATGCTTGCATCACTTTCTTGCAGGCTAGGAGCCTCTTGTCTTGCCGTGGCCTCTGATGCCCTAGCACCAGCACTCATTTCTGCAGAAACTACTTTTGGAACTTTGATGGTGAAAATTCCATCATCAAACTCGGTTTTTGCTTCAATGAGGTTGAATTTCTCTGGAATGCTCTCAAAGAGTGTATCGAAGTGCCAGTTTTTCAGTGCAGCATCACTACATACTCTGATATAATGTGATGGTGCAATTATCCTACAATCTATATCCTTCGCAGAGAAACCTGCATGGTGCATAGGTTACCACAAAAATAAGCTTACAAGATATTGTAAAAAAATAATAATAATTCCACAGTTTAAATGAGAAATGTTCATGATCAAAAATCAAATTGTGTACCATAGGAAAATCTGGTTTAATACAAAACAAGAAATATTACCAGCTAGATGAACACGCAATGTAAGAGCTTCATCTTCCTCTATCCTTTCCGTTTTCGGTACGAAAAGGGATCGCGATCGAGGGGGTTGACGTACGGCCATAACAATTTACCAACTAATTCATCTACTTGTAGCACAAATGTACGTTCTCTCTCAATGAATATGTTGTCACAGTTGATCTATCTATCTATATATATATATACATATACATAGGTTTTGGGTTTTCTTGACGTGGAGTCTATTCTAACTTTGGTCCCTCTACTTCCTATATACAAAAGGAATTAGGACAGGGATTCTCTCCTTGGCCTGTAGGCTTTCCATAAAGTTTTTGAACATATACAAGGTTTTCCATGAATTATAAAAATATTTCAAAAAAAGAAGAAGAAGAAGAAGGGATAGGCTAGGCACTTTCCCCATTTGAAAGTAATCGTATTTTCATAACAACAAAAAAAAAACCCCAACTATATGCAAATTTCAATCAAGTGTCAAAAGTTCAAGATTAAGCAATTGTATCCTCAATATGTTGCCCATTACTCAATATTATCACCATAATTGTACCAATCATGAACTCTAATTTATAAAATTCATTTAATAGTTATGTGTGCTTCTTGTGTGTTTCAATATTTTGGCCTCGAAATCAAAGGGTAATAGGAGGTACTTGGAACAAATAAAATCATTTGTGTCAAACTAATTTTGAAAGAATATTATCATGAAAAATAATTAAAAAAATCATTAATGAAATTGAATTCTTTTTGTGAAATAAGTGATTCAATGGTATTGAATTAATTTTTTTTCTTCAAAGGTTGCCTCCACTTGAACATTGACAATGAATATATTTTTTTAAGAAATTAATACAAGAAAAGAAATAACTACCTGAAATTTCTAGAATAAATTTGTCAAATCATTTTTTTCTTTATTAGCATGTTTTTACTGCATTTATATAACTATTACATGCGCTTGAATTATAAAAATTTAAGGATTTATCCTGGGAGAGGGTATTCGGTTGTACCCACATTTTTAAAAAAATTAAATTTAATTTTTTTTGTTAAATATTTTTTTTTTATGTTTTTTATCGTTTTAATATGCTGATCTCAAAAATAATTTTTTAAAAATAATTAAAAAAAATATAATTTTGATGTATTTCAACACAAAAAATATTTTAAAAAATAACCACAATTACTTTTAATGAAAATAATATAGCCATAAAGAAACTCTATTCTAAACTCAGATAATCCAACCTCATCCTAAGTTATGAGCTCACCTCACAAAAACTATTTTGAAATTTGATACGGCATGGCATGCTAATTCTTGACTCGGATAATTCAGTCAAGCCCAAGTAAGATTTACCTAGGTTAATTTTAATGAATATTTTTCAAAAATTTTATGTAAAATGATGTTATTTATTTTTGAATATATAATTTTCAAAAATTTTCTTTGTTGGTCTCCTTCAAATGAGCTTTAACCTTTTCGTCATGCATGATTAGGCCATGATTTTATTGTACTTCACAAACAAACGAGGGATTCTCTCCTTGGGCCGCTGTGATTACACTGTACATTGTTCATATAATTGTGGATGTCCTATCTGCCTTTGGAAGGGTAAAAACATTCTCAGTTTATGATTAGGGGTTTGAAAGAGCAAACAAAAAATTAGTGGAGGTAATGATTTATATAATTATTTGAGGTCAGAATAGTATTATAGTAAAATACAAAGACGTATACAACTTAGTGCATGAAATTGTAAGAATTAGTCTTTTGAAGTTCCAGGTGATCGATAGGTGTAAGCTATGAAAGCTCCAATAGCTGCAATCGCTAGGACTGCCACACCCATATTCACCATTGATTGCCTTTCTTCACTTATCTCCATGGTGCGAAGTCCTTTCATGGTCTTCTTTGCAGCAGTTGCTGCTACATTCTTCACGTCCTTGACTTTGCCTGCAATATCGAAATCCCGCTTCGGCTTCTCCTCGGTACCAGCAGCAGCAAATGTAGCACTCTTTTCTTTGTCTTTCTCCAAGGTTTTAAGGGGAGCATTTTCACTTGTCAACAGTGATTCTTTCCTTTTCTTGCAGCCTTCATCACTTTCAGTTGTCAGAGATTCTGTTGTTTTTTTTATGCTTTCCTCTTGTTCAAACAAAGTCTTCTCCTTAACTGGTTCTGCTGGCATCTTTCTGCTTTCATCTTTCTGCTTCATGGTATCAGTTGTTGAAGCAACTTTTGGTGAGGCTTCTGCTTTCCCCTTTTGAGACTTTTGATCTTTCAAGGCTTCTTGAGGGCTAGCAAAGCTTGCAGTGTCCTCCATAGCCTTCTGTGCCTTTTGCTCCATTGCAGGTTTTTGAGAGACTTGAGAAGTCATAGGCTTCTCTGCTAAGGCGTCTTTTGAAGGCAGAGAAGCCTCTTTGGTTACCTTCGCTTCTTCTTTAGAGTGAGGTTGTGTGCTGGTTGCTTTAGGAATTGTAATCAAAAGAGTTCCATCATGGAACGTGCCTTGAATTTTAGTCACCTCACAATTTTCTGGAGCAGGAAAAGTCTGATCGAATCGTTTGTAAGCAATTGGTTTTTCTCCAGTAACTCGAACGATTCGGGAGGAACACACGTAAGTGATTTTCAACTGCTCCTTAAGAAAGTCTACATAATCAGGAAAGAAATTATAATAATAAAAAAAAATGATGTCTCTTTAACATCATCTTCAAAACTTCCACTCATCCTAATTCTGACAGATTTAGAGCATTGTGAAGTTAATCGCAAACAATCGTTCGGAACGGGTTATAAAGCCTAAAAATAAATGGTAAAGCTCACCAGGAAGATGAATACGCAGAACACTTGCCCCCTCTTCTTCCTTCCATGCATAATCTGGCTGAAAATCCTCATACTGGATAGTAGCAGATCCCCCAATGCGTGTCCTCTTAGCCATTTCTTCGATTCCTCTTTCGCGTTAGCTTCTCTTTGGTTTTCGCTAATTGCTAGAGGCTGGCTTTTAGGCTTTCTTAACAGGGAAACTATTCTTTCTTGATTGATTTAGTTTCTGCTGTTTTATGAGATCTTCTTCAAGTATCCCATGATCATGTATGAGGCATAACCTGCTTAATAAACAAAGCTGAAGTTCTTTGTTTGCCCAGTACTCAAAATCTTGACAATTAGACCAAGCTAGGTTGATTTCTTGAGGTTAGAGACATTTCTGCTCTGAGTTTTCTTTTGGTAAGGAATTCTGCCGTACCTTTTGACCCTTTCGGATCTAAGCTTGACAGAAAGCTCAAGTTACTGCCATTAGCAATATGCAAAGACATTTCTGACAAGTCAAGAGACAGGCCAGGAATAAAAATGACGGGGAGGCAAAGAAATGCAGGTAACAAAATCCACAAAACAAGGAAACTCGAAGGCCTAAGAACAATGCTTGCTTTTACAGAAATTTGTAAGTACTGCCCAAGGATGAACGTTCTACTGAATATTCTTACGGACAAAAATGGAAACCTGAAGGCAGAATCAGCACAATAATAATAATAAAAAAAATGGGTCTCGAAATAAAGAATGTTAGTGGAAGAATCGGTGCCTGATAAACAGAAGTGCTCACCGGGAGATTGTATCTGGCTACCTCTATCTACATGAGCTTGTGGTAGCATGTCCTTCCTGTGAAGAGAATCTCGTAGCCCTTGCCACAATTGGATGGGTACTGAAGATCAATTTCGAGCAAGCAACAACTCTCTTCACAGAACAAATTCTTCATGATGTATCTTAAAATTAACTGTTTAACAACTATGGTTACAATAATAATAAAAAAAAAGTTTAATTAATTTTAAGTTCTTTTAAATAGCGTTTGATTGATCTTTAAAAATAGATGAAACTAGAACAGTAGAGTCGAGAAACATTTTCTTCTCTATCTTCTGTTTCAAAAGAATATAAATTTATTATAAAATCTTCTCCAATAAATAGTTATTAAAAATCTCTATTTTCATACTACACACGTTACTATTTTTTCTAACCTAAAACATTAACCAAATAGAACTTTAAAATTATATGAGAATCACTTTATAAATACTTAAAATTTTCTCTTTAAATGTTTTTTATGATTTTAAAGGGGAAAAAAAAGTAATAAGAGGGTTGATTAAGTAATGTCTTATAGATGGAGGACCCAGTTGAGAATTATTTTTGTTTGGAGATCTAATTGAGAATCGCGGGATCAGTATGGTCTTTGGGCTGAATGATAATTAAATGACAATTATGCCCTCGTATCTATATATAAAGACGCCCGTATAACATCTTTGTCTCTCTAGGGTTTTTGTTTCTCTCATTGCTGTGAGTGTGAGAACCCAGCAGCAGCCGCGTGCTCTCTCTCTGCATCCTTAGCTCCTTCAGGTATCGTAAACCTTGGCATCTTTTATATCTTTGATTATGTTTTAATACTGTACATGTTTAGCTTAGCTTGTAAAGTTTGGTCTTTGTAATTTTGGTTCTTCGTTTTTATGTTTAGAGTTTGATCTGATTCTTAGTGTCTTTGGCTAATGGGTTATGGACTTTGTGTTTCTGATTAAACCCATTTTGGGATTACATTTGACTTGTTTGTTAAAGTAGAGTGTGTTAGTCTTTGCGTGTAAAGTTTGGTCTTTGTTGCTCTTGTTCTTCTGTTTTGTGCTTTCATGTTTAGAATTTTATTATGTGATTCTGGTTTTTTATTTTCAAGTGGGTTATCTTTATGTAGTTTTTCTCAAGTGTGTTCTATTTATTTTAGTTATTGGAATTGATAATTCTATGTTTTACAAATTTAGCTTCTTTTATGATTTGATTGGAATTGATAATACTACAAGTTGATAACTTTATTATCTGATCCTCGTTTTTCTCTGATGAGTTTTCTCTAGTTGGTTTTCTTTGTTTTGTAGCAATTTGATTTGGAGATTTGGTGATTGCTATTTAAGCCACATGTAAGATTTGACTGGATGAGACTGAGTTTGTCTTGTATTTTGTTTTTGTGTAGAATGGATAGTCAAATTAAGCATGCTGTGGTGGTGAAAATTATGGGAAGGACTGGATCTCGAGGACAGGTTACTCAGGTTAGAGTCAAGTTTATTGATGACCAGAACCGTTTCATAATGAGGAATGTCAAGGGACCAGTTCGAGAAGGTGACATTCTTACCTTGCTTGAGTCTGAGAGAGAAGCTAGGAGACTCCGTTGATGGGCATCATACTGTTTTGGTACAAGATTCTCATCCCAGTTTTGCTGGTAATCAATCAGGACTGTTTTGTTCTGTACTAGCTAGCGAGTGCTCGTTGTTTTTGCTTACAGTTTGATTATCAAGACTGGGATTCCAGATTTATGAGTCATATGTAAGGATGCTTTGAATGTCTTAAGTTCAGTTCAAACCTGCAAGTCTTGTTAAAAATAAGTTTTCTGCAACTTATAATCTCTTGCCGTTTTCAATTCGATACCTGTTATCCCAGCATAAAAGTCCTGATTTTGGGATATGGGAGATCCATCTTCCATGTATGGTTTTCTTGTAGCAAATATGTAGCCGGTGCTTTCCCCCCCACCTTCTCTGATTTTACTAGGGACCTTGTTGCCATACGTTCCAACTGAAATGCCTATAAAAATGGATTTGCCTTTCTTTGTTTATGATTCCAGTAATCTGGAATCGCACTTACGCTATGATTAAAAGTCCTTTTCCATTTGTACACTCTAGTTTTACCTGGGCAGGTATTGTCAATTCACAAGGGTGATACCTTGCATTCTTGTATGCATTTTTGGGGAAATCGTTCATGGTGTTGATATAATCCCACTGCCAATTTATGTGTGGTAATCTCGTCCATTTGGTACTTGATTGAGAACTAGCATTTTTGGGAGCTAAATCAGGAGGTTTTTACCCCAGTTAAAGGACTGGGGTTCTGGTAAACTCTGAGGTTGCCAAGTGGTTGCACCCTATTGCTGTGCAAGGCACAGCAAGCATGAGATTGTCATGCAGTTACCACTGTAAGTGTTGGAATGATCGGCAAGCAATCCCCAAATAATAGTTACAACACCATTAATGTTGGAATGCCTTTCTTTTGTGATAAAGTCTACGTCTCTGGATCACTGTTTGCTGACGGGGGTCTAGATGGAATAGAAGATAGAAAATCTGCCCATTAGACCATGGTATGTTTTCCTGGCAAGATCTAGTGCCGGTCTACGTTGATGGAAAAGATTGCAGGATAACTGCACACTTGTATAAACATATGTTGTAGCTCGGTTTCTGCTCTTAGGTGTTGTTTGGTTAGATGTAATGGATTGATGAGAATGAGAAGCAATGGCTTGATGAGAGTGCAAATGAAACTCTAGATAGAGTAAGAGAGGGCGAACTGGGAATCCAATTAGGATTTAATAAGCTGAGATTTAATATTCTTACAAGTTTTGTTAAAACAAAATGGCATTTCCTTGAAAAAATTATTAGAAGGTATTTTGGATGAATAAAATCCAACTTGGTCGTATATAATTTTAATACTGAAAATCTGACTGAAGAATGGATTGAAAACACGACATTTTTTTAAGAAAAAATTAAATACAATTATATAATTCGTTTCTTTTATTGTCAGTGTACTAGTATTCCCGCCGCTAAAATCACTCTATCACGGTTCAATAATATATTTTTAAATCACAATTCTTTTAATCTTAAAAAAATATATAAACTTCAAACTTCATTTTAATTTTTTAATATCATTCCAAATGCAGTATAGAAATTAAAATATAATTTGATTTCTTATTTTTCATTCTAATTGCTCCCTTCTCCTTCTAAACCTTTACATGTTCAAAATACTAAAGGAATGAGAGCCTTTACATCCTTGGGAAAATCTTTGAACTGTGAAAGGTACCATCTTCTAGTGGAATAACTCCTCCCTGACAGGTAAAGAGTTGTTCCAACAAAGAAGGAAAAGGCATACAATGTTTGAGCTGTGAGAGAGATCCCCAAGATCCCAAGAATCTCAAACAGATAGTGAGGGCAAATCACTAGGTCAAATAAGCCTCCCTTGGGGACCTTGTATTCTCTGTCATCCTCGCTTCTCAGCTTGGAAAGGAGACGGTGGTGGTAGAAGTTACCGCTAATTCCTATTAGAAACAACAAAAGCCCTGGATACATCAAATCAATAGCTGGCTCTGGGAGTCCTTGTGCTAGGTGTTGAGCATAGATGACAAACACAGAGGATGTGAAATAACTAAGAGTGATAGGAATCACAGACTCAACTTCCATCCCTCCACTGTATCTGTGAACAAATAGCACCTGGTGAACAAAAACATTTCTTGGTTACTTCATGGCTTATCTTCTTCAATAGGCTGCCAAATTGCTAGTGACAGAGAGAGAGAGAGAGGAGGGAGATCAATTACCTCAAGTATTCTTTTGAAGAAATGGAAGGTTAGAGTGGATTTGACCAACAAAAACCTGAGATCATCATTTGGGAAGAGCCCGAACGAAGCAGCGCCGGCAAGAAATGCTGGTGTGTAAGCAATAAGCATGCCAGTTCTACTAGAGACTTGAATCGTCTTCTCGATGGGCTTCTTTTCACCAATATTCAAGAATTTGGAGTACTGCATGTGCTTTCCTCTTACCTCTGATAAGCCAACATATCCTAATGTCGCAACAGGAACCGCAGACATTGCTTTGATAAGGAAAGGAGATGGGAATAAGAGTTTCAACAACGTGGACTCCATTTGTATTCACTTCAGTTTTCTCTGCAATTTCGAGGAAGGTGGACGGGCTTGCTTTAAACAGAGCAATGCCCTAGTTTGCTATGCTGTTGAAGAAGAACCGAACACTTTAGCAGGACTCTTTGGCACTGAACATTCGACGATCTAGACAAGGGAAGGCTCATATTTCTTATTGAAAGGCAATGTATACAAGTGTGATGCTGAAAGATAAGGCAGTAAATATATAATTCGAAGCTAAGAAAGTAAATCACTTCTGCATAGAAATATTTACATTTACAAAATCTTAATAGGGCATATATTTCTAGCAATTGGAATGAATATAGGCAATCTTTTATAAGTTACAAGTAGAAATATGGTGAGGAACATATGGAAACAAATCTACATAATTAACAAGTAAATCAATTGTCAATAATAATAATAAAGTTATAAACAGAATTAGAAGATAATCTGTATAGGGCAATAAAAAGGGTCTTCGTTGGCTAAAACTTCATTCGGAAAACAAAAGTCTCAATTGACAAAAAAATAATAATAATAATAATAATTAGGCAAAAGCTAACTTTTCCCATTTCTTCAAGACAATGATAATGAAAAATTATAATATTAATTAATTAAATCTTAAAACTATAAAAAGAAAAAATATGTTTTCTGCCATTCCACATGCAAAGGGAAAATATCACAATTTAGAATATGATAGGTTTTAATTTAAAACAAAAAATATATTAATTTATAAAAAATTAGTTAATCTGATTTTATAACTCAATTGATTTGGCTAAACTTGAGAATCAACATCGATAATTTAAAAAAAATAACATTATTTTAAATAATACCCCGGATGGAGGTTTACTGTCATGGTTTGTGACCCTTTTGATACGGAGCACAGAGCCATAATTCCAGAGTGAAACATGTTGACAACTCCAATTCTATGTTTAAAACATTAAAAAAAAAGCAAGGAATGATTGTGTTGATATCCTTGGGAAAGTCATCAAATTTGTTTTTCGTCTCTGTACAGGTTTAAAATGCAGAAGGGATGAGAGCCTTTACATCCTTGGAAAAATCTTTGAACTGTGAAAGGTACCATCTCCTCGTGACATAACTCCTCCCCATCAAGTAAAGAGTTGTTCCAACAAAGAAGGAAAAGGCATACAATGTTTGAGCTATGAGAGAGATCCCCAAGAACCCAAGAATCTCAAACAGATAGTGAGGGCAAATCACTAGGTCAAATAAGCCTCCCTTGGGGACCTTGTATTCTCTGTCATCCTCGCTTCTCAGTTTGGAAAGGAGACGCTGGTGGTAGAAGTTACCGCTGATTCCTACTACAAACAATGCTATCCCTGGATACTTCAAATCAATTTCTGGCTCCGGGAGTCCTTGTGCTAGGTGTTGAGCATAGATGATAAACACAGAGGATGTGAAATAGCTAAGAGTGATAGGGATCAGAGACTCCACTTCCATCCCTCCACTGTATCTGTGAACGAATAGCACCTGGTGAAGAAAAACATTTTCTGGTTAATTACTTCATGGCTTATCTTCTTTACTAGACTGCCAAATTGCTATGACAGAGAGAGCGGGTTGGGGGAGATCAATTACCTCAAGGATTCTTTTGAAGAAATGGAAGGTTAGAGTGGATTTGACCAATAAAAACCTGAGATCATCATTTAGGAAGAGCCCGAACGAAGCAGCGCCGGCAAGAAATGCTGGTGTGTAAGCAATGAGCATGCCAGTTCTACTAGAGACTTGAATCTTTTTTTCGATGGGCTTCTTTTCACCAATATTCAAGAATTTGGAGTATTGCATGTGCTTTCCTCTAATCTCTGAGAGCCCAACATTTCCTAATGACACAACACAAATCACTGACATTGCTTTGATAAAGAAAGGAAGTGGAAAGAAAAGTCTCGGCAACATGGGCAGCATGTTTCTTCACTTGTGTTTTCTCTGCAATATCGAGCAACTTTAGCTAAGAGGTGGGTGGATAGACGGATGGATGCCTTGCATTTAAACAGAGAAATTAAGGCCCTTAAAACCATGTGATCTTGAGCAGGAGACCGTGCAGTTTCTTGTGCTTGTGAAGAAGATGCGGACACGTAAGGGTTTTTTGGCATTAAACTTCCAAAAGTCCAGAAATGTAGACCAAGGAAACAAGCGGTTAACAAGGTACATGGAATTCTGTCTGGCTTGGCATGGAGCCACATGGAATGATTTAATGACCTTTTATTGAAGATCAGTTAAATCTCAAGACTACAGCAAGAAATGGGCCTTATACCAAATTTAATTTGGAAGCTTACTTCATGAGATTGAGCAAGAAACAAGTAGTATCTTGAGGCATCACAAAGGGCACTATCACGGTTGACACTTGCTGAAGTGGCATGGCTTCCTTTAGGGTTTTTTTTATTATTATTATTTATTTTTATAGAACACAACTTACACAAATGACATCCTTCGTGACCCTTTTGACAAATCCATTTCTATGTTCGATAAGTAAAAAAACTGGTAAAGCAATCATGTGTTTTGCTGGTTAATTAAATTAAACAATCCTAAAAATTCTTGCAAGGCAATCTCGTACAAACTCACGAGAGCAAGTCTTAGACGTTATTTCATAATTATCACCAGCAAATCACTCAAATATTGGGACTTTGAAAGTTGATTAAGAGTAAAAAGGATATGAATCATCTCCTTCATTATGAAAAAAATGAAGTTGACGTTCAAAATACAAAAGGAATGAGAGCCTTGACATCCTTGGGAAAATCTTCAAACTTGGAAAGGTACCATCTCCTAGTAGCATAACTCCTTCCAATCAAGTAAACAATAGTGCCTAAAGTGAAGCAAAGGGAATACAGTGTTTGAGAAATGAAAAATATCCCTATAAACCCCAACACCTCAAAGAGATAGTGAGGGCAGATCACTAGGTCAAATAAACCACCCCTTGGAATCTTGTATTTTTTGTCATCATTTGTTCTCAAAGAGGCAAGAACTTGGTGGTGGTAGAAGTTGCCGAAGGTTCCCAACATGAACAGAAAAATCCCTGGATACTTCAAGTCGAGCTGTGGCTCAGGAAACCCTTGTGTTAGATACTGACCATATATCATGGTTGAAGTAGCTGAGAAATAACTTGAACTTATAAGAATTGCAGAATCAAGAACCACCCCACTAGTACTATATTTGTGAACAAACAGCACCTGCATAACATGATAGAACAAGTTCAAAACCAGTTAGCAACCCAAGTTCCAAGCAAACTATTTAAGAGTTTCATGATCACAGATGTCTTACCTCAATGACCCTCTTGAAGAAATGTATGGTAAGGGTTGCTTTAACCAAGAACAACCTGAGATCATGATTTGGATAGAGCACAAAAGAAGCAACACCAGAAAGGAAAGCTGGCACATAAAGTACAAGCATGCCAGTTCTGCTGGAGAGTTGTATCTGCTTTCTTGAAGATTTTGCAGAATTCAAGTTCCAGAATTTTGAGTACTGTAAATGCTTTCCTAAGATTTCAGAAACACCAAGACCTGCTATTGCTACCAGACTAACCACAGACATGACTGGAACGATCATAGAAGGTGGTGTAGGAAAGATAATTAATCTAGACAACATGGATGCCATTGCTAACTTGCTTTAGCCCCTTGATTTCTCTACCTGACTCAAGATTTTCAGCTTCTTATAGAAATGGAGGAATGTTCATTGAATATGCAACCTGTGTGTGAACTTCATCTGTGCAGCTTGCAAGAAAGCAATCATAGAGGTGGCAGACGTGTATTTGATTGCCACAAGCTTTTAAAGGCCAAGTTTGACCTGAACAGTTTTAGTCATTTGTAGTGCCTGTAAATTATAACGATGATTTGAATGGTATAGAATGTTTTAAGAACCTCTATATACAATTTATAAAAATTCATTCATATTTACACGCAGCTTAGAGCATTGTTCTTTATCGATTTAAAATTCATTTATATTTATACACAACTTAGAACGTTATTCTTTATCGATTTAAAATTTACAAAATATTTGAGAGTTATCTTGGTGATTTGCTAGGTATATTTATGTGTATGACAATATAGATGCCGAAAGATTTATTCGTATTTATACGCAACTTAGTACATTATCCTGTCAATTTTAAAACTTAAAAATGTTAGCAAGATATCGTTGTAATTTGCTAAGTATATTTATGTGTATGACAATATAGATGCCGAAAGATTTATTCGTATTTATACGCAACTTAGTACATTATCCTGTCAATTTTAAAACTTAAAAATGTTAGCAAGATATCGTTGTAATTTGCTAAGTATATTTATGTGTATGGAAAACATGGATGCCGTGGCCAATAATCCTGTCTCTCTGTATGTGTTTATGTGTCTTGAAATGTTGACTTTTTTTAACGTAAACGAAGCTTTTGATGTGAATGTAATGTTTTGAAATTAATGAGATAGGAAAAGCCTAGAAACCCCTTGAAGGCTTAGATGTAGGAATAAATTAAATGAGGGGTATAGTAGTAATTGGATAAATAGTTGATAAATATAAATAGGAAGTAAAAAAAAAAAAAATAGAAATCTGATTTTGAGAGGAAGAGAATCGGCAGAAGTGAGAAAGGAAAGAAGAAGAAGAGAAAAGAGGGGAAAATAAGGGGAAAAAGGAAGAGAATTGGAGGAAATAAGTGAAAAAGGTAAGATTTAGGTTGTTTAATGTGTATAATATGTTAATTAAGTTTTAATTTCAGTTTTTATGAATGTTAGGGTTTTGAGAATTTGTGTTTGATTTAAATTGATGAATTAAATTGAAGGTTAGGGGTTGATTGTTGTGTTTAATTGATGATTTAGTTGATTATGGAAGATTATGATGATTTTGAGTTATAGAATTGTGTAAATGGTGAAAATTGAGTTAGAAATCAGGGGAGAACAGTGGGGTTTCTGTTAAAATCTGGACTGGAGGTTGAAGATGACGAAAATTCAATTTGGTCCCTTAATTTCCGAAAATTACAGTTTAGTCCCCGAACTTTGGAAAAATTACAAATTGGTCCCTGGAGCATATTCCGAGATTCTGAACAGAATAGCATATGAATTATGGACATAATTACTGTATAGATAAGAGAATTTAACACTTTCAATTTAGTCCTCCAATTTGGAGAAAAGTACGATTTGACCCTAAAAATTTAGTAAAATTCCAGAATGATCCCTGAAGCATAATGATACATCCTGGACAGAATTGAGGATTAATTAAGGTCATAATTTCAGTATATTCATGGATTTATGACAAATTTCAGTTTGGTCCTCCATTTGACAAAAGTTACAATTTGGCCCTAAAAATATGGAAGAAAATCCAGATTAGTCCCTAGCTGTAATATTAGCTTTTGCAGATTAGTTTGATGAATAATTAAGGGTTATTTAGTGAATTATTACCAATTTTATTAGTTGTTTTTATTATGGATTAGATTTCGGGAAAACCGTTAGATTTTGGGTTTTTAAGAAAATTGGCTAGTTAGTTCAAAAATATATAGGGTTACGGAAGACACCCTTAGTTAAGTGTATTAAATAGGTTAAATGTTCTTTCGAGTCGTTTTTGAATATGTCTCCTTTGTATTCAGATAATCCTGATATTCTACCGGCAGGACGTCAGTAGAATTTCCTTCGGTTTCAGCTTGTGTGTGCTGTTTGCTTTTGAGTCAGGTGAGTGGATAATTTTCCATATGCATGAGAAATATTATAAATATTTGATTTGTTAATACGAATTGGATCATGCTTCTTGATAATATATATGCTGATTATTATCCTTGATATGATAAAGCATGATCAATTATTGAATCTAATTTCTTGATATGAACCAATATGATTTGACTTCTGAATTGATAGCTCCTCATTTGATGGATGTCATGAGTTGAGCTTTGAGATATGAATATGTTTGTTTGATTATGATTATGAACCTATGGTATGTCAGTCAGAATACCCATGCTAACAGGGTAGTGTTAGTCTTTGTGCACATCGTATCTGAACCCTAGTTGGTCGGGGGAGTCACCAACCTGTGTGGACTGATCATCCCACAGTACGGAGCCTCATGCTCATTGCATTTTGATTTTCTGACAAGTTTTACCATATGATATTCTTGTTATGGCCTATTTGATAAACCTTCGTATAAGAACTAAAGCCATACTTGTATATATATTTCTCATTGTTATATTACCTCGTGTGTGTATATTGAACATTATCTACTCACTGAGTTGTTGAACTCACCCTCTCATTATTTATCCTTTTCAGGCTTATAGCTTGATAGCAGGTTACTTTTGTTGAACCTTCCGAACCTGCCTTTTGGTTGTAATTTGTACCTTCTTTTTGTGTCAAGTTAGTGCTCCAAAACTATGAAATGATATTAAATCTTGTATTAAGACAATTACATTATCTTATGAAGTTTGTTTGTTGTTAATTCTGCGTTAAACTCTGATTGAGTTGTTTAAAGGATAAGTTTGTATGTAAGTTTGGGTTCGCATAGGTACGGAACCTTGGAGGGGAACCTTGCCTATGTGCCGGTCATGGATCCGGGATTCGGGTCGTGACAAACTTGGTATCAGAGCTTTAGGTTAAAGAAACAATAATATAATTAATTTCATAATAAGTGGAGCATTAGGATCCGTATCGTCTTGTTTGTTGTTTTTGAAATTTTAAATTCTCATCAAGTATGTCTTCTTCCGTGTGATAGATATGCTTTCTTATAATTCTGTGATAATTATCATGCTATTGTTCTAGCATGACTTAAGTGATCTCTCTTTTATTTTATGAAATGCCGAGGAATAGACGAAAAACTGATACTATTAGGGTACATGACAATAAAGATGATGTGCTTATTGTGTAGTTTAGAAATGCAAGGTATAGGATATAGGGCAGTACATCTGTACCTCGTAGTTCATTTGTTTCATCTGTGGATAGTTCTTTGTGTCAGCACTGTGGAGGAGGTCATAACAGTGCAGAGTGCTACAGAAGGACTGGGGCTTGTTTTAGTTGTGGCCAGATAGGTCATAAGATTAGAGAGTGTCCGAGGAGACAGTTGTCCACTTCGGGGTTATCTGCTTCAATCCAGCAGCCTATTCAGGCACCATCGACGAGCCAGTCTGTGGCTCATGGGGGTAGAGGTTTTGGTGGCCGTGGTAAAAAAGGTCGGGGTACAGGTGATAGAGGTCAGATACAGCAGGGTCAGGGGCATGCCAGAGTTTTTGCCTTGACTCAGCAGGATGCTCAGGCATCCAACACAGTTGTTTCAGGTATTCTTCCTGTTTGCTCTTTTGAAGCAAAAGTTTTGTTTGATATGGGTGCAACTCATTCGTTTGTGTCCTCATATTTTTCCATGAGGTTAGATAAACAACCAACCTTGTTAAAATCCTCAATTTCAGTCTCCACTCCCTTAGATGAGTTAATATTAGTAAAGTATGTGTATCTGGATTGTGAAATAGAGATTGGAGATAAGATCTTTATGGGAGACTTAAATGTCTTAGATATGGTTGATTTTGATGTGATTTTGGGAATGGATTGGTTGGCTAAGCATAGGGCTTCGGTAAATTGTTGGGGTAAAAAAATAATGTTTGATCTAGATCAAGAAGTTGGGTTGGTATTTCAAGGAGATAAGATTGGGTCTCCATCAATTATGTTGTCGGCTATCTCGAGGAAAATGGCCCGAAAAGGGGTACAGTGCTACCTAGCATATATAGTGGATGTAGAGAAAGAAGTTCCCCAGTTAGAGGAAGTCCCTATAGTAACAGAGTTTATCGATGTATTTCCTGATGACTTACCTGGATTGCCTCCGTATAGGGAGATTGAGTTTTGTATTGATTTGGTTCCGGGCACTGAACCAATATCAATGGCACCATATAGAATAGCGCCAGCAGAATTGAGAGAGTTAAAGGAACAGCTGCAGGATTTATTGGATAAAAAGTTCATCCGACCAAGTGTGTCCCCTTGGGGAGCTCCGGTGTTGTTTGTGAAGAAGAAAGATGGGTCATTGAGGTTGTGTATAGATTATAGGCAATTGAATCGGGTGACAGTTCGAAATAGATACCCACTCCCTCGTATAGATGATTTGTTTGATCAGTTACAGGGAGCTCAATTCTTTTCTAAGATCGATCTTCGATCTGGGTATCATCAGTTGAGGATTAGGGAGGAGGACATTTCAAAGACAGCTTTTAGAACTCGGTATGGTCATTATGAGTTTTTAGTGATGTCTTTCGGGTTGACGAATGCACTAGCAGCTTTTATGGACTTGATGAATAGAGTGTTTGGCCAATTTATTGATCGATTTGTGATAGTTTTTATTGATGATATTTTGGTGTATTCGAGGTCTAGAGAGGAGCATGAGCAGCATTTGAGAATGGTGCTTCAAACTCTGCGAGATCATCAGTTGTATGGCAAGTTCTCAAAGAGTGAGTTTTGGTTGGAGAGTGTAGCATTTCTTGGGCATGTAGTGTCAAGGAATGGGATTGAGGTTGATCCTCAAAAGATTGAAGCAGTTAAGCAGTGGCTTAGGCCTACTTCGGCGACAGAGATTAGAAGTTTCTTAGGTTTGGCCGGCTACTATCGGAGGTTTGTGGAGAACTTTTCTCAAATTTCTGCACCATTGACTAAGTTAACGCAGAAAAATGTTAAGTTTCAGTGGTCTGAAGCTTGTGAGAAAAGTTTCTTAGAGTTGAAGGAGAGATTGACTACAGCGCCTATTCTAGCAGTACCATCAGGTTCTGGTGGTTACACAGTGTATTGTGATGCTTCGAGAGTGGGGTTAGGATGTGTTCTAATGCAGCATGGCAAGGTTATTGCCTATGCTTCACGGCAGCTGAAGAAGCATGAACAGAACTATCCTACACATGATTTAGAGATGGCGGCTGTAATTTTTGCTTTGAAGATTTGGAGGCACTACTTGTATGGTGAAACTTGTGAGATCTTTACAGATCATAAGAGTTTGAAATACATCTTTCAGCAAAGGGATCTAAACCTGAGGCAGAGGAGATGGATGGAACTACTGAAGGATTATGATTGTACCATACAGTACCACCCGGGTAAGGCAAATGTAGTTGCCGATGCTTTGAGTAGACAATCATCAGGGAGCTTAGCTCATATTCAGGAGGTACGAAGACCTCTGATTAGGGAGCTGCATGAGTTAGTGGATGAAGGAGTCAAATTTGATCTTAGTGAAGCTGGAGCAATGATTGCTCATTTTCAGGTTAAGTCAGATTTGCTTGATAAGATAAAAGCAGCTCAGAAGAAAGATGATTCACTACTCAGGATTAGAAATGAGGTTGAGCAGGGTAAGGCTGCAAGTTTTGTGATTGGTGATGATGATGTGCTGAGATATAGGGATAGGCTTTGTGTACCTGATGTTGATGATCTGAGGAGAGAATTGATGATAGAGGCACATCAGACAGTTTACACAATGCATCCAGGTTCCACCAAGATGTATAAAGACCTTAAGGTGTGTTATTGGTGGAATAGGATGAAGGCTGATGTAGCAGATTTTGTTTCTAGGTGTTTGACTTGTCAGAGGGTAAAGGGTGAACACCATAAACCTCCTGGATTGTTACAACCATTGTTGATTCCAGAATGGAAGTGGGAAAGGATCACAATGGACTTTGTGACAGGATTGCCTAGGAGTCATGAGGGTTATGATTCGATATGGGTGATTGTTGACAGGTTGACCAAATCAGCCCATTTTCTACCAGTTAAGATTACTTATGGATATGCAAAGTTGGCAGAATTGTTTATTAGTGAGATTGTACGGTTGCATGGAGTGCCAATCTCGATAGTGTCTGATAGAGGTCCACAGTTTACATCGCGGTTTTGGGTGAAATTTCAAGAAGCTATGGGTACTAAGGTGCAGTTGAGTACAGCTTTTCACCCTCAGACAGATGGTCAGTCTGAGAGGACTATTCAGACCTTGGAGGATATGTTAAGGGCTTGTGTTATGGATTTTGGAGTTGGTTGGAGTAAGTTCCTACCATTAGTGGAATTTGCTTACAACAATAGTTATCAGGCTAGCATAGAGATGGCACCTTATGAGGCTTTATATGGTCGGAAGTGTAGATCACCGGTTTGTTGGTTTGAGGTTGGTGAGAAGAGGCTAATGGGACCAGAGTTGATTCAGATTACCTCAGAGAAGATTGAGGTAATTAGAAAGAAGCTTCAAACAGCTCAGAGTAGACAGAAAAGTTATGCGGATAGAAGAAGGCGTGACTTAGAGTTTTCAGTGGGTGATTGTGTGTTCTTAAAAGTATCACCTACAAAAGGAGTATTCAGGTTTGGGAAGAAAGGCAAGTTGAGTCCTCGATTCATTGGACCGTATGAGATTCTGGAGAGAGTTGGGGCAGTTGCTTATCGGTTAGCATTACCACCAAACTTGTCTGCTATTCATCCGGTATTTCATGTTTCCATGTTAAGGAAATATATGTCAGATCCATCGCATGTGTTAGAGGTTCATCCTATTGACTTGAGGGATGATATGGTTTATGAGGTGCAACCGGAAGCTATAGTCGACCGACAAGTGAGGAAGCTTAGGTCGAAAGACATATCTTCAGTGAAAGTGAAATGGAAAGGCCATTCACGTGAGGAAGCGACATGGGAGCTCGAGGATAAGATGCGTGAGGAGTATCCTCATCTTTTCGATAATCTCGGTAAGTGCTCAATCTTTTATATTAAGTTTCGAGGACGAAACTTTTATAAGGTGGGGAGATTGTAATGTTTTGAAATTAATGAGATAGGAAAAGCCTAGAAACCCCTTGAAGGCTTAGATGTAGGAATAAATTAAATGAGGGGTATAGTAGTAATTGGATAAATAGTTGATAAATATAAATAGGAAGTAAAAAAAAAAAAAATAGAAATCTGATTTTGAGAGGAAGAGAATCGGCAGAAGTGAGAAAGGAAAGAAGAAGAAGAGAAAAGAGGGGAAAATAAGGGGAAAAAGGAAGAGAATTGGAGGAAATAAGTGAAAAAGGTAAGATTTAGGTTGTTTAATGTGTATAATATGTTAATTAAGTTTTAATTTCAGTTTTTATGAATGTTAGGGTTTTGAGAATTTGTGTTTGATTTAAATTGATGAATTAAATTGAAGGTTAGGGGTTGATTGTTGTGTTTAATTGATGATTTAGTTGATTATGGAAGATTATGATGATTTTGAGTTATAGAATTGTGTAAATGGTGAAAATTGAGTTAGAAATCAGGGGAGAACAGTGGGGTTTCTGTTAAAATCTGGACTGGAGGTTGAAGATGACGAAAATTCAATTTGGTCCCTTAATTTCCGAAAATTACAGTTTAGTCCCCGAACTTTGGAAAAATTACAAATTGGTCCCTGGAGCATATTCCGAGATTCTGAACAGAATAGCATATGAATTATGGACATAATTACTGTATAGATAAGAGAATTTAACACTTTCAATTTAGTCCTCCAATTTGGAGAAAAGTACGATTTGACCCTAAAAATTTAGTAAAATTCCAGAATGATCCCTGAAGCATAATGATACATCCTGGACAGAATTGAGGATTAATTAAGGTCATAATTTCAGTATATTCATGGATTTATGACAAATTTCAGTTTGGTCCTCCATTTGACAAAAGTTACAATTTGGCCCTAAAAATATGGAAGAAAATCCAGATTAGTCCCTAGCTGTAATATTAGCTTTTGCAGATTAGTTTGATGAATAATTAAGGGTTATTTAGTGAATTATTACCAATTTTATTAGTTGTTTTTATTATGGATTAGATTTCGGGAAAACCGTTAGATTTTGGGTTTTTAAGAAAATTGGCTAGTTAGTTCAAAAATATATAGGGTTACGGAAGACACCCTTAGTTAAGTGTATTAAATAGGTTAAATGTTCTTTCGAGTCGTTTTTGAATATGTCTCCTTTGTATTCAGATAATCCTGATATTCTACCGGCAGGACGTTAGTAGAATTTCCTTCGGTTTCAGCTTGTGTGTGCTGTTTGCTTTTGAGTCAGGTGAGTGGATAATTTTCCATATGCATGAGAAATATTATAAATATTTGATTTGTTAATACGAATTGGATCATGCTTCTTGATAATATATATGCTGATTATTATCCTTGATATGATAAAGCATGATCAATTATTGAATCTAATTTCTTGATATGAACCAATATGATTTGACTTCTGAATTGATAGCTCCTCATTTGATGGATGTCATGAGTTGAGCTTTGAGATATGAATATGTTTGTTTGATTATGATTATGAACCTATGGTATGTCAGTCAGAATACCCATGCTAACAGGGTAGTGTTAGTCTTTGTGCACATCGTATCTGAACCCTAGTTGGTCGGGGGAGTCACCAACCTGTGTGGACTGATCATCCCACAGTACGGAGCCTCATGCTCATTGCATTTTGATTTTCTGACAAGTTTTACCATATGATATTCTTGTTATGGCCTATTTGATAAACCTTCGTATAAGAACTAAAGCCATACTTGTATATATATTTCTCATTGTTATATTACCTCGTGTGTGTATATTGAACATTATCTACTCACTGAGTTGTTGAACTCACCCTCTCATTATTTATCCTTTTCAGGCTTATAGCTTGATAGCAGGTTACTTTTGTTGAACCTTCCGAACCTGCCTTTTGGTTGTAATTTGTACCTTCTTTTTGTGTCAAGTTAGTGCTCCAAAACTATGAAATGATATTAAATCTTGTATTAAGACAATTACATTATCTTATGAAGTTTGTTTGTTGTTAATTCTGCGTTAAACTCTGATTGAGTTGTTTAAAGGATAAGTTTGTATGTAAGTTTGGGTTCGCATAGGTACGGAACCTTGGAGGGGAACCTTGCCTATGTGCCGGTCATGGATCCGGGATTCGGGTCGTGACAGTGAAGGCGATGCACTGTCAACATTGAGCCAAACCGACCCCAAAGCAAAGACAATGAGACTTTCATGGTTAGAATACTAAAATTAATATTTGCTCTTGTCCAATCCATAAACTTCATTTCAAGAGAAATCTATTACTTTTTTCATTAAAAACAATTAAAATATATATATTTTGTAAATTTTAAATTCATAAAGAATATTAATTTTTATAAATTGAATATTCCTAGCTAAAAAAAAGAGATTGGTTCACCCATTTAATTTAGATTTTAGGTGATTCATCATCTACCTGGAACTTGAATTGAATTATATTTTATTTTAAATTTTTTAAAATATTAACTTGGAAAACACAACTTAACCAGGTCAAATCTTTAAAAAAAAATTAAAAGATTATTCAAAATAAGATTATTTTAATATTAATAAAATGACTTGTTGATTAGTCCATCAACCTGGATCCTGGATAGGATAAGAACTCAAATGAGGTATAACAACTATAACACTACATCAACAATTCGAGTCCACCGACAAATGGTTGAGATGATGGCATGGAGATTCACTCTCAATCTCAATCGCGTATGTTACCCAAACCCTTCGATGAGAAACCAGTCTGCACACTAAAAGCATGTATCAATTTAAACATTGTTTTCACATAATTCCTCTCATGTTCGAGTTCGAAACAAATCTCTAACTTTTGTTTAAAACTAATCCGAAAGGAAGATCTGTCGTAAAAGCTGCCCTTACAACATGTTGACCGTTCAAAAAAAAATACAATCTCTGGCAGCCGGGGCCAGTTGAGGTTGCTGCTGTTTATACCAATGCTTTAAACAAGGTTGAGCGGGAGGCAATCAACACCAAAGCCACCAGACCTAGCCGCCGTGCCAAAATCACAGAGATCCTTATTCGAAGTCAATTGCTTACCATTCAAGTGGCAGACAAGAGCCAGCAATTAGTTGGCTGTTTGCATGCAACCCTTAATCAATTCCATAAGAAAGTAATTTGTCAGATGCACATCAAACATGTAGGAGGAATGACACAAGGAAAGTGTGGCAGCTCTAATTTGATCCAAGCTTATTCCATTTTGGCCGGCCTTGCTGAGGGTTAACCTCGGGTCGGAGACAGGGAGAAAGAGGAAGACTAAAGAGGAAAGTGAGGATCGGTTCGAAGGGAATTGGTGTTTCATTTGCAGAAATACAGGGAAGCCAAGAACAAGTAAACAAACAACAAATTATACAAGTGCCTCAAAAGGAGACTCAAATGATTCTCTAATACATCTAGGGAAATCCACAAAGGGATGATTGCGAAAGGAAAGACAATAACTTAAGAACACACACCTATACCCTCTATACATCCCCCATATCAAAATCTTATGTACTAAATTACAATGGATTTAAGGATCAAATGTCATCTACTACACCCGAAAGCCGAGTGCAAGAGAGAGGTCAAAACTATTGAGGGAACGCAGTTCTTAGGCATAAGTTTACCCTCTCCCTACATGAAAGAATTACACATCTATCAAAACCCACTGATTTGCACTGCTTGAAAGCCTGCTTCTTCCTTGTTTTGCTCACTTTGTATGCAAACAGGGCATTAAAGTCACTTGATGCATTCGTTTTACTTCCTCATTGCTTCCTAATTGTAGATTTTTACCGGCTTCTCAAATGTATGACGATTCTGCAAATTGAAGACAAGGTCAGAACACAGCTTTTGAGGAACGGAATTCATTATCATCAGAGTGCATGCTATAAGCTTAATGCTTACTGCAAATTACAAGACAAGTAAATACCTGATTAGCAGCATATGACCTTTTGGGAGCATTGTCAGAATGCTCGAGTCCAAGATATTGCTCCCAGGCGCCATAAATGTCCCTTCTCTGAACCAAACAGAAAATGTAAAGCATAAAATAATAAGAAAAGTTGTAATGTCAGTGCCCATGAAAAATTATTTTATGTCATGTGAGAGTGGGGGACCTGAAAACGATTGGACACAATGTCTGAGTCTTGAAGGTACTCGGGGCGACCTAGTGACAAAAATGCAAACTTCCACTGCACACAAAAAAAGACCAAAAAAAATTACAAATAAAGAAACAAAAGCTTGCATCTCCAGAAAAATAATCTTGTTAGCATGATACGTGGTGAAATACTGTCTGTCTCAACCATGGAAATGCAATGAAATGTGAAAAGTGCAGATGGTCAACCATATATAGTGCATCAATGATTACTTCTGTAATTAAATAATACCTTTGAAAATTCTTCATCAGGAACCTGCAATTTTCTCTGTACACGCATTTTGACATCAGCTAAAGCCTCGCCCTCATGAATGACCAGGAAAAATGGTTCTCCAAAATTCTGAACCTGCTGTTAATACAAAACACAAACAAGCATTGAAAAAGATATGGCAGAAACATAGATACCTCGAAAAAAAAAAACATGAAAGTAATTAATAACTGCCATAGGGGAGGAGCCAATTAAAGCAAGTGCCAAACAAAATGCAGTTGAAATAAAATTTAAATGTACTTACCACCTGGTTTTGAGTTGTGTCTTTCATGAAATGATATACATGAATCAAACGATCATGAGGACCAAGGTTACTCAGGTTAGAGTCAAGTTTATTGATGACCAGAACCGTTTCATAATGAGGAATGTCAAGGGACCAGTTCGAGAAGGTGACATTCTTACCTTGCTTGAGTCTGAGAGAGAAGCTAGGAGACTCCGTTGATGGGCATCATACTGTTTTGGTACAAGATTCTCATCCCAGTTTTGCTGGTAATCAATCAGGACTGTTTTGTTCTGTACTAGCTAGCGAGTGCTCGTTGTTTTTGCTTACAGTTTGATTATCAAGACTGGGATTCCAGATTTATGAGTCATATGTAAGGATGCTTTGAATGTCTTAAGTTCAGTTCAAACCTGCAAGTCTTGTTAAAAATAAGTTTTCTGCAACTTATAATCTCTTGCCGTTTTCAATTCGATACCTGTTATCCCAGCATAAAAGTCCTGATTTTGGGATATGGGAGATCCATCTTCCATGTATGGTTTTCTTGTAGCAAATATGTAGCCGGTGCTTTCCCCCCCACCTTCTCTGATTTTACTAGGGACCTTGTTGCCATACGTTCCAACTGAAATGCCTATAAAAATGGATTTGCCTGTAAATTATAACGATGATTTAAATGGTATAGAATGTTTTAAGAACCTCTATATACAATTTATAAAAATTCATTCATATTTACACGCAGCTTAGAGCGTTGTTCTTTATCGATTTAAAATTCATTTATATTTAGACACAGCTTAGAACGTTATTCTTTATCGATTTAAAATTTACAAAATATTTGAGAGTTATCTTGGTGATTTGCTAGGTATATTTATGTGTATGACAATATAGATGCCTAAAGATTTATTCGTATTTATACGCAACTTAGAACATTGTCCTGTCAATTTAAAACTTAAAAATGTTAGCAAGATATCGTTGTAATTTGCTAAGTATATTTATGTGTACGGAAAACACGGATGCCGTGGCCACTAATCGTGTCTCTCTGTGTGTTTATGCGTCTTGAAATGTTGACTTTTGAATGTAAACGAAGCTTTTGATGTGATGGCGATGCACTGTCAACATTGAGCCAAACCGACCCCCAAAGCAAAAACAACGAGACTTTCATAGTTAGACCGTTAGAATACTTGTGATGTTTTGTATTAAAGGGATAGGAAAAGCCTAGAAAGCCCTTGAAGGCTTAGATGTAGGAATAAATTAAATAAGGGTATAGTAGTAATTGGATAAATAGTTGATAAATATAAATAGGAAGTAAAAAAAAAAAAAAAAAAGGTGTGATCTGAATTATTAGAGAGCAGAACCGTGAGAGAGAAGAGGGAGGAAGAAGAAGAAGAGAAAAGAAGGGAAAATAAGGGAAAAAGGAAGAGTTTTGGAGGAAATAAGTGAAAAAGGTAAGATTTAGGTTGTTTAATGTGTATAATATGTTAATTAAGCTTTAATTTCAGTTTTTATGAATATTAGGATTTTGAGAAATTGTGTTTGATTTAAATTGATGAATTAATTTGAAGGTTATAAGGTTAATTGTTGTGGTTAATTGATGATTTAGTTGATTATGGAAGATTATGATGATTTTGAGTTATAGAATTGTGTAAATGGTGAAATTTGAGTTAGAAATCAGGGGAGAACAGTGGGGTTTCTGTTAAAATCTGGACTGGAGGTTGAAGATGACGAAAATTCAATTTGGTCCCTCAATTTCCGAAAATTTCAGTTTAGTCCCCGAACTTTGGAAAATTACAAATTGGTCCCTGAAGCATATTCCGAGATTATGAACAGAATAGCATATGAATTATGGACAGAATTACTGTATAGATAAGATAATTTAACACTTTCAATTTAGTCCTCCAATTTAACAAAAATTACATTTTAACCCTAAAAATTTAGTAAAATTCCAGAATGATCCCTGAAGCATAATGATACATCCTGGACAGAATTGAGGATTAATTAAGGTCAGAATTTCAGTATATTCATGGATTTATGACAAATTTCAGTTTGGTCCTCCATTTGACAAAAGTTACATTTTGGCCCTAAAAATATGGAAAAATTCCAGATTAGTCCCTAGCTGTAATATTAGCTTTTGCAGATTAGTTTGATGAATAATTAAGGGTTATTTAGTGAATTATTACCAATTTTATTAGTTGTTTTTATTATGGATTAGATTTCGGGAAAACCGTTAGATTTTGGGTTTTTAAGAAAATTGACTAGTTAGTTCAAAAACATATAGAGTTACAGAATACACCCTTAGTTAAGTGTATTAAATAGGTTAAATGTTCTTTCGAGTTGTTCTTGAATATGTCTCATTTGTATTCAGATAATCCTGATATTCTACCAGCAGGACGTCAGTAGAATTTCCTTCGGTTTCAGCTTGTGTGTGTTGTTTGCTTTTGAGTCAGGTGAGTGGATAATTTTCCATATGCATGAGAAATATTATAAATATTTGATTTGTTAATATGAATTGGATCATGCTTCTTGATAATATATATGTTGATTATTATCCTTATGATAAAAGCATGATCAATTATTGAATATGAATTCTTGATATGAACCAGTATATAGTTTGAATTGACTTCTGATTGATAGCTCCTCATTTGATTGATGTCATGAGTTGAGCTTTGAGATATGAATATGTTTGTTTGATTATGATTATGAACCTATGGTATGTCAGTCAGAATACCCATGCTAACAGGGTAGTGTTAGTCTTTGTGCACATCGTATCTGAACCCTAGTTGGTCGGGGGAGTCACCAACCTGTGTGGACTGATCATCCCACAGTACGGAGCCTCATGCTCATTGCATTTTGATTTTCTGACGAGTTTTACCATATGATATTCTTGTTATGGCCTATTTGATAAACCTTCGTATAAGAACTAAAGCCATGATTGTATATATATTTCTCATTGTTATATTACCTCGTATGTGTATATTGAATGTTATCTACTCACTGAGTTGTTGAACTTACCCTCTCATTATTTATCTTTTCAGGCTTAAAGCTTGATAGCAGGTTACTTTTGTTGAACTTTCCGAACCTGCCTTTTGGTTGTAATTTGTACCTTCTTTTTGTATCAAGTTAGTGCTCCAAAACTATGAAATGATATTAAATCTTGTATTAAGACAATTACATTATATTATGAAGTTGTTTGTTGTTAATTCTGCGTTAAACTCTGATTGAGTTGTTTAAAGGATTGTATGTAAGTTTGGGTTTGCATAGGTTTGGAACCTTGGAGGGGAACCTTGCCTATGTGCCGGTCATGGATCCGGGATTCGGGTCGTGACAATACTAAAATTAATATTTGCTCTTGTCCAATCCATAAACTTCATTTCAAGAGAAATCTATTACTTTTTTCATTAAAAACAATTTAAATATATATATATATATATATATATTATAATTTTAAATTCATAAAAATATTACTTTTTATAAATAAGATATTCCTAACTAAAAAAATATATATATTTTATATATTTTTTGTTTAAAACTAATCCAAAAGGAAGATCTGTCGTAAAAGCTGCCCTACAACATGTCGACCGTTCAAAAACAAATACAATCTCCGGCAGCCGGGGCCAGTTGAGATTGCTGCTGTTTACACCAATGCTTTAAACAAGGTTGAGCGGGAGGCGATCAACACCAAAGCCTCCAGACCTAGCTGCCGACCTAGCAACACGTGATGCACTCGTTTTACTTCCTCATTGCTTCCTAATTGTAGATTTTTACCGGCTTCTCAGATGTATGACGATTCTGCAAATTGAAGACAAGGTCAGAACACAGCTTTTGAGGAACGGAATTCATTATCATCCGAGTGCATGCTATAAGCTTAATGCTTACTGCAAATTACAAGACAAGTAAATACCTGATTAGCAGCATATGACCTTTTGGGAGCATTGTCAGAATGCTCCCGTCCAAGATATTGCTCCCAGGCGCCATAAATGTCCCTTCTGTGAACCAAACAGAAAATGTAAAGCATAAAATAATAAGAAAAGTTGTCATGTCAGTGCCCATGAAAAATTATTTTATGTCATGTGAGAGTGGGGGACCTGAAAACGATTGGACACAAGTGGTTAAAGGACTGGGGTTCTGGTAAACTCTGAGGTTGCCAAGTGGTTGCACCCTATTGCTGTGCAAGGCACAGCAACCATGAGATTGTCATGCAGTTACCACTGTAAGTGTTGGAATGCTAGGCAAGCAATCGCAATCTAATAGTTACACCATTAACGTTGGAATGCCTTTCTTTTGTCATAAAGTCTCCGTCTCTGTATCAATGTTTGCTGACGGGGGACTAGATGGAATAAAAGACAAAAAATCTGCCCGCGAGACCATGCTATGTTTTCCTGGCAAGATCTAGTGCCGATCTACGTTCATGGAAACGATTGCAGGATAACTGCACACTTGTATAAACGTATGTTGCAGCGCGGTTTCTGCTATTAGGTATTGTTTGGTTAGATGTAATGGATTGATGAGAAAGAGAAGCAATGGCTTGATGAGAGTGCAAATGAAACTCTAGATAGAGTAAGAGAGGGCGAATAACTGGGAATCCAATAAGGATTTAATAAGCTGAGATTTAATATTCTTACAAGTTTTGTTAAAACAAAATGGCATTTCCTTGAAAAAATTATTAGAAGGTATTTTGGATGAATAAAATCCAACTTGGTCGTATATAATTTTAATACTGAAAATCTGACTGAAGAATGGATTGAAAACACGACATTTTTTTAAGAAAAAATTAAATACAATTATATAATTCGTTTCTTTTATTGTCAGTGTACTAGTATTCCCGCCGCTAAAATCACTCTATCACGGTTCAATAATATATTTTTAAATCACAATTCTTTTAATCTTAAAAAAATATATAAACTTCAAACTTCATTTTAATTTTTTAATATCATTCCAAATGCAGTATAGAAATTAAAATATAATTTGATTTCTTATTTTTCATTCTAATTGCTCCCTTCTCCTTCTAAACCTTTACATGTTCAAAATACTAAAGGAATGAGAGCCTTTACATCCTTGGGAAAATCTTTGAACTGTGAAAGGTACCATCTTCTAGTGGAATAACTCCTCCCTGACAGGTAAAGAGTTGTTCCAACAAAGAAGGAAAAGGCATACAATGTTTGAGCTGTGAGAGAGATCCCCAAGATCCCAAGAATCTCAAACAGATAGTGAGGGCAAATCACTAGGTCAAATAAGCCTCCCTTGGGGACCTTGTATTCTCTGTCATCCTCGCTTCTCAGCTTGGAAAGGAGACGGTGGTGGTAGAAGTTACCGCTAATTCCTATTAGAAACAACAAAAGCCCTGGATACATCAAATCAATAGCTGGCTCTGGGAGTCCTTGTGCTAGGTGTTGAGCATAGATGACAAACACAGAGGATGTGAAATAACTAAGAGTGATAGGAATCACAGACTCAACTTCCATCCCTCCACTGTATCTGTGAACAAATAGCACCTGGTGAACAAAAACATTTCTTGGTTACTTCATGGCTTATCTTCTTCAATAGGCTGCCAAATTGCTAGTGACAGAGAGAGAGAGAGAGGAGGGAGATCAATTACCTCAAGTATTCTTTTGAAGAAATGGAAGGTTAGAGTGGATTTGACCAACAAAAACCTGAGATCATCATTTGGGAAGAGCCCGAACGAAGCAGCGCCGGCAAGAAATGCTGGTGTGTAAGCAATAAGCATGCCAGTTCTACTAGAGACTTGAATCGTCTTCTCGATGGGCTTCTTTTCACCAATATTCAAGAATTTGGAGTACTGCATGTGCTTTCCTCTTACCTCTGATAAGCCAACATATCCTAATGTCGCAACAGGAACCGCAGACATTGCTTTGATAAGGAAAGGAGATGGGAATAAGAGTTTCAACAACGTGGACTCCATTTGTATTCACTTCAGTTTTCTCTGCAATTTCGAGGAAGGTGGACGGGCTTGCTTTAAACAGAGCAATGCCCTAGTTTGCTATGCTGTTGAAGAAGAACCGAACACTTTAGCAGGACTCTTTGGCACTGAACATTCGACGATCTAGACAAGGGAAGGCTCATATTTCTTATTGAAAGGCAATGTATACAAGTGTGATGCTGAAAGATAAGGCAGTAAATATATAATTCGAAGCTAAGAAAGTAAATCACTTCTGCATAGAAATATTTACATTTACAAAATCTTAATAGGGCATATATTTCTAGCAATTGGAATGAATATAGGCAATCTTTTATAAGTTACAAGTAGAAATATGGTGAGGAACATATGGAAACAAATCTACATAATTAACAAGTAAATCAATTGTCAATAATAATAATAAAGTTATAAACAGAATTAGAAGATAATCTGTATAGGGCAATAAAAAGGGTCTTCGTTGGCTAAAACTTCATTCGGAAAACAAAAGTCTCAATTGACAAAAAAATAATAATAATAATAATAATTAGGCAAAAGCTAACTTTTCCCATTTCTTCAAGACAATGATAATGAAAAATTATAATATTAATTAATTAAATCTTAAAACTATAAAAAGAAAAAATATGTTTTCTGCCATTCCACATGCAAAGGGAAAATATCACAATTTAGAATATGATAGGTTTTAATTTAAAACAAAAAATATATTAATTTATAAAAAATTAGTTAATCTGATTTTATAACTCAATTGATTTGGCTAAACTTGAGAATCAACATCGATAATTTAAAAAAAATAACATTATTTTAAATAATACCCCGGATGGAGGTTTACTGTCATGGTTTGTGACCCTTTTGATACGGAGCACAGAGCCATAATTCCAGAGTGAAACATGTTGACAACTCCAATTCTATGTTTAAAACATTAAAAAAAAAGCAAGGAATGATTGTGTTGATATCCTTGGGAAAGTCATCAAATTTGTTTTTCGTCTCTGTACAGGTTTAAAATGCAGAAGGGATGAGAGCCTTTACATCCTTGGAAAAATCTTTGAACTGTGAAAGGTACCATCTCCTCGTGACATAACTCCTCCCCATCAAGTAAAGAGTTGTTCCAACAAAGAAGGAAAAGGCATACAATGTTTGAGCTATGAGAGAGATCCCCAAGAACCCAAGAATCTCAAACAGATAGTGAGGGCAAATCACTAGGTCAAATAAGCCTCCCTTGGGGACCTTGTATTCTCTGTCATCCTCGCTTCTCAGTTTGGAAAGGAGACGCTGGTGGTAGAAGTTACCGCTGATTCCTACTACAAACAATGCTATCCCTGGATACTTCAAATCAATTTCTGGCTCCGGGAGTCCTTGTGCTAGGTGTTGAGCATAGATGATAAACACAGAGGATGTGAAATAGCTAAGAGTGATAGGGATCAGAGACTCCACTTCCATCCCTCCACTGTATCTGTGAACGAATAGCACCTGGTGAAGAAAAACATTTTCTGGTTAATTACTTCATGGCTTATCTTCTTTACTAGACTGCCAAATTGCTATGACAGAGAGAGCGGGTTGGGGGAGATCAATTACCTCAAGGATTCTTTTGAAGAAATGGAAGGTTAGAGTGGATTTGACCAATAAAAACCTGAGATCATCATTTAGGAAGAGCCCGAACGAAGCAGCGCCGGCAAGAAATGCTGGTGTGTAAGCAATGAGCATGCCAGTTCTACTAGAGACTTGAATCTTTTTTTCGATGGGCTTCTTTTCACCAATATTCAAGAATTTGGAGTATTGCATGTGCTTTCCTCTAATCTCTGAGAGCCCAACATTTCCTAATGACACAACACAAATCACTGACATTGCTTTGATAAAGAAAGGAAGTGGAAAGAAAAGTCTCGGCAACATGGGCAGCATGTTTCTTCACTTGTGTTTTCTCTGCAATATCGAGCAACTTTAGCTAAGAGGTGGGTGGATAGACGGATGGATGCCTTGCATTTAAACAGAGAAATTAAGGCCCTTAAAACCATGTGATCTTGAGCAGGAGACCGTGCAGTTTCTTGTGCTTGTGAAGAAGATGCGGACACGTAAGGGTTTTTTGGCATTAAACTTCCAAAAGTCCAGAAATGTAGACCAAGGAAACAAGCGGTTAACAAGGTACATGGAATTCTGTCTGGCTTGGCATGGAGCCACATGGAATGATTTAATGACCTTTTATTGAAGATCAGTTAAATCTCAAGACTACAGCAAGAAATGGGCCTTATACCAAATTTAATTTGGAAGCTTACTTCATGAGATTGAGCAAGAAACAAGTAGTATCTTGAGGCATCACAAAGGGCACTATCACGGTTGACACTTGCTGAAGTGGCATGGCTTCCTTTAGGGTTTTTTTTATTATTATTATTTATTTTTATAGAACACAACTTACACAAATGACATCCTTCGTGACCCTTTTGACAAATCCATTTCTATGTTCGATAAGTAAAAAAACTGGTAAAGCAATCATGTGTTTTGCTGGTTAATTAAATTAAACAATCCTAAAAATTCTTGCAAGGCAATCTCGTACAAACTCACGAGAGCAAGTCTTAGACGTTATTTCATAATTATCACCAGCAAATCACTCAAATATTGGGACTTTGAAAGTTGATTAAGAGTAAAAAGGATATGAATCATCTCCTTCATTATGAAAAAAATGAAGTTGACGTTCAAAATACAAAAGGAATGAGAGCCTTGACATCCTTGGGAAAATCTTCAAACTTGGAAAGGTACCATCTCCTAGTAGCATAACTCCTTCCAATCAAGTAAACAATAGTGCCTAAAGTGAAGCAAAGGGAATACAGTGTTTGAGAAATGAAAAATATCCCTATAAACCCCAACACCTCAAAGAGATAGTGAGGGCAGATCACTAGGTCAAATAAACCACCCCTTGGAATCTTGTATTTTTTGTCATCATTTGTTCTCAAAGAGGCAAGAACTTGGTGGTGGTAGAAGTTGCCGAAGGTTCCCAACATGAACAGAAAAATCCCTGGATACTTCAAGTCGAGCTGTGGCTCAGGAAACCCTTGTGTTAGATACTGACCATATATCATGGTTGAAGTAGCTGAGAAATAACTTGAACTTATAAGAATTGCAGAATCAAGAACCACCCCACTAGTACTATATTTGTGAACAAACAGCACCTGCATAACATGATAGAACAAGTTCAAAACCAGTTAGCAACCCAAGTTCCAAGCAAACTATTTAAGAGTTTCATGATCACAGATGTCTTACCTCAATGACCCTCTTGAAGAAATGTATGGTAAGGGTTGCTTTAACCAAGAACAACCTGAGATCATGATTTGGATAGAGCACAAAAGAAGCAACACCAGAAAGGAAAGCTGGCACATAAAGTACAAGCATGCCAGTTCTGCTGGAGAGTTGTATCTGCTTTCTTGAAGATTTTGCAGAATTCAAGTTCCAGAATTTTGAGTACTGTAAATGCTTTCCTAAGATTTCAGAAACACCAAGACCTGCTATTGCTACCAGACTAACCACAGACATGACTGGAACGATCATAGAAGGTGGTGTAGGAAAGATAATTAATCTAGACAACATGGATGCCATTGCTAACTTGCTTTAGCCCCTTGATTTCTCTACCTGACTCAAGATTTTCAGCTTCTTATAGAAATGGAGGAATGTTCATTGAATATGCAACCTGTGTGTGAACTTCATCTGTGCAGCTTGCAAGAAAGCAATCATAGAGGTGGCAGACGTGTATTTGATTGCCACAAGCTTTTAAAGGCCAAGTTTGACCTGAACAGTTTTAGTCATTTGTAGTGCCTGTAAATTATAACGATGATTTGAATGGTATAGAATGTTTTAAGAACCTCTATATACAATTTATAAAAATTCATTCATATTTACACGCAGCTTAGAGCATTGTTCTTTATCGATTTAAAATTCATTTATATTTATACACAACTTAGAACGTTATTCTTTATCGATTTAAAATTTACAAAATATTTGAGAGTTATCTTGGTGATTTGCTAGGTATATTTATGTGTATGACAATATAGATGCCGAAAGATTTATTCGTATTTATACGCAACTTAGTACATTATCCTGTCAATTTTAAAACTTAAAAATGTTAGCAAGATATCGTTGTAATTTGCTAAGTATATTTATGTGTATGACAATATAGATGCCGAAAGATTTATTCGTATTTATACGCAACTTAGTACATTATCCTGTCAATTTTAAAACTTAAAAATGTTAGCAAGATATCGTTGTAATTTGCTAAGTATATTTATGTGTATGGAAAACATGGATGCCGTGGCCAATAATCCTGTCTCTCTGTATGTGTTTATGTGTCTTGAAATGTTGACTTTTTTTAACGTAAACGAAGCTTTTGATGTGAAGGCGATGCACTGTCAACATTGAGCCAAACCGACCCCAAAGCAAAGACAATGAGACTTTCATGGTTAGAATACTAAAATTAATATTTGCTCTTGTCCAATCCATAAACTTCATTTCAAGAGAAATCTATTACTTTTTTCATTAAAAACAATTAAAATATATATATTTTGTAAATTTTAAATTCATAAAGAATATTAATTTTTATAAATTGAATATTCCTAGCTAAAAAAAAGAGATTGGTTCACCCATTTAATTTAGATTTTAGGTGATTCATCATCTACCTAGAACTTGAATTGAATTATATTTTATTTTAAATTTTTTAAAATATTAACTTGGAAAACACAACTTAACCAGGTCAAATCTTTAAAAAAAAATTAAAAGATTATTCAAAATAAGATTATTTTAATATTAATAAAATGACTTGTTGATTAGTCCATCAACCTGGATCCTGGATAGGATAAGAACTCAAATGAGGTATAACAACTATAACACTACATCAACAATTCGAGTCCACCGACAAATGGTTGAGATGATGGCATGGAGATTCACTCTCAATCTCAATCGCGTATGTTACCCAAACCCTTCGATGAGAAACCAGTCTGCACACTAAAAGCATGTATCAATTTAAACATTGTTTTCACATAATTCCTCTCATGTTCGAGTTCGAAACAAATCTCTAACTTTTGTTTAAAACTAATCCGAAAGGAAGATCTGTCGTAAAAGCTGCCCTTACAACATGTTGACCGTTCAAAAAAAAATACAATCTCTGGCAGCCGGGGCCAGTTGAGGTTGCTGCTGTTTATACCAATGCTTTAAACAAGGTTGAGCGGGAGGCAATCAACACCAAAGCCACCAGACCTAGCCGCCGTGCCAAAATCACAGAGATCCTTATTCGAAGTCAATTGCTTACCATTCAAGTGGCAGACAAGAGCCAGCAATTAGTTGGCTGTTTGCATGCAACCCTTAATCAATTCCATAAGAAAGTAATTTGTCAGATGCACATCAAACATGTAGGAGGAATGACACAAGGAAAGTGTGGCAGCTCTAATTTGATCCAAGCTTATTCCATTTTGGCCGGCCTTGCTGAGGGTTAACCTCGGGTCGGAGACAGGGAGAAAGAGGAAGACTAAAGAGGAAAGTGAGGATCGGTTCGAAGGGAATTGGTGTTTCATTTGCAGAAATACAGGGAAGCCAAGAACAAGTAAACAAACAACAAATTATACAAGTGCCTCAAAAGGAGACTCAAATGATTCTCTAATACATCTAGGGAAATCCACAAAGGGATGATTGCGAAAGGAAAGACAATAACTTAAGAACACACACCTATACCCTCTATACATCCCCCATATCAAAATCTTATGTACTAAATTACAATGGATTTAAGGATCAAATGTCATCTACTACACCCGAAAGCCGAGTGCAAGAGAGAGGTCAAAACTATTGAGGGAACGCAGTTCTTAGGCATAAGTTTACCCTCTCCCTACATGAAAGAATTACACATCTATCAAAACCCACTGATTTGCACTGCTTGAAAGCCTGCTTCTTCCTTGTTTTGCTCACTTTGTATGCAAACAGGGCATTAAAGTCACTTGATGCATTCGTTTTACTTCCTCATTGCTTCCTAATTGTAGATTTTTACCGGCTTCTCAAATGTATGACGATTCTGCAAATTGAAGACAAGGTCAGAACACAGCTTTTGAGGAACGGAATTCATTATCATCAGAGTGCATGCTATAAGCTTAATGCTTACTGCAAATTACAAGACAAGTAAATACCTGATTAGCAGCATATGACCTTTTGGGAGCATTGTCAGAATGCTCGAGTCCAAGATATTGCTCCCAGGCGCCATAAATGTCCCTTCTCTGAACCAAACAGAAAATGTAAAGCATAAAATAATAAGAAAAGTTGTAATGTCAGTGCCCATGAAAAATTATTTTATGTCATGTGAGAGTGGGGGACCTGAAAACGATTGGACACAATGTCTGAGTCTTGAAGGTACTCGGGGCGACCTAGTGACAAAAATGCAAACTTCCACTGCACACAAAAAAAGACCAAAAAAAATTACAAATAAAGAAACAAAAGCTTGCATCTCCAGAAAAATAATCTTGTTAGCATGATACGTGGTGAAATACTGTCTGTCTCAACCATGGAAATGCAATGAAATGTGAAAAGTGCAGATGGTCAACCATATATAGTGCATCAATGATTACTTCTGTAATTAAATAATACCTTTGAAAATTCTTCATCAGGAACCTGCAATTTTCTCTGTACACGCATTTTGACATCAGCTAAAGCCTCGCCCTCATGAATGACCAGGAAAAATGGTTCTCCAAAATTCTGAACCTGCTGTTAATACAAAACACAAACAAGCATTGAAAAAGATATGGCAGAAACATAGATACCTCGAAAAAAAAAAACATGAAAGTAATTAATAACTGCCATAGGGGAGGAGCCAATTAAAGCAAGTGCCAAACAAAATGCAGTTGAAATAAAATTTAAATGTACTTACCACCTGGTTTTGAGTTGTGTCTTTCATGAAATGATATACATGAATCAAACGATCATGAGGACCAAGGTTACTCAGGTTAGAGTCAAGTTTATTGATGACCAGAACCGTTTCATAATGAGGAATGTCAAGGGACCAGTTCGAGAAGGTGACATTCTTACCTTGCTTGAGTCTGAGAGAGAAGCTAGGAGACTCCGTTGATGGGCATCATACTGTTTTGGTACAAGATTCTCATCCCAGTTTTGCTGGTAATCAATCAGGACTGTTTTGTTCTGTACTAGCTAGCGAGTGCTCGTTGTTTTTGCTTACAGTTTGATTATCAAGACTGGGATTCCAGATTTATGAGTCATATGTAAGGATGCTTTGAATGTCTTAAGTTCAGTTCAAACCTGCAAGTCTTGTTAAAAATAAGTTTTCTGCAACTTATAATCTCTTGCCGTTTTCAATTCGATACCTGTTATCCCAGCATAAAAGTCCTGATTTTGGGATATGGGAGATCCATCTTCCATGTATGGTTTTCTTGTAGCAAATATGTAGCCGGTGCTTTCCCCCCCACCTTCTCTGATTTTACTAGGGACCTTGTTGCCATACGTTCCAACTGAAATGCCTATAAAAATGGATTTGCCTGTAAATTATAACGATGATTTAAATGGTATAGAATGTTTTAAGAACCTCTATATACAATTTATAAAAATTCATTCATATTTACACGCAGCTTAGAGCGTTGTTCTTTATCGATTTAAAATTCATTTATATTTAGACACAGCTTAGAACGTTATTCTTTATCGATTTAAAATTTACAAAATATTTGAGAGTTATCTTGGTGATTTGCTAGGTATATTTATGTGTATGACAATATAGATGCCTAAAGATTTATTCGTATTTATACGCAACTTAGAACATTGTCCTGTCAATTTAAAACTTAAAAATGTTAGCAAGATATCGTTGTAATTTGCTAAGTATATTTATGTGTACGGAAAACACGGATGCCGTGGCCACTAATCGTGTCTCTCTGTGTGTTTATGCGTCTTGAAATGTTGACTTTTGAATGTAAACGAAGCTTTTGATGTGATGGCGATGCACTGTCAACATTGAGCCAAACCGACCCCCAAAGCAAAAACAACGAGACTTTCATAGTTAGACCGTTAGAATACTTGTGATGTTTTGTATTAAAGGGATAGGAAAAGCCTAGAAAGCCCTTGAAGGCTTAGATGTAGGAATAAATTAAATAAGGGTATAGTAGTAATTGGATAAATAGTTGATAAATATAAATAGGAAGTAAAAAAAAAAAAAAAAAGGTGTGATCTGAATTATTAGAGAGCAGAACCGTGAGAGAGAAGAGGGAGGAAGAAGAAGAAGAGAAAAGAAGGGAAAATAAGGGAAAAAGGAAGAGTTTTGGAGGAAATAAGTGAAAAAGGTAAGATTTAGGTTGTTTAATGTGTATAATATGTTAATTAAGCTTTAATTTCAGTTTTTATGAATATTAGGATTTTGAGAAATTGTGTTTGATTTAAATTGATGAATTAATTTGAAGGTTATAAGGTTAATTGTTGTGGTTAATTGATGATTTAGTTGATTATGGAAGATTATGATGATTTTGAGTTATAGAATTGTGTAAATGGTGAAATTTGAGTTAGAAATCAGGGGAGAACAGTGGGGTTTCTGTTAAAATCTGGACTGGAGGTTGAAGATGACGAAAATTCAATTTGGTCCCTCAATTTCCGAAAATTTCAGTTTAGTCCCCGAACTTTGGAAAATTACAAATTGGTCCCTGAAGCATATTCCGAGATTATGAACAGAATAGCATATGAATTATGGACAGAATTACTGTATAGATAAGATAATTTAACACTTTCAATTTAGTCCTCCAATTTAACAAAAATTACATTTTAACCCTAAAAATTTAGTAAAATTCCAGAATGATCCCTGAAGCATAATGATACATCCTGGACAGAATTGAGGATTAATTAAGGTCAGAATTTCAGTATATTCATGGATTTATGACAAATTTCAGTTTGGTCCTCCATTTGACAAAAGTTACATTTTGGCCCTAAAAATATGGAAAAATTCCAGATTAGTCCCTAGCTGTAATATTAGCTTTTGCAGATTAGTTTGATGAATAATTAAGGGTTATTTAGTGAATTATTACCAATTTTATTAGTTGTTTTTATTATGGATTAGATTTCGGGAAAACCGTTAGATTTTGGGTTTTTAAGAAAATTGACTAGTTAGTTCAAAAACATATAGAGTTACAGAATACACCCTTAGTTAAGTGTATTAAATAGGTTAAATGTTCTTTCGAGTTGTTCTTGAATATGTCTCCTTTGTATTCAGATAATCCTGATATTCTACCAGCAGGACGTCAGTAGAATTTCCTTCGGTTTCAGCTTGTGTGTGTTGTTTGCTTTTGAGTCAGGTGAGTGGATAATTTTCCATATGCATGAGAAATATTATAAATATTTGATTTGTTAATATGAATTGGATCATGCTTCTTGATAATATATATGTTGATTATTATCCTTATGATAAAAGCATGATCAATTATTGAATATGAATTCTTGATATGAACCAGTATATAGTTTGAATTGACTTCTGATTGATAGCTCCTCATTTGATTGATGTCATGAGTTGAGCTTTGAGATATGAATATGTTTGTTTGATTATGATTATGAACCTATGGTATGTCAGTCAGAATACCCATGCTAACAGGGTAGTGTTAGTCTTTGTGCACATCGTATCTGAACCCTAGTTGGTCGGGGGAGTCACCAACCTGTGTGGACTGATCATCCCACAGTACGGAGCCTCATGCTCATTGCATTTTGATTTTCTGACGAGTTTTACCATATGATATTCTTGTTATGGCCTATTTGATAAACCTTCGTATAAGAACTAAAGCCATGATTGTATATATATTTCTCATTGTTATATTACCTCGTATGTGTATATTGAATGTTATCTACTCACTGAGTTGTTGAACTTACCCTCTCATTATTTATCTTTTCAGGCTTAAAGCTTGATAGCAGGTTACTTTTGTTGAACTTTCCGAACCTGCCTTTTGGTTGTAATTTGTACCTTCTTTTTGTATCAAGTTAGTGCTCCAAAACTATGAAATGATATTAAATCTTGTATTAAGACAATTACATTATATTATGAAGTTGTTTGTTGTTAATTCTGCGTTAAACTCTGATTGAGTTGTTTAAAGGATTGTATGTAAGTTTGGGTTTGCATAGGTTTGGAACCTTGGAGGGGAACCTTGCCTATGTGCCGGTCATGGATCCGGGATTCGGGTCGTGACAATACTAAAATTAATATTTGCTCTTGTCCAATCCATAAACTTCATTTCAAGAGAAATCTATTACTTTTTTCATTAAAAACAATTTAAATATATATATATATATATATATATTATAATTTTAAATTCATAAAAATATTACTTTTTATAAATAAGATATTCCTAACTAAAAAAATATATATATTTTATATATTTTTTGTTTAAAACTAATCCAAAAGGAAGATCTGTCGTAAAAGCTGCCCTACAACATGTCGACCGTTCAAAAACAAATACAATCTCCGGCAGCCGGGGCCAGTTGAGATTGCTGCTGTTTACACCAATGCTTTAAACAAGGTTGAGCGGGAGGCGATCAACACCAAAGCCTCCAGACCTAGCTGCCGACCTAGCAACACGTGATGCACTCGTTTTACTTCCTCATTGCTTCCTAATTGTAGATTTTTACCGGCTTCTCAGATGTATGACGATTCTGCAAATTGAAGACAAGGTCAGAACACAGCTTTTGAGGAACGGAATTCATTATCATCCGAGTGCATGCTATAAGCTTAATGCTTACTGCAAATTACAAGACAAGTAAATACCTGATTAGCAGCATATGACCTTTTGGGAGCATTGTCAGAATGCTCCCGTCCAAGATATTGCTCCCAGGCGCCATAAATGTCCCTTCTGTGAACCAAACAGAAAATGTAAAGCATAAAATAATAAGAAAAGTTGTCATGTCAGTGCCCATGAAAAATTATTTTATGTCATGTGAGAGTGGGGGACCTGAAAACGATTGGACACAAGTGGTTAAAGGACTGGGGTTCTGGTAAACTCTGAGGTTGCCAAGTGGTTGCACCCTATTGCTGTGCAAGGCACAGCAACCATGAGATTGTCATGCAGTTACCACTGTAAGTGTTGGAATGCTAGGCAAGCAATCGCAATCTAATAGTTACACCATTAACGTTGGAATGCCTTTCTTTTGTCATAAAGTCTCCGTCTCTGTATCAATGTTTGCTGACGGGGGACTAGATGGAATAAAAGACAAAAAATCTGCCCGCGAGACCATGCTATGTTTTCCTGGCAAGATCTAGTGCCGATCTACGTTCATGGAAACGATTGCAGGATAACTGCACACTTGTATAAACGTATGTTGCAGCGCGGTTTCTGCTATTAGGTATTGTTTGGTTAGATGTAATGGATTGATGAGAAAGAGAAGCAATGGCTTGATGAGAGTGCAAATGAAACTCTAGATAGAGTAAGAGAGGGCGAATAACTGGGAATCCAATAAGGATTTAATAAGCTGAGATTTAATATTCTTACAAGTTTTGTTAAAACAAAATGGCATTTCCTTGAAAAAATTATTAGAAGGTATTTTGGATGAATAAAATCCAACTTGGTCGTATATAATTTTAATACTGAAAATCTGACTGAAGAATGGATTGAAAACACGACATTTTTTTAAGAAAAAATTAAATACAATTATATAATTCGTTTCTTTTATTGTCAGTGTACTAGTATTCCCGCCGCTAAAATCACTCTATCACGGTTCAATAATATATTTTTAAATCACAATTCTTTTAATCTTAAAAAAATATATAAACTTCAAACTTCATTTTAATTTTTTAATATCATTCCAAATGCAGTATAGAAATTAAAATATAATTTGATTTCTTATTTTTCATTCTAATTGCTCCCTTCTCCTTCTAAACCTTTACATGTTCAAAATACTAAAGGAATGAGAGCCTTTACATCCTTGGGAAAATCTTTGAACTGTGAAAGGTACCATCTTCTAGTGGAATAACTCCTCCCTGACAGGTAAAGAGTTGTTCCAACAAAGAAGGAAAAGGCATACAATGTTTGAGCTGTGAGAGAGATCCCCAAGATCCCAAGAATCTCAAACAGATAGTGAGGGCAAATCACTAGGTCAAATAAGCCTCCCTTGGGGACCTTGTATTCTCTGTCATCCTCGCTTCTCAGCTTGGAAAGGAGACGGTGGTGGTAGAAGTTACCGCTAATTCCTATTAGAAACAACAAAAGCCCTGGATACATCAAATCAATAGCTGGCTCTGGGAGTCCTTGTGCTAGGTGTTGAGCATAGATGACAAACACAGAGGATGTGAAATAACTAAGAGTGATAGGAATCACAGACTCAACTTCCATCCCTCCACTGTATCTGTGAACAAATAGCACCTGGTGAACAAAAACATTTCTTGGTTACTTCATGGCTTATCTTCTTCAATAGGCTGCCAAATTGCTAGTGACAGAGAGAGAGAGAGAGGAGGGAGATCAATTACCTCAAGTATTCTTTTGAAGAAATGGAAGGTTAGAGTGGATTTGACCAACAAAAACCTGAGATCATCATTTGGGAAGAGCCCGAACGAAGCAGCGCCGGCAAGAAATGCTGGTGTGTAAGCAATAAGCATGCCAGTTCTACTAGAGACTTGAATCGTCTTCTCGATGGGCTTCTTTTCACCAATATTCAAGAATTTGGAGTACTGCATGTGCTTTCCTCTTACCTCTGATAAGCCAACATATCCTAATGTCGCAACAGGAACCGCAGACATTGCTTTGATAAGGAAAGGAGATGGGAATAAGAGTTTCAACAACGTGGACTCCATTTGTATTCACTTCAGTTTTCTCTGCAATTTCGAGGAAGGTGGACGGGCTTGCTTTAAACAGAGCAATGCCCTAGTTTGCTATGCTGTTGAAGAAGAACCGAACACTTTAGCAGGACTCTTTGGCACTGAACATTCGACGATCTAGACAAGGGAAGGCTCATATTTCTTATTGAAAGGCAATGTATACAAGTGTGATGCTGAAAGATAAGGCAGTAAATATATAATTCGAAGCTAAGAAAGTAAATCACTTCTGCATAGAAATATTTACATTTACAAAATCTTAATAGGGCATATATTTCTAGCAATTGGAATGAATATAGGCAATCTTTTATAAGTTACAAGTAGAAATATGGTGAGGAACATATGGAAACAAATCTACATAATTAACAAGTAAATCAATTGTCAATAATAATAATAAAGTTATAAACAGAATTAGAAGATAATCTGTATAGGGCAATAAAAAGGGTCTTCGTTGGCTAAAACTTCATTCGGAAAACAAAAGTCTCAATTGACAAAAAAATAATAATAATAATAATAATTAGGCAAAAGCTAACTTTTCCCATTTCTTCAAGACAATGATAATGAAAAATTATAATATTAATTAATTAAATCTTAAAACTATAAAAAGAAAAAATATGTTTTCTGCCATTCCACATGCAAAGGGAAAATATCACAATTTAGAATATGATAGGTTTTAATTTAAAACAAAAAATATATTAATTTATAAAAAATTAGTTAATCTGATTTTATAACTCAATTGATTTGGCTAAACTTGAGAATCAACATCGATAATTTAAAAAAAATAACATTATTTTAAATAATACCCCGGATGGAGGTTTACTGTCATGGTTTGTGACCCTTTTGATACGGAGCACAGAGCCATAATTCCAGAGTGAAACATGTTGACAACTCCAATTCTATGTTTAAAACATTAAAAAAAAAGCAAGGAATGATTGTGTTGATATCCTTGGGAAAGTCATCAAATTTGTTTTTCGTCTCTGTACAGGTTTAAAATGCAGAAGGGATGAGAGCCTTTACATCCTTGGAAAAATCTTTGAACTGTGAAAGGTACCATCTCCTCGTGACATAACTCCTCCCCATCAAGTAAAGAGTTGTTCCAACAAAGAAGGAAAAGGCATACAATGTTTGAGCTATGAGAGAGATCCCCAAGAACCCAAGAATCTCAAACAGATAGTGAGGGCAAATCACTAGGTCAAATAAGCCTCCCTTGGGGACCTTGTATTCTCTGTCATCCTCGCTTCTCAGTTTGGAAAGGAGACGCTGGTGGTAGAAGTTACCGCTGATTCCTACTACAAACAATGCTATCCCTGGATACTTCAAATCAATTTCTGGCTCCGGGAGTCCTTGTGCTAGGTGTTGAGCATAGATGATAAACACAGAGGATGTGAAATAGCTAAGAGTGATAGGGATCAGAGACTCCACTTCCATCCCTCCACTGTATCTGTGAACGAATAGCACCTGGTGAAGAAAAACATTTTCTGGTTAATTACTTCATGGCTTATCTTCTTTACTAGACTGCCAAATTGCTATGACAGAGAGAGCGGGTTGGGGGAGATCAATTACCTCAAGGATTCTTTTGAAGAAATGGAAGGTTAGAGTGGATTTGACCAATAAAAACCTGAGATCATCATTTAGGAAGAGCCCGAACGAAGCAGCGCCGGCAAGAAATGCTGGTGTGTAAGCAATGAGCATGCCAGTTCTACTAGAGACTTGAATCTTTTTTTCGATGGGCTTCTTTTCACCAATATTCAAGAATTTGGAGTATTGCATGTGCTTTCCTCTAATCTCTGAGAGCCCAACATTTCCTAATGACACAACACAAATCACTGACATTGCTTTGATAAAGAAAGGAAGTGGAAAGAAAAGTCTCGGCAACATGGGCAGCATGTTTCTTCACTTGTGTTTTCTCTGCAATATCGAGCAACTTTAGCTAAGAGGTGGGTGGATAGACGGATGGATGCCTTGCATTTAAACAGAGAAATTAAGGCCCTTAAAACCATGTGATCTTGAGCAGGAGACCGTGCAGTTTCTTGTGCTTGTGAAGAAGATGCGGACACGTAAGGGTTTTTTGGCATTAAACTTCCAAAAGTCCAGAAATGTAGACCAAGGAAACAAGCGGTTAACAAGGTACATGGAATTCTGTCTGGCTTGGCATGGAGCCACATGGAATGATTTAATGACCTTTTATTGAAGATCAGTTAAATCTCAAGACTACAGCAAGAAATGGGCCTTATACCAAATTTAATTTGGAAGCTTACTTCATGAGATTGAGCAAGAAACAAGTAGTATCTTGAGGCATCACAAAGGGCACTATCACGGTTGACACTTGCTGAAGTGGCATGGCTTCCTTTAGGGTTTTTTTTATTATTATTATTTATTTTTATAGAACACAACTTACACAAATGACATCCTTCGTGACCCTTTTGACAAATCCATTTCTATGTTCGATAAGTAAAAAAACTGGTAAAGCAATCATGTGTTTTGCTGGTTAATTAAATTAAACAATCCTAAAAATTCTTGCAAGGCAATCTCGTACAAACTCACGAGAGCAAGTCTTAGACGTTATTTCATAATTATCACCAGCAAATCACTCAAATATTGGGACTTTGAAAGTTGATTAAGAGTAAAAAGGATATGAATCATCTCCTTCATTATGAAAAAAATGAAGTTGACGTTCAAAATACAAAAGGAATGAGAGCCTTGACATCCTTGGGAAAATCTTCAAACTTGGAAAGGTACCATCTCCTAGTAGCATAACTCCTTCCAATCAAGTAAACAATAGTGCCTAAAGTGAAGCAAAGGGAATACAGTGTTTGAGAAATGAAAAATATCCCTATAAACCCCAACACCTCAAAGAGATAGTGAGGGCAGATCACTAGGTCAAATAAACCACCCCTTGGAATCTTGTATTTTTTGTCATCATTTGTTCTCAAAGAGGCAAGAACTTGGTGGTGGTAGAAGTTGCCGAAGGTTCCCAACATGAACAGAAAAATCCCTGGATACTTCAAGTCGAGCTGTGGCTCAGGAAACCCTTGTGTTAGATACTGACCATATATCATGGTTGAAGTAGCTGAGAAATAACTTGAACTTATAAGAATTGCAGAATCAAGAACCACCCCACTAGTACTATATTTGTGAACAAACAGCACCTGCATAACATGATAGAACAAGTTCAAAACCAGTTAGCAACCCAAGTTCCAAGCAAACTATTTAAGAGTTTCATGATCACAGATGTCTTACCTCAATGACCCTCTTGAAGAAATGTATGGTAAGGGTTGCTTTAACCAAGAACAACCTGAGATCATGATTTGGATAGAGCACAAAAGAAGCAACACCAGAAAGGAAAGCTGGCACATAAAGTACAAGCATGCCAGTTCTGCTGGAGAGTTGTATCTGCTTTCTTGAAGATTTTGCAGAATTCAAGTTCCAGAATTTTGAGTACTGTAAATGCTTTCCTAAGATTTCAGAAACACCAAGACCTGCTATTGCTACCAGACTAACCACAGACATGACTGGAACGATCATAGAAGGTGGTGTAGGAAAGATAATTAATCTAGACAACATGGATGCCATTGCTAACTTGCTTTAGCCCCTTGATTTCTCTACCTGACTCAAGATTTTCAGCTTCTTATAGAAATGGAGGAATGTTCATTGAATATGCAACCTGTGTGTGAACTTCATCTGTGCAGCTTGCAAGAAAGCAATCATAGAGGTGGCAGACGTGTATTTGATTGCCACAAGCTTTTAAAGGCCAAGTTTGACCTGAACAGTTTTAGTCATTTGTAGTGCCTGTAAATTATAACGATGATTTGAATGGTATAGAATGTTTTAAGAACCTCTATATACAATTTATAAAAATTCATTCATATTTACACGCAGCTTAGAGCATTGTTCTTTATCGATTTAAAATTCATTTATATTTATACACAACTTAGAACGTTATTCTTTATCGATTTAAAATTTACAAAATATTTGAGAGTTATCTTGGTGATTTGCTAGGTATATTTATGTGTATGACAATATAGATGCCGAAAGATTTATTCGTATTTATACGCAACTTAGTACATTATCCTGTCAATTTTAAAACTTAAAAATGTTAGCAAGATATCGTTGTAATTTGCTAAGTATATTTATGTGTATGACAATATAGATGCCGAAAGATTTATTCGTATTTATACGCAACTTAGTACATTATCCTGTCAATTTTAAAACTTAAAAATGTTAGCAAGATATCGTTGTAATTTGCTAAGTATATTTATGTGTATGGAAAACATGGATGCCGTGGCCAATAATCCTGTCTCTCTGTATGTGTTTATGTGTCTTGAAATGTTGACTTTTTTTAACGTAAACGAAGCTTTTGATGTGAAGGCGATGCACTGTCAACATTGAGCCAAACCGACCCCAAAGCAAAGACAATGAGACTTTCATGGTTAGAATACTAAAATTAATATTTGCTCTTGTCCAATCCATAAACTTCATTTCAAGAGAAATCTATTACTTTTTTCATTAAAAACAATTAAAATATATATATTTTGTAAATTTTAAATTCATAAAGAATATTAATTTTTATAAATTGAATATTCCTAGCTAAAAAAAAGAGATTGGTTCACCCATTTAATTTAGATTTTAGGTGATTCATCATCTACCTGGAACTTGAATTGAATTATATTTTATTTTAAATTTTTTAAAATATTAACTTGGAAAACACAACTTAACCAGGTCAAATCTTTAAAAAAAAATTAAAAGATTATTCAAAATAAGATTATTTTAATATTAATAAAATGACTTGTTGATTAGTCCATCAACCTGGATCCTGGATAGGATAAGAACTCAAATGAGGTATAACAACTATAACACTACATCAACAATTCGAGTCCACCGACAAATGGTTGAGATGATGGCATGGAGATTCACTCTCAATCTCAATCGCGTATGTTACCCAAACCCTTCGATGAGAAACCAGTCTGCACACTAAAAGCATGTATCAATTTAAACATTGTTTTCACATAATTCCTCTCATGTTCGAGTTCGAAACAAATCTCTAACTTTTGTTTAAAACTAATCCGAAAGGAAGATCTGTCGTAAAAGCTGCCCTTACAACATGTTGACCGTTCAAAAAAAAATACAATCTCTGGCAGCCGGGGCCAGTTGAGGTTGCTGCTGTTTATACCAATGCTTTAAACAAGGTTGAGCGGGAGGCAATCAACACCAAAGCCACCAGACCTAGCCGCCGTGCCAAAATCACAGAGATCCTTATTCGAAGTCAATTGCTTACCATTCAAGTGGCAGACAAGAGCCAGCAATTAGTTGGCTGTTTGCATGCAACCCTTAATCAATTCCATAAGAAAGTAATTTGTCAGATGCACATCAAACATGTAGGAGGAATGACACAAGGAAAGTGTGGCAGCTCTAATTTGATCCAAGCTTATTCCATTTTGGCCGGCCTTGCTGAGGGTTAACCTCGGGTCGGAGACAGGGAGAAAGAGGAAGACTAAAGAGGAAAGTGAGGATCGGTTCGAAGGGAATTGGTGTTTCATTTGCAGAAATACAGGGAAGCCAAGAACAAGTAAACAAACAACAAATTATACAAGTGCCTCAAAAGGAGACTCAAATGATTCTCTAATACATCTAGGGAAATCCACAAAGGGATGATTGCGAAAGGAAAGACAATAACTTAAGAACACACACCTATACCCTCTATACATCCCCCATATCAAAATCTTATGTACTAAATTACAATGGATTTAAGGATCAAATGTCATCTACTACACCCGAAAGCCGAGTGCAAGAGAGAGGTCAAAACTATTGAGGGAACGCAGTTCTTAGGCATAAGTTTACCCTCTCCCTACATGAAAGAATTACACATCTATCAAAACCCACTGATTTGCACTGCTTGAAAGCCTGCTTCTTCCTTGTTTTGCTCACTTTGTATGCAAACAGGGCATTAAAGTCACTTGATGCATTCGTTTTACTTCCTCATTGCTTCCTAATTGTAGATTTTTACCGGCTTCTCAAATGTATGACGATTCTGCAAATTGAAGACAAGGTCAGAACACAGCTTTTGAGGAACGGAATTCATTATCATCAGAGTGCATGCTATAAGCTTAATGCTTACTGCAAATTACAAGACAAGTAAATACCTGATTAGCAGCATATGACCTTTTGGGAGCATTGTCAGAATGCTCGAGTCCAAGATATTGCTCCCAGGCGCCATAAATGTCCCTTCTCTGAACCAAACAGAAAATGTAAAGCATAAAATAATAAGAAAAGTTGTAATGTCAGTGCCCATGAAAAATTATTTTATGTCATGTGAGAGTGGGGGACCTGAAAACGATTGGACACAATGTCTGAGTCTTGAAGGTACTCGGGGCGACCTAGTGACAAAAATGCAAACTTCCACTGCACACAAAAAAAGACCAAAAAAAATTACAAATAAAGAAACAAAAGCTTGCATCTCCAGAAAAATAATCTTGTTAGCATGATACGTGGTGAAATACTGTCTGTCTCAACCATGGAAATGCAATGAAATGTGAAAAGTGCAGATGGTCAACCATATATAGTGCATCAATGATTACTTCTGTAATTAAATAATACCTTTGAAAATTCTTCATCAGGAACCTGCAATTTTCTCTGTACACGCATTTTGACATCAGCTAAAGCCTCGCCCTCATGAATGACCAGGAAAAATGGTTCTCCAAAATTCTGAACCTGCTGTTAATACAAAACACAAACAAGCATTGAAAAAGATATGGCAGAAACATAGATACCTCGAAAAAAAAAAACATGAAAGTAATTAATAACTGCCATAGGGGAGGAGCCAATTAAAGCAAGTGCCAAACAAAATGCAGTTGAAATAAAATTTAAATGTACTTACCACCTGGTTTTGAGTTGTGTCTTTCATGAAATGATATACATGAATCAAACGATCATGAGGACCAAGGTTACTCAGGTTAGAGTCAAGTTTATTGATGACCAGAACCGTTTCATAATGAGGAATGTCAAGGGACCAGTTCGAGAAGGTGACATTCTTACCTTGCTTGAGTCTGAGAGAGAAGCTAGGAGACTCCGTTGATGGGCATCATACTGTTTTGGTACAAGATTCTCATCCCAGTTTTGCTGGTAATCAATCAGGACTGTTTTGTTCTGTACTAGCTAGCGAGTGCTCGTTGTTTTTGCTTACAGTTTGATTATCAAGACTGGGATTCCAGATTTATGAGTCATATGTAAGGATGCTTTGAATGTCTTAAGTTCAGTTCAAACCTGCAAGTCTTGTTAAAAATAAGTTTTCTGCAACTTATAATCTCTTGCCGTTTTCAATTCGATACCTGTTATCCCAGCATAAAAGTCCTGATTTTGGGATATGGGAGATCCATCTTCCATGTATGGTTTTCTTGTAGCAAATATGTAGCCGGTGCTTTCCCCCCCACCTTCTCTGATTTTACTAGGGACCTTGTTGCCATACGTTCCAACTGAAATGCCTATAAAAATGGATTTGCCTGTAAATTATAACGATGATTTAAATGGTATAGAATGTTTTAAGAACCTCTATATACAATTTATAAAAATTCATTCATATTTACACGCAGCTTAGAGCGTTGTTCTTTATCGATTTAAAATTCATTTATATTTAGACACAGCTTAGAACGTTATTCTTTATCGATTTAAAATTTACAAAATATTTGAGAGTTATCTTGGTGATTTGCTAGGTATATTTATGTGTATGACAATATAGATGCCTAAAGATTTATTCGTATTTATACGCAACTTAGAACATTGTCCTGTCAATTTAAAACTTAAAAATGTTAGCAAGATATCGTTGTAATTTGCTAAGTATATTTATGTGTACGGAAAACACGGATGCCGTGGCCACTAATCGTGTCTCTCTGTGTGTTTATGCGTCTTGAAATGTTGACTTTTGAATGTAAACGAAGCTTTTGATGTGATGGCGATGCACTGTCAACATTGAGCCAAACCGACCCCCAAAGCAAAAACAACGAGACTTTCATAGTTAGACCGTTAGAATACTTGTGATGTTTTGTATTAAAGGGATAGGAAAAGCCTAGAAAGCCCTTGAAGGCTTAGATGTAGGAATAAATTAAATAAGGGTATAGTAGTAATTGGATAAATAGTTGATAAATATAAATAGGAAGTAAAAAAAAAAAAAAAAAAGGTGTGATCTGAATTATTAGAGAGCAGAACCGTGAGAGAGAAGAGGGAGGAAGAAGAAGAAGAGAAAAGAAGGGAAAATAAGGGAAAAAGGAAGAGTTTTGGAGGAAATAAGTGAAAAAGGTAAGATTTAGGTTGTTTAATGTGTATAATATGTTAATTAAGCTTTAATTTCAGTTTTTATGAATATTAGGATTTTGAGAAATTGTGTTTGATTTAAATTGATGAATTAATTTGAAGGTTATAAGGTTAATTGTTGTGGTTAATTGATGATTTAGTTGATTATGGAAGATTATGATGATTTTGAGTTATAGAATTGTGTAAATGGTGAAATTTGAGTTAGAAATCAGGGGAGAACAGTGGGGTTTCTGTTAAAATCTGGACTGGAGGTTGAAGATGACGAAAATTCAATTTGGTCCCTCAATTTCCGAAAATTTCAGTTTAGTCCCCGAACTTTGGAAAATTACAAATTGGTCCCTGAAGCATATTCCGAGATTATGAACAGAATAGCATATGAATTATGGACAGAATTACTGTATAGATAAGATAATTTAACACTTTCAATTTAGTCCTCCAATTTAACAAAAATTACATTTTAACCCTAAAAATTTAGTAAAATTCCAGAATGATCCCTGAAGCATAATGATACATCCTGGACAGAATTGAGGATTAATTAAGGTCAGAATTTCAGTATATTCATGGATTTATGACAAATTTCAGTTTGGTCCTCCATTTGACAAAAGTTACATTTTGGCCCTAAAAATATGGAAAAATTCCAGATTAGTCCCTAGCTGTAATATTAGCTTTTGCAGATTAGTTTGATGAATAATTAAGGGTTATTTAGTGAATTATTACCAATTTTATTAGTTGTTTTTATTATGGATTAGATTTCGGGAAAACCGTTAGATTTTGGGTTTTTAAGAAAATTGACTAGTTAGTTCAAAAACATATAGAGTTACAGAATACACCCTTAGTTAAGTGTATTAAATAGGTTAAATGTTCTTTCGAGTTGTTCTTGAATATGTCTCCTTTGTATTCAGATAATCCTGATATTCTACCAGCAGGACGTCAGTAGAATTTCCTTCGGTTTCAGCTTGTGTGTGTTGTTTGCTTTTGAGTCAGGTGAGTGGATAATTTTCCATATGCATGAGAAATATTATAAATATTTGATTTGTTAATATGAATTGGATCATGCTTCTTGATAATATATATGTTGATTATTATCCTTATGATAAAAGCATGATCAATTATTGAATATGAATTCTTGATATGAACCAGTATATAGTTTGAATTGACTTCTGATTGATAGCTCCTCATTTGATTGATGTCATGAGTTGAGCTTTGAGATATGAATATGTTTGTTTGATTATGATTATGAACCTATGGTATGTCAGTCAGAATACCCATGCTAACAGGGTAGTGTTAGTCTTTGTGCACATCGTATCTGAACCCTAGTTGGTCGGGGGAGTCACCAACCTGTGTGGACTGATCATCCCACAGTACGGAGCCTCATGCTCATTGCATTTTGATTTTCTGACGAGTTTTACCATATGATATTCTTGTTATGGCCTATTTGATAAACCTTCGTATAAGAACTAAAGCCATGATTGTATATATATTTCTCATTGTTATATTACCTCGTATGTGTATATTGAATGTTATCTACTCACTGAGTTGTTGAACTTACCCTCTCATTATTTATCTTTTCAGGCTTAAAGCTTGATAGCAGGTTACTTTTGTTGAACTTTCCGAACCTGCCTTTTGGTTGTAATTTGTACCTTCTTTTTGTATCAAGTTAGTGCTCCAAAACTATGAAATGATATTAAATCTTGTATTAAGACAATTACATTATATTATGAAGTTGTTTGTTGTTAATTCTGCGTTAAACTCTGATTGAGTTGTTTAAAGGATTGTATGTAAGTTTGGGTTTGCATAGGTTTGGAACCTTGGAGGGGAACCTTGCCTATGTGCCGGTCATGGATCCGGGATTCGGGTCGTGACAATACTAAAATTAATATTTGCTCTTGTCCAATCCATAAACTTCATTTCAAGAGAAATCTATTACTTTTTTCATTAAAAACAATTTAAATATATATATATATATATATATATTATAATTTTAAATTCATAAAAATATTACTTTTTATAAATAAGATATTCCTAACTAAAAAAATATATATATTTTATATATTTTTTGTTTAAAACTAATCCAAAAGGAAGATCTGTCGTAAAAGCTGCCCTACAACATGTCGACCGTTCAAAAACAAATACAATCTCCGGCAGCCGGGGCCAGTTGAGATTGCTGCTGTTTACACCAATGCTTTAAACAAGGTTGAGCGGGAGGCGATCAACACCAAAGCCTCCAGACCTAGCTGCCGACCTAGCAACACGTGATGCACTCGTTTTACTTCCTCATTGCTTCCTAATTGTAGATTTTTACCGGCTTCTCAGATGTATGACGATTCTGCAAATTGAAGACAAGGTCAGAACACAGCTTTTGAGGAACGGAATTCATTATCATCCGAGTGCATGCTATAAGCTTAATGCTTACTGCAAATTACAAGACAAGTAAATACCTGATTAGCAGCATATGACCTTTTGGGAGCATTGTCAGAATGCTCCCGTCCAAGATATTGCTCCCAGGCGCCATAAATGTCCCTTCTGTGAACCAAACAGAAAATGTAAAGCATAAAATAATAAGAAAAGTTGTCATGTCAGTGCCCATGAAAAATTATTTTATGTCATGTGAGAGTGGGGGACCTGAAAACGATTGGACACAAGTGGTTAAAGGACTGGGGTTCTGGTAAACTCTGAGGTTGCCAAGTGGTTGCACCCTATTGCTGTGCAAGGCACAGCAACCATGAGATTGTCATGCAGTTACCACTGTAAGTGTTGGAATGCTAGGCAAGCAATCGCAATCTAATAGTTACACCATTAACGTTGGAATGCCTTTCTTTTGTCATAAAGTCTCCGTCTCTGTATCAATGTTTGCTGACGGGGGACTAGATGGAATAAAAGACAAAAAATCTGCCCGCGAGACCATGCTATGTTTTCCTGGCAAGATCTAGTGCCGATCTACGTTCATGGAAACGATTGCAGGATAACTGCACACTTGTATAAACGTATGTTGCAGCGCGGTTTCTGCTATTAGGTATTGTTTGGTTAGATGTAATGGATTGATGAGAAAGAGAAGCAATGGCTTGATGAGAGTGCAAATGAAACTCTAGATAGAGTAAGAGAGGGCGAATAACTGGGAATCCAATAAGGATTTAATAAGCTGAGATTTAATATTCTTACAAGTTTTGTTAAAACAAAATGGCATTTCCTTGAAAAAATTATTAGAAGGTATTTTGGATGAATAAAATCCAACTTGGTCGTATATAATTTTAATACTGAAAATCTGACTGAAGAATGGATTGAAAACACGACATTTTTTTAAGAAAAAATTAAATACAATTATATAATTCGTTTCTTTTATTGTCAGTGTACTAGTATTCCCGCCGCTAAAATCACTCTATCACGGTTCAATAATATATTTTTAAATCACAATTCTTTTAATCTTAAAAAAATATATAAACTTCAAACTTCATTTTAATTTTTTAATATCATTCCAAATGCAGTATAGAAATTAAAATATAATTTGATTTCTTATTTTTCATTCTAATTGCTCCCTTCTCCTTCTAAACCTTTACATGTTCAAAATACTAAAGGAATGAGAGCCTTTACATCCTTGGGAAAATCTTTGAACTGTGAAAGGTACCATCTTCTAGTGGAATAACTCCTCCCTGACAGGTAAAGAGTTGTTCCAACAAAGAAGGAAAAGGCATACAATGTTTGAGCTGTGAGAGAGATCCCCAAGATCCCAAGAATCTCAAACAGATAGTGAGGGCAAATCACTAGGTCAAATAAGCCTCCCTTGGGGACCTTGTATTCTCTGTCATCCTCGCTTCTCAGCTTGGAAAGGAGACGGTGGTGGTAGAAGTTACCGCTAATTCCTATTAGAAACAACAAAAGCCCTGGATACATCAAATCAATAGCTGGCTCTGGGAGTCCTTGTGCTAGGTGTTGAGCATAGATGACAAACACAGAGGATGTGAAATAACTAAGAGTGATAGGAATCACAGACTCAACTTCCATCCCTCCACTGTATCTGTGAACAAATAGCACCTGGTGAACAAAAACATTTCTTGGTTACTTCATGGCTTATCTTCTTCAATAGGCTGCCAAATTGCTAGTGACAGAGAGAGAGAGAGAGGAGGGAGATCAATTACCTCAAGTATTCTTTTGAAGAAATGGAAGGTTAGAGTGGATTTGACCAACAAAAACCTGAGATCATCATTTGGGAAGAGCCCGAACGAAGCAGCGCCGGCAAGAAATGCTGGTGTGTAAGCAATAAGCATGCCAGTTCTACTAGAGACTTGAATCGTCTTCTCGATGGGCTTCTTTTCACCAATATTCAAGAATTTGGAGTACTGCATGTGCTTTCCTCTTACCTCTGATAAGCCAACATATCCTAATGTCGCAACAGGAACCGCAGACATTGCTTTGATAAGGAAAGGAGATGGGAATAAGAGTTTCAACAACGTGGACTCCATTTGTATTCACTTCAGTTTTCTCTGCAATTTCGAGGAAGGTGGACGGGCTTGCTTTAAACAGAGCAATGCCCTAGTTTGCTATGCTGTTGAAGAAGAACCGAACACTTTAGCAGGACTCTTTGGCACTGAACATTCGACGATCTAGACAAGGGAAGGCTCATATTTCTTATTGAAAGGCAATGTATACAAGTGTGATGCTGAAAGATAAGGCAGTAAATATATAATTCGAAGCTAAGAAAGTAAATCACTTCTGCATAGAAATATTTACATTTACAAAATCTTAATAGGGCATATATTTCTAGCAATTGGAATGAATATAGGCAATCTTTTATAAGTTACAAGTAGAAATATGGTGAGGAACATATGGAAACAAATCTACATAATTAACAAGTAAATCAATTGTCAATAATAATAATAAAGTTATAAACAGAATTAGAAGATAATCTGTATAGGGCAATAAAAAGGGTCTTCGTTGGCTAAAACTTCATTCGGAAAACAAAAGTCTCAATTGACAAAAAAATAATAATAATAATAATAATTAGGCAAAAGCTAACTTTTCCCATTTCTTCAAGACAATGATAATGAAAAATTATAATATTAATTAATTAAATCTTAAAACTATAAAAAGAAAAAATATGTTTTCTGCCATTCCACATGCAAAGGGAAAATATCACAATTTAGAATATGATAGGTTTTAATTTAAAACAAAAAATATATTAATTTATAAAAAATTAGTTAATCTGATTTTATAACTCAATTGATTTGGCTAAACTTGAGAATCAACATCGATAATTTAAAAAAAATAACATTATTTTAAATAATACCCCGGATGGAGGTTTACTGTCATGGTTTGTGACCCTTTTGATACGGAGCACAGAGCCATAATTCCAGAGTGAAACATGTTGACAACTCCAATTCTATGTTTAAAACATTAAAAAAAAAGCAAGGAATGATTGTGTTGATATCCTTGGGAAAGTCATCAAATTTGTTTTTCGTCTCTGTACAGGTTTAAAATGCAGAAGGGATGAGAGCCTTTACATCCTTGGAAAAATCTTTGAACTGTGAAAGGTACCATCTCCTCGTGACATAACTCCTCCCCATCAAGTAAAGAGTTGTTCCAACAAAGAAGGAAAAGGCATACAATGTTTGAGCTATGAGAGAGATCCCCAAGAACCCAAGAATCTCAAACAGATAGTGAGGGCAAATCACTAGGTCAAATAAGCCTCCCTTGGGGACCTTGTATTCTCTGTCATCCTCGCTTCTCAGTTTGGAAAGGAGACGCTGGTGGTAGAAGTTACCGCTGATTCCTACTACAAACAATGCTATCCCTGGATACTTCAAATCAATTTCTGGCTCCGGGAGTCCTTGTGCTAGGTGTTGAGCATAGATGATAAACACAGAGGATGTGAAATAGCTAAGAGTGATAGGGATCAGAGACTCCACTTCCATCCCTCCACTGTATCTGTGAACGAATAGCACCTGGTGAAGAAAAACATTTTCTGGTTAATTACTTCATGGCTTATCTTCTTTACTAGACTGCCAAATTGCTATGACAGAGAGAGCGGGTTGGGGGAGATCAATTACCTCAAGGATTCTTTTGAAGAAATGGAAGGTTAGAGTGGATTTGACCAATAAAAACCTGAGATCATCATTTAGGAAGAGCCCGAACGAAGCAGCGCCGGCAAGAAATGCTGGTGTGTAAGCAATGAGCATGCCAGTTCTACTAGAGACTTGAATCTTTTTTTCGATGGGCTTCTTTTCACCAATATTCAAGAATTTGGAGTATTGCATGTGCTTTCCTCTAATCTCTGAGAGCCCAACATTTCCTAATGACACAACACAAATCACTGACATTGCTTTGATAAAGAAAGGAAGTGGAAAGAAAAGTCTCGGCAACATGGGCAGCATGTTTCTTCACTTGTGTTTTCTCTGCAATATCGAGCAACTTTAGCTAAGAGGTGGGTGGATAGACGGATGGATGCCTTGCATTTAAACAGAGAAATTAAGGCCCTTAAAACCATGTGATCTTGAGCAGGAGACCGTGCAGTTTCTTGTGCTTGTGAAGAAGATGCGGACACGTAAGGGTTTTTTGGCATTAAACTTCCAAAAGTCCAGAAATGTAGACCAAGGAAACAAGCGGTTAACAAGGTACATGGAATTCTGTCTGGCTTGGCATGGAGCCACATGGAATGATTTAATGACCTTTTATTGAAGATCAGTTAAATCTCAAGACTACAGCAAGAAATGGGCCTTATACCAAATTTAATTTGGAAGCTTACTTCATGAGATTGAGCAAGAAACAAGTAGTATCTTGAGGCATCACAAAGGGCACTATCACGGTTGACACTTGCTGAAGTGGCATGGCTTCCTTTAGGGTTTTTTTTATTATTATTATTTATTTTTATAGAACACAACTTACACAAATGACATCCTTCGTGACCCTTTTGACAAATCCATTTCTATGTTCGATAAGTAAAAAAACTGGTAAAGCAATCATGTGTTTTGCTGGTTAATTAAATTAAACAATCCTAAAAATTCTTGCAAGGCAATCTCGTACAAACTCACGAGAGCAAGTCTTAGACGTTATTTCATAATTATCACCAGCAAATCACTCAAATATTGGGACTTTGAAAGTTGATTAAGAGTAAAAAGGATATGAATCATCTCCTTCATTATGAAAAAAATGAAGTTGACGTTCAAAATACAAAAGGAATGAGAGCCTTGACATCCTTGGGAAAATCTTCAAACTTGGAAAGGTACCATCTCCTAGTAGCATAACTCCTTCCAATCAAGTAAACAATAGTGCCTAAAGTGAAGCAAAGGGAATACAGTGTTTGAGAAATGAAAAATATCCCTATAAACCCCAACACCTCAAAGAGATAGTGAGGGCAGATCACTAGGTCAAATAAACCACCCCTTGGAATCTTGTATTTTTTGTCATCATTTGTTCTCAAAGAGGCAAGAACTTGGTGGTGGTAGAAGTTGCCGAAGGTTCCCAACATGAACAGAAAAATCCCTGGATACTTCAAGTCGAGCTGTGGCTCAGGAAACCCTTGTGTTAGATACTGACCATATATCATGGTTGAAGTAGCTGAGAAATAACTTGAACTTATAAGAATTGCAGAATCAAGAACCACCCCACTAGTACTATATTTGTGAACAAACAGCACCTGCATAACATGATAGAACAAGTTCAAAACCAGTTAGCAACCCAAGTTCCAAGCAAACTATTTAAGAGTTTCATGATCACAGATGTCTTACCTCAATGACCCTCTTGAAGAAATGTATGGTAAGGGTTGCTTTAACCAAGAACAACCTGAGATCATGATTTGGATAGAGCACAAAAGAAGCAACACCAGAAAGGAAAGCTGGCACATAAAGTACAAGCATGCCAGTTCTGCTGGAGAGTTGTATCTGCTTTCTTGAAGATTTTGCAGAATTCAAGTTCCAGAATTTTGAGTACTGTAAATGCTTTCCTAAGATTTCAGAAACACCAAGACCTGCTATTGCTACCAGACTAACCACAGACATGACTGGAACGATCATAGAAGGTGGTGTAGGAAAGATAATTAATCTAGACAACATGGATGCCATTGCTAACTTGCTTTAGCCCCTTGATTTCTCTACCTGACTCAAGATTTTCAGCTTCTTATAGAAATGGAGGAATGTTCATTGAATATGCAACCTGTGTGTGAACTTCATCTGTGCAGCTTGCAAGAAAGCAATCATAGAGGTGGCAGACGTGTATTTGATTGCCACAAGCTTTTAAAGGCCAAGTTTGACCTGAACAGTTTTAGTCATTTGTAGTGCCTGTAAATTATAACGATGATTTGAATGGTATAGAATGTTTTAAGAACCTCTATATACAATTTATAAAAATTCATTCATATTTACACGCAGCTTAGAGCATTGTTCTTTATCGATTTAAAATTCATTTATATTTATACACAACTTAGAACGTTATTCTTTATCGATTTAAAATTTACAAAATATTTGAGAGTTATCTTGGTGATTTGCTAGGTATATTTATGTGTATGACAATATAGATGCCGAAAGATTTATTCGTATTTATACGCAACTTAGTACATTATCCTGTCAATTTTAAAACTTAAAAATGTTAGCAAGATATCGTTGTAATTTGCTAAGTATATTTATGTGTATGACAATATAGATGCCGAAAGATTTATTCGTATTTATACGCAACTTAGTACATTATCCTGTCAATTTTAAAACTTAAAAATGTTAGCAAGATATCGTTGTAATTTGCTAAGTATATTTATGTGTATGGAAAACATGGATGCCGTGGCCAATAATCCTGTCTCTCTGTATGTGTTTATGTGTCTTGAAATGTTGACTTTTTTTAACGTAAACGAAGCTTTTGATGTGAAGGCGATGCACTGTCAACATTGAGCCAAACCGACCCCAAAGCAAAGACAATGAGACTTTCATGGTTAGAATACTAAAATTAATATTTGCTCTTGTCCAATCCATAAACTTCATTTCAAGAGAAATCTATTACTTTTTTCATTAAAAACAATTAAAATATATATATTTTGTAAATTTTAAATTCATAAAGAATATTAATTTTTATAAATTGAATATTCCTAGCTAAAAAAAAGAGATTGGTTCACCCATTTAATTTAGATTTTAGGTGATTCATCATCTACCTAGAACTTGAATTGAATTATATTTTATTTTAAATTTTTTAAAATATTAACTTGGAAAACACAACTTAACCAGGTCAAATCTTTAAAAAAAAATTAAAAGATTATTCAAAATAAGATTATTTTAATATTAATAAAATGACTTGTTGATTAGTCCATCAACCTGGATCCTGGATAGGATAAGAACTCAAATGAGGTATAACAACTATAACACTACATCAACAATTCGAGTCCACCGACAAATGGTTGAGATGATGGCATGGAGATTCACTCTCAATCTCAATCGCGTATGTTACCCAAACCCTTCGATGAGAAACCAGTCTGCACACTAAAAGCATGTATCAATTTAAACATTGTTTTCACATAATTCCTCTCATGTTCGAGTTCGAAACAAATCTCTAACTTTTGTTTAAAACTAATCCGAAAGGAAGATCTGTCGTAAAAGCTGCCCTTACAACATGTTGACCGTTCAAAAAAAAATACAATCTCTGGCAGCCGGGGCCAGTTGAGGTTGCTGCTGTTTATACCAATGCTTTAAACAAGGTTGAGCGGGAGGCAATCAACACCAAAGCCACCAGACCTAGCCGCCGTGCCAAAATCACAGAGATCCTTATTCGAAGTCAATTGCTTACCATTCAAGTGGCAGACAAGAGCCAGCAATTAGTTGGCTGTTTGCATGCAACCCTTAATCAATTCCATAAGAAAGTAATTTGTCAGATGCACATCAAACATGTAGGAGGAATGACACAAGGAAAGTGTGGCAGCTCTAATTTGATCCAAGCTTATTCCATTTTGGCCGGCCTTGCTGAGGGTTAACCTCGGGTCGGAGACAGGGAGAAAGAGGAAGACTAAAGAGGAAAGTGAGGATCGGTTCGAAGGGAATTGGTGTTTCATTTGCAGAAATACAGGGAAGCCAAGAACAAGTAAACAAACAACAAATTATACAAGTGCCTCAAAAGGAGACTCAAATGATTCTCTAATACATCTAGGGAAATCCACAAAGGGATGATTGCGAAAGGAAAGACAATAACTTAAGAACACACACCTATACCCTCTATACATCCCCCATATCAAAATCTTATGTACTAAATTACAATGGATTTAAGGATCAAATGTCATCTACTACACCCGAAAGCCGAGTGCAAGAGAGAGGTCAAAACTATTGAGGGAACGCAGTTCTTAGGCATAAGTTTACCCTCTCCCTACATGAAAGAATTACACATCTATCAAAACCCACTGATTTGCACTGCTTGAAAGCCTGCTTCTTCCTTGTTTTGCTCACTTTGTATGCAAACAGGGCATTAAAGTCACTTGATGCATTCGTTTTACTTCCTCATTGCTTCCTAATTGTAGATTTTTACCGGCTTCTCAAATGTATGACGATTCTGCAAATTGAAGACAAGGTCAGAACACAGCTTTTGAGGAACGGAATTCATTATCATCAGAGTGCATGCTATAAGCTTAATGCTTACTGCAAATTACAAGACAAGTAAATACCTGATTAGCAGCATATGACCTTTTGGGAGCATTGTCAGAATGCTCGAGTCCAAGATATTGCTCCCAGGCGCCATAAATGTCCCTTCTCTGAACCAAACAGAAAATGTAAAGCATAAAATAATAAGAAAAGTTGTAATGTCAGTGCCCATGAAAAATTATTTTATGTCATGTGAGAGTGGGGGACCTGAAAACGATTGGACACAATGTCTGAGTCTTGAAGGTACTCGGGGCGACCTAGTGACAAAAATGCAAACTTCCACTGCACACAAAAAAAGACCAAAAAAAATTACAAATAAAGAAACAAAAGCTTGCATCTCCAGAAAAATAATCTTGTTAGCATGATACGTGGTGAAATACTGTCTGTCTCAACCATGGAAATGCAATGAAATGTGAAAAGTGCAGATGGTCAACCATATATAGTGCATCAATGATTACTTCTGTAATTAAATAATACCTTTGAAAATTCTTCATCAGGAACCTGCAATTTTCTCTGTACACGCATTTTGACATCAGCTAAAGCCTCGCCCTCATGAATGACCAGGAAAAATGGTTCTCCAAAATTCTGAACCTGCTGTTAATACAAAACACAAACAAGCATTGAAAAAGATATGGCAGAAACATAGATACCTCGAAAAAAAAAAACATGAAAGTAATTAATAACTGCCATAGGGGAGGAGCCAATTAAAGCAAGTGCCAAACAAAATGCAGTTGAAATAAAATTTAAATGTACTTACCACCTGGTTTTGAGTTGTGTCTTTCATGAAATGATATACATGAATCAAACGATCATGAGGACCAAGGTTACTCAGGTTAGAGTCAAGTTTATTGATGACCAGAACCGTTTCATAATGAGGAATGTCAAGGGACCAGTTCGAGAAGGTGACATTCTTACCTTGCTTGAGTCTGAGAGAGAAGCTAGGAGACTCCGTTGATGGGCATCATACTGTTTTGGTACAAGATTCTCATCCCAGTTTTGCTGGTAATCAATCAGGACTGTTTTGTTCTGTACTAGCTAGCGAGTGCTCGTTGTTTTTGCTTACAGTTTGATTATCAAGACTGGGATTCCAGATTTATGAGTCATATGTAAGGATGCTTTGAATGTCTTAAGTTCAGTTCAAACCTGCAAGTCTTGTTAAAAATAAGTTTTCTGCAACTTATAATCTCTTGCCGTTTTCAATTCGATACCTGTTATCCCAGCATAAAAGTCCTGATTTTGGGATATGGGAGATCCATCTTCCATGTATGGTTTTCTTGTAGCAAATATGTAGCCGGTGCTTTCCCCCCCACCTTCTCTGATTTTACTAGGGACCTTGTTGCCATACGTTCCAACTGAAATGCCTATAAAAATGGATTTGCCTGTAAATTATAACGATGATTTAAATGGTATAGAATGTTTTAAGAACCTCTATATACAATTTATAAAAATTCATTCATATTTACACGCAGCTTAGAGCGTTGTTCTTTATCGATTTAAAATTCATTTATATTTAGACACAGCTTAGAACGTTATTCTTTATCGATTTAAAATTTACAAAATATTTGAGAGTTATCTTGGTGATTTGCTAGGTATATTTATGTGTATGACAATATAGATGCCTAAAGATTTATTCGTATTTATACGCAACTTAGAACATTGTCCTGTCAATTTAAAACTTAAAAATGTTAGCAAGATATCGTTGTAATTTGCTAAGTATATTTATGTGTACGGAAAACACGGATGCCGTGGCCACTAATCGTGTCTCTCTGTGTGTTTATGCGTCTTGAAATGTTGACTTTTGAATGTAAACGAAGCTTTTGATGTGATGGCGATGCACTGTCAACATTGAGCCAAACCGACCCCCAAAGCAAAAACAACGAGACTTTCATAGTTAGACCGTTAGAATACTTGTGATGTTTTGTATTAAAGGGATAGGAAAAGCCTAGAAAGCCCTTGAAGGCTTAGATGTAGGAATAAATTAAATAAGGGTATAGTAGTAATTGGATAAATAGTTGATAAATATAAATAGGAAGTAAAAAAAAAAAAAAAAAGGTGTGATCTGAATTATTAGAGAGCAGAACCGTGAGAGAGAAGAGGGAGGAAGAAGAAGAAGAGAAAAGAAGGGAAAATAAGGGAAAAAGGAAGAGTTTTGGAGGAAATAAGTGAAAAAGGTAAGATTTAGGTTGTTTAATGTGTATAATATGTTAATTAAGCTTTAATTTCAGTTTTTATGAATATTAGGATTTTGAGAAATTGTGTTTGATTTAAATTGATGAATTAATTTGAAGGTTATAAGGTTAATTGTTGTGGTTAATTGATGATTTAGTTGATTATGGAAGATTATGATGATTTTGAGTTATAGAATTGTGTAAATGGTGAAATTTGAGTTAGAAATTAGGGGAGAACAGTGGGGTTTCTGTTAAAATCTGGACTGGAGGTTGAAGATGACGAAAATTCAATTTGGTCCCTCAATTTCCGAAAATTTCAGTTTAGTCCCCGAACTTTGGAAAATTACAAATTGGTCCCTGAAGCATATTCCGAGATTATGAACAGAATAGCATATGAATTATGGACAGAATTACTGTATAGATAAGATAATTTAACACTTTCAATTTAGTCCTCCAATTTAACAAAAATTACATTTTAACCCTAAAAATTTAGTAAAATTCCAGAATGATCCCTGAAGCATAATGATACATCCTGGACAGAATTGAGGATTAATTAAGGTCAGAATTTCAGTATATTCATGGATTTATGACAAATTTCAGTTTGGTCCTCCATTTGACAAAAGTTACATTTTGGCCCTAAAAATATGGAAAAATTCCAGATTAGTCCCTAGCTGTAATATTAGCTTTTGCAGATTAGTTTGATGAATAATTAAGGGTTATTTAGTGAATTATTACCAATTTTATTAGTTGTTTTTATTATGGATTAGATTTCGGGAAAACCGTTAGATTTTGGGTTTTTAAGAAAATTGACTAGTTAGTTCAAAAACATATAGAGTTACAGAATACACCCTTAGTTAAGTGTATTAAATAGGTTAAATGTTCTTTCGAGTTGTTCTTGAATATGTCTCCTTTGTATTCAGATAATCCTGATATTCTACCAGCAGGACGTCAGTAGAATTTCCTTCGGTTTCAGCTTGTGTGTGTTGTTTGCTTTTGAGTCAGGTGAGTGGATAATTTTCCATATGCATGAGAAATATTATAAATATTTGATTTGTTAATATGAATTGGATCATGCTTCTTGATAATATATATGTTGATTATTATCCTTATGATAAAAGCATGATCAATTATTGAATATGAATTCTTGATATGAACCAGTATATAGTTTGAATTGACTTCTGATTGATAGCTCCTCATTTGATTGATGTCATGAGTTGAGCTTTGAGATATGAATATGTTTGTTTGATTATGATTATGAACCTATGGTATGTCAGTCAGAATACCCATGCTAACAGGGTAGTGTTAGTCTTTGTGCACATCGTATCTGAACCCTAGTTGGTCGGGGGAGTCACCAACCTGTGTGGACTGATCATCCCACAGTACGGAGCCTCATGCTCATTGCATTTTGATTTTCTGACGAGTTTTACCATATGATATTCTTGTTATGGCCTATTTGATAAACCTTCGTATAAGAACTAAAGCCATGATTGTATATATATTTCTCATTGTTATATTACCTCGTATGTGTATATTGAATGTTATCTACTCACTGAGTTGTTGAACTTACCCTCTCATTATTTATCTTTTCAGGCTTAAAGCTTGATAGCAGGTTACTTTTGTTGAACTTTCCGAACCTGCCTTTTGGTTGTAATTTGTACCTTCTTTTTGTATCAAGTTAGTGCTCCAAAACTATGAAATGATATTAAATCTTGTATTAAGACAATTACATTATATTATGAAGTTGTTTGTTGTTAATTCTGCGTTAAACTCTGATTGAGTTGTTTAAAGGATTGTATGTAAGTTTGGGTTTGCATAGGTTTGGAACCTTGGAGGGGAACCTTGCCTATGTGCCGGTCATGGATCCGGGATTCGGGTCGTGACAATACTAAAATTAATATTTGCTCTTGTCCAATCCATAAACTTCATTTCAAGAGAAATCTATTACTTTTTTCATTAAAAACAATTTAAATATATATATATATATATATATATTATAATTTTAAATTCATAAAAATATTACTTTTTATAAATAAGATATTCCTAACTAAAAAAATATATATATTTTATATATTTTTTGTTTAAAACTAATCCAAAAGGAAGATCTGTCGTAAAAGCTGCCCTACAACATGTCGACCGTTCAAAAACAAATACAATCTCCGGCAGCCGGGGCCAGTTGAGATTGCTGCTGTTTACACCAATGCTTTAAACAAGGTTGAGCGGGAGGCGATCAACACCAAAGCCTCCAGACCTAGCTGCCGACCTAGCAACACGTGATGCACTCGTTTTACTTCCTCATTGCTTCCTAATTGTAGATTTTTACCGGCTTCTCAGATGTATGACGATTCTGCAAATTGAAGACAAGGTCAGAACACAGCTTTTGAGGAACGGAATTCATTATCATCCGAGTGCATGCTATAAGCTTAATGCTTACTGCAAATTACAAGACAAGTAAATACCTGATTAGCAGCATATGACCTTTTGGGAGCATTGTCAGAATGCTCCCGTCCAAGATATTGCTCCCAGGCGCCATAAATGTCCCTTCTGTGAACCAAACAGAAAATGTAAAGCATAAAATAATAAGAAAAGTTGTCATGTCAGTGCCCATGAAAAATTATTTTATGTCATGTGAGAGTGGGGGACCTGAAAACGATTGGACACAAGTGGTTAAAGGACTGGGGTTCTGGTAAACTCTGAGGTTGCCAAGTGGTTGCACCCTATTGCTGTGCAAGGCACAGCAACCATGAGATTGTCATGCAGTTACCACTGTAAGTGTTGGAATGCTAGGCAAGCAATCGCAATCTAATAGTTACACCATTAACGTTGGAATGCCTTTCTTTTGTCATAAAGTCTCCGTCTCTGTATCAATGTTTGCTGACGGGGGACTAGATGGAATAAAAGACAAAAAATCTGCCCGCGAGACCATGCTATGTTTTCCTGGCAAGATCTAGTGCCGATCTACGTTCATGGAAACGATTGCAGGATAACTGCACACTTGTATAAACGTATGTTGCAGCGCGGTTTCTGCTATTAGGTATTGTTTGGTTAGATGTAATGGATTGATGAGAAAGAGAAGCAATGGCTTGATGAGAGTGCAAATGAAACTCTAGATAGAGTAAGAGAGGGCGAATAACTGGGAATCCAATAAGGATTTAATAAGCTGAGATTTAATATTCTTACAAGTTTTGTTAAAACAAAATGGCATTTCCTTGAAAAAATTATTAGAAGGTATTTTGGATGAATAAAATCCAACTTGGTCGTATATAATTTTAATACTGAAAATCTGACTGAAGAATGGATTGAAAACACGACATTTTTTTAAGAAAAAATTAAATACAATTATATAATTCGTTTCTTTTATTGTCAGTGTACTAGTATTCCCGCCGCTAAAATCACTCTATCACGGTTCAATAATATATTTTTAAATCACAATTCTTTTAATCTTAAAAAAATATATAAACTTCAAACTTCATTTTAATTTTTTAACATCATTCCAAATGCAGTATAGAAAATTCACTTACAGCTCAAGACAAAATTCATCCTCTTTTGATTTCTCCAAAGATCGAAATCGAACAACCTACAGATCAGGAAAAATAAAACCTATGTAGTGGAATACAAAATATGCAAAAATGGTAGTATTAATATATCTAAAAGATGGCAGCTCATGATAACGTAGTTTGAGCATTGTTGTCAAACCCAGCCAGGACGGATGGTTCTGGAACCCAGAGACTCGAGCCATGGACCCATCTGGGTTTCCATTTTAACTGTCCAAGACATTCACCAGAAAAACCCAGGTGACCTGGCAGGGTTTTTAGCGACCCAGACCAGGTATCCCAGTGAAACCAGGTCAAGACCTGGCATGATCAACCATAAAACTGGATAAGATAAAGTAAAAAAAAAAAACAAAACAAAACCCCAAAAATTAGAACTAAATGGCAGTATTTTCCTTCCCGTATAAAAGTTAATCCAGAGGAAACTGAGCTCTGGAAACAAACTAATTCTTTACCACTACATTTCAGCTCACATCATCAACCCATTGTCTGTTTTTATGTTATAATATAACATAGACAGTGGAATTAGATGGATACCAATACTAACTTGGTTGAGCATTCAAGTTCATCTCCATTTGATTTCTCATCACTGTATCTAGTCTAGTTAGGTTTTCTATGCCAATTTAGGACTTCTTCATTCAGATTCTTTGTTGATGCTGTATTCAATTCCTGAAACTGTTATTGTTAATGGTTTTGGAATTTCATTCTTCTAGATTGTGACCGTCCACTAGCCTTCAATAATGTGTTCTCCGTGTCTCGAAGTGGACCTATAGTCCAAAAAATCTTGTAATTTTTGGTTTTTATTCAATTACAGATCTTGCAAGAAACAAATAGAGGGGGGAATCAAAACAAGAATATCGTCAGATACTTTGGAAACAAGATTCTTTACTATTTCCATACTTTTTTATTCTTAAAATTTTATGTTGCAGAATAACTGCTCAAATCTTCTTTTTTTTGCATTCCTTTTACTGGCAAAAAAAGGGAAATTGCAGACCTGCCTGGTAGAACCAGTTACCCGGCCTCTTTTCGTGCCAAGTCTGACAACTATGGTTTGAAAATGTGCCATTACACCACATGCCAAGCAGCCAGCAAGCAGAATGAAAACTACCAAGTCATGGTAGTACAGAAATCAAGTTTTGAACAGCAAAATGTACTTTCAAACAGCATGGAAATTCTCTCTTATCAAACCACGGCATACCTGGCGATTGTGCATATACTCAAGGAATGAAGGCACATCAGGGTAGCGGCACTGTTCATTGCTTCCCATTTGAGGGGGTTTCTGAAAGCAAACAATATCTCCATCTTCAAGCTGCAAAAGTAACCAGGAGTGAATACCAAATTGAAGACAAAGTAATTTGCTAAAGAAATTAATCATAAGAGCTTCACATTTAGAAGTTGATTTTATGTACCTGGCTAGAACGAAAAGTGAGCCTCTTGTCAATGGGTTCACACATGACATTAGGTTCAAATTTTATTTCCTGAATACAAAAACAGAATGGTAAGTTATTTGCTGAAACTAAATATTTGATGCCTTAAACAGATGCTGCAAACAGAATTTATGCCTTAAACACCGCAAACAAAATAGAGTTAAACTTCACACTAAATGTGGAAGACTAACCTCATAAAGTGCAATCTCCTGGTCAGGAGCAAAGCCAGCCATTTCATTTAGTTTTGTCAGGATCTCCAATGGTTTACCACTGCCCTTCACAAACAGCCTCCCAACATACCTGTCATCAAAGATGTTCAGCAACAGTAATCGTGCATGTGATTCCTAACTACAGTGAATTGTAAGTGGGAATACCGGAGTTCCTCTTTTGATGGATCATAAAGTTTAAAGAAAAGAAGGATATCCTCTTTAGTCTTCTCAGGTGGAGGAACAGGTAGCGAATCCTGGATTATTAGAGAGATCCGTTATAGAAAGAGATCAAATAATAAAATCACCATACACCTAAAAAAGCATTAAAAAGAATCAATGGAATATGATAAAAGTATATAACAAACCTGCCCAACTTCTACTTCCAGAAACAACTTCAGCTCTGCATTATTTGCCTTATTAGAAACCTCTCTCAATTGTCCAACCTACAATGCCTCCAGTCATTATGACAATAAAACAGACAAGTGCCCCCTAACGCTAATACTACTATGAGCACACATTTAAATATTTATGGGTCTGAACCACTCAGAAGTAGATAAACTTCTACAGAACAATCAAAGTTTATAGGACTGTAGGTTCAGTTTGGTCTGGTCATTTGGTATCTGGGATTCTCATTTAGGAACAAAAGAAACAAAACAACATAATGAATTTGGACATTTGAGAGGGACCTAAGATTCAATTTTACATATCTCTGGTGTAACACAAAAGTTCTTGTTAATGGAGGGGCAACATCTATATTAACATGTCTGTATGCATAATTATCCTGAGAATCAAGATGTATACAATAGCACAATAGCATCTTTAGCAATGACCAAGCAACACAGAGAACCAATATTTACTTACAGATTGTGCTTCCTCCTGAGGAGTCAGTGGCCGATTTGGACGGTATGTATGATTTTGTCGTTTTGCCCACAGCCAAAAACGTTGAAATTGCACTGGAATACCAAATTCTTTAGCAACTTCTTCCTGTGAAAAGAATTAGAATACCATCAGTTAGAAAGACCCAAATGAATGCAACTGCCAATGACAAACATTTCAACAAAATATGCAATCAGTATTCATAGTCGGCATTAGAATTTTACTAACAAAACAATGGAATATAAGATACAAGAACCTTTTGTACCATAAAATTGATAGGAAGACTCTCACAAAGAAGAAGATCCAAGAAAGAGTTACTAATACTGAGGGCCAAATATTGGTTAATTATGAAACTTGGTATTGGTATGGCCCCATTTAGGTCATATAGTGTACATGCACTGTGCTGGCTTCAACTTTTAGGATGGGTGCTCCATTACAGTATCAAAGTTGATATCCTCGCTGTTGAACATTGATGCACATGGCAGAACATCATCCAAATATCACTCAATTTGAAACAGGATCATGGGAGGGAAAATAATTAAAAATGTGTGCTTTATGAAGTGACTGCTCCCTAGAAGGAACCAACACACTTTGTTATATGCTTGTAAATTTAAAAATATTCCAGATGATAGCACCTTTGGGCAACCATCAGCATGTTTGAGCGCTCACTTGTATGCTTGATTTAATAATATGCCAGACAATAACACCTTTGGTGCAACTGTCAGCATGTTTGAGCCCTCACTTGTGCACACTTGTCAATACATTAAAAAATTGAGAGACAAGGCATCAACAAAAGTGGCTGCAAGCATGAAAATCAAGCCACGGTTTCCAAATAATAGATTAACCAAGAAAAATGGAGTACCTTGAAAAGGTTAAAGGTTATTTGTTTCTGGATACGGAAACTACGAACTTTGTCATGATCCACGAGATCAAAATATACATCTTTGCCAATCTGTTCAAGTAGATCCTCACTACGTGCAACCTAAAGGCATAGAATAACTGCATCAGTAATTGATTTTCAAAGAAATCTAGACCCTATGATATACCAGTAACATTAATAAACAACATCATTTAATTTGTGAATGCATCTGGGCAATAGGCATGTGTGAGTTTGAGAGAGAGAGAGATGTAACCTTTATGATAGTGTACAAGTGGGCCTCAGCTTTTTCCTTTCTCTTTTGCTCTTTCTCTTCCTGTTCTTTCTTCAGTCTTATCTGAAATGAAAAATTTGCAGTGCACAACAATAACATTGTTTGTAAAGCAGGACATGAAAACACAAATTTATTAGATAAAAAAATTAATCAACATCTCACCCTGAGGTGCTCTGCAATATCCTTCTCATCCACATTACAGATTACTTTTTCCTTGTCACTTTCACGTATATACACAAGCATATAAGCATTTGAGTATTTTGTAAACTTGAAGGGAGAGTTGTTAAAGCCAGGATTTGTCTGTGGTAACTGTTGGATAAAAAATAGGGAACACAGATTATTCAATTGAACTGGAAGTAAACGAAAACTAGCAAATATGATGAAAAATCTTACCTCTTCCTCACCACCATACTGCTCCTCTAATGCCCTTTTCACATCCTCTTTGGTTACCCGCTCATCATCAAATTTGAACCTGCATGCCAAAGTTCTAAATTATGAGATGAGGGACACAACCAAACAAACCAAAATATATGATTCATTGCAAATACCAATCAGTAGAACTCATGAATACAAGGCAAAGAGGCTACTTGAGAATATGCTCTAAAACAATATGCACGAAAACCCAAATTAAAGCATGCCAGAAAGATGAAATGGTGGTGGAGTCGATCTTGAGAAAAGGACATATACTAACTAGTGCAGTTTCATTCAACAAAATGAAGATGGTATGAAATACAGCGGGGGGAGCAGCCTAAGAGACTCTCATTTCCTTCCAGACTTCATTATTTAAAAAAATAATAATAAAAGCAAGGATATATATATATATATAGAATGCCTACCACTGATCTGATAGAGTTGGTCTGATATAAGCATAGTAGTGTCCACCATGCACGCCACCACTGTGAACCAAAACACTGCAAAAAAAGAAAACAAAAGAAAGATTAAAAAATAATGACTGATGTCGTTAACCAAATTGTATGAAAACATTTCATCAATAAAGAAGATATCAGCAGCAAGGTAAGGATTCCATCTTGTCATTCAAGCCATACAATAATAAATGCAGCCAGATAGTATGGGAAAGTTGATACCTGTGAAGAGTGTAGAGATTGCGGACACTGCAGTCGGCCTCAGGTGATAAATATTTGCCATTCTCTCTATCCAGATCAAGTTGCAAAGGGAACTCATAGCGATCATTTATCTGCAGAAATAAGTAAAAAAGGTGAAGCACTATCTACAATCATCTAGTTAAACCCATAAAAAGAGTATCAAACAATAAGAGAACATTTCCCTTGTTGTACATATTGAAGACAAATGGAGTTATGAACCAACACAAGCCAACCATGTGCAGCCCATAAAAGATAATAATTCTAGATAATTACTAACCTTCACCATCGTATCCCGCATAAAATCATACTCAAACCTTTTAAGTTGAAGTTGGAGAACAGGGGGGAAGTCAATGAATAGGACACCCTTCCTAGCATCCTGAAAACATCCAAAGGTGAGCATATGAGAAAACATATGTCAAAGAGCAAACCCAGCAAAAACTAAAAGGCATTTGCATAGCACTTTAAAAAAAAAAATTGTAGGAAGAGATGGACTAGTCAATCAATTGGTTATCCATTTTGGACGGAACAAATGGAAATGACAAATCAAAAAAAAAAAAAAAAAACACTTGTGGCGGCAAGTAAACAAGCCATACATGCCAAATAACAGCTTATTCGAACCTTTATGTACTAAAAACTAAAATGCAGCATTTTTATTTAAATGCATTTACAAACAAGTTAAAACATACAAAAGCTCAAAGTTCAAGAGTTTAAAAGGCATCTCACCTGCAATCCATGTTGTTCAGCATGATACTTATTGTCACCCTCAAGACGTTCCACCTCCACGTACTTATCAAAAGAAGCATAAACATCTCGACAGCCTTTGACATCAAGCTGAAGATCTACGATTATATATATATATATATATATATATATATATATATATATATATATATATTCTGTTAGGTCCACAAGATGAATCTCAAGTAAATTACTATTATCCTCTGTAACAAAAATCTGTACCATAAAATGACTCCTTTCTTGTCGACTTATAGTCAACATTGATGCATTCAATATAATTCATATGGTGCCCTTCAAATAACTGTTGTATAGTGCCCTCCACGACAGTTCCCTGAACCAGTAATTAAAAAGGAATGTGACTTCAATAATCCTTCATACATTTTAGCAATGAACAAAAACATTCTAAGACTATATAGCCCCCATACCTTCATTTTATCTTCAAGCTTTTCAGAAAGAACCCTGTTAAGTTCTTGGACATCATGCTGCATGAAAGAGTCATATGTATCCCAGCCAAAAGACTTTGTCAACTCTTTTGTTGCTACACTAGTGTCACTGTATTGAAGTTTATAAAACAAACTCTGCAACGCCAGTGGAATGCTCCCTGATGGGATATCATTCTCAGTTGTTGGCATATGATATACAGCCTGCAATTAACATTTCATGTAATGGGGCTTGTGCATAATTTCAATAGTTTTTTTTAAGAGGAAGAAGAAATCCCTCTTTGTAATTTCAATAGTTCAACTATGGAAAGTAGAATACACTAACCTTTCTAAAATAAGGAATATGATACAGCGTTTGAAGGAGAGAGTTCATGTAGCATGTAGCTCCTTGGTTCTTGAGACCAACATAACCGGTCTCCTTTTTTGAATCATGTGACCAGTAATCAATAACCCTACGAACAGCAACATCAGCTTCAACTATGCATGAGTCATTTACAAGATACCCTCTCCCAGGGTCATACAATTCCCCAAGTGGCATAAATGAAGTGAAGCCCCAATCACTCTCACGTGCATTGAACTGGTGCTGTGTGTCTGACAAAGAAACAGAGGACCATAATGACCACCTATGTCCCAAGGAAATATGAATTTATGTCCATTTCTTTTAGGACCAACAATCAATAATGAATTTCTTCTTGCTGTTACAAGGTGCATCTCCTGTTTCCATATACCAGGTTACATTTAGACTGCACCTAACCCAGCACTTATACATCCTTTACCAATTCCAAGGAAACTACAAAATACCATGTTTCTTCTGAACAGCATATTAAGCACGTTTGACCAATCAATCACCGTTCCAATGTCAACATAATCCAAGGTTCATGTTTACAGACACCAAGCAACATGTCTTCTACTTGATACATGTCTCAATCTCTTTACTTCCCTTGTTTATGAAGAAAAAGTGCTTCAATATAGCTGGCACAACCATATCTAACAAATTTGGATACTGAAAAGTACTTTTGAAGCATTTCAAAATTCAACATATCCAAGCAGGTACTTACAAGACTTTGGTAGACACCACACAAGTAACACTGGATGACTAGCTTACATTAACTAACAAGCAATGTTATTTCATAGGTCATTGCTTGTTACATTCCCAATGAAGTTCATTATGGTGGGAGGGTAAATATCATTGAAAGCCCTATTTTTGGACATTTAAACATGAAATGATCAGGATTCCAACCTATAACGTAGCTATTAGCCATTTTCTCAGTGTCAACAAGCAATGCGCCCTATCTTGTGCACATTTGTTAAAACACACGAAATGCCCCCTGCAAGCACCAATTATATTCCTTTTTATACTGGTAATATCCTAAATTAAGCATTTTTAGTTCAAGTTAATCACGTAGACCAAATTTAGTACAAGCAGCCCTCTCATATTTTCCACCAACATATCTAATGTTCAAGACTTCCAGATGTCATTCCAAATGAACCTAAAAGACTATCATACATGACCAGACATGTGTGCGGAGCTAACAATATCAGACACAGATTTGATACAAGTACAGCTCATCTGTAGACAAGTAATTTGATATCAGATAAAGTTCACCAATGATCCGAGAGGACTACATCCACAAGAACCACAGCAAAATTGTGAAAAGAAAACATTAAAAGCAGAACATTAATTGAATGATGCCTTACATAAAGATAACTTAGGAGCAAACTGATTTGTCAGTCACAATACTGATAACAGGTTATGTTCCATTGATGACACCAGTTTAGAAAAGGAAAAATAGTATTGTGTGATTACGCAAAAACATGCACCAACGAAGGTTGTGTGGAACAGTCAAGATACCCTTAACGTCAGGATATTAATAAAGAGATTTCGAAGGAGAAAAGGACAGTTCAAGTGCACCAGTTACTGGACAATACCTTTCCGAATTGAATATTTTTGATGAAGTTGATTGATGACAGTCAAGCTAAACTGCGCATATCGACTCCACCCATATGGCAAATTAGTTGAATCTGCAACATCTAAATACATGGATAAATGATCCACATTGTTCCCCTTTGGAAAAACCAGTATCCGCCTGCCACCACAATCACACAGAACTTCCATTAAATAATAAAAAATAGGCACTAAACATCACAAATAAGAAGAAGAGATCATTTTATCCAAAAAACAGAAGAAAAAAAGATCCACGTACCACTTGTAGCCTCCAACAACAAAAACATCGGAGTAAAGCTTCTTAGTATTAAACCTCGAAAAATTATCAATTGTCCATGTAAACCTAGCTGATGGTGGATCATCCACTGACTGTGCATCAACTGCCGTCGCTGTTTCTGCTTGTGCTACTACAAACAATTAACCGCGATCATAATAAAAGTCATAACTAAACAAATCCAAAATAAATTTCCATAATTCACAAACAAAAACCCGATTATCCGCGCACAAAAAACAAATCATGCATTAAGATCATACTTCAATCCTAAAAAAGATACGACCTTTACTGCCACATTAGCTCGGTAAAACGCATACAAAACAATGAAAAGATATCAACTTTCTCAGGAACCAAACAGAAAATCAAGTGCACCTTCCATAGGCTGAGGTCCCTCAGTAAACTCAGTGTGTGGGACCAACATCTCATCGTCTTCTTGTTGCTACAGAAAACAAAAGTCAATGTGAGAGCTTTGGATCTGTAATCGAAACCCTAGAGAACTAACCACGGGCAACAAGGATTAGAAATCAAACACTTAAATTTAACAAAATTGAGAAAAACCAAACCCTGTTGATTCAAAATTGAAATTGAAGTGAAAAAGATAGGGAGAGAAAATAATGGTAAGACAGTGGGAGATTTAGTAGTTACGTCTAACGGAGGAGGAGTCATAAGAGTCATGAGTGGAAGATGATTGGTGACCGTCCGATCGAGGAATCGGAGAGAAGTGTAAAGTGAGAATTTGAGAGAGAAAGAGGGGGGGGAGAACTGAGAGGAAGGAAGATTGGTGTAGAAAAAGAGAGAGGGGAAGAGGGGTTTACTGTTCTGATTTCGAGAGAAGGGCAGTCTTGGGATTTTGTTATTATAACAAATAGTTATATTACTTATGTGTATTCGGGGGGTTGTTGTAGTGGTATATTTGAAGAAAAAAAATACTAGTTGATTATTAGTGTAAAAGAATAATTTTCCAATAATTCACTAAAAATCTACCTTACCATATTTTTATTAAAATGCACTGTTTTTTGCATTTTATATTAAAAACTTCCGAGGCTTTTTTTATGAATTTATGGATATTGAATGCTATATAACCAAACACATTTCAGAAGGAGGAAAGGTTTCAATAAACTACTAGAAAATTGTGAGTGAAGGGATTAATGGTGGATTATTTTAATTTTAATTCCACAGAAAAAAAATTGCCGGTAAAATTATAACATAATCAATCGAATGCTTTTGATGCATAGTAGTTTAAAAATCTCCCCCATGGATGGATATAAAAGGCTTGCAACTAGTCCGATGCTCACCCAAAACCCATGGGTTTAAAAATATATTATCTACAAAGATTATCTATCTTGGACTGGGTTGTTTTCCTGGACTTGGTGGCTTTGTGGACCTTATACTCGGCGATCTTGTGGACCTCAGAGGCTCATTTTCACCAATGGAACATGTACATGGCCGCCAAATAATGTGAAATTACCAAGAACAGAGTAAAGCATAGACATTTATCTACGGAGATTATCTCAAGGTGCCGAGACGAGTATTCAGAACCACATCCCTCAACCAGAACTCGTGGCAAATCATGACCCAACATCCTTTTAATGTTTGATTTTCGTACAAGACAGACTCTTAATCTCTCCGGTCTCTTGCAGTTCTTACTGTTGAAGCTAGCAGCTGTCTGTTCCGAACAGATAGTGCTGCACAACCAGCTGGTCTGGGCTGATAGACTGGGATTATAGCAATAACACAGCCAGACATTGTGAACTGTCAGAATCTTGCTCCATGGAATTACAGTTTGATCAACATGGAGATGAATGCACACTTTCTTTGGCTAAATAGGATGTCTGCAGACTTTTAAGAATGCATAAACTGAATGAAATGTCCAAGAGTTGAAAAATTCTAAAGAACCGGAGAAAAAGAAAGGATCCTTCAAAGCAGCGCCAGCCATGTAATTCATTGGTAAATGACAGGAAACAGGCATGGTGTTTTTTTTATAGTTGTAGCTACTCTATAACACTGTGTGTAAATCAATCTAAAACCTTGAGATCAGGAAACACAAGAGAAGCCTCTTCATTGGATAGCAGGGTCTGCAGATTTTGTAAAAACGAGAAGCCTCTTCATTAAGAGAAATTACATCATAATCCTTCTTGCCAGAAATGGATCTGCAAGAACGAATTAAGCTTCATTAACTAATACTTGCTCGTTCGAAGATTTTTGCTTTATTTTTTCTTTCACTATGCAAAGGCTGTTAGTTAATTCTGATCAATCTATTCTAAAAAGAAAAGAAATGAAGAGCATTTAGCAATTAGTTTCAAAATAATGATACATTCCAATTTGTTTCTAACAAAAAAACTTAAAAACATCAAGACAAGTCAAAACTTACCGCAAGTTGTGAAATCTCATTCAACTTTATTTCACCACCGCTCCATTCACATTTCTACTGAGAAAATCACTCTTCATGTTCACAAGCTCAAGTTTTGCAAACAAATAAGCTTAGAACTGCAGCAACGAAACAAAATATCACTGAAACAAACTGTAAATACAATCATTCAATTCGAGCAGCAAAAAATCTCGTATTTATACCTAAATAGGTCCAAGTTCAGGCAGACCATGTTTCCGTCTCCGTGCATTATAAGCCATATTAAGAAGATCAATATTGTTGACACCAGGAATCTCAACTGGTGACTGAAAACTCATAAAAAGCCCAGCAAGTGACCTTTCTTTTGGCTCCATGTCAAGCAAGTTCTCACCTTTAAACACCACACTCCCTCCTGTTACTTCATAATCCGGATGCCCAAAGAGTACCGTACAAAAATTAACAAAAACCCATTAAAACTAACACAATTAAATCCTTAATTCTATTAATCACGATTAACACTAACATAAAGTGCTAACCTTTGAAAATGTGCTCTTACCAGACCCATTTTTTTCCCATAATAGCGTGATCCTATTCAAAAATTAAAAAACACCCACATAATTAATTAACTGAATTTCATTTCTTTATAAAATAAATCATCAATTATTATTGTTATTGTTATTGTTATTAAATAACCTCGCCTTCATAAACCAGAACGTTTACGCCTTTAGGAATCTCCCGTTTCGACTCAGCAATCACAGCGGTCAAGTCTTGGACTTCGAACAACGGTTTTTTCTCCCCTGAATCGGTTCCAGTAGATCCTGTGGTTTCAGGAGCAGAGACTGCCGCGGTAACCGGAGAGAGACGGCGGGTGGAGAGGAGGCGGAGAGAGCGAGTGGCAGAATTTGTAAATGAGTTCAAATTGAGGAGCAGAGCTCGAGATTTAAGTGGATGAGTCGAAGAAAAGAGTGGTGGTGGCTGTAAGGTTGGAGAAGGAGAGGAGAGAGTGGAGTGCAAAGCCAATCTCTTTTTGGAGCGAAGAAGTTAAACCTTAAAAATCGTTGCAGAGATCGTTGAAGACAGGACAGGAGGAGGAGATGCTGCTGAAGATTTATTGTCGGGTGGGTTTGGATTTGCAAACGTGGGGTATTGTCGGAACGGGCCTATTAAGGATTTCTTTACTACATCCTACGCGGCCCGTTAGGTTGGGCTATTGGCTTATTGTATAAGGCCATGATGCATCGCGGAGATTAAATGTAGAATTTATAATCCTCAAATCTAAATCTGGGAAGTATTTATTTTTATTATTGTTAGTGTTTTTGCCCACTTACGCCTTATAATTTTCTGTGATCCTAAAATTTATTAAACTTAAATTAGTAATTTTTTAAAAATAAATTTAAAATCTGACTAATTAAACTACACCTCTCAAAATTATAAAAAATATCTTTAAAGATTACTAGTTTTTTGGTTGGTGGGTTCTATTTTTAAATTCAATTCAAATGGCTTGCTAAATTTAAGTTAAATTTATAAATTTTAATTAATTTGATTAAATTGATTAATGATTTAATTAATTTAGTTAATGCAAACAATACCAACAGTCTTTTTTTATATAAATATGATTTTATAATGAATATGTTGAAATTCACAAAGGGATAGATGAAGAGTGTAATTTATTAAGTTGTTGTCAATGGCTTATAAATAGCCTTACACTGGAAACTAATGAAATAACGAACTCGCGATATACTTGCATGCAATCGTGGTTAACTGATTCTAACATAATAATAGAAACTTGTTCCTCAAACACAGAAATTATTCAACATAACTGAAACTGATCCTAAAGACAAGGAAGCATCTTGGAATTCTTCAACAGTTTATCATCCTCCCTTAAACTGAGTTCTATCAGTTTATACTTGGAGATTCACACACACCCAGTAGCCTTCGCATCTTCAGAAAAACATCAAGCTTCAATGGTTTTGTTAATATATCAGCAACTTGCTCATGTGTAGAACACGTAATTAATTCAACTAATCCATCCTTGACAAGCTCTCGGAGAAAATGAAATCTGATATCTATGTGTTTACTGCGCCCATGCATTACAGGGTTCTTTGAGAGTTTGATTGCTGAAATATTGTCACAATACACCTTCGTTGGAGTGCTTTGTGCCTGATGGAGGCTTTTCAGAATTCTGTTTATCCACACGACTTGGCATGCACTGGATGTTGCTGCTATAAACTCTGCTTCAGTGGTGGATAGGGAGACAACAGGTTGTTTTTTAGAAGATCGGGAAATGGCTCAAGAGCTCAGCATAAAAACATAACCTAAGGTGCTTTTTCTGTCGTCTTGATCTCCAGCAAAATCACTGTCAGTGTAGCCAAAGAACTCTACACTTCCTCCCTTCTTGTAAAATATTCCAAAGTTGGTTGTGCCTTTAACATACCTTAAAACTCGTTTTGCTGCTTGCAAGTGAGATTCAGTAGGTCTTTCCATATATCTGCTAATTAAGCTGACAATGAACATTAAATCTGGACGCGTAGCCATGAGATACATGAGACTTCCCACTATTTGTTTGTAGAATGTACTGTCAACTGCATTGCCTTCTTCATCTTTTGTGAGTTTAAAACCAGGAACTGCCGGATTGTGGACTGAATTGCATTGATTCATGTTAGACATTTGTAGAAGCTCTTGAGCATATTTATGTTGACTGATGAAGATACCATCTGTGCTCTATAATACTTCAATACCTAGAAAAAATCTCATTCTACCAAGGTCTGTCATGTCGAATTTAGTCATCATGGAAGTCTTAAGTTGTTCGAACAACATGGGATCATTGCCGGTAAAAATGAGATCATCAACGTAAAGACACACGATTAAAATTTTACCTCCATCAACAGTTCTGATGAATAACGTGTGCTCATATGGGCATTTGATGAACCCTTCTTTGATGAAATATGCTTCAATTTGACTGTACCAGGCTCGGGGAGCCTGTTTGAGTCCATATAAAGCCTTATTGAGTCGATAGACTTTGGATTCGTGTCCTTTCTGTTCATAACCTGATGGCTGATCAACAAAGACTTCTTCATTAATTTCCCCATGTAAGAAAGCTGACTTGACGTCAAGTTGATAAATCACCCAACTGTTCTGTGCAGCAAGAGAGATAACAATTCGAATGGTGTCCAAATGAGCCACTGGTGCGAAAACCTCAGCATAATCAATTCCATATTGCTGGCAGTATCCTTTAGCAACTAACCTTGCCTTGTATTTGTCTACTTCCCCATTTTCATTTACCTTTGTTTTAAACACCCACTTCACTCCTATAGTTTTGCTTCCTGGTGGCAACACAGTGAGTTCTCATGTATCATTTCTTTCTATGGCTAGCATTTCTTGATCCATAACTTGCCTCCATGTTTCTGACTTTACTGCTTCTTCATACGTCATAGGGTCACTGTCACTTAACAAAGCTAAAAATGTCATGTGTGCAGTTTCTTCATCAGAGAAATGATGACCAGATGCATAGTCCTGCATCCAAACTGGTGGCCTTCTAGTTCATCCTTGTAAGGACAAAATGTTTCTGTTTGAAATATGGCTTTCATCAGGAGCATCTTCAGGTTGAGCTGCATCTTCAGGTTGTTCTGTATCTCCAGGTTGTGCTGCATCTTCAGGTTGGTCTGCATTGATAATTTCTCTAGGCTCTGCATCAGCTCCAAAACCTTCTGTACAATTCTCATCTGCCGGTTGTTCTCCCACTTCATTAGCTTCCCACTCAAGATCAGTCAATATATTTTGTTTGTGAGTGTCATCCCAGCACCATTGTTGATCTTCTTCAAACACAACATCCCGACTGACAATGATTTTGTTAGAAGCAGGATTAAACAATCTATAAGCTTTAGATTCTTCACTTACGCCAAGCAAGACGCATTTTAAGCTTTTTGCATCAAGCTTCACTCGTTTACTGTCTGGACATGCACATGAGAAACACAACCAAAAATTCAAAAATGATTTACTGATGGTTTAATGCCACTCCATGCCTCCTCAGGTGTTCTGTTCTTCACGGCAAAAGTTGGACATCTATTCAGCACATGCACAGTCCAATTAACAGCTTCAGGCCAAAATGTCTTGGGGATTTGTTTTGCATGCAACATACTTTGCACCATATTCATTATAGTATGATTTTTCCTTTCTGCAACGCCGTTTTGTTGAGGAGTATAAGCAGTTGTCAATTGTCTATGGATGCCATTCTCATGGCAGAAAGTTATGAACTCATGTGATGTGAATTCTCCCCCACGGTCTATTTTGAAACTTTGGATGAATGTTCCTGTTTCCTTCTCTACTCTGGCTTTATAAAGCCTGAAGTTATCAAAGGCTTCTGACTTTGCAGCCAGAAAATAGACCCAAATTTTTCTACTCAAATCATCAATAAAAGTAAGTAAATACCTTTTGTTGTTGTTTGAACTTGGATTGATTGGCCCACATATGTCTGCATGTACCAGTTGAAGGATATTAGAAGCTCTCCATGTGCTTTTACTGGGAAATGGATCACGGTGTTGTCTTCCTACCAAACAATCTTCACACACCGTTTGAGACCCTTTAAACTGAGGTAGCCCTCTCACCATGCTCTTCTGTTGAAGTATTTGGAGTCCATTCCAATTAAGGTGCCCATACCGACAATGCCAAAGATTTGCTTGATCTGTAGTTAATGAAGAAAAGCATTGTTGTTCCTTTGGTGAGCAATGAGCAATGACTGTAAACATCATGTTATGTGTTATCCTAGTTTCAATTATTAAACCTTTCTCAGAGTGAAAGATTTTGCATTTTCCATGTTGAATAAATATTGCCATTCCTTTTTCCTGCAGCTGACCGATGCTCAATAAGTTGTTCTTCAGATCTGGTACATAAAACACATCTGTGATTATAAACACAATGCCTTTTACTTCCAGTCGAATATTGCCCTTGCCTTGTACTGCAAGCCTTGAGTTGTTTCCAAGCTTCACAAATTCTCTGAAGTTACTATCCAACTCACAGAATATTGTTTTCTCCCCGCACATATGATTACTACAGCCAGAGTCAAGAAACTAAATGTGCTCAGATTCAGTCTCTTTGGAATCTACAAGAGCCATCAGTAGCATTTCTTCTTTTATTTCTATATACTTAGTTGTATGTTCTTTGGCTCTTTTGGAACATTCCCATTGAAAATGCCTGAAATCATGACAGTGATAGCACTCAATGGCAGATTTGTCAAACTCAAATCTACCTCTTCCCCTTCCTCGTCCACGATAAATGTTTCTGCCTCCACTTCTGCCTCCTTGCTGAGGTCCATGACTGATTTGAAGAGCTTGTTCTTCAACCCCATGCCTGCTGATTCTTTGTTCATGTACCAGAAGACTGCTTTGGAGTTCATCTATGGACAAAGTATCAAGATCATTTGATTCTTCAATAGAGCATATGACATAATCATATTTGGATGTCATAGATCTTAGAATTTTTTCAATAATGACCACATCATCCATTTTCTCCCCATGAATTCTCATTTTATTAGCAATGATGAGAGTTATGCCAAAGTAATCATCAACTGATTCTCCAGTTTTCATGTGCAGCACTTCAAATTCTTTGCGGAGTGCTTGCAATTGAGCACGTTTTACACGTGATGTGCCTTGATACTTTCGCTTCAAAGAATCTCATATGTCCTTTGCAGTATCCTTTTTCAAAATGGTTTCTAGTATTGAACGATCAATAGCTTGAAACAGATAATTCTTGGCCTTTAGATCTTTCAATCTTAGATCTTCAATGGCCTTCTCCCCGAGATTATTGTCTTCTGCTGCAGCAGTGATTCCCACCTCAATGAGGTTCCAATATTCTTTGGAACGTAGAAAGTTTTCCATTAGCATACTCTAATGGTCATAATGACCATCAAATCATGGAATAGCAGGTTGGACGAAACTGTTCTCTGATGCCATTGATATCAAACTCTAACTGTGATATTTTGATATCAAACTCTAATTGTAATCCTCTCTTTCACTATATTTTCCTCACTTTTCTCACCCTCACCGTGTTTCCCTCCACTCTGTGTTTATAGTCTATCCCTGTAATGAAGACTGTAATTAGGCTTTAGAATGCTCTGATACCAAATGTTGAAATTCACAAAGGGATAGATGAAGAGTGTAATTTATTAAGTTGATGTCAATGGCTTATAAATAGCCTTACACTGGAAACTAATGAAATAACGAACTCACGATATACTTGCATGCAATCGTGGTTAACTGATTCTAACAGAATAATAGAAACTTATTCCTCAAACACAGGAGGAATTATTCAACATAACTGAAACTGATCCTAAAGAAAAGGAAGCATCTTGGAATTCTTCAACAGTTTATCAGAATATGGGAACCACCAAATAGATGATGGTGTTGTTGTTCAGGAAAAATAATATCGTGAAAAAATAATTTCATTTTAGAAACAGATATGACGAAAACACAAAAATCACTCTCCTCTGCTCATAATTTCAACCTTTTATTTTAGTCTCTTTCTAGAAACATATGATTAAAAAAAACTTCATTTTTTTAATTAAGAGAAAACGTTGTCTTAAGTTTTTTTATATATCAAAGAAAAAAAACAAAACGACACCATTAAAGAATTTTTTTTTTTAGAAAAACAATTTTGGTTAATTCCTTGACCGAGAAAATCTTGTGTCTGATTAAAAGTGTGATTGCAGTTGTTTTTTAAAATATTTTTTAATAAAAAATATATAAAAATAATATTTTTTTTATTTTTTAAAAATTATTTTAATATAATATATCAAAATAATTTAAAAATACTAAAAATATATTAATTTTTTTAAAAATTAATTTTTTAAATATAAAAACAAACAGTTTTTTACCGTCACGATCCAGGTATTATAACCATCATTTTGAAACGCCAAGTCACTTGCCCGTTTAGGGCTGAGTTTCAACCTGTTTTTTGACAAATTTTGAAATTTTGCTTTTTCTTTTTTACTAAAATTAAATGCGGTTTGTACTTTTTGAATCGTTTTAATGTGCTGATACCAAAAATGATTTTTAAAAAATAAAAAAATATTATTAACATGCTTTTCAGCACGAAAAGCTATTTGAAAAGCAAACACTACTATTTCCCAAGTCCAATTCTGCTTTGCTAGCTTGCTTGCGAGGGAAAAATTTGAGATGCCGGCAACAAAAAAGAAAGAACTGTTTCAACTTTTTTTTTTTTTTTACCCAACTAAAGCAGAAGAAGTCCCAAACCAAACCAAACAAACAAATGGCGTCACTGTCCTCTCTCATTATCATCAGCCCACCGTTCTATGTACCTTAATTAAAGAACTGTATAAAACAACACCACAAACACAACCCAACCCAAGAGAGATGAAAAGGAAGCAAAGAGAGGAGATGAAAAGAAATCAAGAAAGACTGGCCTTCGAAGCAAACAAAACCAACCCTTTCTACTACTTCTAGCTGGTTCTAGTTTTATATATCCGTCCCCCCATCACCTCTACAAGAAACCAAGTCTTTCCTCTCAATCCTCTTCATTGGCCATGGCCAGCGCACAATCTTCTTTCAACGTTTTCTTCACATGTCTTCTTGTCTCTACTTTCCATCCGGGGTTTTCTTTCTCTGCATTGCAAGAAAACCATAGTAATGGCACTTATTCAGGCCAAATCAACTCAAACTCCGTTCTTGTAGCTCTTCTCGACTCCCATTATACAGAACTAGCTGAACTCGTTGAAAAAGCACTTCTCTTACAAACCCTTGAAGATGCTGTTGGAAAACACAATATCACCATCTTTGCTCCTAAGAACGAAGCTCTTGAACGCGATCTTGATCCTGAATTCAAGAGGTTCTTGCTTGAACCTGGCAATCTCAAGTCTCTCCAGACTCTTTTGCTTTACCACATTGTACCCAACAGAATCAATCTTAGCCATAACTCTTCTCTTCAACATCACAGCACTTTGTGCCGCGATAGAGTCAAACTCAGCAGTCAGGAATCCGGCGAGAAGTTAATAGATTCGGCGAAAATCATTCAGGTGAATGCAGTGGAGAGGCCAGATGGAGTGATTCATGGGATAGAAAGGTTGCTAATCCCACGATCTGTTCAGCAGGATTTCAACAATCGCAGGAGTTTGCAATCAATCTCAGCTGTGAAACCAGAAGGAGCACCGGAGGTTGATCCAAGAACACACAGGTTGAAGAAACCAGCACCACCAGCAAAACCCGGTTCAGCCCCGGTGCTACCAATCTATGATGCAATGGCGCCCGGCCCATCTCTTGCCCCGGCTCCAGCTCCTGGTCCAGGTGGACCTCATCACCATTTCAATGGAGAAAAACAAGTTAAAGATTTCATTGAAACCCTTCTTTTATATGGAGGATACAATGAAATGGCTGATATTCTTGTGAATCTAACATCATTAGCAACTGAAATGGGAAGATTGGTCTCTGAAGGGTATGTGCTAACAGTTTTAGCCCCAAATGATGAAGCAATGGCTAAGCTTACAACGGACCAGTTGAGTGAACCGGGAGCACCAGAGCAGATAATCTACTACCATGTGATACCTGAGTATCAAACTGAAGAAAGCATGTACAATGCTGTTAGAAGATTTGGGAAAATTTCTTATGATACATTAAGATTGCCACACAAGGTTTTGGCAGAGGAAGCTGACGGGTCTGTGAAATTTGGACACACTGAAAATTCTGCTTATTTGTTTGATCCTGATATTTACACAGATGGGAGAATTTCGGTTCAAGGGATTGATGGGGTTTTGTTTCCATTAGAGGAGAAGGAGAAATCGGAGACCAAAAAGGAAATTAAGAGCGTTAAGGTTGCTGTTAAGCCACAAAGGAGAGGTATGTTCCATTGAATTTTTCTTGCATTGTTAGTTTCCGATATCGGTTTCGGTTTAAATGTTTCGGTGGTGAATTTGGCCGGAACTCAGAGGGCATTTTTTACTAGGTGGCGTGCTGTATTGAATTTGCTTGCTCTGTTGCACTGTTTTCTCAGTAATTGTCCGGTTGATTTCAATACGGGCCGTTATTTCGGTTCTCAATGTTTCGGTGGTTGATTTTGCCGGGAGGGTAAAGGGTTTTTTTTTAAAAAAAAAAAAACTGTATATCCTATTGAATCTGCCTGCATTGTTAGAGCCCATGTTGTCCTATTTTCCTGGCCTTTTCTGGGGTTAATTTTAATATTAATGGTGGCCGATATTTCTGTTTTGGTAAAAAATGTTTCGGTGGTGAGTTGGGCTAGTACGTGGAGGCTTTGGCTTTTGGGTGAGGTGTTAGTATTGTGAGTGTCGGTGGGTCAGAGTTGGTCAGAGTGGCATAGTTGTCTTTTTCCTGGTATCTTTGTTGGGTCTTTAGTTCTTGGAGGGTTGGTTAGGTCTGTGACAGTACATTGCATTTTTATTTTTTTTTCCTGATACGAAATTTATGGGGTTTTTCATTTTTAGTTTATTCTACTTTCTGTTTTGTTGTTAATTATGGTTCTAAAAATAAGTGTCATAAGAACTAGAGGTTAACTTGATCAATCGTTAATTTAGAATTATAAAAAACTTTATTTTTTTTATCAAAACAATATTATTTTAGGGTTTTTTAAAAAAACCTCAAAGTTTAACTACGATAAAAAGTTGGTGTAGTTAAATTTTGGGATTATTTTGTTATCATTATTAGCGTGCAAAAAACAGAAAATACTTGCATTTTTTATTTGTAAATGTGGGAGGGAGGTAAGCCATCTTCCTCTCTTAATCTCTCAGGACAATGCCTAGCAACTACCATGATCATCTTTTATTATGTTATCATCAAGTTTACAATTAGGTAACTTGATTTGTTTATGAAGATGTTGTCAAGTCAACTTCTGAACCTATTAGATAGCTTAGTAAGAATAAGAATAGACATGACAAAAGTGAGTTGTTGCCTTACCTACTCTCATATTCTGCTCTATTTCACCTAAAGAATTTGTAGTATTTTTCTCTGGGAAGGGGCTCTGGACCAAGCTGAAGCAACCATGATCCTACAGGGGAGAAGATGTCATTAGAATATAGGGAAAAATATTTTTCTATGCTTTGTTTGGTATCATGATGCAACCATAGACTGCACCACAGCAAAAACATGATTTTCATGCTTTTATTGCCACGCAACCTGCGGTGCATCGCAATAATAAATGGGCAATAACTACACAACTCCGACCATAATCAGATTTCTTTCTTCTTTTTTATTTTTTTCGCAATGCCGACTCAACAAAAAACAGGGTGTTCTTGCTGATTTATGTCTTTGATCTTTGCATGCATTGTCATTTGCTTTAAAAATATATATTGGGATGCTATTTCAGCATATAGAGTACAGCCAATAGTAATGGGACCATCTTTAGTATAATTGGGGTATCCTGTGGATATTATGCAGACTGGAAGATCCATTATTTATTTCAAAGCATTGAGTTGGTAGCCACACGATTCTTTGACTTCTTGTATTTTATCAAAGATCAGATCTTTCTATTCCGGTTTCTACTGTTACATTTCTAGCTGTCAGAATGAACTGCAATTAATTCACAGACCCCCCATATGAGGCTTGCCACTTGCTGGCTATATGGAGGAAATGCCATGACAGTGAAAATATATGAAATTATTAATGATATTCCTCCATGGAAGTGCCTCTTTGGAGTTCAATATTGTTAATTATGTGTGACAGGAGTGTTAATACAAACGCTTGCTGATGTTAATTATGGATATTAGTTTAGCCTTTATGTTATTGTTGAGGGGTTGCTTTCGCGAACCAATCGAAGTTAGCATGTAGCTTTCAGTTGATCTGTATGAATCATTGGTGCTTATTACTTTATAATATTTGTCAGGGAGGTTGCTTGAAGTGGCTTGCCGGATGCTTGGGACATTTGGACAAGATTCACATTTCACCACATGCCAGTAAATAAAGACTCCCTTGTGCCAAAAGGAAAACTTCAAAGAAGGATAAAGGTGAAGTTCTTATTCTGATTCTACTTCAAATCCATCTATGAGATTAAGTTTGATGTCATTGTTCCTTGTTTAGGGCTTCTTAATCTGCATCAACATATTTCAGCAATCTAACAACCAGTGAAAATCACATAGCAACCATTAGTTTAGGTCTCGTCACAAATGCAGGGCTATTCCATGTGTTTAAAATCATTTTATATTTGATCCTCATTTCTCCATGATCTAGACTCATTCCAAGCTGACAGCATGTGATGTTGAGGTCAACCCCCCAGCAGAATCTAGTGCCTTGCTTCCATCCTTCAACTCCTAGACACTGACAAAAAGCACAATAACTTGTTACAGAACTATAAAAACTTGATGACTGCAACAATGGTGAATTACCATTCTGAAAATAAAAATAAAAATTTGTGGAGTAATGAAATCTATTCTCTTGACAATCGACTTTTAACCTATTTTTTGTTTGAGCTTCCATTTCAACAAACGCATGAGGTTATTTATGTCTACCGGCCATGCAACTTGTTTCCTGTCCTAAACCTGAAAAGGGTCGTAATTTGCTATCAAGACAAATAAGTATAGCTTTCACCTCAAGGGAAAAGGAATCACAGCCTAAGAATTGAAGCTTGACTGTGAAATTGTTTATGCTCATTACAGTGTTACATGGCTTGATGCAGGTGAGCTACTGAGATCATGTGAAGTCCTTGTATCTGAATTTTCTTCTCTGCGAACAGGGTTCTAGTTTTTCACAGGGGAAGCCTACAACCAAGAGATGAAAAGGTGGGATTAGCAAGGAAAAGCATTTGGATTATGGTGTGATGATTATGTACTTGATGTTTTTGTGTTGCTCAAATTCGATGATTGCATAGAAGGGAAGGGCCACTGTCTTAAGTTCAGAAACCATTAAAAATGCCCAGGATTTTTTTTTCTTTTTTTTTTCTGTATTTTTTATGCGTGTCAGGTATGGTGGTGCTGAGCTGTTTACTGTTGGTTGGTGGGAAGGAGAGAACCATGGAGGGTAAGGATTTTATGTGGGTGGGCTTCCCACTGCAATAAAGAGAGTAGGCAGAAATATGTGGGAGTAATAAAATAAAGTATTTTCTTTGTGCTCATGTACAATCAGAGGAAGGAAAATTGTAATTAATTTTTGTGCAATTTCTTTCTCTTTTTGTTTACATTTCTTTTCAAGCACTTCAGATAAAGCTCATGATCTCTCTTCGTCTCAAGGTGAGTTGTTAGCATTGATGCTTTCTTCGGCCTCAGGGCATTGCTTTGCATGATCCAGGAGCTCCTTCCTCTTGCAATATAATATCATCCCTTTTGACGTGCTTTTTTTAACCCTTTTCAACAATTTTCTACTAACCGTGTGAATTAATTAGATGTCGAGTTTTAAAAAATAAAAAATATATATTCTACTATATTTATAAACAACAAAATATTTTTAAAAACAATATCAACAATATTTTGAAGCATTTATTAGAGAAATAAAAACAAGTGGAAAATGACAGGATAGAAACTGAATGCTGTAGTAATTGATTTGATTTGAAGGGCGCATGCAGAGGTAGCTATTTGATTTGAATGAGACCTGCACACTGTGCTGGCTGTATTTTGATGTTTTATAGCCATTGATAACTTTCTGTAAAGTAGTTCATGAGTGTGAGGTATTTTGTACGGTAGTATGAGGAACTATGAAGGATTTAGATCTTGTGTTTGGATTCTCAACTTGCCCTTTTGTTATTTTAAATCCAGCTATTTAACAAGTTGATTAGGAAATTCTGCGACCCCAAACTGATTGGAATCAAATTTCTAATTAAATCAGATAAAATATTATTTCATTAATACCTGGTCAAGTAGGTTAAATTCAATCTAGATTTGACTTGGTTAAAATAATTATATAAAAACATATTATTTTGTTTATAAAAATAAATACTCATGTGCTGATAATAAATTTGATTTTTATTAGAATATATATTTTTTTAATTTTTTAAAAATATTTTAAACTATTTTAATGTACTAATAATAAAAATAATTTTAAAAATAAAAACAAAAAAAACTTCGTTTAACTCGGATGCAAGCGGGCATCGTTGGTGGTGCTGACACAGCAAGTGATCAGATCGGGTGTTCGTTCCGACAATCATGGGCTGTTTCGTTTGTCAATAATGGATCGGGTTAAATCTATTTCAGATACCTTACAAGCCATATTTGCTATGAGGGGTATTGTCGGAACGGGCCTATTAAGGTTTGACCGAGTCAATATCCATGATGATTTTAAAATAAAACCGGTTTTCGAGTCATGAGTCGACCTTCTTTGGTTTTATTAGTTGTTTGGTTCCGCCCACCAGCTTCAATCTTAGCATCTTTTTGCCGCGCAACCTTTTCCGGCGTTGTTGGTGTTTTTTTTTTTTTTGATGACCCTGGGTGTCCGGGCCAGCTTACGCGTACAACAACTAATCCCAGGGCCTACTGAACATCCTGTAAGCCCAGTAGGCAGGTAAGGCACCGCAGGGGTGACAGGCTGGTACTCTTGAAGATTGAACCCAGGACCTTCACAAAGACAAGCCTTGTAGTTGACCAATGGGCTAGACTCTCAAGTGTTGTTGGTGTTTTTTCCATGCATTTGTTGTTGATTCCCATTAATAAGTCAGCTTGCTTCCCGGGCATTCATCCCATTTTTGTCAAGGGTTTTTTTTTTTTTGGATTATAGTTTAAAGTTATTTTTTAAAAAAAATACATTAAAATAATATTTTTTATTTTTTAAAAAATAAAATTTTGGTATCAATACATCAAAATAATCTAAAAACATAAAAAAATATATTTTTTAACAAAATAAATATTCAGGATAAGCTTCATTGTTCCCAAACATGCCCTGAAACATGAATTGGTTTTTAGTGGCAACTTCGAGGTTGCTTTGAACTACACTCCAAGTGATATTTTACTAAATTTAAAAAAAAAAATTAAAATTATTTTTTAAAACATTTTAATGCATTGAAGTCAAAAATAATTTTTAATAATAAAAAATATTATTTTAATATATTTTTAAGTAAAAAATCATATTAAAAAACAATTATTAACATTAAAAGCCCAAGCTCCAAGATTCCAAAACCTTTATTTTTTTAATTTTTCTTGATGAAGAACCCTTAAAACATAGTTATGATACATGGTGCGATTAAATTGTCTAGATCAACTCCCAGAATAAAGAATTTTTTAGAAAAATTAAAATAATATTAATTTAAATAAGTTTTTATTATAAAAAAAATTCACCTAATCATAAAAGATCATTAATTAACACATGTCAAGTTATTTACAAGTTTGATCTAATCAATTTTCACAATAGTTAAAAATCAAACTTGGGCTATACAATGTCTTAGAGTTGACGAAACAACCTAGAATGTTATCGGATGTTCCACGTGGATCAGAATTTAGATTGCACATAACTTCTTCCATTTTTAGAAGCTGTAGCCATGAAAAAACAATGTATCGTTGCACCATGGCCATAATTTCCTGAATGATCATGGCCATAATTCAATCTTGCTAACTGCAGAACAGAGCAAGAGGGAAGGGATAGTCTCAAATCAGTATCCAATCTGTATATTTCTTTTCAACTAGATCCCCAGCCTATGTTCTTAACCCAGCTGGTCTCCAACATATCCAGCAATCTCAATTCAATTCTTCCATCAACAATTACATCTCTGGATTGGAAACCAGTTGAGAAAAGGCTAGTCATGTTCCTTCACATGATGATCTAGTTGAGGATTTTTTGATGCACCATACACCCGAGTAGTCAAAGTTATAGCCTTGAAAACCCAGATAAAAAAAAAAAAAAAAAAACAGCACACTCATTCTCGATCAAAATTTATCAAATCCAAATTAATTTAGTTGGTCAACCCAGTAAGTCGCTGGCTAAAATCTAATTTAAATTAGACTGAATTATAAGTTAATATGGTTAAAAGAAGTTGATAGATCAATCCTATGACTTTAACTAAATCTAAGTAAAACTTGGCCAATCAACTTCAAAGAATTATTTTTGTTTTTGTTTTAAATGAAATCTTTTTAAGCAAAAAAATTAATTTAAAACATCTCAAATCCTGAAACTGACCCCGTTCTGATAATTATAAAACAAATAAATGAAGAAGTTAAATCGGGAGCCCGACCAAACCTCAGTCGAAAAAAAGATCAACCGCAATGGTTGGGATTGGAAAATCCGCCACCAAAAACTACGTGATTTTAGCTGATGGTCCTAACTTCTAACACAACACAACACAACAGCAGCTCACGAAACTGGCTGCTTATTTTATTCCGCTGAGATACCATGCCAGAAATTTTATCCGTAAACAAAAGGCAAGACTTTTGCACGAACCAAACTCAAAGGGATTCTAGCCCACCAAAAACAAAGTCGTAATTCTTTATCATGCCTCCTTCTCTGTCTTCTTTCTCAGCCAATATACCTGGTAAAACAATTACTTTGCTTAACTCTGGTCAAGATCTTAACTTTCTGTTTATTGACCCACTTCGTTTATAAGGGTCGAGTTTGTCTCGTTGATTTCTCTTTTTGGGTTGTTGAATCTTGAGTTGTTTCCTTGTTAATAACTATTATCTGATCTAATAAGTATAGGGTTTGTTGTTGTATTAGTAGTGGATTTAGTCATTGATCGAGAAGGCTTGACTGTCTGTGGAATTCTTTATTTGTTGTATTTTGTTGAAAAGTTCCAATCTTCATTGTGATTTGTTGAATGAAGGTCAATCATCTTGTATTTGCAATTTGATAAATGTTTTCTAAGCAGAGAATCTCAAGAATTTGTGGTGATAGCTGCTTCAACTTTGCTTCTACATCTTTTTTCATAAGCTGCTGCTGTTCAAGCATTCATTTTGGTATTTTTGAGGGAGCATGTTGTTTAGTATTTTGAAGTTTAAAACATTTGTGCTGTATTGGTATGATCAACAGGATTAGATCTTGGTGTTGAAATCAGCGGGAGTGGTTAGAACTTGGAAGTGATTGAGTGCAGGATAGATGGGAAATACTTGTGTAGGACCGAGCATTTCCAGAAATGGGTTTTTCCAATCTGTATCCGCTGCAATGTGGCGGAATCGATCGCCAGATGATTCGATGTCTCAGACCAATGGGGAGTCTGTCCATGAGCACGAGGCTGCATCTAGAGAACTTGAATCCCCTTTGCCAGTTCAAAGCAAACCTCCAGAACAAATGACCATGCCGAAACCTGAAGAACCAGAGAGACCGGTAAAATCAGAAGAGCCTGCAAAACCTAAGAAACCCCCTCAAGTGAAAAGGGTATCCAGTGCTGGGCTTAGGACCGAGTATGTTTTGACAACCCAAGCTGGTAATTTAAAGGAGTTCTATAGTTTGGGAAAGAAACTAGGACAAGGGCAATTTGGGACAACATTTCTCTGTGTAGAGAAAGCAACAAAGAAAGAATTCGCATGCAAATCGATTGCTAAGAGGAAGTTGTTAACTGATGAGGATGTGGAGGACGTGAGAAGGGAAATTCAGATAATGCACCATTTGGCTGGCCACCCAAATGTTATATCTATTAAAGGGGCCTATGAGGATGCGATGGCGGTTCACGTTGTTATGGAGTTATGTGCTGGTGGTGAACTCTTTGATAGGATTATCCAGCGGGGGCATTATACTGAAAGAAAGGCAGCTGAGCTTACTCGAACTATAGTTGGAGTGGTTGAAGCTTGTCATTCACTGGGTGTGATGCATCGAGATCTTAAACCAGAGAATTTTCTGTTTGTCAACGGAAAAGAAGACTCACTTCTAAAAACAATTGACTTTGGTTTGTCAGTATTCTTCAAGCCAGGTATGGTCTTATCTTTGTAATTACAATTGCTACTGGAATAGATCTTGTGTTCTTTTCATTACCATCGTTTTGTTTTAATTGACAACTTTCTGGTTAATTTCTATAATCATATGTCTAATCACTAAGTATATCACAAGCCCTTATGTAACACACATAACAGAAAATGTTATATCTGGAATATTCAGCCAATAGCTTCGTCTCCATGATCATATAAAACTGGTCATGAAAAAATTGGCCTCATCATTGATCATCTAAAGAGTTCGGTTGAAAAATTGACGGTTCTATTTCCAGGAGAGAGATTTAGCGATGTGGTTGGAAGTCCATACTACGTCGCTCCAGAGGTTCTGAAAAAGCGTTATGGTCCTGAAGCAGATGTTTGGAGTGCTGGGGTCATCGTTTACATTCTGTTAAGTGGAGTGCCTCCCTTTTGGGCCGGTAAGGATTTTGTCATTTGCTAGCTTCTTATTCCCACATATTTTCTAAATGTGATTTAAATTTAACTTAATTTTTTTTGCTTGTCACGGTTATCTAGAGAACGAGGAGGGGATATTTGAACAGGTACTGCATGGTGATCTTGACTTTTCATCAGACCCTTGGCCTAGTATCTCTGAAAGCGCTAAGGATTTAGTGAGGAGAATGCTTGTTCGAGATCCCAGAAGGCGCTTAACTGCACATGAAGTTCTGTGTGAGTCCTGATTATTCTTTTTCTTAAATCGTGAACTACCGACTACTACTTTTGATCATTGCTTGAATGAAAAAGAAATGAAATACTGGACTGCCAACATTTACCCAATAAAAAAATCGATAGCTCTGAGCTTTAGTGCATGACATGTGGCAGTCCTTCTACATAGGTTTCGTGTCTTTTGAATGAAGGAGAAGTCTGCATTCAGAAAGGTTGTGCTTCATCATTAAATCCTCGACAGAAATTGTACTGATGTGATTGATATTTCCATAAGATTATTAAAATTCTGAATCCTTGATGTGGTGGTTAAGAGTTATTCAGCCTCATCTCCCCTAGTTATCCACAGTGTTGATAGAGTCATATTATCAAGCAAGAGAGTTAAGGACAGAAACAAGAAAAGAGTGCAATATTTAAAAATAAGCACCAAACCTCTTACTAAACAAGAATTGAATGGTTTCTGTTTCTCTTTTCATTTAATATAGAGAAAAAAAAACTCAGTTAAAAATTGAAGACCTAATCATTTGTTATCCATGTAGGATTTTCTTTCAACACTGATTTGTGGACCGAACTCCTTGCAGGCCACCCTTGGGTGCAAGAAGATGGTGTGGCTCCTGACAAGCCTCTGGATTCTGCTGTATTAAGTCGCCTGAAGCAATTTTCTGCAATGAACAAGTTCAAGAAAATGGCTCTTAGAGTAAGTCTCCGGATGTGCAAGAAATGATGTAGTAATGAACCTTGAAGCATTTGAATATAAGATAGCTGGGAAGTGCTTAATATCTTGAATTGAAATAACTCTTTTCAGATGTTTCAACATTCTTGTTCAGGAATTTAAACTTTAAGTTTCTAAGAATAGAGAATGATGGGTTTTCTTTTTCCTCTTTCAGGTCATTGCAGAGACTCTATCCGAAGAAGAAATAGCTGGCCTCAGGGAGATGTTCAAGATGATAGACACTGATGGCAGTGGTCATATCACTTTTGAAGAACTCAAGGCTGGATTAAAAAGATTTGGAGCTAATCTTAAGGAATCGGAAATTTATGATCTCATGCATGCAGTGAGTATCGAATGAAGTCCTGATTCAATCTTTGATCCAGGAAAATAACTACTTTGTATTGACAGGAAATGAGCATATGAAGGGGAATATTCTGAATGTGAACTTGAAGTTTTTCAGGATATTAACTATGAACTTTATACTGTCAAGTGTCAACCCGAGAAAAAAAAATACTGCTATAACTTATTTCATCCCTTTCACATGATTTAGGTCTAGATTTGGTGTACTTCATTGTTTGTAGAAGAGTTAGATTATTATTGTGAATCGCACAAATTTCCAAAGGATGGAAGATATTTTATATTCTAAAACTGTTTAATCTATGGTGTATTCTTAAATTGCAGGCTGATGTAGACAATAGTGGCACAATTGATTACGGGGAGTTCATTGCTGCAACACTTCATCTAAACAAAATTGAGAGAGATGACCATCTATTTGCAGCTTTCTCGTACTTTGACAAGGATGGAAGTGGCTACATTACTCCAGATGAACTTCAAAAAGCTTGCGAGGAGTTTGGATGGGAGGATGTTCGCTTGGAAGAAATGATCAGAGAAGTTGATCAGGACAATGTAAGAATCTCTTTATCTCTTTTATAACATTCCATTTGAACTGAACAAAGGATGGAAAGAGATGTCGACAAGAAAAATGATGGAAAGGGGTGAGAGACCTCATTGGTGAATGCCTGATTACAACGTTTGTAGGCTGCTGGATGGGTGAGGATTGATTTGCAGGGACATTCGTGGTCCTATATAAACTTAATGTGAATACAACTTGGTCCGCTCATGTCAAGAACTCGAAACCACTCAGGATTAGTTTTCTTTCTTGGTTTGGAAACATTTTGAATGGCAGAGCGGATATGCTATTTGGATTTTGTGATAAAGATGCTCCTGCGTTGCATCTTATACTGCGCATATATATGTCGCATATAAACGTATTCTATTATGTCTATTTTCCAAACTATATTGAATGCTGAGCTTGTAATCATCGATGGCTTGTAAATTTTGCAGGATGGACGCATAGATTACAATGAATTTGTGGCCATGATGCAAAAGGGAAATGTAGCAAGCCCTGCCTCGCACAGTTTCAGCATTAATTTTAGAGAAGCCCTCAAACTATAGTTGCAGAGGCAATGGCGAGGTTCTGTTTACTTCTTTGTTCGTTCTTTCGAGGGACTAAGGTTGTACAGTAAAGAGCATTAGCTGCTCCGCTATGGGAAGCAGCCAGGCCTCACTCTGTACACTCATTGTTCATTTGAGCTCTCCATTTTGGTTGGCATCTACCTTACAATCTTTATAATAGTTTTGAGGTAGGAAGAAACCTTGTATGCTCCTTGTGGTTACGTCTCCAGAACCCAAATATGCTGGCAAAACATTTTGATGCCCTTAGAAATGCATTAATTTCTTTCTTTATGGGTTTTAGAAGTCAATCTATAGTTGACTAGTTTGACCTAAGTCAAAATTGAATGATTTGATTTAAAAAATATATATATTATTAACTTGTATCAACATGCCTGCTTACTTGCTTAGGTTTTAACTTACTACCATGAGCCTATTTTTTCAATTGTTATTTTTTTGTTTATCATAAAACATAGACATTAAATTTTTAATTTCATTGTGGTTCTTAATTAGTATTCCAAACACGAAATTAAAATGCCATTTTAATTTTTATCTTTCATTATGATTCTTCCATTCCTAGTGTCAAGAATACCTTTTCAAGGGCAATGTTATTAGCCTGTCTTGCTTATTTGAGGTTTGACAAAAAACTAATGGGTAGAAGTTGAGTTAATCAAAACTTCATTTAATTTTAAAAAATATTTTTCTTTTTAATATTTTGATTTTTAAAAAAATTATATTATTATTTTAAATTAATTCAATTTAATTTGAATTAACCTGTTTAAACTGAATTAAAGGTTGGCTTTTATTTAAGTATAAGCAATGCTAGTTTTTAACTTAAATCTTGTTTATTTTTATGTTTTAAAAGAATTTTTGAAAAAGAAATTAAATTTTTTTTTCTTTGTTTCAGATTAATATATTTTTTTATGTTTTTAGATTATTTTGATATGCTAATATCAAAAATAATTTTTTAAAAAAATATATTTTAAAAAACAATAACAAATTTTTAATATCTCAATTATAAAATATATTCTAAATATTATTCCAGTGCGCGTACACTTCCAAATTGCAACTCTTCACTACCTCCTCGATTCTAGATGCATTGTCCCAAAAAAAAAAAAACTAACCCCCCCCGGTGATGTTATTCTGTTCCAGAATATAGATTATTATTCATTACTGTAATTATTATATTATCCTTTGGTGTTTGTTTTTTTTTTTTTTTTTTTTGTCTTTGTAACAAGGATAAGATCATCTTTTTACCATGATATAAATATTTTTTAAGAATTATGTGAGGTTATTTTAGAAATTATATTTTTTAATGTATAGTAAATTTATTAGTTTAACTCTTCAATAAAATAATTCAATTCCTTATGCACAATAGTGTTTTTGTATTTTTATATTTGATAAAAACTATAAAATTACTACATTACTCTTCATTTAAATTTGTTAGTCTTGGTTTTAAGGGGCTTGCTTGTAATTTTTTAATGGTTTGTTTATTATTATTATTTAGTCCTAAGGACATTTTTGGTTTTGTATAACTAAAAAAAGTAAAAAAGTTGTCGACACATCCGCCCCCTTCTGGCGGCACATGCGTCTAGCTCTGATGGTTGTAATCATGATTCGGTCGTATCATTTGATTTGTCTCGACGTTGTCTTCCTTTTTAAGTGGTGCACGTATAGTGATTCGGCTCGAAATTGCTTTTATTTTCGTTCTCTCTTTTTCTTCTCTTTCTCCATCGGATTGCGTGCTGGGCATACAAAAATTAATATCAACCCTTCATTTTTCTTTAGATTCAATCATTCTTCTTTTATCTACAATTGTTTTATTTATATTAATTGTTTCTAATTAAATTTTATTTTTTATTTCATCCCTAGTTATTTGATTTTTTTAATTTGTTTTCAAAATTAATCTTCATTCTTTTAATTGTTATTTGTTCTATTTTGAATCATTTTATTGGTTGATTTGTTTTTATTCCAATTCCACCCTTAGGCATTTAATTTAATTTAATTTTCATGTCAAATTTGGCCTTAACTCTTTTAATTATTGTATTTTTAATTGACTTGTTTTTACAATTTCATCCCTGGAAATTTAATTTAGTTTGATTTTTCCCTAAACATTTAATTTCTATGTCGAGTCTAGTCATAATTGCTTTCTTTTTTTTTGCATTATTTTTTTTATTGATTTTGTTTTTTATCAATTTCATCCCTCAATACATGTCTGGTTAAGAATCTCGCTTCTTTGTTTTTTCAAGTTTACAATCAACGAGGTTACCTCAGTTTCATGACTTTGGTAATAAATCTGAAAGATTAGTCCGACTCAACTTCCATCTTTTATTGAAGCATTTTATTTTAATATTTTATTCATGAGTATTTTTTTCACTTTTTTGTTTATAGGATCACCCCAAATTCATGTCTTATGTCGTGTGTTTGATTTGCTGGCTCGAATTGGTTGTCGAGTTCGCTTAAGGCTTTTTTTGTTATTTTTTGTTTGTGTTAGCAAGTTTTAAAAGATTATATTTTAAAATTGACTTTGTGATAAACTTATTGATAGATCCCGGATCTCAGATTTCATGGGTTGCGAGTTTTTTAAGATTTGACTATTTTAGAATGTTTGTCCAAATTTACTTGGGTTTTACAAGTGTTTTTAATTTCACTCCTGTGATTTTTTTAACCTTTAAAATTTAGTCATCGTGTTTTCAAATTGATATTTATTTTATCTTGGATTATTTTTATTTTTTCATTAAATTGCATCTTCCTTAGGTTTTTTTCTATCATTTTTTTTTATTCTTAAGTTTTTTGATAGCTCGTTTGTTTTTACGTTTCAAAAGCACTTTTGAAAGAAATTGATTATTTTTTTATTTGATCCAAATTAATTTTATTTTGGTGTTTTTAAATTGTGTTTATTGTGCTGATATGAAAAATAATTTTTTAAAATATTTTTTTTTTGATGCATTCATAATAAAAAAACATTTTAAAAAACAACCTCTATCACATTTTCAAAAACATCATAAATACGTGAATATTATTCTAAAAGCACACCAAATTTTTATTTATTTATTCCATGATCACTTGGGATTTTTCAAAAAAGATTTGGTGCATTGGTATTTTCTATGGCACATGATTTGGGTCACGGATTAGATGAGTGAAATTTAAATCAAGAAGTTAACTTTGATATATTATTTTTAAAAAATATTATTTTTTTTATAAAAATAAAAAAATTACGATGATATCTTATTCAAGATTTGACTTGATTACTCATGTCTGATCGAATTAATTATTTACATAAATCAAAATCAAATCTAACTTCAGCCGGGTCTTGAGCCTAGTCATACAATCAAGATTAGCTCAACAAACTGACTTGACATCTGGATAATCCAAGATGTAAAATAATCCTTATTGAATTAAAAAGAAGTAGAAGAAGAAATTAACTCAAGCTGAACTATTAAAAAATTTAAGTTAACTTGTGCAACTTCATAGACTTGAATAAAATAGGTTAAAATTCAGTTAAAAACCTTTTTTTTTTTTAAAGTCAAAACAGTAATAATTTAATATTTTTAAGTCAAAACAGTAGGTTAACTCGATTTGAGTTTAAATTACAGTACTGGACCACTGGTTAGCCCTCTAGACGGAACCGGTTTGATAACTTCTTTGAGTAGTTGACCTAAAATAGTAAAATACCACCATAAAATAACTGTGTGAGTAACTGTGCACGGATGTACTGTTTTCCTCTCTCCCTTTTCAACAAATAAATAAAAGCCCTAATTATATCCTTCCAGCTCCTTTTTTTTTCTCTCTCTCTACAATAAAAGACACGCTCTCTTTTTGTCTCTCTCTATACTGTAACCCTAATTTCGTGGTTTTCACATGGCGGCGGTGACTCGGGAAAGAAATGAGAGGCCGTATGAAGACGGAGGAGGTTATGGGAAGTTTCCAAAAAGGCCGTTTCGAAGGAGTACGCAAACGACGCCGTATGATCGTCCTGCGACGGCAATTCGAAACCCTAGTGGGAGTGGTAATGGTTGGTTGTCGAAATTAGTGGATCCGGCTCAGAGACTCATTGCTTCTGGTGCCCAAAGGCTTTTCGCTTCTGTCTTTCGTAAACGACTGCCTGCGCCTCCGGTGGTGGCTCCTCCGTCTCAGCCGCCGGAGACGGAGCGGGGGACAGGTTGGGTTTCTTCCGAGTGTGAAAATGTTTTCTTTTTGTTGAAAAATTGATGCTCTCTTTTTGATATTGTTTTCTCCTGAGGAGTTAAGTGCTTAGTAGTTCAATCAGGGGAGATTTATTGTCTGTTCGTTCGATTCTTTTTGTGGAACTGGTGTAATTAAGTTTTTGATATGGTGAAATCTGGGAATTAGGGATTTTGGACCCGTAGAACTGAAAATTAGGGTTTCTGTACTGGGTCAGGGTTTGTTTGTTATAGTGGACTTTTTTTTTGTTGATGATGTTTAACCTTACTTAACTGTACTTTAGTTAGTGAATTGAAATTTGTAGTTAACGTCCGTTAAAGGAGAGAATTTGTTTTAAGTTTTGTTTTTTTAAACAGAGGAAAACCGGAGAGTAATGGATAAGCAAAAAGGAACCTTTTCCACAGTAAGTCTGATTTCTTGTCTTTTTCTTTGCTTCTTTTTGGTTTTTCCTTCTATTGATTGTTAATTGGTTATGCAGTTAATTTTTATTATCAATGGCTTTGGGTTGTGTTGGTGGAAGTGAGGCTTTGGTAAGAATGTCTATTGCTAGTTGAGGGAATACGTTCAAATCTCGAAGTTCAGTGGTTATTATAGATTTCCCTATTGGTTGATAATCCTGACCGGGTTGGTGGTTGCAGAAATAGCTATGAAGAGAGAATACATGCCTGCCTTTTTTTCATTATACAGTAGATATAAATTTATTATAAGGTTATTGCTTGTTATAGATGCCTTAGCTGCTCTGCTTTATATACGTGTGTGTGTGCTGACACAAGGGATCAAGGGGAGTCTTAGAACTGATGTAGTGCACTTTGAGACTTTAACTAGTTAAAAAAGGTAAACTTGCTGTATCTTTTTTCAAGTACCGTTACTGTTTCAGGTACACAATATTACTAGGCGTGAAATTTGCAGGATTAAAGAGAGGAGCGACGGGGGAGAAATGGGCGTGGTTAATTGTGTATTCCTTTTCTTTCCTTATGAATGTGGAATCAGTTATCTAGAAATTTTCTAATGGATCAAAGAGTAAATTAAATTTATATGCTCTACTACGGGTTATGAAAACTTAACTTTCATCTATTTTCATGGATGAATTTGCAATATCTACATGCGTTTGCACTCATGGTTCATATATATTTACAATATGATTTACCCAGTGCAAATTTGATTCATATGTTTGTGCTGTTTGAAAAATTCTCCTTGAAGGATCTTTTTGAAACACATAGAGCAACCATCAATGGATCCAGTGGTCCAAGTGATGGTTCTGATATGGACGGGGTTACTGAACTTGAAGTAATTCTAAAGCAGAAGACTTTTACCAGGCAAGTTACTTCAGGATCAAATTCTAGCAGCTTCAAATTAGTTGAATGTATGTATTGTAACTTCCACAGCATGCTTGGTGGAAGCTTTCTTCACCTGTATATTTGTTTGTAATGTCATAATTCCTCAGTCATTCTGTATGTTAAAATCTTTCACAAGGAATTTTCGTTTCATATTCTTTGTAATAACATTACCGAGGATAACAATTGTTTAGAAGGATGATGTGGTGATGCAAGACATAAATTTTTATTTTTTAATTTCCCACAGGTCTGAAATTGATCGATTGACTGCCCTATTGCAATCTAAGACTGTTGATTTTCCTACTGGAAATGAAGAGAAGAAATCTGAAGTGATTGCTTCAAAAGCTATGGTCTCTCAAGGCAAAGAGTTATTGACTACCCCTGTTAATAATGGGTTTGATGGCCGCTTTAATTCGACACCTATTGTCAGCTCAAGTGTAGGGGAATTTAACATGCTTCATCTCTACTTTTTTCTGCTCATGTGTGTACACATGCATTTGTGTGTTATATGCACACCTGCACATGCACATAGTTCCATGGCTTTGAACTGTGGCTCTTTTTTCAAACTTAGTGGCTTTGCACCACGGCTCTTGTTTCACATAGAAATATGGGTTGGTGTGATTCTCTTGTTTAATGGAGAATATAAGGGCGGGCAATAACATGATGTGTGAATTCATGCATTTATGTGCATATGCAAACCTACACATGTTTCACATTTAGTGGCTATAATTTCTTCAGGTCCTAGAGGAGGATGTTGGTTCCCCTACAGAGCTTGCAAAATCTTACATGCGAAGTAGGCCTTTAAAAGTATCACCATCAATGCTAGAATCACACAGTCAGGCATTAAGGGAAAATCCAACAGTTCTGACCAACCATACATTTACTCCGAAATCACCAATGATTTCAGTTGTGCCATGTTCTTCTGGCCATGCTGAGTTTCCTGAGAATGGTTTTGTGACACCAAGATCCCGAGGTAGATTTGCTATATACAGTATGACTCGAACACCATATTCCAGAGTTCATGCAACTACTGGCCTCCAGGTTGGTATGATATGAAAATCTGTTTCTGTTTGAAATTGTGATTTATATTTTGATTATTTACACATTTTCTCTCATTTTCCAGGGTACAAGAACGACAAGTGATGCTTTTGCTGGACCATCATCTTCGTCTCAGAACGCATGGGAGAACAATGGATTTTCTGGATCTAAACAAGGGGTATGAGTGCTGAAATCAATCGAAATCATGTCCATGGACTTTTAGAATTCCATTGAGCATTATGTAACTGGATTAGTTTATTTCTTTTTCAGGCTTCAAAGAGGAGGAGCTCTGTCCTGGATAGTGATATGGGATCTGTCGGTCCAATACGTAGAATTCGTCAGAAATCTAACCTTCTGCCTATGTCTGGTACTCTTTCTATTCGTGGAAATGGTATGGTTTCTAATGCTGCTCAAAGGCTAACCTCAACAGAGAAGCCAGTTTTAGTGGGCGAACCATTGAAGGATAATGGGAATAGCAATGTCCATGGTACCACTTTTACCCCTGTTCCCTCCAAGTCCAGTGAGATGGCATCAAAGATATTGCAGCAGCTTGATGTGTTGGTCTCATCAAGGGAGAAGTCTCCTGCCAGGTTGTCACCATCCATGCTACGGGGACAAGCTCTTAGAAGCCTGGAGGATGTTGATTCTTCAAAGTTGCTAGAAGTTGTGAATGATAACAAGAAGTTGGATGCTAAGCCCAACACCTCGCTACCTGATGCACGAGAGTCCATGTTTAAAATGAAAGACAAAATTGAAGAAAACGGTCCAAGCAAATCCATTCTTCCTTATGACAAGTCAGCCTCCACAGTAAATGGTATGGGTGCCACAAGTTCAATGAAGAATGATGTGGCCAGAGTCAAAACAACAGCTTTTCCTGTGACAAGCACCATTGTACGTTCCCCTCAACAGAAGAAAAAGGCTTTCCAGATGAGCGCACATGAGGTTTGTGTTGCATCTTGTTATATTTGATATTTACTCCTAAACTGGATCTTACTCATCTCCTTTGTTTACTCACTTCTTCTATATTTTCTTCATTCATCATCTGGAATCATCTCATCTTTTTTTCATCAAAGTAGTTCTTTTTTAATCAATCATTTTTGCACCATTCAACTCTAACTTTATCTCATACATGTATTGGCAAATTGATTATTCGTGACATTCAAGTGCAGAGCTCTACATAACTTGCTTGTGAATTTTATTTCACTTTTGTAGAATTTTCTGGAGCTTGATGATGATGATGACAACCTGAATTGGACTGCATCTGGCATGTTGGCTGAAGGGCGAGAAAAGATTGGTTCTGAATTGGTTGAAAGAAAAACCATTGGTGCTGAAGCTATTGTAGTGGAGAAGTCTCCAGCTCTTTCTGAAGTCAACTCCCCATCAACTTCTACACTCAACCAAAAAAATGCAGGGATTGATGGGTCTGTGATTGCTGAAAAGAGCATCAGCTTTACATCTCTAGCGACACTGTTGCCTGCCATGACTAATAAGCAGGCTATAGTAAACCAGAAGTTAGCTTCAATATCTGATGAAGGTGCCCAACCAAACTACTTGAATGCTTCCCTGCAAATATTTAGCTCCAGGGAGAAGGTTGCTTTGCCAAAGGAACCGAATGGCACCTCCCAAACATTCCATTTCAGCAATAAAACTGGTGATAAAGTTGCACCATTTGCATTTTCTTCCCCAGTCCCGAGTGACCCATCTGTCCCAAAGCTGGGTCTATCATCAGATGCCAAACCAGAGGGTTTCAGGTCAGTGGGCATGTGCTAGTATTTTCGCATGGTTTTTGTTGTCATGACTTTTAAAAGTGCGAGGTCAATACATATGCTGTCATGCTGAATGCAGAAATTGTGGGTCCATAGATGTTGTAACTCGTAAAAAAATCAACCTTAGCTATAACCGGGCTCACCAAATTGATGTTATCTTGATTGGGTTCCGTTATCTTTTTTTTTTCCCCCTTCATCATGTCAACCATTCATTTGAATTTCTTGTGAAACTTTGTGACATTGAAGTTTCCCTGATCTTTATTTTTGTTGGCTATTAACTTTTTTCACTTGCCTATTGTGCAGCTTTACGCCTGTTGCTACTGGTGCTACTGAGTTGGTGACCAGAGACCCTGGACTAGATAAAACTGAAGATAAGAGCAGTTTGAAGGATGAGGGTTCCTTCAGGGCACCTGAAAATGTGCCTTCTACTTCAACTTCATCGACTGGAAGCCTGTTCTCATTTGGCATCACCTCCAATAGTTCAAGTCTAAATAATGGATCTCTTGCTTCTACCCCATCTTCATATTCCTCTCCTAGTCCACCTCTACTGTCAAGTAACTTTACTGGTCAAAATTCATCCAGTGTCTTTGCCAACAGTGTTGCTAGCAGCGGTATTAATGCCACTACCACCACATTTACAATGGCAAACTTTGACGGGAATAGCAACTTCTCTATTTCAGCATCAGCACCTTCCTCCACACCTATTTTCAAATTTGGGTCTGTCCCATCAACTTCAGCCTCAACAGTGCCATCTACTACTGATGAAACAACAGAAGCCAAAACAAAAGAACCAGGCTTTGGCAACCCAACTAGTGCTCTACTTGGTGGTGCATCCTGTGCAATTACAAGCACTGCTGGCAGTGTTTTTGGTGGTGCATGTTCTGGAATTACAAACACAGGCAATAATATTTTTGGCAAGACCCCTGCAGCTACCATCAAAGGAAATAGTTTTTTTGGTGGTACATTCCCTGCAGTTACGAGCTCAGGAAGCAGCATTTTGAATGCTACATCTTCTGCATTTACAAGCACAGGAAGTGGTCCTTTTAGCTTGAATGCTGGGAGCTCAACTTCAGCTGCTACTAATCAATCTCAGGGTTTTAATCCTTTTAGTGCTAGCAGTGCTCAGGTTTCTGCTGCTGGAACTGGTATGGGAACTGTGACACAGACCATGCCGATGCAATTTGGTTCACCTGCATCAACTCCTTTTGCTTTGACTGGGAGTACAGCCTTTTCGTCTGGCAGTCCCACATTTGGCTCTTCTTCTACATCTAAACTGTTCAGTTCTGGTGCTTCTTTTGGACTTGCCTCTTCTACTACCTTGTCAGAGTCCATCTCTGTTAGCTCCATCGCCAGCCCTGCATCTGCTGTCTTTGGTTCCAACTGGCAGGCCCCAAAATCTATGGGATTTTCAACCTCCTCTTCTTCCTCGGCACCGTTTGCCTTTGGAGCAACTGCTAATGCTGTTACAAGCAGCAGTGCATCCGTGGGGTTTGCCCCCAGTGTCTCATCTGGTCCTGCTTTCCCCTTCAGTTCACCTGCATCCAGTACTCCATCACAGCCTGTGTTTGGCAACCCAAATCCTGGCTCCAGGTCTGGTTCATCTCCATCTGGTAATAATGACCAAATGAGCATGGAGGACAGCATGGCAGAGGACACAGTTCAGGCAACCACCCCTTCAGTTCCTGCATTTTTCCAACAACCTGCTGCCGCCCCTGGCCCCTTATTTGGTTTTTCTACTCCGCCAGGAGGGAATCAGTTTACTTTGACAGGTTCATCAGGTGCAAATCCCTTTCAATTTGAAAGCCAACCAAATCTGGCTGCGCCACAGAACCCAGCTTTTCAGGCTTCTAGTAGTCGGGAGTTTAATGCTGGAGGAAGCTTCTCATTTGGTGCAGGTGGCGGTGACAAGTCTGGTAGAAAATTTGTCAGAGTAAAAAAAACACAGCGCAAGCGGTGAAGACACCACAGGGCTGGAGTTTGGTTTCTTTGTTCGATTTGATGAGAGATGCACAGCATAATTTGCTGTTTCCTAGGTTGCCCACCAATCGTTCAGTTATACAAAGGTAAACCTACCTTTTCAGGCTCCGGAGATGTGCCTGATCCTGCTTTACTTAATTAGTCTTCTTGTTTGTCAGGACGGATTTGGTAGGTAGGAAGGTGGGCTTATGGAGCAATTTTGTACTGTCTTCTTAGCAAGCCACCCTAAGAAATTTTACAATGCACTACTAGAGGTAGCTCATAGGATTACAGTAGGGTAAATTTGCTTGTCACCATCATTTTCGCGGTACTCTGTCACATGTAACATAAACAGAGAATCATATCAATTTGTTTAAGAAAGTGTCTTCTCTGGTTCTGAGCATCAGGTATTTAAAATAACCATGGTTTTACTTCTCTTAATATGTTTTCTGATAACCTCACTTGCATTGTTTATTAGTGAACACGATTAATTTTTTTTCCTTCCAACACGAGGGTTCAGTCAAAGACAAGCAGAGGCCAGCACAAACCATTCAACCCCTAAAGTGCTAGATGTCATCCATGAATTTTAAGGTTTTCAAGGTACTATCTCAATAAAGAATGGATGGAGCACTTTCTGTTCAATTAAAAAGTCAGAAATTCGTTTAAAAATTATCTTAAGAAACATCCAATCTTGCTTTGATGTATAATGAAAGATTCAGGTATTGGATCCAACAAGTCTAAAAAATGATGCAAATATAATTACTGGCAGGCAGGGATTTTGGTGGTGTAAAACGACAAGCACAAAATGCAAAGCACTATAAATCCCTTTGAAGTGGGGGGATTAGCAATCCTACATTACTAAACAAAAATCAATGCAGCAGCAAGATTTAGTAACAGGAGAAGAAAAAAGGAACGATCAGAATTAAACACATTTTGTTTTTTACAGATGTAGCCAACCTAGTGAAGAGCTTCAGTTTGATCACTAGTAATATCTGGTTCCAGCATTATTGTAAACACGGCCCTCGGGGTAAGGAACCCTACCCTCGTTTCCTTGAGCTCTTCCACCCACACCATACTGAGGTCGTTCGCGGTTGGACTCAAACTGGCTACTGGCATAACCCCGATGTGTTTCTCCGCCACCGGTGGATCCTGCAGCAGCTGCAACACTATAGCCACGGGTATCCTGCAAACCTGTGTTTGGGTAGTGGCCCATGCTCGATTGCTGGTACTGACTTAACCAAGCTTGTGATTCCTTATGAAGAAACTCTTCTCTTCTATTGGCTTGTTGAACTCGAAGTGCAGAAAGTTTCTCCTGGTATCTGGTATTGATCTCAATTATTTTCTGAAGCAGCAAACACATTGAATAGTTATCATTCGGCTAATCTATAATAATAAAAAAAACTTGTACAGGTCGAGTAAGAAATACAATGAAAGCAAAAGGTATCAGGTACCGATTAGTTAGAAAGCAAAGGGAAGAGGAAAGATTTCTAAACCGTTCATAACAAGAAAGTGAAAAGTTTATAGCATGCTAGCCAACAATAAGCTCTTTATAAATCACTTTTGCTTAAATAACAATTCAATTTCTCCAGTCATGCAAGCGTCATTCAAGCTAAAAATATCAGAGAAATTCCTCCCTTCAACGGCCTAGATTTAAAATCTGTAATAGTCATAGTCACAAGGGAAAAGCAAGACCAAATAATCGAGAAATTTGCTTCATAGCAAGCCTCACCTCCCTATGCCTAGCATTTTCCACATCCTCTGCATCACTTTGCTCCTTTGCCAATTTCATTACTTCATCAAGGAACTTCCTTTCAAGACCTTCAAAAGACATTGGCAATGAATTGTCCTCAAATCCAAGTTCCATATCTTGTTCATGAGGCTGGATTCTACTAGCTTCCTTATTGGATTGATTTTCTAAACCACTTTTGGGATCGTGTGGCGGTCCATGGTAGTAAGATCTTGCTCCGTTACCCCCTTGACCTGGAAAAACAATACAAATATGAACAGACATTCATAAAACCAAACACTGCATTCTTTTTCTCCCAGAAAAACAACAAAATTCCCATGGTTATTAAATTGTTCACGCATGTAGCATTCACATTACATACAAATATCAGTCTCCACTTTCTGATTCTAAACCTTAAAAGCTTCAGTGCCACCAGACCAATATCCAAACTTCGATAGGTTAGTATTAATCCTCACACATCAAGGCAGCTTGCATTGTCAAAAAGTTCATAGCTTTCTTTGATCAACCATGCTACACTGGAGAGGGTCACGGTATCAACCACTTCAAACGGACAAACACAGACACTTTCACCAGTTCCACATACCAATTCCTTCACTTTTCAATTCTTAACATTAACAACTTTGACCATAATTTGATACCTCCAATAGCTTAACATTAATTCCTGTATTGTCAAGAAATTCACACCTTCCCTTCATCTTCCACTCAAATTCACTACCTTGACAAACCCAGAACAACCTCAACTTCTAACCAAGACATTACATTCACTCATATTCTTTAATCATCAATCAAACACAAGAACATCATGAAAAAACAAAAAAATCACTCACCTTCACTGAAACCATGAGGCGGCAATGGATTGTGAACATTCCGCGACTCTCTTTCCCACTGCCACTGCCCTTCAGCTTTCGAAGATTTATACCCAGGATGCTGCTCTGCCTCCACATTAGAATACCCCTCTTGCCTTCCTCCTCCTCCATAACTATTACTCATTGTCCCTGTATTTCCTCTCATTCTCTGTCCACCCCCTCCTCCATATGGATTCATACTCCCATCCCCGTACGCCGGCGGTGGCTGCCGTTTCATTCTTTCAAGATTCTCTCTCTGTGCATATCAAAATCCAAACAGAAACACAAAAACACACAAATTAACAACTGTTCAATACATCTTTTTTCAGTGAAATAACGTTGTATCGTAACATAATACCTTGGTTTACTGTACTTTGCTTTGCTTCTTTCTCTTCTTTTTAAGGATCTATTTATTAGTGACCGGAGAGACACAGGATTGGGAGCCAACCAGTGACAGTTGATGCTCGCCCTCGAAAAAGACACCAAGTTTTCTTTCTGGGCCATGGCCTATTGAGCTTAAGCCCTATTATATCTAGGGATGCCTCCATGTTAGGTGTCATTGGTCGAGTCGGGTTTGGGTCCGTATAGAATCGAGTTTGATTAAATTAAAATGATCTTGTTTTAATTAAAAAGAATAAAAAACGATCCCCAAAATAAGTCTCGACAGGGTTGAGAATATAACATGTAATAATTCCACTTGATTTTTTCTTAACCTAGCATCGTGGGCTAAGTCTCATAGGATCCCAGATAGATCCAACGGGCTGGGCCATGCTGAATAAAATTCCCTTTTTAGGCAAAATAAGATCGCTTATCTACTGGGCTGGACTAAAGTGCCCTCTCTAATTGAATCCTCACAAGCCCACTATCTAAGCAAAAATAGGTAAAAGGGGTCTGGTTACAATCCTCGTTCTTTCTTCTTTTTCTCTCTGTTTTGTTCTACACAAGGAAATACAAAGCTTTGAGATTTGCTCTGATTTGAAAGGAAGTGAAAGAAAAATGTGGAAGAGAGTGTTAAGAGAAGCTACCGTGAGGCAGCCATGGAGTATGCTAGCAAGTAAGAGATGCTTATCATCACCACCAACAAGCAAATCCGCCGCTGTGGACACACTGTTGCTTCGGTATCTGAAAGAACACTATGTTGAAGTCTCCAAGATGAACCCTCCTCCTGTAAGTAAACACAATCTTTACTTAAAAAAACCTTTTTGAGTATTTTAACTTAAGAAGTAAAACCCTTTTTTTGTTATTGCTCTGAATGGAACCCCACAAAGGGTTTAGGGTTTTAGATAGAGAAATGGTGGCACATGTTAGTCTGACTACTTTTTTGGATTAAAAATGGTGAACCCATCCTTGTTTTTTTTTAATGATTTTCGGCTATTTTTGTTTTGATTGTGAGTTTTTGTTGAGTAAAGTTTGTGACTTTAGGCAATTTAAGGGGCTGAAGTCAACCTTTTTCCTCAATGTTTGAAGTTTTTGAGGTTGTGCATATCTATGTACATGCTTGCATGTCTGTTTTTATGGAGCGGAGTTTGTGAATCCAGGGAATTTAGAAAGCTGCTTATGTCGGTCTCTACATACATGCTTGTATGTTTGTCGGATTAGAGTTATGTTTGTTGTTGTGTATTGAATTGGGTTTTATGTGTATAAATATGTGAAAGCGTGTGTGATAGAGTTTTTATTGGCTATTTGATTGCTTGAAATTGAATTTGTTGTAGAAAATGAACCCTCCATCTGAGTTTTCAATAGTAAAAGGTGCTTTGGATGGGAATGGTCCAGTTTTGACTCGCACCCATGGGAATGAGGAAATTAAACTCTCCGTAATGAGGATGGCGTATGCTGTACCTGGTAGCGGGGAGGACAATGAAAATGACGAGGACATGAATCAGTTGTTCCTTCATGTGGATGTTTCGAAGCCTGGACAGGATAAATCTCTGCATTTTCTATGTGGACTTTATCCGGATGCACTGGGAGTTCACTCTGTTTCTTTGAGGCCAAAGCATGACAGTGCTGATTTTCTTGAGGTCACAGCTACATACAGTGGCCCACAGTTTGCGTAAGTTGCCATTCTTGTTTCTCTTTACTGGTCGATCATTCAATAGTTTTTCAATAATAATGTGTGTTAAAGTATCGGAAAACAATGAGGCATATGATGATTAAAAGAGAATCAACTTCTTCTTTATATGTGGATGATGTGACTGATTAGAGGAGCTTCTGTTTGCCCTCTTTCTCAATATTCTGATTTAAACTATCGGAAAACAATGAGGCATATGATGCTTAAAAGGGAATCAACTTCGTTGATATGTGGATAATGTAACTGATTAGAGGAACTTCTGTCTACTCGCTTTCCTTTGGGATAAGTACTTTCCATTGGCTTGCATTAGCATGTACTAGGATGCTGCAACTTAAACCATTCTATTTGTTTTTTTTCCCCTTCATTTCCTTGGAATAACTTCGATTTAATTGATTTGATTGTACACTTTGACAAATTGGTCCCTCATTGACAGGGAACTTGATGAAAGGATGAGAGATGCATTCCATGGTTTTATTGAAGAACGAGGTGTGGATGAGAAGCTGTTTAATTTCCTTCAGGCATGGCTGTATGTGAAGGAGCACCGGAGTCTTATGCGTTGGTTTAAAACAGTGGGCACATACATCAATGAAAATAAGCCAGCTAAGAGTTCTTAATATTGTCATAAGGGGTTTCGTAAAATGATTTATCTGCAAGCGAAAATGCAAGAGTGCTACCAAGTTGATGGCATATCTGCTTGATTACTAGCTGGTGAGCCCTGTTGTTTAAACTCTTCAGCTTCATAGTTCTGTTTCTGTCTTGAAGTACAAGTATCATAGCTGTTTTGTCATGGAGATGACATTTTCATGTTTGAACTGTTTTCCTTCTCTATTAGGTGATTCATTACATGGGCAAAGATGGGCAACATTCTTCTCAGACATGCTTATTTTTAAGTGCTTTTGCAGCTTGATTAAATATTTTCTTCATAAATTTCTTCGTGTCTAGAGGAAGATTGTTTGGTGTGAAATGGAAGATAAGGATTCTGGGCTCAAATTGCTCGAGTAACTTATTACTATGTATACCTCCACATTAACACTGTCTTCCTGTTTCGTATCTTATAACATGTTGCACCTTGCCATTTCAAAATCAAAGCTGATGGAAATTTTTATAACGAGGTCTGTATTCTTTAGCTTTGTAACTCAAACTAAACACAAATCTTCAAAAAAAAAAGAAAAAAAAAAGATGATCCCGATATTCTTTGAATCCACTTGGGACAGGAACTTTCATGGCTTACGCAATTGAATGTCTGCTAAGCCTTGTGTGGTTTGAGGTTTTGTGTGCGTAGGAAGTAGTTGCGTATGCACTAACTTGCCTGAGTCGGAGTTAACAAACAGACATGGGACATAGTGAAAGAAAGCCAATAGTGAAAGAAAGCCAGTTATCATTTATTAAATGTTAGTAAGACTACAGTTAACGTGTGGCTATTGTCTCATCATAAAAAATATAAAAATAAATGGGACAGAAAGGATATATAAAATAAAAATCCACTTATTTATTTTGACCTATCCGTCTCTATAACCAAATAAATTCCTGACAATTCTATTTCTATTATTGCAGTCTTAGAGCATTAACTGAATGAAATCCAAATCTCTTTTGAGTAAATGATGGGATACAATCAATAACATTCAATTACTCCCAAATAATTAGGCTCTTTTGAAAGGGTCAAATTAAAATTAGTTGAGCATATATATATTATTTGCAAACGGTGGGATGTGATCTACGTAAAAGAATTTCAAAAGTTGCAACCTTCACCTGACGAACCAGGGAGTTTTTTACCTGCAAAGAAGCCCAGGGTTAAAACTTAAAACTCTTATTGAAAGAAGATGGCTGGGGCAAATGCAACTTGTCATGGACTCGGTCAAGTTCTCAATCCAAGTGTTAAGGGGATCTGCCCCAGTGTGAACCCAACTTGGCATAAGCCCGGTCAAATGCTGATCTCAAGTTTCAAGGAGACCTATCCCTGGACAAATCCAAATTGATATTTATTCATCTTTAATATTAATATTAATTATATATGTCTCTTATTAAATAACTATATTAAAAATGTCTAATTCCCATTAATGCTATAATAAATATAAATACCTTTCAAACCATTCGGGCAAAGGGTTTAAAACTTATATCTAAAAAGATAAATTTTTCTAAGTACTATAATATTAATCGCATCAAAACAAGTACAAACACTTTTGTTCTAGAAATTTATTGTTAATTACTGTATTTATTATCTATTTTCTTTTAAAAGTTACATCCTTAAATCTCTAAAAAAAAAAAACCTTTTATATATAGGTACTATGAGGCTCTCATCATGGGATAATTTCTATACTATAGAGAATAGGAATTTTTGAATAATAACCTTTGATTGACTTATAATCCAACCATCAAAAAAACTTATTTCTAAGCATTTGAAGTATCATTATTTAGCATCATTTGTGGGGAACTTATCAAAAAACTATTAGTTATTTTTTCTTCTAAAACTTGCTTTTTACACACCTACTCATAATCAATGGAAGGCAATCAAAATATTTATGAAATAAAACGTGTAACAGATCTTCTTGTCATAACATATATTTTTGCTCGGTCGATCCATTAACAACTTATTAACCAGGTATAACTTCTCACCCAAGCAGCGTTAGCAAATTAACAAGCCAAATAAAATAAAAAACAAACAAATTATCTTAGCAAGTCTCAGCAGCACCTCAACAAGCTGTTGCATCCTCCTATCAACATCCACAACAATAGATTGCACCTAGTGTCCGCAGATGTTTACAATACCATAGTAGTATGCCCTGTTTATTGGCTTCTAAAGTATAATAAGTGACTCGATGACTTAGTCACATATAAAATAAAATAAAATAAAAACAATATTTACAATACCTAAAATTAAAATGATAAGCATGTCAAATGATAGTGTCCACTGTCATTTAAAATCCTCAATTGGTTCTTAAAAAGAAAAAAGAAATCTTGATTTTGTCTTTCCATGTAATGAAACGTACTCCATGAACCCTTGTTACAATTTTTATTTCCTTTAAAAAAATTAACAGGGAGGAACTATTTGTCTTAAAATTACAATGTTTTTTTCATTAATTTTAATGATTAATGTAGCTGTGATAGGTAGGAGATCCAAATGGAAACCTATTTTGTTGGAGAACCTAGTTGAGAATTTCAGGGAAAATATATGTCTTTTTCCCTTGTTTTTACATTAAGACAACAAATTAAGGATTATATTTGAGTATAATCCCTGAAAATATAAGAGTATTTGTTGGGAATTTCGACTGGTGATGTATTGATAATTGCTCAACGGAAGGCAGGTACACTGACACAGTATTTAACGTGGTTCGGTAAAACCACATACATCCACAGGAGAGGTTCATTGTATTTAGAAATAGAAAAAGGATTACAATAAATACATGGAGAAGGATCACATACACTTAACTCCCAGCTCACACACTCTACTGCATATGGCAACAACTTCTCCTTTTCTTTTCCTCTCTATTACACTCACGTTCTCTCACATTGCTCTTTTTATTTGGGTGCTTATTTATGGACAACGATGACAGCTCCTAAGTTAATAATAGCTGCACATGGGTTGCACCATTGGTTTGGTGCAACTGTCAAGTCCTTATATTGCAAATTGTCAATGATTGTTGCTGTATATTAAATGGCAACACACCTAACAGTATCAATACCCATCTCCCTGAAAAAATAATAACTAATTAATCAAATCAATTTTTCTTGGATTTCTTTACTGGAGGATCGATGATCAACCTCTCTTATTTCTACAAGTAGAGCTTGTTTGTCAGCACAGCCAATCCCACAGCTGGCCGCATTAACAAACAATACTACGAGTGTTTGGTTTGGATTGCAAAGCTAAAGAATGCAGAGTTCATTTTAAAAAATTCTAAAAAAAAGTTGCTGATATATAGTCTTTGTTGAGACCATATAACAGTAAAAAAGAGATGGGATATTTGCTTTGCCATCATGCTTGACCAAAGGTGGCAAAGTTCCTGGTGGAACGACTTTTACAAGAAGCACTAGAAGCTTATTGGTGAAGGAAAAGTCTAATCTATAGACTAGAAAAAAAAAGAGCTATGAAACGACAACTAGAAATCACTTCATGATTTTTACCGTTAGATGGTCTCAACAAAGACGACTATATCAGTACTTTTTTTTTTTTTAGATTTTTTAAAAATGAACTCTGTATTCTTTAGCATTGTAATTTAAACCAAACACTCATACTTCAAGAAGATTTGGATGAACACGCGTGACGGGGAAATTGCTTTGATTTAGCTATTGCACGGGAAAATAATAAAAAAGCATGCATGCAAGGTAACATATAAAAAATGTATTTCATTATTCCAGATATATTTTGAATCCGCTTGGGGACACGAACTTTCATGGCTTAAGCAATTGAGTGTTCTCTAGCCTCGTGTGGTTTGAGACTCTGTGAACAGGAAGTAGTTGCACTTCAAAGACAGACAGACAGACAGACATGTATTGGAAACTAGCACGATTAATTTTGAGGTTAAAATTAAACTTGTTAAGAATCATTAATCATGGATTCATCGAAATATATATTGGAAACATCGAAATTAATATTCTCTCTAAAAAATAATAATACAAAAAAATCAACATTCCCATGCTTTGAATTTGGACTTGGGAATCAAGTAATCTTTATTGAAAATGGAAGTCCCAACAGTGTAATAAAAGCCCGTTACTATTTATTAAATGTTAGCCAGGGAGTGTTTTCAAAAGTTGCAACCTAATTCAACTATATATATATATAGATACCCAACCACGAGTATCCCACCACTACAACATCATCTTAATCCTAATCTCAATCTTGTACATCATCAAAACTCACCACATTAAGGTTAAGATGGCTGAAGGAAAGAGCACAGGCAGTAGCCTGAAGCTCAAGTCAGTAATCCACGATGATGACAGTAAGGACAACGAAGAAGACAAGGGAGATTTGCCTGATGATATTCTTTCACTGGAAAAACTAAGCCTTAAAGTTCCGGAAAAGAAACTCCTCATCCTTTGCCTTGGCGGGCTGCTATGTCACAGGGTCTGCCTTAAACGCGGTCGCAACGTGAAGACAAACCGCCGTCCTGATACTGCGTATGGAAGCTTTGAAGGTAAAGTTGTGATCAATCTGCAGTGTTTTTTCTTTTTTGTTCTTACGAGGTATATTCTCTTCTGATCAGTTTACAAGAGGCCATTCTGCGATGATTTTGTGAAATTCTGCTTCGAAAGATTCGAGGTTGGAATCTGGTCTTCTGCTAGAGAGTGAGTAAAAACCTATCTATTTTACAGTAACCTTTTATGTTGAATGATGTCCTGTCCTAACCATGTTTCTTCCTGCTGTCTGAAACAGATGGTACATGAATGATGCTCTTGATGGTGTTATGAGAGGTTTCAGGTCCAAGCTGTTATTTTCTTGGGTAAGTATATGGGTTACCTGTCTTGCTTCATCTTACAATCTCTTTTCAGGGATCGTTCCTGTCTTATTAATGATATCCTTTTCCAGGACCAAGACAGATGTACTGATTCAGGGTTCAAAACCTTGAAGGACAAGAAGAAGCCCATCTTTCTCAAGCAATTTACGCAGCTCTCTGCTCTTTCATGGTGCAAGGGGCAAGATACTTCTTTGAACACTTTGCTGATTGATAATGACCCCTACAAGTCTCTTCTAAATCCTGTAATAAAACTAACCATCACCTTTTACTTAAATTAAAACAGTTTGTTAATTTGTTGACTTCGATGATTCTGTCCTGCTTGTCCATTTTTGTACGTAGTCCCACACCGCGATTTTTCCTGACGAATACACGGTGGACTGTGCTACTGATTCTGCTTTAGGTAAGTCCTGCTGCGTACCATCTGTTCTTATAGGATTGATTAATATATATTATTAACCATGCTAATTATATATTTACTGATTTAATTTGGATTAGGTCCTGAGGGTGATCTTCGGGTCTACTTGGAAGGCCTGGCTGATGCTAAAGATGTTCCATCCTATGTGAAGGACCATCCTTTTGGGAAGCCTGCAATCACTCCCTTGCACCCTGACTGGGATTTTTACTCCAAGATTGTTCGACTTCATAGCGAGGAACCGATCGTGAAGTAGCAAGGATAGTTTTCAAAAAACAACAATGGAGATGTTTTTATATTTTATATATGCTGTTTGCTTATTTTTATGTTGTTTGGTGTTGAACAAACCTGCAGTAATTATGTTGCCTTAATCCATATGTTTCATATTTTGTTAAAGATCATGTTTAATTAATTATAGAATTTGGCAGACCTCCTGTTGGGATTTGCCATTAATAGGCAATAAATGACCCTTGACATTTGCAGCTGCTAAACATGGTGGTTGCACCCATCATTGACAAATGGTGCAACTCATGTGCAACCATTTATTATTGAAGAAAAGGAGCCACCATTTGCCTATAAAAAAAGCATGTATTGAGATCTAAAGATGAGAGAAACGTGAGTGCAATAAAGAGGAAAAGAGAAAGAGAAGCTGCTGCCATGGGCAGCAGCTCTGCTGTCATTGCAGCAAAGAGAGATGGAAATTGAGTAGATGTGATTATTCTTCATGTATTTATTGTATCTTTTTTCTAATTTCTAAATAATATTATCTATTTTATGGATGTAGGCGGTTTTGCCGAACCACATTAAATATTGTGTAAGTGTACTTGCACTCCCATGAACGCAAAAATTAGTTCATCACCGGTCGGATTCCCCTAAATGTTCGATGTTTAAATTTTCTTGATCCACTTGTAAATCCTCTCAGTAGCAGTTTTTTTCTTAAAAACTTATGCTAAACAACATGCATTAAGGACTTTGTTCAGAGATATCCGGCAACGTTTTGGGTTTTTCCGGTAATTTGAAGGAAATACTACTAAACAAAAAAGGGTAAAAACGAAGATTAATTTAGTTTTATTTTTTTTTCCTTTAAAAACATCAAAATATATGACAAGAATTCTTTCATTAAGTTTTAGGCCTGTTTGTTTGGTTTGCTGAAAAATAATTTTATTTTAAAAAGTAATTTATTTGGAAAGTAAATTTATGAAAAATAAATTATTTTCTAATATTTGGTGGAGTCATAAAAAACAAATTGAAAAACATTTTTCAGTATTTGGCTATGTCATGAAAAATAAATTGAAAAATAACTTAATAATATTTTTTTTTCAAGTTTATTAAAATAATGAGGAACAAATCTTGCAAATTAAAAGGTTGAATTATAATGAAACCGAAAAAAAAATCTAATTTCATAAATTATTTTAAATAAAATAAATAACAATTAAAATAATGGAGATCAAATTTAATAGATAAACAAAATGAAGGATGATGAAATTAAAATAATAATAATTATAATTTCATAAATTATTTCAAATAAAATAAGTAACAATAAAAAGAATAAGGACCAAATTTGATACATAAAAATTTCAATTAAAAAAAAAGAAATAAACAAATAACAATTATAAAAATGAGGACTGTAGTTAATATAAAAATCAAATTAAATCAAATTCTAAGAGGTAAATTGAAAAAAAAAGATTCAAAATAAAATATTTAGCAATAAAAAGTTTGAGGATTAAATTTGTTATAATCAGCAAATAATATAATATTTCTAATTTTTTATAATTTTTTGAAAGTGTTTTCCTTTCAAAATAAAAGAAAAATATTTTCTTTGAAACTAAGCCAAATTTTCTTTGATTATAAAATATTTTCTATTAATTAATTTTTTTAATAATAAATAAATATATAAAATTTTATGGTGTCCAATTGGAAACTTATTTTGTTAGAGAACCTTTAGGGGAAATTATGTTCTTTGCTTTTGTCTACATAATTAAGACAACAAATGATTATATTCGATAACAGTAAGTAAAGCCTACTAATTAATAAATTATTACACTATTAATTCCATAAGAATAACAAAAGAAAATATGACTTTATCAATATAACCATTTCTTTAAAAAGAAAAACTAAATAATTAATCAGATAAAATTTCCAATGGATTGCTTTGATCAAAACCCTTCGGCTTTTACAAGTAAAGGAAATAAATCTTTGCTTCTTAATTAAGTTTTGACAACCTTCACACTTGCTTTTCCAAGAGAGAGATAGAAAGGAAAGAGATATATAAAAGAAACATATTTTTATTATAGATATAAATATTCTTTTTATTTTTTAAGGGTCATCAAATTATTTTTTTCTTTCATTACTCATCTTTTTTTTTTTATAAAAATAATATATATATATATATATATATATTTAGAAAGTAATCACGCACTCGTATTTAATTACTTTATAGACACTATAATTTTTATTTTTTGTTAATTTACGAAGACAACGAATTTTACAAGAACAACAACACCATTCAACTACAAGCTTATTGGTGGAAAAAAAAAGGTATAATCCATAAAAAAAAAAAAAAAAGGCTATGAAATGAGAACCAGAAATCACTTCATAATTTTGACCATTACATGCTTTTACCAAAGGTGACGAGAAATCCTGTCTCGGCAAAGGCACACCCACTAGTTCTTGTCTTGTCTTTTAATTTGTTTTAGAGTACTTTCGACGGAATCTTAACGAAGGCTTGGTGATCAATCCAATTAAGCTAATCGTTTTCAAGGACGTACGGTCACTTTTAATTAGGCATCATAAACAACTTACGAACAATTCATGAGCAATAATACGAAGCAGATCAATTCTCTTTCTGTTTAATTAAAATCCTAACTCAAGTTAGGTGATGAAAAGCTGGATTTGATAAGATTGTCCAAAAGCCATAGCAATAGATTGATTTCCCATGATGTTTTTTTTTTTTTAAAAGGCAGGGTTTTGGCCTTTTTGAAAACCAATGTTTGGCTCAGACTCTTACTTTTCCTTTACTTTAACTTCTCCGTGAAGCAGAGTTCATGTTTTCCACAAAATATTTCTGCATCTGCAACTATTTTTCTAACCTTTCCAATATACTTTTTGACCTGGCCGAGACAATATTATAATTAATGTTTCTTAACTAGCGTGCCTTAATTTTGAGCAAGCCCAAAGTATTAATTAATCCTTCGTGATTAATCAGCAGAAGTTCAAGGGCACTAGTATTACTTAATTAATAATTAGTAACCTTCAAACACATGATCCGACGCCTGCCTCGCCAGCTACCACTTCGCTTAAAAGGTCAAACTAAACTTTGAAATTTCAGACTCACCACACAATCAAGATGGCTGGCAATAGGGATGACCTAAATTGTCATGAAGAAGATGGGGATGACATTGAACTAGAGAAGCTAAGCCTTGGTCCAGATGGAAGCAAGAAACTTCTTGTACTTGATCTAGCTGGGGTACTGTGTGACAGGGTGTTTCAAAAAAACAGGGCCAATATCCCAGATAATCGTACTCCTGATGATGCCAGCGGAAGCTTTTTCGGTAAGTTTTCAGGTTACACTACTCTTGCTACCAAGGTTTTTACTTGCTCCTGTTTAACGATCGTCTCTCTCAGTTTACAAGAGGCCATTCTGTGAAGAGTTCGTGAGATTTTGCCTTGAAAGGTTTGATGTTGGAATCTGGTCTTCTGCCAAAAGGTTGGTAGAGTTGCATCTTCCCGGTTCATGTCTAATTTCCTTGCTAGATGCTATCAATATTATTCAGAAATTCACTCATTTTTCTGCTCTGAACATGAGAAACAGGACCAACTTGGAAACTGCCCTTGATTGTGTGATGGGAGAACTCAAAGGCAGGCTCTTATTTGTCTGGGTAGGAGACCAAATCCGTGCTTATGCAATGAGTCTACTGTGTATTAAGATAGCATTTGGTTATCGTTTCGGACGGACAGAAGAGGCTTTGTCTCTATCTCTTATGTATCTGTCGCAACTGTCCCAGAAAACTAACTAAACACAACTCAAGTTGTTCCTTGTTGTCTAATATATGTGATCCCTTTTTAGGACCAAGATGATTGCACTAATTCTGGGTTCAGCACCAAGGAAAACAAGAACAAGCCGATCTTTTTCAAGGAGTTGAAGAAACTATGGGACAACAAGTCCTCTAATCTTCCATGGAGAAAAGGGCAGTATTCTTCATCAAACACATTACTGATTGATGATAAACCTTACAAGGCGCTTCTAAATCCCGTAATAACCAGAACTTCAAGATCAATTGTTTAAATTGCTCAACTTGATTCAAATCTCATTCATCTGTTTTTCCTCTTAGCCTTGCACGGCGATATTTCCCACCGAATACAAGCCGGACCAACTGGATGATGCTACTTTAGGTCCAAATGGCGAGCTCCGACGGTACTTGGATGGCCTGGCAAGAGCAGCAGATGTCCCTGCATATGTGAAGGAACACCCTTTTGGACAGTCTGCTATAACGGCTACCCATCCTGACTGGGATTTCTACTCCAACATCATTGACAATTCCAAGGGCGAGGAATAATCAGCTTCTGGGAAAGTCATGAACAGATGATTTCTCTTGTGTACTATGGAAATGTTTCCTTATTTGTGCCCGTGAAAGTTTAGCAAATATTTAAGTCTGTTTATTTTAGTATTTCATTTTATATATATTATCAATTAATTATGCTATCCTGATCGACTAACTCAACTCAAGTCTTAAACTCAAATCAGGTTAATTAATTATAAAAAATGGTCTGAGAAATCCTGGATCAAACCTTAAAACCGAGATTTTAATAATCCGGTTATTATGTAATAAAAGAGGGTTGGTTCTCGTTGTATATTTTAAGACCGAACTCAAGCCCGATGGGCCGTGTCATGATTAACGATAATTCAAAGCTTATCAGCCCAGTTTCAAGGTGGGCTGGACTCAGGCCTATACTTTGTAGAGTTTATTTATGATAGATACTGGAGGATGCGATGTTAAATCTGTTATCAACCCTTTCTTTCCCTTTTAATTTTTTTATTTAATTAAAATTTCCCAGAAACCTCTATGTTTTGTTCTAATCGTTTCTTTTTTCCTGGCTTGCGAGTTTTTTATTTATTAATTCAATTAGCATTTACTTATTTGTAGTGTTTTTGAGAAATGTTTATCAAAACCATCACAGGATTAAACAGGGCCCTTAGTTTTATTTTTTCTCTATACTATTTCAAGAATAGAAAACACTAAGCCCTTAATCTTATCATTAAATGATTTCCTTTTCTCGAGTAGTTTTTGTAGTTGAATAAGCTTTTCAGGTTTTTTTTATTTTAAAAAATTATTAAATTAATGTTTCTTGAGTGTTTTTTAATGTGTTTTATGGGTTGATGTTAAAAATAAAAATATTATTTTAATATATTTTTAAATAAAAAATATCAGTCATTGTAATACGAAACAATAAAAATAAATTAGATAATGAATAAATAATTTAATGATAACTTAAATTACAAGAGTGGGTAGCATTATAGTAATTGCCTTGATTAAAGCAAATACAATTGAGATTTATTTCCTTTTCTTTTGTGAAATGTAATTTAAAACCTGGAAAATAAAAGTAAGACCACCATTTTGGTTTTGTCTTGCATCTCTTTGTGTCTTTAATAATAATATCTTAATTTATTTATTTTTAATTAAATTATTAAACTGATTTGATTGTTTGTACAATAAATATGTGATTCAGAACTTAATTTATATAAATTTTTAGTTTAAATTAAATTTAATATTAACTAAGATAAACCTAGATAACTTAAAAATTGATTCGTGACTTAACTTAGCTAGCTATACAAGAAAAAATATTGAAAGATCAAAATCAAGATTTTCTTAATAATAAAACAAAACAATGCGGTTTTTATTAAAAAAATAAAATTAATCTAGATTAACATGATTTGAAAGTTGATGCAAAGAACAACCTATACGTGGTATTTGACAAAGTATTAAACCATAACCGCGAGTTATACACACATGCATAGATTAATCATAACTAGCTCAGACTTTTTAGTAATGGACAGTGTATGATTCAAGTGATGTGAGGCTACAAGAGATCGTGACCCTTGAATTCTTTTCAAGACCTTCTCAGCAAAGAACATGATGCCGACCCTATAATCCTATAGTGTTTTCCATGAATTGTAGGGAAAAGTGTTTTTTCTGTTGATGATAGCAATATGGTCGATTTTCGAAAGCCCACTATGCTAGTTTCTTAGTTGACTTTGATATTTGATGGGGATGTGGGCCCAATTTACAAGTGTGTTGCATGCACCATCACCGGTCATAAATAAAGATGGTATGATAGCCATGGAGTGCGTCGGTCTCTATTTTTATTTAATTTTGATAAAATAATAATAATAATAGCTTACTTGTGGTTCAAATGAGTTTCTGGATTCCAAGATTTAACATTTAGAGCGTGTTTGGTATTGTGGTAGCTGTTGTGGTTGTGGTTTGAAAAAAGTTGTTTTATAAAAAGTATTTTTAATTGAGGTTGGTTTGAAAAAATAGGTGTTTGGTTAAAACTATGGTTGAAATCGAGATTGAAGAAAAAGTAGTTTAATGTGTTTGGTTAAGAATGCTTTTAAAATTGAGGTTATAAAATAATTTTAAAAAATATATATTAATATTGATGGTTTTAAATTTAAATATTGTAGAATTAATTACTCATATTACATCATGAAATAAAAAATATTTATATAAAATATTTTTTATTATTTCATTAAACTATTTATAATTCCATTACGTACAAAATTCATCTGATAAGAATTATAATTTTCATAATTTTTTTAGCATAGATAAAATATTATCAGGTATAAAATTAATATTACAATGCGAGTGAATTTAATTCACTCTATACTAGTTTTTCGGGAAAAAAAAATTATTTACATCACAATGCGAGTGAATTTAATTAACTTTAAACTAGTGTGTTGTTTTAAAAAAAATAAAAATGTTTAAAAATTTAATTCACAAAAAATATATGAACAGTGTATTAGTGTGCACTGTTTAACTAGTTTTTTTTTTAAAAAATAAAAATGTTAAAAAATTTAATACACTAAAAAAACCTGAACAGTGCATTAGTGTGCATTGTTTATGCTAATTGCACTGTTCATTGAACAGTGCAATTAGCATAGCATGAATTCATTGCTTTTCATTACATGCGGTCCGAACGTAAAAAACATGTGGGACCCATAAATGTAACTTTTTTTTTTAATTACCAAACGGTTACTAACTGCGTTTTAAGTAAAACGCAGCCGCAGTCGCGTAGCCAAACACCATCTTAATCTTTCAATTAAATGTTGATATGTTTCCCCTTGCAATCAATATATATTTGTAATGAATGGATGAATTCTGTGTATTTAGGTTGTATTAGATTGAAGAATGAAGATAAATATTTTAAAATAAATATGTTATTAAATATTCTTTTTATTATTTTTAAAATTCTTGAAATAATAACAATCTTCATCTTATTTCATCTTGGTAACGACGTTGATAATATTGAACAGATAAACTAATATATATATATATATATATATATATATATATATATATATTTGCGCGCTTCATTGGCAAATGGCAAGAGTCGTAGGAGACCTTTGATTTTTTTATTTTTATTTACTAGAAGGAAGTGATCGGTTGTAGCTATCAATCATCATGAAATGCAAGTTCTGCGGTTCTTATAGTTTATAATTTTTATTCGATTTATATCTAAAAGGGAATGGAAAGGCAATACAAAAAATCATGAAATGTGGCATAATCTTGCGATCTTGAAATTGTTTTAATTATTATTTTAATAATAAATTCTATATTTTTGAGAAATTACAAAGTATAACTCCTAACATATTAGATGATTGTTGTATGTTCTTTGTGCATGTTATATAACCGGGTTAATCATTTTATTAAAAATCCAATCAAATTAATCAAGTTTTATTAGGTTAATATTTTATAAATTTAGTTTGGATTTGATCAGGAAAGGTTAATCTTTTCATTAAAAAAAATTTAACTGAATTAATCAAATTTTATTGGGTTAATATTTTATTTTATTTAACGTAAAATTTAATCTGGATTTAATGATCAGGAATTTCCCAAGATAACCATCATGCGATCAATCCAGATGGGTTCCGGATTATTTGATTTTCCAAATTAAACAAGTTAGGTTTAACAACAACAAGTGCTGCGACGAGCAAACTAGAGATGAAGAGATGATTCGACGACACCATGCATGCACACGAGGGCTCTAACCTTCCGTTAACTGAACGACAGGAAGCTGTTAGGGTTGTCGTTGTATTTTCCAAGGAGATATCCCCACACGTTTTCTGAGAAGGATATCTTGCATCGCAACTCTTTTTAGCCAGCTGAAAGTAGTTAAAAAGCAGGTTTTGCAAGAATTCTTTTCTTTGGTCTGTCTAGTTTGCCCTCACGATCACGTTGCTCTCCTGTGGAGGAAAGCACTTGGATGATAATATGGAGGTCTTATTTAGATGCCCTCAAGAATTGCAAGTAACATGTCTTCGGAACGCATACTCAACCAAACTTTCTAATTTCTCATGCTTAAACTATAGTTACAAAATTCAGTTATCTGAACATAAATTAGTTTGGATTAAAAAAAAATACAACAAAAAAAACTTATTTCCTCTAATTTCTCATGCTAAAACTATAATTATAAAATTTATATTAGCATAGCTGGTATAAAAAAAAACTTAGCTGTATCAATTATAAATCTAAATTAACATGTTGATTTAATTGATCTCGTCATGAACTTGTCAAACTTTTTTTTTTATCAAAATAATATTATTTTAATTTTTTAAAAAAAATTAATTCAATTCAAATTGATTTTTTTAACCAGTGAATCGTATCTTTTTTATCTTTTTTCATGCTGGGTTGTACCCTAAACTAGAAAAGAAACACAATGTAAAATCTTGTCCATTCTTTTGATTTGATTCCAATTCTGAATTCAAAACCTCATCCATAAATTGGAATTGTTTCGGTACATTCAAAAGACTACATTACCAACTTAAACGTACACAATATTCAATCATAACAACACGGTGTCTGCTAGAAAATTGATGTGTAAAAAAAAAAAAGCAACCTTGAGAGAACCAAACCAACAACCTTATTTGCTTTCACATTAACTTGATTCTGTTTATATATATATATATATATATATATATATAATTTTTTTAGTCTCTTTTCTTAATATTGACATGTTATTTTTTTTTTATTTAACGAATTAAAACTTGACACGTGACACGCAAAATAACATAATTGGACGGGAGGGAACGCTACCCAGCAAAAAAACATAAGAAAAAAGCACGGTCCATTAAACAAATTATACAAAAACAAAAATCATATAAAAAAAGAGAGAATATAGCAGCAGAACATGTAATTTTCCCCAAGTCAAATAAGTGATGTGACATAGATTAAAAGAGCCTAATTTTTTAGGCCAAGATGCATAAGATATGTTATATGTGATATTCTTCAAGAATTTAGACAGTAGCTTATTTATTTATTTATTTCTGGCCACAATCTAGACAATGATGGCTTGCTTACGTATGTATCTAATATTAGGCATTGCCCTCTACAACACCTAATTCCACTATAGACAAACTCGTAATATCATTCAATAAAGTTTTTTTTTTTTTTTTTCAAAAAAAGGGAAAAGGGAAAGAAAGCGGGTGCGTGCGTTAGGTCAGAGCCTACCGAAGATAAAACTCTGTACAAGAGCATCGCCATTGATTTGCAGGGACGTCCATTCCACAACAACTTTAATGGATCCTCACACGAACGGATATGAAATCTCTAGTTAGGTTGGGCATACATGCTATTTATAAACCTAACCCGAAACTCAAAAATAAATAAAAAGTTTTAAAATATAAAAAAATCACAGTCAATTTTATATCAAATAATTATAAATTATACTATATAATTATTAATATTGATGATCACTATAGGTTTATTTGGTTTTTAACTTTAAGATTTATAAGGATTAATTAAGATACACGTAAGCTAACTGTAATATAAAAAACTCTATCATTAGCTGGTAAATAATAACTAATCCTAATAATCTTGCTGACCAATGTTTGTCTACCATCTTTTTTATGTATATCAGCAATGGTGGAGCTACATTGGGTCAAAAGACGGCAATTGCCCTCATAGTTTTATTTTTTATTATTTTTTAAGTATTAATAGATTAGTGGGTGTGAAACTATGAATTATTATTACAGTTTACAGGTAAGGAAAGTTGTTATACAATAGTTATTACATGATATATATATATATATATATAATTACAACTCCCTAATTTTCCGCCCTTTCCCTTTCGTTTCTTTATCTTTCCCTGTAGGGTTTTTTCCCCCGATAAGATTGTGGAACAAGATAGGAGATAAGTGGATGAATGATAGTTTGATTGTATATATTGAGAAAAATATCTTCGATAAGATTGATAATGAAGCTATTATGAAGCGGTTTTAAAATATAAAAATTCATAAAAAACAATTATAATATAAATTTTTTCATTTTAAAAGTATTTTTATATTAATTTTACTTGATATGAATTAATATATATGTTTTGAATTGATATGAATTAATATATATGTTTTGACATGTCTATATAATATAGTATTTGTTAATAATTTACCCTTTTATTTAAAAAATTATGGCTCCACCACTGTATATCAGAGAATTAATTTACACCATTTTTTACATATAATAAATAAAAAAAGAAAAAGAGTTTGAAGTCTTGCTTTTGTTAGTGGCCACGCAAATTTAGAGGGGAGAATGAGACATTGACAAATACTAAAGTGTTATAAAGATGATCACATCATGGAGAATTTAGCAGAATATATTAATTAAAGATCTGATCACTCATCCGTCGTGATCAAATGGGAAACGAACACTCTTCTGATCATTTTTTATTCACTATATATCTTCCCATAAGAAAAATACAAGAAAACAAAACACAACTGATTATGCACAAATCCCCATAGTTTTAATCAGGTTATTTGATTGCTCAAATTAATTTTTTTTTAAAATTTAAAATAATATTATTTTAATAAAAAAAATCAACATATTATAATTAGATTTTTGACTTGTCTTTTCGGGTCATACTGAATTTTCTCTTCCTTATTGTTTTTTAAATTCAACCTAATTTTAGCCATAAAATAACTAAGTTTCAGGTTAATTTATAAACCAAATCGAGTTTCAAAACTATAAAAATACCTCGTAAAAGGCTATCGTTCAATTATTTTTTTAAGATGACGAGGCAGAATAAGGACACACTATACAGTTGTTAATTACGATTTAATTCTTAAACTTGAAACCTTGAATATACGAATGGCACGATTGTAGTGGGGACTCTAACATCTTTGCATTTGCATGGGTGACTTTATCATGAGACCTTAACAATAAATAATAATAATAATAAATAGAAAAATAAAATAGGGAAGCTATTCTTTTTAATAAAAAAAACATAATAATAAGAACTAAAATAAATTAATTTAAAAAAAAATTCATAATAACATAATTTTGAACACAAACTTTATATATATAAGAGAGGGTTATTTTGGATTTATTTAGAAGTATTTTAGATATTGTTTTTTTAAATATTTTTTATTTAAAAATATATTAAAATAAAATATTTTTTATTTTTTAAAATTTATTTTGAAAATAAATAAAAAATATTAAAATAAATAAAAAATATTAAAATAATAATAATAATAATATATTTTTTTAATAACACGATAGTAACATCAAGACGTTAGTTCTTAGGTTTATTTTTATGCCTTTCTATATTCATTTGCCGGTCCCTCTCTCTCTCTTCTCTCTCTCTCAAGTCTTAACTGGATTTTGTATATCCTTCAAACTCCAAATAACCAACGGCATATTCCACCCATATATTAACAAAAAAAACACCCCTTACTCTTCACCAAGTCTCCTCTCTTCTTCGATCTCTTCCCTTTTAGATTTCAAAATCCTTCAAACCCCATTTTCCATATTAAGATTCTCACCAAACCCACTTCTTCTTCTTCTTTTTTTTTTTTTTCAATTTTTGAAGTTAAAGGCCACTCCTTTCTTCTTATCATGATTAAATGTTCCTTTGAATTCTTATACCCTTGAATTCCGAGACAATCTCTACCAAATCTTATGATCTAACAAGAAAATCCAAGTCAAAATCACACCCAGATTTTCTTTTCCTCTGAAATACAGGAAAGTGAAGACTGAAGATAATCTATCTTGTCATTTCTATCTGAGTCTCTTTCACTGAATTTGTTGCCATCTTTACCATAATCTCCAAAAGCCGTATCTTAAAATTCATTTTCTTTTCCTCTGAAATACAGGAAAGTGAAGACTGAAGATAATCTATCTTGTCATTTCTATCTGAGTCTCTTTCACTGAATTTGTTGCCATCTTTACCATAATCTCCAAAAGCCGTATCTTAAAATTCTCTCTATATCTCTGAGATCGCAAGATCACTTCGAATCTCTCATTCCCGATAAAGTTTCACTCTTTTCTGTTCTAGGAAAGAGAAGTTTCTATCTTTTAAGTCCGAAATGGTGGTGAAGATGATGAGGTGGCCACCATGGCCACCTCTGTCATCGAGAAAATTTGAGGCCAAATTGATCGTTCACAAACTGCAAGGCCTAGATTTGGTACAAGATGAAGAGCAAAACAGTGATGAGAGCAAGAAGAGGTTGGTGGTTGAGATAAAATGGAAAGGTCAGAAGGGTATTGCTTTTAGGAGGTCTGTAAAGCGGAATTTTACCGAGGAAGGAGGGTTCGAAGGTGATGGGGTTTTTCAATGGAATGAAGAGTTTATAAGTGCGTGTAATCTTTCTGGAAATAAAGATGGTGTCTTTCTTCCGTGGGAAATTGCCTTTGCAGTTTTCAGTGTAAATTTCCTTTTCTCCTCTTTTGCATTTACTGATTATCTGTTCATGGATTGTTGAATTTTGAAATTAATTATTTTGTTTCCCAGAAGGTTTGACTTTGGATGACAGAATGGACATGTGCTTTGACATTTAACTATCTCCTCTCTCTCTTAATTATGGCATGCTATAGCAGTCACAATTTTGGTCAACACATGATTTTTTTGGATGTCTAGAGTCAGATTGCCTTATTGAAAATTTTTTCCTTGCTTTATAGCAGCCACAATTTTGGTCAAGACATGATTTTTTTGGATGTCTAGAGTCAGATTGCCTTATTGAATTTTTTTTCCCTTGCTTTTGAACTTCTATAAAGATGAAAAATTGAGGGGAAAAACTATAGCTAATGAAGAATTTATGTATTTCTCCTTTGTTCCAGGAAATTGGATATTATACAGGATAACAATGGAGGTGTTTTTTTTTTTTTTTTTTTTTTGTGGGTGTGTTATTTAACTTCTAATGACTCGTATTCCAGTCATCATATAACATGAATTGTATTTTTTTTTAACTTGTTATATCAAAGTTTGCAATATGTATAAGAATATGCTTATGCAGAAGAATTGGTGTAGTTTACCGGGTCAATAAGCTAAATCCTTGGGTGTTCTTTTTAAGTACCTGTAGCTTTCAATTCAAGTCTTATGTGGCTTTCTTTTTTGGTTTATATGTGTGGCGACTATTTTGAAGTGATTGGCTTCACACATGGTGGATGTTATTATCATGCCAGATCATGTAAAGTGGCATATTCCTGGAGGATTTTCTCAATTTGTTTTGTTTATGCTCTGGATCCTTAAGCTACTTTGTCCAGTTGTTTATTTGACAGTGACCTAAATCTCAAATGGGTATGTATATTTTTTCAACATGATGTAATATTTGAAAAACATATCAACTGACGATTTATTTGCTTCTCTTGATTAATAATGTGTGTTCATATTACTGGTTGTGAATTAACCATATAATGCTGAAATTTTCATTTTGCCTTTCTTTCTTGGAACTGTTCAATTTTACTCCTGAATGTTAGGCAGTAGAATGATATATTGAAAAGTCTTGTACGGATTTTGATTATAAGAAAACCTTGTTTTTAATGGTTCAGGGCTTGAACCAAGGGCCAAGGAGTAAGGTTCTTTTAGTTGGAACCGCTACATTAAACCTCTCGGAATATGCTTCAACAGCTAAGGAGAAAGAAGCTGAAATTGCTGTTCCTTTAACAGTTCACAGTGGCACCGTTGAGGGCACTCCCTTGCTTCATGTAAGTCCATTACTTTCAATATGTTCTACAACGAAAGTTCATGTCTGTTGCATTTCTGACACTAGTTCAAATATAATGCAGTTGTCTCTCAGGTTGATGGAATTGAGAACTATTCAAGAACCTCTACAAGCAGTGCAGAGAGTGATAGAGACTGCCCCATCATCACCCTCTTCTCTTGAAACTCTATCACCAAGGAGAGATGAACTTTCTGTTCTTAAAGCAGGTTTGAGAAAAGTGAAAAGCCTCCAAGTGAGAAAAAAGGCTTGTCACAAAGAGAACAGTAATGATAGGTGCTGTATCAGAATCGAAGATCGTGAGGACAACTACCCATTTGATACAGATTCACTCGATGATGATGCTGAGGGGGAATCGGAGGAGATCAACGGGGATCCTAGTGCTCAGCTGTCATTCAATTATGAAACATTGGCGCATGCAAACAAGGCTGGAAGATCATTCCATTCAATTGCTGTAACTAATGGTGAAGATGAGAGTTGGATATACTATAACCATTGTAAACCGGATATGGGATCTTTGTATGTCAAATACTCAACTGCATCAGACCATGAACAACCTTCGAAACAGAGTTCAAAACTTGGAATCTTAGCTTGGAGGAAAAGGAAACTGAGCTTTATATCCCCTAAGCCTAAATCTAAAGGCGAGCCTCTCTTGAAAAAGGATTGTGGAGAAGAGGGTGGTGACGACATTGATTTTGATCGCAGGCAGCTTAGCTCCTCTGATGAGTCCAGTTTTGGGGTACATATCAACTCAACCATTTGCTATCTTCCTTCCTTTTTTTTTTTTTTTTTTTTTTATTTGGCTTCTGGCTTCGGCTTTATGCCTCTTAATAATTTATACGAGTTCAACTTCATTCTAAGACTACTTTTGTTCTGGCAGTGGAATAAATCGGAAGAAGGTTCGACTACTAGTAGATCATCATTCACCGAATTTGGGGATGACAATTTTGCTGTAGGCAGCTGGGAGACAAAAGAAGTAATAAGCCGTGACAGGCACATGAAGCTCCAAGCACAGGTCTTTTTCGCTTCAATCGATCAGAGGAGTGAGCGAGCTGCTGGTCAAAGTGCCTGTACGGCACTGGTTGCTTTCATTGCTAATTGGTTGCAGTCTAACCGATATGAAGTGCCAATCAAGTCTGAATTCGACTGCCTGATCAGAGATGGATCTTTAGAGTGGAGAAATCTCTGTGAGAAAGAGGACTATAGGCAACGATTTCCTGACAAGCACTTTGACCTTGAGACAATTCTTCAAGCTAAAATTTGTCCTCTTTCAGTTGTCCCAGAAAAGTCCTTCATTGGATTCTTCCATCCAGAAGGCCTAGAAGGAGATTTTGGCTTCCTTCATGGCGCAATGTCCTTTGACAGTATTTGGCAGGAGATTAGTCATCATGGGTCAGACTGGTCTAATAATTCTGACCCTTTGGTCTACGTTGTAAGTTGGAATGACCACTTTTTTGTCCTCAAGGTTGAACGGGATGCCTACTATATCATTGACACACTGGGAGAGAGGCTCTACGAGGGATGCAATCAAGCCTATGTCCTAAAATTTGACAAAGATACGACAATCCATAAACTACCAAAGGAAACTGAAGGATCAGATGAAAAAACTGTCGGCAACAAAGTGCAACCAAGCAGCTCCAAGGGAAAAACTCCAGCTGATAGGAATCTGCCATCAAGTCCAAACGAGGGAGAAAAGACTCCGATGGAAGAAGAGATTGTGTGTAAAGGAAAGGAGTCATGCAAGGAATATATCAAGAGTTTCTTGGCTGCAATCCCTTTAAGGGAATTGCAGGCTGATATCAAGAAGGGTTTGATGGCATCAACACCCCTTCACCATCGACTTCAAATTGAGTTCCACTACACCCAGCTGACGCTACCCGTAGATGAAAATTCATCAAGAGATGTAACTATTTGCTGATACACCGGCTGCATCGGCTGTTATCATGTTGAATACCTCCTATAGAGTTGAGTTCCTACAATCTTCTCTAAATTTGATTACTCTAGCCCCCTCCCCTCTGCAATATATGGTTTTTTAGGAAATAATTAGGCTGACACAGCCATCTAGTGATTTGTTTTCGAGTTTCTTTGTATATTCCAAATGTAGTTTTCGGACCAGGAATGTAACTATCTTCCTTTTCTTACGACGGATAATAACCATCTCCCTACAGTAATTTCCATGCATAATGTCGCATACAGTTTCATTATTTTATTTCACCTGTACTTCACATGTACATGATGTCTTTAATTACGGTGGAAGCCATCGTTCTTTAAGAATACCATGAAGTTGCTTTCTTTACAGTTATTTTAGCAAAGTTATATAGAATTGATAATTGCTGCAAATAGACTTAAAATGCTTATAAAGAACTGTGAAGAGAGCAAAGTAGGCACTAAAACAAGTGCTGCTAGGGCAGCATTTTAAATTTCGTTGGCATTAAAATGACAAATAAAAAAAGCAACATGTTATTTATTCTTCGACCTCAGATTCTCCATCTTCTTTCACTTCTTTTGCAAGTCACGAAAATATCCAGCAGGGTTTTTCTCAAAACCCTCCCTCGAAATGCGAACATCTTGACCGGGAGCTTTCATGGTCCCATCTTTTGTTGCTCCTGAGTAAAAGCCAGAGACAGAACCAGTAGAACCACTACCAGGAGCTTTAGATGCACCAGCACCACCAGTAATACCAGATGATTTGTCGTTTCCAGACATCTTGTCCTTGCAGCACACCAATAACTTTTAAACAATGAAAGATCTTCGTTTGCAATATTTCTCAGATGATACAAATAAGAGAAGGGTGGTGCTTATATAGTGCCTTTGGGAACTTGAAAGGCGTGCCGGAAGATTGACAGTCAAATTTCTTTACAAATCTCGATGAATGCAGTGGAAAAAAAAAGGGGTTGTAGCTTTGGTCCTCGATAAAGTTTAGGTTATAAATACCAATTCCCGTGCATGGGTTCATGTCTCGTTTAACCACTACATGCATGCAGGTTCATTTATTTCAGTTAATGGGAACTGAACCTGCTGACCTTCAAATAACAGGTTCATTTATTTCAGTTTGGCATAAGCATGATACAGGAGAAGATAAACTTGGTTTAAATAAAGGATGGCATAAATACTTATGAGCCTTGAATACATAGATTCTTAGCATCACACAAGATCTAATTGCTTTCGGACCATATGAACTACAAATACTGTCTTGAATCCTGACTATTCTAGCAATGAGCATCTTTTGACAGCATCCTTGCCCTGGGAAATGATATCCCATAAATTTCTCATGGAAGACACTTTCAGAGGAATGAAAATCACGGGTTAAGGTTAAGTCTAGTTCACATCTCCACTTGATCAAAGCCTGAGATGAGCTGAAGTATTTTATTGATGTAGAATGCAAACAACTTCAGTTGACCGTTGAGCACATCTGAGAAACAAGCTTGACTACTCCCCACATAGGTGCATCATTCTGCAAGAAATGAACCTCAGTCAAAATTTGAAGTAGCAGCATAAATGAGGGTGTAGTTTTTCACATAAATTCTCTCCCTGCATCACTCTCACCCTTGAAGGAACACAAAATGAATGCCCCAGTCTCTTATCAGAAGTAATCGACCCTCATGCAAGCTTCTCCTGATTATAGGAGTTTAACCCAAGCTTCATGCGGACCTTGGGTAGGGTGGCTTGGCAAGACCACTCTAGAAAAATAAAGGACAGATAACAAAGACATCAACTCACCAGATAAACCACATCAAAGGCTTTGCGGTAGTTACTGAGATTGTTCTCAATGTTGTCATTCCTGAAAAAGCAGTTTCAGGTGATTGAGAAACTAATGAACCCATTGTTTATAGCACACTAAAATGCAATTACTCCAACTGAAAGATGGTTCTGGAAAGAGAAGTTTTCACATAGTTCTACACTTCAATATCTTCACATGCGGTGACTACTCATGTTTCAAACCTGAAACCTCTTGGTTATAAGCCCAAGACATTTAACATTGCATCTCACAAACATTCAAAAACACAAACAAACCAAGAAAGTATCCCTGTTAAATTTCCCTCCGGTAATCATTCCATATTATGGCAAGCAATATTGGAAGTCCATATCTCGTCTCACACAACTTCCATTAACAGTACAGTGTCCAAATGCCCAACGGAATTTTGAGTTCCTATCAGGCATTTTTTTCACCTGCCTTTCCAGGTATATTCAGTATCATGTAAACGGGTAACAAAACGTTAAACCCTTTGGGAACCAGAATTCAGCCAATATTGGTGAAAACTAGGGGGGGTGGGTGGGTATGGTAGAGATAATCAGGTAAAGATCAAGCAATTTTACACACTCACAGGAAACCTGCAGAAATTCGAGTCTCATAGTCTAATCCATCAGACATCCCCAAGTCTCCCAGGTGATCACCAAGGAGCAGGACATTGGTTCTCTTCTTTACAGAAGCATTGTCATTGATCGGACCATCACCATCACCGAAATGTTCATGAACAGGAGCAGCCATCTCAAGAGCATGCTCATTTTTATTTAGACTATGGATCAACTTCCCTGCAATGAAATAGCACACCAGAAACAGGATCATTCTAACATACAGAAGAACAAATAGGCAACATCACAAATAAAATTTGATCAATTCAAAATTCTATAAAAAACAAAAAAAAAAAACAAAGAAAGAAGCATGTAACCTTTTTAGGTTTGATATGACAAAGGCACTAGTAAGCAAAAGAGAACATGGCATGAAGCTGAGGTCCTTGCCTTTATAAAAACTGGGCACTAACCCTAGAAGCATAGACCATTCACTTAATTGGAAAAAGAGAGATTATTCTTAATTGGAAAAAGACAGATTACTGGCATTGACTCCAAGGTAAAATGATATTTCTGCTAGGTACCATTATGTGGAGAGGCCAAAAACATATTTTGAAACAGTGGTCATGTAAGCCAGAAAGAAAATGATACCTTTGAAAGAAATGAGGCGACCATCATTATCAAATACCATTCGGTTTGAAACAATCTTAACATTCTTAAAAGATCTATGGACTTTCTGTCTCAGGACCTGGCACGGTGAAAAGAAGAAGCAAGTGCGGCGAAAGGTACCATAGAAATCAGTTAGTTAAGGCACTTGGTTATAGTACAGAATCACCAGAAAAGCATATATTGTAAACTAACCTCCTCTATGATATCTGCAAGCCCTGCAGAGAATATGAGAACTGGAATGTCTCTTTCCTGTGAATTACAAACACAAGCAAATTTGGTGATATACAACTTGACATGAATACCCCTATTTAGAAAGGACAAAGCTCAAAACCTTATCTCGAAAGGACAAAACTTTACCTCCAAAAACTCAAAAAGTTCAACCACACCATCCCTGAAAGCAATTGCAGAGCTAGCAACAGACTCCTTGATTGCATCATATGTGAGGCCTCCCTCAATCAGAAGATTATGGGTTTTCCCCCACCTGCATTAGAAAAACTATTACTTCAGTTTCCCAAACTACAACTAAAATCAAAACACTATAAATCATTTAGGTGCTTATAAACCACAATAGCAAATTTGTAAAATCATCGTATTAGAAACGGTAGGCCAAAATAGCTGGGACACAATAAATAGATTGACATACCACTCTTCCATGAGCTTAGTTTTCTCTTCAATTGGAATTGTTGGGGAGAATTCTAATGGATGATAGTACTCATACAATGCCTGCCTCTTGTCATCATACTCCGCGTTCCCCTGCTTCAAAATTCCGTGACTGCCTACACATTGCCATCACAAGAAACTCAAAAGTCCAAATTTATTACAGATTTTCAACTGCACAAACAGAATCATAATTAAGACAGTAAAATACTTTGCCCTCGACGACCGTTCACGAAGTAGTTGGTTAATGTTCCATCAAAATCTGCTATCACCTTGCATATATAACATCAACAACAACAAAAAATCACTAAAAGAGTTTGTCCTTGTCATCCATTAAGAGACAAACATAAATTATCATTATATCACTTAAAAGAAAAAAAATCTTTTGATTCCAATAAACAAAATCAAGAAAAGGAAAAAAAGGGTTCTTTATTACACTCAAAAATCAATAAAAAGAGCCCAAAAATTACGATAATAAAAGAAAAGAAATACCTGGAGTTTAGCAGGACCAGCCAAACGAACTGCATCGATTTTCCTTTGGAGTAACTGAGGATCACCAACCGCTGTAACCTTTGAAAGATCATGATGACCCGCCTCCATTTTTTTCACTTGATTCTTGGAGCTATAACCGCAACACAAAACCCTGCAAAAAAAAAAAAAAAACAACGTGTACAACAAATGTAAGAACTGAACAACGAGGACACTTCTTCACATTGCATTTGTAAGAAAACAAAACCTGGAATTATTTGATGGGGGAGAGGTAACTGTGAGGTAGTAGGGTTGAGGGTTGTAAGTGATGTTTATGCAAGCAGGGAGCGCGATGAGGATGTTTTGGAGACGATAACAACTCATTTGAGAGAACATAAGTACTGGGGAAGAGTTATATAGTATCATCAGCGTCCTATGGCCGTACACTACTCCTTCAACAGTGTGAGCCAAATTAAATTTTATAGTTTGGGATATCTTAATGGGCTGGCTTACTCTATGTAGGCCTCTGAGCCATAATGGGATGGAATGAAATTGCAGACTGAGCCGTAAGAGAAGACATCACTCTGTTTTTCACATGATGTTTTCGCTTCATTCGGAATTGGATTGTTTTAAGGATTCCTGAATTTTAAGGCAACAACCAGTCTCTTACAACAATAGAGCTTCATGCTCTTGAACTTGAAATCTAATTTCTTATTATAAAGAAAAAAAGAAGATAATTAATGGGTTTTTGTGTAGGTATGATAATTTAACCCAAATTTATACCGCATTGAATGAAATTGAATTAGTGTTTATTTTTGGATAATTGTTTTTTAAATGAAAATTCTTTTGATAAAATCATGATATTTGAGTGATAATTAAAATGAATGAATAATAAATTATTGATTCTTGTATGATTTTCAATAAATTATTTATAAAACTTGAATTGATAATTTTTAAAAGATATTTAAATTTAATTTTGGAAGCTAACTGATAAATCGTCCTACTGGGATTGTTTCACCTCGGTGTTGAATTTTGATGATGGTTCTTGTATTTTAGAGCTTGTTTTTTTAATAATCTTGAATATAGCTAGCTAGAACATTTTCTGTCCTTTTTCACATGTCTTAAACAGGTTTTCATGGATATAGGTTATGCTTATGCACTGCTGGGAGTTGGTTTGTGTTTTTTGCATCTGAAGAAGAGTTACATAACTGGTTTTTGCAGTTCGGAATAGTAAGATGGCTAGACAGGCCAATGCTCATATCCTTGAGAATGGCTGGGGAGCACTAGTGGTAGTAGTCGCGACACTTCTGCAGACCAGTTTTCTACTTCATCTGGCTGTGCCATTATTCAATCATGGGCTGAGCTCCGAGAATGCCTTCAACACCAATCATTCGAGTTCCATCACTTTCTGTCTTTGAAATTCTTCTTGATGCTCGCACATCCCTTCATGTTGCTGACCCCCCAAGCGAAGCTCCTAGTTTCAATTTTATCCTCTACAAACCTCGTGATTCCCCATGAAGCATATCCTCTCCTTCTCCGGACTCTTTATATCTGGGTCAGAAAGTCCTTAAGACCCTCTTCTGTACTCATTGATTCGGCTGTGGTGTCACTGTCTCATCTTTTAGCTGTTGAATTTGGTTCTAAGAAGAGCCCCGAGTTTCTCTCTGAAAGTGTACTGCTACTAGGTGCCTTTTCTTTTGTGCTTTCTGTATCAGAATCCTCTAAAACAGTCTGCTTGGAGTTGCTCTGTAGGTTGTTGGAGGATGAGTACAGATTGGTTAGTCCCTTTGGCAGGGTCATTCCAGATGTTCTTGCAGGTATTGGGTATGCTCTATGTTCTTCTGTGGTTGTTCATAATGTTAGAGTTTTGAATGCATTGCTGGGGATTTGGGGAAAGGAAGATGGGCCACCTGGTAGTGTTTCTCATGGGCTCGCGATTTTACATTTGGCTGAAAGGGTGATATCTGCTTTCATCAAATCATGTTCGCAGGAGAAGTTGCAAATATTTGCTTAAGAGACTTTAGACACTTCGAAGACAGACTATGTTCCATTTGCTATTGTCATGGCTGCAGCTGGTGTTCTGAGAGCATCGAATAGATCTCCACCAAGTGGTCAGGGATTGTTAATTATTTCTATCCTAAGGGTTTTTTGCGGAAAATAGGATAGTCTGTGCGACAAGGTTTTATTTCTCAAAGTAGAGACTTAGATAATTCTGGTCATGATTGCACGACCAGTCTTCTGCTTCAGTTCATTTAGTTAGCTTTGGCTCGGAATGGTTCAGTGTCTTCCCGACCTTCTCTGCTTATATCCCTTGCTTCAGCATTATTAACAGAGCTATTTCCCTTAGAGCATGTATCTGCAAGGATTCTTGAGCCAACACATGATCAACTGGACTTGGAGGCTGGCAAGATTAAAGAGCGTTAAAGCAGTGTCACTCTTAAGGAAGAAGGGGCAACTACAAGTGTGGTGTTTTCTGCAATCGACACATCTCAGTAGACGAGGAGGACAACGCTATAGTGGAAAATATGGTACGGCGATTCTGCCAAGAACTCTACTCTGGGCATCGGCAGGTAGCTTTCTTGCTGCATGGGAAAGCAGATGCGTTGCTTGAGGATATATATAAAATTGCCGAGCCTGTTTTCCTTATGGTTGTAGTGTTTGCCATGGCTGTTACGAAGCAGAAACTAAATTCAAAATTCTCAACTGAAAGTCAGGTGGAGATATCAATCTTGATACCAGTTTCACTCTCCTGTATCATTGAGCACTTGTTGATCGCGGTTTAGAAATCAAAAGTCTTGGCTACTTTATCAAATTGTTAATTAATGGGGATGCTTTTCTCGACGGTTGATTTTGACTTTTGATGCTTTGAAAATGGGGTGAGAAAGAAACTCTCAACTTCTATGCTCATTACAGAAAAATGGCTCTGTTGCTGCTACAGTGATTCATAAAGATACCAAAGTTTCACACATAGAATGGCTACATTGAAAATGAATATAAAGCTTCTTAGAAAGCTATAGCATGCTTATTCTTTATGAATTTTACATAGCGATCATGGAAAAGGCTGGTTCTATATTCTACTCCAGGCATTACAAAAAGGAATGGGAAGGAATCCTTGTAATGATGACAGCACCCTCCAAACAAGCAAGGCTGGAAAGAAAAAGAATTTCAAGTAACAAGGGACAACTCCAATACAATTTATCTTCAACAGCAAAGGGGACAGATTATCAGCCCATTCTCATTACAGTCCTGGCAGGTACTTGACAACCCATTTTCTGCAACAACCTTATGGCTGCCATTGCAATGGAAACAAAGCACAAACCTAAATCCAGCACATCCTTCACATGGTGAACCAATAAATATATCAATTGGAATCCCTTCAAAGAGCACTCTAAACCTACCTTGTTCGTGCAAAGCCAAAACCTCCTCAGCTCCACCTATGTATCTCCCCTTAATGAAAAGCCTTGGAGGGTTCACCCTGCCATCCAAAACCCTCCATAACTCCTCCTTAAACTCCATGTGCATTGACACATCCCTTTCGAAAAATAGCACCCGAAAACTCTCTAGGAGAAAGCGAATGCTGTTACAATCCTCAAAAGTTTTTCTGATCCCTCTAAGTGATGTTGTGTAGAGAATTACTGAGTCACTACCACCTGGTGGACACATCTCTGGGAAGCCTAATATAGGGTCAATATCATCACCTTCCTCAATTCGACGAGCCTTCAATGGTGGTTCTTCCTGGTTTTCAAAATTCTTCTCTTGTTCTTCTCTCATTCTTTCAAGATTCTCTTTCTCAATTCTTGCTCGCCTCTCCTCTTCACCCACTCTCATATGCTCTTTCACTGCTTCTTCAAAGGCAGACAACAAATTCGGGTCAAAAAGGCTCCCAGAATTCAAATCCGGTCGCCGGAAAGATGAGATATCAATCTCTGACAACGGGGATTGCCTAAAATTAGACCCTTTTGACTCCTCCTTATCTTTAGCCCCAAAATGATCCACTCTTGCCTTCACTACTGGCCTAACATTTTCCTTATCATCATCGACCTCCATTTCCTCCTCCTCCTCTTCAAGATCTCTCATAAGCTCATTTACATCAATAACATCTGATTCTTGATTAACAACAAAGCTGCTATCTTTAACCTTTTCTTGCTCCACTTCTTTGCATACCATCACCTCTGGGTTTTCAGCTTGAGATTGAGCTTTGAGAATCGGCTTCTTTATGAACGTCTCAATGAACCCATCTGCTGCATTCACTTGAAGAACTCTAGTTTCCTTCAAGTACCCAATTGGCTTGATTGACTTGAGCTTCTTCATCAACTTCCCTTTCATCATTCCCTTCATCTTTTCACCTCCTTCAAATTTGGGTCTTAAAAATTTGATACGGAGAAGTAGATAGAGATGTGTACAAGAAGATTCGGAAATGATCAAGGATAGAGACAAATTTCTCTCCTTCTGGTTCACTTTGATAGAGATGGAAGAGAGGGTTTTCAGCCTCAACGGCTATCAAGCTGTTTATGACTTTAAAAATTCAAAAAGAAAAAAAAAAAAAAGGGTTGTGTGGGGACAAAAGGGAGGTATTCTATGAGGTGAGACTAGAAGTAGAGTATCTGCAACCTATCTATATCAGTGAGTGATGTGTATATCACCATGTGATGAAGCTTGGTGGGGAGATGATTTCCATATGGTAACGGTCATAATCTATGTCATGGGCCTACTTCTTTGCTGGCCTTTGGCCTTTTCTTGAGTATATTCATCACGCTTATGTGCCTTTCCCACCTTCCTTTTTCGAAGCGAAATTACAAGGTGCAAGAGGTAAAGGATAAGATTGTAGTTATTATACTTGAAATAAAACAAATTTTAGCTATTGGGTGGCCCACTCAATTATTTATTTTATAAAAATAACATCATTTTTTATTTTATTTCTTTGATGTTAACTTCTAATCAATCCATTAATAAGTTTAATAACTATAAAAATTAATATTAAAAATATCTCAAAAAATAGTTCTCAAGAAATATTAATAGTTGAATGGGAAAACACTTATAATTCTCATAAGGGTTGAAAGTTATTTAATATTCATTAGTGATTTAAGAAGAGATACTTTTAAAATTAGAATTTTTCATTTTTTTAAAAAGGTGTTTTATGAACCCATCCATGGGAAATAACAAAAGTTTTCTAAGAATATATATAAAAAAAAGTTAAATATTCAGCAAGTTGTTTGGAGCCCTTTAATGGGGGTTTGATGGGTCGTTAGCCATGTTTTTGTAGATGGGCCCATTCCATGTCTCATTGTACTGGGCTAGGCCCTCTTATTTAATTCCCACCACTAAGAAAAAGGAAAAACCCTTTAAAAGAATTATTTTTATTTTTATTTTTTTATGGAAAAAAACCTTCTTTTCATGGAGTTTTACACAAATAAAGAATGGAGTATTTAAATTATTTGAATAAACCAGATTTAACAAAGGCGAGACAAGAAGCATAACAAAAAAATAAAAACAAAAACAAAAATCCATAATAAATTAATCGTCAATCACAAGTAAATAAGATACAAAATGATGAATATCGTTGAAGTAATGGGATTTTTTTGGACTTGAGAAATTGTGAAAAGTGAGGATTTTGTTTCCATATATTAGCAGCAGCTTTTATTAGTCCTCTGGTCAGTTACACAGCCTTGAATATGGTAATATCTCCCACCAACACCTTCAGACATCTTCCTCGCTACCTCCTCCATATTCCTCACTGCTCTGTAACGGTAGTGGAGCACAAACCTTCCATCTCCCTCAATGGCTCTGCAAAGACATCCTTGCATTGCAATACTGTTTGCACAAGCCATTATTGCAACATTTGATGCCGCTTCTGGTTTAAGGTACACAGTGGGAGGCTCTGTCTGGTCCATCCCACCACATCCTGATTTTTACTACAACTGGTCCTCCTCTCATACTTTCTATATCGGTGATGTCTTAGGTATGTCTCCCTAACACTTATGTCCATTGCATCCATCAAATTTAAATTGTTTCGGTGAGTCAGATTCGTGTGATGATTTCTCGTTCCCATCCGCGCAACACGTAAAATACATTTTCCAGTGTTTTTTTTTTAATTTTTCTATTAGGAATCGATGATGGATGATCGTTGTTTAAGGAGCATTTATCATTTTTAGTTAATTTTCTGGGCTGCAGTTTTTGACTTTGAATACGAGTTCTTCAATGCGATACAAGTGCCAAGGCTAGACTACGAGAGCTGCACTGCTCTTAATCCAATAAGGATCCTTACGAGAAGTCCAGCATTGGCAATATTAATTCATGAAGGTGTAAATTACTACATTTGCAACATCTCGAATTACTGTGATCTAGGCCTAAGATTTTCGGTTGTGGTCCACAAGTTTTACTATTCTACAGGGCATTCACCAGCCCCGTCACCCTTGCCGCCGCTACCGCCTCCTTCGCCTCCCGTGGCTCCAACCTTGAGTCCATATCCGGCACCTGAACCATCTCAAGCTGGGTGGACTGATGTATCACAACCTTCTGTACCTAACAATAATCCAGTAGCTCCTAACGCTGGAAGAAGAAAGGGATTGCGTGCTCATTCTGGTGGAACGGTTGTTGGATTGGCTTTTGCGTTATGTTTAGGGACGTTGTTTGTGTTACTTTGATTCTTTTGTGTCTCCTTCATTTAACCTAACATCTTTTTATATATTAAAAAGATTGAGAGTGGAAAATCTTCTTCATTTTAAATTCATAGAGCGGATTCTTGAAGCTCTAAATCAAGACTCTGTGAAAGCTACCAAATCCTATCCCAGGATGGACTCATAATCTCCTTGACATTGCTGAAACATGTGATTAATCAAATGGTTTGTATGAGATTCGAGCACATATCTTCCACATATTAAAGATGTATGGCAGCTAGTTCATCACCTGGACCATCTCAAGGTGGGTGGACTAATGTGTCGCAACCACTGGTCCCTCGTAGTAGTCCCATGAACCACACAGACTCGCAGGTTCATGTTGTAACTCAGGCTAGTGGCTTCTGCATTTTGTAGGGGATGTTGTTTGTGCATGCTAGTTGAGCAACATCTCAACATCTAAATTTTAAATTGATAAAACCTGGTGGACTTGTCGATCAACGCAACTCATGAGCACTAGTTGCCAATATTTTTAATGTCAAATTGGGAATGTGCTCAAAATTTGACTATATATATGTGAATTAACTCATTAATTATGACGGTAATCAAGTCAGGATCCTAGTTGCCAAGCACTCTAGCTTAAAAATAACAATTTGATTCTATTCTGCAACATGCTTGTAAAATACTCCTGCATTAATTGACTTTTTCCTAGTAGAGGTATCCTTCATGGCTCATGCTTCCAAGGGCCAGCAATTTTAATATTCAAATCTATGAATTGTATCAACTTCACTAGAATGGAACTAGATCAACAGGTTATTGTCCTTATTCTAATCATACATCATGTGGTGATGTCATATGAGGGATCTTTCAACTAACGAACAGCAATTGGTTGAAAATTATATTTCGATGTTCATTTCAGGACAAAAAATCAGAGTCACAAGTCACAATCGATGTCCTTGTCTAACCTCTGCCGCGCAAAGAGCAATAATTGGCTGATAATGTATAATGAACAACTGCATTCGGGACAAAATAATGAACAACTGCAGATCAGAATCATGTGTTGAAGGTCTAATTTCGAGTACTGTGTTATGCGCAAGTGAATCATGGTCTAATTTCCATGGCATTTCGGTTGCAATATCCTTGCATCTGATGGATTGTATTTTTTTACAATACCTGGCTTTATTAGCTGCAAAACATTGTAGTTTGCACAATTACAAAGGTCTTAAGAAAATCTCTGCAGTCAGAAAAAGTTTTCCAGCAAAAACTCTTAGTGCACAAACCGTAGAAACCATGTACCATAGGATTCTCGCTGAGGTGGCCTGGAAGGCGAGTTTCGACATATGGGGCAAGTAGTATGCAGCTTGAACCATGGATCGACGCACTGTGAATGGAAAAGGTGATTACACTCAGGCAACAACCGCAGCAAGTCACTATCTCTATAGTCTGCCAAGCAAATTGAGCAATTGGAAGCAGCTACCGAATCATCACCCTTTTCAAGCTTTTCCTTTGCTTCAGAATAAAGCAGCTTTGGATAGGTATCAAGAGTGGCTTCATCCAGGCCTATTTTAATGGTGACAGGATCGCCATCAGACGAGGAGCCATCTTCCAGAGAAGGGCCATTTGGTATCGGTTTCCGTGTGCAGAAACAGTAAACAAGAATGACCAGTGCTATTGCTGAAACAACACCTATGGATATTCCAAAAACGAGAGCAAACTCACCAGAACCTGTTGCTGATGAGTGCTCTTCAGGACGACTGCTATTCATCTTCTTGAACTGATTTCTGGGCTAGCTGGGCGTGGGGGTGCTTGAAAGATTATATATAAACAAGTCGATGATCTTCTCAACTGTTGGTTTGGATTTGATTGCACTTGTGCAGCAGAATCTAATGAGCGGAGAGGAAGCAAGGAACATGCTGTGTGGTTTTCCAAATTTCAAGCAAGATACATATATATATAATGGAGAGAGCAAGATTGTGGGACGAAAATCATCTGATTGTTAAAGATTAGACGCGACTTGCTTGTGAGGGGGGTAGCTGTTTTCTGTTTTTTGTTTAGATAAGTAACTGTCTAGATGGATTTCAAATCTCTTGTTTATTATTTTGAGATTCAAACATCTAAAGCAAATGATTATGTAAAGAATATATATATATATATAGTACTTGGAAGTAGACTTTAAGAGATAATTACTTGTAGTTATGCTTAAAAACGTGCAATTCCAATCATTTCGAAGTTTTTTATTTGTATAGAAATCTTAAATTATTAACCAATAAGTTAAAGGAGTGGAGAATTCATTGTTAACCCATAACCAATGCTTCCGGTGCATTCCTTTTTTTATTTTTATTTTATTTTATTATTTTATTTAATTATCTTTGTCAATTTTACTTTTTTAATATTGAGTTGGTTAAAAATTTCGCTTTGTAATTTTTTTTCTTTAAAATACTATGAATTGCTACTGTGTTTTTCTACATGATTTTTTTATTTTATTTTTTTATTTTTTAAAATTATATTTATCGATTTTATTTTTTTAATATTAAGTTGATTGAGAATTTAGTTTTATAATTTTTTTTCCTTTAAAACATTGTTGAATGCTATAATGTTTCTGCACATGGTTTTTTTTTTGTTTTTGTTTTTTTATGATTTTCTAAAAAATTATCCTTTTATTTTATTTTATTTTTTAATATTGAGCTAGTTAAAAATTACAGTTACAATATGTGAGGGGAGCACTGTAGCTTTCCTCGCAAATTACCGTGGATTGCTACAGTGTTTTTTCCCACATTTTTTTCCTAAAATTGTCTTTGTCAATTTTATTTTTTTAATAGTAAGCTGGTTAAGAATTACAATTACAAGTAAATACAAATAAGGTTAAATCATGTGGGAAAAATATTGTAACTTTCCTTACAAAACACTATGAATTTATACAGTTTTTCCTCGCATGAGGTTTTTTTTCATTTTCTTTTGTGTTTTCTTTTTTTGTAATATTCCAAAACTATCTTAGTCAATGTTATTTTTTTAATATTGAGATGGTTAGAATTTAACTTTATAATAAAGCTTAATAATGTGAGGAAAGCACTATAGCTTTCCTCACAAAACATTATGCAATGCTACAGTGTCTCTCCATGTAGTTTTTTTTCTTATGATTTTTTTAAAATTATCTTTGTTAATTTTATTTTATTTACTATTAAGCTGGTTGAAAATTACAGTTATAAGTCATTACAAATAAGGCTAAATCATGTAGGGAAGTACTGTAGCTTTCATTACAAAATACTGTGAATTGTTATAGTGTTTCCAGCATGGTTTTTTTGTCCCTGTTTTTTTGTGTTTTTTATTCTATTTTATTTTTTAGAAAAGTGTTTCTATCGATTTTATTTTTTTAATATTGACCTAATTGAGAATTTAGCTTTGTAATTTTTTTTTCTATAAAACACTGTGAATTGTTGTAGTGTTTTCCCACATGATTTTTTTTATGATTTTTTCCAAAATTATCTTCGTCAATTTTTTTTTTAATATTGACTTGGTTAAAAATTATAATTACAATAAAACTAAATTATATGAGGAAAGCGTTGTTGTTTTACACACAAACACACTGTAGATTGCTACAGTATTTTTATAAATAGTTTTTTTATGATTCTTTCTAAAATTATCTTTGTTGATTGTATTGGGGAAAACACTGTAGTTTTTTCACAAAACATTGTCAATTGATACAATGTTTTTTCTCATGAGTTTTTCCATTCCAAAATTTTTTTTAATATTAAGTTGGTAGAAATTTAGCTTTGTATTTTTTTTTGCTTTTTTTTAACAAAAAAACTAAATCATATAATAAAAGCACTATATCTTTCCTCACAAAATAATGTGGATTGCTACAAATTATTTTATTCAGTCTTTAAATTTTTTTTATCACCAACACAATTTTTTTTTTCGATAATGAAATATTAGCTCCATCATACCTTTAATTTATATTACTTATATAGCACTAATTCACAATTATAATACTATCAAAAATATTTATTTTATATATAAACTCGCAGTATCAAGCAGATATGCCATCTTATTACCTTGAAATGAACTGAAAGATGCTGATCTTATCTTCATCCATATGTTTATTTATTCAAGAACATACTTGTTCCAGCACCCTAATTATTTTATTTTCTATGCAAACACCAGCATCCCGACGAGTCTAGACTTTCGATCCCCCTGTGAGCGGGCTCGGGTAATACCCTGCCCCTTACTTAGCCTTGAAACAAATACAAGACATGAGGAATTTATAGGATATAGTTTAATTAATTAGTTTTTAAATTTATTTTTTAAGGATTATTAATTTGAGTATTATAAATTTTAAATTATTAAAATTTTATATTGTCATTAATTTTAAAGTTTTTAAAAATTAATAAAGATATATATAAATTGATCTGAATATTTATAATAATAATAAAAAATAAAAATAAAAACAAAGAATACGAGACATGAGGCAGTGGCCACGCAAATAACAGCCCAGGACCTGATAGGTTCGGTGTCCTTTGCGGGTATTCGGATAGGGTTACCTACCCTCGAAACTGTCACGACCTCGAAGATAAACCCAGCTAGTCCGAGGAAGCTCAAACAAAGGATCATAAGCACACCGTAGGTCGCCCTCTCGAGCATACAGTGATCATAGGTCCATTACCTCACTTACTTTTTTGAATACTCTATATTAATAAATGTTGAGGGGCCCCTTTATCATGATTATGTATTGGAGCCGTGTTCGGACATGCTTTTTCGAGAGCACGACCAACCAAGCATCTCTTTTTCGAGATCATCAATGTTGCCACCAAACTACTTTCTGAAATAATTGGCCCTAACCTAGCCGCCCAAGCAGTGCCTTGCAGTCCCTGCCCCTTTTCTATTTGATTTTGGTTCCTATTTCTCGAACCTCTAATCATGCATCTTCTTAGGAAACATGCACAACACCGTCTCTGTAGTTTCATTCCTTATTCCCTGTACTTATTTAAGCATTGAAAGGTATTTTATTTTATTAGTGATTGTGAAACTCAATACTAATTGATAAACTTATTTATAATGTGTTTAAAAAATTCTTATGATCCTTTTTTTAAAACACGTTTAAAGGAATAAAGACACCTCAAATGGAGGCTTGATAGTCGAGCATGCTGAGTCTGGCGAGACCTAGATGCGATGAGGCTTTGTAATGTGCCAAGTTACAAAAATGTTAGGTTTGACTCACGTTAAACCTAGATGCTTTTTAAGTTTAGCAGTCAACTAAGTTCAATGTAACATGAATGAGTCAGTTAGTCAAGTTCAGAGTAACATGGACTTGACAAACATGTTAGATCCAATGCACTTGATTTAGGTAAAGATGCTAGACCCAAAACACTTGAACTTGATAATTAATCAAGTTTAATATAATGACCATCCTCCATTGGCATATCAAGAAGAATGACCAATCTCCCTTACATCTAATCTTGGGGAAGAATTCAATCTTCATATGCTTAGCTATATTTGATATTTTAAACTCTAATCTCTCTACACTTTTATAGGTATATACAAGTTCTCCAAGAACCCATCATATTTTCATTAAACATTAATATAGATGTAAGAGATATTTATCTTTTATTAATGCTATCAGGGTAAGATTACACTCAAGATCCTCTTTTCTACAAAAATAAAAGACTCGTGGGTTATAAATACACCATGAGACCTAGAAAACAAAGATTCACAATCTTAATTCTCTACTGCATATATATTTTCAAAGTATCTCTCTCTAAAATATTCTTGTATTTTCTTTCTCTAAAAAAATACTTATTTAAGCATTAAAGACTCCTGATCTTTATAAAAAAAAATCTTTTACAGATACTAATCACGAGAAGCTTTGCCCTACCAAGAACTGAGTATAAAATATCAATATTTATCTTAGCTAGAAAGAATGAAGTGGATTAATAAAACCAATTAATTAACCGAGAGCCCTATTCTCAAGCTAATTGAAATTTTAGAAAATCATCACCAGCGATCTTAGTCTCTTAGTTTGTCCATCTTTCTTAGGAAACCTTGATCTTTTGGGTTTGCCTCAAACCTTGTTAGTTTCATTTGGCGGCCATCGATGTCACATAACATAAAGCAAAATATGAGCTGATCTGAGAATTGTCATAAGTTCCACATTCGATTTGACTGTCTAAATTAAATCCCTACATGATTGCCAGAAACATCATGTTAAAATCTCTGTTATACTGTAGAGAATTACATTACTTTATATCTGCACAAAAAATGTCAAAAAACACTAGAAAACCTCAAATTGACCCCACAAGAAATTGGAAAAACTAACATGCAATCTCTCGAATCAATATCTGCTCACTGCCAATGGTGCCACTTCAGAAAGAGGAGTCGACAAAGGAGTTGGCATAGGAGACTTCCGGCAAATCGGACATGTAGGATGCAGCCTTAACCAATAGTCCACACATTTGAGATGAAAAGCATGGCCACAATCAGGCAACAACCTTAGCATGTCACTATCCTTATAGTCCCCTAAGCATATAGAGCAGCAAGAAGGTAGTAAATCATTACCCCTGGGTTCTAACCTTGCTTTTGAATAGAGCAACTTGGGGTAGCTTGCAAGAGTGGCTTCGTCGAGACCGAGTTCCATCACAATGGAGTTATGGTCAGTGATGGAGTCGCCTTGGTTTGTAGCTGTGTGTGTGGGAGAATCTACTCCACGGGTGCAGAAATATACGGCCAGAGTTATGCTTATGATCAAAACTAGGATACCTGAAAACGTTCCGATAGCATATGCATATCCATTAATACCTGAGGAGCCACTGTATTCTGTGGAGCTGTCCATGTTTCTTGAACTATTCAGCTGTGTTTAGGGTTTGATCTGTAGGATTAAGTATGTATAGAGGGAGATATGGGAAAGGAGAGAGGGATGGAGAGTTGGAGAGAAAAAGAAAGACAAGTAAGCTCTGACAATCTTAGGAGGTACCTACTACCTGGAAATAGTTTGGTAATTCTGAAGTTGTGGAGTTATTACCTGGCATTTGTCAACGTTTCTGTCCCTATTATGAGAAAGATTAATGATTTTTGGTCCAGGTGTTATCCTTTAACTGACAATTTCAATGTGAATATAAGCATTGTTTATTTGACAAACAAAGATCAGGCGAGAGCAATAAATACTGCCGTTTTTTCTTAGAAATTTGAGGTTCTTGAGTCTTCCCTAGTGAATTGGTAGCGAAAGGTCAGATTTCAAGCAGCGTGGCTCATAAGAAACTTTCTAGACTTCCACAGATTTTGGGACAGGAGAAAATGTCTTTCTGCTGGTCTTTTTCCTTTTTTGGGCAGAGTAACCCTAAACCATCAAGGCCAGAGTAGGATAAGATGTGCTGAATTCGTGTTTCGTCACCGAGGTGTGGATGTTGATTGTAAGAACTTTGTGTCATTAACAATGTCAAACCAAAATTGACTGGAACAACATTGTTGTTAGTCCAGTTCTAGTAACATGGGAATTGCTACATGAGCAAGCAAAAAACCATAGTAACCAGTGCTTAGCAAGAGGGACAATGAATAAGAACATCACTTATTTTTTATTATTTTTAACTTATGATCAAACTAAACCACATACAACACAAATCACAAGTCCCCCTTGAGTATACTGTTCCCAAATTCCATGCTACATATGGTATCCTCTCAAAAGTTCAGGATTTTGCCACAGAAAAATTAAGAACTTAGTCAGGAAGAGTTCAATGCAGAGCAACAAAACGAAAAGCTCTTAGCTATTTGAAAACAAGGGAATTTCTGTTTGTCTGTCTCATGCTAGAACAATGGCTAGAAGCGATATGTTTTTTTTTTTTTCCCACAAAGATCTCAGAAATAGTCCAAAGCAGTACCAGTTAATCAATGGATTAAATTCTCTCTAGCCAGTCTAGTTCTTACAACAAAGAAACCACAGAAGTGTAATGACACTTGCCTGGGTTGGTCACTTTCCCTGGTTGGAATTTAGGAGGAGCTTCCTGCCATCCAGATGAGTCAATGTAGACTTTAACCTGCAGAGTGCCTCTGTGAGCGACAAGGCGTGCTCAGCGCATAGGACTTGGAACTTCCCTGGTTGGAATTTATAAGAAGCTTCCGGCTATCCAGATTAGTCAATATAGACTTTTAACCTGCAGAGGGTCTCTATAAGCGACAAGGTGTGCTCAACGAATAGGAATTGAACCCAACGAATACGAATACGAATACGAATAGGAATTGGCTATCCAGATTAGTCAATATAGACTTTTGGAAGGATCTTGTATGCCATGGGTGCAGATATAGGAGGCAAAAATTATGATAATGATCAGAAGTAGGATGCCAAAAGAACTTCCCATGGCACATCCTATACCACAAAACCTTGACTGATGACTGTGCCCAGGGGAGCTGTTCATGCTTCCAGAGCTATTCAACAGTGCATGGGAGGGAGGGAGAAGTGGGGCTGTGAATTTTTAGATATACAAAGTCTGAGTTCTGACAGTCTCTGGGAGTAACTACCTGGTGATTGTTTCAATTCGTAGTTCCCAAGTTATTTAATCGTCAATAGTTTACGTGTATTTCATGGCACCAGGCACAAGCTATATCCTTTACCACACAAATTGCAACTTGGGATCTCAGGAAAGACTATGAATTATTGTGAAATAAAGATTGTCAAATTGAGTTGAAAGAAGCCTCCTGTGAGAACAATAGATGTCTTCCCAGAAAGTGTTCTTTGAATCTTTCCAAGTGAAATGCATATAAGAAGCCCTATGAAAGAGGCCACTTGATCAATAACTGAAGAAGTTGAGGTTTATGAAAAATGTTTTAGCTAATTCAACTCATTTTGGGGCAGGAAGGAATTCTTATGGGTGAAAAATGAACAACTAAACCACTTCTGTGGGCATATAGGGTACAGGCGCACCCTATCTACATGGATGGAACAACATAGACATTTTACATGCAATACAATAGCAAGCAAAAAAAACGGTCACCGTTTTCTGTGTCCTTAAAATTGTCTCGAACCAAGACTCCAAGACTGACTGAAAGAAACATCAGCACTCTCAGTCCAGTTCTGAAAGAGATGAACAGACTAATGAGTTCCGAAGGAGTTAAATGGAGGAGTGGATAGAAACTTTCCTCAATGCTCATGTGATTCAACAACTTTGGTATTGTCAATTACCAAATATACACGTCTTGCAAAGAGAGTGGCAGCAGAGAAAAGGCAGGTGGCAAGAACATGGGCAAGGTGCACGTGCTCAACGAATAGAACTTGGAAGAGCTACTTGTCATATGACTGGGTCAATATCATTCATCTAAAAGGGGCAGTAATTGGTTGAAAATTAAATGTATAATATTCAGGACATCATGCCAGATAGTCAGAATAACTGATTTCAATCGTGTGATTGTTTAATCTCAACTGAACAAAGAGCAGTAATTGGTTAACAATGGCTTATGTTTTCTACAACATTAAAGATAGAAATCATCTCAGTTAAAATATAGAGCTGTAATTAGCTACAAAACTTCGTGAAATTACAAGGATGCTAAAAAAAGCTCTACAATCATCACAGATTTGAGTAAAAAGTACTTTCAGTGCATAAACTGTACAAACCATGGATCAACGAACACCCTCCGGGGTTCCCTGGAAGCTGTTTCGGTGACATTGCTTGGGATTCGTACAGGCGAGTTTCGACACATTGGGCAAGTAGTATGCAACTTCAACCATGGATCAATGCACTGTGCATGGAAAAGATGATCACAGTCAGGCAACAGCCGCAGCAAGTCACTATCTTTATAGTCTGCCAAGCAAATCGAGCAACAGGAAGCAGCTACCGAATCATCACCCTTTTCAAGCTCTTCCTTTGCTTCAGAATAAAGCAGCTTTGGATAGGTATTGAGAGTGGCTTCGTCCAGGCCTATTTCTATAACGACCGAGTCTTGACCATCTATGGACAAGGAACCATCATGATTAGAATGGCCTGCAGGTAATGGTTTCCTGGTGCAAAAATGATAAGCAAGAATAGCAATTGCTATTGCCGAAAGTAAACCCATTGATATCCCAAAAGTGAGAGCAAACCCTCCAAATCTTGGTGTGGATGACTCTATAGGACTACTGCTATTCATCTTCTTGAAATACTTACAGGGTTAGCTGGAAGTGCTTTTGTCTTGAAGAGGAATGGAAGGAAGTGAGGGCTTGAAAGAGATGCATGAAGAGATTAAAGATTTGTTTAATGGATTGACTTGGAGTTGTTTGCAGCTGTATGCAGTGGCTTGGAGGCAGCAGGCAGCATAGTTTTTCAAATTTCAAGCAAGGAAGATAGACATGATGGAGCACAAGAGAGAAGGATTGGAGCCTCAAATCATCATCTCGTTAGAAAAAACAATGCAACTTGCTTGTATTCTAATACTCGATGAATTGTCAACTCAAAAGGATTGGCCTCCATTAGTTAATTAAGGGCATGTTGCATAATTTTCATGAATATAAATGGTTACTTGAAGGAAGTAGATTTAATCTCGATGCACACGAATATGTATATATATATTCACACATCCAAGTGGTGAAAAAATTATTTTTGAAAGAAGCACAACTAAAAAAATAATTTTAAACTAATATAATTTGACTAGCTGTGCAGTAAAACCCACGTAACTTGAGACAAACTTGTCTTACATGGAAAGGAAAAGAAAAAAAAAAAACAGCAACGTTGCTAGCCCTTAATTTTTTTCATAATATTTAATTTAACATGCTAGAATTAAAACTCTGTTGTGTTAGTTGGGAAAAAGTTTTCTCGCGTGAAAAATAATTTCTCAGGGATTGTTTGTCGTTAGAGTTTTTTAATTTTTTTTAAAAATATTCAAATTAATTTTTTTAGTATTTTTTATTGTTTTCATGTTAAAAATAAAAAATATATTATTTTAATGCTTTTCTAAAAAAAATTTAAAAAATAATTTTACATAATTAATAAATAAGAAATTAGTTTCAAGTAGCAGCAAATAGATTTACCCTCAACATTATCGACTTGTTAATTAACAAGGTAATGGGGACAGGGGGGTTGAATACGGATTTATTATAGGTATTTATCTGTGTTATTTCAGCAAAACATGTTTTTATTTATTTTATGTTTTCCTCAAACACTAACTAAATATAATTTAAAAAATAAATTTATCGTCAATAAATACAGGTACACACACATGCACACACAGCAATTGTAAAAGAAAATAGGCATTGAAATATGCATAACAACACAAGATTGTCGGCGAATGCGGAGGGGTTTGGTGGAGGTCAACTGGGCAATACTCATCAGCTCTACCTTGCTTGGATAGAACTTGTTCGCAAACAGTACCTGAGGGATCCCGAAGCATTCTGCCCGTTCTCTTCTGATCAAATTATGTATGTACACATATGACAATTCTTGGGAGTTGCTACCTGGAGAATGTTTGGTAGTTTACGTATGGAGGAGTTTTTGCCTGAATTTTCAACGTTTGTCGCTTTCCTGTAACACTGTATGATTTTCTTTCGAACATTATCCTTTTTATGATAAATTTCAAGTTGGGTTCCAAATACAAGCATATTTAATTTGGCAAACAGAGACGGTGATATTGACTTGAATGTAGCCTCTTGTAAGCGCAATAATTTCAGCCATTTTTCTAGAAATTTGAGGTTCTTCTTGCATTTCCGAGTTAATTGCCAGAAATCATAAAAGATGGTCAGATTCTGGAAATATGGGTTCAAAATTATGGGCTCAGACCCTCGGGCTTGAAAGCAGTAGTTTCAATCAGGATGTTGCATGCAACAGCTTCACAATACTAACATGAACAATGCCCAATCGCAAAAGCCCAGACCAAAGGAAACATTCTATGGGGGCAACAAGGTTTCCCACCAGGGTCGCCATGACTAGTCCTCACCATGACTTCAAAGTGACATTCAGGCCCGATCCAGAAAGAAGCAGCTATATGGCAAACTATAAATCCATCCAAAATTCAAGTAAGAGTTGCACAGATAGAAACATCAAGGTGCTGTTCGTGGAGATCTCTCGAAAGTTCAAATACTAAGTAATTGCCAGAGTCTGCAAACATAGGTGAAATCTCCATACAAGAAACTAGAAGTCTATCTCCTATCACAATGTTGAGAATCTTATTACTTAAATAATCGTCAAACCCACATCAGTTCATCTTGATCCCATTCAGCTCTCTTCGATCACAATCATCCCCTGCTCACTGATTATTGCTGAGCACATTGCACCCTCTGGCCGCCGCCACCATGCATATCATCATCTTCATCATATGCTTCTTGGGCCTGTTGTTGTTGCTTCCTCCTCATCTCCTCCTCAATGTTCACATCATGTAAGGTAGTTTCCTCACATTCATCGAGCTCCATGTCAGTAAGCTCAGCTGAGGTTCGTGGAGGAAGCACGGTCTCCAAGCCCTTGCACTGATCAAGGGACAGGGAGTCTGGGAAATCAACAGTGAAATGAATGTACAGTTTCCCCCTCATGAATGGCCTTTGGTACATTGGCATTCCTTCATCATTTATAGCCTTGAATTGATCTGGGACAAATAGGAGAACCATAAATTACCAGCTATTAAGAATTGCCTGCCACCTTAAGCAACTTCTTGAGGGAAAAAATCATGAACTTGTGATAACCACTACCTTATGATCGAACCAGACCACACAACAACTACGATCTTAAAATTTACAGATGAATAATAAAAATAGAAATAGCCCTGCAGCACTCTTTAGCCAGTACAGTTCCCTAATTAAATAATCCACACAAATACCCAGGATCTTGACACACAGAACATCCAAATACTAAGTTAGAAAGACTTCGATGCGAGATCACAAGAAAAAAAAAGGGATGTAACATTTTAAACAAAAGAACTGTCTTGTGCTAGGAAAAAAAAATCAGTAAAGCTCAAAAATAGTCAATCAATCACTTCTCGATTGAGAAGTCTAGTGCTAACAACAAAGAGAAGAACATGAAAGTATCATTGCACTTACCAGGTTTGACTACTTCCCCAGGTTGAGATTTTATCAGGAGCTGCCTTCCATCCAAATGGGTCAAAATGAACTGGAAACCACAGAGTGCCTCTGCAAGAGAGAGAGTGTGCTCGACAAATAGGTCATCACCCTTTCTCTTAAACTTAGGGTGCTCCTTTTGTTGTAGAACAAAAACAATGTCCCCTGTAACGGTGTCGGGCTGCAAATAACAACACAAACAAATGAGAACGCAATTAAAAGATAAAAATCAAAATGCCAAGCTCAAAAAAAGCATCCAGTTCAAATTACAGCTTCATCAGCCTCTCCAGGGAAAGTAATCCTCTGTGCATTTTGCATGCCCTTCTCAACAACTACTTCCAAAACTTTTTTCTCTTGGACCACCTTCTCACCCTTGCATTGAGGGCAACGGTCCTTGTCGTTAATTGCCTCACCAGAGCCCTTACATTCATTGCAAGGATGCTGCATTTGCTGGATCATAGAGGGACCAAGGTGTCTTATAGAGACCTTCATTCCAGAACCTTGGCAACCAGAACATTTCAATGATGCACCAGACTTGGAACCTTTACTGCATAATTTCAAATGAAATAACCAGTCAGTTGCAAATAAATAAATTAATAACATAAAATAAAAAATCAGCATGCCACAAGATGCAGCACAGTTTTCAGTAGACACTAACCCCTTGCACTTGGAGCAGATTACATTGCGTGAAAGAGACAGCTTCTTGGATGTGCCATTGTAAATATCTTCCAAGGATACTTTAAGAGGGTGGATCACATCCTCACCCCTCCTTTGCCTTCGGCCTCTGCTGCTACCACCTCCTGAATAATAGAATTTGTTTATGTCAATGTGATCAAAAAGTGGCATGCTCTGATAAACCAAAATATTTAGTGGTCAGAAAACTTACCACCAAATGGATTGCCACCACCAAAGAAGGATTGAAAGATATCAAATGGATCATGGGCACCGCCGCCGCCGCTGCCGCCCATTCCTTCCTTGAGGGCATCCTCTCCATATTGATCATATATCTCACGTTTCTCTGGGTCACTCAGAACCTCGTATGCTTGGGCCAACTCCTTGAACTGCAAGGCACACAGAAACCCCGTATATATATTAAAAAAAACCCTCCAATTACAATGACTTCGAAGAAAAATCAAATAACAGCACTCCCTTATATGCATGACCTGTTTTTGCTTCACGAGAATTTCACTATACAAGTCTCATTCTTTAAGTAGAAAAGTTTATGACAAATTATACACCAATTTTATTTTGTTTTTTTTTTTATGCGGAAAACAAATTCCTACTCCATGTTATCTAAGCTATTAACTATAAATCAAACAGGGCCACTATCAGGTGTTTACAAGCCCAGGAGCAATAGACCATAAAACAAACTAGAACCTATATTCACAGAAGCATTATTTACAATCATAATGACCCACTAAAGCAGAGCAGATCTGTTATCAATTTGTCCAAAATAAAACTCAAATCAACAGAACAAAAACCACCCACATAAATCATCAAGTCAAAATCAACACATGCCATTTAAACAGATAATTCATCAAGATTAAAAGATAAACCTTTTCAGGATCACCACCCTTATCAGGATGGTTCTTGATAGCTGCTTTCCTGTAAGCCTTTTTTAAATCATCTTGTGAAGCACTCTTTGAGACTCCAAGAATCTCATAGTACTTGGTATTGTCGCTTTTCTTTGGTGCTCTCCCAAACATTTTTTATATCAATTAAATCCTGCACAAACAAAACCCTTCAAGATCAATAATCATAAAATGAAAATGAAAATCTGAACTTTTTTTTGAAGAAATAACAAGTGCCCAGAATTAAAATCACAATCAAGAGTCTAATGAAAAGATCAAGTATTTTAGAAAACTTAAGAGTACCCAGATGCAAAATCAAGGTCAAGAAGCTAAAAACACTATAAAGATTTGATATTTACGAGATAAAAAAGACCCAGATGCAAAATCAAGATCAAGAGACTCTAAGGACTATAAAGATTCAAACTCTTCCAACAAAAATTAACGTACAGAGGGTTAGATTATAGGGTCACGGAGAGCCACAAGACAGACGGCGAGACAGAGAGAGGGATTGAAGAGAATTCAGATCTGTGTACTTAAAGGAAAGAAGGAATGGACGGTGGAGATTTGATTGTTTGGAGGGCTAGATGGTGGGCAGATTTTATTTTTATTAGAGAAATTCCTATTTTTGGTTTTGGGGTTTTAGGGGTGGAAATAGAAGGATCTAGAATTCTCTTGAAGGCCTTTTGGGTTCTAGGGTAAATCTGGGCCATTGATTTGGTCCATATCTTGTGATGATTGCCACCTAGAAAATATTTTTTTATAAAGGATTGAAATTAAAAAGAAAAAGGGGGAAAAAACAAGAAGGAAGATGTAATCAAATGTGATGGGTGTTTCTTGGTAAAGTGTGGGAAATGGGAGGTAAGGATCCTTTTAGTGGTCTTCTTCGATGTTTTGTTCTCGCATTGACCTTGACCTTGTTAAGGGCCTCCTACGATGGCTCCAAATTGGAATATATAAATGAATTCATGAGAAGGAAATAATGAGAGAGAAGAAGTTTTTTTATGAGATAAATATTTTATTTATGAAAGTTGATTAAAACTATGAAAAGTTTTTTCTTAAGGTAGAATAGATTTTTCAAGTTTTTTTTTTGTCTAGTTGATTAAAAAAATAGAGGAAAAACACATGTACCTGCAGATTTCCATTTAAAGAAACAATACATGTGTGATTCTTTAATAAAAATAAATTTGAAAATTCATCACTCCTTGAAAACTTTTAATAATACATGCATCGACGTCGTTCGAAACAATATGGTTGTTCGCACTTTAGTCACTTTTTTTTTATATAGTTTTTAGACCCGGTTTGACGATCGACAGGATCCAAGACTCAGGTTTCAGATTTTAACCGGGTCGTTCGAGTCAATTTTTTTTAAAAAAAACAAAAGTCAATGAATTGCAACCGGATCTTGCCAAGTCAACCCACCGATTTTTTCTTCATCCCGGCCTGTTTTAGCCCCTAATCGCAGGTCGACCTGCTAAACCGAACCGAATTTTAAAACTATCTTTCTTTCCATAATTAAAGACGAGTAATTTAGAATATTTATTGATATTGTAATATGTTAAAGATATTTTTTAATTAAAAATATATTAAAATATTTGAGAAACAGGAATGAGAAAAAAATTTAAAAAATAATTTCAAACATAAATAAAATAGTTTTTTTATATATAGTTCACAATGTATATTTTATTCCATCGTCTAACTAAATCTCTCCGCAGTAAGTATTGGTAATTACTCTTTTAGCACTCTAACAATTTTCATCAAATACACGTTCGATTTTGTCTCTGTTGAAATAAAAAAAATTTGTGAATTCATTATGAGCAAATTTTCCCCTTCAGGATAATAATAACTAATGTGAATTCATGCTAACTGAGATTCAAAAATCCAAGCTTTAGTGAGGCTTTCTTAATAGCCAGGGGGAACTTGATATAAACTGTAGTTTTTAAAAAAATTAATTTTTTTGTTTTTTTGTGTAAAATAAATTTGTTACAATGTCCTTGTAACACATATGTCTCAGAAGATCCATGATGTATGAAACATTTTCGTTGATTATATATAAATTTGGAGGAAATGGAGGATGTTGCCTACCAAATCTTTTGTGCTAGGTTGCATGATGTTTAACATCCACGCAAGGCAACTACAATTCACACCAGCAAATTCATGAACTTTTAAAACTAAATTGCAGTGAAAGTGAGAACTCAAATAATATCAGAAACCTTGACAAAAGAACACCAGCCACTGAGAAGATGCTAGAGGTATCCTTGGTAGGATTAACCTCAAATAAGCATATCCAGGATCAGGTGCCATCTGTTTATGTTGCATCTACATTTAAAAAGAACAATTCAGAAAAGATGAAGAATTGCCAAAGCACAACAACAATTCAAAAAAGATCATTAGATTTAGTCCATCTTCGTTAATTACCATATCGGTACTGACCAGGGAACATAAAACAATGGTTGTGCTGCAACCCTGGATCTGCTTTCCAGTAAACATTAAACATACGTAGTTCGACGATGTGATCCATTCTCTTCATAACAAGAACATATGAAACACCAGAATCACAGCAATCAAAATTTGACTCCATGTAAACCATGTGGTGCTTCCCATATATTCACAGAACACAAATAACATTCTACATTCAACACCACACCAACGGAAAATTACTTGTTGTCTCTTCACTTCCTCTTACTTGTCCCCTCTTCCCTCAAAACCAAACACTAATATGTTTGTATGGTCTAGACTTCACATGATGAACTGGATAACTAAGCAAGGCCCTATAGCCGTGCAAAAGAGCTGAGCAGCCAAGAGTCAAGACAAAACTTGACCTTGTAGAATAATCATATAAGTTTTGGGTTTGTGTGGCTTTCATCAAATTGAAGCCAATATCTCAGTGCATTTCACAAGCATCAGTGGGATTAAGTTTTTAATGGACTAGAAATTAAAAGGGCACCGATTGGCTGGCAAAAATCAGAGCAGGCAAGACATGCCTATCCAGGTTTGATGAACCATGATCACAAATGGTTTAGAGCTACAGAAAAATACAAGGAAAACTATTCAATACGAATATAACTCCAAAACACGGTACTTATCATAAATACTGTCCCATTTAAAGTTCTATTTCAGTTTTTGCTCTACAACAAATCATGAAAAAAAAAATCTCTTATGTTCTTTAAGTTTGCTTAAACAAAATAAAACTTAAATAAGGTTAAGAAGAAACAAATTCTTCCTTTATCCCAAAAAAAAAATTAAAAACGAATCCAGGAGCTGATTTTTGTATTAATGTCAGGGTCTTTTTGTATAAATGGCAGCAACAAAACCTGACTTCGAAGCTTTCCCATTCCCCTTTTCAACATATTTCATGTACAATCGCTCATTACAAGTTCTTCTGAGCTTAAACCACCGACAGATTTTACAACAACCTGATTCACTTGAAAATATATAGCAAAAATGACAAATTCATCCACAGGCCTATAACATGCATAAACAAAGGTCAAAAAATTTCAAACACCTCAAACTAGAACAATTACCACACAAAGTGAAAATCCAACCTGCACATTATTTTAAAAAAACACAAAAGAAAACCAGTAACTTTTACGGTCATTGCAAAAGTTGGAACTGATTATAAAAAGTATGAAGTGCACAACAGCTTTTACCTGAGAACAAATGGTCTAACTGGTGGTGCATCATTCCTCCTTCATGCCTGCAGCAAAACATTGACATAGAGCATGATGATAAACTAAAATATATTGTTTAGATATTTCTCAAAATAAGAAAGATATTATATTAAAAAGTGAAAAAGTTGGTGATAAATAAATAAAAAAATGTACCTTGGAACACTGGACGAGACACAGAGTTGGTTAATCTGTCCACCGACAGCTGCCAAGATGCTCGTCACTGAAACTTCAGTTTTCTGGCTATCAGATGACGTGTAGTGGACTTTGCATGGCCATCTGGCTGTATCCTCTTATCTTTCATTCCGTTAACAAGGGTTGTAGCCATATCTATACCTCCCATGCTACAGTATCCAGATAAAAGAGCTGTGTAAGCCACACTATATATCAGGTTCCAGGCCACTATCATTAATTTGTTTGAAAAGGCTTGTAGCAACCTGAGTGTTATTCGTTTTACAGTATCCAGACAAAAGAGCTGTGTATGTCACGGTATCGGGTTTCAGTCCTCTATCAATAAATTCTTTAAAAAGGCTCGTAGCATCCTGAATGTTGTTCATTTTAAAGTGCTTGTCAATCAGAACAGTGTGACAAATGACATCAGGCTCTACATCCATATCCCTCCTTCATATCTCTCCAAAAAGCTAAAGTGTCCTTTATTTTTGAACAACCATCAATTAAAACAGTATAAGTGACAGCATCAGGTTCAATCCCTCTTTTCTTCATATCGTTCAAAAGATCACAGGCCTCCCTCAAATGATTTTCCCTGCAATAACTATATATCATCAGTGTGTAGGTAAACAAATCAAGAGTTATCCCTCTGCTGATGGCAACATCAAAAACATACTGGGCCTTTCCCATTTCTCCTGCATGGCAAAACATGCCTATACTTTACTATACATGATTTTGCTAGGACTTACATCCATGGCCAACATTGTGTTGAACAAGAAGAGAGCTTTCTCGATATCATCTTTTTAACATCTTTTTTTGCAGAGATTACAGAGTAGTTTTAAGCAGGAATCTGTGTTCACTACAAATCCTTGTTTGGACAGCCCGACAAATAGTTGGAAGGCCTTGTCTGTATGGTTTGCCTCACAGTAACCACTGACCATGGCACTGTAATTTCCCAAGCACTTCTCTTCCAGATTATCAAAAAAAAAGCTTCAGCATCCTCCACCTTAACCCCCTATACATAAGCCTTCAATGATTGTATTGTACAACGCCGATTCTAGAAAATCCACCAACTAGAACGTTATAAGTAACAACATCAGGCTTACGTCCATACATTTTCATTTCATGAAATAAACTTAAGGCATCATTAAGTTTACCTTCAAGGCAGTAACCGTGAATCAAAGTTGTGTAGCTGACAATGTCTGGAATCATCCGCCTACCCTTCACCTCAATGAGCAATGCCACAGCTCCGTCCATTTCTCCCAGTTTGCACAAAGCATTCATGACAATATTATAGTAAGCTTCGTCAAGTTTTATTCCTGTCTCCTTGAATCTATTAAATTGACTCACCACTTCAGAAGCCTCAACCATACAAAGCAATCCTTGAAGAATTGAGCTCAGAATCACACAGTTTGTTTTGATACTTTTTTACTCCATTTCACCATAAAGAGACAGCATTTTATGTAAATCCCTAGCCTTGGAAAACCCGTACATCAATGCACCATAGATATACACATCTGGTACAGAGCCTTGTTTTTCCATGTCATGCAAGACACTCTGCCTTTTCAATTTCATTTCATTACAGAAGCCACAAATCACAGCTGTATAAACATAAACGTCTATTGGAATCTTCTCTTCTCAATCCCTGGAGCATCTTACAGCCTGGATCTGACCCCTGATGCGTGCAAAGACCTTCAATATATGTTGTGTGAGCAAAAAGCATTTGGAGTCACTCCAGGTTCCTGTATCTCCCAAAAGACATCAACCGCTTCCTCCGAACTGCCTCTCACACAAAATGCCTCGATAGCAAGGGTATATGTATAATCATTTGGGCTCGAATTAATGCTCTGTAAATGCTGATAAGTGGCGACAACCATCTCCACTCTCCTACACTCAATCAACAGGTTCATGAAAAAGTAACATGACCATATCCGTGGAACGAATCCACGGACCTTACTATTTTGAAAAAGAACATCAATAGCCTCGTCAAACATCCCAACCTTAACATAAACCTTAAACAATGCATCCGACGCTCGAACGAGAAGATTTCAACACTCACTCTCAAACCCGTCAACCAGAGCTCAGAAAAAAATCCACAATTTCAAAATCCAAACCTCTCCCTTTCCTAATAAGCTCCAGCAATACAGAATCGAATTTCCTATCCATACCCCAACGACACAAGATTCTAACAATGGAAACTTGTGTATAAACATTATAATAAAACCCCCTTTCTTGTAACTCCTTGAACAATGAAAAGGCAGCAAAGGGTTTTTTTTCTCAAACTGTTCAAAGCTTCAACAGCCTTGACTCCGTCTACCTCGAAGGAATGGCTAGTAGTTAAGTGGTTTTGGTGATGGGTTTTTACTGTTTGCTCTTCTGTGACAGAGCTTGACAAAGTGAGGATTCAATGGAGCCAGGGCTGAAACTGTGAAGAATCTAACCAAAGTAACATTCTTTGCATGCTTTCTACAAAAAATAAGCTTTACCGACGACACCCACGTGGAAAATACAAGTCATTGATACAAAAAATCTTGAAAATAGAAGTCAAGATAACATCTTTCAAAGAAAAAGATAGAAAAAAAGAAAGCTAGCTTAATTGACGTGTATTGGGGTTAACTGTTGAATAAGCAAAGATGTTGCCTTGTTTTGCGGTGAGATAGGGTGGTAGAGAGGGAGATAGCAAAACCCTTACAGAACCCTGCCAGAGACAACATTTGCAAAGGTTACAGACTTACAGTTGGTTTCTGTGGAAGAGTGGAGGCTGATGAATTGATGGGTTCCTTAAAATTAGCCCACTGTACAAAAATGTTGAGGCCCGCACTAGGCCCTGTGATAAAGCATATCTGGCTTTCCAGTAAAAAAAAAAAAAAAGATTTTTATGTTTGGTTAATTATTAAAAAGAACTAAATGATTTTTGAAAAACACTGTAGTTGTGGAGATATTTGCACTTGCGGTGAAAAAAAAAATACAGTAAGGTATGTGATAACCTTAAAAATTGTGTTTTATATTATAGGATCCATTAAAAAAAAATAATTTGAAATGTAATTTTTATGAAGTAGTTTTTATATATTTTTTTAATTGAATTTCATAAAATACTGTTTATTTTTACTTTTCAAAAGCGCTTTTGAAAAAATTTAATAATTTTTTTTACTTCAAATTAATATTTTTTTAGTATTTTTAAATCATTTTAATGCGCTGATATCAAAAATAGCTTTTAAAAAATAAAAATACATTATTTTAATATATTTATAAGTAAAAAATACTTTGAAAAGTAATCGCAACCACACAACTACCAAATATTTTATATATGTTTTTTATTATAGATAAACCTCGCCCATAATTTTTATCAAATACATAACTAAATCTAACTAACCATACCTAACTACACTTTTTTATACTTGCTTTTTTAAAATTACAACCATAAAAGTTACCTAAAAAACAAACACACGGGAGTGTGATTGGGTTAATTTTTAAAATAATTTTCATATCAAAATATATTAAAATAATATTTTTTTATTTTTTAAAAATTATTTTTAAAATTAAAGCATCAAAACCATTCAAAAACATACAAAAATATTATTTTTAATATATAAAAATTAAATTTTTAAAAAACACCTTTTCAAAAAATTTAGATTATACTGCACACTTGAGCGGTGCAGTGGCTCTTTTACCCATTCAACCAAAAAACATCATAACTACTTTTAAGGATATTGATTTTTTTATATATACAGTTCATTTATCATTTTTAAATTATCTGCAGACAATAAATATTTTTTCATGCTATTAATAAACTTTCTCAATCGTGATCTCTTCATTGCCTTTTCAGGGCCCCATTTTTCTTCCAATTTGTCGTCCCTTTCGGCAAATGTCCTTTCCCTTATCCTTTGAATTCTCCCTTCAAAGCACGCAGTAATTACACTTCCATTCACAACTTCACACCCATTGTTGAGGACACTGTCTCCTTCGGGAGTTTGAAATGGACTGTTGTTTCAAGCCCGTCGTCTAGCTGCGATGGTCCAGTCCATTCAACATGTTTGGCGATGATGGCAGAGCCTCCCTCGGTCCCTCGAACAAGGGAATCTTGGGACGACCTTTTCTCATATATAAAACTCTCCATTAAAAAGAAAAGGAACACTTCCCCAAGAAATGACTCCACAGGATCCATGTCCTCCTTTAATGTCTTCGCATTTTAAAAGAGTGAAGCAGTCCCTGCTATACAGCTTTCCCATCTCTTCCCAAAACCCTCATTCCTCGCTTTCCCTTTCTCTCCTTCCTTTCCTCCAGCAACCCTAAAAAAAATCTCTACTTTGATGAATATCTAGCATCTTCCTCATCTCTTGCTGTCCAGATGGACTCCTTTCTACTCTTGTGTTTTAGTACACTTCATGAAATCATGATGCCAGCGCTCAACCAATCCACTTAAAGCAACGAACACCTGCCCTAATCCCTTCCCATTTGTTTCTCTTTTTGACTTTCGACATATTTTTAGCCTTATCTTTGTTTCCTCCTCTCAAGGCTTCAAGACTCGAAGGCTTTAACCCCATCTTCTACCGTCTCCAATGCTTTCAAGCAAGACTAAAGGACAGCAAAAACACAATCCTTGTTAACCAATCTGGAAACTAAATCACACACAAAAACATACCATGTTGTCTTCTCCGATTCTCTACTCCTTTTCACTCTTGCTTTCCTTTTCCCTCATCTACCTCTTCACCCCTCAAATCCTTGTTCCTCTTCAAAACGCTCTTTCTTACGAGCTTGATGATCCTCCTCTCTTCAAGAAAGCCCTCAAGTCTTGTAAAACCATCTCCCCCCTAGCCACCGACAATCCCACTCCTAAAATTGCCTTTCTTTTCCTTACAAACTCTGATCTCTCTTTTGCTCCTTTGTGGGAACGTTTCTTCGAAGGCTACAACAATCTTTACAACATCTATGTACACGCTGATCCATTTAGTAAAGTCTCAAAGCCAGATGGGATTTTCAAGAATCGGTTCATTCCTGGCAAGAAAACAGAAAGGGGCTCTTCTTCTCTAATCTTAGCAGAAAAAAGGCTTCTTGCCAGAGCCATTCTTGATGATCCTTTCAACCTTTATTTTGCTCTTGTTTCTCAACACTGTGTCCCTCTCCATTCATTTCAATACATGTACGATACCCTTTTCGGCCACAACATTTTGAAAACTTTCACTACTCAATCTCGTCATCAAAGCTTCATCGAGATTCTCTCCGAAGATCCGAACTTGCCTGATAGATACAATGCTAGAGGGGAAAACATTATGCTGCCTGAAATCCCATATGAGAAATTTAGAGTTGGGTCTCAGTTTTTTGTGCTGGCAAAAAGACATGCTTTGCTTGTACTCAAGGATAGAAAGTTATGGAGGAAATTTAAGCTGCCTTGCTTGAATACAGAGTCTTGTTACCCAGAAGAACACTACTTTCCTACACTTTTATCAATGAAGAATCCAAGAGGGTGCAGTCACTACACATTAACAAATGTTAATTGGACTGACTGCTTTGATGGGCACCCGCATTTGTATCAAGCAGAAGAGGTTTCACCAAATCTGGTGCATGGATTGAGGCAGTCCAACTCAAGTTTTTCTTATTTTTTTGCCCGGAAATTTGCTCCTGATTGCTTGCAACCATTGATGGAAATGGCAGATGATGTGATTTTCAAGGATTGAAAACAAGTGAGCAAAGGTAAAGTAAAGTAAAGCAGTATAGAATTATTGATCACTTTAGCTACGACATCATCACATGCTATGGGTATTGTATTCTTTTCTGCTTTTAGACTTTGGCTAGAATTCTAGTTGTTTTTGGTCATACCATTGAAAGTGCAGTGGGTATTGCTTTTGAGTTGGAAAAAGCACTTTAGGTGAGCCTGTGTGGCATTTGTTAGAGTTGTTATTTTTCAAAGTATGTTTAACGATTCAAAATATATTGAAATTACATATATATATATAGTAGCATGTTAAGAATACAAAAAAAATTAATTTGAAAAAATATAAATTTAATGTTTTTTAAAAAATATTTTGAAATGTAAAAAATACACATGCCCTAAGTTCAGGTTTAGGTTAACTGTTTTTTTTGGTTTTTTATTATACTAGAAAATGTGATTTGTTACCATAATTTCCCCACTAATTGAAAATTAGAATGCAATTATATCTTTTGTTTATTTTTTGGAACAAATTGATTATTGACGTGTTGGTTACAGAAAGTTTTTTTTTTTTTTGGATTATAGAATACTGTTGTTTTAGTCATTAGCTTATGAAATGCATGTAGAGGTATTTGGGAGTGAATTTTAACCTGTTTTTTAATTAAAATTTTAGTTTTTTTTACTTTAAATTAATTTTTTTAGTGTTTTTATTTATTTATTTAGAGCTGTAGAGAGGTGTTGATTCCACCAGAGACACGCAATAGTATCGGTTAGCAATTTTGATGCAAGTGCTGACCAATGTGCAATTAAGCCTATAATAATGAATCATTATAGTTAATGCAAAGAGAGAAGGATTATGGTTGAAGAGTGCTAGTTCACGAAGAGAATTGATTACACATTTAATTTGTGGGGGTCTTAATTTAGGTTTAGGATAGTTTAGAGGGCATATTTTCCTTGCGGTCCTGTAATGAAATTACGACTTTTGGTCAGTTTTAATTTTTCTTTCCATTGGTAGTCAAGGCAGATTTAAATTCTCTAGGACAAAGAAGGCCGATTTAGCACCTAAACTTTGGTGTAATTACGTGAAGGTTGAAGCAAACTTAGGTTAGGTTGTGTTTGGTTAATATCTTGTGACAGGAAAGACAAGACAGAAACTTGTGTGATTAAGGAAATGTTTATGGGATAGTTTTGAAATGAATTTATGTTCTTTCAAGATGATACAGGAGACAGGACATGTCCTTTGTGCTGTCATTATCCGTCTCTTCTTTCTGGAAACAATGTATTCAAACTCTGTTTTAACGCCAGCATGTTTTTTGTTGTGAATGTTCCATCTAAAATCTGAGTAGGGAAGATTTTAAAATCTGAATGTATTCAGAACTTGAATGCTTTGTTTTCATACGACGTTGTTGTTGTAAATGAAGTTGTTCAAGATGTTTGCGAATGCCAAAATCTCCATTTTAGATATTGCAGAACAGCTCTTCCTTTTTTCTTTCGAGGGATCCCTTTTTTTGACCTTTTGGTTCCGTGGGGAAAACGGTCTTGTGTTTACATTTTCCTGAGGCCGTGTCTTGAGCCATGACAGGATTTTGTCGGCATGGTCACTTGCAGTGTGCAGTGCAGCTCTAACGTGTTTGAATTAGGACAAAACAAAACCATTGACTCAAGAGCTCACTGCGTTATGGTCTCGTTGACTAATGATTTAATGTAAAATTCTTCGGTGTAACATGCTAGATGCTCACGTGATCTTGTTTCTGATAATATTTTTTCGCAGATTGATTAAAGGAATCTTTGGACTTTCCTTGGACATTTGCAAGTGGGGTGTAGAGAGGAGGAGAAAGAATTGTGATGGTGGGAAGGGAATAAGACCCAGCCCAGTGTAATTTCGGTTAAGTATTTTTCAAAGTTGTTTGTATAGAAAGTTGAATCATAATGTCTTGTTGTATATAATATAGTATAACACTTTTGCTTTTGTATATTTGAAGTACAAAAGTGAAGGCAGGGTGAGACTTTAGAGCATAAAGAATGGATCAAAGGCCAAATGCCTTTCTTTTTCCTATAGAAAAAAAATTCGAGATCTCCCGTTGTTCCTTCCAGCTATACCTTCTCTTTATGGATTATAATTTTCAAATCATGAATATTTTTAAAACGTAATCAAACACAGTTTCAAACAAATGTAAGAACAAACTCTGTGTGGAAGTTATTGCATGCTCGCGGCCATGGCTGAGAAATGAAGCCCCTCTCATTCTGCTGCGAGTCTGGATGGGCAAGGCTGGGGCCTGATGTTATCAACTGTTCCTGAAACAAAAATTGTGTTTAGCCTCTTGTTTTCGTTCGAGTTAAAGCATGTCACTTGTTCGAGTATTATATTGCTGAAAACCATCGACATGGTACGTAACGGATCATGAGTCTGGAGTTACTTTTTCTTGTGTGACGAAAGAGAGACGAGCTAGAAAACAAAACAATGGCACTACAGATTCAATGGTCTCAGAACCCGGGCTTGATGATCTTGTTCTTGATGTTTACTATAAATTGATGGGTTTTGGTTCCGTCCTCGGCTTTGATCCTGTAATGGCCATTCATTCCCAAAAAATGATGTTATCTCGGCATCCTCCATGGAAACTGGTACTCCCTTCCACAAAGCTCCTTGAGCTCTTTTAGACTTTTAGTTTCTTTTAATATTCTAGATTTGGGCCAAGTTAGCGCAAAGTCTTAAGAGTTGAATTTCCAGCTATGTTAATGAATTTCTTTCTGGTTACTGTACTCCTTGGCATGTAAAAAAACACTAAAATGAAGGCAGAAACACTATGCACTAATCCCCGGTTAACTATTTTATATAATAGTAAAATAACAGTTTTGTCCTTTTGGAAAAAAACCACTCATCTTTATTCTTAGGGTATTTTTATCACTTCATGTGACGTATTAGTCATTAAAAAATTGTATTTTTTTTTAACAATCACGAAGAGGGGCATAATTATCTTCGTATTTATTTATGTACAGTAAATTAGCAACATTAACTTTTGATTAAAAAAACTAAACAGTAGGATTGAAACTTTTGTCTTTTTATTTAGATATTTTTTTGTAACTGCGGTTGGTGTAATCAAAGATATTTATATTTTTTAAAATCAGTTAAATACCATTTAATTTTAAAAAGTTATTAACATACGATTGTATCTATTAGTGGCATAAAATGCCCTTACGCCATGTTATTAGATGGATTGTTATGACCTCTTTTTCTTGGGAGGATGCATGTCGATGATGATGAGGTGATTTGTCTTTAGTCGACCTTTTTTCTTCTTCTTTTTTTTTTTGTCTTGAAAAATGTAAGCTAGTTCTTTTTATTATTGATATTTCAACCCTAGTTCTTGTTCTTTTTATATATTTTTTTTTGGTTTCTTTGTAAAAAAATTTATGTTTTTAATTTCATTGTTTAATTTAAATTTACAATGCACTGTTTTTTTTATATATAATTTGGTCATTGTTGATTTTATTTTTTTAATTTATCTATTAGGTTTATTTTTCTTTTTTATTAGACCCTCCAGTCAAAAATATTTTCTAGCTCTCTAATTTATTCATTTTTGTTTTAATTTTCAGTCTTAATTTTTCAATTGCTGTTTTTTTTTTGTTTTTTTTATAATTAATTTATAACTTTTTTATAAAAAAAATACACATATTGAAAAAAATTAAAATCCCATCGTGGTGCGGATCCATGTTTAAGGCATGTTTGGAAATGCGATATAAACCGCACTCCCTCGAATTTTAATTTTTTTATTTAAAATAATATATTTTTAATATTTTTTAATTATTTTCACAAATTTTTAAATAAAAATATATTTTAAACCTGTTGTAATCCTAAACACACCCCCTGAATATTTGCTAAATGCTAAATAATTTGATGTCTTGTTGACTCCATCTCGATGATAATGTTCTTGTCGTTTGGAGTTGATTGCCAAAAAAACATGGAAGTCTTAGAAATAAACAATCCTTTAAGCATAATTTTGCATTAAGTAACAAAATAATCACATCAACTTGACAAGTTGTCTTATCTCACTCACCAAGCAACACACTCTTTATTCAACAACAAGACATAACTACTTTCTTGTTACCTCGTAACAAGTGAGAGATCATGATCACCAACGTCACAAATTCAACGATAATTTGATGACACCGTGTTCCTGTTATTTTTTTAAAAAAATATATATATATTTAAATAATATTTTTTATTTTTTAAAATTTATTTTTAATAATAACAAAATATAATTAAAAGTGAAAAAAATAAAATTTATGTTTGCTTTTGTGGTAACATTGTGTTTTTTAAAAGATTTAGATTGTTTTTCTTTCAAATTATATTTTTAAACTGTTTTAATATAATGATATTAAAAATTTTTATTTTTTTTAATAAATATTATTTTAATATATTTTTAAATAAATAAAATTTTTTAAAAATAATTATCACTACCCTATTAAATAGTAATTGAAAAAACAGAATTCTTCTAAACTCGCCATTTATTAAAGTTAGTGAAAAATTAAAACATATACTTAAAGCAGCATTGATATTCTCCTCCTTCTTGCCTAGGATTCCCTGTGGTGAGGAGCCGAGGTACTGGGTTCCTCGGCGATCGGTCTCAAGCAGTGTCAGTGACGGCAACATAAGATTTTCCACGTGCGTCGCAAGGTGAGAAATGGATTCGGTTACCTACCAGTCACGTTAAACCACGGTCAAATGGGGTAAAAACATGACATAAATAATATTTTCGATGGTTGATTAAAATTTGATGTTAATTCGAAAGTATTTTTTTTAAAATATATTTATTATTCTTCCTAACAAAAATAATTCTAAAAATTCTACTACACTCTAAATAAAAAAATCACTAGTGATGTATACGCACACCCATGACATAAAATGTTGTATTGTTTTTTATTTATGCATGTTCATGTCGCTCGTGAATTCCTAGTGCACGTGAATCTTTATAATTCTTATATAAATACCATTTAAAAAAATATTTTTTAGCTAGATTATATTTTTTATTTATTCTTCATATACCAACGGTATATTTATTTTCCAATTGGATTTCACAGCTTATAGTTTAATTTATTGAACATCAAAATAACCAAAAATATATTTTTGTTTTTATTTTTAACCCAACTCCATTAACTAGTGATTGAGAATATAATAACAATTTATTTTTAAAATATTTTTAACTCATTAATATATAAAGATAATATATATTTTTTATTTTTTAAAAATTTATTTTAATATCAGTACATTTAAACGATATAAAAAATATTAATTTTAAATAAAAATATTTAATTTTCACCGATCTTTATTTGATCTGTACTTCTTAACCGGGTAAATCTTGTTATACGTGACCACCCATGTCTTTTTTTATATCTTTTTAGCAAAATTATTTAAAACCGATTACAAGATGAACTTGAGATAAGATTTAGCTTGAGAGTTGAAAATATCAATCTTAGTTAATTTATTTTTTAAAAAATTAAAATAATATTATTTTAATTTTTTTTATATAACAGATTTTTAACTTGTCTCAAAATCAATTTCTAAGTTTTTGACAAAGTTAACCTAAACTAATTTTATTTATTTATTTAAAGTTACCAATCTAGGTTTTAGATAAATTTACTGTTCAATCTAGATTTTATAATACTGTTTATTTATCTGGTATATAATTTTGTCTTGCTCTCATATTTATTATTATCTTTGTCTTAAAAATAAATTCAAATAAAGTAATAATGCTATAAACATTTATATATTTTGTTTTAGTAAATAAGAGTTTGTTTATATATTTTGTTTTAGTAAACATTTATATATGTTTGTTTTTATATTTAAATAATTTTAATGTTGTTATGTAAAAAAAGAAAAATATTAATTCTATTTTTTAAGTAAAAAATAGTTAGAAGTAAATGCTATAAAAGAAAAGTGAAGGGCTGACATGACCAACCAAAGCAGAGGACCCACAGTCCGTACTCTCCCATCTTGCTGTATCCCACAAAGAGCAGCAAATGGGACTGAGGGAAGCAGTAGAGCTACTCCTCTTGTGTACTGTAGTGTAGTGTAGGGTAGGTTTTTGCCTTTTTTGTTTTTGGCAAGATTTTTATTGAGGGTTCCTTACCTGCCTGACTGTTCCTTCACCTTTCACTCTGTTTCCGTCTGTGCTGGTGAAGAAATTTTTAACAGCTAGTACAAAAGGTGATCCCAAGTTGCAAACTTTGTGGCTTCTTTGTTATTTCTTTCATTTTCTTTTGAAATTTTGATTTTGTTTCTGGGTTTTTATTTTCCCTTTTGATTTCTTTTGTGTTAGCTTGTTTTTTTTATCATTATATTTTCTGTGTTTTGATTTAGTAAAGTTTGAATCTTTTTACTCCACTGTTGTATTGTTTTTTTTTTTTTTTCAAGAAACTTTTAATTCCAGTAGACTGATTATTTATGGTTATGGGTTTTTCCTAGCCTTGTGTTTGGTCCTAGACTGTGAGTGAAATAGAGAAAATGCAGTGATGGGTCTTATGTTTCTTATCGTTTTGGATGACATGTTGAAAGGAAAATTCTTAACTATCTACAAGGATTTTGATTATTTGAGGGTGATATGAGACGAAAAAAGAGAAGAAAAGAAAAGAAAAGGAAAGGAAAGGAAACAAACATTTGTAGTCAAATCCTGTATTCAATGGTGAAGGTAATGAAATCATTTAATGGCATTTACTGTTGATTTCTCATTAAAGGGAATCTGTATTGTAAGTTATAAGTCTCCTTTCGTTGTAAACCATTGATACTCACCATTTATTTCTTTCTGTTATTATTATGGCAATGGGCTGGCGTTTGGCAATACAAGTTTGGTGGTTGTTTTGAACAATGAATGGGTAGAAAACGAAGAATTTAGCTTTTTGGCTCTCGTGGGAATTTGATTTGAAATTTGTATAGCAAAGCACTTTGCTTTTTGGCAGATCTTTGATCCTGCATGTCTCTTCTTTCTCTGTTTTTTAAAGATTCCTTTTAGAAGTTCTATAAATCCTTTTCTTATTGTAAAGTTTTCTACCATTAAGGTAGGTTAGGATGCTGTAAGAGACATGACACTAAAGTTGCTGAATGGAGGAACATGTTGTGTTGTTTTCTTTCCATAAGAGGCACCTACAGCAGCCTAAGAATAGGATATCTGTGAAAATTGAAGCTTGAACAAACCCTGTTAGTGTTTTTCACCATGTCAAGGCAATCTCTTCTTCCTCCTCGCTGCCCATTTCAGAAGCACGTGGTTTCTCGACCAATTCATGACTCCTACCCACAACACCATAGATCTCCCTCCCAAGGTTCAATTTCGGGGGAGAAGCTGGCATGGCTTGATGATTTGTTAAGTGATGAAGATGCAGATTCCAGGGGGACTTGTCTTCGCCGGTCAGCCAGTGATTCAGTCACCCTCTTGGAAGGTATTGTGGATTCATTTTCGGGTTTGAGTCCTAATAATAATGAAGCTGCTTCAGGTGGGGGTGAAACTTGTAGCGGGCTGGAGTCAGCTTCTATGTATGGTCCTAATTCTCCTAGGCGAAGAGGGAATGTGACCTTTTCTGAGAATGCCATAGCTTCAGCACTATCGGAGCATGCGTTTCAGAATCCTATGCAGTATGTAGACGGCAGCTTGTGCATTTGGGGGAATGCTCCCTTGGATTCAATGGGGAATGCATGTGGTTTGGCTGGGGAGCTCAATGGCGAGACGAGCACTGTGAAGCGGTTAGAATCTGAAACTCTCTTGTTTGATTGCTTGCTAATTCTGTATTCAAGATAACTGTAGTTACTCTTCGTATCACATCAATTTCTAAGCAGTCCCAGAGGCTATAATTATATATTTTTGTTCGGTTTCTCATATTTTTTAGTTTTTGCTGTTTCTCAGCTTTTTTAGGCATTATTTCTTGTAAACTTATTATGGTTATCTGCAGGACCCTGATATGTTGGCGATGATTGTCAGTTTTATGTTAATGTCCATCTTACTTCTAACATTTATTTTAATCAATCTGGAATCTGAATCAATCTTCACCTATACTTGAAAGGATTGGGCCAAGCTTTAGTACCCAAGTCTCAACTTTGCTAAAGTATTTTGTAGTTCTGTTACCTCGCAGATTGTGATGCATCATCCCCTTTATATCCGAGACCTTTATCCCTCTTCACAGCCAGAGGCTGAAAAGGTTCTCTGAAGCTTGTCTTGATCATGTTTGTGAACAGTTGTCTTGTGGGTGTAAGAGATTCTGTCGAGTGTATTGATCCAGAGTAATATTTAAACTTCTGTTAAGAGATACGCCATAAACCACTATGGTCTTCCAAGTTGACCTCCTTTGGTTAGAGCTGTCCCACATTAATATTCCTTCTTTACAAATGTATGTCCCTAGACAAACTTTGGCTGAAGCACAGCTATTAGATTTCCCACCTGAGGACAACCCTTGTAATTCTGTCTTACTGTCCCTGAGAAACGTGCTCCTTTTTACTACATGCTTGCAGAGGGAACATTATGACTCTAGCCTGTAGGTGAACACCTAGGTTTTAATGAGAAGGATATAATGGAAAGCCTACCATTGTACATACAGCTTGGTGATATTTGCAATTATGTCGTACTTGGGATGAAAGTTGGGAAATCCTCACTTCCAATCAACTTTTTCAATTTGAAACTTCATATTTTCTGATGCATCTTTTCTCATTATTGTTTAGCAACATACGGAGACAATCTAACTGGTTTTGATGGCTTCCTTTATAGGCAATCTGGGCAGCGCTCAAGAGTTCGCAAACTCCAGTATATTGCTGAACTCGAAAGAACTGTTAATGTTCTGCAGGTAATTCCTCTGAGAGATGAGATTTTGTCCCTCTTTAATCTCTGTTCTCTTTTCAGAGATAGCAAACAGCGATGTTATCCTCCATGCAGTGCATCACTTAGGTCAATGAGATGTTTAGAGTGTCAGATAATGTATACAAATGGGTATACATATACTCAGCATACCCACCATTTGTTAATTCAAAGTACTTAAAACTGTTTTAAGAATATAAAATAGATTGTCTATGATTAAAATGCTTACACAATCTGATTTCTTTCATTCTTCCTGATTTTTTTTAGTTCTGAGAATCAAGAAAATGTAATTCTTGGGTCTGTTTTCATCTTTGATTCTCAGATGGCAATGCATACTATCAGCAAAACATTTTCAATTTTATAGTTTTCATTTTGTTAAGACTTTCTTGTTCAGCAAATCAAAAACTTCGTGGCTGTATAACACTTTGCAGACTTTGGAGTCAGAGTTGGCGTTCAAGGTTGCTTCAATGCTTCAGAAACGTGCTGCCTTGTCCCTGGAAAACAACACATTAAAGCAGCAGGTGGCCAGACTGCGGCAGGAAAAATTAATCGTGGATGGTGAGTTTTTCACCTCTCTGATACATTGATTCATCCCAAATACAACCTTGTGAGGATTATAAAGTTCTTTCAAAATGAAAAACCTACTTAAGTTTTCGTAGCACATAACTTTATGCTTCCATCCATTGTGCTGCAGCTCAACATAAGACCTTGAAGAAGGAAGCCGAGAGATTGAAAAACAAGTTAGGTAGCTCCACAAATAATAAGTTCAGAACATATTCCAGATCAAGTCTCTCTCCAGAGGCAGCTAGATCAGAAGCCACATGGCAGATGGCGAGGCTTAATCTTAAATAATAGAAGAAGACCTTATCCATGCTTTCGACAATACATCCCTGTGGTTTTCTACTCACCAGTCTGCCATTTTGTGAAAAAAGAAAGCAGCCTTTCCGTATCATGACATATATTGGCAGAGTTACCCTTCACCTCCAGGGCTCAACTCAAGTGTTTATATCTTGCCGCACTTGAACTGCCAATGAACTGACTTGTATAAAGGGAGTGCATCATCCTTTCTCCATAATTATCTTTGCATCCATATGATTGCTTGATCATTAAAGTAAAATTCCTATTTTTCCAGAAGCTCATTATCGGTTATCAGCTAAAGCTAAAATCTTGCCTCGTCTCATCCTAAAAAAAATCCAATCTACACAGGCATCGGATTGGATGGGTGCCGCTACCAATCATTAGAATGCTCAGCTTTTGGAAAGCAATGGATTAAGCGGCATTTAGATGTGTCATAATGTCATGCTTTTTCACCACCTCGTTGATGCTGGCTGATGCAGCAGAGGCTCATTTCTTCTGGACACTGTTATTAAATCCATCGCGGCCTGACAGATCGATCCTTTTCGAACTTGTGAAGGATATAGTGTTGTAGACACTGGACAAGATGACCACGAAATAAAAACCTGGAGCCAGAAGTTCGTGACCTGGCATGCTCACTCCAATTAGGGTGTATATATTTTGATTGATCATTGCTTTCTATAGCCCAGCGAAACCAAGGATAAATTTTTAAAGTCAGGAAACAACAAAAGCAGCCATTGCTGGGGATTAGTGAAAGCAATTCTTGAATTTTCTCTAGTCAAACATGCATCTCTGCTATCCATATTAGAATGCACAAATGAACCAAGAGGAAGGAAAGTTTAACTTCATTTACATATCTATACGTGTAGAATCCAGTTGCCAAACTGTTCAGGGGCATCCTATTTCACAAAATGTATTCACAGTACTTAATCAAAGAAAAAATAAATCATTGCATGGAAAAAAGCCAAGCCCCACCAGACACCAATTAAATCATGTAAATCAGCACATGTTTACAGGGGTTTGGCATCCAGCTCTTCAAATTACTTTCACAAGGATCACGTAAAAAAACTGCCTAACCACGAACAGAAGCCCGAGGGACAGCAGGTAAGCCCAGTTCATCCTCAGCCTGTCAAGAATACAAGTTTAAAGAAAGATGCATTAGGCCGGGAACATTGAGCAAGGCATAGCAAATACAGGTTCAGCATATCTAACTTTGTGTTTCAGAAGCTCAAATGATCCAAGTGTTAGGTAGTAGGAAACAAGCTGGCTGTTTGCTTAAGCTGGTACACGGGCGTTTAACGTGTATTACTTAATTACCCTCTCATAACACTAACTAGAGTCTGTTTGTGAGGCAGTTTCCTTCAAATTTTAATTTTTTTTTTTAATGTTTTTAAATTATTTTGATGTGCTGATCTCAAAAATATATTTTTTTATAATAATAAAAAACAATCATTTTGATGCATTTCTAAACGAAAAGCACTTTGAACCGCAACCATTACCACAATCTCAATCAGGCTGCGATTCTACAAAAAAAGAATATTTCACTGTACTATTAATACCTGGGCATTGTATCTGCTAGCTAGTGCTCCTTGTCCTGTGGGTGCTGAAGGCAAGTTCAGTTCTGCATCAAGGTCAGATTCCTTATCAGGTTGCAGATAAGAAGGCACCCCATCAGATTCAGTTTCCATTCCCATGTCTGCTTCCAGAGCATCAAGTTCTGCATTCAAAATGAATAGAACTATTATAAAGTATAAATAACAGATGGGTTTTGTGTTTTTGCGAAACCAATGCATGAATGCCTGTTTCAAATTACAGCAGGGAAATACTGTCGACAAAGAGAGAGCTCCTACTGAAGATGCTATGCATGATTAAAGTACTTGTTTCTCAAACACCGGGGCAGAAAGTCGATCAAAATTTCTTTTTGTCAAAAAATAAACCAGTATTGAACCTTAGAATGATCTTAAGCTTACCACCCATGAGTTCTTCCTCATCAATATCATCTGGCACATTATAGCTTCTACCCAAGGTCTCTTGAATTTCATTGCTCACATCCATCAAGTCCATCATCTCATCTTGCAAGTTCTACATAGACAAAAAATAAGAACAAAGGGTTAGAATGCTTGTCATCATTATTCCTTGGAGACCTCAATAGAAAAGCCATAAAGATAGGACAGGAGGAGGGGCTTGGAATCAAAAGAGATTACGTACATCAATATCTTGAATCTTCACAGTTTTCATCATTCCTTTCAACTCCTTGTTGGCGGATTTCAAAGCTGACATCTGAGAAGAACACCAAAAAGCTAATATGTGAAAGAAGTTACGTCAAAAATTTTGAAACTGGTTCCCTTAAGATGCCCCATGGTTATATATTTCATCTTTAGACTAAATGGCTAAGCATGCTGAATGAGCAAAACAAAACCTACTAAACGATGTTTTGAAGCAGTCCCTCCTAATAGCAGACTTTTCATCCCCTACTGCTCATGAGGTAGGCAACAGGTTCCCCGTTGGATTACAGATATCTATTGCATGTACAAAAAATGCTTAAACCTTAGGTGCTGTCTACTACTTTTGCAATTCAGTCGAACTATCAGATGCTTTGAGGCCCCTTTAGAAAACAAACATTTTTAAAACTATACTGATGCTGTGGAACATACAGTTTGTTGGGCATCTTTAATTCCTTCAGAAGCAAATGCAACTTGATCAAGGTTGTACGTCTGGTTAAAGAGCATGTCACGCTGTCCTTCATACCTGTCCAGGCAATTGACAATACATCAAGCTGCATGGCGTCACCCAAACATTAAAAGCGAGTTCCCTTGAATTTTCAATTTTTTTTCATTAAAAAATATATATTTTTTATGTTTTTGAATCGTTGTGTTGATTTCAAAAATATTTTTTTAAAAATAAAACAATACTATTTTAAGATATTTATAAGCAAAAACATTTTAAACCGTAACAGGAATCTCAAACACAACTTAACTAACCAAATGCAATTCATTTCATCATGCACAGCAAAAATGGCACCAACCCAATATCAATATCCACACATGCAACTAGATCTACCAGTTTGGTGCTTCAAATGCAAAATTGAAGCTCAAGTTCTAAAAAACAATCCAAAACCTTCAGGGTTTGTTTCGGCAATGTGATCACAACCCAATGAACATGATCAAATCTAGAGTAAGAAACAAACCAAACCCAGTTATTTCAATAAAAAAAATTCAAAACCCACAAACCCTTTTACTACCAGAATCACATTAAAAAACAAAAGGAGAGAACTTTCAATTCTTACATTCTCTTTTGCTTAAGAACCCTCATAGCTCTAGCTTTCACAGCCTCTTGAGCAGGTCCAGGTCTTGTCTTTTTAATCTGTTCTTTGTATCTAGCAAGTTCTGCATCTAGCTTCTTGATCTTCTCGTCTACTGTATCACCTCTTTTATTTATCTAATGTTTTTATCATCAAATTAAAAACCCATATCAGAAGTCTAACAACAACCCAGTATTATAAATTCAAGTTCAAAACTTTCTTGCTTACTCGAACAAAGAATTCAAGAAAAAAGAAAGAAAGATATATTACCTTCTCTGACGCATCTTGAATTGAAGGTGGTGGTTCTTTATCCTTTTTAGCACCAAAAACTCTCCTCATCTTTACAAGAAACAACAAAAAAAAATTTGCTGATCAAGTTCTTGAAAGAGAACAAAGAGAAGAATTGGAAGAGACAAAGACTTTTTCTTGTTTTGAAGAAATAAAGATTTTGTTACCTTCGTTCTATTTTACTTTGGCGTGAAGCTTCTTTGAGTTTGCAAAAGGGATGTGTTACATGGATTTGGGTTCTGTTTGGTTTTTGATGTGGTATTATGTGATTGGTTGAGTAGGTTGGTTGACCAGTAGTGATGTGCCACGTCATGCTGACTAGGCAGTTTTATTTTTATTAATCTTCCTTGGACTAAATGGTACAGATACAATTATTTAAAAAAAGACAACCATATTTTTTTCAAGAAATTTTATCAGTCCAAGTTAATTAAAGTATTGTAGTAGTGTTCACTGAAAAAAATAATAATCTAGAAGGGTAGTATATTTTATAACCGTAAAATCTAGGTCATAGGCCGGCTGAGAAACAAAAAATTATAGATTTGATTTGAAAGTTATTATTATTATTATTATTTTTTCTTTTGATGTTGATATGCACTATCTAAATTATTATTAAAAGTATTGATATGTACTAATAGTGCAATTAACATTATCTGTTAAAAAAAAAAACATACAGAGAATGGAAAAGTATTTTTTTTAAAATAAAGAAAGGAAAACACTTTTCTCTCTCACGTTTTATTTTCCTTATTGACTGAAATTGAATTTTCTTTGATCCATTTTCCTTGTGCTTGCCAAACATAGAAAAGTAAAAAAAATAATTTCCAAAAAAATAAATTCCTAGAAACAAACAAGACATAAGTCAGGTATTCTTTTCACCACCATTCCTATAATATTTATATTACATATCCAATACATTCCTATTATATTTAATTAATAGACCATATCTAATACATTTATATTTATACAATACTTTTAATTTATATAAAATTTTTATATTTGATTTGTTATTCCGTTTTATTTAAATAAAATTTAAATTTATATTCATTTAGAATTTATTGGAAAATGTAATTTAGAATTTTTTAGATTATTATTACTGTTGAAAAAGAAAAAAAAAACCTGGACAGGGAAACTGGGAAACAAATCCTGAGACTTTACTCGTGTTATCAAGGGAAACTAGCCAGACAAGTGCAAGTGGTGAAATGGGCTTTTTACAGCAACACGTATCCTCCTCCAACTGGACAGGGCCCAAGTCGGTGAATTAACCTTAAAACATGTGCACGAGCATTTGGAAAGCGGGTAAATGTACTTCAGCCACACTTCCTGTATATATTCGCCAGCTTATCAGAAGCACTGTTATTAAAGCTGACTTTTCCTGACAAGTTAACCGTATAATTAACCAGGTCATTGGTCAATTCGATAAGAGTTTGATTTAGAATTTTACAAGCATGGGGCTAGATTTTTTTTTTTATACAAAGTAATGTTTAGATATTGAAATATAATTAAAAAATAGTATAAAAAATAATTCTTGATAAATATATAATAATATTAATTAAAACTAAGATAATATTTTTTCTTTTTGAATAACATGCTATCGGTAATAAAAGAATAGATAATCATTTATGAATAAGCTATATGATAGAAGCTTATTTTTTATTATCGAGATGTGTTACATATATTGTTCAAAGAGCATAGTGGCCTCGCCATGCTAGCATTTTTTAAAATTTAAAAATATTATTTAAATATAAAATTATGTTATCATCTTAAATAAAACCTAAAATTAACAAAAAAAAGGTTAAAATATCCTAATACATCTAGCTCTAATTACATACATTTTTTGAATTCAAGGATGCATATGTAATTTTATTGTTTATAAATTTTTTTTGAGATATCATTATCTTCGTTGTGTTGATTCTTTTATCCGCAGTGATATTTTTATTATTTCACTATAATTAAAAATATTGAATAAAAAAACACTTCCTATCAAATCTACAATGATTAAGAAACCGTGTGAAAAATACAAAAACACTCTAACTTAAATGCAAGTGTCCCCCCCCCCGGCGAGTAAAAGCCATGTGGCTATAGGGCTTTTAGTTATATTTTTATATTAGTTTTATTATTATTATTGTTATTGTTGTTTTTGTTATTAATATTTCTATTATTATTATTACTGTTGCTATCACCACCACAATAACTATTATTATTAGTGTTGCTATTATTATTATTACTATCATTGTTGCCGCTATTACAACTGTTATTACTTGTATTATTATTAATATTAGCACCGCCACAACTATTGTTATAATAATATTATTATAAATTGTTATTACTACCATTAATAGTAATATTATTAGTATTATTATTATTATTATTATTATTATTATTGAAATAACAAAAATATATTTTTTTTTTGAAAACTATTACTGCTATTACCACTACTAATATTATTATTATTATCATCGTCACCATTATTATTATTTATTATTATCATAACTATCACCACTATTATTATCACCGCGTCTTCTCATCGGCAAAGAGAAATTTTCTATAATCTGGTGTGAATGGTTGACAAAAGGAAAGAGATAACACAATTTAGGGGAAAAAATCTAAATACATTTGCAACTAGCTTTATATACGCACTTTCCATTGCTTTCTTGTCTAAATAAAACGAACCCTTTCTTCCTTTTTGTCTATCACTTGCTGGCCATTCAACTATATTATTCTCTCTTTCTTAATGCTGACACACACTATTTAGATACTACTAGCTTTGATACCCGCGCGATGCCGCGGGTTATTTTTTTATATATATAAAATATTAAAAATAATAAAAATATAAAAATCTTGGATTTTTCTGCAAAGTTATACCCAAGAATCTTGGGTTTGACTGCAACGCCTGATCTAAGAGTAATATTTATAATATTAATAATAAAATTAAACTTGCATGACTCAAGTTTAAGTGAGGCTGACTGTAACACCGGACCCAAGAATATTGGATTTGAGTCTGGCTATAAGGTCGTGTCATAAAAGTGTGATAATTAAATAGATTAATTAAAAAAAACAAAGAAAAAAATCAACAGAAAAGAAAAAACTAATGAAAAAAAAGAAAAATAAATTGAATTAATTGGGTTAACCCTTTAAACCAGGTTATCCCGTAAAACCTGGGATTTGCATCATGAAAGTTTGATAACTAAATAGAAAAAAAAAATAACGGGTTTACCCAGAATTAACCGGGTTAACCCATCAAACCAAGTTAACCCGTCAAACCTAGGATACGTGCCATGAAAGTTTGATAACTAAATAGAAAAAAAAAATTGACGGGTTAACCCAGAATTAACCGGACTAACCCGTCAAACCAGGTTGCCTATCAAACTTAGGATCCGTGTCATGAAAGTTTGATAACTAAATAGCAAACAAATTGAACATTAACAACCTAAACTAAATGAAAAAAAATAATTAAAAAAAACACAAACAAAACAAAAGATATAAGTTTGTTACTAATGAGGAAAAAAAAAATCTGAAGCAACTAAGTTAACCCTTCAAATCAGGTTAACCCATCAAACCTGAGATTCGCTTCATGAAAGTTTGATAACTAAATAGGAAAAAAAATTGATGGGCTAAACGAAAAAAAATTAACAAACTAAACTAAACGAAAAAATTTGATTAAAAAGGAAAAAACAAAAAAAAATTTGGGTTAACTCGTCAAACCAAGTTAACCCATCAAACCCGAGATCCGTGTCATAAAAGTATGATAACTAAATAAAAAAAAATTCCACATTAACAAATTAAATTAAAAAAAAAATTCATTAAAAGAAAAAAAAACACAAAGAAAAAACTAAAAGAAAAACCCATAGGCATTAAAAACAAAAAAGGAAAAAAAAACTATCACAGGACAAAAACGAAAAAAAAGAAGGGAAAACAAATCTGCAAAAAAAAAAAAAAAAAAAACCAATTGCTTTAGCTACAGTGTTTTACCTACGCGTTTTAGTATATTGTTAATATGTGTATAGCTAAGCCATATATTATTGTAATGTTTTGAAATTAATAAGATAGGATTTTACAACAAAGTCCTTGGAGGCTTAAAAGTTGGAATAAATGAATAAGGGGTATTATGGTAATTGAACAAAAATGGATAAATATAAATAGGAAGTAAAAAAAAAAAAAAAAAGGAAAGTGATCTGAAATTAGAGAGCAGAACCGTGAGAGAGAAGAGAGAAAGAAGAAGAAGAGAAAAGAAGGGAAAATAAGGGAAAAAGGAAGAGATTTGAAGGAAATAAGTGAAAAAGGTAAGATTTAGGTTGTTTAATGTGTATAATATGTTAATTAAGCTTTAATTTCAGTTTTTATGAATGTTAGGGTTTTGAGAATTTGTGTTTGATTTAAATTGATGAATTAAATTGAAGGTTAGGGGTTGATTGTTGTGTTTAATTGATGATTTAGTTGATTATGGAAGATTGTGATGATTTTGAGTTATAGAATTGTGTAAATTGTGAAATTTGAGTTAGAAATCAGGGGAGAACAGTGGGGTTTCTGTTAAAATCTGGACTGGAGGTTGAAGATGACGAAAATTCAATTTGGTCCCTCAATTTCCGAAAATTACAGTTTAGTCCCCGAACTTTGGAAAATTACAAATTGGTCCCTGGAGCATATTCCGAGATTCTGAACAGAATAACATATGAATTATGGACATAATTACTGTATAGATAAGAGAATTTAACACTTTCAATTTAGTCCTCCAATTTGACAAAAAGTACGATTTGACCCTAAAAATTTAGTAAAATTCCAGAATGATCCCTGAAGCATAATGATACATCCTGGACAGAATTGAGGATTAATTAAGGTCAGAATTTCAGTATATTCATGGATTTATGACAAATTTCAGTTTGGTCCTCCATTTGACAAAAGTTACAATTTGGCCCTAAAAATATGGAAGAAAATCCAGATTAGTCCCTAGCTGTAATATTAGCTTTTGCAGATTAGTTTGATGAATAATTAAGGGTTATTTAGTGAATTATTACCAATTTTATTAGTTGTTTTTATTATGGATTAGATTTCGAGAAAACCGTTAGATTTTGGGTTTTTAAGAAAATTGACTAGTTAGTTCAAAAAAATATAGGGTTACATAATACACCCTTAGTTAAGTGTATTAAATAGATTAAATGTTCTTTCGAGTCGTTTTTGAATATGTCTCCTTTGTATTCAGATAATCCTGATATTCTACCGGCAGGACGTCAGTAGAATTTCCTTCGGTTTCAGCTTGTGTGTGCTGTTTGCTTTTGAGTCAGGTGAGTGGATAATTTTCCATATGCATGAGAAATATTATAAATATTTGATTTGTTAATATGAATTGAATCATGCTTCTTGATAATATATATGTTGATTATTATCCTTGATATGATAAAGCATGATCAATTATTGAATCTGATTTCTTGATATGAACCAATATGATTTGACTTCTGAATTGATAGCTCCTCATTTGATGGATGTCATGAGTTGAGCTTTGAGATATGAATATGTTTGTTTGATTATGATTATGAACCTATGGTATGTCAGTCAGAATACCCATACTAACAGGGTAGTGTTAGTCTTTGTGCACATTATATCTGAACCCTAGTTGGTCGGGGGAGTCACCAACCTGTGTGAACTGATCATCCCACAGTACGGAGCCTCATGCTCATTGCATTTTGATTTTCTGACGAGTTTTACCATATGATATTCTTGTTATGGCCTATTTGATAAACCTTCGTATAAGAACTAAAGCCATACTTGTATATATATTTCTCATTGTTATATTACCTCGTATGTGTATATTGAATGTTATCTACTCACTGAGTTGTTGAACTCACCCTCTCATTATTTATCCTTTTCAGGCTTATAGCTTGATAACAGGTTACTTTTGTTGAACCTTCCGAACCTGCCTTTTGGTTGTAATTTGTACCTTCCTTTTGTGTCAAGTTAGTGCTCCAAAACTATGAAATTATTAACTCTTGTATTAAGACAATTGAATTATATTATGAAGTTATTTGTTGTTAATTCTGCGTTAAACTCTGATTGAATTGTTAAAGGATTGTATGTAAGTTTGGGTTCGCATAGGTTTGGAACCTTGGAGGGGAACCTTGCCTATGTGCCGGTCATGAATCCGGGATTCGGGTCGTGACAATTATTTTCACGACCATTCCTATAATATTTAATTTATATACATTTTTTATATATATGATTTTTTATTCCATTTTATTCAAGTAAAATTCAAATTTATATTCAATTATAATTTATTAAAAAAAATGTAATTTAGAATGATTTACTATTATTATTATTGTTGAAACAACATAAAAACATAAACTTGATTTGAGGGATAAAATTAAAGATTGTAACAACTTTAACTAAATGACAAGGAAAAGAAATAATAAAAAAAGGAATCAAATTGAAATTAGTATCATCCTTGTTGAAAAAATAAATAAAAAACCTGATACGAGGGATAAAAATGTAAACCATAAAAAACACCGACAAAAGAGCAAAGGAAAAAAAAGGAATAAAAAATAGAAGAAACGGATTGAAAAACTTACATCTACAAATTATAATTGAAAGATCAAATTGAAAAAAATAAAACTTAAAAAAAAAAAATCAAAGCTACAGGGACTAAACTCGAAACACCACCACTAAAAAGGACCGGAGTTGATTTTCTTGGGTAAGAAAGAGAAAATCATTCTCCTTTAGATGTCACATGCCACTAATAAATAAAGATGTCACGAAAAAAAACCAAATAAAACACCATAAACTTATCTTACACCATCAAGAGACACCACACGTGTCACCCAAAGTGAGCGACGTCTTCAACGTGATAATAACATTTTGCATTTGAAAATCACAAGTTAAACAATAAATCACGTTAAAACACTTAACCAAACCAACAACAACAACAACAACAACAACAACAACAAGATGTCAACACCATTATTTATTGAGAAGGACAAAAATGTCACCACCATGATGAATATAAAAATATGTTGAAGGCTACAATGTTTATGCCTTCTATTTTATTTATTTTGTAGTATTTTATATAAAAAATATCAAATCAATATTTTTTAATATTTCTTTATTATTTTAATTTTTTGTTGTTAAAAATAAAAAAATAATATCTTGAATCATTTAAAAAAAATATATTTAAAAAAACAATTTTTATCGACATCTAAACATACTTTTAATGTGATTTGGTTAATTGGGGGAATAATACAAAATCCGATCAGAATAAGATTTGACCAAAAAAAATTAAAAATTATATTATTTTAAAAAAACTTTAAATAATGATATTTGAGATTGATTGAACGAATCAATATAGATACCTCACGCAAACCGTGGTACAGACGTAAAAGGAGGATAAGTTAAACAACTTTTATAGAAAATGAAGTCATGACAGCTAGATTGTTCACTTCAACATCCGACCACAAACACAAATAATTAATTTAAAAAAAATCACAGAAGATGATAACAGCATCTGATAATGTTGCCACGGTCGCATTCTCGCCGCCGTCTCAGCACATAGATACGAATTCACCTCACCGGTTTTCAAACAGCTAGTTTCGGTCTGTTGTTTTATTTTTTAAAATATGTTTTATTTAAAAATATATTAAAAATATATTTTTTATTATTTAAAATATATTTTTAATATTAACATATAAAAATAAATTAAAAACACTAAAAATTAATTTAATGTAGAAAAATAAAATAAATTAATTAATAAAAAATAATAAAAATCAACATGTTAAGGATGCTATTTTGATCGGATTATACTGAGTTAGCTAAATCACATGATAAACTAATATTTTTAATGGAATTAGTTAGATTTTTTATTTATTTTTACTTTAACAAAAATCAGTATAGATCCCGATACACGTCACTGCTCTTATACAAGTTTCAAAACAATGCTTAATTGCTTATAATTATGTTTCCAAGAGAACGAGAATTTATTTATAAAAAAATGGTATTTTAACTAAATTTTTTATGATCACCCTATCATAATAGTTCCTTGACCCCTGCGTACACGACCACCAGTCTAAATTTGGTAAAAGTTATTTTTAAAAATATTTTTTTATTTCAAAATATATTTAAATAATATTATTTATTATTTATTTTTGATATTAATATATTAAAATAATTTAAAAATATATAATTTAAAATTAAAATAAATTATTCTTTTAAAATACGATTGTACAAGAAAACATCGTTTGCCAGCCCGCGGTAACTGAGAACCACTGGCTATTATTTCGCATCTTCACCTATATATTGGCGAGTCCTCTTTTGCCTCTAAACTTTCCAGAATATCAAGCTCAGAGTCATGGCCAACGAGTTAGACGGGTTCAATTTCGAGCAGAGACATGGCAAAGCTAGAGTGAGAGTTGCAAGAGTCTGGAGGAACAAATCAGATCATATTCATTCCATGGTGGAATGGGGTGTTAGCATCAGCCTGTTATCTGATTGTGTCAACTCCTATGTTCGTGATGATAACTCTGATATCGTTGCCACTGATACCATGAAAAACACTGTACATCTTCTCACCCAGAATTTCTTTTGTTTTTTTTTTAGATTCAGGTTTGTTCTTTGGTTTATCAGTGATGTAAAGATAAGTAAAGTCTTCATCTTGATTGTTAGCTAGTTAACATAGTTAGCATCTTTGTGTAAGATGTCCTTTTCTTTTGTCATCAAGTCAGCAACTTTTTTTTTTCCTATTTTTGTTTCTTGTTTTTTGGGTTTTTAAGAATTTTGTTAAAGGCTTAGATGGCTTGATTTGAGTTAGGGAATGGATCCCTTCAAGATGCATGTGTTCTGATGCCTGATTTAAGTGGTGAGGATGCATGGAATTGCTTAGGTTAGTGATATGATTTATGATATTTGAGCATCTAAATTTGGATTGTGATTTATGAAGCAATAATGCTTTGTTGTGTCTCTATGATCTAGTGCAGGAAACTCTTTTTAGCTTCTCAAAGCGATGGTTAGTTTGTGTGTAAAATCATCGTTATAAATCAGGAGATGTGTTCTGAAAACTTTTCTTGTGATATTACTGGCAGTTCTTGTTTATCAAACAGCAATTGAAGTTTAGTTGCAATCATTTTAAAGGTTACCTGTAACGCAGGTATATGTGAAAGCAAAGGAATGTTCAGAACAGCTTTCGGCAGAGAACTTTGCGATTCTGCTTGCTAGGCACTTCACATCATTTTACAAGCAGGTAATTACTTTTGCAATTGAGATTGTTACTGTTGAAAACACGGGGATAAGGAACTGCTGAGTGAGGCCATTGGCATTTGAAGGCTCCTAAACTTGATTTCTCAAGTCTTGTTGTTAAGAGCTTGGTTTTGTTCTATACAGTTAGAGGATGAACCTGGAACAGCTTCTTATATTTAATTCTCATGCATGAATCCTTTCTCATGGTTTGGTATTGTAATGATGTTTAGTTATTTGATTAATGCAGACCTCTCCTTCTCTTTTAAACATTTTGTAGGTAACTACTGCTATTGTAAAGATAGTGGAGAAGCCGTGGGAGCGTGTGCACATAAATGGGCAGCCACACGAACATGGTAATTCCAGAGCCTCTAGGTTATAACATTATTGTGAATTTATGAAAGCAAGTGCATCATTTCTAAACTTCTCAGAAAACAATCAAAATGGAATGCATCCTGACATATCTTCACGGATATAATTCGTTCCTCCCTTTTCATTTCAAGATCCTCTGATTTTTGGGGGGAACTTAAAGAAATATGTATTGGTTTGAATTGAGTTAATAATTCTACTCTTCTGAAGGTTTCAAACTTGGATCTGAGAAGCATACAGCTGAGGTAACAGTACAGAAGTCTGGTGCTCTAAAGCTGACTTCTGGTATAGAAGGATTGTCTGTGCTGAAGACAACCAAGGTAAAGTAACCTCTATTTGATCTTTTCTGAATGAGCACTCAGAATTTCTTCAAAGCTGAGAAAAAACCGTTTATTTGATGTCCTTTTGGTGTTTATGCTATGAACAGTCTGGTTTTGAAGGGTTTATTAGGGATCAGTATACAGCTCTGCCTGAAACTCGAGAGAGGATGCTGGCAACAGAAGTCACTGCATTGTGGAGGCAAGTTTTCCAATTTCTTTAATAATTTGATCTAGGAGATTTGCTGGTATATGTCGATGGATGATAAATGTTCTTGACAGACCCCTTCGCTCTATTTGGTTACAGTTAAGTACTAGTATGTTGACCTTTTGAGCGTCAAATCAGGCATATTTCTGAGATAATACTGTGTATGCAGGTATTCCTATGAATCTGCGTCTAGCATCCCCAAGAACCCACTTTACTTTACAGAGAGATATTTGGATGTGAAAAATTCTTTGGCCAACACTTTCTTTGGTCCTCCTAAGGAAGGCGTATACAGTGCATCTGTTCAAAGGACTCTTTTTCTAATGGCAAAGGCTGTACTCAACAGGTCTCTCTCTTCTTAATCACATTCAAACTCATTATCGACACACTCTTCGGCATGAATAGCTTCTTATATTGCGATCTCTGCAGATTTCCTGACATATCATCCATCCAACTAAAAATGCCAAATATCCATTTCCTACCGGTCAACATATCAAGCAAGGAAAACACCATTGTGAAGGTAGAACTCTAGGTTCCTTGATGATTGGAGTATATCATGTTTGAGTTTCTTACAGCATGAAAATCATGTCAGTTTGAACTTAAAAGATAAATTTGTTCGCTGAATAATCGAACTAACAACAATGATGTCCATGATGAATCCTGCAGTTCAATGATGATGTTTTTCTACCGACCGACGAGCCACATGGTTCAATAGAAGCAAGCTTGAGCCGCTTCTGGTCAAAGATGTAGAGGCTTTTCTACACATGTACTGGTACCCGTGTTCTGCCCGCATCAAATGCTGTTCAGTTTCTGTATTTCCAAAATAATGTGTATAACCTGAACCACAAAAAGAGAGAATAAACAGTGGGAACTAAAATCCATTTTAATATCCTTAATGATTATGTTAATATCTCGTGCTACAGGAGATTTTACTTTAGCTTAACACATTCTAATTGCTGAAATGCGTCCCTTTTCAAGCATAATCTGTGCTTAGGATCTCAAGACATTCACAAAGCCGTGGAGGCTGCTTGGGGGACACATACCTCTCAAATTGGACAGCCCCTTTGAAACAAATCCTCCAGTGGTGCCCTAGTATTTGTGAACCAGGTTTAGATAGTTAAACACCACCAAATGTTCTTTAGATGCCATGCCATTTCCAAATCAACATAACATTACGGCTGTCTGTTTGCTTTCCGGAAAATAAATGTTTTTTTAAAAATAATTTTTATGAAAAATAGTTGAAAAATATGTTTTGGTATTTTACTATATTATAAAAAGTATACTGAAAAATAATTAATGTTTTAATTTTTTTTTCAAAAGTTTACTAAAAGAATAAAAATTAAATTTAATAAATAAAAAGGTTGAAGAATGATGAAATAAAAAAAAAAAAATTTTATAAATTATTTTTAATATAATAAATAACAATTAAAAGAATGAACAAATATGATAAAGAAAAAATTGAAAGATAATGAAATTAAAAAAAATAAATTTAATTTTATAAATTATTTCAAATAAAATAAATAAAAATAAAAAAATTGGGATCAAATGCCATAGATAAAAATTTTTAAATAAAAAATAATAAAAAATAAATATCAATAAAAAAATAAGGATTAAAGTTGCTTTTAAATTTAAATTAAATCAAATTATAAGATATGAAATTAAAAAAATTTAAAACATATATAGCAATAAAAAGATCAAGAATCAAATTTGATATAATTAATAAATATATATATATATATATATATATAGTTTTATATATATATATATAAAAAACTATATTGTAAGAATTATATATATTTCACATTAGCAACCACCATGGATTCCCATAAAAACAACGATCCACATCCTGTAACAAGACCAAAACCCTTCAAACTCAACTGTTCATCAGTCCTCTTTTTAGCAATCTCATTAAGTTTCACCAAGACAAGACACTGCTTCACACCTAAAATCAACACTCACATCAAACCCTACTTATTTTAAGGAACACTTAAGGTTTCTTTATTCAAACCAAAACCCATCTACCAAATCACATTTCCTTGCCCTCTCACTGTGTTTTATGGATGGTACCTTTTCTTTCAGGTGGTGGGTATAGCTCAGAAGCCCGTTTTCATATTTTAGTTCTTAATGAAAACATGAAAAGGGACAAGTTTAAGCTGAGTATTGAGCAGCATGGTGAGTTTGAATCTTTGGAGTTTTAGAACTTGGCCATTAAACGTAGAGTAAATGAGACTATTGTGATATGTCATAGTGAACCTGGGGCTTGGTAACCACCATTGTTTCAAACCATGCCTTGTCCGCCAACTGGTTACAAAAATCTCAACTTTGTTATTGGTAGAACCATGTTTGAGACTGATAGAGTTAATGCTGAGCATGTTAAGAGATGTTGTAGAATGGACTGTGTTTGGGCTCCTACTGATTTTCATGTCTCTACATTTGTGAAAAGTGGGATGATCCATCTAAGGTTGTTAAAGTTGTTCAGGCTGTTGATGCTGAGTTCTTTGATCCTTTAAAGTGTGAGCCTTTGGATCTTGGTTCAACAGGGAATTTGGTTTTAGGTTCAAGAAAGAAGGATTCGGATTCGAAGACGGAGTGTGTTTAAGTGGGAGTATAGGAAAGGATGGGATGCATTGTTGAAAGCATATTTGAAAGAGTTTTCTAGAATTCATGGGATTGCTCCTATTTATGTGATTGAAACTCATATAGCTTAGGTTGATTTGCCAATAATGTATAAGGCTGCCCATGCATTTGCTCTTCCTTCAAGAGGGGAAGTCTGGTTGAGGCCATGTCGATGTCTTTGACAGTTATCACGACGAATTGGTCTGGACCAACTGAGTATTTGACAGAGGAGAATAGCTATCCATTGCCAGTGGATAGAATGAGTGAAGTTATAGACGGGCCATTTGAAGGGCATCTTTGGGGTGAAACCTCGTAATAACTAATGTTGAGGAAGCTAATATGAGGGGAAGGCGAGCAAGGGAAGACATGATTAGAAGGTTTTCTCTTCAGATTGTTGCAGGTGTTGTCACATGTAATAGAAAATCTACTTGATCGGATGATTTGAGAGTTCTGCTTCCTTTTGTCCATGGAGTTCATATCTGGTGTGGATTGGCTGTGAAAGTGTTATCATTTACTAATCATGTCTCAAAACGGTACACCATCTTTGTAAATGACGGGAGATCATGTATTTCGCAAGTCTGATAGATGTTTGAACACCTGCACCACTTCCGTTCCGATGCATTCTTGTTTATTTTCAAATGATTCTGTCATTACACAGAGGAATTATGCAAATTTGAGATGTTCGAAAGTTTCAGGGTTTTAAGCTGGGTTGCTTCAGTTGTTGAGCATGGTAGCTGGAAACAGTATAGTGCTTAGAGTTGATAATCTATGAGCAGAACAATTTAAATTACACTGTGGAACCTCTCTACATTCCTAGACACAGCTTTGCATATTGTTTCATGAGCTTCCATTAAGGATAGGAAAATCCGTTGGGGAAGAAATGATCCCAAGTGCCTACTATGTCAGGAAGTTCATGGGAGTAGAATTTTTTTAGAGCACTAAACTATCTGGAAGCAAATGCTTGATCTCTGTAATTCAGGAAGACAGGTGGATGATTGGCTAACAAAATTTGAATGTGCCCATTGGAACTTGCAGTAAAGAACTTCCCTTCAGTTCTTTAAAGAATTTCCAGGTTCTTTTTACAAGATTTAGAGGAAAAAAAGCCTCTTGTACAATATTCTTCAGCGAACTCTAGCTTCAATAGCATGGTTCAGAGTATCATATTTTCAGCAGGTATCATTTCAGCAGCATTGTCTGCATAAAAAGCTTTGGCTTAGTCCCATTTAGGAATATCTACTCTAATCGTGTTCTCCTATTATATCTGTCATTATTTGTCAGATTTCTCTTGAAAAGCTTGCTGTTTTCCTTTCCTTTTACTTTTTTTCGTGCTTTCAGATATTTTAATCCATTTTTCTGCTGTAATGAATCCTGGAGACATGAATACAGGCTCCTTCTCAGGTTACTCTGTGTCAACACCCAATAGACCAATCTCCTTTTCATTCCCTGTGAGTTTAAGGAGAAACCTGTGTTTTTGCAGCAGCAAAATGTGATTGGTCTGGATGTAGAATGAGCCAGGAAAATCAAACCAGGTCATTAGCACCAAAAGTTCTTAGCCAAGGTTAGATTGGTTCGGGCATGTAACCAACCTTAATGGCCTAGACAGTATAGAATATTTTCTTCTCTAACAACCCTAGCATGTAGTTTTTGAAAGGAAAAATTTGGACATACAAATTGATGTGATTTATAAAATCAATACATCTAATGTGATGGTATTTAGAAGATCTTTCGGTATAATATTTCTGTTTGTGTCGCCTTACTGTTTTGCAATGAAATAGGCAAAAAACAAGGAGGATATATAGGAAGGGAAAAAGGAGAGGGGAAAATCACTTCCTAATTTCCTAAATGGCAACACATAGAAATCTTTTACAAGCTCTAGGAGGTCTTGCCTTTGGTTTATTACAATAAAAGAACACAACAGCATCCTTCCCTCCGAGGAATCTTCTCTTCCTCACAATTCTCACCATCCTCTCTCCTTCCCTGTTGTCTATCAATCATCAATATTTGTTTCTTTCAAACCTTATCTTAACCAGCCCCAACAATGGCAGCTGCTGCTCTTCTCCCCTGAACACCACCAACCCTTGACTTTCCCAAAACTCACCTTCCCCGGTTCAGGACAGGATGGCCTCCTGCACCCTTATTCTCCTCCTTGGCCTCCTGTCCTTCATCATCGTAGCCAACACAGTATCATCATTACCCTCCTCTTCTGGCGGAATCCGCCTCGGTGTTATCCGAAAACCAACTGCTGATGTCCCTGTCTTCAGAGAGGCTCCAGCTTTTCGTAATGGGGATTCCTGTGGGCCACATAGAATCCACATTGTCATGACTCTTGATGCCAATTACCTTAGAGGCACCATGGCTGCTATTTTCTCCATCCTTCGACATTCTACTTGCCCTGAAAACATGGAGTTCCATTTTCTCTGGTCACGTTTTGACCGTGAGGTCTTCTCTAGCATCAAATCCACCTTCCCTTACCTTAACTTCAAATTTTACCGGTTTGACTCCAACCGTGTTCGCGGAAAGATCTCTAAATCCATCCGTCAATCCCTGGACCAACCTTTAAACTATGCTAGAATTTACCTTGCTGACATTATCCCATCCGACGTTAAACGTGTTATTTATCTCGACTCTGATCTTCTTGTTGTTGATGATATTGCAAAATTGTGGGAGGTTGATTTAGAGGACAGGGTTTTAGCAGCTCCGGAATATTGTCATGCAAATTTCACCTACTATTTCTCCAACCTATTCTGGCTCGATCCTGTTTTGGCCAAGACTTTTCATGGAAGAAGGCCTTGTTATTTTAACACAGGAGTTATGGTCGTGGATGTGGAAAAGTGGAGGCAAGTTCAGCTTACACAGAAGGTTGAAGGGTGGATGACAGTGCAAAAGCAGAAGAGAATCTACCACTTGGGTTCATTGCCGCCATTTCTATTGGTTTTGGCTGGGAACATAAAAGGGGTTGATCATCGATGGAACCAGCATGGGTTAGGGGGTGACAACATGGAAGGAAAGTGTAGAAGTCTGCACCCAGGACCTATTAGTTTGCTTCATTGGAGTGGGAAAGGGAAACCTTGGTTGCGGCTTGACTCGAGGAAACCTTGCATTGTGGATCATCTTTGGGCTCCATATGATCTTTATCGCTCATCGTTGCATGTTCTTGAAGAATGAGGATGGAGACACTTTTGGAAAAGGAAGGGATTGGTGGTTTAGGAGAGCAAGAAGGAGACATGTTAATGGCTGACAAACCAAAGTTTTAAAAGAGTTTTTAAAAAATATTTTTTTTCTTCCCGTTCTTTCGTATCCTCTTTTATTTTACTTTCAAAAACCTTAGAAATACAAACATTTTTCACTTTTCTGTCGAGATCGTCTGACGAAAAGCCCTGACGAAAGCTCTGTTGTAAGAGGTGGAAAAGAGAATCCGTAAGGGTTTGAATGTTTTGATTCTACTACTGCTTACCAGCATGGACTCTTGAAGCTATCTTCATCAATTGATTCTATTGCATATAGCTTGAGGCAGGATCTTGAGTTCCTTGTGAAATGGACAATCACACGATGATGGAGGTTGTGCAAAATTTTCTGTGTCCCTCTAAACAACTTTCTAAATACTACATATTTATTTCTGAATCCAGTTTAGTTTCATTTATTCTTTAGTTTTTTTTTTACAACTGGTGAAACCCAGCCCTTCTGTTGTAGAAATTTTACGATCGCCTCTGCTCAATATAAATTGGTAGATCGACTATGCTTGTCATTACATTGTGTTGTCTTAATCTTGAATTTGGGGAATTGCTGACATTTTTCGTCCATTGAATTAAACAAGACATAAGTTGATATTAAAAATAAAAAATATAAAAAATATTATTTTAATATATTTTTAATTGAAAAATATCTTATATTACAATACTTAATACATTAAATTTTAATAAAATTTATGAGTAGATCACATAAGAAATGACAATTTAATATATTAAATCGATTAACTTGAATGAATGATTATTTTTTTATATAATTATTTTTCATAAAAAATAATAAACATAAACATGATATGAACATTGTAAAATTGAATTCGACATCCAAACTCAATCTGAAATATATATTTGTATTGTATAGATATATATGTAAAACAATTAAATTCTTTTAATACAATATGATTTGTGTGTGTATGTGTATAATATTTTATGGATACTTGAAAATTAATGAATATTTTATAAATATTAAATAAAATATGAATATTAAAAGATACAACCGTGGATAGCCTCTGCTATTCCTAATATGTTTAACCAAACATTATTCTAACAAAGCAACATGTTAAAATAAAATCATTACATTTATGAGGAACTGGCTTATGAACTTTAATGAATCTATAAACAGCAAGGGGCAAATTCACTTCGAACTGGTCCACCCGTGAAAAGATTAGGGTTTTTTTGGTTCCGGGCTAAGATTTCTTCTCATTTCTTCCTTTTTTCTTCGGATGAATGCATCTGATTTCTCATTGATATTTGCGGCCACGCTTACGAGATGCCTTGGGAGCACCTCTTCGGGCTCCTCTCTTGCTGGTGTCAAATTTTCACTGATTATGTCGTTACCTTTCCTAGCTCTATCTTCCTCCTTGCTGTCCTGTATGCTGTCAAGCTTTTCTGGACCTCTTTCTCCAGCCATGGTGCTCATATTCGGCTCTGTCTCTCGTTGGGTTTTCCCTCGAGCAGTCATACCATTAGCAGCACCATTCACTTGAACTAGGGGAAGCTCTTCCTTGTCATGGCGTGGCTCAGTGACTTTCTTCCTTTTCTGTACAGCTAGCTTGTCATCAGGGAGCTGACCCTTTCCTGATAAAGAGATGGGAATGCTCTCACCGTTCTTCGTTTTCGGCTGATCACCATCATCAGTTCTCTGGCTACATTTTGTTGATTCATGGGCCGAAAACCCAAGTTTGTCGACAGGCGTCCAATGTTCCAATTCTTCTTCGGTTTGCTTGAAGTGAACCTGAATTTCAGATCCTAAACCAGTGTCTTTTGACCTTTCTTGACCCTGATGGTGCAGCTTTTCTTCTCCATTTGTTGTTTTAAGGATCAAGGGTAATTCTTGTTCGCCCACTCCATTCCTCAAAGAGTCATTTACAGATACCTCAGTTGAGCTACGAGGCACTGCATCGGTATGGCCTAAAGTGATGCGCTTAAGGGGACAAACAATAAGGTTGTTCATGAAGAAGTTGAAGAGCCTCTGGCAAATTCCAAAGGACTGAAAGTAGTTGTCATTTTTTTGCATTTTTCTGCCAAAAACATTAAAGAAAAAAAAGAAGCAACAGCTGTGGATGGTTGCTTAAGAGGGGACTTGGGGAGACAGTATATGCAAATGAACAATTGGTTAACTTGTGTTCTATCCTTGGAAAGTAGGGTAACAAAAGGAAGGACTGTGAACTTGATGGAAGCATCCTTTGCTCTTTTAAACTTGAAAGGGTTTCATTTCTCCGGTAAAAAGCATTGCAAAAGCAGAGAGCAAGCATATCATAGACAAATCTTATTGATTCCATATTTCCAAGCATTGCAAAGGGAAATGGAATCTTACTTTGCTTGAAGTTTCTGATATTCCCAACTCAGTAAGAGCATGATTCACGCGAAACCATAACCTATATCAATATGGGCCGCAGCCAGCAAATTTAATTCAAATGCCTAACATCCTTTGGACAGCCTGATAATCTATCTAGTAAGTGGTTGATGTGGTGAAATGGAACTCCATGCACTTGGCTATGGCTGGTGATTTATTGCAGGAGGCAAGACTGAAGTTGAATTTTTTTTTTATCACATCAATAACCGCAATCAAATCAATGCCAGCTTTTATTTTCCAATTAATCACAAGGAGTATCGATCAACACCGAATGGGATATGCATCCAAGAGGAATAATTCAAATAATGCTAGCTCATGTAGTCAAGTGGGACACCATGTATAAGATAAGCAAAAGTTGATATTTGAACATGAATTCATTGGAAATAGGGAGCAAAAACTGCCAAAACTTCCTTGTATACAGGTTTCTTGAAATCCACCACCTGCATGAAAATGAGAGGTGAAAAGGAAACGATCAATAACAAAATCAGAATACCGAATTTAACTGATTAGAACATATAAGAAATAGCAAGACAGTAACATCTACCCAGTCAATTATTTGTTCAGGTGACATCCATGACCACTCGCCAAACTCAGGCTTTTCTGTGCCATCACCCAATAGATTGATCTCTTCCTCATTCCCAGTGAATTTAAGGAGAAACCTGTTTGTTTGCAGTTGCGAAAATGTGATTAATCTGGATGTAGAAAGAGCCAGGAAATAAACTGGGTTGTTGGTCACTTTTGGCAACAAAAATTACAGCTGTAACACTGTCGACTAAAAGTTCTTGGCCAAGGTTTGATTGGTCCAGACGTGTCAGAGACCACAATGGCCTAGGCAGTGTAGAATTATTCTTAATAAATGCGGGCTATTTATTTGCTCACCACTTCTGTGCTTGACCTTTCCAGTCGGATCCCCATTGATGTTTTAGTTTTTCCCTGACTTCTGGTGGGAAGTCATATGTCAACCAAGAAGGCGTCTGAAAATTCAATCAAGTTAGTAAACCTACCACTGAATGCTCAACAAGAAACAGCAGCCACTCCCTAAGTAATTTGAACAGAAACATGCAGAGTCGGGAATGGATGCAAAGGCTGAAAATAGGAAGTATATTAGCTCCAACAAAGGCATGGTTGATCGATCTCCAGTGACAACTAATGTGATAAACAAATACAAATTGCATAGATCTCGAACTGTGTCCATCAATTCTCACAAGGCTATCCCATGGTATAACAATTTACAAAGCAAATCACTAGAGTGCACATTATAATCAAGAATCCAGATTGAGATTAAGCATTCACGATAACTAAATCCACGTCCACTTTCATGATTCAGACCCCCCCCCCCCCCCCCACCCCCTCATTTAGAGGCATTGACAACATGGCTGAATAATACTTGGGTGGAAATGTTTTTCTCACTAGATCTCGCTCCTGATGATTGCATATCTGTGCAGTGCACAGCACGTGAACAACCATAAGACACCAGGCTGAAGTTTTACTCAAACAAATCAGTAGTGCCATGGAAGATAACAAGTTTAAACCTAACACGTTGGCTAACAATAATAATAATAAAAAAAACTTTTAGAAATCTAAAGCCAGCTTAAATCAGACAAAAAGTTGGTAAATTTCAATAGTTTTTATTAGTTTCAACTTTCAAAGAAGCGCTACATTTTCTCCTCCAAAGATTTGCTTAAGATAAGCTATCAATTCCTCAAGGCTTGAAGACCAAAAAACAGGGAAATAAAAAAGGACATAAAAAGCCAAACCTCAGCAAGGACTTCCGCCCAGCTAACCCCTGTTTCTTCTTTTAGTTCCCTGATAGCTGCAACTTTCGGATCTTCACTCTCATCAATACCACCCTATTTCACACAGTCACACAAAACACCATTAACAACCTGCATCCACAAAGAAAATTCTCAAGGGAAAAAAAAAAACTAACTTCATATACATTATTGTACCAAAAAATAAAATCTTTCACTAATCATTACAATAATATAGACAGCTTCAACTTTCGAACTAACATGACAAATCACTAACATAAGACTCCTGTCAGCATTAATTTGTAAAACATAGTTAACTAATATTAAATAATCCTTAACACTGTAATAGACATAACTCTGCAATCTTCAATAGATTAAAAGAAAAAACAACTGGGCCATCTTTATTTTCAAAGAAAACTAATCAAACTATACATGGGTTTCAAAAACTAAATAAAACCCATTAAACAAAAAGCAGTATTGAATTTACCTGTGGCATTTGCCAAGCATCAGGTAAATCCAACCTTGAAGCAGCAAAAATCTACAGAGTCCACACACAATAAGATTATAAAGTCATAAGCATGTAAAGAATTATAGCTGAATTTTCACCTAACCAACCTTCTTTGATGGATTGATCAGGCAAATGCCAACATTTTTTCTGTAACCTTCAGAAGGTGATTCCATTGATGATGTACAGCGAGGTCTCGGGCTTCGATGAAGGTGTGGCACCTTAGTAGATTTAGAGAACTTAGAAGGGTAATTTGGGAAGCGACAAGTGGATGTATAGAGAACCCGATGCTGGAGAGGACGACGAAGAAGTGTGGGATAATAGAAAACAGAACGGCAAATGGCGATTTCTTGGACTTCCATGTTTTTCGGTTAATGATTATAAATATAATTTTGAAATCCGATTTAGAGTATATTTATTAATGCGGCAATGGTTATTTAAAATATTTTTATTTAAAATATATTAAAATATTTTTTAAATAAAAAACTCAAGCTATAAATTAGGATGATTATCAATCCTAGTTAATAATTAAAAAAAATATTAATTTAATAAATAATAGATTGCCACCGTTGTTATCAAAATTGGTATGAGATTAACTATAAAATGCCTTAATTAGTGAATTAACTCGTGGATAATAATTAACTTATATCAATATTTTTATTAAAATAATTTTATTTTAAATTCTGGAAATTTTTGGTGATATCTAATTGAGTATGATCGAGCCACTAATAACTTGCAGATAATTTCTCGATGATATAAACAATATCTATACTTTTACAGACACAAATATATGAAACGGATATTTTGATATGCTAGTTCTTGAAAAAATAAGATACAATATGTCATGGATGCACTATTAAAATATAATTCTAACATTTAATTATTTAAGATAATAAATAAATAAAAAGTAACATATAAGTATAAAAAGTAATAAAACCAAGTGCCAGGAAATGATAGCAAGAATGTTCGAATCACTTGTTTCGATCTTCTTCCGTATCTTTAATTAAAGGGTGTATTTATTTTTGTGGTAATTTATGTTATTTGTCCAATTATATATAAAATTGGTAACTAAATAGTTTTTTTTTTGCACTATATTCTATATATAATTCATTTTCAAATTTTAATTTTGTAAAAATTAAAATAAATTAATTATTTTTTATTCATGAAGAATTGCCTCATATTTATATTATATACATAAATCTATCTTATAACAATTTTAACCAAACATATATTTTTTAAATCTATTTTTTTAAAATAAGAATTAAAAATATCTTTCTAAACTTATTTTTTAAAATTACAATAAAAAAAACTATCATAATATCATATACACACTAAAAAAACACCTTAGTCTATTATTATAAAGTTAGACTCGTAAAAAAATAGTGTAAAATTAGCATATAAAACCATTACAACATATTGAGTTTTTTCATAAAAAAAACATATAAATTAAGCAAAAAAAAAAGAACCCAAATAAAAAACAAAATATATGATAAATTGCAATTGAAGAACTAAATTGAAAAAAAAAATAAGAAATTAAAAAAATGAGGACAAATAAAAAAATATAATAAATTGTAATTGAAAAACTAAATTGAAAAGAAAAAAAACTTTTATAAATGGAAGAGGAACAAAATAAGAAATTAAGAGAGAGAAGACTAAAATTGAAAAATAAGAAACAAAAAGGACAATGTTATACATTACCTATTAGGAGAGAGAGACAAAAAATCAAACAATCACCGGTGACAATTTGACTATTATAAATTGCTACACGCCACTCTATATTGAAGAGAATATAGTGGCGCATATCTATGAAGATAACGGAAGGCCAGTTTTGGTCACTAGGTGGTGTCATACATGCTGTCTTAATGACACAGATGCTATCTACTCATTAGCGCGTGTTAACCACCCGTCAGTAGCTTTTCTCATTTAAAAATTCAAAAACAATATGAAAATATCAAAATGTTCCCATGACTCTGATAATTACATAAAATACTCACGTGAAGGCACAAAAACACCTCTAAATGCAAAGCTTATTATTCCTTTATCTTTTCCAAGGTTAAAGATATTTATTTTCATTGGACATGAATATTTGAAAACCCAAAATTTTTTTTTATTCAGCAGCTTAATAATTTTTTGATATTAGGGGAGAATAAATATATTGATTGTTAAGAAGTTTACGAAAAATTAAGAAAATCCTTGATCAACTATTCTAAATTTTATTGATTTTTGGGGTAAAAAAAATATTTTTATCATGCTGAAAAATTTAAAAAGACTAGACACCACCATAAAATTATTTAATAACCAATAGGATAGTGAAAAAGAGCAAAACATTCCCACCCTCAAGACTTTATTTGTTCCATTCAAGAACAGCATAATAGTTTTACTATAGAAATCTACAATAAACATGTATCATGAGCTACAATGAAACTCCCACGATTTTTAGAGTTTTTGGCAATGAGCGAGCACGAGTCACTCACCTTAGAATTCAATGGAATCACATTGCCTTTTTAAGATACTGTCACCCCTAAATATAAATAGAGATCCCTTTTCCATCACCAAGTTGCCACTGATCACCCTTCATTTCTTGCAACCAATTGGCGGTTACGCCTCTCCTTGACACCTCTTCTACCCTTGCAAGCCACCTCTCTTTCTTTCCTCTTCTTCAACATTTGATTCTTCCTAGCAACCTCAAGAATCAAGTCCTTTGTTTTCCTAGCCCTTACAGCCACGCATGGCGGACTTTCCTCCAAACCTTGAAGATGGAGAGTCATGGCTGCCTTCTGATGTTTTTCTTGAAATTGTATCGACAACAAATGCTAGCAAGGTTAAGAACAACGACAACAATCTTCTTGTTCGTTATCATCCCACCTTAAAATCCTCTGCCAATGTTGCAGTACCAGAAATTCAGGTCAATTTCTCAATCTCTCCATGCCTTGTTCTATGTATCTTTTCATGTCTTTTTTTCCCTTTAATTTTTTGATGTTTCCATGTTAACTCCTGTCTAGATTCATTTTCACATGTACTGCCACTACGACCACTCTCTTTAATCACTTTAATCAACAGATTTTCTTGTTTGATTATGGCTTTAAGTTGTTTTCCTTTGTTTTCTTGATCCCTAAGGTAATTAATGACGTTAATATTAGTTTTCTTTGCCCCGAATATATCATTTTCTGGGAAATCCCTAAGGTAATGCTGAGGATTTTTCACGTGAATCAATTTTGCTGTTAGTGACATGTTGACAGATATTACATGTGCTAACCTAAGTTGTCATTGCCAAATATATAACCACTGCAGCTATGTGACGCTTTGGGTGGTTCCAAGCCTACTGGCACGAGAGTTCCAAGTGTTAACCATGGCTACCATCCATGCTGCTGGAACCATGGATTTGAAGTTGTATCTGGACCCTTTAACACTCACAGTTCAAAGATCATGACGCCAACTCATAAATATCAAACTGAAGTAAATCATTATCCTCTCAACACTATCTCCTGTTTCCTTTTTATGAAGTTTACAGATTGATTAAAGGGTTTTCGCTAATGGTCTGATAATTAGGGTTTCAAAAGCAGAAACGCCATGTTTGTTTATAGAAAATCAGAAGGCACGGGGGTTTTCCTCCCTCGTTTTAACAAACCATTCTCGAAGGGAAGTGGTGTGTTGCCTCGAGGGACTGGGGTGTTCCTTAATCATCAAGTTATGGACAATTACACATATGGTAAGTTACGGAATCTTTTTTTTTCTTACAAAAATTATACGTATTTTGGCTGTATTTAGATTTTTATTTTATTTTTATTTATTTCTTGCTGGCACTTTTCAATTTTGGGCCTATCTAGTAATTACATTTTTTGTAGCTTAGCAGTAGACTTGGAACTGCGGCAACTGCCTCATTAATCATTTTCAAAAGAAGGATTTGCATTTAATAATTGTGGGATGTTTCACCAATATATAGACTATAGTCTCATTTAAGGTAATGTTTTGTTTCTTTCGCGAAATAGATCAAGAGATAATTCCCCTCTTAAAATTATAAAAAGTTATTTTAAAAGTATCACAAGAGATTTATTTTATATTTTTATATTTATTTCTTTAATTAGAAAAACATGATTTACAACTCTAAAACCCTGATGAGTTACCTTAATTAACTATGGCAGATCAAGAGCATCGTGGAAACCATGTTAGTTGATTTAATTTTGTGTATAAAACGAGTAAATTAAATTTTGATAGATTATAATTAATGATAGATGGGTCTTAATTTCAAGATTTAATTTCTCATTAATTGAATCATTCATCGAACTGTACCAATGTATTGGGGTGCCGAATTCACACCATCTTGCTTTAATTATTAAAGGTGATTGACGACTAGTAGTATCATTAAAAAATGCTGGTACCATGAATTATTAGATGATTTGAATAATTTAATTTAGGCTCCGTTTGTTTGCAGGAAAGTGAATTCTTTTTGGAAAATGAATTCCGGAGAAAGTGAATTCCGGGAAAGTATTTTCCGATGTTTGGTAGTGTTATGGAAAATGAACTGGAAAACACTTTCTAGTGTTTGGTTATGTCATGGAAAATGAGCTGGAAAATAACTTATTAATATTTTATTTTTCTCAAGTTTATTAAAATAATGAAGAACAAATCTTACAAATTAAAAAGTTGAATGAGAATGAAATTGAAAAAAAAAATATAATTTCATAAATGATCTCAAATAAAACAAATAATAATCAAAATAATAAGGATCAAATCTAAAAAATTAAAAATGAAGAAATTAAAATAATAATAATCAACATTTCATAAATTATTTCAAATAAAATAAGTAACAATCAAAAGAATGAGGATCAAATTTGATAAATAAAAAATTTCAATAAAAAAATGATAAGAAAAAAGCAAATAGCAATTATAAAAATAAGGACCAAAGTTAATATAAAAATAAAATTTTAAGAGATGAAATTGAAAAATAAATATTCAAAACAAAATATATATAGCAATCAAAAGTTTGAGGATCAAATTTGATATAATTAACAAATAATAACATTTCTAAATTTTTCACAACTTCCGGAAAGTGTTTTCCCCTCAAATTTTTCAGGAAAACACTTTCCTGAAAACCAAGCCAAATTTTCCTTTTACTGGAAAGTGTTTTCCATTGATCAACTTTCCTACTGACAAACAAACACAAGAAAGTTTAGAAAATGCTTTCCCGGAAACCACTTTCCGGAAAACAAACACAGCTAAAAGGAAAACACTTTCCTGAAAACCAAGTCAATTTTTTTTTTGACTAAAATTGACTGGAAAGTGTTTTCCGTTGACCGGAAAGTGTTTTCCGTTGACTAGAAAGTGTTTTCCGCTGACTGGAAATTGTTTTCCGTTGACCAACTTTTCTAATGACAAACAAACATAGGAAAGTTTGGAAAATGGTTTCCTGGAAACTACTTTCCGGAAACAAACAAGGCCTTAATGTAATTTAATGTTCATTCAATAAAAGTGGTTGCTGTACATAAATTAACGAGTCCACTCAAATAGTTGCGTGCATTAGGTATTCATGAAAAATAACAAGAAAAAACTCCACTCAGATTTAAAATTCGATAATAAACTCTACCAATCTAATGTACATGTCTTTAACTATATTCATGGGATGAAAGGAAAAATAATCAATGTTTATTTTATTTTTTTGTTCCTCTGGGTACGAGAAGAAAGAATTTGGGAAGGAGGGATCCGAGGAAAATGAGAGGCACGAGTCTCGACTCACATATGATCATCAAGCATGTTTGCCTCGGGAATGGACATGTTCAGCTCCCTAGACTATACTAGCTTCTTTCTTGTGTAAAATTGTAATAAGATTTTAGAATTTTCATGCCTTGCGGTTAATTCTCTCTGTTTTTTTCTATGTTCGTCGTTGATTTCAAGAAGCATAGATATACCAAAACTAGCAAAAGTTTGAAGATTAAAATTTATTTTTCAAATTATTTATTTTTCGATTAGATTTATACATTAAAGATTGAGTCCCATCTTGCAGCTAATAACATTCGACTTTCAAATTAAGTTTGAAGATTAAATTTTTTTAAATTGCAATGTTGATACCGCACTTAAATTATATGCAAATCTTATTAAAGTTATTAAATCCAATTTAATTCAAGATTAAAATCATGGATTGGATTAATTAACTCGTTTTGATTTTTTTAAAATTAAATAAAATTTTAATTATATCAATCACATTATAAATTAACTTGTTAAATTTCTCAAATTAACTAAGTCAATCATGTATAAATTTTTTAAAAAATTTAATTAGATTAAATTTCAAGTTGATCTAATAAGCTATGTTTTACCCGACATTTAATTATTTCAACTTTCAACTAAACATTATGAAGGTAATTTGAGGGAAAACTGTCATGATAATTATTTATTTTAATCAAATCATCACACCAATTATATTTTCCATCATTTTATTTTCATCATAAATATCCTCTAAAAATAATACTATTTTTCTGACATGAATTTAGCTTAGTGAATAAGGATCTTAGTGGTGGGTGGTAGGGCAGAAAATTGAAAAAATATTGGAAGACCAAAGTGTACAACCTGTCAAACCAAAAGCAAAGAAAATAAATTTCTTCAGAAAAAAAAAACTGGCACTGCCCTGGTTGGTCTGCTCTGCTTTGATCTGGTCCCATAACGGCCCCATTAATTCAAACTTCAGCAAGAACTAATATTTCTAGGTTTTTTCTATAATTTTATTTCTGGGTTTTCTCTATTTTCTTCAAAAGAAAGAAAGAAAGAAAATATGATCGTGGCAGTTTCAGGCATGGATTCACTCGGTGAAAGAGCAGCAAAGATGAGAGAAGCACTTCAAAAAAGCCAAACTATAACTGATAATGTTGTTACAATTCTGGGTTCCTTTGATAGTCGTCTTTCAGTTCTTGAGACTGCTATGCGTCCTACTCAGGTAAGTAGATGCGGAATTTGTTTTTTGTTGGGTTGAGTTTTGTTTGGTTCTTGAGAAAATGATGGAAAAGATTGGGACTTTGGGGTTTTTTTGGTGGCAAACTGAAGAACCCATATGAGATAATTGATACTAGTTGTTGGTGTTTAGTTTGGTTTTCTAATTGCTTACACTTGTTCTTGCTGTTTGCTGTTGATGTGCTGTTTGCTGTTTGTTGTTTGGTTTGTGAGGAAGTGGAGGAAAGCTGAAAGATTTGGCGGTTTTTTCATCGTAGGTTGTAGAACCCAGATGAGATAAATGGTTAGTTGGGTGATTCAGAAGAGAAAATTATACGATTCTTGATTGGATCCTGGTTGCCAGTGTTTATTTTTTATTTGTAATTGAATTGACTGGTTATCCTTGCTGGGTATTGATTTATGATTTGCTGTTTAGTTGAGGGAATTTGGATCTTGAGTGTTAAAATAATCACCGTTGAAGAATTCCAGATGGATGAATTGACTAGTTATTGGAGGCAATTAAACTATACTGATTCGATTGGTTTTATTTGTTAAAAAGTTGGGTTTAGATTGTTTTTATTGAATTTGGCTGTGCTTAATCTGGACTTTGTAGATTAGAACGCATGCGATAAGGAAAGCTCATGAGAATATTGACAAGACACTAAAGGCTGCAGAGGTTATATTGACACAGTTTGATGCTTCTCGGCAGGTTGGTTTCATGTATTAATACAAATTTTGCTTTCTTGTTCTATTTGTAAATCACTATATATTTGATTGTTAGTGCCGTTACTTTCCCTGTTTTAGAGCATGTTTTGATTTTTTCATGATGTCTACTTTTGCTTATAGCTGACTCACCCATTGAGACTAGCTTGATCAAAGTGTTTTTGTGCTTTCCCGTTCAATTGCTAGACTAAGGTCTGTTTTGTCTCAAAAATAGGATTCTAGGTCTTCTTTAATCAGCATAACGGAATTAGTTGCCATTCTAAAACTTCCTTCGACATACCCATAGGTTGTTTTTTTTTGTTTTGCTGCCTTAACTTTTTTAATTTCTCAAGGTGAAAACTTGATGCCTTATCTGAAATTTAATGGGTTATGTCTTTTCTCAAGTACTACCTTTTCTTTGATGATGCATCGATTTTGATGTTTGAAATCTTTTACTCTTTGGATGCACATTTCTTGCACGTGACTGTTGATATCATCATCACTTCAATATTTAGGCAGAGGCTAAAATACTAAAGGGACCGCATGAGGACCTAGAAAGTTACCTAGAAGCAATTAATCAACTACGAAGCAACATTCGTTTCTTTAGTGGCAACAAAGGCTTTAAGAGTAGCGATGCAGTCATCAATAATGCAAATACCTTACTTGCTAAGGCTATTTCAAAGCTAGAAGATGAGTTTAAGCAGCTTTTGGCATTGTACAGGTATGTTGTCCAAGTGATGCTTTTCATGTTGCATGCCAGTTACTTCTAACTGGTTATTGCTAATTCTTCTGCTTTTCTAACCATTTGGTGCTTCTATTATACACTGATGATATTTAACATTTCTCTATGTGTCAAGTGTCAACTGATAGTCATCTATGATAATAAGCTTCAAGTGTCAACTGATAGTCATCTATGATAATAAGCTTCAAGTGTCAACTGATAGTTATCTATGATATTTAACATTTCTTTATGGTGTTAGATGGAAGCTGGTCCCATGTGCTTGCTTCAACTTCCTTATCTTGCAGCATAAACTTATGTTTTGCTAGCTTATGAGCATGTATAGATTAACCTTTGGGGATATCATTTAGGACAGGCTTTTCGGTATTTGCAGCATGGTTGTCCCTTTTTTCTATATGATGGCCACTTTAATTATTATGAAGGTAACCTTTCATTTCATTAAACAACAATCAAGCTGGACTCTGTTTATTTCTCATGAACTCTCATCATCTGTCTATTTTGTTTTTGGAATTTATTTATGATGCACGATTGATATTGATCTCTCTAGTGATTCTGGATAGGAAGTGGTTGGTAATGACCTATGTATGCACTTTGTCTGGTCATGCAACTTAGCTTTGTTCATCTCACTAGCTTGTTTGTTTTTATTTTCTAAATTCCAGCAAGCCCGTGGAAACTGATCGTCTCTTTGAGTGCCTCCCTGAATCAATGCGGCCATCTTCAGAATCACCTGGAAACCCATTTAGTGGCAAGAATAATCATCATGAGCACCAAAACGGTACTTCAGAAACTGGTGGTTTCAAACATCTTACTCTCATACCTCCAAGGATTCTACCTTTGTTGCATGATTTAGCCCTACAAATGGTTCAAGCTGGGAACCAACAACAGTTGCTTAGAATTTACAGGTAAAGAGCTTTGTCTTTTGACGAGTTCTGCGACTTGTAATATTATTTGCACTCTGAGCTATTTTGACCTCCATGATTTTTTTTTTGTCCATCCATGTAGTTGTTTACTTCAGCTAAGTCAATTTTACAAAGCTTCAATACAACATTAGTTTTTTCTTACAACTTCAGTGCTTTCTTGGAATAAAATGTCTAAATGGCCCAGCCCAATATAAAAGGCAATCTGTGCTCTTAGAAACCAGATTGGTTCTAGTCTAAGATAGATGTTAATTCAGGTTTTTTAATTTTTTTTACCTTAGAGTATTCTGCATGAAATCTAACTAGAATATCTTCTAATTTTGCCTAGCTGAAGACATGTGAGCTTATAGAAAATTACAGTTTCTTTCCATGATTCTATGGTACTGCATGATTCCCAAGCCTTGTCAATATCAGCTAGCAGTTACTGCCTTATGCAACCTTATTTGACTTTATAGTTTAAATAGGAAGACATGGTATCAAATTGACAACTTCTTTGTTTTCATTCAGGGATACCCGTTCTTCAGTATTGGAGGAAAGCCTTCGCAAGTTGGGGGTTGAAAAGCTGAGCAAAGAGGATGTCCAAAGGATGCAATGGGAGGTGTTGGAGGCCAAGATTGGGAATTGGATTCATTTCATGCGCATTGCTGTAAGGAATTTGTGGACTTGCATACTTGTATTTATGTTGTACTTCCTAGTATCTAACTATGTTTTGTGCAGGTTAAAATCCTGTTTGTTGGAGAAAGAAGAGTCTGTGATCAAATATTTGAAGGGTTTGATACTCTCCTTGATCAATGCTTTGCTGAATGTACTACTAGTAGTGTCTCCATGCTTCTTAGTTTTGGGGATGCAATTGCCAGAAGCAAAAGGTCACCTGAGAAGTTATTTGTGCTTCTGGACATGTATGAGATAATGCGAGAACTACATTCAGAGGTATGGTTAGTGTGACATATATACAAGGAATGCATTCTGTTTACTTCCTGTAAATTTGTTCAGTTTTATATGAATGAAATAAGAAACCAATATGTATAGCAGAAATTGCAATATTCATTTGTATATTAGCTCTTTCTTGCTTTGTTCCCCTCCTTTCTTTAGACTGAGTTTGATTCATATTCTTTCTTTGATGAAGGAAAATAGGAGCCTATTTCCACTGGTACTAAGTCTTAGATCCTTTTTTCCATGTTTTCCACGTGGTGGCTTTTTAGTACGCAATTGAGTCAAACATCTAAACACATATCTCCATCTGACATCAATTTGGTCTATTTATGCTACCAATTTATGATAATTTTGTAGATGCGAAATCTATAAAATATATGATATATTCCATATTCCGTTTGGATGTCAGAATAGATGTTTAAGCATGAGTTGCAATCAGGGTTAGTAATATTGTTGAGAAACAGGGCAGTATTGTAAATATACTGCACAATGTTTATCGACTGCTAATTCTTTTGCAGGTTGAGGGAGTTTTTGGTGGTAAAGCTTGTAATGAAATTAGGGAATCCATGTTTGGTTTGACAAAAAGGCTTGCCCAGACAGCTCAAGAAACCTTTGGTGATTTTGAAGAAGCAGTTGAAAAAGATGCCACAAAAACTGCTGTTTTGGATGGGACTGTCCATCCTTTGACTAGTTATGTGATTAACTACGTGAAGTTTCTCTTTGAGTAAGTTCAGCTGACCATACTTTCGATCTTCTAGTTCCATCATTTAGCTGGTTCCACTTGTTCACTTTCAGTGCAGTGTCGTTTTCCAACTTGAAGCTATATGATGCAGCCATGCTAATGATCGTCAAGCTCTCTAAAATCACAGTGAAATCTTGGTTTATTTAATCATCAGGGACTCCCAGCACACAAATTCTCTATATATAGAAATAGATAATTGAGGGCATAATTAATGCCATTACTGTAAAAACAGATCTTGCTGTGAAAGACCTACTACTGGGGAGGGTAGAGCCAAAAAGTTTAAACTTTACAAGTTAACAATAGCATTGAACCCAAAGACTGATGAATCCCTCCAGCATAGCATAGCCAGAGAACGACATTAGTTTTACTCTAAAGGTGATCATAATTGGGGTGTACTTTTTTCTACATATGGTTTCTTTAGTCAGGGTGGTTGGCCAAAATATTCTTCGCTCACCTATTGACATTGAGCAACTTAGTTCTATTCTCTAAAACCCTTCTGGCCCTTTTTTTAACATTTCTTTTTTAATCAAATATTCCCATGCTGCTGGATTTGACATTGGACATGTTCGCGTTATTTACCTGTAAACGGTGTATTAAATCTCTACAGCTATCAAACAACCTTGAAGCAACTCTTCCAAGAATTTGAAAGCAGTGGTGAAACAAATTCACAGTTAGCAAATGTAACAATGCGAATAATGCAGGCTCTTCAAACCAATCTGGATGGGAAATCTAAGCAGTATAGAGATCCAGCTCTGACTCACTTATTTCTCATGAACAATATTCACTACATGGTCAGATCTGTGCGCAGGTTTGTCGTGCTTAATTTTTCTCAGAGTTCTTAAAACATTACCAGTTCTCCTTGTGGCCAAGTTTCAGCGTGTAATATTTTGTTTTCAGATCAGAAGCCAAGGACTTATTAGGGGATGACTGGGTTCAAAGGCATAGAAGGGTTGTGCAGCAACATGCAAACCAATACAAAAGGACTGGTTGGTCAAAGGTGCTGTTCTGTTTGCCAATTAAATGAACTGCCAGATAACAACCATACTCTTAGTTAGCTTTTATTGATATCATATAGTCTCGATATTTTAGACATTTGAGGTAGCTGAAGGTGAAAGGTGCCCTCAAGGTGCTGGAAGCCTTGTGGACCAAATCTACTAGAAAATATGTGTTTGCTAGTCAAGTTGTTTTCAACATGAATGAAATATAACAAGAAGATACAGGTATAGGCAGTTGTGATAAATTCTAATACCCAAGGCGAATGAAAGAAAAGTTGACAAAAATGTAACTTTTGTTAGTGGTAAAAAATAGAACAAAGAGGGAAAAAAAAAAAAAAAGAGAACAAAGAGATGTGTATGTTCTTACTAGAAAGAAAAATATATTTGCTGAGAGGACTTGCCTTTTATTTATTCTGTTATATTAATACAATGAAAAGATCTATGGAGTAAAGTAACTGGGTTTCACCTTACTTGGATTTTCAGATTCTTCAATGTCTCTCTACGCAAGGGCTTACCTCATCCGGGGGAGGAGGTTCTGCAGTACCTGGTGAGGGAGGAAGTGGCAGTGGAGCTTCAAGAGGGTTGATTAAAGACAGGTCAAATCAATTCACATTATCTTTTTGTTTTCATATTCACAAACTTTTCTGACCTGGATGGAGAAGCATGTTATATGTTCAGGTTCAAGACTTTCAATGTACAATTTGAGGAGCTTCACCAAAAACAATCTCAGTGGACTGTTCCTGACACTGAGTTGCGAGAGTCACTAAGGCTTGCTGTTGCTGAAGTCTTGTTGCCTGCTTACAGATCCTTTATAAAACGCTTTGGGTATGTTCTGTCTCATTATGCTTGCACCACAGATACATATGCTTCTTAATATTTTTGTAGATTTGAAAAAAAACATTTCTCTTTTGTAATGTGGTTTTTGCAAGAGAATGGGGCACATGCATTAGTTTAAACTTGATCTGAAAATAGTAAAACATGTACATCAATGTTCAGATTTTATATCGGGCAGGCTCATTTGTGATGGTAGGGGACAGGGAGTTGTTATAATTTTTGCTTTTTTGTGTCTTTTTTTCTTTTTTTCAACCTGGAAGCTCATTTCAGTTTCTGCTCTAAACTATCCAGATCATGGTTGAAAAAAGCTTGAAACCTAATCCAAGTGGAATTCTGCTCCATCTTGACATCATCTTTCCCCTTTTCAATTCTGAATGTTGTAAAACCTAGGTTCTGGTGCTCTGCCACTACAATAAAGATTGTGCAAAACCCACATATTTAACTGTACCGTGGTCTTCTTATTTGTATAATGTCCCTCATCTTGTTGCAGGCCCCTAGTTGAGAGTGGGAAGAATCCTCAGAAGTACATTAGATACACAGCTGAGGATCTGGAAAGAATGCTGGGTGAATTTTTTGAGGGGAAGACCTTGAATGAACCCAGGCGGTAAAGTTTCTATGCTCTCTTGAAAATTGGGCACATGCTTATGATCTAGTAGCTCACGCAACAAACTTTCTTTGGAATGCTTAGTAGTTAGGTTCCTCCCCCATTGTAGGAGTGACAGTACCTTAGTTCGGATGATGATATTATGAGAGGGGGGGGGGGGGTCTTGTGCATCTATGTACCATTTGTAAAGGCTGTGAATAAATGTATTCTTCCTATTTGATTTTAACAGAATTAAAGACTTTTTTGCCGTAGCTTGTGCTATTGGCCAAGAGTTTCTTTGTATTGATGCTATAGATCGGCTCTTTTCAATTTCCCAAAGATGCAGACCATATATATGTTTTTCAGTTTTGTGGTATATATTGTGTTGGAGATGGATTGCCCTGCCATGGCCTCATATTTCTTTTCTCCTGCAAGATCATCATTGCCACCATTTCTAATTCTAGATGGTTACTTCGGCTATATTGTATGAACGACGCGCTCCCACTTGAAGAGAGAGCTGAGAGAATACAAAATACGCATAGACAAGTGTGTTATCCCAAAAACAAGAGCCCAACCTACCTCCACCAATCACATGTTCAAACAACACATTTATTACATTAAGTGAATTAGTTGTTTGAAGAGGAATGAATAAGCTTCAACATATAAGTGATTCTAGGTGTGTTGTGTTGAAACAACAGCATGTTTTAGTACACCAAAATTCATTCCCCATCCTTTGTTCTTGACACCAAGAATGATATCTTTATATATATATATGATATCTTTATATATATATATATATATATATAAAATCAAGTATTTATCACCAAAACTAATAAAGTCTTAACTAAGAAAATAATTTCTCATTTAATCAAAATGGGCCAAGGCTAATTACACTACTCAGGATATCAAGGGAGACGGCATGTGTCTGGTTGGGTCCAAACATCCTCCTCCTCCAAAACAAAAATAAAAATCAACCTGCCGCCAAAAACAGAAAGCCACATGGACCAGCTTTTGCCACGTGACGCAAAATCTAGCCATGACTGACCTTCTTGAAATACCGGTATTTGCCTTCTTTTGTGTTCTCTGGCTCTTAGAAAAAGTCCTACTCTTTCGATCATCAATTCTTGTTTGGTTTCTAAGAAAATTGCCATGGAGAATAATATTTCACCAAAGGGTATGTAAATGTAAAATTTCCTTGTTTTTTCATGTTTGATTTGGTCTTGTGGTTTTCTTTTAAATGTTTCTTTGTGACTGTTGATCATTGGCTTTGAAAAATATTTGTGGGTTTTGAAGATAAGGAAGATGAGACAAAGGAATGTTGCAGCAAGGAGTCATGTGAGTACAAGCCAGGAAAACCTGTTTCTGATGATATAATACCTCATATTCTTAACTTGTGAGTACTTTCTTTTCTTTACTTTGCTTTTGATTCTATCTGTTTTTAATGCTACTTCGGTTAGATAAAGTCATGAATCAATTGTTTTTGTTTGAAATCACTGCCATTAAATTTAACCAAAGAAGTGGACCAAGTCTCAGTCTGCGAAAGCTGTCCTGAGGATACCTCTACCTGTAAAACTAAAAAGGAAAAAAAATCTGTGATGTTTAAATGGAAATAGAATGAAAGGGAAATTCCTGCTTTCCATGATGATGGGTGTTCAGATGATAGTGAAATTCTGTTCTTGGTCATCAAGACTGACTCTTTATTGATCACTTCAAGATGTTCATCGAGGTTCTTTAATTGATTGTTTCAGATACGGATCTTGTGCCACACCTCGCGACTTTGAAATCTATGCTTCAAATGCTTCCTTTGAAGATCCACTCATGTGTGCTCATGGGTATGTAAATGTTGTTGCCTCGAAATGTTTTGCTAGTGAAGTGAACCTGATTTTTAAACTTAAAACACTCTGCAGCACTGTTTGCATTACAAAACTGGATTGATAAGCGGAGTTCTGTTGTAATTACATGTAGAGATAGTTTGCATATGTTGCTGTATGAAAGAGCTATTCAAAATTGTTAGCATTTTTCATGGAGTGAACATTTATAACTTTTCACAGTGAACAGAATTTTGTTGTTCCATTGATCACTTTTTGGTAGGGTTTAATCAGAATCAGTATTTTTTTGCTTGTTTTAGCCAGAGAATGTTGTGGGAATGAGTGCCTTTGCAGTTTCTGAATTTATGATTCCACAGGGTGAAGCAGATCAAGTCAGCATTCTATTCGCTTTCTAAGGTACTTTATTTTCGGTGCTGGTAATAATCTTCTTCTTTCAACATATCAAGTATTTTATTCAATTCGTTTATGCTTATATGTGTTGATCTTTCAAGAGAATATTTAAAGGGGCCTGAAGACAATTTCAATTTAACTTTCTGACTTTTCTGGAGACGCGTCATGATTTCCTAAGCTCTCTCCCCCTCTTGGATTTTGCTCTTATCATTATGTCTAAATTTCAAGAGACATGCATATCTTGTTTGATGGTTTCATGTCTGGAATTACTAGTGATCATTGTTTCAATGCTACTGTTGATCATGTATTAAATTGGAAAAAAAATGTTAATTGTTTTTCAGATATTTAGCGAATCAAGAATTGTTGAATACAGCGTGGAAGAAAAAGCAATGTCACCGAAAAAGCAAGAGGTTCAAAACTTCTTCTGCAATTTCTTTTCGCTTTTTTTTACAAGGTTTGGTTATTGATAAAGATTTTTGAAGCTTTACGTGTACATGTGCTTTAGATATTAATTGACAACAAGCAGAACTATAAGTTCCTAGGAAGAAGTATAGACATGATATCACTCATTAAGCTATATGTGGAGGATGGGAAGGTTGTTCGCCACGAAGATTGGTATGCTCTACAGAAGCCCATGTAGAATTCTCCATCATCTTGACCTACAGTATAGTTTGCTTATGTTCAATTCTGCATTAATTTTATACAGGTGGGACAAGAAGCCTTTAGGAAATAGAGAAACAATCAATTTTCCATTGGCTGGCCGCTTTATGGAAACACTTCGCAGGGGATCAATGCTTGCAACTCATGCTATGATGGGGTTCGGGAAGGACCCAACCATGTAAAATTACTCTTAGAATCAAACAGATATGTCGTGCTTTTCTTCTGCTTAATTCGTGTTCATGTCTGTATTGGTGTTGTTTTTGTCGCTTAATCACATCAGCAAACCATATATTGCTGGCTGTTCTGCTTTAAATTAGTATTACGAGTAATAATCAGCAATTACAAGTTTGTATTCAAGTAATGTATAATGTTTAGCAGCTTTACGTTCAAGCTCCATTTTCTTGTTGCAGAAAGCCGTGTCCAGGTAATTATTGGAGGGAACAAGCTTTGAAATCACTGTGCATATTTCATTTACATATGATTTCTCTCAATGAAGTTTACACTTACTTCTTTATATTAGTTTGGCATTGCAATACAACTGCATTTTTTAGAATTTCTTAATTTCTTTTTGAAACTTCAAATTAATATTTTTTATCGTTTTGAAGTCGAAATTTTTTTTATAAAAATAAAAAAAAATATTATTTTTTAAAAAATATTTTAAAAAATAACACCTCTTATATTCACAAACAAGGACGAGTGTTAGTAGCAGCGGTAGAGGTTGATTTTTTCCAACAAATTAGCCGAATGTTAGCTTACTGGTCATCGACTCATAACAAGGCTAGGCAAAAAGGAAGGATCAGGTGAAGTATGGGAGGAAGTTATGTTGTTTGCTTATGATCAGACTGATTGCAGTTTACCAGAAATAAATTGATTACAAGCATACCTGCGCAAACCACAAAATTAACCTTTCAAGTTTTTGCTTAGATATGAGTGATGGATCGACAGAGAGATGAGACTCAAGCATGAGATCCGCCCCTTTAACATTAATTGACCTCCTCTCACAATATTTCTAGTCAAGAGGTTGAAGTCATTGGATGTGTGCTTGTCAACTAAACCATCAACTATTTTCTAGTAAAATTCTCTCATCATGTCTTGTGTGAAGAAGAGAGGACCTTAATTTGAGGCTTTAACCCTGATTGCCATATATATCGTCATTTTCCAGTTCTTCTTCTTTTTGTTGAATCTCGATGTGCTAGACGGTAGATGTGTTTTTTTCCTGTTCATAGCTGCTGCTTTATAAATGTTTGTTTTTTCCTTTAATATAACGTGCAAATGCCATGTTCTACAGCACTAGAATTCTCAAACTTTAAAGTTAAAAAAAAAAAAAATTTAGAAAAAACTATTATGTACTCTTGAAACTCTAACTCTTCAGATTAAAACCCTATAATCTAAAATCTAACTAAAAAAGAAATTCTAAATAGCTAAGAAAGCTATAAAAACAACAGAACTATATAGGATCGATCGATCTTGTCCATAATGATTGAAAGCTATGGTCTATATATCTCTCCAAGATTCTCAAAGACAAAATCAAGCAATGATTGAAAGCGAAAAAACATATCGAATATCCAAAACCATATCTAACATTCTCTCGTTAAATTTCACGCCGGAGCCTCTTTTTGACTGGTCTTTCCATGATGCTTTGCCTTTGAGATTTATTTATAACCCCACAATAAGCCTAAAGCCTAGTTGCTCTCTCTCTCCCTCCCCCATTATCATGTGAGAATGATGAGTGAAGGATCCAAGACTATAGGGTTCTTCAGGCATAGATGCATCAGTTAAGGAGAGAGTGGAAGATGGGTGATTCTATGATAAGGCTTTTTTCTTTGTCGGAGTTCAATTATACACTAGTTATTGGAGTTTCAGATCCAAGAATTCCCTTACTTTCATGCAAAACTCTCTTACATGAGAAAGAAGGAGCTTTATGTACATGGTGACCTTAAATAAGAACAGCCATTTTAGCTACCTACCTTTCTTTTTCCAAAGACTGCAAAAGTATTAAGGTGTGGATACTTTGTCTCCATGCCATTCTTTTTTGGCAAAGGGCTCCACTCCCTCCCTCAAAATCAAAAGCTTGAGGCGTGGAAGCTGTCCTCGATGAGACACTGCTATTGCAGTATATGAAAGATAAAAGATGTGAGAAGTAATTAATGCCTTTGAAAAGTGTGTGCATTTTGAATACTTTATGCCCTAATGACCCTAAAAAGAATACATCCAGTGGGTTCATGCTTTTGTATTTCTTTTTCCCATTCCTTTTTATCACTTGTGATGATTTCCCGTTCATGTTCTAAGATTATACGAGGATAACGGCTAGTATAATTCATCTCACAAAATAAATTAACTTTTCTACGCTCTTATATTAAATCGGGGTAAGTTAAGTTGATATGATTTATTCGGTTTGATGGATTAAATTACTAACAGGTCAATCTAGATAAAATTCAATTTAATTTTTTTTATAATTGTTTTTAAAAAAACAATATTATTTTAGATTAAGTAGGATTAACCTATTCAAGTATGACTCAAGGATTGAGTCATCAAATGAGCTTAATTGAGTTTACTAATTTTATTTTTTACCTATTATCTTGTGTTACCATAAAACTTGAAAAAAAAATATGAAACAAATTAAGATCATGCTGTTCTGCCCCACCTCATCATACCATGAACATAAAACAAGCTAGCAAGTAGTAACAACCTTGTGATTAATGATACATTGATCAAGACCTGAATGTTGTTGAACTTGATATTTCACTGAGGTTGATTAACAATACATAGATTAGCTAGGACCTTGAAGAATATCACTGTCTTGTTAAAAACTCATTAATATTTATATTAGTGCTTAAATGGGTATTTAGTTAGATGCTACAAAGGTCAAAGGATTCTGTCACTAAACCAAGCAACAGCTGCTAGAAGGCCCAGAATTTGAATTGCGGCAGCCACTGAAGTAGACTAAAGGTGAATTTGGAAAACAGCTGACTAAGTTTGAGCTGATCGTCATCTGACTATTCTGTCCAAGAGAATGTTTTCTGCATGTCTGATAAACATGAATTGTAGTGGATTAAGGGTGTCTGAAACGATTGACGAAAAGGTCACGAAGAAGATGCAAGAAAAAACCATCCCCTCAGGAAGAAAAGAGACCAGAAAATCAACATTTTCTGAAAGATGTTTGTTATTGTTCTCAAAAGTCTTCTGGGGTATGATATATTGTTAATTATAAGTGTGCAAACATAATAAGAGCAATAAAAAACATGTCTAGATATGTTTCTTTAAATATTAACAGAAATTCAAAAGAGAAGGAGGAAGAATTAGGATGTGTGTGAAGCTTATAAGCATGGCTATAAGAACCAGTTAAGTTTCGAGTCGTGGGTTGGCTAGATTAAATCACTAGTCGATGAGTTAACTTTTTTTTTTAATAAAAATAATATAAAAAGTGTTGTTTTGAAATAAAACTTGGTCTGAACTAGATTTTGGATGGACGGGTCTATTTTATCGACCCACCGGCCTAGCCGTTGTTTATAATTACCATGTCTCTGTTGGTCATAGACTCAATGGTACAATCTCCCGGCAAGTCACACAAGCTTTTCGTGGAATAGGATAACATCCCATAAGACTTCTTGGTTAAAAACATCAATCATTCATGGAAGTTGCCATCATTCATTCTCACGACTTCTTGCTCAAATCTTTTAACCATTTATCCCTTAATGGGAACGAAGCTCGAGGTCTTGTCTTCAAGTGACAAAGGCTACCCATTATCATCAACGTCTAAGTGGAGCAGTTCTTAAAAATTTAAGGGGCTGCTGTTGAACAAGGATTGGTTCCAACCTAATTACTATCATAATGCTGTGAAGTGTTCTCATCTCCAACCTAATTTTCTTAAACCCATAGTGTAAGAAAATTGTGTTATTGGTTACATGAGATAATATTAAAATTTTCTAATCTTTTTGCCGGGTATTCCTTTTCCTTTTTCCTTTCCCCTTTGTTCTCCTCTCTTCTTTTGTCTTACTCAAGTAAGAACATGACAGTTGGAGATGAGTAAAGCAGGGTGAGTTTCACATTTTGGAATACTTAAGGCCATTGCTTTCCTTGTTTGATTTTATGTTCTAAAGCTTACAAAAGAATGGAAAGCATAGGCTCACTACTTTTTGTAGTTGAGTCAAGGTTAGTTAGTACTCATGGTAAGATTCTCTGGGGAGGTGTAAAGAGCTTATATTTACGAGTCCTTTGGTTTCTTACAAGTAGAGGAAGGTATAGAGCTTTCTGAAAGATGAAGCTTATTCCTCTTTTCGCTAACAAAATGATACCTCTGAAGTTTGAACAAAATCTTCAAGAACAACATGCAAGAACCAAAATCTAAACCTAGCTATATTCCTCCTCTTTTGGTGCTTATACCACCTGATAGGGTGGCTTGGACCACTCCTTTCAAGCTAGTTACCAGTTGCTACATATATAGCATGCGTGAGATATTCAGCAGAATAAACTCAAAACAATTTTAGATTAATCAGTCAGCTACATGGCTGGATATGTTAGAACTAGAGAAAAGGAAAGATAAAAGTTTACATTTGAATGGTGAGGAGCTGGCAAGGTCCCATGATTTGTTCTTCAGGTATATAGCTTGTTAATTAATATAATTATCATCATATATATATATATATATATATAAACAAATTCTTCAAACATGGTCCCATAAAGTCTTAAAAAAACGATCTTACTTTTTGGGATTCTAAAGTGAAAACTTCTTTATGGTCTAAAGATTAGATGCTTCTTGTTTTTGTGCTGATCCTCTTTTTGGTTGATGATCATTCCCTCCTTACACTTCTCAAAAACTAGAATGTTAAGTTTTAATAAACCTACCAAACAAATATAGTAATAAAGCAACACTTGCCCACTAGTCATAAAGTATAGTGTTCACTTTTTAATAGTTGTTTCCCATGGAAGATTTTTTTTTTCTTCCTTGTTTCTCTTCCAAAGTAGCCACTCCTTTGCATAACCTTGAAGTTATGAATCTAACCTTTTGATTTTCAACAAATTATTTTTATCACTAGTTGAGTCTTAGTTTTTGTCTCTGCGTTTCAAGCTAAAAAAGCATTTTTTTTTACTTGAATCGCAATTTCACCACAAATGAGCCCTTAATCACCATGTTTATCATTGCTGGAACTATAAGATCAGTATAAAGGCAATTTGAGATGATAAAGAATATAAACTTGCATGGAAGATTGCCTAACTTGTACAAAGAAATGAAATCTTGGAGGAAAACCATGATTAGATTTGCAGTATGTAACATCAAGTTAAGAAATAAAAAGACATAAATATACAGCAAAGCCTTACTTAGCTAAGTGCCTAAATCCTGTCAACTCCCCCCTCCATGTAAGATCAGAAAAGAATTTTTCTTTCTCCCCTTTGTTAGTTTAATCTCTCTCTCCCCACATAAATCCAAAAAAAAAAAAAAAAACCAAAAAAAAAATGAAAAGAAAGAAAGGTCCTTCAATATTAAATATCTAACAGATATACCCCCCCTAACTTAATTCTTGAATTTTGAAAACAACCTGCCTATCCACAGATTCTAAAATTCCATATTCTGCAAGTGAACATTGATCATCTCCATTATCACCAAAGGAAATATTCAGGTCAAGTGAAAGAACTAGACTTTTCTCCTCCATGACATCCTCATCTTCCTTGTCTTCATGATTGTCACCAGTTTTTTGCCTTCTAAGAGGAGAACATGCTCTGGACACCGAACAGAAGCTTTCACAGCTGAAAATAATAATGGCATCCTTAAGAGGGACCTTTTCACCATCAGGAAGTGTTACATTTCCATTTTCAATTGCTTGCTTGATACCCTTTTGAGAACAGTTATCAACTTGATCCACATCTTCCATGAAGAACACGCGATGAGGATTTTCATTCAAAGCTAGGCCAAGTCTATCAAGATAACTGCAACCCAACTCATCTCTTGCCCTCTTGTTTTTGGATTCTTCGATAGAATCAGCTCTTGATGAGGAGAAATTGCTTAAACCAATCGAGACAAAGTTGCTTTGAGAGCCAAAAACTAGTCTAGCTAGCTCCCTTGCAATCTTTTCTTTACCTTCAAAATCAACACCTAAGAAAAACAGCCAAGTTTCTGCTTTGTCTTCTATGTGATTCAACTTTCCTTTCCTTTTCCTCATTCCAGACCTGCACTCAAGGATAGTGGTTGCAATTTCAGGAACGATATCCTTCTGCCATGGAACCTTCTTCTCCAAGCTACTACGTAGATTCTTCAAGTTGTAGTCATTGAACTCCTTGAAGCTTTGGATACCCTCCATATCATCCATTGCCTCACTTGAAGAAGCTGAATTTGGACTAGAGTTGGGATTTGACAAAAGGTCGGGTTTGGGATCATTTCTCAAACTGCTTTCATAACCTTCATTGCTGCATTCTGAAATCCAAATCTGGTTCTCTTTTTCAAACTGTTTATGTTCAAAAATCACTGGCCAACTTAGGTGTGTCTGTTGTGAGTCGATGTTGCGCTCTTGCGAGGAGAATGAATTCGGTGAAGGAGGAGACGAAGCAAATTTGATGGTTTTCTCAGGATAGTAGGACTGTTTGTGGACTGAACCAAAAAGAGAGATCCCTTTATTGCATAGATATTCCTGCTAAACAAGTTCCAAGTGCAAGGAGTGTTAATTTAATTGAAGCACTATCATTGTAGCCAAGATTCATTATAAACTTAATTTGAAGTTCAGGTAAAATAAGCACCTGGTCACTGGTTGTGTTTCTTTCAGTTTCTTTGCACTGCTGGAGCCATAAGGGCAAGCTTGAATTGTTGGAAATAGTAACGTTAGAAGTGGATTCCTTGTTATGGGTCCTACCTACTAGGCTTTGAGCTTCTTTATTGAAGTTGACAGAGTAATCTGTCCAGCAAGTTGAGTGGTTATCAACTCCAGATTCAAGCAGTGGCCAACTGGACCCATTCAAAGATGCCTTGCTTCTGGATTGATGAGATTGTGAATCACTGAAAGAAAGTAAAGAACAGAAAGATTAGTACTAATGGGGATACGATAAGCAGATGATCGAGCTTGAAATAGCACTTTAATTAAAATTTAAGGACTTACCTATCGAGTTTGAGACTTAGGTTCAGGCTCCCAACTGGAATTGTTACAGGATTAAGTTCCCACATAGTCTCTAGAGAAGGGTGGCCTGCTTTACACTTCATGTAAGTGTGGAAAGTAGCGATCCCCATAAGCCACAACCTTCCCGTTTCACTGAATCCATGAACTAATCTTCTGAGCTCCATGATTATGTGATCTACAGTGCAGTAGTAGCTTCTCCTATGCTCACCATAGCTTGACCAAAAATCAGCTATCCATTTGAGATCACCCAGATATAGAACCACCCCAGTGCTTATATAGCTCTTCACAATACACCTAAGCTCCATAAGCTTCTGTTCAAGGTCCTCTTTGGAAAGACTTCTGAAAGAGAAAAGAGGAAGGTTTTTGAACCTCACAGACCTCAAATCCCCAGAAACCTCCCCTCTCTCAAACTTGTCCATCACTCCCCTAACTACGCTCTCAGCAGTAGCCAGGCACTCTCCTGTGATGATAGTGTTTCTTTTTTTACCCACCAATATTGTGTTTAAGACACTCATTACATCATCATTCCTTACTTGATCTAATGGTTTGCTGTGAGTGATTCCAAACTGACTGAAAGGTAGAGATTGAGACACACTAGCGTTAAGAACTTGAGGTTTGATGATTTCTTTGGGCTGACAGCTGACAGTAACAGAACTTTGAGGACAAATCTCCAAAGAAACAGTTTGTTCTACCTTGTTTTTCACTTGAGTACTAGAGAAACCAGCCTCCCTCATGACTCTACTAACACTAGGATCATCTAGGATAGAGATAATGAGCTGTTCTATCTCAATTTTCAAAGCTAAAATGGGCTGTTGCTGGTTTTCGATGGACCCTCGCCGTTGGTGAGCCTGAGCACGCTTAAAGGCCGCAACCAAGGCATTGGAGAGGGAAGGGTATGAGGAGTGAGGGCCTAATAGGGCACTAGAAGTGGACGCAGGGAGGCGATTAAGCGCCACGTTGAAGCAGAGCTCCAGAGCTTTGCATTGAAGAGGATGAGAGTGGGATTGAAGGCAAGCCCTTCTGAGAAGACCAGTAGAGGAAGCAAGCATTGTGCTTGCTACATGAAGAGGAGTGACTTGAGCATGGCCTCGCCGCCTAGCAAGACCAACTGCTTGTTTCACTAAACTAACAGCCTCGGGAGTAAGAGCCTGCTGTACACTGCAAATTCCTGCCCTCATATTTCTCTAGTTTTGAATGTTCACTTATATAATGATACGAAGTTTCAAAGATATCTAACTAGATGAAGGAAAACTAGATGATCGTTCAAAGAGGTTTTGGCTTCATGTGTGGATAACAAGAGAAGTAGAGGTAAGGAATTTCTTAGGTAAACTCTCAGTCAAGCTACCATTATATATGAAGAAGCAGCTATCTGCTGGTTTATATTTTGCTTGTGAGGGAAGAGGTGTGGCAAGTGTAGATATTATGGGCTATGGGATTGTGCTTTTCTTGCTAGTGAGGCAAGATTTTAGTCTTTGTATGTGAAAGTGCTTTGCATGTGATATCCAACTTTCTCTTTCTCTCATCATATAAAGGTTAGTGGATTAAAAAAACAAAGGGTTGGTGTCTCTATATTGTGGGAGCTATAAATTATATCAACATCTTGCAAAGCACTAAGCTTTAAGGACTATGAATGGAATAATCACTTTGTTAAATCATATATATATAATGACTTATGCATTATGTACTATATACGTTATTAAAGGTTGGAAGAATAAGCTCAAAAGTAGATAATGAAAAAAGAAAAGGAAAAAAGAGAAAGGGCAAAGAAAAGGAAAGGCAAACCCACCAATACCAAGAAGCTGAAGTAAAGAAGAGAGGACTGCCTGTCTGTTTGAAGGGAATTGGGATCTGTAGTAGTGCTTTACTTTGCTCTCTTATCAAAGTAGAGGAATAATACCTTTGATGATTGAGTAATGGATGGCCACGAACTTCTATTTTCCTTGAACAGATTGTATGAAATCTATGTAAAAAACATTCTTTACCCCCCTCCCTGCCCATAAAGTTGGCTTTGATGAGGGCCTTCATTTCAAATCAAGTTTTTGATTTAGCCCATGACCCTGTAGGAGCCCTTCAATAATTAGCTAATCTCCAATTATCTTCTTTTCTGAGATGCAGGAGTACTGTTGTTACTGTCTCATACTTGTATAATATTGATATATAGAACACTAATCATACTTGTTGGAATCCCACCTCTCTTTCACAGAATTGGATATGGTCATCAGAAAATTCCACTCTATTTTCCACGATATATAGCATTAGAGTACTCGCTTGAGTTTTCGCTGGATCAGACTTGCACTAGATATCACAGTACTGCCCTTCTCTCTTGAGCTAATTGTCACTTGAATAGGAAATCCTTGGCTGACAGAATGTTTCATCTGCATGCAGACTTATAGCTAATAGCTTGCTTTTATCAATCCCATGTTCTTGCTGTTGATGCGTTGCTTAATTAGTCATCGTATTTCCTGTTAGAGAATAATATAAATTATATTTTAAAACCTCATCTAACAGTCTAAGTTTTTGAGTTGAGATGGTTCTTTGACATGGTATCAGAGTCTTATGACCAAGTGGTGACGAGTTCGAATCTTATCATCCCTACTTACTTAATAAAAATCAAGCACAAGATAATGTGAGCCTGTTCAAGTTTCAAATTTAAAAGACTTTCACTTGATGGGATATGTTAAAAAAATAATATAAATTATATTTTAAAACCTTAATTAAGGACTTAAATTTTTAAGTTGAAATTGTTTTTTGAAAGTTTCTACTTGAAGCACAGGATAAAAATGCACACAGGCAGACCCAGAGCTGATGCATGAAAGGCTCTCAACACAGTCTCAGTCTAGCATAGTAGATACAAACAAAATATATTAGTGACTTGAGTTAGACCCCGTCTGTCTGAAACGAAACGGCAAAACGGTCAACTAGTCAAACAAAATTGTCAGGATAAACTCAAACGACAAGCCGGTGACATGTTGGTGACAACGTGAAAAAGTAAAGAAGTTCAACCTACCTCTAAACTAAGAATACTTTTCAGAAACCCCCCCTAAAACTCTTGTTTTATATCAGTTTAAGCAATTCATTTGCACTGGTTAGTGATTTATAAGGTAATTGAAAACGCGTACAATATCAAGGGAATGCGGTAAAAAATATATGCAATTCAAGGATTAAACAATGGATTATTCCCCATGATTTAACGATCTTCTTGAGCATGTTTCATCGCGTAAGATTGCATAAAATATCTTTTTTCCGTTTTACATATCTCAAGTATCGGAATAAACATTAAATATTTAAGGGGATTTTAGAAAATAGGGACTAAATTGAGAAGACTCGTAAATACCAGGGATCGAGACGTAAAACTTACCACAGATTGTTGGTATCCAGCAAAACCATGTCAGCATCTGGTCCTCTCTGTCTCACAGATTTATTACTTTTTTGGGTTGTATCTTTTGTGAATTTGTTTGAACTAACATGGGTTTGAATTCGTGGATTGAATTAGTGTCAGAGTTTGTTTCTTTTTATTATTTGTCTGATGAACATGTTCCTGCATTCGATTTTGATATTATGACTGTGGGCTTAAAACATTGAATTCCTTACAAAATAGTGGAGGTAAACAAATAGCATGTCCTAAATGGGTTGGAATTGATATGTTTACTGAGCAGATCAAGTTAAAAAGAAGAAGTTAGAACAACCCAAATATAATTTTTTATTGGATTATTGAATCGATTAAAATTTAATTAGTTTAATCTATGGACTCGGTTTTATAATGGATCAGCTAGTTATTACTAGTTGAGGCTGGAATCATGTCCAAGTTATAGACACGGAATATGCTGTGATAATTTTTCTTTATCTTTCTTTATCAATTCATGGACACGTATGCAGTAGTAATCCTCACCTGCCTGAAATGCATGCTGTTAAGTGTCAAATATATCTTCTGAAGAATGATGTTTTTGAATGCCTTTTTGCTATGTTCTTCGCGTCTCGTTAATAATGTTTCAATTTGTATTGTTCTTGTGTTGCCCTTTAAAAGAAGGGTTTCGGTTAGAATGTAGTGCTCGTTTGGCTGTTTGTGTGATTTTTTTTTTAATTTTATTTATGGAACTGTCACATGTTTATATACATATGAGATTGGCCTGTTTATGTGTTCTTTGCAGTTTAGGGTTGCATGTACACACGATCCAAATGTTTGGTTGCCTATAAACTGTCAGGAATATTGTAATATTTGGAGTTGGAAAATACAATAAAGCCCTTGGTGGCTTAAAGAGTAAGTATAAATGATTGAAGGGTAGTGTGGTAATTGAACAATAGTTGATAAATATAAATAAGAAGAAGAAGAAAAAAACAAGAATGATCTGATTTTGAGAGAAAGAGAGCTACGGGAGAGAAAGGGAGGAAGAAGAAGAAGAAGAGAAAAGAGGGGAAAATAAAGGAAAAAGGAAGAAGTTGGAGAAAATAAGTAAAAGGGTAAGATTTTATACTTTAATATGTATAATATGTTTTCTTTAGTTTTAAATTTCGGTTTTGAGAGTTTTGAAGTTTGTATTTTGAATTAATTGATGAATTAATTTGAAGGTTAGGAGTTGATTATTGTGGGTATTTGATTAATTAGTTGATTTTGAGAGATTGAATTGAAGGATAATGATTTTGAGTTATAATTTTGTTTAAATGGTGAAATTATGTTAGAAATCAGGGGATAACAGTATGTGATCTGTTGAAATTCTGGGTTTGAGGTTGAAGATGACGAAAATTCAGTTTGGTCCCTCAATTTGTGAAAATTGCAGTTTAGTCCCCGAACTTTGGAAATTTTACAGATTGGTCCCTGGGGCATAAATTGAGGTTCTGAACAGAACTGAGGACGATTTAAGGGCAAAATTCCAGTATAATTAATATTTTCAGTTTGGTCCTCCAATTTGACAAATTACGATTTGACCCTTAATATTTTGATAAAATCACATTTTGGACCTTGGGGCATAATTCAAGATTCTGGACAAAGATAAGGACGAATTATGGATAAATTTCAGTATGGTTATGTATTTACAATTTGGCCCTCCAATTTTGGTAAAATTACGTTTTGGTCCCTGTTTTGGAAAATTGTTGTTTTAGTCCCTAAACTTGGGAGATTAAGCCCGGTTTATTTTATGCATTGGGATCTTTTGTTTGATCTATTTTTTAGTATATTTCATATATTTATTGTAGGTTCTCATAACGATCCTTAATAGGATTTTCGGGTCTTTCGTCCGACATTCCTTTTAGTTCTGTATTTTCCGGGTGAGTGAAATAATATTTAATATGCATATAATATAAATAAATATGTATGTTGATTATACAATGAGTACTAGTAAATTTCTTGAATATTTATATATGTTGCTTAATTTTCCGAGTACTCATTTATTCTTGAATTTGCACTCGCAATCTGACAAAGTAAATTCTATTTGATATGATATACGTTTCTTTGATGATTATGTGAATATCTGTTATGCCTTGATATGGGACTTGTCAGTAACTCCATGCTAACGGAGAATAGTTAGCTTGTGTGCACATAGTATTCTGTATACCTAGCTGGTGAGAGAGGCATCAGCCTGTGGCGATTGATCATCCCACAGTGGTCACCGACGGGTGTCATCTGGTCACCTTCGGGTGTCATCTGATCTCTGACATGTAATCCACTATGTTATGATAATATGTTTAGTAAGTATATGTATATGTATATTAAGATAAATCATCTTACAAATTATAATATCTGAAATATATATTAAATGTTATTCCCTCACTGAGTTGGTTGAACTCACCTCTCATTTTTAATATTATTTCAGGTTCTTAGTTTATGAGACTTTGTTGAGTGTTTCCGCTTCTTCAGTTCTGGTCGGTATGCCTTGCTTGTTCGCGAGGCTTTCCTTTCAGTTTTGATTTGATGTCTTAGACGCTCCACTGTTACCTTGGTTTAATTAAATTTGAATTTTGACAATATAATGAGTATTATGAATTATTATTTTTGTTTTAATAACTATCTTTCGGTTTCATTAGTATTTGAATAATATAATATTTCTGAATATTATGAGCCGCTGTGTATTTTTGAACAAATTATTCTTTTGATATGTCCGTTCTGAGGCTTAGCGTAGGTGAGGTGTCCTTTCGACACCGCTCCTACGTTGCCGGTCATGGATCCGGGATTTGGGTCGTGACAAATATTGAGCTGTGGAACATGAAGAGACTGAATTGAGAAACTGGGTGCTGCCAGTGGCAATGATACCAGCATAATTGTTCCTCTGATACGTCCCAGAATTCAAATTTCACAAGTGATGAAGATATATAAGGTGAATTCTTACAAGCAATTTGGCTGCTCACTTGAGATTGTCGTGGATAAATCACAAGAGGGATCATAATTTTGAATAAGATATGGTTGCATTGGGGGAATTCATACATGTCAGTGAAGGATGCCCAATGCAACAATATCTTCATCAAAATTTAAGAAGAGCCTGAGGAAGTGCCAGGGAACTTTGCATTAGAGGACAGCGATCTCTGCACTTGATGTTGGCTGTGGAACTTGATGCTTCAATAAGGTGCTTCCTTGAGTGATTTCCATGATGATTATTGATAGGAGTTAAGGAACAACTTACTTGTGTTGCATAATTTTGTCATTTTAGGCTTGTTAAGATGGTCTGAACTCTGAAGTTGCTTTTACTTATTTAGGAATTTGGCGTTTCATTGTATTGAAGACATGGGAATTCCTAAGAAACCTTACATCACAGGAAATTTCCATCTAGTGTAACAAAAGAAGGAAAATATTATAGCCTCCCTGGTCTAATCTGAAAAGGGAATGATGAAATCGGTAGTTTAGACAATCAGAGGAATGCAGCAAGGCAAATTGCAGATCGTTTAGGAGTAAAGCTAAAGTTTTCAGGGACAAGAGGATGCAGTTACCGCCATATTGATATGTTAAGGTTCTATCATGAGAGGTCAATCATATCATAAGCTGGTGATCTTTAATGACTATGAAGATGGAGGGAGGGAGGAATTTAGGGTTGTTTTCCATACACAATGATACTTGATTTAATTAAGAGTTGAATCAGCAGATCTGAGGATGCTTACATGGACTTTAGCTTTACAAAAATGTCTTGGAATTCGCTTGAAGCAGATGATACTAATTCACCAGTTCTTGCTAAAATGCAGCAGCTAATTAATCGTTTGTTCTACTTTGTATAAATCTCTACGTTTTCAGAGCTACAGCTTTCAGTGTCTTCAAGTGGAATTTGGAAGGTCATGCTGTCAGTCATACAAAGTAGTAGAACTCATGATTCTTGTTTACATAAAGTTCTCAATTTGATAATATATTAGGTTGTGTTTGATTAGTGTCTTTAGTGAAAAAGAAGAGGTGAAACATTTATAAAAGAGACAAAAACGCATTTGATTGTAATTTCATAACATAAAATACAAGGAGGCATGTCTCTTCTATCTTCACTGTATCCATTCTTTCTGTCGTTCTTGTTTATATCATAAGGGATTCATCGTTTATTGAAAGAACAGTGGAAAATTTTCGATGGGCTCTCCCCTTCACTTTCTCCAATCTTATATGGTAACCCAAGATTTGAGATTGCCTTCGCTATGAACAGGGGAAGAGAAACCACAGAATATATTCGAGACTAGTCTCTTACAAGGACACAGCTTTTTTTCTTTTTTATCTGAAGTCATTTGTATTTCTATCAATTTCCATGACAACTCCTTGCGTTTCTTTTTTTTCTTTTTCTTTTTTTACCTTTTTTGATGAAATAAAAAAAATTGAGCAACCTAACGTGTGCATTCAAAAAGATGAAAAGAACCTCTGACCTTCTATAGAACTTGTTTTTAAATGTGGACATGTGAATGTGGTATATGAACAAATCTATTAAACGTTCCACCGCAGTTTCGTATACTGTTTACACAATGGGTTAAATCTGGTTGATGATATCAATGCATTGCGTGTAGGTTTAGCTAACAGTTCTTGAGGAAATCGATAGCTCGCATTTGCAATGCAGTTTAGCTAATTTCGTAGACTGATGTATGTTCGGTCAAACACGCCATTTTAGGTGGCTTCTTTTAACACGTCAGATTACCAGAATTCATACCAGACGATGAGCAGCTTCTACAGCAGAACATCTATTAAAGAAGATCATTCTATCACCCGATGTCTGCATTAAACGTTAGATTAACCATCTAGATTGTGTAGTCACGGTTCATTTGCAACAATAATCTCACATTCTTTCAACGATTCTCCTTGAACCTAGCTGGAGATTCACAGGCAGAGAACAAGAGGCAGAACCTTCAAATTCTAATATTTCTTGCCATTTTCAAGAAGGGGAGAGATTTCATAATCATCATAGTAATTAATGTACACGAAAAGAAGCTCTAATCTCATTTTGTTCCTCTTAGATCCTACTAATATAAGCAAAACTGGAATCATGAAAGCTAAGACTATACCATCTGTTCTTCCTCATCAATCTCATTATGCCCTTTCAATGAACATAGAGGAGATGAAGAAGAAGAGGTAGAATCAGAACAAGGAGAAGCTCCAATCCCACAAAGTAGATCGACAAATGCCCCGACTATATACCCATGATTCTTCTTCCCATTGACCTTCAAATACCACCCCAATAACTCCTCTAAACAATCCCAATCTTTAAGTCCATGAGACTCCACCATCTCCTCCATTGACCTTCTAAAATCAACATATGGGTTTTCAGACTCCATTGCTAGCTCTACACTTTCCTTGAATGGAAACCCTCCTGTTTTTGCCTCTTCTAGTATTGAGTTTGTGTCACCAGGCTCAAAAAACAACCTTTCTGATCTCACCCCACGTACAACAACCTCCAATGACTCCCCGTCACAGTCCTCCGACTCAGTTGAGAAGCTTGTAGTTTCTGACGAGTCAGTGAACCATGACTCTGGTGTTTCAACCCCTTCAGAAGGATCAAAGAAGACTGAGTTTACAGTCTTGATAACATCATCTCCAGCCCTGAAAGAAAGAGTCTTTGGGTGCTTGCATGAAGGCCATTTTTGCCATGGATGCTTTGTTTCTTTGCCCTTGAAGAGTGTTGGTATCTTCATTTTTCTTGCTCTCTTGATCTCAAACACTAGAAAGAGATGATGTATAGGCTTAAATGGTGTCTCACGATCAATGAATGTCTGTGGCCTTTTTGGTTTGCTATTAATGTGATCAGAGGAAGTTGTGAGAGTTATATTTAAAGAAGATGCGAAGAGTAGGGGAAGATGAAAAGGAAAGGGGACAGGTAGGGCCTGTGATCATGTGAGTATTAAATTCTGAGTTGCATAATTGAATGTGATATTAAATGTCTCCTCACAGCAACTAAACATAACACAGCTTTTTTATGTTCACAAGCTTCCTATAATGAATGGAGCTCCCATGGATTGTTTTGTTGATGTTATTCTGTCCCATAATTTTACTATCCCTTTCATAACCCATCTCTTCCAAGCTCATGTTAATTTTCTATTAAAATAATTGTTATAAAACTATGTTTTGACATTATGCGTTAACCTAAGACCTAATACAGATCAAATTAGACGAGAATTGACTCGATTACCTAATTAAAATTAGGTTTGTTTTTAAATTTTTTGAAATTATGTTATTTTTAATTTTTTTTTAAATAAAATTATATTGTCTTAAATTAACCTATGTCAATTTGAGCTAATTTATAGCTCGAGTTTTGAGTTGGGTCAAATTTAATAACTTTAATTAAAAATATTGTGTTCACTTTTTAATTAAATTGGAGCAGGTATATATGTTATAATACATTGTAGTAAAAATATTTTTTAATTTAAAATATATTAAAATAATATTTTTTATATTTTTTTAAGTTTTGATATCAGCATATTAAAATCATAAAAAAAACACTTAAAAATACATCAATTAAATGTTTTTTCAAGTGAAAAATAATTTAAAAAATATTTTAAAAAGCAAATTAAACCGTAAAAATAAACACATCACTTGAAAAAACACTTAAACTCTTATCCTAAATTAATGAAATGATTTTTAAAAAAAAATAGTTAGAATAATTTTCAAAAAATATCGTTCGTACCATAACTTTAAATAGATTGTTCCTACGTACTCATGCTAAAGGGTCGTGAAAGAAGATTTTTTTCACAAGCTCTTTCTCTAAACTCGAATTGAAAATGATACTTGAACAAATGATTCAAGAAATCAAAGAAGATTATTTTAGCTAAACAAATTATGAAGAGAGTTAGATTCTCTTAGCAGACAAACTAGGTTGAATTAAACTTACTTGAATGAGAAAGCCCTAATTAGGCACGCTGCATGTATTTCATGTGACTATGTCTAGCTAGGAACCTGTTTTTAATTATTACAGTAATTGAAAGAGACAAAATACATTAGGAAATTCAAGAACTTCATTTGGAAAAAGGAGAAATAGGATTGAAAAAATAAATGAGGCAAAATTCATGTGACTTTTTTTTTTTTAAAAAAAAAAAGAGCGGTTTGATGAGGCACACTAGGGAATTTAATTTAAGGTTATATTTTCTAGCTATAAAAAATCATTTTAGATTTCTATCTTCATTTCTTTAAACGAACATATGTTTTTTCTCGCCGGAAATATTACAAAAAATGCAAACCTGAGGCAAAATTCACGTGACTTTTTTTATAATTCTATCTTCATTTAAACTATATTTCTTTTTCATCGTCTTCCCCCATTCGACGTCTGCCTGTCAATAATGGCTCTGAAGCCATCCTTTGAATTTTATATAGATGGGAAATACACCAATATCAGAATGACCTCACAAACCCAAGATTGAATTGAGCCGTACCATCGACCAGATCAATATTTGCATTAGCCATTTGGGGTCACTTTGGAAGCACCATTCTTCTCTTTCATGGAAAGAAAGGCAGCACTTGAGGTCGTCTAACGTGAAAATAAACCTGTTTGTTTTTTCTGTACTTTAATTTTTTTTTTTAATTTTTGTTATCATCGTAATGTCTTACCTGTTCATAACTTATAAGGTGTTCAATAAATCTCAGAATTATTCGTGATGCAGGTAAGGTGACTTGAACATTTCAAATTATATATATATAAAAAAACATGTTATTGTTTAAACGATAGCAAGTCTTGAAAATTAATTTGGAAAAGAACCTGGTTTTTAATTTGGATTGTTGGATAACTTATACACGGGTTAGCTTAGTTTAGACAATTAATCATGTAATTAATTTACTTATCAGACAATTAATCACAGAGAGTTTGCATGGTGGTGTCGAAATAGAAGGATATGTTACCTAGTTATTGATTTGAACGAGGAGAATTTTGAATTTATGGCATTCAATTCGATCATAATTAGAAAGGATCAGTGGCTCCATTTTATATTGTCGTACGTGGCTTGTAACTGACATAAGAAACAACAGTTAACTATCTTGTCAGTGGGTCGTTAGAGAATCAATGCTCTTTTCTTATCTCTTTTTTTTTTTGTTCTTGAGAGTTAGAGAATCAATGTTGCTGAGGAGCTTTTAGAGAGGAACTTCTCATCAAGAAATGGGATAATTAACCCCAGGTTGTTTTTTCTATCTAGGTCAATCAAGTTTTTTTTTTTAACTTGAATTAATCTAATCCGCAGTTCAACAATCATATCATACTATATTCTTAATTTTTAAAACAAGAAATTGTCACATATTTCATTCTAGGAGAATCCATCACAAATATTTACATCCACTTCTCTTTTCCTATAAAAATTATATATATATATATATATATATATATATATATAATCAATCTCTTGCTCGTGCGATATGAATATGGTTCTTTATGCTGGGATCAGTAAATTATTGTGATCAGTTCTTGAAGAAGAAGGGGCTGTAGATGAACTGGTTTGTCTCCTATCTACCGAGTCATTATTGTCTTTGGGCAGGCATCTACGTGGAAAACACATGCTACGTTGACCCTCATGAATTTATTTATTTTTAAAAAATGGATGAAGTGTGTTTTAGTTTGATAATCAAGAAGATTGTGAAACATTGGGTCCTATGTATTTGTGAGATGGCATTGCACGTCGTGCATGATATATTAGAAAATGCATTAAGATGAACATCTAATACGGTTGCCAGCTGCTAATAATTTAAATAGAAGAATGTAATGCTACTTTTGTCTAATATGACTCCTTAAACTATTTCCCAAAAAAAAATTTGTTTATGAGGTAATAAAAATACCAAACATTAAAAAACAAATAAAAGAAAATTCTTAAAAAAACCAGGAGTCATTAAATCATAATTAACAATATTAAGCTTTATTAATTCAATGATATATATGTATTTTTTTCACTAGCAATGTTTGCCATCGAAAAGTGTGAGATATATATCATGTATATTTTTTAATTTAATAAAAATGTATGGTGATTTCAAGAATTTGGTTATGAAATTTTTTGATAACGGAGCTTGGGAAGAATTTATGATATGTATTACTAGCATTAGTGAAAAAAGAACTGTGTTTTTTATTGTCAAATCACTCTGATTTGATGGGAAAAAATACTAATGTCAATGAAATGCCCTTATAAGCATTCAAACTATACCTAAATAAAATATTAGATGCCATCAATTCCTATTAATTAATTAATTTTGTACCACCAACTTCAAACGTCTCAAAATAAATGTTAGGATAAAAAAATAAAGCAATTGTATTTTAGGGTTTTTAAAGCACAATACCAATTAATTACAGGTTTATTTGGTTTTGTAGTAACAATTATTTTTTAAAATATATTTTATTTATAAATACTTTTTAAAAAATATTTTTAAAATAAAAAACAAACATACTCTACAATACCATGCGGAGAAAGTGCAAGCTATTATGTTTTTTTTCTCAAGTCAATGTTGATGTGATGTATTTTTGCACGACACACTAATATGATAATATGTAGCTTTTGTGTTTGATACAAATTAATGAAGCTAGGCATTAATGGAAAGAACATGGAAGAGTCAATAGGCTATTTTGGTGGAAGTGCAAGAATCAGCAATAGTGTTAGATTAATTTAAAATAAAATCATTTTAATATTTAAAAATAAAAACATTAAAAAAACCAAGTACCAAGTTGTCTTTAATATCACTTCTTTGAATTGTCTTACATGGAACATGATAAGACATGGTAACGATCGTGATGCATAATATCCACGCATGGAACTCCTTTTAAACTTAATTATCATGAGATGCAAAAGTGATTAATTAATTAATTAATTAATTGCAATTAATGTTGCAACACCTTCAATTAATGCACTTTTTTAAAATGTGGAATATTGAACTTAATTATACAATAATTATACATTGTACTCTTGTCCAGATTCAGTTGTGTTCTGTGTGTGCCAACTGCCAAGAGCACAAGGGAAAGCATTTGTTGAGGAGAATGTTCTTCTTTTTTTACTTCTCCTTCTTTGTTCATCAACTAGTTTGGTATTTGAAAACCAAGTGGGATAATTAAAATATCTGAGCTAGTTGGCCATGTCTACAATCAGTTAAAATATACATTAAAAAAAATATAATTAATTTTAGTATTTTATTTTTTTCATTAATAAATATTAGATATTTTATTGTTTATCCATGCTGTAAAACAAAGGAAAAAGAGATCAACTTGCACCGTTTTAGGTTGGAAGATTTGTATAATTTGGAGGAACCGAGTGTTGTTGTATGAGCGTTGGTGGGCTCAAGCCCATAAGTCGTGCCTTTGATATTATTCAGAACTCAAGGACTAAATAGTAAAGTTATTAAACCCGGCTCAATTACTGAGTCGGTTCAAGATCTAAACTAATAATTAAACTATGATTATACCATTTCAAGCTTTTGAAGAAAAATTAAAATATTCAACTTATAGCATCCTCTCTTTTAATTTTTACTGGAACCAACGTCATATGCTTGAGTTGATCTAGAAAGTATTTGATCGAGCTCTAAACTATAGGTTAAATCTTGGGCTAAGTACAATTATGCTTACCATCAATAATTGGTGTGATCTTTCCTTGCTACAAGAGTTTAATTATGACTAGAGAAATTCTAATATATCCTTAAATTGATTTAAGTAAGGTGGTGGATGGGTATTTTTTAATCACACCCAAAAAGAATAGAATTAATTTCAGATTTTTGATATACAAAAACTAATCTAAGAACACCAACTAGCCATTAATGCTAATCATTCACACTTTTGGGATAACACAAAGGATTCTTAATTATTATTATTATTTTCTCTTATAGGAGATTAATATGGAGAGCACAACAACGCAGACTTAAAACCCCACCAACCCTAAAGCTGCAAAAAACAAAAGATGGCACGATGCCTCCCCCACTACAAAATCCAACTCAAAAGCATGGCCAGATAGCATGCATTTGTATACACTAACACCTCCTTGGCTTCTTTGCTGGCCTGTGACGAAACACATCAACCAAAACGGTTCTCTTGCATTTTGGACACTTGGGATCTACCTCAGACACCATGACATAGATGAGGCAACGTGCACAGCCCATCAAAACCAGTGAAGGTACCTTGGTTATGTCGGTTCTGTTCACTGAGTTTATGTCTGTTATCATACAAGAACGCTGGCTTGATGAAATCCCAACTCGTTTTGATGCTTCGTCCTGTTGGTGCTGCAATCCTGGCAGTGAGAGTCTGAGGCTCAAATCAATATTTGGACTCTTTCCTTCTTGTGCCCTTATGGGAAAGCATCTTCCATTTCTTTCCTTCACCTGATCACATCTCACTCCGATCTTCAAATAAATAAATAAGATCAGAATCTGTATATATAATAAAGCATAACCCTTAACCCTTTTATTTATGTTTTTTTATTTACGCTGCGATTCAAAATAAAAAACAATCAAAATGATGTTTTTTTATTTTGAAACGCGTAAACAAACACACTTCAAGTAAAAACACATAATTTTTTTCCTGAATAATACCAGCAAGAATTAATTAAACTGGAGAATAAAAAAAGGAAAGTGAAAAAAAAATAACAATAATAAAAACTCATTTTTAAATTAAAAGCGTAGAAAAAAAACGCGTTAACAAACACGCTCTATGTAGGAAAATAAAACTTCTTCCCTGGATAAGAATTAATTAAACTGGAGAATAAGAAAAGAGAAGTGCAAAAAAAATTAGCAATAATAAAAATCAGTTCATAAAATTAAGAAAACACCATGCTCTTCACCTCTTCATGGAAAAAGTCATGCCATTCGAAACAAGGTCGAGAAGGGGGACCTGGTTCTAACATTGGATAATTAAGATCAAGAGATTTGTGAGATTCTTGACGAAATTGATTTATGATTGCTCCGATGCTATCATTGCCACGACCACCCTTCTTGGCCACACCATTTTTTTCTTCATTTCGGCAAGCATGCCGTAAACTCTGTGGTTTATGGTTATGTGAGATCATTGTAAATTCTGGTGACTTGATCATAGCAAAGAAGCAAGCATATTTATACAAGGTTAGAGGACATGGTTTTAGAGTACACTGACTCGTCTGGTTGTAAAGCTTCTTCTTTACAAAGGTTGTAATGGTTTTAGGTCATAGCTAATGGACAAAATGTAATGAAACGGATAACAAATTGATGTTAATTTTCATGAGGGAATTTTGCAAGATTTAGCATATTTTGATGTTATGGTAAGGAAGAACTTATTAGTAGTAAACCCAATTCCGTACTTGTATTAAAAAAATTAAATTGAATTTTCAAGTACGTGAGGTTTTTTTGAAAAATAAATAAATAAATTTAGATTCAATTTTTGAAGTTGAAGCTCCAATTAAAGCATGGGAAAATGAGACAAAATTACAGAAAAGAAATTAAGTTGTTGAACTGTATTTTAACAAATGTCAAGAAGAATCATAGACAGATTGCAATGCAATCGATCCGTTTTAATAAAGACGACAGAATGGAAACATTGAATAGCCGTTGTAATTTAGAAAACAAACAATAGATAATAAATACCCCCTTGTGTAAATGGCTATCATATATTATACCATTATTAATGCTATCATTAATTAATAACAAGAATATCCATAATTATATCTAATTAATAAAAATAAGATAAATCTCAATTTGCCTCTTGGGGCAGGGGCCGAGCAAGGAAAAACATTTAGGGGGCCAGATCATAATTTAAGAGGGCTAAGAAAAAAATTCAGTTATATTTATTAAATTTATAAAGGGAGGGGCATTTTCTTGCAGGGATCGGGGCCCCTGCCAACCCCCCCTCCCTCCGCCACTGTCTTGGGGTTTATATATATATATAAAATTAATTTCATCCAAAATCTTTGATTTGTTTCAATTAAGCATGGTATGTTTCATTTTCATTTCACTTTTGTAAATCTCAGTTTTATATCTAAAGTTCATGAAATGTTTTACTATAACCAAAAGGTAAGAATAAACAAAAATAATTTTAAATTCATTAATTAAAAGAAGATATGTTTTCAATAGAAACTAATTATATGACATGTGCTTTACCGCGAGTCAAATATATTTATTTTTTATAAAAAAATTATTTATATAGGTTTTTTCAATGTATTTTGGTACTTCAAAAAATATGACAAATCAAAAAAATTTATACACACATGTAATTAAATAAACTAAGAATTATATATATTAATAAAAAATTCATTAATGATATCTAAAAACTTGAAAAATCATAAGATAAATGTAGATCAATAATTGAATCTTGAAAAATAAAATATTAAATTGATTGAATAAAAAAATAACATGTGAGGCTATACGTATTAAGAATATCATCTAAAAATAAATATTTTTTATTTTAAAAAATATAATTTATTTATATAAAAGATAAAAACAAAACCATAGATAAATCAGAAAAATCATTTCTAAAATTAAACATATAACAAAAAAAAAATATTTTCTAAAAAAATCCCTGAAAAAAATAAAAAAGAAGAGGTTTTGTCTTCTTTTTTTTGTTTTTAGTTTCTTAATCAGTCACATCACTTTATTTCTTTTTAATTATATTTTTTAAAGTCATATTTTCATGACAACCATAGTTATCAAACCCGGTTTGGGGGTTGACTCGACTAAGGGGTCTAGTCCCGGGTTACACAGGTTGACTCAAGTTAACCCGAAAAAAATTTAAAAAAAATACTTGAGGTTTTAATATTTTTTATGAAAAAAATTAAAAAACAATCAATATGTATATAGGCTAACATGTTGTAAATAATTAAGTTTAAAAAATTATTTTAAAAGATTTTTTATCCTACTTTAAAAAAAACATAATTTTTTTCTTGTAAATATAAAGTATATATACCAAATAACTTCAAATCCCATATTACAAAAGTAAAACATTCTTCTAGTAATTATATAGTTAACTGTAAAATGAGGTAGTAACCAATTGAATATATATAAAAGGTCTCCGGATAGGAGAAAAAATACATTTGAAAAAAAAAAATTATATCGGGTTTTTGCTGGGTCGCCCGAGTTCCGAGTTGACCCAGCAGGTCGATCGATTTACTCCAGGCCAATTCAGGCCCAAATTTTAAATTAAACAAACCCGGTTAATGTTATTGGATCCTACTAGGCAACAAGACCTAACACTGCTAGGTCTTGGGACCCAATAAAATTAGGCCCTGTTGGGCAGCAAAACCCAACAGCATTGAGTCTGACCGCCAAACCAGACCTAATAGCATTGGGTCGAGCTTGACAGCCACACCCAACAGCTTTTGGCACAAAAAACAGAAAAAAAAACAACGCCTCTCAGAAGCACTTTGTGACTAAAAAACAGCAAAGACAACGCTCCATAGCGCTACAATGTTGTCCACAATACAAACATTCTATGTCTACAATATAGTCCATAGTGCAATGAGTTTATATGCACAGTAAATATAGTCTTTTCCTCACGCCTTTTAAATTACAATTACAGTATAATATTATAAAAAGAAAAAAACTGCATTAACACTACCTAACAGTTATTTGATAGTCCAAGAATAAAATTAAGCTAAAAGCAAATATGATATATATATATATATATATATATATATACCAGACCTCTTATACATTTTCTAACTAGAATATATCTGATTTTCATTAAAATCATGAACAACAATTCTGAAAAAAATAAATTTGAAATCCTACATGAATGAATCTTGACATCACCTAGAGCGTGAATATTTGCACATATTAAAGATGCTATTTGATGACAACATCAAAGAAATAAAGGAATATAACAACTGAGAGGGATAAGAACAGTGAAGGTTTTAATGAAAAGATTATATATATATATATATATATATATATAAAAAGGTTAAATAAATTTGAATCTTGATTTTCATTGAACTATAATATTGATGAAGGCAAAGATAATGTTGCTAAGTGAGAATTGAAGCTGGTAGAAGTTAAAAATTTCTTGAGAAACTAATCCTCTCGAGTTTTATCATATTTGTTTCAAGCTGTGACTCAAGGCTCCTAACCTGGTTTAGACCCACAGTCTTTGGTTAAAACCCTTGCTGTCATGATGATCACCATCCTCGTCATCGCGATCTCCATCATTAACACCTGCCAAAAACATGTCATTATCACCATGAATGCTGGGTTCATCATTGATATCTGATTCGTGGTTAGCCTCGAGAGAATGATGTGCATTCCAATCAGGAGGGAAGGTCTTCTGCAAGGTCTGTGTAAGCTCTCCACCTATTCTTTCAATCTTGCGTAAACACTTGGACCAGTAAACTGCAGTCCCCATATCTACAGTCAACTCAAACTCTATCATCTCTCTACAAATGGACAGTATCCCCGAGTAAATGTATGCTTCAGCAACAGTAGCCCTTGACAGCAATAATGATGTCATTAAGCAATGGTACACAGCTTTATCAGGCTTTAATCCGGCCAACTTCAACTCCTCGAAGCAGCTCAAAGCCTTTTCTGGAAGAGAAGCATTTGCCCACCCATGAATCAACGTGGTGTAGGTTTTCACATTTGGCTTCACCCCTGCAGCTTCCATTTCTTCCATTGTTTTTGTTGCTCTCTGGAAAATATGGATTATTCAAATCATATGACGAATGCCACATGGGAAAAAAAACACTCATCCTATTATGCATTAAAAGGAAAAGATGCATTAACTTCTAATGCCTTCGAGTAAACTGAAACAAAATGCCGTCAAAATTGTTCTGATAACTAGAAATAAAAAAATCCATCCTATAATCCATACCCAAGTAAGAAATGAAGCACCGAATTGCTAAATTAACACCTAAAGAAAAAAAGATGAAATTATTTTCACCTGCAGATGAAATCCTATGAACTCATGTTAATCAGGTTCTCTGTGCAAGAGCTACAGAAATTTAGAATGAAAAGCTTGTTATCACTATTCAAGTTCAGAATGCATTCAGTGTGCTCTTTACTAGCTGTGTAAAAACAAACTGACTAATGACTGATCAGCAAAGCATACCAGCATATCTCCAGCCTTGCAACAAGCATTTATAAAAGATGTATAGGTATGAATATCAGGTTGGACCCCTTCTTGCTTCATTTGCTGCATAAGGTCAGCAGCCTCCCAGACATCACCTCTTCGAGCCCATCTACATCAGGAAAACAATTGAATCAGGTTATTGGAAACAGATATGGACAACATATCTGACCGGATGAAATAGGGGGAGATTAGAGTTTCTGAGAATACATTAATTGCAATAATATTAAAGAGGTTAGAAGTCTTCTCGGAACACAAATTTTAGAGTAATAGACAATAATTCATACCCATCAATTAATATGTTAAAGACAAAGGTGTTTCTTGGAATCTTTTGAGCATTCATTTCTCGAGTAACTGCCAAAGCACTTTGCATCCTGCCTGACTTGCAACACGCCTTGAGCAGTGCCTCGTAAGTAAATACATCAAGCTGTAGTCCTTCATTTCTCATTTTGGTAAAATACTCGAAGGCCTTTCCAGTATCACCTAATGCTGCATAACCATGCATGATTGTCGTGTATGTGTGTTCATCTGGACTTACACCTGCCAGTGCCATCTCATCCAATATTTCAACAGCCTTCTCCATCTATAAGATACACAAGATAAATATAATTGTGTCAAAAGAGAAGAGAGAACATTACTGAATATAGGCTTCTAGAGAAGACAACATTCACCAAAGGAAAAACATAATTCAATTTTCAAAACTGCTGATATTATTCCGCATATACCAAAATGGAACTTCACTAAGCAACTCAAGAAGCAACTTAAGTCGATCAAATAACTGAGGGATATGATGGGAACAATGGTTCACAAAACTGGAAGAGAGGTTAAATTTTTCCACCAAATATATGGGGGTGTAAGAGTCTTAATAACTCCCATAAATAGATATAGTAAATTACTCATCACAATGTTGTTCACGCAAGCAGACTTTCAAGATTTTCTATGTACCCTGAAGGTGAAGGACACATATTTAGGAAGTCTTTCAGACACTTCAGCAATGCTATAGACAACTACTCCTTTCCTAACAAATCCAACAACGTTGAAAAAAGTCCATGCTAAATTAGTTATACAGCACACACCATGACATTAACAAAAAAGTTCTTTTCACAACCTAGTCTATTTGTCAAAGTTGGAATCTGGTCTGACCAGGTTCCAACACTACATTATATCATATGCATAGTTTACCTTACGCTTCTCAACAAGGCCAAGAACCAAAGCATTGAAGGTATGCACAGTTGGGATGCACCCACTCCGCCTCATCATATCAAAAATTTCTAGGGCCCTCCTCATTTCTCCAGCTCTTGCAAATCCATGTATAATGGGCATAAATGTGCGTGAAGTAGGCCTACATCTTTCCTTCTGCATTTCCTTCACCATATGGATGGCACGATCCATATTTCCCATTCCACAGAAAGCTTTGATGATGTTATTATAGAGGACAACATCAGGTTTCAAACCATCTTTGATAACATCTTCGAAAACTGCAAATGCATTGGTCCAATCTTTTAACTTCAAGAACCCGTTGATCAACATGGAATATGTCTTCATGTTATGCTTTATGCCAACAGATTTCATCATTTTGCTAACCTCCAGGGCTTTAGAAACTTTACCAATCTGAAAAGGAGGTTTGGATGTGATGATGTTTGATCGTCAATTAAACAGAAGACTAGAGATACCAACTTAACTATAAAGCATGAGTGAGGAGCAACTATACATGCAACAAAATACAGAGCTCAAACACCAATATTCAATGAATAATATTGAAGAAGAAGACACTGTGCTTTCATAAAGCAAAAAGATTAAGAAAGTTTGAACAGCGTCCCTATTCTAAAATTCTCAACTAAGAAAACTCTGCTGGCGTCCCTCTTCTAAAATTCTCAACCTCCTCTCAATCTTTCTTAACCTCAAATTAGCTTGCAAGAAGGACACCTGATGTCAAACTTTCAGAAGATTCCAATTCAATTGAACTCGATTGCAGCCTTCTTAGCACTAAAGTCATAAGCCGTCACAACAAACAAATTCCCCTGCATCCTCCTTCATGATCACTCTTCTAGTATATTCAAAAAAGAAAAATTATGTTGCTGGAAGACCACCTGATGCCCAACTCTATGAGAGCATTTAGACATTCAAATGGACTGGATCCCAGCTTTCTTAGCACTGAATCCATAAGCTCTGTCAACAAACAAATTCACCTGTAATCCTCCAACATGATCACCTTTCTAGTCCACTCAGAAAACTGTCTCCATGTCCCACTCTTTCAGGACACAACTCCAAGAGAAGGTCAAAACAAATGAATGCAGGCATCTAAAAGATCTCTTTTATGACTTACCACAGCTTTTTACTTTTCATGGACTCAAATATCTGAGTCCATTCTTCCAATTTATGTTTTTTTATATTATCCTTTGTGCAATGAATTATAAATCAATTTGATTTGAGCAATGACATACTTAGCTCCAACCAGTTTTGTCCAGAATGTTTATGTGGTACTATCTTGAGTCAGGGCTGCCCTTTCCTTAAATTTCAAGGATTTTGGTGTCAGATTGCTTCACTAGGCTCGTGTGCAAGGGAGCTTCAAAATAGAATAAAGATGCAAAAATTTTAGAACAAAAAGGTGAAATGACAAAAGGCTTACCTTGGTGTACATATTGATGAGACATCCATAGCTGATCACTGAAGGAGCAAATCCACATTCCTACAGCATGCATATAGCAATTTAGTATGAGGGGACTATAAATAAGATATGAATTATACCACAATTCATGTAAATTCTTCATGGCAGAGTATTAAAGGAAAAGGTGAAGCTTTGCAATTACATGTTATCAAACATTATTTAAACATCAACCACTGATCAGGCATTAACCCTATATGGATTTTGCTACTTCCTGGATTGTATCCTCTGGCACCTTTACTTGACACACACACACATAATTAATGTAGTCTTCAACAAGGTATTTTGCCAGAAATTTGACCTAAGTTCAATTTCTTGCTTCAATAGGTAGTCAACAGAATCTTAAAAGTTGACACACTCCTTTGCAATTTCCTCAGGTCAGTCCATACAAGCATACATGCACAAGTATGTACACATATCTAAACATTTGTGAAGTGTTCCATATTCTCACTAATCAAACCATGGAACAAAGGAAGACGATGCTTTACTTTCACAAAAAAAAAATTCCACTATCATTTATTTGTTGCTCTCTTGGTAACAAAGTTCACATCTTATTAAACCTTTCACATGCATCTTAAAGACACTTATAAAGGAGAGCCCATTGAATAATCTGCACAATACGCAACATGGAAAACAAAACTTGATCAGAAAACATTAAGCCCGATGCAGACTAAAAATTTTAGATTATTCAACATTTTAAACTTCCAGCATGAATCATGAAGCAAATTGCTTATTAAGTTATACACAAGCTAGATTTATCTGAAAATTATAGAATTTTTATTACATATAGAGGTGCTTAACAACTAGATATTAGATTCTTTCTAAGAAGTTTTTTAACACTTTTTACATGGAACAGTTGCAAAACTTGACAAATATGCTTTACGGATCAATGAAGCTAAAGGATACAGAACATATCTCCAACACAAATAAAACTTACAAAACTGAAGCACACAAGTAATCACTTCACAAGATAAACTCTATGACATCATCATCATCTTGTTACCTTAAGCCTTTTGAATACAATAAGACATTTTTCTTCATTTCCAATCATAGTGTAACCATCCATCATGGTATGATATATGTCAAGAGGAGCATCTATACCTTCTTCTTCCATCTCTCTCACCAGAGCTTCAGCTCGATCCATATTGCATGCCTGACTGTAATTAATAGATGAGGAGTGAAGCTTTTATGAATTTATGTAAGCAACTCATAAACTTGGAAAAGATTTTAACAGAGAGTGTAAAGAATAATGTGTAGACAAAAGATGACAGATACAAATTTTAGCATGCAACCTAGTTCAATACGCATATCCTCCAAGGATCCATTCAACACATACCAAATGCCTTTGCCCACAAATGATGCAATCGACAAAGGGTCCTTATATGGTCTTAACCTTCAATAATTTAATAAAGTTGGCACCCCAAAGACTTGGACCCCAATAATTGCACTTGGGAGTGGGAGACTTGACAAATTCACCAACAATAGCCCTAAAATAATTACTGGTTATATGAGCACATACATATAGAGTACAAGTAGACTTGAAAAGCTAGAACATATGTATCTGACCTCATATTTATAGCCATGGAACTCGTTAGCATATTGAAGAGATCCATATTTATAAGTATAGACATAGACTTGAATTCGAAACTTAATACTGACCAATAAGCGTATATAATGTTCCCATAAATGTATGCATTCAAATTCGTATGCCTCTCTTTGGCCTTCTTAAACCAGCAATCTGCAGCTCTTCAAAATCAAGTTTTAAGTTGTTATTAGCACAGAGAGGAACTTCTGAAACAAAAACCAAAGTTGCAACGGTTTGCTATATAGAAAGTAAGGACAGGAACGAGTTACAATGCTGAAGTTTAAAGCATATGTCATCAAAGCTTTTATATGTTGATCAAGTCATAAAAAACTACAAATAATTTAGTTCAAAGAATAAAGCATTACGTGAATAAGAAATAAAAACACACAAAAAAAAAAAAACTTAAAAACAAGTTGAAAAAGAGAGAGAGACTTCAGAACTGGCAGATATATTACTCTGGCATATAAAAGGATACTTTCCAAGAGCAAAGTTAATGAAACAGATACATTCTTCAAGAAAAAAGGTACTAAAGGTAATATTTACTTACTCAGCATTGCCGATTTTGGCAAATCCTCCGACAACTATGCTATAAGTCACCAGACTCATTTCAATGCCCTCTTCATTCATTTTCCTAACACAAGACAGTGCTTCTTCCATGTCTCTACCAACTGCATAAGCGTGAATAAGGCTGCATGAAATAAATAACTTTAATGCCAAAAGAAGAAAATTAAAGTACAATACTATTATCCTCAAAAACTATGAGGATTCAAGTTCCTGTTAATTGAACATAGATTACACTTGGGAAGCAGTCTTCAACAGACATTGCCAATTTACCAGAAAAATGAATAACAACGTGAATAAAGAATAAACACATAAATAATGTACAATATTCAAAGATGAAAGTCCTAAAATCTTGTTTGAATAACTCAGAGTGAAATCTTTCTCGGAAGGTTTGCTTCCTAAAATATAATTTGCATCCAGACACATTGTTCACATATCATATATGTATCCAATACAATTTGGATGGTTGACCAGTATTTCAACAGATGAAGAAGCTCATGAAGAAGTTAATTCAACTTAATCACACAGATGCAATACTAAAGATGTTTTACCAGAAATTTTACCTCGTATAGACATGTGAGCTGGGATCCATTCCCCTTGCTCGCATGCTCTCAAAAGTTTGTCGTGCACGATGCATATCCCCTCGCCTTGCATAGTACCCCACCATTAATCCAAACTCCCTTCTAGAAGGCTAATAAAATGATGTGAAAAAAAGAGGAAACAAACATTATAAATGACCAAGTAAAAGCTATTATAACTTTCTTAAATATAAAGGGTCACGCATGATATGATTATGCAACATTTTCCATCATTATAGAAGTCATATGCATTATGAATTAAGCCATTGAGCATAAATCTGCACAAGTCATGGTTATAAATGTGTTGTCAAACAAAGAATAATCAGGGAATCCATCGCATCCTACTCTTTGAAGACATAATTCTTATAGGTCACACATTTTCTCTGCTCAATCAACTTTTTTAAAAAAATTACAAGTCTAACAAAAAGAATGTCTGGCACTTTTTACCTTCTTAATCCTTTCGAAAGCACTAACAACTGCCTGCCAATTCTCCGGTTGCGTGTCTAAGACCTTCCGAAAAGCCTTTGTAGACCCTTCTCCTTCTTCATGCCATTTAGACCTATAATCTTTTCCATCCTCTCCATAAACCCAATTCTTTCTCTCCTCTGCTTTCGCTTTCAATCTTCTCCCATCATCCAATTTCACAGTCAAAACCCTCCCATGAAACTCCATTCCATCAAATTCCTCGGCTTTCATTGCAGACTTCCCTGCTTTTGGACCATCATAGATAATAAACCCAAACCCCGCATTCCTTTCAGTCTCATTATGACTCTGGATCAAAATTACATTCTTTATAGGCCCGAATTGACGGAAGAATTCAAAAAGTTCATGTTTTTTTATCCAGTTTGGTAAATTTCCTATAAAGATCTTCCCATTTTGGTTGAATTCAATTCTGGGGGCTTCATTTTCTATCTTTTGAGTCTTTTCTTGGGTTTCAGCTTCTGGGGTTTGAAGTATTTCTAGTGGCGGCGGCGGCGGTGGTGGAGGAGGAGGGGGCGAGAGTTTGCTGGAGAGGCGGAGTTTGGTGGAGAGAGAAAGAGGGTTGGTGGTGGTGCTTTTTACTGAGGGTTTGGAGGGGTTGAGGAGCGTTTTGAGAGGGTTCTTGGGGAATTTAGGGGTGGTTGGGGTTGGGGTGGAGGTGGTGGAGGGTGTTGGAGTGAGTGATTTGGGACGGCGAATAGAGGAAGAATTGGTGGGTTCTGGTGGTGGTGGAGGTGTTGGTTTGAGGGAGAAAGAAATAGTTGTGGTGGCGATGGAGGAGAAGGGAGTGGGAGAATGAGGGAAGCGTGGGGTGGTGGAGAGTGGCGAAATATCCATTATCTGTTTACTGTTGAGACTGAGGAAATGGTGGGTAGCAGTGGTAGTTTTTGAAACTTTGGGTACTTAATTCTCCTTATATGCGCTTGGAGCAAGTATTCTAGAAATTGGCCTGTACATGGGCTAGAAACTTTAAAATATATATATATATATATATAGAATATAATATAGAATTTAATTATTGTTTCCAGATAAAAAAAAATATTTAATTACGGTTTTAAGATAGAATAAAGATCTAGACACTCTTCACTATTTCCGCCTAAGCAGTGCCTAAAAAACTGATTTGGTATTGCGCATGGAGTTCATTGACCGCAACCTTTTACAATTTTCACCTAGTTATTTTTTAAAATATATTTTTTATTTTAAAATTATTTATAATTAAAATAATCTGAAAATATTTAAAATATATTAATTTTAAATTTAAAAAAAAATGTGTGCATTATAGGTGTAGCATACACCTTTAGACAACTCCCTCATGATAAAATATAGGGGATGAATCAAAGCCTTGGGCACTCTGCACATTGCAAACATCCACCCACTGGTATTAGGAATTCTTGCTCATGAAAAGATAAATCATTCTGCAGCGGCACAAGCTTGTAATGAACAATAGCATGCGAGTCTCCATTGAACATGGGGGGTTCTACAGCTTGCTTGATGAAGTCCAGGGCAGAACAAATCACACTTTCTCCTGAGTAATGATGCCTTAATAAAATTGAAATGCAAGGCGTTCACATACTTGAGCACATGACAAAAATGGCATAATAAGACAGGTTTAAATCTACTAAAAATATCATTCTTTAACAGCAAAATCAACTAAATCTCCAGTTCTTAACAATCAAGTACCAATACCCACTGAGGGTAATATCCATAACAGACACTGAAAGCGAGCACTAAAAAAAGACAAGACAAGATATTTAAAGTTCTTGCACTCGAACATCCTGTGGAGGTTTATTTAACTCAAGAACCTCCTAGCACCACCTCCTCTACCGAATCCCTGAGTGGGAATCATAGGCTGAGGCTCAACTTCAACGAGCCCAGGAACATCTGACATACCAAGAGCAGCAAGCATGTCAATTGTCTCTTTGTCAACCTTAATCTCATGGATCTTAATGGCAGACTCCTCAGGCACGAAATCCATGCGACGCTCACGCTCTTCCTCTTGTAGTTTCAGTGAGATACCACGAACTGGTCCCTTCTGAATACGCTTCATTAGATGGGTAGAGAACCCAGCAATCTTGTTGCGGAGACGCTTCGAGGGGATGATAGCAACCTCTTCCAAGATCTTCTTGTTGGTGTGGAAATCCAAGGTCATTTTAGAGTAGTACCTCTCAATGACCTGGCGTGAAGACTTCTTCACTGTCTTGGTACGAACGCGACCCATCTTAGCTAATAAGCTGCTGCTGCTGCTGCTGCAAAGAGAAGTAAGAGTAACTGAAACTGTAATGGTGATTGTCATTTCCTTTCAAGGAAACATAAAAGCAAAACATGAGAAACTATATTTTTAATGATCTAACAACAAAACACCATTAACAACTCTGAGTTCACACGTGATGACATGACATCCAAAATGCAATGGAGCTACAAGATGACTGCTTGGATTGTCAATGCTATAATCTTAAATTCAATTAATTCATTGAGGAGAGGAGCTCCACAAAAGCTCCTCAAAGACCATGAATAACAAAATAAAACATATTCTATTCAAATTATGGGGCATGTCGGATAAAACATCCTGTTTTCCAGTTTCAAAAGAGCTGGAAACCCACAGTGAAACTGTGTTGATAGTGGTCGGAACTATTCTAACCAAAAAAAATGGGAAATGGGAAATAAGATCCACAACCAGTGTAAACCAGACATCAAATTACAGACTATAAATCAAAACTTCACAAGCTTCCCACCATCAAAACAACAATAATTTTCAAAAAAAAAAATCTCAACTCTTAGGATTCTTTATTCATTTAAACGAGTAAGGTAATCAATAAACTTGTTACAGATCTCATACTTTGTCAGCAAACAAATCAATTAGTGAAAAAACTTCTTCAGCAAAAAGTACTATTAAAAACAGTTTTGCAGTCCCATTACTTAGAAACTAAATATCCAAAGCAGAAAAAGAAACCGAAAAACAATACCTTTATCCCACATTGTCTTAGCAACCAAACAGATCAAACACACACAAAAGCAACAAAAATCATATATTTTTTTCATAAAATTGATTAACTAAACAGATATCCCACAAACTAAAACATACTGAAGGTTTCTCTCTCTCACGAGATATAGTTGGTGACTAAGGAAACACGAAGCAAGAAAGAAACGAAAGTTACCTTCAAGATGCAAGGAGAGCCCCGATGACGAATACCGAGGTACTGCTGCGGCGTTATGGGAAGGAGGAAGAGAGTCTTCTTCAGGTATATAAGCAACCTAGGGTTTGCGCTTGCCAGCCCCTATTTTGTTAACAACTTAACGGGCCGTTCTACTGGGTCCATTTTTAGGTGTATGAAATAGAAGGCCCATTACGTGTTTTGGGCTGGGGAATAAGAAGCCCACTACAAATTTTTCCTTTACTTCGATCGCTTATTTTTTTTCCACTACAAATTTTTTTTAGTAGATTAATACAATTTATTAATATAAAATCAAGTTTATCACAAGTTACTTGATATATATCAAATGATATAATTTTGAATTCATCCAGGTCAAGTTAAAGTTACCTAACCTGTAACTTGACCTTCAATTGAGTCATGGGGGACTATTAATAATTTTTATTTTTACTGTTTGTCTTTTCTGTCCCCAGACGCAATCTAGCAATCTGGTGGACAAATTTATTATATTGTTGGTGCATTAATATTACATTTTATAAAATTAAAAGATTGGTTTTTATTCGCATGCTACTAAAATATAATTTAGTAATTATAGAAACAAGCCTCATAAAAGAAGGCAATCCCGAATGCAAGAGCTAGCTTCTGGACGTGGTGGCTCAGAAGTTCCTGCTTTCAGCTATCTTACAGATCATGAAGGTCAAAGTCAGTCTCAGCTTTATTAACTAGTTTAGTCATCTCTTCTAGCAAGTTATTCAACTCTAAATATATATCAGTTATTCTAGGATGGGTTCTCTCGCCAGCCATAAAAGTGTGAACTTTGTCCTTAATTTCGATCCAACTCTTGCCCCTCTCCTTCAAGATCTCACTCCCTTTGAGGGACTTCCTTGCGTTTGCAGCTTCCTCCCACTTTCTAATAGCAGCGTATGTGTTTGCCAGTAGAACATAGTTTCCTCCACGGTCAGGTTCCATCTCGAACAAGTTCTTAGCTGCAATCTCAGCTAATTCAAGATTCCCGTGAATCCTGCAAGAGGCCAAAAGTGATCCCCACATTGAAGCAGTAGCAGCAAATGGCATTTTCGTCATCAACTCGTGAGCTTCATGAACCAGTCCTCCCCTGCCAAGGATATCAACCATGCATGAATAGTGGAGGACATTTGGTGACACGCTGTGCTCTCTTGTCATAAGGTCGAAATAGCTTCGTCCCTTGTCCACCAAACCTCCATGAACACAAGCGGATAATACTGCAACATAAGTCACTTCATCCGGTTGCATACCCGTCTGCTGCATTTCCTCGAATAAATTCATCACTTCCGAAGAGCAAGCATGTTTGGCAAACCCGGAAATTATAGCATTCCACGAGACAACATTCTTTCTCTCTATATTACAAAACACAACATAAGCCTCTTCTATGCTACCACATTTGGCATACATGTCTACAAGAGCGGAAGCAACAAAATTATTTGGACCAAAACCAGTTCTACAAACAATAGCATGCACCTGCCTCCCTTCAATCAAAGCTGCCAACCCTGCACAAGCCCTAATAACGGATGATATCATAAACTGATTATTTTCAAGCCCCATTTCCTTCCCTCTAGCAAACAACACCAAGCCCTCTTCATAAAGCTCATTTTGCACAAACCCTGCCACTATTGAGCTCCACGTAACATCATTCCTCTCAGGCATCCCTTCAAAAACACAACTTGCTTCTTCAATCGACCCACATTTTGCATAAACATCAATCAATGCAGTACCCACAAAAACATCAGCATCCACTGCAGCCTTGATAGCAAAAGCATGCAATTGCCTACAGAAAAAGACATCACCTTTAGCAGCACAAGCACAAACAACACTAGAAACCGTGAATTCACTGCATGGGCTTCCTTCTCTTTGCATTTCCAAGAAAATGTTGATAGCCTTTTCCTCCTCTCCATTCTGTACACAAGTACCGATCATTATATTCCACGAAACCATACTTCTCTCAGGTATTTCATCAAACACCTTACAAGCACGACGAATTAGACCGCATTTCGAGTACATATTCATTAACATATTTGATGTCAAGGTATCTGTTTCTAACCCCAATCGAATAACTTGTCCATGGCAGGCCTTCCCTGTAATGGGTTCTCGATTTTTTGCACAGGATTGTAGTAAAGAATGCAACTTTAATACTTTGGTGGCGTCAAAGAAAAAATCTTGTTGAGTTATAATTTCAGGTTTTTTGGTAGCGTTACCTAAGGAACAGAAGTGTTTACAGTAAACAATAAAATTTTCACTGAATCTCTTCTTGTTGCAAATGATCCTAAATGTATTCATGTCCTAACAAAGGATGCTTGTTCATTTCTTTCTTGGGGATAGACTTGTTTTCTCTAGTCTTGGCAAGGAAAGGCAAATAGTGCTTGAATAGGCCTTGAGGCCTTTTAAAATGTGCTTCAATTAAGTCCAGCTAGTCTTGTATTGTCCATCATCAGAGTTGTTGGATCTGATCCGGAGATTAATCTAGTTAATGAGCTAAATTTTAGTTTATATAAATTAATTTGTTGAACTCAAGTTAATTTTTTAAAAAATAAAAATATTTAAAATTTTAATATTTTATAAAACAATCCAAGTAAATGACTAAACATGTTATAAATAATAAAGTTTAAAATATTATTTTAAAGAGTTTTTTTATTTTATATTAAAAAGATATTATATTAGTATGTTATTTTTTTATTAAAGTATTTAAATTAAAAAGATTTTTTAACTTATATTAAAAAATATATCTTTTTTTTTTATAAACATAGAGTATAAATAGTAAAGGACTTCAAATCTAATATTAAAAAAATAATTTTTTTTTATAAACATAGAATATATATACTAAAAGGCTTTAAATTTCACATTAAAAAAATAAATAATTTTTTAAATATTTATATGATAAACTTTAAAAAGAGTTAACAACCAACTAAAAATATATATATATATAAAAATAGATCTTTGACTAGGAGAAAAATTATATTTGAAAAAAAAAATCAGGTCTTAACCTTATCTACTAGGTTTTGCCATGTTTTTACTCATCCCAGTTTTTTTTTCCATCAATTTATCAAAATTATTTTAAAATATAAAACAATATATAAATTTTAAAAAATAAAAATTAAGTTTTTTCAAAAACATAATTTCAAAACGTGAGATGAAGATTTTCTTTCTAAAGGAAAGTAGATGAAATAATGTGTGAAAAGAATCTCGTTGACATGGAATTGCATGTCAGTGTAGGTAGCAAGTTGATGTTAGCTGGTTCAAAAAGCTCCCCCTGATGATGATGATGAAGATGATGGAGACTGTGACATGAGTGAGGACAGACCCAGATTGACATCCTCCTGTCATGTAAAATCAAGTAGGAGAGGTACAAAAGAAGGGTAAAAATCTGCAGATCCACAATGGCACAAATCTTGTGGACCCTCGTGTTCTTGCACTGAAAATTACATGAGCAACACTCTCATCAGCTTTAATTTTTCAACTCCCCACTAAGAAAATCCACACCAGTTAAGCAGCATTATCTTCTGGAAGGGGATGTCTTTTCACAGAATCATCACCGTAATCTAAACTGAAAGCCACTAGCAAGGGGCCAAATAAGAGATATTCCAGCCGGCCGGCCGGCCGGCCCCATCATTTATCCTCGCCTCCTCATCTCTTTCCTATGCCTTGCTTTACTGGGCTGTGCCTTTCATACCTCCCTATATTGCCTGTCAGAGCGTACTACCGATTTGCGGTGGCAGGTATCTCGTGATTTTTGTGTGGCTGGGACAGTGACAACACCGCAATGCTTTTGGGAGAAGCGTGGTGAGGTTTTGCTAGGTTTTTTCTCTTTTTGGAAATGTTTTTTTGAACAATAAATAGTACGTGAATTTAGCTCGTTGAAAGATGTGGTTTGTGTTTTGAGATGTTTTTCTGAATAATATTTTAATTTTTAATTTTTTAATTTTATTTTAAAATAAAAAAATATTTTAAAAAGTAATTGCTTTCCAACACTATCTAAAAAAATTATTTCTAAAAAAAACTCAATTACACCTAATTGTATCTCGGTATCAAATATATATTTAAAACCACTTGATTACATAATGTACCTTCAATATAAATTACATTCAAAACAAAAAGAAAAACATAAAAATACAATGTTTTTTAATACAAAAAGTAATTAGTAATGCATGGCCAAACAAAACTCTAGATAAAAGGCATGGTTGAGAGTATTGTTATGATTATTTTTTTAAGTGTTTCTATGTTGAAATGTATTAAAATAATTTTTATTTTATTTTAAAAAAATTATTTTTGAAATCAGCGCATCAAAACAATTTAAAACTTATAAAAAAAATTATTTTTTTAAAAATACAAATACAATCATATTTTCAAATACTCATAAAATTCTGATTTAAAATCAAATAGGATCCACGAATTATACCAACCCAAATGAAAATAGTAAAATACTAAACCAGTTTTTTATATATAAAAAAAATTAAATAAATGATAAAAACCTTAAAGTTGGAAGTAGAGGATAGGATAGTTTCTTGAAATGGGAGAGGGCAAACATCATGATTGAGTCCCCCGACAAATGATTTTTCCAATTAAACCCCCCGTGCGATTAGACATAATCCCTTTAACACCCCTACCATGATACCATCCAATCATTTACGTCCCAAATCTTACATGGATTCTGGATAGTTGAGTAACGTCCAATTAGATGGAGGACTCGATTGTGAAATTTTTTTGTTGGGGTAGTCAGCTGAAAATGGGGTGATGGGTGGGCATATTCATCTTCTCTTATAGTTAAAAGGTTTGTGGGGATAATATAAGCAATGCATCCTTCTTTATCTTTATGGCAGGATCTATGGACATGGCATGACCTTGAGAAATATATTTTATCTTTTACAATATAGTTTTTTTTTTCAAGGATCTGTTTTATTTCCTGAAAAAAAGAGAGGCTGAATCTGTGCATAAAGTTAAAGAATACGAGCACTACAACATGACTTGAATTATTTTTGGATTGGTCTTCTCATTTCCCTTTTCACCTTTTATCTGCATAGAATCCATTTAGTGGAAACCACCATTTGCTACCCACTTCTCCTTGGAGGCATCCTCTGCCCTAGTTTTTCAAGATGCTCATGGAGCATAAATCTTATCCGATATTGACCACAAGAGAATCTGAAGAGAAAATCAGATTTTGTAATTAGTCAAACCATCTCACCATCCACTTGGAAGTTATTAAACTTGATTCACGATTTGACTTTGTACAAAACGTGAATCACAAATTGGGAGGATTAACACAAATTAACATGAATTAATATACATTTTTTAAAAAATTATGTAGTTTCAGTAAAACAAAACAAAATTTAAAAAGTTCAAGTTTTTTTATTGGATTTTAATGACTTAACCCAGGTTTTTCGCTGAAAAAATCGAAGTGAGACCATACAAGATTGACAAACTTTTTCGTTACAGTACAGTTCAAGTATATATGGAGGGGGTTAGAGGAGAATCAGAATAGAATTTTACCCTTTTTAAGAACAGAAGGACAACGTCATTTTTCTCACTTTAATTTTTAGGGTAAGAATTCTGAAGCATGGTTTATTAAAGGTCTGAGTGTGGCAGTTCCTAAGACGCCGATGGAGGTCCCTGTTTCCCTCCCAATGGACACGGTGAGGTCCAAAACTTTGTGAATGAACATGAAGAAACAGGTGCAAATTGACCCCTGCACTAGACCACAAAAGATTCAATTAGGCCCATAATTCTTTGTTTCCATGTCTATTTTGTCACGAGGCATGCCCTTCTACTCTTGCCGGATGATTTTCTTCCTATTTTACAGTTAATAATGCATAGATAAATTCATAGCTTTTGGTTAGTGTTTTAGAAGAGAACTCATAAACATAAGCATGTAAAGGAAAGATGGATTAAAAAGATAGATTCGGTGGGTTGTAGTAACAAAAAGTCGTCACCAAAAAGCATTAATTGAAGGATATCTCTGAAGAGTATTTCAACTATGAATCTAACTTATATCTAAATTGCATCGATTATTGTCACAGTCAAAAGAAAGTGGAAAACGAGCTCCATGATTAGGCAAGACCACTCCACTCGTACCGACCTTGCAAGCGACATGATTTGCCCTAGCTCAAGTTTTCATTGCAGGTTGGTTAATGGAGCTTTAAGAAAGGAGTGACAAGACATTGGGGAAATTGTTCTTTTCTAGCAACCATCTACACTGTGATTCTAACTCTATCCCTTGTAGCTTGTTAAAGAAATGTCCTGTTGTTTGTCAATTTGTTTTTAATTAGGCAATCAGCCTCAATAATCATTAAATTATGCAAAAGCATCTTTTCCTTTTCAAAGTGACATCATATCGAACTTTTCTCACTCTTGATTTATTCTCGAACCCCATTTCTTTAATCCAATTTGAATGTGAAGATCATCATTCCCAGAATATATTTCAACAAAACCCCATTTCTTTAATTCTCTAATTCACCCAAATTGACCCTTATTTTGACAAACAGATTCAAATTGATGTCATTTTAACCCTTCAATCGAGTCCAATCAATCCAAATTAACCAGAAGGAACTCATCATGGCTCCATCATCGGCCAGGATTAATTACTGTGGTGAAAACACAATGGAAATGACTTCTTTTCTAAGCTACGCTGCTCTCATTCATGAGCTGTTGAAGTCGAACAAGCAAATTTAATGGTAGTTGATGGATCGCATGAAGCTGATGTACAAAGGATCACACAGCCTAATTTCAAGTCTACCTCCCTTCACCAGCTATACAAGCAGCAGCCAGTTCTGCAAAATTCCTTCTATTCTATGCCTTCCTTTGGTATCCATGAACCACTCAAAAAGCAGAGGTCACTACCAAGGAAAAGGTAAACGAGAAGGATAAATTTTTACACTTTGAAACTAGGGTCCTGATCACTCTCTCCTGATTCCTTCAAAATCCCACCATTCCTTTGACCGAAAGAGCCTTCTGCTTCAGCATCGAAGCTAGCATGGACACTGTACAGAACATATACAAGCACAACGAGAGCTGAAAAGAAGACGAACCGCACATAGGATGGACCACCAAGAGACCCTAGCAAGAATATGTTCAAGAAGATAGATACACACGGTATCCATGGCATCAATGGAACACCCCAAAATTCAGGCTTTCTTGCTTGTGGCACCAAGCAATGAAAGAGCTGCATTATTGCAATCGCTATCACCGAGCAAGCACCGAGCATAAAGGCTTTTCCCTTGCCTTGTGGCATGAAGTGCCAAATGAGAGTGAATAGGATAGAGGTCAAGGAAAATGAGCACAGGAAGGCTAATGTAGGCCACGGATTGGTCGTCCCTATGGCTACGTAACGTCTGTAAACTACAGCATTAGCCACCATGTAGAAGACAAATAGCGTTCCGATTGATACGAGACTGAGGAGGACATCTAAATCAGTGAAAAGAGCAATTGCAGCAGTGAAGATTCCTGAAAAAGAAATCATAACACATATTAAAGATGATGTGTTGAAAATTGATCACAACAGGATAATAAACTCAACCTTGTGAGCAAGTGTCAATGTCACTCAGTAAATTCCTAGCACATGGCTTGGAAATATCATAGTTTTCTGTACTGATTTCTTTACAGTTTAGTACCGTATCTTTGAAGCTCGAAAACCCTTATTTTTATATCCATCTTAGTAGAAGTATACATAATCAAATGCTGCTGAAATGTTGCCGCATCTAGCAGTTTCCACTAGACATCAATATGCCTGGCATGTGCTCTCCTCCTAATTCATCCACATCTCCCCTTCTTTTCAGAGACGCATGCCAGTCCCGCCTAGTCTGTTTATATAAATTCAGCCATCTGTAGAAAGATTTGCTGTCTTCAAGAAAACTTTCAGTATTTCTTAACTAAACAACAAATCCTACTTCTAGAACTAGTAATTAACTAATAGATGCAAACTATACATCATCAAACACTCAACCAGTCACGTGAACTGGAGAAAAGGGACCAAGAAAGACCAATTTGAAGAATCTAATGGTAAAATGTTCACTCACTTTCCACAAAGCAAAGGCATACCAATTTGGCAAGGTGATGGTCCAGCTCTGAGGGTCCAAAATACAATGAGACAAAGCGCGAGTTCCTCGTAAGGGTTTCCTATTAGGGACACTTTCGGACGTACCCTGCCTCAATAATTTACAGGGCATAGCATTTATCCAAAGCTTACATGCGCTATCAAACAACCAAATAATGTTAATTTTCAGCATCTCTGTACCTTGTACAAAGTGAATGTTGCGCTCACTAATTTTATATTCTATCTCGTAAACTTACACTAATGGAACCAGTAATTCTTCATGCATGGCCTCGCAGCAAATGCATATTGCTTGTTGGGTAATGACTACACAATTCCTGCGGGGCAAAGGAAAAACAAAAAACTAGCAATTCTAATTCTCTCGTCAAGATTAAACCCCTTTCCAGTTACCGTTTACACATGACATCCGAAGGATCATTCCTATACCATTTCTCTAAAAGCCATGGTTGTATCTTAGTCTCAGTGGCCTAACTTCGCTGGTTGACTCAGAAACTTACCATCGGATCTTGACTTGGACCAGGTTTCAAGATATCAACTCGCAAACCAAATCCAAGCATGTCAACTCCAGTTAAAATTAAAACGAGAAAAGAGAAAATGCCGTTGTAATAAAATAAATAATTCGTACTAGTCTGGAGGTTCATAAATGGACTCGATAATTCGATGATCCAGATCCGATCTGGTCTTAGTCACAACAAGAAGGCAAAACGGCTAGTAATTAATGCTCCATTTACAAGGAATGAGAAGGCAACAACATCAATCAAGAACATAAATACATCACGACCTGCAAAACTGAAACGGTTCAAGTAGGCCCCATAACCCAACAACTTATCAAGAACAAACGCGAGAACATCGAGGATAAAGCCAAGACTATCCACATTACAGAGCACACACAATGACACAAATATTTCATTATTAAAAACAAAAAATAAAAAGCCATGACAGAACATTTCTTCATACGTGCAGGTGATAATTTTCAAGAAAAAAACAAGCAACCACATGATAAAAACACGTACCAAGAAATACGGAAGCATTAACGGGTGTTGATGTCTTTGGGTGGACCCTGGCAAACCACGCAGGGACAACATTGGACCGTCCGATAACACACATGTATCTAGCTTGCCCCAGCATTGCAACTAATAATGACGTAAGTATCCCAAAGCTGGCCCCCATCCCTATCACGTTAGACACCCATTTCCAGCCGTCGGATTTCCCTCTAAATGCTGCTGAGAATGGTGCGTCCGCATCAATCTACATGGTCACCACCGCACCCAATAGCAAGAAACTTTCAGTCATTTTCAAAGTAATTTGCAGTGGTATTAAATTAATTATCATTCTAATTGATTGATTAATTAATCAATTACCATATCATAAGGGAGGAGCATGGACATGGAAGCGGACATGAGGCAATAGAGAACGGTGACAATTATAACAGAGCCAGAAACTCCAATAGGGATATCCTTCACTGGGTTATGGACTTCTTCAGCTAGAGTAGAAACAGCGTCGTATCCAATATAACTCAGATACACCATTGCTGCTCCATTGAACACACCAGGAGCTCCGAATGGGAAAAACCCAGATGGATTCTTTGGGTCTGCTGGCTCTGTGAAGTTTTTCGAATCTCCTTTCCAGAATCCCATTAGTATCACAAACCCAATGAACAATATGTGCAAGGCTGTTAACACCATGTTCACAACTGAACTCTCTCTTGTGCTGTAAACCAAGAACAAGTTGGTCATATTTAGCTAGCGAAAGCTGGTCTAAGAATACTGTGGATACAATAAAGAAACGATTTTTTCTTTGGTACCTGTAGCAGATGATGAGAGTGATGGCTAAGACAACAAGAACTGCAAAAATATCAATTTCATTGAAGCCATGAGGGAGTACATGGACAACAAGTCTCCATTTTGATGTGGAAATGCCAATTGCGGAGCCTAGATAGGCAGTGAAGCTTCTAGCAACAGCGGCGTTCGACATGACATAATCCATTATAAGATTGGCACCGGTTAAAAACGCTGCAAACTCACCTGTCAACAAAACAAGGAAAATCCAGTAAGCATTTTTTGCCAATTGTGCAACAGTTCGTCGGCAGCACACTAGTGGTTGTTACTTACCAAAAGTGACACGGAGATAACTGAAAGCACCGCCGGCTACGGGCATGTCGACGGCGAACTCGGTGTAACAAAAGGCGGAGAGGAGAGCACAGAGACCAGCAATGGCATAAGAGATAATAACTGATGGGCCAGCGCAGACACGGCTGGCATGGCCAGTGGTGACAAAAACACCAGCACCAACCATACCACCGATGCCAAACCCAACAAGGTCATACCAACGAAGAGTTCTTTGCATGTCAGAACCAGACCTGGCCTTGACCCTGCTCATTTCTTCATAAGAAGTTGAGACTGAACCAGCCCGCCTGGCAAAACGAGCTGGGGTCTGAGCCAGGGCCTGGATGTAAGAATTCAAGCTAGAGAAAGAGGAACCATGACTGCTCTCCATTGACAAAAACAAAAAACACAAAAAGAACCTCTTTTTAACAATCTTATATCTCTTTCTCTAGCTTCTGCGTGGGGAGTGAAGAGGAGATGAGTGGGACTTATAAAGGGCGAGGACTGACAATGAAAGGTGAATAAAAGGGCCACTTTGTGTGTGTGTGTGTGTGTGTGTGTGTGTCAATCAATCTCTCCTCTTAGGTTTGTATTATAGCGTCCACTATCCTGCTGGCTGCTTTGACTACGGTTATTCTTAGAAAAGGATTCATATAGCTAATGCTATGGCATTGTTGTGTGGATGTTTTTGGATTGCATTTGGTATTTGTAGACATGAACATTGATGAGTAAAGGAGGGTTTGATCTCAAGCGGCTGCTGATTCGATTGGTTTTTTATAAGAGGTGGATTTGGCGTGGCTTAGCGCGGCTGGTGGCGTGTGTATACATACCCCCCTCTTTGTTAATTACGATTTAAACTTTAGAGGCATTAATGTTATGTTCAAGAATGGTTTAGCATGTGTACAAAAATGTTGATACGTTGAAAATATATTAATTTGACAGCTTTCATGCCAAGATCGTTGAAAATATATTAATTTGACAGTTATTATTAACCCAAGTAGTTGACACGTTAGAAAAAAAAAAATATATTCATTTTAAAAATATAATTTAACAGGGCATACTTGATTTTTTAAAGTTGCTTTGGAGAAATGTGATTTAAAAATATAATTTTAGAACCCGTTTATTGTAATAATATATTAGTTGATTTTTAAATTAATTTTTTTTAAAATAAAATATATAGAAAAAATTAAACTTTATCAAGAGAGCATCCAGTAACGTCGTTAATCAAGCGGTTTGTCATGAGTGTCATTACAATTAATTATATGATTTTTTATGAGGTTATTTTTTAAAATATTTTTAATATTAAAATAATATTTATTTTAAAACAAATTATTTTTAAAATCAATACATCAAAATAATCTAAAATATAAAAAAATAATTTTTTAAAAAATACCTGTATTTATAATGGCTCTCAAGACACATGGCTGACGAGAGATAATGCAGCATTAGCAACACTATTAGACAGCAATGGCTGTGGTGACTGGTGCATGAATGATCACACAACCTAACGACGCCTCTGGCAGGCAAAAACCATGCTGGTAGCTCTCATCAAGTAACAAGGCTCACGATCTCGAAAAGTTAATTCCGTTTATTCAGTACGCTAAATGAAGCAAAATTGGTGGTTGAATCTCGTGCTGGATTTAAGAAAGGTATCATTCATTGTGGTCCTAAAAAACCCATCGAAACAAATTTCATATCATTCATCCCCTAAATAACCTTTTTGTTTTTGTATTTTTTCTATTGAATTGTTATTTTTATGTTTTTAAAATGTTTTGATATTTTAATGTAAAAATTAAATCTTCAAATATTAAAAAAAATATTTGATTAACTTAAAACTTATTTTACAATGTTCTTATAATTACTTTTTAAATAACTTTTCATGTCAAAATACATGTTAATGATATTTTTTATTTTTTAAAAATTATTTTTGATATCAGCTCATTAAAATAATTTTAAAATACTAAAAATATATTAATTTAAAATAAATAAAAAAATATAAAAAATATTTAATTTTTTCAAAAATACTTTTAAAATATAAAAATAACTTCTATATGTATTTCATATAGTTTAAAATTAGAGTTCAAAGTAGATCTGAGACGGGTTTAAATAATGCACTGCAAAGTGCAAAGTGCAAGCAACTTGGTGGCTAGAACGGGAAGAGGAGGATTCAAGGGGCTGAGGCTAGGTGCTAGAAACGTCTAAAGGAGGTGCACTAGCCTTGCCTTTTATTTATCACCATTAATGACACCTTGTATCTAATCACCTTCATCATGATGATGATGATGATGATGATGATGATGAAATCACAAATTCTAATAAATCTTCCCGAGTGCTACTTTCAGGAAAGGGAACTGTGGTGCAGTTTTTTTGATATATTTTTTTTATTTTTCATTTTTTTAAAAAAATCCAAATTGAAAACACTTGTTTGTCACGTCTCATTCTTTGTCGATCTAAGCCATGGGTGCTTGGATTACCAATGTTGAGATATACAATTTCTTCCCTTTTTCCTCTGGTAATTTCGTTTTCATATTTGATTATTGTCAGGGAACTAGATGTGTTTTTCATCAATTTCATGCACCTGGAAATGTTCTTATGTTTCGATATTCAAGTTTCTCATGATAGAATTGCAGGCAAGTAAATTATGTATGAATTAAATTAAAAACAAGCTCACTTATTGTTAGAGTTTTATAGCCATTAAATCCGGTCCGGCCATACAAATCGAGATGAAAGCTCCTCAACTCAAGCCCTGTTTCAGGCTGGGTTGACTTTGAACAACGGTTCAAAGTTGATTTGGTTAAAAATACGGGAGACCTGATCAATTTTTTTTTAATCTCAAGACATTATTTTATTTATTTTTTAATTGAACACAAACAACGATGTCTTTTTAATTAAAATAATGATTTCACCTTTGCTAGTAAGGACGAACACCACCATAAATGTGCATGACGAATCAATCTTGACCTTTGAATTTTGTAACGTGACCTCCCTGAGCCATTTGAAACGGCCCGGAAAACCAACGCCCACTTTGGCAGAGGGATCTCGAGACGTTACATTCGAACCAGGACGGGGTCAATGAGCCAAATGGTGGCCACTGGGTCCCTGGCCGTTCAAGGACTAGAGGGTACGTGGCCCCTAAAAGGCAACTAGCTTTGCACCTGGCTTAAAACCCACAATGACACGTGTGGAGAATGAAAAGGCAAATCTTTCGAAGATAAGCATGGATTTAAGGCAGAAAAGGAGATCGGTGGCTTGCTTGTTGACACGGACCTAAACGTGGGCGTGGAGGCAAGAATCATCACAGTGGAAGGTTTTTTTTTTTTGGTTAATATATGGATATTGATGCAAAGACAGAATTTTTTTTTTAAAGAAACAATCATGAAAGTTTTGTTTCAAAACATAAGGATCATAGCAAGAATATCTTGATTTTTTATATGAAAATCCAACCAATCCATGCATGTTATTCTTGGTTTGTTTTTAAAAGGATCCAGAGTTAGGTGACGAGAGGAAAATTGTTCAGATCTGAGAGTTATATATTTGAATATTTAATCTTTTAAAATAAAAGATATTTTTAAAAAATCACCTTCCACCGTGAAATAGGTAGAAGGATTTTAATCGCAGCAAATTGTTAATCAAGTGTGTGTGACCCTCCTCTGCTATTTCTGTCCAAATCAACTGCGATCCACTGTGCCACGATTGTCAGGGCTGCGAGGAAATGGGATAGCCCTGTACCTATGCTGTGGCTCTAGCACGGGCACGATCTTATCAGTTCTTGACCAATCAACACAGTTTTCTAAGATCTGGGTCCACATCAGGTTCCCACAAGATCACGTTTTCTAGGCCCCCGATGCTTCCGTTCGCACCCACCCCGTCCTTCCTCTCTTGCTGGAAAATGGAGTTCAAGACCTTTTCAAAGGCTAGTTCATGACCACTGTCAGGCTCCAACCAGGGGATTCGAGCATGAACTAGGAGAGGACAGCATGGTTGCAGCCATACGAGAAGATGACAACTTTGCCCCCTCCAGTCAAAAAAAATCCCCAAGGAATCTACCAATATTAATCAAGTTTATTAATATTATTCTGAACTATAGAACAACATAAGTTATGTTATGGCACCAAAAGTTGAGGAATGTATGTGAAAGTCATAATAAAAAAGAAAAAAAATGAACTACAAACAAGACTTTAAAATTTTTAATACATATGATAAAGGCTCTGATTAGATTGACTATTTATATATAAAAAAAAAACCAAGAAAAAAAAGAAGGATTTGTATCATAATCCATGGTAAGAGAATTTTGATGAGCGAGAGTTGATGTATAATTGATACTGTTTTTATATCTTTAAAACCTTAAAATATCATTTGATGATTTTTTTTTTGTAAAGTTTTTTTTAATCAAGTAAGCAATTGGAATTGGTAAATAACACTCTCAAAACTTGAAAAGCTTTAAGGAATCGTCTGGGAATGTGATTGAAACCACGTTCCCATAAAATTCTTTTTTTTATTAAAATTTAATATGAATTGTATGTTTTTGATCGTTTTAATGTGCTGATATCAAAAATAATTTTTTTAAAAAATAAAAAAACATCATTGACATGCATTTCGGTACAAAAAATTATTTGAAAAACAATCGTTATTATATTACCAAATATACTCTAAATGATATTTATTTTAGTTTTTATGATTGAGGTTGTGATTAGGTATAGTTTAATTATAGACAAAACTCAACAACAATTTTTTTTTTTTTTATTACTTCCCACGCCTAAAACTCAACCCCCTCGTGTAAAACAAAGACACATGATGGCAATGTGACATTGATATGGAGACTTGCTTTGGACGCAATTTGACACCAGCCTCGTCATGTCTTTGATAAAGGAAGGTAATTTTGCTATTACAGCGACCACCAACAAAGGTCACATTGTACACGCATGTATTGTCATGTGGCAATGCCACCAAGTTGTGACTTTTAAGTGTCGATCAGAGGGACCATATTTTAAACTGACCTCCTTCTTTAGGTGCAAGCTCGTGCCACGCCTTCTGCCATGTGTTGAGCCTCAAGTATACAGATGGACACGTCACACTGTACTGGCAAGCTAACCCAAGTGCATGTGACTCTATGTTGTACGGTGTTTCTTTTTAAAAAATATACTAACATATATTTTTATTATTAATATCAACACATAAAAAATTATTAAAAAATATCAATAAATTATTAACATAATATTTTTTAAAAAATAAATATATTTTTAAAACACAAATAAATAAGATAAAAATTATTAAATGACCCGGTGGGTATAAAGCATGGTTATTATCGGTACAAGGCTATGGTTGAGAAGGAGGTTTTCTAATCTACATCAATTAATTTTTTTTAAAAAACATCTTTTTAAAAATATAATTTTAAAAAGAGAATTAATTTTTTTTATTAACGTAAATATTCAGACCAGTTTGCGTACACCTCGACTAATTTTATAGTCCCTGAAATTAATAACTGTATAAGTTTTTGATGATCATATTAGCAACAACAAGAAGAGTAACTTCTCTTAATACCTAGTAGATGGTTATATAACCAATTTTTTTACATAGCCACGAGTGGACCCACAAAATAAAACCGAGCCAATTCTAGTGAGGAATGGATGAACCGGACTCAATTTTAGCTATCATATCATATCATGTCTTATTTAATAATAACGGACCTGAGTTGTACAACATACAATGTACTTCCCGAACCGTCATGTTGTACTTCAGAAAATAATGATCACTGATTTTTTAAATCATACCCTACAACGAATGGAGTTGCTCTAGAGACGTCATTCTTTGTTTTTTTTTTCCTACTCTTGTTTTTTTTTTTTAAGCTATAAATAAAATAATTACACCCTTTTCCATATATTTTTGATCATGCATTGTTTCGTATTCTCAACATGGCCCTGTGGTGTACGTGAGTGAAATATTTCCTTGTTGGCGACTTGTCGTAGGAGCACATAAGCTCATCCGAAGCATGAGATTATCAAATCAATTATAATGACGCCTCATTGTATGATGGTCGCTCAGTCAAAGCACATAAAAGACATGGGCCTTTTCCCGACCACAACGTTTTTTAAAGCTCCTTCCTGTCTTGTTAAACAAATAATTGTTAGATTATTGGTAGGGTCAAATAATTAATGTCAGGCAACCAGAAATTATTTCACCGCCACTTGAGAACCAAGAGCGACGTGCTGCCTCCAGGTATATAAAACGAGGTGATGTGTTTTCTAAATAAATATATGACCTAGGTTAGGTTAAAATTGCTTATTAGTGTTTGGTTATTGTCTATAATATATAATTAAAATGCAGACGACATAATATTTTCTGTGTTTTTATTTTAAAATAACATAAATTTATTTTAAAATCGTTACGACGATTTATTTCATTTTAAAATTATATCAAACACCTAGGGTTGTTTAGAAAAAAGAAACAGGGAGGAGTGCTCCTCTGTGTTTATCTTTGTATTCTTGAGATATTTTAAGGTAGTTATATTTTATCTCAGTTAGTGGGGTGGGGCCATATGGAGGTTCCCACGACGTACCTAAAACCGAAAGTGCCATCAAATGGTGGCAATTGCAGCTCCGTGACATCCCAAATCGTAGCCACTGGTCCCTTTTTTTTTTTTTTTTGGTGTCATTTACAGCCCCTTGGTTCTAGGTAACGGCAAGAAGGCCTAGCCCAACACAACCCACATCAAGACGGGAAAAAGTCAACAGCGAAAGGAGAGGGCCTAGCCCAGATACGAACGACCCATCAAAAGCATCTCTCTCGACATACAATATCAAACCCAGCTCCCCTCCTAATAGTTTCCTGGTTTGTTGGTCCGTAGATGTAAAAAATTAATAATATATAGATGTTATAAATATTTTTCAAATAAAAAAGTTAAATTGTAAAAAAATTGATTTAATTTGACCTGGTTTACTTGGTGGATTTAAAAATAATTTAGTTAATCAGTAAAATAAAATAAAAACTCAATTCTTAATTAACCAAATATTAAAGGATAAAATAAAAAAAAATAAATTTTTTAAAAAATTAAAAGATAAAAAACAATAGCATAAACTTGGTGAATCCAATCTCCAGATAAAAAAAAACAAAAACTTAAAAAAATCCAAAAGCAATTTTTCCCCCCGTAAAGTGATGAATAATAATAGCATATCCTTTTTAGTTTTTGTTAATAATTCCTAGATAGAGTTTAGGTTTTATCTTAGATAAAAGAGATGCATACAAATCTCTTTACTTTTTAAGTTTTAAAAGATAAAAAATCACTTCAAATCTATCTTAAAAATTCAATCTTACCATATTGTAATACCTGGTCCACAAGGGAGGACATTGTAGCAAACAGCAACGTTCCAACAAGGTGGCGGCGGCAGAGTTATTCTCCTTGGCCCCTGAAACCTACAAATACCACAATTCATGTTGCAAAGTTTCGTCTTTCCCTCAAATATCATCGTCGAGAATAAGAATTTCACTTCTAACTAACATGTCTCCCGGTTCCGTCCAACGGTGTCTACTCCGTGCGCCTAGGAGATGATTCCATTGGCTTATACGGCAGAGTTCAAAGATGCAAAAGCAGCAATCGTGCTGGAAACACAGCACTAGAAACCAAAGCAGAGGTTGTTCAAGGACAATGTTCGATCCTTGCCCGCTTCGAACCCAATAAGTTTTGGGGCATGTACCAAGTGGGGAAAACCCCAGTGGATATTCAAATATTCCACAACTCTCATCGTCCTATTGTCAGATTCCTGACTGTCCAGTTAGAACGGGACGGAAATCTCAAAGGTTATTACTGGGCTCGAGCTCATGCTCAAACCGGCGAACTGTTTAGTGTTAGCGAATAATATAAATTATATTTTGAGATCTCATTTAATAGTTTAAGTTATTGGGTTGAGATGATTCCTTAACATGGTATCAGAGCCTTATGACTAAGCAGTCATGAGTTCGAATCTCATCATCCCTATTTATTTGATAAAAATCAAGCACAAAATAATATGGACATGCACAAATTTCAAGCTCAAAAGGGTTTCATTCGAGGGGGTGTGCTAGAGAATAATATAAATTATATCTTGACACCTTACCTCATAGCTTAAGCTATTGGGTTGAGATGGTTCCTTAACATCTAGTCCCTAAGGTCCGTACGGTTTGTGCAGACATGTGTCGGGTTCTCCTGTCTGGATAGCCGGACCCAGGTGGACACTTGGGTCATTTCAGTGCGTCGATGGTGATGATCAATCCGGTGATTTTTGCAGGGGGGATGATGATATGGGTTTTGAGAAAGAAACAGGTGGAGTTACCGTTTGATGAATTGTCGAGTACAGACCATGGTTATCATGCTTGATTCGGGGACCGACGGTGACGAGTTGGATTGTTGAATCATTTGCCATCTACATTTGTACAGGCACTTTATGTGATAAATTCAATTGTAGTTCTAGTTGTAACAGGGGAAGGAATCGGGGCAACGACACTTTCTAGTTAACTCCTAGAGTGGCCGAGGACTTTGGCAACCTTTAATCAATGCTCCCTGTGATCCACAGTGATCAGAAAATTAGTTGTGGACAGTCATTGAAGTCCATGAAACCCTCCGGCCAACTGATTTTAGAGGCATGGATATGGCGAGCTTCCTGGCTCTGCACCTTGTCACTAGACAATAAGAATAGAAAATTTTAATAACTCTCATTTTATGTTTATACAGCATCTGCCTACAGCTAAAATGAACACCAATCGACTATAGCGACGAAACACCAATAACCTAAACAATAACAGATTTGATTGAATGAGAGACGCGGGTAGTACAATGATGTTTACACTAATTAGCCATTTTTACATTTGAAATCTAAAGTTTTGATAACCCAAACCCGGTGGCCCGTCTTGATTAGTTGGAGGGCCAGGCGGAGAGTTCCAATAATCATCAGCTGAAGGACCTACAGTATTGTTATCCACTGAGGTAATGTCATGAATGCTCGATCTCTTCCTCTCTTTCTTCACCGAATTCTGGCGGAGGAAGTACTTCTGTGCATGGCTGGCTACTTGTGTTGGTGTTCTGGTAATGACCACATTCCTTGAGATGCTCCTCCAATCACCCTTGCCGAATTTACTCAATCCAACCAAGAACAGCCTGCAACAATTCCATTAGAGTCTCAATTGCCAGAAATTCAAAAATCAGAAGATGACAGTTCAAACCTTCAAACATATAACATTTTATTATCTGAATCTTTTTCGCAGAAGTTAACCTCAACTTAATCCTATCAAAAACAGCTTGAAACAATTCCATTGGAGAGTCAATTGCCAAAATTCAAAGAGATGATAGTTTAAACCTTTAAACATATAACACTTTATAATTTGAATTTTTAGCTTATATGTAAATAAAAAATCGACCGACAACATTCGTTCATCCAACCCTTCACAATTCACTCTTGCCCGGAACAGAGCTCTCGAGGTTTTTCCCTTTTCTATCCCAGAAGGGGTCTCGTGGCATTTCCTACTGCTAACTCTATGCAAAACTCCCTGTCTACTACCCTTGATCTAAGGTTTCCATAACAGCTATACAACTATACACAATGAGCTTAAAAAAATTGCGTCTTAAAAGAAATACACTTCAACAGCCAGCATTTACCCTTCGTAGACTCATCTACCGCACAAGATTTTGCAGCCCGTCATCAACAAATACTCAGATTACCCATATAGATATTTGTTTCAAAACACAAAAATTTGCAGAAGATGTTGGATAATAACTCACACTTTGTAAATTCCGAAACCAATTATATACAAAAATTCAAACTTTTAAAAAATTATGAACAAGATTCAAAATCTATTACACACAAACTCACTTGTGTTCATCCTCAGTCCATGGTGTGCCTTTCTTCCGTTCCGTGTCTTGCTTTGCTTTGCCACCAAAACAAATCTGACCAGACGGCGGCGCACCCGCAGCGACCATCCCGCCGTCGCCGCCGCTGGATTCCCAACTCACAGATTCATCATCCCTGTAAGTCGGCAATTCAACACGGCCCGAATCTATTGCAAGAACGTCGTGAACCAAAATATCATAATGTTCTTTTACTTCCCACGCTGGTTTTCTGATATGGTTTGCAATGCTCTGCCACCGATCTGGCAAATTCTCAGGGAAGATAGTTAAAGCCTGTTCAAAAATCTTGTCTTCCTCGCGAGTCCAGCGAGTGGCGGCTGCTGTAGCATGAGGTGACTGAGTCAAGCACCGAGTTTGAAAGTTAAAGTCTTGATGCATTTTTGGTTTCGGATGGGGGTTTGGTGGGAGAATTGAGATGATGCTGGTTTATAGTGCGGATGGCAAAGGGTTTTGGACTTTTGTACAACTCACCTCTTCTTTAAATTCAACACGTTTTTTCTTTTATTGGCTCCCCTTTTTTCGTTTCTTCGTTTTTTACTTGAATTAGGATGTCTTCTTTTTCTCTCTTGTTTTTCTTAAAAAGAAAACTTTATTTTTAACAGCCGAAGCGAAGCAATGACTGGCCAATTCAAAACCTAGTTTTAACTGAGTTTCTTTCCTGAGTTGGATAAATACTAAACTGGTTAAATGGTAAGATTTAGTCGGTCAGCTTTAAATTTCTTTTTTCAATTTTTGTTATAAACAACTGTATTTTAAAATAGATTTGATTGATCCACTTGTTTTAAAATTGACATAACAAACTTGCAACTTGACTTTGACTTTAAACTAAAAAAATAACAATATTATTTTAGATTAAAATTAAAAATTATGTTGAATCAGTTAAACTTAAGTAATTCAGAGTTTATTTGTTAATATACTATGTCAGGTTAATAAACATATTTAGCAGTTGAACAAACAATTTTGCTAGGACTTATTCAGAAGAATAGTTGTAATTATTTTTTAAAGTGCTTTTCATATTAAAATACATTAAAATAATTTTTTTTTTTAAAAAAATTATTTTTAAAACCAGCACATTAAAAAATCAAAAACATACAAAAAAAATTAATTTTTTATATAAAAAAAAATTGAATTTATTTGAGCCGTCATCTATTAAATTCAAGTGATATTTGTCCTTGCTTTAAGATTTTTTTTTTTTTAAAAAAAAACCAATTTCGCCCAATACCATCGTTTTTTTTTTTTTTTTTCCAGCACAAAATTGGCTGCGAAATATATGGTTGGCTAACGTTGCGTAAGCCAAAAATAATTGCCTCACTGTAATTAATTTTATTTTTTGTTTAATGGGATTTAATTAATTACAGTCATTTTATTGTTAACAGCCTTTAGCTTAATTGGGATAAGATTAAAATAGAGTTGCTTTAAACACCTTTTTTTTTTGTCAGTGCAGAGAGTAATTAGTGTTTGTGGTCATTTCTATAAATTTACTCCAACCGATTTCTCAAGGAAAAGAAATAGTAAAATAAACAGCATGAGTCGAAATATCCCCAGTATTTCACGAGTAACTATTATTTTTGTACTCTATTTATTTAAATTAATTTATATATGCTAATTGACAATCACAACAGAATTGATATAACTTAAATAATTTTTAAAAATAATAACAATTTACAAAAATGACAATGAAAATCATACAACTTTAGTAGTGAATTGATACACACACACATGATTTAATTATATATATATATACATGATTTAATTAAATAAATAAATTATTCATGTAATAATAGAGTTATTTCCTGGAATATAAACCATATTGTTTTTTTAAAAATCTATGCATGAAATAGTTTTTCAATCATGAAACCAAAAATATCACCATACCATCAATTTTACCTCACTGTTAATAAAGATAAAGCTAGTTGTCTTTTGTCATAGGCCATGGGCAACCATCATGGAATTCAGGTGAAAATGGATCACGGCTTACCAGATGGAGGTGCTCATCTTTATGGCAGTGTCGGCAAGTGGTCACCGCCCTGTCGGTCGGAGGTTGACGTCTGGTGCCTCTTGGTGTAGCAGCTGTCACTTTAGAATAATTAATAATTACAAGCCGTGCCCAGCCAAGGCTTTTCTCCTTTCCTTTTCAAACTGCCAGTTTTAGTCTTGTTGTGCATTTCAAGTTCTCTACCCACGTGGCGAAATGGGTGCCTGGCACGTGTTTTCCACTTGGAATCTTGGTTCGAAAGCAGCTCAAAGACAGAGTTTTGGATAACCTTAATTTGCCACGTCAGAGATTTTTATTATCATTACTGGGATAAATTTGGCTTCTAGACTTGTATGTGGATATGGATGATGGACTATAATATTTTTTTTGACTGAGAGCGGCCAGAGTAGTGGTATATAATTGTTGCTAAACTCAATTTAGTTCAATTAAAAATTCTTTGTTTTGAAGTTTAATTTCAGTTAAATTTTCAAATAAATTGAAGGAAAACTAAGTTAATAAAATCTAGTTAATATATAATTCCATGGACTCGTCTAAACTAGACCAGTTTTTTTTTTTTTTTTTAAAAAAACAATATTTAAATAAAAATAATTAACTTGTATTGATGTAATGCCAACGAATTATATTCGATAACTTAATAACTCAAACCTATTTTTCTAGCTACTCTTGAAACCGGTTTAATAACACGAGGATTTTAAACTTTATATTTGAAAAATTAATTTTTTTTGTATATTTTGAGCCTGATTGATATTGTAGTTTGAAATAATATATTTTTTTTATTTTTAATATTAGTACATTAAAACAATACAAAAAAAATTAATTTTTTTTGAAAACTTAGATTTTGTTTTCAAGTAACCCCTTTTATCATTAAAAAAAAAAAAGTCTTTGGCAATGTAAAATCGGATCGAGGTTGAAAAAGTTGTTATAGACCCAAGAAATGAGAATCAGAAATGAAATTGGATGTAGAAATAGACAGGATTTTGCATGTGTTGGAGGGAGGGGTGTGGTTTTTGTTGAAAGAATCGCAACTATTGTACCTTGGTTACATGTTTCTTCAACATATCACTGTCGATATTGATGTGCTCAAAAGTCCGAGGTTGTGTTTGAATCATTCTTTGCGGATAAGTGTGATTTACAGCCCGTCTTTCTTCACGCCTAAGAAATTATATATTTTTATGTTTTAAAAAAGTTTTTATTTTTTATTTTAAATTAATTTTAAAATAATTATTTTGATTTATTTTAAAATAAAAAAGTTTAGTATTTTTTGATTGTTTTGATATACTGATATCAAAAATAATTTTTAAAAAATAACAATAAAATATTATTTTAATGTATTTCTGAGTAAAAAACACTTTAAAAATCAACAATTACCATATTTTTAAATATCCCCTAATTTAAGTACTTTTTACACTGCCAATTATAGTTTGAAATACGGTTGGCTGCTACACTACGATAATATTTGGTATTATAACAATGAATATTTTTTGAAAAATAACAATTACCATACTTCCAAATATCCCCTCATTTAATACTTTTTACACTGCTAATTATAATTTTAAAAACGATTGGCTACTACACTACGATAATATTTGGTATTGTAACAATGAATATTTTTTTTGAAAAACAAACATTATCATATTTTCGAACATCCCTTCATTTAAATACTTTTCACACCTAAGAAATTATATATTTTTATGTTTTAAAAATATTTTTTTAAAAAAGTATTTTTTATTTTTTATTTTAAATTATTATTTCTTACCCTTTTCATTTGAGTTTCAGCAAAGAAATAATGAATCTTGTCTAACAAAACAAATTTTTTGGTGATTTTATTTCAAAGAAGTGGCGGCTTCAACTTGAATCATTACTTCATCTAGATATCAAAAGTGACCATTTTGCGTTTTCTTTGGATGAGCTATAGACTGTGTTCTAAACGTTAGGTTCCAAGCTGTATGACTATTCAAACTCTGATGCCGTATTAAATTTAAATTTTTAATAATTTCTCTTATGTTATTATTGAAAACTAGCAAAATCAATATAGGAGAGTGCTGTTTTTATGAAATAAAAGTTTATTCGCAGATAAAGATGCTTAATTAACCCTTAAAATGAATCACACCCATTAAAAAAAAAAAGATCAATCAAGAAGGAAACAAAGAGAAATGATCTTGCTGTTACATAAGACCAAGGGAGTCTTTTGCATTGTGTTTTTAAAAAATTTGAATTTTTTTTTTAAATATTTTTGTTATGTTTTCAAATCTTTTTGATGTATTAATATTAAAATTATTATTTTTTTAATTTTAAAATATTTCTAAACAAAAAACATTTTAAATCGCCGTCACAATTTAAAACAGGATTTAAATGTCACATATCACTGCAATGTGAGGTAAATATTTGGATCTATTTTATTATTTTATTTTATTTATTTTAATTATTTATGCTAAATCATTTTAATTAACAAAGACCATATATAATAACATAGCTTTTTATTCTTTGGTTAAGAAATTAAGTCTGAATCTATTTTATTGTTTTATTTTATTTATTTAGATAATTTTAATGGATAAGCTAAGCCTAATATTTAGATGTTATGTTTTTTTTTTTTTTTTAATTTGTGAGATAATTTTAATAATTAAATAAAAATAACATCTTTTCCCTATCTAAATTCTCTTTTCTTCATGGCCTTTTCTTTTATTTTCTTTGCTTTTAACTTTTAACTTCTTTCTTTAAAGCCTCCTTCTTTTCATCTTTCTTTAATTTTTTTTTGTTCTTTGTTCCGTGTCAGTATATTATGAAACAGTTTTTGACATGAGATAACACGAAGAAATGCACTAAATGAAACTAAAATCACCACAAATCCATTCATTGAGCTGTGATCATCACTTATTCAGTACATAAACAAGACGAAAAAAACTGGGTTGCATGGTTATGTTAGAGCTCCATCTCCCTGCTTTAGGCGAAACCTGCCCTGATTTTTTCTATGGCAGCAACATCAGTCTTGAAAGCCTCTGCCAAAATCCCACTATCAACGCCAGTTGTGAACAGAGTGCTTGGAATTGACACGGTTCCGGCACTTGCACTACCAAAGGCAGACACTGCTACAGCCAGATTCTTAGCACTTGCACTACCAAAGGCAGACACTGCTACAGCCAGATTCTTAGGATCGTTATTATACTGGTAGTGAACAAGTCCCTTTGGAAACACAAACATGTCCCCTGCCTCGAGTGTCTCTGTGAAAAGCTTGTAATGTTTGTGTTCCCCAAGGGACTCGTGCGCTATCAGTCTAATGCCGATTCCCAGAACCCTGCCACAGCTATCCCGGCCTCCGGCAGTGCAAATGCCGGCACTGTATCTGTGCCCACAACTGTGTTTGCTACTGGCATTGATGATAATATCCTGGCCAAGGCTCTTAAAACTGATGTTGCTGCTATCCAGAAGCTCAAAGCAGGTCTTGCAGTGAAGGCCTAACATGATCCTGGTTTTGCTATTGTCGGTATAAGTAGTTTTAATCACTTGTTCTACCTGATTGTTTTTTACCCTTTTCATTTGAGTTTCAGCAAAGAAAGGATGGATCTTGTTTAATAAAACAAATTATTTGGTGATTTTATTTCAAAGAAGTGACGGCTTCAACTTGAATCCTACTTTATCTAGATATCATAAGTGACCATTTTGCGTTTTGTTTAGATGAGTTATACACCGTGCTCTAAACGTCAGGTCCCAAGCTGTCTGACTATTCAAACTGTGATGCCGTGTTAAATTTATATCTTTAATAATTTCTCTTATGTTATTATTGAAAACTAGCAAAATCAATATAAGAGAGCACTGTTTTTATGAAATAAAAGTTTATCGATGATTCCCAGATAAAAATGCTTAATTAACCCTTAAAATGAATCATAAAAAAAAAAGATCAATCAAGAAAGAAACAAAAAGGAATAATCTTGCTGTTATACTAGGCTAAGGAAGTCTTTTGCATCGTGTTTTTAAAAGTTTTAATTTTTTCATTTAAAATAATTTTTTATATATTTTTAAAACTTTTTAAAATATATTTTTTTATTTTAACATACTTATACATTTTAAATTGCCATCATAATTTCAAACAGGATTTAAATGTCACATGTAACTACGTCATGGTACTAAGGTAAATATTTGGGTCTATTTTATTGTTTTATTTTATTTATTTGAATTATTTATGTTAAATTGTTTTAATTGATAAAAACAAGATAAAATGACATCGTTTGTCACTCTTTGATTGGAAAATTAAGTCTATTTAAATCTATTTTATTGTTTTATTTTATTTATTTGAATTATTTATATTAAATAATTTTAATTGATAAACTGAGCCTAATATTTAGATGCTTTAAAGTTATGCTATTTATATTTATTTTTTTCAATTTGGGAGACACTTTTTAATAATTAAATAAAAATAACAACTTTTTCCTCTCTAAATTCTCTTTTCTTAAAGGCCTTTTCTTTTCTTTTTTTGGCTTTTAACTTTTAACTTCTTTCTTTAAAGCTTTATTTTTTTCTTCTTTCTTTAATTTTTTTTTTGTTCTTTGTTCCGTATCAGTATATTATGAAACAAAGTTTTTGACAGGAGATAAAACGAAGAAATGCACTAAATGAAAGAAAAATCACCACAAATCCCTTCATTGAGCTGTGATCATCACTTATTCAGTACATAAATAAGACGAAAAAAAACTGGGATGCATGGTTATGTTAGAGCTCCATCTCCCTGCTTTAGGCGAAACCTGCCTTGATTTTTTCTATGGCAGCAACATCAGTCTTGAAAGCCTTTGCCAAAATCCCACTATCAACGCCAGTTGTGAACAGAGTGCTTGGAATTGACACGATTCCGGCACTTGCACTACCAAAGGCAGACACTGCTACAGCCAGATTCTTAGGATCGTTATTATACTGGTAGTGAACAAGTCCCTTTGGAAACACAAACATGTCCCCTGCCTCGAGTGTCTGTGTGAAAAGCTTGTTAGCTGTGTCAACAAGTCCCACTTCAAGGCAACCATCGACAAGAAACAGCAGCTCAGCTGACGGAGGATGAGTGTGAGGAGGGTTCAACGTGCCTGCTGGATACTGTAGAAATGCATAAGAAACACTTTGGCCATTGAGAGCTGGAAACTCCGGCATGCTTACTTTTGAGGCAGTGAAAGATGTTGGTGGTTTAGCCCCGACAAGTGACCGTAAAGCAGTAAAAGTGAACAACCTGCCATCAACTTTCGTGAGATTTGGTGGCACTATAAAATCAGAGACTATATCTGCATCTCCAGATATTGCTATTTGGAAACAGGCGAAGATTAGGACTAATACCATGATGAAGCCTTGGTTAGTAGTGTTTGAAGCCATTAAAATAATCCTTAATGATCCAATAGTGCCTTCAACAAGGTACTTGCTCAAGATGGAATTCCTTGGCATTGTCAATTTATATTTCTTTCGCATCAAATCCACACGAATACAGAATTTGCCTAAAATTAAAGTTGTCATCAAGGCATTGAGCCATCATCAGCCAGGTTGTAAGGATGTCCTGCGTCAGTATATACCAACTATGAAGTGAAGGTGAAAGAGATTAAAAGACCCTTTTCGATAAGGTCTTCTGGTACAGAATCTGCCCTGAAAATCGCAGAAGAGTCGATTTCCTAGCTAGCTGTCTGACCTTTTCGGTGAAAACATGAAACAAACATAGAAAATTTCAGCACTTTCTAGCAAGTAGACAACGTTTTTCAACGTTAAAGGAGCTATAAAGGCATTGCCATACAATGATCCAGACAACTAAATCCAGGCAGCACAAAACTGAATCACTAACTCGAAAGCTCGGAATTCGACTATTGAGCTTGCAGCTTATCAACCATAGCCATGAACTCTCTCAAACCAGTTTCCCTTTTTCTATTCTTACTTTCCTTAGTCAGCGCAGTCAATATGGTCTTCGAAAGTGATCCTGATATCCTTTCGGATTTCGTCGCACCAACTAACACAAGTGTTGATGGAAAGTTCTTCACCTTCACAGGAATGCGTGGGGTTCTTGCCAAATTTCCTCAAAACTTCACTTTAAAAAAAGCTACCATGAATGAGTTCCCAGCTCTTAACGGGCAGAGTGTGTCATATGCTGTGCTTCAATACCCTGCAGGCAGTCTCAACCCTCCTCATGCCCACCCTCGAGCTGCCGAGCTCTTGTTCCTTGTGTATGGCAGCTTGGATGTTGGATTTGTTGACACCAAGAATGTGCTTTACACCCAAAAACTCCAAGTTGGAGATATGTTCATTTTCCCAAAGGGTCTGGTACACTATCAGTCCAACCCAACCAAAGAACCAGCTGTTGCGATTTCTTCTTTTGGTAGTGCAAATGCCGGAACAGTTTCTGTGCAACAGGAACTGATGATGGAATTCTTGCCAAAGCATTCAAGACCGATGTTTATACCGTTCAAAAGATCAAGTCCGGCTTTGGCAAGCCCTGAACCAAGCCTAGATAGCTCAAAAAAGGCCTGCACTTTTGTATTCCAAGCAATCAATAATTATTCTCTTGGCTCAGAGAGTCGACTAATGTTTGTTCGTACATCGAAGTCATGAATTTTCAATAAGAGCTCATTTATACCCTTCTGTTAAGAGTGATAATCATTTTAAGCTCGTTGCTGTATTTGAATGCCTTCGGATTTTTTCATGATCTTTGAAGGAAAGAAAAAATGAATCCAGTTAGTCAAATCAGAGAAATAATCAGAAATCAATGGTCCTGGAGAAAATTGGTTGCAGGTAGGTCAGCTGGTTTTTGGTGAAGCAACAGGAATTGCCACATGAAATCATCCAGAGCATCAGCAAGAAGAGATAAAACGAACTCTGGATCAAGATCATTCAAAGTTAGGATAGGAAAACTATCAACAGATGCAGAGCTACATAGAAGAACATGGTTATGTTTATAACTAATCAAAAGTATTCCAAAGACAACTCTGTGCAACCACTACATCTCCCTAGAGAGTCATTATTTTACATGCCTATTACCACAGCAAGATCATCATTATCTGGTGCAGATGATCCCCCATCAGGCTTTCTGGCTCCCTTCAATTCTCTGAAAAAAAAGACATAATTGATGTCGATTAAACTTAATCTTCAAAGGCAGACTTGAATAACCAAACAAATAAATAAAGTAGAAATCTGCAACGGTAATTTAGGAGATCAATGCTGCACCACCATTCGACGATTCATATGCTTAGGTGCTCATTCTTCAAAACTCAAAACATATGTCAAAGAGGAGAGGAAAAAGGTATGCATTTGCTAACATTTGGCAATCGGTGACATGAAACATCAACGAAATGATGTTGGGAATTGAACTCATAACAGGGAATCTATGTACTTATATTCAATTACTCAACTAATATTTAAATCATTCAAGCAGTAATTAGTTATTACTTTAAACATCAATGTTGGTCATAATAGGGAATTTTAATTTTGAAACACATAAGTAAACCAGCCACATCTTCTTGCTCCATTCCATTGACAAAAAACTGCACATCTAATCATGCTTAAACAACAATCGAACATAACGGCCCAAATATTGTAATAGGAGCAATGTTTCGATCATTCTGACCTAAAAATGAGGAGCAAACATCATCAAGCTACTAAATTTAAATTACCTTGTCAGCACCCTGTTTCTCTTTCTCTGCCTTCTCCTGCTTTAGCTTCAGTTTCTCCAACCTTTCCCTCTCCATTTTCTACAAACCCACAAACACACCAAAAAAAATAAAATAAAAAATCACCATACAATCATCTATCACAGAAATCAAATCGATGTTGGGCGGAATCCGTCGACCGGTGATGTACTGATTATTGCTCATCGAAGAAGTAAGCACACTGAGACATAATTTTTACGTGGTTCGGCAAACCGTCTACATCCACGGGAGAGACAATATTATTAGAGGTAGAGAAAGGATTACAACACAATACATGGAGGAGGATCTCATCACTCAACTCCCATCTCTCTTGCTGCCCTTGCAGCTGCAGGGCTGCTGCCCCCTTTCTCTTCCACTCTCTACACTTCTCACACTCCTCTCTCTTGCTCTCAAATATAAGCCTTTATATAGGCAAGACCATGGCTGAAAACATGGCATGAATTATGCCATGTTTTCATCCATCTCTTTGCCTATAAAAGAGGCATGTATCTTGAGAGCAAATGTGAGAGAACGTGAGCAAGTGAAGAGAATAGAGAGAAAGAGAGAGCTGCAAGGGCAGCAGCCATTGCAGCAGCTGCAACAGCAGTGTGTGAGAGCTGGGAGTTGAGTAGAGTGGATATAATCCTCCTTCTCCATATATTTATTGTATCCTTTTTCTATCTAAATAAAATGGACTCTCTCCCGTGGATGTAGGCGATTTTGCCGAACCATGTAAAATATTGTGTCTCAGTGTGCTTCCCCTTCCCATGAGCAAAGATCAGTTCATCACCGGTCCCCAACATTCGACTAGTATTTCAATCATCGAGCTTTGATTGCAAACTTGTGATTAGTTGAAGCAAACCCTAAATCTAACTCATAAAATAATTTAATTTAGTTTTATCTTTTCCTTGCGCTTTCATTTTCCTACACTTTCTCAGCTACCAAAGAAAAAAAACGATGACAAAGATGTAAATAACTTCAGTATCATTTAACTTAACTCACAATACTCTGATATTTTTCCCATATCTATCATTTTCCTACATCTTCTCAGCAAACGAACAGAAGCTGAAACAAAAACGACAAAACATTTCTAAAGCTCAATCGATCACCAAAGTTATGAGCAACGATTTCTTTCATTTTCCTACACCTTCTCAGCAAACGAACAGAAGCTGAAACAAAAACGACAAAACATTTCTTAAGCTCAATCGATCACCAAAGTTATGAGCAACGATTTCTTTCATTTTCCTACACCTTCTCAACAAACAAACAGAAGCTGAAACAAAAACGACAAAACATTTCTTAAGCTCAATCAATCACCAGAGAAACGATTTCTTTCATTTTCCTACACTTTCTCAGCAACCAAGCAGAATGTAATAGCAATAAGAGAGAGGTTGCGAGATGGGGAAAGGTGAGAGAAGAGGTCAAGCCTGAATATAAACGTTTTCAGCAGCGCGTTCCTCTTCGCTCAGAACTCGACCTTTGCCATCACTGAAGTAGCGAGTAGCTCCACGAGTTGACTCCATCGAGCGAATAGTGATTAAGCTGAGTCGGCTCAGTGCGGATCTTGGAGCCATGTTTTGTGGGCGCGGGCGCTTTGCTTTCCTTAGAAACGTTTCTTTGTTGACACGGATACGGAAAACTTACGCTGAGCTCCTACCTCTAGAACTAGAACCTTCTGGCAGTTGACACGTCGTTTGATAGATGAAGCCCAAGGGTAAGGTGCTTCGGCCCAGTTAAATAGTTGGGCCACAGATTTTTCATTTGTTAAACAAAGAAAATAAATATTAGGAGTATTCTTTTCCAGAGTTTAGTTTCAATCTCAAGGTAAAAATAGAAATAATAAAAAATAAAAATTTATTTTATTAAAAATATATAAATAGAGAGATATAATAAATTCATCCATGAGATATTTTTTTTTGGGTGAATTCATGTTCAAAACAAGAATTATAAATTATAAAAATATTCTGTCCCCCAGACCTAACATCCGAAACTGCCTGGAAAAACTTATCAAGTCCCCTTGGTACCATGCTATCTATAAAAACAGTCTCAATTTGATGTGAGATCAAAAGAACGATGGTAGAGGAGAGAACGCTGCCGTGAGTCAAGGCGTTTTGAAAAAAGAATTATCACCGGCGTCTTTTAATTGGACAAAGAGTTATCCATCTCATCTTCTCCATTAAACCTTACTTATTCTTCTCCTTCTCTCTCTCTCTTAATTTAAAAGTATATTTAATATTGATTGTGATTATTTTTTAAAATATTTTTTATTTAAAAATTTATTAAATAAAATTTATTTTTAATACTAATCCATTTAAATATTCTAAAAATATAAAAAAACTTTATTTTAAAACCAAAGTTTTTTTTAAAAAAAAACGCTTCTCACCTGAAAAAACAAACGTGCCTTGGTAGGCGAGTTATTTAAATATTATTTTACTTGAACGACAAGTAAAGACGTTTGCTGCTTGTAATTCTTAGTTCTTGCTATTTTGATCCCTTTACTATTTGTTGTAGTAACATGAATTCATGATTGGGTCCCTGTGCCAGTCACAGTTCGGGCTGACCCTTTTCATCAGTTGGCTCTCCCAATTAACACGAAGCATTGAAAAATCTGAAAACAAATACACAAAACAACTAATTATTCTCATTAGCTATTAATTTATTATTCATTTCACTATTAACCTGTAAAATAAATCACTAGTCATTTATTATGGCATTTTATAAAATTTTAATTGGTTGGGGAAAAAAGGAAAAAAAAAATATTCTTGCAACATTAACTAGTGCTGGTCTAAAAACATTTCATGGCATCATATTACACAATGTTTGCTCGTTCTTCTATTTATTTATCTTAAAAATTAACTTGAAACATGATATGTTAAAACTAGGATCATAGTTAGTATTGACATGAAATCTAGATAAACCTGTTAAAAATCCAAGTTAATCAAAATAATTTATGTATATTCTTGTCAAAACTCAAACATCAATGTGTTGAATTCTTTTATTAAAATTCTTTTATTTTATGTTTTACAAACAATAGAATCAATTCAGCTCATATTATAACCTTACAATTTTAAAACTACAAATAACATACTGTGAGCATATTAGGGATGTATTTAAAAGTAATACATATTATTTTTTAATTAAAAATATATCAAAATAATAATTTTTTAAAATTTAAAATTTGTTTTTACATCAACACATCAAAATATATTTAAAAACACTAAAAAAAATGAAAACAAAAAATATTTTAAATTTAATTAAAAAAACAGTTTTACCGCAACAAAAACGGGATCTAAAACCATGAGCACGTGTGTGTTTAGTATTGCGGTAACTTTTGTGGTTATGGTTTGAAAAAAGTTGTTTTATAAAAAGTACTTTTAGTTGAGATTGGTTTGAAAAAATAAGTGTTTGGTTAAAACTGTGGTTGAAATTGAGGTTGAAGAAAAAATAATTTAATGTGCTTGGTTAAAAAAATGCTTTTCAAATTGAGGTTATAAAATAATTAAAATATATATATACTAATAATAATGATTTTTAATTTAAATATTGTAAATTTAACTACTATTATTACATCATAAAATAAATAATATTGATATCAATTTTTTTTATTATTCCATTAAACTATGTGCAATGTCATCACATGCGAAATCTATCAAATAAGGACTATATTTTTCATGGTTTCTTAAGTGCGCAACAACAAAAACTGAATTTTTTGTTACGTCATCGAGCGATTTTCTTCTAATTTTTTGAATAGAACACAGTTAAAAATAAAAATTAAAATTGATTTTTTTTTACTGGGCCGGACCCGGCAATAACATAATTGGAATTGCGATCAAATTTCACAAATGCTACGTCATTATGCGATATCCTTCTAATTTATGTAGTGTTATTAAATAATATCAAGTACTAGTTTTTCGAGTAAAACATAATTTTTTTTTAAAAATCAATAATTTTATTATGTACAAAATTCATTCGACAATAACTACAGTTATCATGATTTATCCTGCGTGCAATAAAATTAAGTAAAATATTACCAGGAATAAAATTAAGATTACAGTACGAACAAATTTAATTTACCTTAAACTAATTTTTTTATAAAATATATATATATATATTTTTCACGTTCACGTGAACAATACGAGTACAATTAATTAACTGTACTAATTTTTCAGGAAAAAAATAAATTTTGCGCACTAATTTTTCAAAAAAAAAAATGTTCACGTAAATACTACGCAGTGAAGCCATGCTCCACTGTTAAGGTTGGTTTGTCAGCATGAGAAGCAGCAAAATGCTGCTTCTCAAAATCTACAATGCAACCTTAAATATTAGTAGGCTCTACCAGCAAAACACCCTACTTTTTTTTTAACCAAACATTGGGTAGTGTAGCTGCGGGTGAACCTCACCCGTAGCCACACGACCAAACGGCCACGTAGTGTCTTCCAACCTCAAAGGAAAAAAAAGAAGTCATAAAGCCGAGGTCAAGCATTTCATTAAAATGACGACATGTCGTTTTATAAATGGACGACATTTGTTTACCAGCGAGATAAATACTTGCAGAAGCATCCATTGAAGAAAATCGTCTCGATCCCTTCTTCTGCTTCCAGCTTCAACTCCATCCATTAAAGAAACGATAAAAAAACTATGTATCATCCAACCAGAGGAGGCGTTCGCGGCGGACGAGATCGTAAGCTTCCTCTCTCTACATACGTGATTTAATTAGGGTTCGATTGGCAATGTTAATTTCCGGTGTTAAAATAAATTTATTTTTGGTTTTTGTTTGCAGAATTTAGTTGGGATGATGTTAAGGCAGATAAGCACAGAGAGAATTATCTTGGTCACAGTATTAAAGCTCCTGTTGGTAGATGGCAGAAAGGTAAATTCTTTTCTTGTTTTCCCCTTGAATTGTCGATGGCAGAAAGGTAAATTCTTTTCTTGTTTTCCCCTTGGTAGATGGCAGAAAGGTAAATTCTTTTCTTGTTTTCCCCTTGAATTGTCGTGTTTTTGGTGGCTTCTGCTCTTACTTATTGTCTGGTTTTTGTGTTTTTGGTTGAATGGATGGTGAAGGGGGAATGGGTTGCGGAGAATTTCATTGTTCCGTGAAAAACGGGATTTTTTTTGTTTATTGGAACTTGTAAATGGAATTTTAGTGTACGACTCTTCTGCCGGATTTGTTTATAGCTTGTTTTATGATATTAAGAGAGATTTAACAACCATGTTTAGAGTTTTTATGCTGTTGCGTTGGTGGTTTTCTCATAACTCTGGTGGATTGGTAGTTCTTCTTCTTTAATTGTGTTTGGGATTGTGGTGGGGGTTGTTATTGAAAGTGCTTTTTGTTTAAAAATGCATTAAAATAATATATATTTTTTTTTAAAAAATCATTTTTGATATCAGTGTAGAAAAACAATCTAAAAATACGAAAAAATAAATAATTTTCAGCAAAAAAAAAAAAACCAAATCAAAATTCGAGGGAACACGGTTTGCATGGCATTCCCAAACAGGCCTGAAGGTATTTGGTTGGGCGAGGTGTGTGGGGTTTGAGTCTTGAGATCGACGTAGCTGTCTGCTATGGGATACCTGTGTAATGCGGGGCTCCTTTCTTCTTTTGTTTAGAGGTGGTCTTGTATGCGATACTTCAGTAATGCAGCGCTTCTTTTTTATGCTCTTTGATGTTCAAATTTACTGCCTATTCATCCACACTGCTTCATAACATTGTGTAATTGGAGGTTTAGTGTAAAACAGTCACAAGTGTAAATGGATAAAAAGTACTTTCTAGGGATACATCTCATCAGCTAACTGATTGCTTGCAAAGTTTTTGGCTTGTGTTGTTATGTATCCTGTGAGGGAATCGTTTTTTCTTAGATTATACAGGTTTGTCCAGCCTTTTCTTCCCCTGATACATTGCTCAGTGGAGTGTGTTGAAAAGATCCATGGAGGACACTGTTATCATGATTTTGGTTGTTTTGCCATTTTATGCATCCACGTTCCTAGATTCATTTAAAGTGGGTGCTAGGTATATTCGAATTTCTGGACCTAATGGCTCTGCCTTGAGCAGTTCTCAGTATATAAGTTATAGTCAAAATAGTTGATTAACTGATGTTTCTCTTTCTGTATCTGTTTTGTTTTCAGAGTGTTATTCGTGGTATCTTTTATCTATTGCTTGGCAATTTGAGGAATGCTATCATTAAGAATTTTTCAACCTTTTCTTTCATTCATTTTTTCTACAGGGAAGGATTTACATTGGTATGCCAGGGATAAAAAATCTGGGAGTTCAAATGAAGATGCCATGAAAGAAGAGATAAAACGAATCAAGGAAGAGGAAGAGCGGTCCATGAGGGAGGCTCTTGGCTTAGCTCCAAAGCGATCTAGCCGACCTCAAGGAAATCGACTTGATAAACATGAGTATACAGAACTTGTTAAGCGAGGTTCTACGGCAGAGGACCTGGGGGCTGGGCATGCAGATGCAGCACGGGTTGATGGTCTTGGTTTCTCAAGGTATTAAGTCACTAATGACATGCATCGTATAATTGCTATGTTCAATATATGTGTGTGATTCTACCTGGGCTTTTAACATATTTATGCATCAAGATTCAATGCCATGTATCATATGGTGTTGTTTTTTTTATTTGGTGCACTTGTAGAATTGTTTGCCCATGCTTGTGTGTTATGATACTGTAAACTCGCAAGGTATTCTAGTTCTCTTCACTCCTGGGTGCACTAAAGGCCAGCAGCTGGACATAATACTGTATCTGTGTGATGCTTATACACGCAATATTCTGATATTTTCATCTAGCCTGTAGATTTATCGAGGCATGTAGCATTCTATTAAACTGCTCTTCATTTCTTTTTCATTATTTTTTATGTTTGATTTGAACTTCCTGCTGCAGGGCACCTCGGGCTTGGGAAGACCCAAGTACTCTTCCACCTATTAGCAAGGAGGCTTCACCTGAGCCAGTTAAGGTGGCTATGCCTGATCCACCGGCAGGAAACTCCGAAGAAGATAAACCTGAGGAGGACAAAAGCAGCCGAAAGAAGAGGAGGCATGAGGAGAAGAAATACGAGAAGGAGAAAAAACGTGAAAAGCATGATAGGCACGAGAAACACCATCCTCGCGGTTCTGATGAGAAGAAACACAAGAAAGACAAGGAGCGCAGAAGACACAACTCTGGCTCGGACTAAATTTTCTTATTCATTTGGAAGTTTTATCATTTCTGATAGTTCATGATAGATGTCTGTATTGCAGAAATGGAAACCAGCATTTCTGATGTAAACTTCATGTAAGATTTGAAGTGGTGTTATTATGTGAGATGGGGCAATTTATCTGCTTTTGATTAGTTTCAAGTGTTTTTTTTTTTTTGAAATGTCTTTAAATAATATATATTTTTAAAAATTTAATATTTTTATATATCAACATATCAAAACAATATAAAAAAATAAAGAAAATATTAAAACAAAGAAGAAAAGAAATTTTATTTTTATTAAAATGTTTTTGAAATGAAAGAAAAAATAAAATTGATAGTAATCTACAACAGAGACAGAAGCGAAGCATATATGGCTGGTATAACTTCTATCCTAATAATTGGACTTTTGTCATATCATATCTCTTTGGTTTATTTGAAGGTAATTTTGATAAATAACTAGCAAATAGCTGTATTATTTAGATTTCACACACACACACACACACACTTCTCTCTATTCAAATCCCCGTGTATCTTATAAGGGTGAGGGGTAACATTAGAACTTTATGGAAAGTACCAGAGTAATAACGAGATATTAAAACTGTAGAGGGAAAGCGGGCTTTAATTTATTTATAATGACAAAGTGAAGTCTACCTTGGTCAAAAGGTTGCCATCTTTCAACTTTGGATGAGCAAGGAACAGCAACGGGAGCAGCCACCGTCTCCTTATTCAGGCGCAAGAGATAGCGGCGTGGGTGGCTTATAAAAAACTCTTTCTTCTGTCCATCTCCTTTCCTACTGAAATTGATCGTTGGTTCAACTTGGGCAATTCCGATATCATCAGTAGCCATCAACAAGCCTAGAAGAAGATAAAGATCCATTGTCCATGCTTGGAGTTGGAACTTTGACCGTACACAACTCATCCAGATCGAGATGATGCAGTGCTTCTCTCTCAAAACATCTTCAGCAGCATCCACAACACACTCACCACCTCCAAACAACGGTGATTATAACTGCCCTCCGGCTTCGCAAGGTCAGATTGGCTTATTCGAAGTCAGATTTTGTGATGCCTGTAACGTGTTTGTGTAAATGTCTGAATGAATCCAATTCTGTTTGTAATCAGCTGGGAACTCCGCGGATGGAACACCAAGATCAAGTGCACAGCCATCCCCTACTGTTAACCTCACTCGCGAATACACCCTCGCTGTCCAGACCAATTCCTATAACGAGATGTGGTCCAGGATTCATAATGACGAATCTCAAATTGAAGAAATTCATGATCATCACAATGAGGAGGATGCTAACCGCTTGCATATGACTCAAGTTCTTCAACCAAATCGAGAATGTGTGGAAGAAGCTCTTCGTGACGCCAAGCCTAACACTCTCACTCGACTTGTATCCACCTACTTTGTCAACAGCGAAAACACAAGCCAACTCTGCATTCTTCTCCAACAGAGTGTTTATCGTGCCCGTGCTCTTTATGGTCCTCTTCATAAACTTCTGGATGTTATTCCTACTGACTCAGAATCCCTGTCTCAATCACAATGCGATTGTGCTTTTGATGTCTTTCTCCAATTTGATCGCTTTGGCAACCCTTTCCCTTCCCCCGAATCGCATAACTTTAATGAAATGCAGCAGTGCTTTTCGGAACTGAAGCAGCAACTAGAACGGCGAATCCGCAAGTCACGCTCTAGAATCCACCTAGTTCGCCGAGCCACTTTTGGCTCTGCCCTTTGCGTCATTGGCTCTGTTGTTGCTGTTGTAGTATCTGCTGTGGGAATCGCAAGTCATGCATTTGTTGCCATTGCTGCCACCCCGATATGCACACTGCCGTGTCTCCCTCGCCGCTTGACTAAGAAAGAACTTGCCCGTGTCGAGCAACTTGATTCTGCTTCTAGGGGTACATATGTGCTGAACAATCAACTTGCTACCCTTGAACGGCGTGTTGCTCGTTTGTATGATGCTGTCGAGTGTGATAAGCATCTTATTCAGATTGGATTGGAGAGCGGTAAGGACTTGCATCCCATTTCACAGGTTTTGGAACGGCTTAAAAAAAACCATCTCAATTTCATTGAACAGCTCAAGGATCTCGAGGAGCATATATGCCTTTGCTGTAATGCTGTCAATAGGGCCAGAGATCTGCTTCTTCACGAGATCCATCGCCATCAAATTTCTAATTCCTAACAACTGATGACCTGCTTTGAGTCGCATTTACTTGCCATATACTAACTTCATTGCTCTGTATTAACATCTTTCCAACTCTGACTATGAAACATTGCCCTTTACCCGCTCTTAACAATGAGCATCAGGGCAATCATGGCACTTTGTATACCGAAAATGCAATCAGTTCTCAGACACTTTTTTATTGGAGGTATCTTCGCATGATCTGTTTTGAGCCACTACACCTGGTTTGTTCTTTCATTTCATCTTTCCCGCCACATTATATATCTTTGATTACTAAAAGCTGATTTGTTAACTTTCTAGAGGATTATGATATTCACTTCCCAGTTAAATAAGATTTTCTCTTCAGGTCAGATGCATATCTGTGATATTTTCTAGAATATTTTTGGATAGATTTAGGATAGACATCTCCCTTGTCGCTTCAATTCGTTGATGAAAGCTACCAGTACCCAGTACATGAGAGGTCAATGTGGAAGGTACAGCACTTTCATAATGAATGTGTTTACTGTATACAAAATGGATGTCATCCCCAATATCATCAATTCAATTTGAAATACTAGAAGATGATTTTACCTGGGCAATTTTGTTATGTTTCAAGGATAATTTTGATGAGAATAGCTGTTTAAATAGTTTTTGCAGTATGGCTATTTCATTTACTTTTCTCGTTCTTTCTTCCTTGTTCTTTTAATCCTTTTGTAAGAGATGTTTTCAATGCTTTCTGCTCTTATTTATTGCTTTGGTGCATACAAGCCAAGGTGGTATTTTTTATTTCCAACCAATTTTTCTAATGCTGAGCTCGCACATGTACATAGACACTCTATTTGATGTTTGAATCCTCTCCTCTAAATAACGTCGTTGAGTCTTGAGAAAGATGTGGCAGTTTTATGCGGGACACTCTGGTAACATGGAGCCCTTTTCCCGCCGCGTTTAAATCCACTACTTTATTGTTCATGCTACTTCCTAATGTTTTTTCGTTTTTTCTTCCTTAAATGGAAATGTGTTAAATACTTGCAAGTGTAAACGAAGAGAATGCCTGGGTACACATCCCAGCAGCTGACTGATTTATTTCAAATGCAGTTCTTAGCATATATTCTTCTGCTAGCGTATGAGAAAACTGTTTTGTTTAAATTACACAGCATCGTCTAACCTTTTCTCCCTCGTGCATTTCTTTGTGGTTAGGATGTTGTTATTATGATTGAGGCCGTTGGGCCATCTTATGCATCCACATCCCCAGATCCATTGAAACGGGGATGCTAGGTGTCTCCAAATTTCTGTGCCCCGTCGACCCAATGCTTCTGCCTCGAGTAGTAGTTGAAATAGTGTATTAACTGGTGTTTGCTTTCCGTTTCTGCTTGGTTTTCACACTGTTGGCCATTCTATCTTTTATCTATTGGTTGGCAACTTGAGGCATGGTATACCTTTTTTTCATTCACTGTATTAACAGGGAAGGATTTATCATCCTAGTAACTAGCAACCATTGTTGTGATTCTGGATTCTGATGATCGGAGGAAATTCAGAGGAGGAAACGTGACTGACTTGGCCAGAACATTCCTTTTCATTTTGTAAGTGCTATCGTTCTTAATATCTGACGAGAGATTTCCGACGTTTCTGATGTAACCCTCAAGTAAAGATTTGAAGTGGTGGTTGTTGTCGGAGATTGATTAGCTCTCGAAGAAATCTCTCATGTAAAATCCTAAAGGGAAGGGGAAAACTGTCATGCCATGGAATCTCCTCTGGTGAGCATGGCAGCGCTCCATTTAGGCATGTCTATTCCCCACTTTGAAAGTTTGGGGAGCAGAGTTGTTTGTCTGTGAGCGTAGTTGGAACCCAATACACAAATCTGCCTTTCTAGTGGACCTGCTCAAAAGATGTTCCTTGATGCCTCTTCTTTAAACAGATGACTTTCTTTTTTTCACTAGAGTGAATTATTTTCAAGTCCCTGGATTTTGTGTGCGGTTACAACTTGGTTCTTCATGCTTGAAAATTTATAAACCAGTCCTTTTTACTCGGTCTTCGATGGCTAAGTGTCCCAGGGAAAAGCTGGTGACGGGTAAAATTCTCCATTGTTGTCCAAAAGAAAGTGAAAAAAGAACTTTTGGACTTTATGTGAGAATCATAGTTGGAGAACGACTCCTCCCATTGTTATTTATTCGCCCTAACTTGTTGGATCAAGCAATCTCCCTCCTACACAAGGCAAGATCCGTGATGAACAATGCATTTGGATCAGGGTATCTTTCTTGATTGCGATTATTTTAGGCCTTAAGCAGACCAAGTTTCACGTCACGCAAAGAAAAGGATGATCATTTTGTATTATTCTACGCACGAATTTGCTATCAATTGGTTAGGTAGTTGGTGTCCTCGAGCCATGCATCTAATTGCATAAAATCACCTTTAAGCCATTTCTCTTTAGCCTGGATGGCAATGGTAACAAGAAATTCTTCGCTCGAAAGAAGCATTTGAATTTATTTTTTTAATATAAAACGCATTTGATCAATTGTCCATAACTTGCTATTTATTTATTTTATTATTATTTTTAACCATGAAATATATGATTTTAAAGAGTTATTTTGATATTTAAGGAGACCTAATTTATTTCTTGAATTTCCTAGCTTAAGGTTCAACCTGTTTTTTGAAAAATTTTAAAATTTTTTTTTGCTAAAATTAAGTACGGTTTATATTTTTTAGAACGTTTTGATGTGCTGATATCAAAAATGATTTTTAAAAAATAAAAAAATATTATTGACATGCTTTTCGGCACAAAAAATTATTTGAAAAGCAACCGTTACCACCCTTCCAAACACTAAGAATTAAGTTAGTTCACTTTTCTTAAATATATTAAACTGATTCGATGTGAAGGGTGTATTTTTAAGATTACTGGATAAGGGATGCAGTTTTTTAGTTGATGCATAGATTGGTCCAATAATATTTTTAATATCAAAATAAAAAGGTAAAGAGAAATATCACAGGATTAAAATCCTAAAAAAAGGGGAAAAAAAACCAAATAATGTGAGTTAAAAATACAAAATAAATTTATCACAAAACACGTGGATTTGTAACTTTTATAAATAGAATTTCTTTGGAAACTTTTTTTTTTAATACGAGATTTTCTTTTTCATTAATATCAATTCAAAAAAATTAAGACAATACTTCATAATTCATAATTATCCAAAAAACAATTAAGCAATACTTCGTTGCTATCCAGAAGTAAAAATAAAGGGGAAAGAAGACTAAATAATAAGAGTTTCCACTTGGCAAGTTATGGGTGGCACAACTATCACACCCTCCAACAAAAAACAGAAACGACACCGACACAGCAATCATTCCTCGGTAATTTAAGAGAGAAAGGATGGGCAGTTATGGAAAAGAAAAAAGAGTAAAATTTGAGAATTATTATTATTTTTTATAATAAAACTTTTATTTTCATGTTAAGACTCCAAGACTGGAGATTGCTTCTGCTACAACACCATTAGAGATCCCTTTAGTTCTGTCCCTCTCTCTCTCTCTGAATCATTACAACAGGGGACGAAAAGGGTCTTCCTGTTTCGTTCATTTATTTGTATTAACCCATCAAAGATCATTTCTTTGTCTCTCTTTGGTTACTTGGAGAGAGAGCGAGAGAGAGAGAGATAGAGAGAGAGAGCTAGTGAATTGTTGGAAGGTAGAAAAGAAAGAAGAAATCATGGTGGCGGCAAACAGGGAAATGGCTGTGTACTGTTTTGATACTCTTGTTGCTCACTACAACTCTGATGATGCTCCTCCTGCTGCTTTTGATGAGGGTCAACAGTAATCTCTCTCTCTGTCTAACTGTTTCACTCTTTTAATCAATTTATACATGTAGTTGTGAATGCATTTAAATGGGTTCTTGAATTTGGATTGTTTTGTTGCTGCTGGTTTACTTTTGAGTGTTGTTTTTGGATTTAACAGGGCCTTTTTTGGGGATTGGATTGAGTGGAAACGCTGCTTGATTTTGTGGGATTCTGTTTGTATTTTGAAGGTTTTATTGGGTTTTTGTTTGCTTGCTGGATTTGTTGATATTGCAAAGTTTTGCTTTTTGAGTTGTTATCCCCCCCCCCTCGTACTTGTCATGGATGGTGCTATGCATGCATAGATTTTATGATTAGTTCATTGAAATCTCGCGTTTTTTTTTCATTATTTTTGCTATCAAACAGCTTACAGAAGTGCTATATCTTAAGAAAATTCTGGTTCTATGTTATAGAAGGTTTTTTTTTTGTGTGTGTGTGAAATGTAGATTCAAATTTCAAGGTTGCTAAATTTTTTCTGTTTATGCTTGGGAGATACAGTGGAAGAGGGCTTTTTTTTTAATGCTGGAATTCTACCTTCCACGTAGCTAGCTGTATCAAACTGTTTTGTCTAGTGGAGTTCAGTTGATTTTTATATATATATATAACTGCACCTTTGCTCCTTTGCATTTTTATATTCTCTCTTCAGTTTTTTGGTGTTTCAAGATTGCTGTTTTTCAACTGTGCTGTGACTATTTTACATTTATTTACCAAGATAATTGAGGTTTCAAGTCTGCAGTCTGCTTAATTGCATGGATTGGGTGAATGTTGACAGAACAAGTTTTGAGATTTGTTGGTTGTCATGTTGTGTTGACAGCTTGAATAATCTCTCAGCCTTTGCCATTATTGCGCAATGATGGCATGTCATAGTTTGTCTGAACACCTGGCACGTCTTTGTCAGGTGCCATAGAAGTAGTGATTTTTTAGGAAGTTTTTAACTTCATGGGAATTCGCTGTTGGATAATCTTTAACAAGTTTGTACCTGTTGAGAATGCTGTCTTAGATGATTTTTTGAGAAGTTTTTGTAATTATTGAGAGGTCATATTCATAAAAGTGATAAAAAGTTTTTGCAATGCTGTCTTAGATTTATTTGTTGTCAGTTATGCACACCAGAACCATGACCTCACTGTCATATTTGACATGGTAATATTCTGTTATCAGCCCATTGTTTGTCACTTGGAAGAAAGCTGTCAATGGAAGTGAGCCTCGTTTACGTGGATGCATTGGAACTTTGGAAGCTCGATACTTGGTTAATGGATTCCGGGACTATGCTTTAACAAGGTATTGCTGTTTATATCCAATTATGTTGCTGATATCTATATATATATATATATATATAGATATATATATATTTCTGTTGAATTGTGGATCTTCCTTCCTCCTTCATGTAAAAAAAAGCATATAACCCTCTGTGCCCATTGCCACTCTGTTCCTTTGATGAACTGTCAAACCTTGCTTATCCTTATAGTTTCCATTGCTAGGAATTGCTTGAATCACATTCTAGTCCAAGAGCATGTGAAAAATGGATTTGGGTTCATGTACAGAGGAAAAAAAAACTTTTCCTTCTTTTCCTTTTGGAGACTGTCAACTGTCAGTAAGTCAAGGTTTCTTCCCATGCCCCCATGCCCCCCCACCCCAAAGAAAAAACTTAGGAGATGAATCAACCATCTAAATAGATTTCTATAAGGTTTGTTCCTGCAACCTTGCTTTTATTCTTTCGAAATTACAAAATGATTTTGTAACAAATTCCTTCTCTTGTTATATTTAAATCTCTTCTCAATCTGTTTCCTGTCGGTGCGACTTTGGTCTGGTATGACATACTCTTATGAGGCTTCCTACATTTCATTTTTACTGTCTTGCAGTGCTTTGAGGGACCGCAGATTCCCTCCTATACAAGCTAAAGAATTGCCTGCTCTGGAATGCACAGTTTCCATTCTGACTAATTATGAAACTGCCAACAACTATCTTGATTGGGAGGTGTGCGCTTTAACTTGTTTAAGCTCTTGAAACTTTGGGGTTAAATGTTTTCTAACATCTAAACTACCAAGTTTTATTGTGGATAGTATTGTTCTCAGTTATGTTTTCCATTTCATGTGGTCTGAAAGTTTTTAATTGAAAATAAAATAAAATTCTAACAGTCTGGAACTTTGATCTAAATTGCTGAACCTCTAAGGTTTGTTGATAGGCGTCTCCTTAGATTTGCAAAATTAGAAGACAGACTAAACAAAAAGTTAGGCAGCTGCTAGATTTCAGTTATAACTTCATTATGGCATGCTCCATCATTGATTATCAAACAAGCCATTTCTCTTAAGTAAGTTTCCAAAGATACATTGTTGCGGGGCTCTTTTTCAAATTTTTATTAGGATTTCGCAAAATCAATCAAGGTTATAGAAGCTAACATTGAAAGTTACAGTGAGAAGTGGTTCCCCAATGCCTACTTTTGAGTGCATACAACATGTTTGGATGCTCATAATACACATTATGGCCCATCTCCTGAAGTTGAGAGGAGGACTGATCAGCCGTGTTGCTGTTGCAATGTTTGAGTTGTCATATGAATTTTAACCAAGTAATCATTATACTTGGTGCTGAAGAAACTAACAGTATCAATGTAAACCTGTCTGCGATTCTCTGTTCAAATGCTTTCAAGTTTTACCTTTAACAGAATCTAGTTACCCTGTTCAATTTTCTTGCCTTCCCATCTTATTATGTGAGTCTGGGTTGCAGGTTGGGACACATGGTTTGATTATTGAGTTTACCGATCCTAATAACAATGTAAGGCGAAGTGCCACTTATTTGCCTGAAGTGGCTGCCCATGAAGGTAAATTCGTTGTTTATTGCATGTTAGTTAACTTGATTGAGCTTGTTTTTAGTTATCGGAGTGAAGCAAACAACTCAACACAATCAGGGAGAGAGTTCTGGAGGATGGGGGAGCTTAATCCCCTGACAATTATAGTGACCCTAGCCAATTGTGTTCTTATTTAATGCTCTGGTAATTTAGCCAGGACATACAGATTTAGTTATAGAATGGGAGATTTTTTCGTATTTAATTCCTACGAAAGCCTTGCACCCACCGACAAATGTTTTTTTTGTGTCTAAAGGCCTGATTATATTTTGCCACTTTGGTTTCAGGCTGGACAAAAGAGGAGGCAATTGATTCACTGATGCGCAAAGCTGGCTACAGTGGCCACATTACTGAGTCACTTCGAAAGTCTATACAAGTGACTCGTTACCAGAGCACGTTATTTACTTTGACCTACAGTGATTATGTCTCCTATGTCAGGGCAACCAGGGGTGCAGCCCCGGCTATTAATGGGGTGAAGCCCGGCAACCATTGACTCATCCAAATAAGCCTTCTATTAAAAACAAAAGGCTGGTTTGGCCTGAAAGAAAAGAATCATTAAAGGTGGAATAAGTTTATTTTTGTTCCACCAGCATTTCTTCTTCAGTAATTGTTATGAACTGTCCTTGGTTTCTTCAAATTCATGGTGATGAGCTCAGTTCTCGTGGCTCATTACAAGACATTCACAAGTTAGGCAGCTTCTCTGGTATAGCTGTATCAGAACTTGAATCTATCCCTTTGTGTTTGTTTACCATGTTGTTCTTTTTATCTTTTGCTTGCATGCAGAAGGCATTATTAGCAGGCAATTTTTATAATTATAATTCTTCGTGTTTAGTTTATGAGTGCCTTTCAAGGAAAGCAAAGCTTTATGATGCTACTGCAGAATATTTCCAATAATAGGAAGTGAGGCTGGGTGGAATGGCATTTCCCATCAAAATTAAGCAGAGAAAATTGTTCGATGCTGTTGGCCCGTTGGGTGTATTTGTTTGAATGCATCACTAGGGAATTCGAACAAGAAGGATACGGATACGGATTTGAAACGAGCTGATGTTGAAATATCATGGAATATAAATACATGGACGTTTTTGGAGGGCATTTTAATTAATTTTATCAGCTTCCATATTTGTTATTAGAGCTGTAAAGCTCCGCTTGACGAGTCAATCCAACCGGTGGATCACCGACCTAAGATTGTGATATTTACAGCGATTTAAATTATTTTTCATTTAAAAATGTTTTAAAATAAAGTTTTTTTATTTTTAAATATTATGTTTTATATTAGTATGGTAAGACAATTTAAAAACATAAAAAAATTATTTTAAATAAAAAAATAAAATAAAAATAAAATTTTTAAAAAACACAGTTTAAACTGCTTTTTTAAACACACCCTAATCCTTAACGCCTAGCCAGCAACAGCTCTCCATGGAATACAGGAGCCATCAATATTCCCACTTCAAAGCACCTTGTTGATCTGTGAAAGCTGAAATTTATGTATGGTACAGCTGATTTGTTTTTGTAGAGATTTTGGATATTTTTAAAATTAAAATATTTTTTATATTTTTAGTTTGTTTTGATTTATTAGTTTTAAAAATACATTAAAAAAATATTATTTTAATATATTTTTAAATAAAAAATATTATTACATATTTACGGGCTCAACTAGCTAATTAAACATGATTTAAAAAGTGTTTAGAAAAATAATAGTGATTATAGTTTAAAATATTTTTTATTTAAAAAAATATTAATTTTAAAAAATTATTTTTAATATTATCATATCAAAATAATTTTAAAATATATAAAATTTAATTTTAACAAAATAAAATAAAATAAAATTGTATACACTATTCCCAAACACGCCATTAATAACCATAATCAGAACTTTACCATCGAACATTTATAAAATATTATTTTCATTTAGCTGACCCTTTCTATTCTCTTAGTTCTTAAGAATAAATTCTTAAAATTACACAAGACTATAAATTTATAACAACAACGACATCAGCAATAACAAATAAAAACACCAACGCCTCTCCACCACGTTGCTCAAGTGACAAAGTCTTGCACTCCCGGCAAACTCCAGGTCTTTCTCTTCCTTTCTCTAATTAATTAGATCAGTAAGTAGAATTTCAAAACCTGTCGTTTAAACTGAATCAAACTGTCTGATGTTGTAACTAATACCTAGAATCTTACATCTTTTACAGATTCTGTTTGGTTGCTGAGAAAATCTAGGAATAATCGGGTAGAAAATTTGTGGTTAATGCGTGCTTTTAACCTTTATCTTCTTTAAATGAAAAATCCAAACATGGGTTTCGAAGTTTTGGTTGTTGGATAATGAATTCCTTCGGTTTCTTTGCTTGTCTCGCTTTTTTTTTTTTTTTTTTTTCTAGTAGCCAAACACAGGGTTAGGGTTGAATTCTGTAAACTGATGTTTCTATTTGGAAGGTTTCGCTTAAGATTAGATGGATACTTGTTTACATATGTGAATTTGACGTTTCCGTTTTAAATCTGAGGTTTTGCTGACTGTTGGGGCTGTATCTGTGGCCAACTAGATATGTTTGTTGCATGAATTTTATGGTTAATCTATAATCATAGAATAATTTGTGGACTGGTTTTTTTTTTTTTTTTACTATTTGTAATCTTGATTGGAATTCTGTGTTTTGTTGCTGAGGTTTGAATGTTGTCTGATTTTATAGATACTTTAAAGGTATAATTTTGAGAGATGAGTAGTCAGAAAGGCTTGATATATAGTTTTGTGGCAAGGGGAAATGTGGTGTTAGCAGAGCACACGTCTTATTCGGGGAACTTTAGTACCATTGCTGTTCAGTGTTTGCAGAAGCTTCCTTCAAATAGCAGCAAGTACACATACTCTAGTGACGGGCACACATTTAACTTCCTCATTGATAATGGATTTGGTATTGTTTTGTTCTTGGTGGCTGTTGATGTAGAGTTTAGGTTCTTGCCATAGGGAAATGTGTGCTAAATATTTTTGTGTTGGGTGTGCAGTTTTTCTCGTTGTTTCTGATGAATCAGTTGGGAGGGGTGTGTCTTTTGTGTTTCTTGAGCGAGTGAAGGATGATTTTAATCAGCGGTATGGTGCCAGTATTAAAAATGAGGCACACCCACTAGCTGATGACGACGACGACGACTTGTTTGAAGACCGATTTAGCATTGCCTACAATCTTGACAGAGAGTTCGGGTGTGTATGGTACTGTACATGTCAAATTTTAAGGTTTCTGTTGTTGCATGTTTCATTAACTTTTGATATTCTGTTTTCGTGTAACAGGCCAAGACTCAAGGAGCATATGCAGTACTGCGTGAACCACCCAGAAGAGATCAGTAAGCTCTCCAAGTTAAAGGCTCAGATAACGGAGGTCAAGGGGATTATGATGGACAACATTGATAAGGTACATGTTTCATGTTTTGTTGAACGTAATGTTGGTGATAAACCAATTCATGTTTAGTATTCAAATACAAAATATACTTTCTGTTCTGTATTTTCTCAGCATCATAATAAGATGGAGATTTATGCATGAATGGATACTGTTGAGTCTAATTTATTTTGCATATACTACTAGTGTATTTGTACTAATGTGGTTTTCTTCTCTTCCTTTTGTTTGGTGGTGGGAGGGGATGCGGAAGGTGTAAACTTGCTTTGTGTTACTCTATTTGCTTGCTATTCAGTTGATTCTGGACATCAAGGTGTATGTGTATTGACTGCTTATTTGATAGAATGTCAAGAGTGAAGTGAACCTGTCAGATAATCAACTTGATATTATTCCACTCAATCTAATCCACTTTAGGAATGCCATTTCTTAGTGTAAGCCATTGAGGATCATGGCATGTTATCTCCGCATAGGATAACTATAATCAGCACTTCTCGAGTCATAGATGGATTGGCAATTGGTGACTATTGAGAAGGCCTAATTAGAGTTGAACCATCATTTCTCCAATGTTTTAACACACTGTATCATGTTATTACTTGATGGGGCTGAGCATGCAATGAATTCACTTGTTAAATCTACTTAGAGATCAAAATAGGCATCTTCTCAATTGTGTTATTTTTACCTTGAAATTCAAGCGTAGGTTCCTTACCTGGAGATCAGTAATTTTACCTGGACAAAAGATCTGGTTTGATGTTTGTGGATTAGAATTTTATGTTTGTAAGCATCAATTACATTGTATAATGAAGTATTTGTAGACCACTTTTATAGTTGACATGCAACACAGTGGCTAAGATTGACAACTGCAGTTGCTACTATTATGCGATTGATAATTTCATGTCTGCAAGTTGAGTGGTTTGGAGTTGGTTAAGTCTGTTCATCACCTGGAACAAGTTAAACCACTCTTATACAAAGCTCGTTGATTTATATTCTGTGCAGTAAACTAAGATTGTTTAAATTTCATCTTTAGTCAAGCAGCTAAGTGATTAGCGAGTTTTTGTTGAATATGGTGCCTAATTCAATGAATTTCAGGTTTTGGACCGTGGAGAGAGGATTGAACTTTTGGTGGATAAAACAGAGAACCTCTCATTCCAGGTACATGCTATTCCTTGGTTAGTTCTGAAAGCAATTTTGGGGGACCTTGTAACAATGTGCTTGTGTCCTTGTATGTTATAATGCAGGCTGACAGCTTCCAGAGGCAAGGAAGGGAATTGCGACGGAAGATGTGGCTTCAGAATCTGAAAGTGAAGTTACTCATGGGAGGGGCAGTCCTTATTGTGATTGTGATCGTGTGGATGACCATTTGTGGAGGTTTCAAATGTTAGACTGCTGGGGTAGCAAGATGGCTAACGTAGTAGCATTTGCAGTTGCTTTTATAATTTGTTGTACAAAGAAATATTGAGGAATTGCATCGTACGGGCCTGTTATCTTACATTAAATTTTACTGCATGTGTATATATATACAGGTGAAATAAATCTCTGAATTCCCTTCCATACACTAGACATTACAGCCCAATAAGAACTGAGTCATGAAGAGTACATGAACTTATCTTCTTCTTTTCTTGATGATGCCATTGCCCGTATTGAATGCACTCAAGCAGCACATAATTGGACTTGAATTTATAGCATGATGACTGTCAAATGAAGAATAATGGGCCATGTTATAGGCACACTCGTCATCGGATATCTTTTCAATCGGCAGGATGTGAAAAAAGCTACGTCGTCCTTCGATCTGTGTTTTACTTCTTAGACCAAACCTAGGATAAAGCTAGCATTAAAGTAATTAAACTCGGTTTGTTCTATAATCCTGTCCAAAATTCAGGGATTAAGGGTTAGACAGGTTGATTGAGGTTAATGCAATACAATGTTGTTTCAAATTATATTGATTTGAATTTTTTTTATTTAAAGTCAAATAGAGTTTAATCGTGTTGTAGTTGACCGGGTTGATTTCCTTTTTTTTTTTTTCTTTTTTTTTTATTGAAGTCGGAACCTGAGTCGACATGCTGAATGCTATCATATTTCCCATGTGAGTAGAGGTGTAATAAAGACATGCGTTACAGGACTGCCTGCTTCAATTGGTAATGAGTGCCTTTGCTTAGTATAAATAAGCAAATTAGACCTCCCCTAATTGTAGAATATGCATATTTAATTAAGAAGCAATTATCCATTCCTTGACATCACTATGGTCTTGTAATTCCTCATCATTTTTTTTAGTAATTTACGTTGACTATAAATTAATTAATCATTACCAACACTAGGTTATTAAATCCAAAAAATATACCTAATTAAACATGATTACTTAATTAAAACCTGAAATTGATTGAAAATTCCTTTCATTATTTAATTACAAAACAATAAACTCCTATTTGCATTCTCAAGAATAAAATAAAAAAACCATAAACTCCTATTCGAGTATTAATTAATTAATAACGACATATTTATAATTATCAAAAATTAATTTTCAATAAATAACATTTTAGCAAATTAAGTAACTAATAATAAAAAAAAATTGTATCAATCGAGATCAGGTTTTTGAAACATTAATCAGTAAGGAATCATATATAATGTATTCTTAAAATAACTCAAAATAAATTAACGGTATTAACTAACTTCGTTGACTAAGAAAGGCGCGAAATAGTTCATCATTTTAAAGTTTCTACATATTTTTAATGCTTTATCTTCTTTCATCCATTTTCATGTTTTTTTTCATGTTTCTGCTTTGCTTGTATGAAATAATTAGCGGGATTGGATGTTAATTAATTTACATCTAATTCATTTGAAACAAAATATAGGAGAGAAAGTGCTCATGGTTTTTATTATTTTTATTTTTTTGAAATTTAACTACCATGGCAATTTTGAGTTCCACAACACAAGAACAACTCTTTCTTGACCCACATAATTCCATCTTCCATAAAAATAAAATAAAATAAAAACACCTAAGGGTGTTTGGGAAAAAGAAAAAGGAAACTAAACATATGCCACACTCGCGCTAGGCAACGACAACGTAACCTGCAAAAGGTTAACAATAACAACAACAGCAGGCGAGTCTACTAAGAAAAAAGTAAACACCAACCATGAAAAAACAAGAACACAGAGAACAACAAAGGCCTATTCAACAGTGCCGCCGGTCTCTTCCTCCTCCATGATCTCTTCTTCTTCTTCAATATCGGAGCTTTCATCATCGGAAACCACAAGGGTTAGTCTCAAACGCCCACCTGAGCGGTTAGCACGCAAAATGTCTCCTTGGGGGATTTTTATCTCCTCAAGCTCAAAACTGTCATTTTCTTCATTATAATTGAGGTACCTACAAGGCATACCTTTGTTAAACAATCTCAGGCAAGAGATTGGTGGAGGAAACAATCCCTTTATCTTAGTTGAATTCCCAAAAGCCACGTACTTTCTTGCGTCCACATTCACGATCTCCTCTTTCTGATCAAAGGTAGCTTCACTCATCACGTCAGAAAGACTAGTCAAACAAGATGGTGGTGGGGAAGATGAATACGGTAATGTTGCATCAAGAGAGTTGATGGAGGATAAAGAGCTCTCTTCAAGAGAAAGGTCAGAAAAGCCATCATCAACATTGGTGGTTTCGTTGGTGTTTGAAAAAATTACATTACCCCATGTTGCTGGTATGGACTGAGACCTCACGAGGGTTGGTCTTGGGTGTGATGGGGACTTCGACAGGTCTTTCAGGCTAGAGAAACCATTGCCTTCCATAGCTAAAATCGCAAGAAAGTTGATAAAAACAAGAAGGAAATGAAGAAGGATGGAATCACTAACAGGCAAATTAAGGAGTGTTTCTTATAGGCACAGAAGGGGTTAATTAACGCATGAGAGCCAAATCCTTTGCGAGAAGGGACAAATCACATGCAAAAGGACAAGAAATTGTAGTTACATTATTGATTTTTAATGTTAACACAAACATTTACACTGGAAAAAAACCAGCAAAACTAGTTTTGAGATAGAAAACGGTTTCAGTTTCTTTCCTTGTTGAGTCCATTGGTCCACTCCCTGCAATGTTAGTGTATTACCAATATCCGTGTTTTTTTGTTTTGTAGCATTTCTCACCACCAATTCCTGCATTTTAATTATTACATTACCATATAACTGTTGTTTTTATGCATAATTTACCTTTTATAGCTAACAATCACTCTTGGTTACTGTTTCATATCCATGTATTCCTTACGTACATCCTAAGTATATATGTGTTTGATGATGCAATAAAGATTGTTTTTATCCTAAAAAAAAACATTAAATTAATGATTTTCGATATGTCTTTTTAATAGTGTTAATTAAGAGTTCAAACCATGCAAGAAAACATCATTTTTATTTTGAGAATATTTTCAAAATACTTTACGAAAATCATTGAACAGTATCTAGAGACTCCAGAAAAGAATTGCAGCCATGTAATTTCTACGTTCTTAATAGATGCTGACAACAATATTGGCAATTAAAACCTCGCATTAAGGCCAACTAAGCACTGTAATCACTGTACAAGGTAGTGATTCCAGGGTAAGAACACCTTGTAGAAAGTACAGAGAAAATTAGATAAACCACAGAACGTAGCAAGTTTTTCAAACCATGGCATTAAGTGATGGTGAAGGACTGGTTTTTTATGCCTCAGCCAGCAACCATAACCATGAATACAGTCGATTAGGTCTCCTTCCATTATCCTTTCATGAAAATATTAAACCCCTCGACTGTAGAGGACCCCATCTTGGGCCAGTGATCAATCCATGGGAGCAAAATCTTCCTCAAAACCCATCTATTTTTGGATCATACGGCGAAGACAATTCTTGCATTTGTTTAATCTCTTCGAAAACATCAAGAATAAAACATGGATTTATTAATTTTTCATCTCTTCAAATCCCTATATATTGAGTCAAATTTGGACCAGCACCATGTGAGTGGCATGCATTTACAAGCTCGATAACATTGGAGCAGCTACATGATTAACTCTTTAGGATTCAGATCCTGTATTATTGCTGCAGCTTTGTTTTCTTATCAAAATTATCATGTTCTTAAGTTTTCTAAAGTTTTCCACTTGCATGGCTGCAGTAAGTAACTGAATTCAAGACTCGGCTAGTTCCTTCAAGGCGACTAGTCCCCAGCATGTTACCCATTTGTCCATTGGGTCCCAGTTTATTTTTATTTTTATTTTTTATCAATTGGGCTCCCAACTTATAAAACAATTCCCAGTCAAGTCCTTTTACATGAAATTATATTAAAATTTCTTACTAGGAACCTGTTTGGGAGTTTGCGGCTCCCCTTTTTCATGTTTATTTTTTAAAAATATTGATATATTTTTGTATTTTTTAATAAATTCAATGTGATGATATCAAAATAAAAAATTAAAATAATTATTCCGTTAAAATATCAAACATAAACTGAAACATGAAATTCCCTTTTAAAAAAATATTTTTTGATTGCATAGATAATTATTTAAAAAAAAAAAAAACAATTCGGATGGGGTTTAGGGTTGATGTAATTTGAATCGGTAATCAATTGATTAAAAATCAAAAGTATGAATACAGTTGAAAATCAGTTACTTTGTTTACGTTGGAGTTTCCATCTTTGAAGTAAATTCATGAACGAAAGGAAGAATCCAAATCTCCATTAAAGATTCACCAACACTGCTAATTTCCCTTTCCTCTTTTCACTTTCCATATTATTTTCCCAACCTGTCGTCACCTTCCTGCCGACCACACTTAATTCCTATTTCTTAATCCCATCGAAAAGATAAGGAAAAATTCTTATCAACATCACTGTTCATGTAACGTGTCAGAAACCCACATACCATGGGAATCAAAGCCAGCAAACCACTCAGGAAAAACGTTTATTTTAGTCCCTTAGTTTTCGATTTTATATTAGTTTGATATTCAATATTTTTATAATCATCAAATCCCACGGTTATCTTAATTATTGTCGAACTACACTTGTAATAGAATAAGAGAAGAATCATATCTGTATTTAAAAAAAATTTATATTTGTTAACTGGGTTTACACCCTCTAAAAAAAAAACCCTACTTTTTCAAACAGTAGCGAAAGCTAAGAAACACTAAATATAACATCAAGATAAAAAAAACTACTAACAGAGTGACCAAATTACAACAAATCAAAAGGATAGAGGAGACAAACGCACCAAACTCTGCTAAAAAAGAGAGGGAAAACATTCCCCTCCAAGCCTCCCTCTGCATCCTTTTCTTGCTTCTACACGGAGAGTGAGAGAGAACCTTTCTTTAACCAAAAATCCTTCTCTTAATGTCACTTTCAGTTTGTTCTTGCCTTCATCCTCAACTACTTTACTCTTCAACTCTTTCTTGTTTTTTCTAACCAACCCATCCCTTTACTCCTTTACTCTGTTTAGCTTGATCCCTTTTTCTTGCACGTCACTCTTCTCTCTTTGTTACTGACAAAGCCCACAAAAAAGAAACCAAATTTGAGTACCCATTTGTGTTTTCTTGAGAAAACCTTGAGAAAGTAACGATGGGAAACTGTTTTACAAGTTCAAAGCAATCAATGGCAGAGTTAGCTCCTTATGATTTCATCAAATCAACCCCAGCCATCCACTTATACGGTGACCCCGCCAGTTCTTTCACTCTCTACCTTCATCTTGCTCTTCTTTACAAGACTAGAGCGCTTCAATTTACACCCACTAATGACCCGATTCCAATGGTCCAATTCGGGCCCGAAACAGTTTCGGGTTCCCGGGAGATGATGGTTCGGTTCATTGATGTGAAGTTGCCGCAACCGCCGTTGATGGTGGTGGTGGAAGAGGGAGGTGAAACGGCGGCGTTGGTGGTTAAAATGGTGGCGATGCAACATAGGAGTGTGGTGTGGCATTTGGAGAGGATGGTGTGGTGGAGTGAGGATTTGGTGACACGTGGTGGGAGGAGGAATGGTGATCCGACTATGGGGAGTGCGAGGATGGAGGTGAGGAAGTTTGGGAAGAGTTATTCACAGTTGCTAGAGGTCATGGTTGAGCACGCGCAGATGCAGGAGCGTGTGGTTTTTCCACTTCTTGAAGCGGCTGAGAGAGGTAAGGTTTCGTGTTCAAGTTACGTCCGTACACATGGTCAATGAGATATGTTCACCAGTGTCGAGAATTTATTGATTTCTTTTTAAATATAATGTATTCATGCGGGGTGTTCGAAAAAAGAATTTAGTTTTTTCTTGAGACGGAAATTTTATTAAATTTTTCTTAATACAATTTATAATTACAGGATTCTTTTTAAAATCATTCAAAAAATAATTCAATCTTGATTGGCGTGCAAGCTGTTTCGGAGTATATCCTTTATCATTGAACCAACAATAAGCTTATGATCTGCAAATTGAATGTGATGATGCAGGGCTGTGTAAAGCTGCAAACGAGGAGCATGGAAGGCACCTGCCCATCATGAATGGAATCAGAGAAGACATGAAATCAATTGGAGTTCTAGACACTGGGAGCAATGACTACCGAGAGGCTCTTCGAAACCTTTCCACTCGGCTCAAATCATTGCTGGTATAAATGCCATCACTTTTTAATGTCTGGCTTTAAGATTCTCAGAAAATTTACTGCCACAACTTCCTCGGTTTTATCAGTGCTACAGGGCTACTTAGGCTGTTATAATGTGTATCTGTGTCTGTATGAGATTTTTCTCGTGTCCCTTTTTTGAATAAGGTGTCTTGAGCTCTGTATATATCTTGAATAATTTGAATTATTCCATTGTGCTGATAGGAACATAGCAAAGAGCACTTCCAGGAGGAGGAGCGAGATGTATTGCCATTGATGGAGGCTCTGGAACTGGGAAAAGATCAGCAATTGAGGGTATTGGAGCAATGTATTGATGTGATGCAAGGGACTCACTCGCATTTGTTCAGCTTTTTTATTGAAGGTCTTCTCCCTCGAGAAGCCATGCAGTACCTGGATTTGATTACAAGATGCAAAGAGGAAAAACTCGTGGCCTCCATGCTTCGCAGGATTATTGAGTAGGGTGCAGAAGTAGCTACATTGATATGGTACGTAGAGTGGAATGCTGGTTTTTTCTCAATGTTCATATAGATAAAAGGGAGTCGTGTGCTCATATATAGCTGAAGCAAAAGATAATTGTTTTGTGGCTTGTGCGGCCAGTGGTGCCATTTCGAAACTGTTATCTGTAAGCAATAGAACTTTGTCCCGTTAAGGATTGAGAAGTAATAGGGAGTTTGATGAATCACAGCCGGCAAAAGACTCGCAGGACTTGTAGTTTCATTTTTGGTTGATGTTATTTGGCATACTTCGCCTGGGTCCTAGGCTTGGCTCAAAAAGCATGGTGTTTCTCATGGAATGCTAGAAAGATTACTTCGCAGAAAACACATTACAGTCAAGATTCATTTCACCGATGGACTCATTGGCATAATTCTTGCTTCTCAAACCTGTCGAATCAGAATTGCTTCACCTCATCAATTAACCGTGGCCATGGTCTGTAAAACACCTCGTTTGCAGAGTTCATCTATCCCTTTGAGAACTTACTCAGTGAGGTGGAATTTCATGTTTATGGAAGAGACTTGGTAAGTCCATGATCAAACTGACTTCCAAATACCGATATCTGGTTTGATTTTGGTGAGTTGAAGGTTGATTGTTTGTTGTCTTTTAAAGGGTAGAAGGAAGGACAATTGTAATTTGTGAATGCTGTACTTCTCCTGCTTAATCTCTTATGTGTTTCGAAATAAAAAATGGTGTGACTTGATTTGATGTGAACAGCAAGAGGTATTTCTATATCTTTGATGAAGAACTTGTGGGATTCTTTTCCCCTCTCGTAAGTCTGGGCTAATTTTATTTTTTTTCAAAATAATATTATTTTATTAAAAAAAAAACTTTTTGATTTTGATTTGATCGAGTTTACATCACAAACCATATCATTAAATTATCTAAATTTAGTTAGTTAAATATCAAAAGTAATTTAAATTAAAATATATCTTTCAAGCCCATAATTAAAATTCACCAGATCAACCTACCATAGTAGCCGGGTTTTATAAATGGTTGCAAGTGAAAATGTTAACCGGTCTTCTCCAAAAGATGTAATTAGCCTCCGTTCTAAAAAAGAAGAAGAAGAAGAAACATTATCCTAACTATCTTTTCATTTTTTAGACCCAAGTCCTAGCCTAAGACTGAAAAATCCTCTTACTCATTTCTGGCGGGAGCCAAACGCCATTGTCTATCTACAGATTCGCACGGAGAAAGGGAAGGAGTTTACTTCTAGTGGCGGCTAAAAGACTTTCTCTATACATAATGGGGTCTGAATCAACTCTCCCCGAGTGGGCTCGAAGTCTTGCATTATGGTTATAGATGAAGCTGGTCGTGTTCCAGTTCTTGGCACTTTATTACTCGGTACTTGTTTTGCTTCCCATTTCTTTAAAATTCCTTTCTGGGTTTTCTTTTCTTGTTTTCATTTGATTCTCTTGAAGTCTTTTTTTGGTGGGATTAATTGTTTGTCTTGTTTCAGGACCTATGGTGTGCGGATGCTTGTACTGTGCTCGCCCATATGAGAAGACTCTCTCTACCCTCAGCTTTGCAGGTTTTGATTTCTTTAACTTAATTTTGATCTGGGTTTTGTCTAGTTTCTTGTAAAGGTTTTGTCTTTTTTTTTTTGGTTTAATTAGTTCAAATTTCCTTTTGAACTGGAGCTAGAATGATGGTATGTGATGGTTAATAGAATTTTTGTAAAATGTGCCATGTTTAGCCAAAAGAATATTATTTGCTTCATCTTTCTAAAGTTTGGATCTTTATCAACAATGGCTATCATTAGCTGCTTGTACCCCTCAATTATGTAGACTAGAGCTTGAATAATGGAATAGTTTTTATTTTGATTTTTATCACAGCTTGAAAAATGGTATGCGGTGCTGAATGGAATTTGGGTTGCAAAATGTTGAATTGAAGTTAAAAGAAGGGTTGCATTTTAGCTTTTTTTTCGAGAGTTGGAATTATTTATTTTATCAGCAAAGGCAATTATAAGCTACTTGTGCCCTTTCAATACATGGGTTCAAATATGAATGGTTTTTTTGAAAAAAAAACGATGATGCTATTTTGTTGTTTTGTTGCTTGTCGATCCAAAGACTTTAAAATAAGAGAAAAGGGAGGAGTGATTTTGAAAATCTAAAGGCTAATGAATCAATTGGATGGGCTGTTGATGTTATTGATCTGAGGGAGCTCTCGGCTAAAATGCTTAAGAAGTTCAAAGCTAATGTAATTAGATTTCTTCTGGTATTCTTTGACTTTTTGGTATCTAAATGTTTTTCTTATCTTTTCTCTCTAGGTATAAGATAAACCTAAATGAGATATCACATGATTCTGCTAGTGGCCTTGTGAATAGGGTGCTAAACATGGGAGTTCTTTTAACCGAGGTAAGACTTTTTCTGAGTTAGAAGAGGCGGGTTTTTCCCTAAAAGCATGTTTATCCAAACTCATTGTATCTCACTCTTCTCAACTAAACCTTAACATCTAATAAGATGTGTCAGTTATATAGATAATTTCCTCTATTCCTTAGAACTCATGTGCATAAGATCTTGGATAAAACATATGATGCTGTGCCAACCTTGTTTATCTGCTCTTTGACTTGCTTTGGCATCACTATCATTAAATAATGCTGCAATAGAAGTTAAAATGCTTACACGTTCACATGATTGGGTTTCAGGTTTATGTGGATACAGTGGGAGATCCTGAGAAATATAGAATAAAACTGTCTGAAAGTTTTCCTTTAGTCAAGTTTGTTGTTGCAAAGAAGGCTGGTAGTCTTTATCCAGTTGTGAGTGGAGCAAGTATTGTCGCAAAGGTAGTGATTTCCTACCCATTTGATTCCCTTAATTTGTTCATGCCAATATGTTTGTCTTTCGTTCAACCGAGGAGGTTACAAGAGATTGGGCCTTGTGAGGATGGGTACTTGATGAAACAGCTTAAAACAAGGCTAGGAATTTTGGATCTGGATACCCTGGAGGTTAGCATTGCTTATTCATCTCTTTGATGTGCAATATAACCTTCACCCTCTAAATTTTATCTGTTTGTCTGTTGAATCTAGTTTTATTGTTGTGTGCAAATCCTGAAACTAAAGCTTGGTTGGAACAAACACGAACACTCAGTATTTGTGTTGACGTCTCGGGTCAATTATCGGTCCTTTCTTTACTTTCCCATAGCAATACCCTTCTTCTGCAGCTGCATCATTGTGCTGCGTGATGTGAGCTGCTATGTAACTCTAAAAGTGAAGACAGGAACTAACTTATCTCAGCTTTTTTTTAATGAGACGGGCATTTGTTTGGTGGTCATGATACTAAAAGAAACCAGAAGTTGGATGTGGCAATATCAGTTCTTTGTTCAGTCATAACTGCATCCAGGGAATGTTTTAGGGGTGATGTCAATTTGAATGTTCTATGATTATTGGGGCGTTGTTCATCCTTGGACTGGAGGAGAGTCTGAGGTTTATAGCCATACGTGTAACCTGCTAGTATAAAAGTTTGACGGACCCACTTCAAAATAAATGTTGCTTCACAATTCCTTGCTTCTTTTTCTCTCTTGCATGAGATGCCAAAACAGGCACAAAACTTTAGTCAGTTGCCTTTGAAGGGTGCACTCCATGTTACTCGCACATGAATATGGTCCAGCTTGTAGAAAGCAGGATTGATTCTTGTATTTACATGCGTGCCATTTGCAGTCTGAGCTGTGTGGAATTTACGAGTTTTTCCATACTCGTAAACTGGTGCAACTTATTATTCCATACCTACACTAACTATTGCTTACCTTCATATCAATGAATCGAAGAACTATCCCAGCATGCATCTCTTACAGAAGTTTAATTTAACTGAATATGTAGTATGCAGATTCTACAATGTAGCCTGATGGAGAAGGATGAATTTTATCATGGGAATGTTTAAAAAGAGGCCTTCAGAAAGTACGTTTTTTCAGTCGTGCATATCAACTGTTTTCTTTAAATGCAGAGGTGAGGTCTGTTTGCATTCAACTATGCAGGACTACCTCAGGGTTAGGTGAGAAACAGGCTATTTACACTCGGACTCTGACGGTGCTGGATGTTTCTGGCCCTTGAGCACGCACACTTGGGTGTGATTGCTACACGACCTACTTGCAAACACATTGACTTCACATGATGTACAAACTGCACAAACACACACTTGTATATTACAGTAAGGCAGACTACAAACACAACCCGAAACTGAGTGACTAATACCATTGTTTTTAGCCTAATTGATCAATCTATCCTTACTTCCTGTTTATTTACTGGAAAGTTGTTATTTACTGGAAAGTTGTTTTTTGTTTTAAGTGAATTATTTTTTAATATTTGATTATGATATGGAAAATGAGCTGGAAAATAAGTAATTAATATTTTATTTTATTCAAGTTTATTAAAATAATAAAGAATAAATTTCACACATTAATAAATTGAATGATAATGAAATTGAAAAAAAATATATAATTTCATAAATTATCTCAAATAAAAAAAATAATAATCAAAATAATAAAGATCAAATCTAATAAATAAAAAAAAATAAAATATTAAGAAATTAAAATAATTATAATAAATTTCATAAATTATTTCAAATAAAATAAATAACAATAAAGAAGACCAAATTTCATAAATAAAAATTTTCAATTACAAAATAATAAGAAAAAAACAAATAACAATGATAAAAATAAGGATCAAAGTTAATATAAAAATCAAATTCTAAGGGATGAAATTAAAAAAAAATATTTAAAACAAAATATATATAGCAATCAAAAGTTTGAGAATCAAATTTGATATAATCAACAAATAATATAATATTTTTAAATTTTTCACAACTTTCATAAAATGTTTTTCGTCTAAAATAAAAAGAAAACATTTTCCTGACTAAACTAAATTTTTTTTTATCGAAAAGTGTTTTCTGTTGACCAACGTTTCTAGTATTAAACAAACATAGATCAAAAAGATTTAAATTTATCTTGAAAATATATTAAATTAATATTTATTTTGGTATTTTTTTAATTTTAATTTAATGGTGTTAAAAATAAAATAAAATAATGTATTTTTAATTGAAAATGCCTTTTAGAAAAACACCTTACATCATACAATACTAGAAACTGAGTGACAAACACCATTATGGATCAATCTACACTTAGCTTAATGTACAATGAGAGCAACAAAGGTGGTTGTAATCAATGCAGGCACTATGCAGTTCACTTGGCGGCTGCCAGCATTGTGGTGGTTGTTTGGTCGGTGATTAGCTGCAGCACCTGCTATGACTAACGGGGCGACTGCTCTACCTCCTTGTGCTTCGCCACCACCATTTGCATTGTCAGCTGCCCCAGTTGCTCCACCACCACGTGCACCTCCATGAGCTGAGCCGCCATGAGCTGAGCCGCCATGTGCAAATTTGCTGCTGTGTACCATGCCGCTTCTTTCATTAGAATCATTGTCAATGCTACCGATGCCATGTTCATGTGTGCCTGCAGCTCCCAGATTATTCTCCTGCAAAGGATCTGTCCTGGATACTGTTTAGTCTTTCTCAGTGCAAACAAAAAATCAAGGGATTGATTAACGAATAAAACTATGAATTATAAAGCTTGAACTTCCAAGTCATGTCAATGGTAGTAAAACTATCAGAATCCCTTTGATCTTAGACTCAGACTTTACTGTCGGTACCATTTTCGTTAAAGAATTTTGCAGGAGGATCCTCTCCTGCAGGGGTGGAGCAAGAAAAAAAAATTAAAAAGAGCCAAATTATAATTTAGGGGTTAAGAAAAAATTTTAGTTATTTTTATTAAAATTATAAATATTTAAAAGGAAGAGACAACCCCCGGCCACTGTTCTCATGCATACAGTAGGAGCCCATTTATGAGCGGGGGACAGGAATTTAGCTTGCCATGCCATATTCAAAGTTCCTCCCTTGGCATAAAAAAAAAAAAAAAAAAAATCCACATTGAGTGAGTTAATCCAAATTAACCCATCTCAACGTGTATTGTTTTAATTATTTTTTAAAAATTAAATAAAGTTTTGATTAGATTAATTAAATCATAAATAAATATGTTATGTAATTTAAATTTAACTTATCAATTTCTACTTACTTTTTAAAATCTAAACTGGGATAAATACGCAGTTCATCAAACTAGATTACTTTCATAACCAACACTTTGGTTGATTGATAAAAAGGGAGTTCTATAAGAACAAGTTTTTAGAAAATAGATTTCTTTCTATGTTAAATGAGTTGGGAAATAGTGTTTTTGGGTTATTGGATTTTTTATAAAAAAAAATTATAATGTTTTTTAAAACAATAATATCAATTATTAATTTTTGAGAAGATAGATTACTCTTAATTCTTTACTCTATCACGACTTGAAAAATAATGTGTATATTATTGAAAAACTAAGTTTGAAAAGAATAATCTTTTTTGCTTGACTGTGACGTAAAGAAACAAGTTGAAAAAGGTTTTATATTGTTTAAAGTTAACGCTGAAAAATTAGATTACAAGATTTAACAAAAGGTAATGAACAATGAGCTCCAAAATAATTTAATTCAAATTGCAATATATAACCATCCACGCTTTCTCCTCTTCGTTATTTATGTTTTTTTATTGTCTAATTTTCCAAAATATTTTTTCAGTAAGAAAAAAAAAGCACCTTTCCCATATATAAACAAACGATCAAGTATTATTAGCCAAGAAATGAATAATCGGTGCTCGTATCTCTCCTCAAACCCACCTGCTCAAGCATCATCTTTCACGGACTCCGGCGTTTTCTGACTTATCTTATTGCGTGTAAAGAAATGTAATGGAAATTGTTTTTTAAAATATATTTTATTTAAAAAATAAGTAAAAAATATTTTTTTATTTTTTAAAAATTATTTTTAAGATTAATATATCAAAATAATTTAAAAACATAAAAAAATATTAATTCAAAATAAAAAAAATTATAATTTTTTAAAATCATTTTCCAAACGAACTGCCAAACACCCTGTTAGAGCCCTAAATTTACTAGCTCTCTACTCGAACGAAAAACAAAAACAGCGACTCAAGAAGTTTTCTTCTTTCTTGAAGGTAAAAAATCATAGGCAATCAACACAGGCTCTATATATATAAACTATGTACTCCTCGAAAGAAGGATATATACCTGGAAGGAAGGGCTTATCGTCGAGTGGCGTTGAAGATGCAGACAGGAATAAGCTGGTGATCACGAGGAGTCCAAGGAGGAATCCCATCTTCGCTTTGTAATGCGTGAAAGGTGCTTGTAGAGCTATAGCTCCTCCGAAACCTCCCCGGCTACACTTTAGCCTCTCTTTTGAAGTAGACACCCGCGTATTATAGGGGGGGTAAGTCTTTATGGTTTTTAAATTGTTCCTTCTAGAATATTCCCCATGTAACTTCATTACCTACGCAATGCATAATGGCAAGAAAAAAAAGCATTATATATTATTCGAAAATAATGGCAAGATTCGCCAGGGCAAAAGATCCAGTCGCAATGAGCTCCTGATGAAAACAAAAAATGGTTAAAAGAAAGTTATGTGATGGTTAATCGTAAATTTTCGAGCTACACCATTAAAGTTTTAAAATTTAAGAAACATCATAATTCCATCAACACTTTTTTTTTTTTTTTATCAAATATTAAACAACATTGACAATAAACAAAATCATTTGTTTTAAATAACCCGAAAAAATGAGGTTTTCAGGCCCAATACCCCTTGAGTCCAATCTGAATGAAGCCCACTGAGACTGCCTTCTACGTGTCCAACCTAGATCAAGAATGGACCAAAACAAGTAACCAAACACACCCTAAATCCAAAAACCCTAGCAGCTCACACGTATAAATACTCCCTGCAAGCCGAAAATCTTCGTTTCGCTAAGCCCTAGTTGCTCTTAATCTGTGACTTCAAAACCGTAGAGATTTAATCTCTGATCTCTCGATGGTAACAATGTCCAAACCACTATACTTTAAATTTTCCAGGCTTCCAAACGGTTGTGTATAATGTTTTCATTCATTGATCTGTGGTTTTTTTTTTTTGTAGGCACCAAAGAAGGAGAAGGCTCCTCCTCCGTCTTCAAAGCCAGCGAAATCCGGGGGTGGCAAGCAGAAGAAGAAGGTACAACAAATCACTGGCTCCTTTTTTTTTGGTTATTTAGTGTTTTAAGCCTTGAATGATTTTCTTTTGTTGGTGTTATTGCATATGAGAAAGAAAAAAAAAAAAGAAGACTTTGCTAGGGAATTTTGATACTGGTGATTCGGTGTTAATGACATAGCTGGCGTAGTGTTTTTTCTTGTTCTGATTTGCTGGGGTTGTATGTGCAGAAATGGAGCAAGGGAAAGCAAAAGGAGAAGGTGAACAACATGGTTTTGTTTGATCAAGCTACATACGATAAGCTACTTTCTGAAGCTCCAAAGTATAAGCTTATCACTCCTTCTGTCTTGTCTGACAGAATGAGGGTATGTTCCTTTTTCCCTTCACTACTTTTCTCACATGCTGTTAGTCTTAATTGTTCACATTAGCCTTTATGCTCTGTGTTTTTAGTATAGGCTTTTTTTTATTGAGAATGAATCTTGTGCTGTTCTTGGAAATTACTTATTTAATTTGGATCTGCTAGCATTGAGCTTCTATTGTACTGAGATAGATTGGTGCATTTCATAAGAGGCACATCTTGCTCCAAAAAGCTTTTGATTTGATGTTTTCTTGTGTTTCGCGAAGGCTAGGTTAACATCAAAATGTGAATACGAATTAGGATATTGTGAAGTTATATAATCTTTTGTTGAATTCCTTGTCTTCTGGCACACAACATCCTACAATTGAATTCTTATTTTCACCTGCAACACATTTCTTTGAAGGGAAAATTAAGAAGATTAGCCTGAGATTAATCATCAACGTCTCATTCTGGGACTTACGAACAATGAATAAAGCTCTGCTTCTAATTTTTTGTTTCCTTTTATTGAATGACGGTTGAGCATGATGGCAGGTGAAATGAATAAGATGAATTCCCGTTGATAATTCAATGTGATATAATAGCCAGCCACTTCTGATCCATCATGCGCACCTTCATTTCAAAATGATCTAGATTCCTGCCTCTGAGCCAGGATGCTCATCTCTCTTTATGTTTTATCCTTCCACTAAATTATGATGATCTGGTGTCTTCTTGGTGCCTTGCATTTATTGCCTCTAGGCACTGGTTTTATTGACAGGTTTGTTTTATAACTGAATTTCAGATTAGTGGCTCTCTTGCACGCAAAGCTATCAAGGATTTAATGGCCAGAGGATCTATTAGAATGGTCTCTTCACATGCCAGCCAGCAGATCTACACTAGGGCTACCAACACCTAAGAGACAGAATCTTAGCATTCTCCATAGTATAGAGAGGAAGCTAGTTCCATTTTTGTTTCGTTATCATTTCTCTCCACCAGTTATGTTGGGAATGAAGTTTTGATATGTTTGTTTCTTACATTGCAGAACTTAATTTCATGCTTGAATTCTCGTACATTAGCAATACTTTTACTGATGTGGGCTCTTTTCCAGTTTAGACCTTAAACAGATCAATCTTTTTATGTTCTCCAATTCGAGGGCTTTAACATTATATTTTTATGATCCAATCTTTTTCTAGTTTAGACCTAAATTCAGAATTATACAGGTTTAGGATCCCTGTTCTTTATATTTTTAAATAACAACCTGATATTGGGAAATGATTGCATGCCTTGCCGGAAACTTTATCAAAAGCCTTTCGAGCTGGACCCCTGCTTGTTTTGTAGGGGGCTTTTGGCATTACTTTTGAATATATGTGCTTTTAAAATTATTTTTTAAGGTGTATTTTAATGTTCTAACCGTGCAGTGTACTATCAAAAACATCAAATTGAACTAGTTATTGCGACGTACCAACAGTGTCTTACTTCCTTAACCTCTACTTTTGGTGTGAGATTCTATGGGGGAACCAGCTCGAAAGATTATTGTGTTAACGTCTGGATTATCAGGTTAATTCAAGATAACTTGGGTCAAGAATTATTTTTAAAATGGTGTTTTTAAAAAAAAAATTAAGGAAATTGGTTAGTGTTGATTCGATGGGTTTTGAACTGGGCTGGTCTAAGTTACTGAGAACTTAATTAAATTGATTAAATTTAAAAAATGCAGCCTAATTTAATTTCTAAGTCTTGAATTTATCGAAATTCATCAGATAGGTAGACTGGGTTTAAGGTATATACCTTTTAAATTCAAAATCAATTGGCACCCGTAAGAGCCTAAGAGGTCCAATCCGTCATCTATCTGTCAGACTTCTTAAAAGTTGGAAGTTACATGATTCCCGCCTAAATTCTGTCAGATTTCCCGCCCTTTAGTTTTTTCAAAGAACTCTTTACATACAAATTGTCAAATTTCCTTCTCTTTTACACGTTGTTCCGCAGACACAGAAACGTCCATACGCTTGTTTACGATCTTCTAGGTAAGTCTCTTTATTCATTCGAAATATTCATTTCTTTTTCGCTGTTTCTTTTCTCTCGCCTTTGAAGATCAATTTGATCTCTCAACAGTTTAGTTTTAGCCTTGTCGATCCACATGTTGCTGTTGTGATTTTCCTCGGAAATTAGTAATTGGGTTGTTTGTTAGTTATCTTTACATCTCAGAACATGGATACATCGAGCCCTTCAATTTTTGTCAACGGGGAGTCATTGCCTCTGTACATTGGGAAAAGGGTTCGAGCTGTGGTTCAAGTCATTCAATCTGATGGTGCAGACACGACTGCAAAATCTACAGATGAACATCAGTTGATTATAAAAGGGTTGCCTGTTATCGCTCCTTTGAAATTTGTTGAAGTGATCGGTATTGCTGACGGCAATCAGTCAGTCCATGCCGAAACATGGACCAACTTCGGCGACGCGTTTGGTACGACTTTCAAGTCACTGGCCAGTCTTTCTTGGTCTCTTTGCTGTTAGCGATTGAATCGTAGCCCGGGTTTGCATCATTTAAGGATTAAGAACATTTTTTTGTTGTTGCAGATGCTGCTTCATACAATCAATTGTGCAAACTTGCAAATGGAGAATTCAAAGCTTTATTTCTTTAGGGAGTTGCATTGTGTCTGCTCACTAGTGGGCAAGCAATGGTTTGTTTCTATGGGAAGTTGTAACATTTTAGACCTGGATTAATGTGGGTTTGTGGAAAAAAAAACTATCTTGAGTGTCATGGCATGTATTAGCTTGAAACTGCATCATTTGCTCATGGTGGCTCATGCTGTCTGTTCTGATAATGCAAACCGACTCTGTTATATAAATTAAGTGAACTTGGCATTTCTTTTGTTATCAAGATTCAAAGAGGAAAGGGCTGGATTACTGGAATTCCCATTAGAGATGCTAATTAGTATATTAATTACATGTAGATCACTTTCATATGGCAATTTTTTATATTCTAATCATTCCAATCAGTACATGAAGTGGTCAAGTATAGGATCCTCCTCCCAACTCAACAAGGTTTTCGCGCTCAGATGTTCAATTTACAGCGATGATCCTTTAGGGAGTGACATTAATTCAAAAATGTCAGTAATAATCATTCTTGAATTGAATGCCATTGAGCTCTGTTAGATGTATCTATGCATTCATGGCAAAAAGAATTTCAAAGTAAACGTTCATTTGCTCCCCCCATTGGACGGTCCCGAACTGTTTGTGGCCTCACCTGAAAAACAAATCAAGCATAGGCGGGTTTCCTTGTGATCTAGAGTAGATGTCCATTGATAATTACCCGCATGAAACCCAAAATCAATTCGCATTGAGCACAAGTTGACTGAAATGAAGCTTTCAAGACATGGGGGCCTAGAGATCATGTCCAAAAAATAACAGTACAAGGTACAAACACAAAAAGCAAACCAGGTAGTAAAAATGGCAGATAATGAAGTACCCTACTCAATCTACCATGAATGCAGGTTCTTGCATTGTTTGATAAGCGCAACAAGGCATGCTCATTACACTGCTCAGTACAGTTCTTCCTCCTTGTGTGTGTGGATCACAGAGTCCGAAGTTGGATATGAGATGCATGTAAGGACGTATCCCTTCTCCATCTGCTTTTCATCGAGGAATGAACCGTCTGATTGGTCCACGGATCCTGAAACCATCATACCAGCACAAGTAGAACAGGCTCCGGCCCTGCACGAGTATGGGAGCTCCACTCCTGCATTTTCAGCTGAATCAAGGATGTAAGTATCATCAGGGGCGTCAATTTCGTGCTCGCATCCATCTGGCATGATTAGTTTCACTTTGTAAACTGCCATTGCAGATACTTTGAAGGACGAAGACTTCAGACCAAATGCTTTAGATACGCTCATTGCAGAACCCAAAGCACCCGGGCTCTTGATCAAGGCACATGATCTGCTTGGGCTTGCAACTTTACTTGGGGGTGCGCTTCTGATCATGCATGTTGTGGGAAGTCTCGCGGTTGACATATTTCCACCTGCACTAGGGCAATTAAGAACATTTAGTGGATGCTCAGTTTCTGTCAAGCATAGCTTTCTTTCCTTCCATAGTCTCATCGCAGGTTTCATTACGTAATACTTGCAGGAAATAGACACAATACTTTCCAAGGTAGACGAGAGAATCCAATTGATTCTATCATTGATTCATGAGTAAAAAGAAAGTCCGAACAGTAAAAGGTGCAGTCAGATAAATGATCTATAGCTGCTATGCCACAAAAGGGCAGTGCAAGGGAACGTCCCCAAAAAAATCTTTTTGATGAAGATGATAGTATCACCATTTCTAGATCACGGAGAAAATAGTTTCAGGGAGAACTATATGATAAACACTCATGACTAATCAATAGGTCTACTCAGCAAGAAACATGCTCAAGAGCAAATAAAAGACCCTTGATCTTAAAGTGAAAATAATTCCCTTCAAACCATCAAGCCAGGCAAAATCGATGAGTATTTTTTTCTTTTAAAGGACTCTTGCTCTTCACAAGCTGTATTAGAGACAATTGATTCTTGGCCATCAGAATAATTCCACAATATTTTAGCTGTGACCACAAATTACAGGCAATTCATAAAATCTTTTTCTACAATCGATGATGACAAGATTTCATCCACTTTAAAGACAGCAGATTTTGTCATCCGCAACACAAACCCCAAAACCACCCCAGTTGATTTGCTCATACTAGGCTGACTTAAAACAGATTATTACCATGTTTTTCACTGCGTTTTTCGATTCGAAAAAAGAAATAATAAAGTTCCATGGATCCAAGATGCAGAATTTTATCAAACAACAACAGTAAAAAAGGAAACGAAGAAACTTCTATATAACATATCAAGATCAGAAAGGACCATATAAAAGCTGACAATAACAGATCAGAGATACAACAAAAACAAAAACAAAACAAGATAAATACACCACGTCAAGAAGAGCAAAAGGCAAGAAGAGATCTTACAAGGAAAAATTGACCGATGAGACCTAGAAAGAAGTTTAAGGGCGGAAAGTTCGAGGGGACCAGAAAAGAGGAGTGCGCCCTACCAAACTCGGACTCAGGATGGCGTGTGTAAAAGCATTTGGAGTGGTGTAGTGTTTTATAGTAAGTTGAGATTTGTGTGAGGGTGAGAGAGTGACTCTTGGGAGACATTATTATTAGATAGATTGCATTTTACAAGTACAGTGAATATGGGGAGGATCCTCTCATGGTCTCTGGAATTTAGCAAGATAATAAAAACAGAATTGTAGATTAGGTAGGATAGGTCCCTTTCATGGGTCTACCCTCTCTCTCTCTCTTTTTTCTTTTCTTGATCTTGATGTGCCTAGAAATGAAAAACCTTTTTTTTATAGATATGCATGAAGGTAAAAGTAAAACAATGCAAGCATGTGCCTATAATAAGCCCCATTTCATATTGTGTTTTAAATGGGGTTGGATAAATTTTGAATTTGTTTTTTTATTTTTGGATGATTTTGATGTGTATATATAAAAAATTGTTTTTAATAAAAAAAATATTATTTTAATATATTTATAAATAAAAAATATTTTAAAAAATAATTAATACTACACTTCCAAATACCTTAAAAACTAGAAATTGTTTATAGATCGACCAATTTTTAAAGTTTGAATTACAGATTAAGCTAGAATTGATTTTTATTGAAACACTGCCTAGGCTAAAAAACGTATCAGCCAGGCCTCGACCCACCTTTTTAGATTAGGCCGGATTTAATAAATAAATGTTAGGCTCATCTATATTGAAGATTTTAGCCCAACCTTCCTCGCTAGTCTCGCGTCTCTGCACACTAAGGCCTATTTAAAAGGCCGAATTGTTGAATTCTCAGTTTTTCTTTTCTTTTTTACCATAAAATTATTAACTAATATTCTAAAACACAGGGAAAGTACTGTAGTTTTCCATATTTTTTTTTATATATGTTTTTTTTTCTTTTTTCCCAAGATTTCTTTTTTTTTATTATTCATTTTTGTTTTTGAATTTTTTTCAAAATTATCTTTATTGATTTTTTTTTTAATACTGAACTAGTTAGAAAATTAGTTTTGTAATTTTAAAAAACAATTATGGATTATTACAATAATTTTCTACATGGTTTTTTTTCTTTTTTTTTCCAAAATGGTCTTTTACTATTTTTTTTATATTAAGCTAGTTGAGAATTTTGCTTCATAGTTTTTTTTCTTTAAAACACTAGGAGTTGTTACAATATTTCCCCACATGATTTTTATTTTGCTATATTGATTCCCCAAATATTTTTTTTTTTCATAATTATCTTTGTCAGATTATTTTTTAATATTGAACTAATTGAGAATTTAACTTTAACCATCCTTATATGTTTTATTTCATTTTTTTTTGTTTTTTTTTTTAAATTGTCTTTGTCGATTTTATTTTTTTCACATTGAGCTAGGGCTGAGCATTTCTAGTTCGGTCCGGTTTTGAACCAAAATAAACTACCAAACCGAATTTTTTTTTTAATTTTTTGAACCGAACCAAACCGAAAACCGGTTCAAACCGATTAATTTTGGTTCGGCTCGGTTTTTTTCCCTTCCAAACCGGTTCAAACCAAAATTATTCCAACTTGTTCACGGTCCCAAAAAAATCCTAATTACTACGTCGAAGAAAGCAAATCCCTAATTCCGACCGCCCACAATTAAAACAAGAGCCTTCAAATCCAAACCTTCTGCTATGCACAATAAAGAAAAGATGTCATGTTTGTTGGTTGAAACTTGTATGAACAAATTATCCAAACCCTCAGCCACACAAGCCAGTAAAAGATAAGAAACACAACAGGGGAAGAAAAGGGGGGGGAATGAAAGGAAAAACAATCCACCACTTGACACTTTCCCACATCATACATGCATCCCATAAAGCATATAATTTTAGGTTTACAAAGAGTAAAGGGAAAGGAGAGGGATATATAGAGAAAGGGGAGGGATATGCAAAGTATATGCATAGAAGGGGGGCTAAAGGGAAGGGAGAGGGATATACAAAGTAAAAGATATACAAAGAAAGGGGGGCTAAAGAGAGGGATATGTACAGAAAGGATATGTCAAGAAGGGGGGGCTAAAGGGAGGGAGGGATATGCAGAGGGGCGGCTGATGCTAAATGTGATTTAGAGTTAGAAAATATTGTATTTATACTTACTTTTTTTTAAAGTGTTGACTGGTTGAACCGGTTCGGTTCGGTTCAATCAGTTTCAGACTTTAGAAACCGAACCGAACCGGAATTTTTTTGTGATTTTTTAATCGGTTAATTCGGTTTTTTTTCGGTTCGGTTTTTTCTGATTTTCTCGGTTTAATCGGTTTATCAGTTTTTTTGCTCACCCCTACATTGAGCTGTTTGAGAATTTAGTTTCATAGTTTTTTTCTTTAAAATACCGTGGATTGGTACAGTGTTCCCCTACATGATTTTTTTGTTATGATTTTTTAAAAAAATTATATTTGTCGATTTTATTATTTTTAATATTGAGCTAGTTAAGAATTACAACTGTAGATTTTCTCATCAAATAATATAGATTGTTACAGTGATTCCTTGCATGGTTTTTTTTTCTTTTGTTTTTTTTTGTTATGATTTAAAAAAAAAAATTCTTTGTTCATTTTATTTTTTAAATATTAAGCTAGTTGAAAATTTAGCTTTGTAGTTTTTTCCTTTAAAACATTGTTGATTGCAACAGTTTTTCTCCATGTATTTTTACTTTTATTTTTTCTACAAACCCACAACAACACACAAGCATGCCATAAGACGACATCGCGGGGACATGGCATCTAGTATAAAACTAAAAAGCGTGGTCTTTTTACTAAGTAAAAATACATTGTTCTTCCCTTCATATATTATTATGGATAGACCATACAATTTTTTTTTTTAATTTGATCCTCAAACTTTTTTTTTTTGGTGATTGAGTCCACATTAAAAACCAATTGATTTTGATTTCTTGTAAAATGATGGGGTTGAAAGACAAGGGCCAAAATGAAAAAAGAGATCTAAAATGGGTGGTGTGCTATTAAATATCTTGATTTACACGTGTCTCTTGATTTTTTTAATTTTATTTTTGAGTTCTCGTATATGTTTTTTTTTTTGTTTATCATCACACATAGTTATTAAATTATTTGATTACATGTATGCGTAAACTTTTTTATTCTCAATTAAAATTTTTTAACTATAATTTTTTTTTTCAAAGAATCTAGTAAGGCAAAATTTTTTGTTAAAAGAAAATATATCTTACTCGTGGCGAATCATGAGTCAAATATCTAGTTATGTTGAAGTCATCCTTTGCCCAACCAAAACTGCTTTGAATTTCATTGTTCCAAAGGGTCTATCTATATCAAAGGTGGTCAACCTGATTCTCTTATGCAGTGTTTGGTTACTGTCATATGATAGAAAAAGGCAAAAACAACAAAGATAAAAATATGTTTTATTTAAAAGATAGAGACATAAAAATAAATTTATCTTTCCAAGACAATTTTGAAGTGTTTTTTTTGTACTTTCAAAACAAGAGGTAAAAAAAAGATATGTCGCGAAATACAATATATTTTTTTGTTTTATATTTATAAAATATATTTGTAAAAAACATCCAATTCCAAAATTTCCCGACTAATACGTGTAAAAATATAAATGATTATTATCATATTTTTTAAATCTAACTCAGAGGTCGGTCTAGGACAATGCCTGGGTCATTGATCGAGGCCTAAACCACTGGTCGGGTTGATTTGAGTTAATGTAAAAATAAAAAAGATTATTAACATAGTTTTAAAATCTGATTTGGAGTCGATCTGGTGTAAGATCCGAGTAATGAGTTGGGTTGACCATTGACTGAGTTAATATAAAAACAAAAGTGGTTATTATTGTAGTTTTAAAACTCGATTCGAGGACCGATCTAGAACTAGGTTCGAGTCATATGTCAGGAGAATGAACCCAAATTGACCCAAATAATATAAATAAAAGTGATTATTATCATAATTCTAAAAATTAATATTAACTTAGAGCAAATGTAAGAATACAAATTATTATTATTATTATTATTATTATTATCATAGTTTTAAAACTCGACTTGAGGATCAACTGAAACAAGGCTCGGGTCACAGGTTGGGAATGTCAACACGAGCCGACTCAAGTCAACGTATGGATAAAAGTGATTATTATTATAATTTTAAAATATGATTTTAGAGTCAACCCGAGGCAAACTTCAAATCATAGGTCTAGAGGGTCAACTCGTATATATATTAAATTTAACGGGTTTTTTGCTCATGTTTTATCTTGAGTTGACCTGAGTTTTTGATTGGATTGGGCGAGTCAAGCCAATCATTTCACTATTTTTTCATAAACTTAAACCAGTACAAGTCTAGATTAACCCGTCAAGTTAATTCAGATTTTATAATTAGAATTATTATAATATTATTAATTTTAAACACTTGATATAAACCAAAGAGAAAAAAAAAGAAATAACGCTATCTTAGGGATGACTTGGTACTGTGGCTTAATTGTACTTTTTTAAATTTCTGTTTTTTTTTATTTTCAAATTAATATTTTCTTTTTATTTTAACATAATAATATTAAAATAAAAAATAAAAATTATTTTAATATTTTTTCAAAAACACTTAAAAAACACTATCTATCATTCTCTCAAAACATGCTATTAGTTGAACTTCAAATTGAATTCAAATTTTAAGGAAAACCAGGGATAAAAAGAAAAAAAAAAGTTTCTTAAGAATGCAATAATTTCTCCCATAATAGGCTGTAAATAATTTTTTAACAGGTCCAAGATTCCGTTTTTTCTCCATTAACGCATAAGGTGTCGGCAGTCAGCGACCGGGTGCGGGTCGGGATTCTTGCAACCCTGCTTTTTTAAAACCCTAAACTCTGAACAAAACAGGTTTTGTCTTCACATACAGCACAAGACACGCAAAAGGCTGCTGCAGCAGCAGAGAGCGAGAGAGATATAGAGAGTTGTCATAAACCCATCAAAAAATAAAGGTCAGTAAGAGATGGCTCAGTTGAAGGCAGTATCATCATCTTCATCCCTCAATCTCCCTGTTCATGTCCCTAAGAGAGGTACGAACTCCCCACCTTTTCTGTCTCTGTGATGATTTTGATACACTGGGAGTGATTTTCTTTAAACTAATATACACGACTGGATATTGTTTGCCAGATTTGTTTCTGTGTAGTAACAATGTATCTTTTGCAAAGAAGTCAGCTTTGTTTCAAGAGGTATAGCATTTCTTTTGAAGTGTTATGTTTGGTTGGTTTCTCCTTTTAGTTTTTGCATTGACGGGCTCTTTTTGTTTTTGATTTTCTCTTTGTTTGCAGTTGGGGGCTAGAAAGAGTGAGGTTCAGGGTGATGCGGTTGTGAGCAATAGAGGGAATGCTCTTCGAGTTCATTGCAATAAAGGTGAGCTTTAATTGCTTTTTTTTTCTGGTTTTTGTCATGTTTGACGAATTAAAGTTGTTAACTTGGTTCTATTTGGAATGGGAATTCAATATCATTTCTAAATTTTCAATCTTTTTAACGGTTTTTTTTTTTTTTTTAAATTGTAGAGTTTTGTATATGCTAAGTTTCACTAGAAAAAGTTTTTGCGATTTATTTCTTCAATGTTTTTCTTTTCTTACACTGGACAGGAATGCAATCAATAGTTGAATCTTGATAAGTCTTTTAGTTTTTTCAAGATTCTGCTTTTATGTATCTTAAAGCAACCAAATTATTGTAGATGCTTACGTGGATAGTTTAGTTTTAATGGGGTCCAAATATGAACTTCTTACGTTTTTGAATTGGAGTTCCTTTACTTTTTAATCTTTGTAACTGTTTTATCATGCATGCAATACATTTCACTAGAAAAGTTGTAGTAATTTATTTATCCAGTAGTTTTATTTTAGCTTGATATGCAGGGATTCAAGTGGTAGCATCCAGTGATAAAGTTATAGAGGTTAATGAAGCTACAAAGACTAAAGGACTGAGAGGAAAATTAAACAAGGTTGTTTTAGCCTATAGTGGTGGCTTAGACACCTCAGTTATTGTCCCATGGCTACGGTATGCCTCCTGCTTTATGTTTGATGACTAGGCTTTTCTAACTAATTGATGCTCATGGTTCAAGAGCCTTAAGCTTCTGTTTTTGTTTAATTAGGAAAATTTGGAATGTGGATGGAAGTTTTATACCAGCTCCATATGATAGTGTTTAGAATAAGTACAAAGGAAATGCATGTGTGCACTGTTAATGCATGTGTGATCATATAAAAACACATGCTTTTGGGACATCCTGGTAGTCTAATCTGGGGTTGGCGAAAAGATGCACAGTTTGATTATGCATTGCAGCTTCTCAGTGTTTTAGCCTGCCCTTTTCTTTTGAAACAATTTTTTTTTTTGCCAGCATTCCCTGTAATAATTTTTTCAATTATTTTGTGCTTTCAGGGAGAATTATGGTTGCGAGGTTGTTTGTTTCACTGCTGATGTTGGTCAGGTTTGTAAACAGTAGAAAAAATTATTAAATTCATAATATTTGATTTGCTTAAGAATATCGACTATTTCTCCTTCGAATCATTTTGTCTGGTTTTATCAATTATGGTACCCATATTTATACATGTGCTTGATATAGATTTTTCATTTTGTAGGGAGTAGGGGAATTGGAAGGCTTGGAACAAAAGGCTAAGGCTAGTGGTGCTTGTCAGTTAGTGGTGAAGGACCTGCAGGAGGAATTTGTGAGAGATTTCATTTTTCCTTGCCTGCGAGCAGGTGCCATCTATGAGCGGAAATACTTGTTGGGGACGTCAATGGCACGCCCTGTTATTGCAAAGGTTGGCTATTCCTCAAAGAGCTTTGTTGTTTCCTTGTTGTAGATTTTTTCCCCAAACATTAAGATAAACATCCGATGCATGATAATAATGTGTGTTTTGCCTTTTTCTGATCTTTTATCTTCTGACTTCAAATTTATTGTTTCAGAGAAGCAATTTCTGTTATCTAAATAAGTATAGATACCCACAGTTTTGTGGAGTGTTTCTCTACTCTCTGTTCTTTGTTATCTAGAATATTCATTGCATCATGACACTTGTATGTCAGTGACTAAGCATCATATTTTTAATTGTGCTGTGACAGGCCATGGTAGATGTTGCAAAAGAAGTTGGAGCTGATGCTGTTGCTCATGGATGCACTGGAAAAGGAAATGATCAGGCATGCCTCACAAATAGATCCAACTTAACCAACACTCGTGCATTTCCTTCAAGTGTTAACTTTTTTGGCCTTTTTATCTATTCAGGTTCGCTTTGAGCTCACCTTCTTTGCACTAAATCCTGAACTAAATGTTGTGGCTCCTTGGCGGGAATGGGATATCACAGGAAGAGAAGATGCCATTGAATATGCTAAGAAACACAATGTACCCGTCCCAGTGACAAAAAAATCCATATATAGCAGGGACAGGAACTTGTGGCACCTGAGCCATGAGGTTAGTATTTGTTCTTCAAACTGCTTTCAAGGAAAAATTGAAGTTCTTGTTAAATAATATTAATTCAGAAAGCCATGTGCTAAGCTTGTTGAAGGTAGAAAACAACTTGTTCATTTTCTCTGTCTGCTGATTTTCATGCTTAGCAGACACCTTGAAACCTTATAATTTTGTAGATATACATGCACGATGTTTGTTTGAATACTATCTGCTTAAATTCTTTAACTGGTCATTCGGTTGTTAATTTGTTTTCTAAATATTATCTGCTTCTCTCTCTCAAGGGTGACATTCTGGAAGACCCTGCTAATGAGCCAAAGGAAGATATGTACATGATGTCCACTAGTCCAGAAGCTGCACCTGAGAAACCTGAGTGAGTCCCTTGTTAAATTCTCAGTTCAACTAATCTGAGAGTAGCATTGATCAAGTTATAACCCCAAGTTTGCATTTTTTCCCCATGTGCTTGATTCTTTCAGATATGTGGAAATCGGGATAGTGGCTGGCCTTCCTGTTTCAGTAAATGGTGAGAAGCTTTCCCCTGCTTCTCTGCTTTCCTGCCTCAATGAGATTGGTGGGAAACATGGTATTGGCCGGGTTGACATGGTTGAGAACCGACTGGTTGGTATGAAAAGCCGTGGAGTTTATGAAACTCCTGGAGGCACCATTCTCTTCACTGCTGTACGTGAGCTGGAGTCATTAACACTAGATCGAGAAACAATGCAAGTTAAAGATTCACTTGCTCTCAAGTATGCTGAGCTAGTGTATGCAGGCAGGTGGTTTGACCCACTGCGTGAATCCATGGATGCATTTATGGAGAAGATCACAGAGACAACAACTGGTTCAGTCAGACTTAAGTTGTACAAAGGATCCGTATCAGTAGTTAGCCGGACAAGCCCCAAAAGCCTGTATAGAGAAGACATATCCTCCTTTGAGAGTGGGCAGATATATGATCAGGCTGATGCTGCTGGATTTATTCGGCTCTATGGTCTTCCAATGAGGGTTAGGGCAATGCTAGAGAAGGGCATCTAATATGATTGTTCTTGTGGTCTTCCGTTCTAGTGTCATGAAAAATAATAAATTTAAAAATATTTTTCAGAGTTTGTTTATGCCATGAAAAAAAAGCTGGAACATGTTTATTAATAATTTATTTTTTTCAAATTTATTAAAATAATGAAGAATAAATTTTATAAATTAAAAAATTGAATGAGAATGAAATTGAAAAAAAATTATAATTTTATAAATTATTTTAAATAAAATAAATAATAATCAAAATAATAGAGATCAAAACTAAAAAATAAAAAAATCTTAAATAATTAAAATAATAATAATTAACATTTCATAAATTATTTTGAATAAAATGAGTAACAATTAAAAAAATAAGGATTAAATTTGATATATAAAAAATTTCAATCAAAAAATGATTTAAAAAGAGCAAATAATAATTACTAAAATAAGGACCAAAGTTAATATAAAAATTAAATTCTAGAGATAAAATTGATAAATAAATATTCAAAATACAATATATATATAGCAATCAAAAATTTGAGGATCAAATTTGATATAATCAGTAAATAATATGATATTTTTAAATTTTTCACAACTTCCAGAAAGTGTTTTTCGCTCAAAATAAAAAAAAATATTTTTTAAAAAAACCAAGTTAATTTTTTTTTATTGAAAAATATTTTTCATTGATCAATTTTTTTAATAACAAACAAATAAAAAAAAGTTTATAAACTTATTTTTCAAGAAATAAACAAAGCCTTAAATGTATTTTCTTGCCCATTTTTGGCAAGCAGGGTACTTGGGATGTGGAGCTGGCAATGTATCAATTTAGGATGTGAATTTCGTGAATTTCAGCCATTGACATGGTATTAGTGAAGATGTAGGCATTCATGTTTGGATAACTAATTATATTCTTTTGCATGTGACATCCATCTAAAGATAATGTTAATGCATCAACAATACAATATTAGAAAGTGAAAATTATGCGTTCCTTGTGAAATACAAAACTTAGATTACATGGAGAAATAGAAAGGTAATTCGAAGCAAGAAAACCCTAACCTAGAAAATCCACAACATTGGCTTGTGGAGGCGGCATGGACGCTGTCAATGTTTCTATATTTCACCCCAATTTCATCCATCTCATCACAAACGCAACTCCAAATCCACTGGTTTCTCAAATTCACTGTTGCCCTCCGATTTTCTACCCAAGAAACTGTTGATATCGCTGTAGTTTCCTGTATAGGAATTGGTGATCAGGTTCAAGCCAACCGAATCAAGAATTTTTTTTGTGATTAGACCAGCTTTTTGAGACCCATCATCATTAACATCATGCAAATTTTTTCTCTTCTTCCCAATCTGTTCCTTCTCAACAACTCGATTCACAGCCTGCAACTGCCTATCCAAGATTTTCAAAACATCCACCAAAGACTCCTCAGGTAAGTACTCAAACGTTGCGTCCCAAGTTTCAAAAACATGAGGTGCCTTGTCGACAACCTTCTCCTTGCCCTTCTCACCTTCATTGCTTTCATTCTTTATTGTTGTTTGGGCTTTGTAAGCCATGAGAACATCAACAGCCCTCTCCTCTTCTTCTGGCCATGTTTCAGTGGAGCCATCAGGATTAACACAGACTAGGCAAACAGGAACGTCGCACAATGTTGCAAGCTCACTTGCTTTCTTCCTTAGGGTTTGCTTCCTCTCCTCGTAAGACTTGTTCTTTATGGACGGTGCCTTGTTCTCTTTGAGTGTTGTCATCGTGGATTAGTTCTTGATTTCTTGCAGAGATAACAACGAAAAAACGTAGCGAGCTGCTTGTTTATAATAAATAAATAAAAGATTCAAAGATAAACAATGTGTTGTTGAATTATATAAATGCTTGAAAGAGTGATTTTAATTAACCCTTGTAGAATTAGGAAATCCGACTGTAATTAGGAGTCTGAAAAAGGAAATTATTTATTTATTTATTCAAAATAATTTTCGAATTTCCTTGTTTGGGGAATTTAAAGTCCGTTTTCTTGTGGAGAAAAAAATTATTCATCCTGTTTTGAATTAATTCAATAAAAACGAAAATCTAAGAAATCTTAAATAATAAAAAGAATTCAAATTCACTAATTTTCCGCATGTCATTATGCATGTTGTCAAGATGATAAAAAAATGATTGTTTATTTTAATTTCAACAATTTCTTTCTAAAAAGAAAAATCAAGTAATTGAGTTTTTAAAGCTAAGGTTAAAGAATATATTTGTACACAAAAGGTTTTTTTTTTTTTTCATTTTACCAAAGTGTTAAGCTTTTATATATATTAATTCAAAGTCGATAGAAATTGAACCAGATGAATTTAGAAGGATTAGTTATTTTATAATTATTTTATTTAAAATATTGTAAAGTAGATAGAGTATAAATATTATCACACTTAATTTAAAATTCAATCCAAAAACAAAACAATATGCATTCAATATTAACACCCACCCACCCACCCACACATATATTAGTTTACTTCTCGTCATATGCTAAGAGTTAAACTAATTTTATTTTTTTAAAATACCTAAATTATGAGAAATTTCTTAATATTATCATTAACTTCATCAATGAGTTAAATTTGAAACTTTGTCGAATCTAAATTTTTAATTAAATTATATAAATTTTTTTTTAATGTAACTTAATCAATTTAATAGGTCTCAAGAAAATAAAAAAAAATATTATAAAAAACAAAGATCAAATGTTTGGATTTAAAAGTAACTTAGGCCATCGTTAAAATAAAGTTTTTTTTTTTTTTTACATTGAAATGATTTTATTTTGAATTATTCCAATAAAAATAAAATATTAAAAAAAATTTAATTTCAATAATTTTTTGCATTTTCTAAACATCATTATGCATGCATTCAAGATAATAAAAAATGAATGTTTATTGATGCCGGTTAATCCGTTAAATTTATGATATAGATTGTAAATTTTAATAAGTTCAATAATATTTTTTTATTTTAATTATATAAAAAATAAAAATTAATTCAAAATAAATCTCCTATTAAATGATAAAATTTATTAAAAAACAATAATTTATTAATTTTTTTTTTTATCAAAATCCAATGTTGAAGATTTTTTTATAAGAGTAAGGATAGATGTGCAAGCTTGAGTGACTCAATATACCGGGGCTTTAAAAAAACCATAATCATTGAATTTTTCTTATTGAAGGGAATCTCTTGAAACTAAATTTAATTATTTTATTGTCTGCGGAACAACCAACTATTTTTTCTTTGTTTCATAGTTTTACAACAATTTTCTCTCCATTCTCTCATTTAGAGATAAAACAATTTAATAAAGTTTTTTACCAAAATAAAAATTATTTTATATTTAGAATAAGCCATATATTTTCTTTGTATTTTAATTTAATGTTTAATTTTATATAATTAAAGCAAGAAGATTTACTGCTCATTTAATCTACGGTTTGTTTTTTAGTTTTTGTTAATTAATATTCTAAAATTTTTAAATATAATTTATTACATAAAAAACTATATATTCCCAAAATCCAACAAAATATGCAAAATCAAATTTTGATCCTTTCACGCCTCAACTTTTCAGATTTTTCCAATAGAGAAAAACAGGGAGAGCACTGAAAAATGGCAGCTTCCAGAGCATCCAAACTTTTCGCAGCAGCAGCGGAGGCGGTAGGTTCCTCAGCCCGAAAACAAGTTCTAAGCTTGACGGACGCCGCCGCTACCAGAATCCGGGACCTCTTGCAGCAGCGCAAACGCCCTTTTCTCCGCCTCGGCGTCAAAGCTCGCGGCTGCAATGGCTTGTCATACACTCTTAATTATGCAGGTTCTGCTATAAAACCCTAAAGTTTTGTTTCATTGGTTCATTAAAATTATAAAGATTGAAACTTTTGAGTTTTGGTTTGATGGGATTTGATCGGATAATTATAAAGTTTGAGATTTTTTTGGGTTTGATTTGAGAAGTTAGGTTTTTTTGGGGTTTGAAAATGTTGGTTTGTGATTAATTTGGATTCTGGGAAATGGTTTGTTTTTTGGGTTTGAAGGAAAGTTTGTTAATTTTTGTGTGTTTTGATTGAAATGTGCAGATGAGAAAGGGAAATTTGATGAATTAGTTGAAGATAAAGGGGTGAAGATATTGATTGACCCAAAGGCGCTGATGCATGTTATTGGAACCAGGATGGATTTTGTTGATGACAAGCTCAGGTAAAGGTTAATTTCTGAGGTTGAATTTCTTTGCATTTATAGTAGTAATGCATACATTAGAGTATATGTTGCTCATGATTTGTCCCCTTTTCAGAATTCTTAGCTTGAATTTCCGTTGTGTATATCGTGATTTCCCCCCTAATATGGCGCAAATTAGCTCCATTTGTGAAGGCAGTTGGCAGTTGAATTTTGTAGTTGACATCAAATGTCCCCATGTTGATGCATTTGAGCATGTGGTTTATTTCTAGGCTTGCATTGTTGTTTTTGAGCCAATTAATTTCAGATTTGAGTTCTGGAGGAAAAATCATGGCACCCCACCCTGCCCCGATCCCCCATCTCTCGAAAGAATGATGATTCAATCCTTTTGATTTGTTGTTTTTGCCTGTATTGAATTGGTAACTTTTATTTGTAACCTGTGCAGATCTGAGTTTATATTCATCAATCCCAACTCCAAAGGGCAGTGTGGTTGTGGAGAGTCGTTTATTACAAGAAGTAGTTCAACAACCGCTAAAGGTGGTGGTAGTTAAGAACAATATCAGGTGCATGAACAAATAATAACATCAGCCTGTACCGGTGACGACAATACCAAAGCAATCAAACTTACGTGATCAGCATTCCTTTTTCTCATTTTAGATGGATACTGGATAATTTGTAGTGTACACTATGAGGATTATCTCTTGTATGTTGAGTTCAACGGTGTAGATTTTCTAATTTTTTTGTATCTATAACAGTTTGAAAATTCTTTGTTTGAAATAAGAGAACTGGTGTACTATTCCTTGTCGATTATTTTGATCGTACATTGAACAATTTCATTGTTGTGAAACATGCCTGGTGCAGTTATTTTTTGTCATGAAATCCCGGGCACCTAAAATGTCTGTTTGGTTTCAAACCACTCATGTTTGGGTGTAAATCTTGCTGAATAGCCTATATCTCTGCTGTGAATGGTGTAAGGAATACACGTTAGTGCAATGTGATACTCGGATCTGATTAAAATTCACACTGGAGATGGGAGGCTTCTTCATGGTCAGGAAATGCTGAAGAGAGGAAACAGCCAAGTTTCAATAGTTGTTTAAAGCTTTTGCTGGCAGTTCTACTTTGGCTCGTTCGAACTACGCTTATTATAGCAATAGTTCCTGAACTCAGTTAACATGAGTACTGCCTGCTGTGCCACCACTGCACAGCTGTTAGGCTCTTGGGTTGGGTGGTTGCGAACGGCTATATTTCAGTACCTACATTGTTAATTACACTATCAGATGAGGCGGCAAACACATTAAGGGACTGAAAGTTATTGGAACATCTAAACCTATTTTCATTATGCTGGCAAACGTGACATTGAACTAAAGGATTTTCGACCTCGGATAACCCTCTCAAGCCAAAACTGCCCCCAGCAGCCCGCCAGTTCCAAACCTGGGGCGGGCAAAAGCAGGAAAGCAGCACGGTACTTTCAAATATGCCGTTATGCATTCCAAAACACGGTGAAATAAAATGGGAAATTGACTGCCAACAAAATATCAAAAAATTCGTTGGAAATCATAATTTTTCGCTAATAGCACCAGCAAGCATCAAGATTGAAAATGTCTACACTTAGTAGTTCAAGACCCCTATTCAGTTTCAAATTCAACCTGTTCATTAACAGTTGACGTAGCAAGTCCACATCATTAACAATCATGTCCACAGATCACATTTTGATGTCCAAACAGAATCACAGCGCTAGATTTTAACAAATTAATCACGCGGGAAAAGGAATAGCAGTGTTATAAGCCACATGTGTGCTACATAAAACAACAGTCTGCAGCACGTTAATGATGCATGTTAATCACTTCTGTTTTTTGTCCTATCATATCGTGAGCGTCCAGACGCAGTTGACAGAATGGCAGAACTTGTATTCACTTCATTTCCCTTAGGAGTAGATAACCGGTGCTTTGACCATTCTTCCAAGGCATTATAATGCACAGAGTTCATTGAAATACAAGGTCGTCTTTCTCTTATGAACTGCTCAGCCTTTTTCCAGTCTTCCACTACGCCCAGGGCCACCAACAGTGCGGACATCACAGCAACACTTCTTCCATGACCTAAAGGGACGATAAGCTATTAGTTGTGCTACAAATGCAAAAAGATAAACCAAAAATGGGTAATCTGGTTCGAGCTTGGGATGCTTCAAGGAAAATAATAAGGCCATCAGATGAACAGAATAAGAAAATATCAATATCTCATGCCCCTAAGTTGTGATGAAGCCATCGTATGATGAGACCACAATGCATTCCACAATTTCTAATAACAATTTACATTAACTATGATCCTACAAAAGCATTCCATAATTTCTAATAACAACTTACATTAACTATGATCCTACAAATAATTGATCGATATCAAAAAATAATGATTTTTTCATTTATTTTCTTCACTTTTGATAACCAGGATCTATTTTGTTACAACTTACAAGGTTGTTCATGAATCATGATACCACAAGAAGGAATGTCTTACATACTAAATAGTACTATGATATGAAAATCTCTTCAGATAACCCCACAGCCTTGGCTTAGAACTAAAACAAGCGACTAGCAAATTAGACGGGTAAAGGTCACACCTGAAGCTCTGTATATATCTATGCAATCACAAAAATGCTAACACTTAACTACTGATTGCCTTTACCTAGATAAAACAATTTGCAAACCACCACTATGATATGAAAGAACAGACTGCAAGCATCAAATGATTCGCAAAAAAGGGATTTCAGCACAGCAAAATCAAACAATTACAGTCAATCAATATACAAATTAACAACACAAAATGCAGAAAAACTGTCTAATAGCACCCCCCCACCCCCATGTAATATATATAAGAAAAGGACAGGTCTTGACAATCAAATCATACCATAAGCACAGTGAACGAAAACAGGCCTGTTCTGAGCTCTTTTTCTGCAAGCCCACTTGACAGCAGATTCAATCTCTCCAGGCTGAGGTGCCCTGGTATCCCAAGTTGGAAGACACAAATAAGAATGCCCTTTAAACTCTTCCTTTCTTGGAAACTCACAAGTACAATCTATAATAGCAGGATTACCAGGTGGCAACTTATCAACTGAATAAGGCCAACCACCAACATAAACACCCTCACAAATCTCATTATAAGGCTCTTCACCACTAGTAAACCTACGTAGAAATGAAAATAATCTAACAAAATACAAGTACGGACTAAAAATTATAAGAGACCAAATAGGAAAAGTCCCATCTGGGTTTTTGGATAAAAGCATAGGGAGGTTGATTGATGGATGAGAAGCTAGTGATACCAGTAATGATACTAATGAGGCATACAAGAATGGTAATGATGATAAAGTGAAATCAAGATTTTTAAGAGATACAAAGATGAGGAACAACACTGTTGCTTTAAACCCCAACAAGACTGATATACCTACACCCATCTTTTGGATCTGCAAGATTGAGGAGAAAACATGAAAATGAAATCAAGAATTGAGTGGCATTCAATGGATTCTTTGTTGCTTTTAGGGTCCGGGGAAGGATCTTGAGGGAGAAGATATCAAGAAAGACATGTAAAGGTAACAGATATATAATGTTTTTAGTGAAAAGAGAAATTACCGTGTAGTTTCTTTGGTTCAGAACTAAAAGGACTGATCACGGTTCAGAAGATATTTTTTTGTTTTTGTATTTTAAAATTATTTTGTAAAAAAAATATTTTTTATTTTAAATTATTTTTATATATTTTTTTTAATATACTGATATACAAATATTTTTTAAAAAATAAAAAATATTATTTTAATATATTTTTAAATAAAAAATATTTAAAAAAATAACAATTGTAACACTTTCGGAAACCTCTTCAAGTATTTTGTTGTCGGTTGAATTTTTTGTTATTTTTGAAGTTTTTAAATAAATTTTTTTTATTTTTTAATTGTGATATAAAAAATAAATTAACGTAAAACAAATAAATTGAATAATTGTTTTTGTATCAAGAAATGATAAATTAGTCCCCTATCTATTTAAAGCATTGTTACTTAGTCCTTAAAGTATGTATTTTTGTTTTACAACTATTTCACCAATTGGGTCGCAAGCATTCCTAATGATATTTTTATAAAGTGGTGACAAAAACTTGTATAAATCTTTTTATTTTTTAATTTGACCTGATGCATTTGTTCATTCTATCGCAAGTATTTTTGAAATATCTTTAACATATGAATATTTAATTTAAAAAGAATTTATTGTAAATCTATTTTATATATTAATCTATATCGCATTAAACATGAGTTTAATTTACACTCTATATTGTGAGGAATATTTACCATAAATAAATCATCCTCGACCTATTATTTATTGAAAAGACAAGCAAATAAAGAAAATAAAATAGAATATCTTGCAGTTATTGGGATGATAAGGGTATTATTCCCTTTTATCCTTTGGAAATATCATATTAAAAACATTTAATAAAAATAAAAATAAAGGTAAAAGTTCTTGAATTTCATTCAATTAGACCCACTTATCCCTGTGTTGCATGTCCCGTCAAACTTCTTGATCTGATCACCACCATTGCCAATGCCATTAGCTGGTTGTTTCTTTTTCTGCCATTGATCCCTAGCCACGATGACCCTCTGCATAGCTTCCACGAATCTTGCCGTCACCTTGTGTATCTTCTGTCCACCTTCTTGGTCACATATTGTTCCCCTGCGATCACCGGATTCCGACGAAGGGAACACCAACTCATCTTGATCGAGCCTGCACTTGTGAAGCTTCACATACTTCATTTCATTAATTGAAGGATCAACATCTTCCTATTTTCCTTGCTCAACATTTTATAGCTGAAATTGGGTGTGATGGAGGATAAAAACAGTGGTTAGGACAACAAACTCAGAAAAACATAACAAGTTTTGTCCTAAACTATGCAATAAAAAACTTAAGATAACGTATGGGCAAAGTTGACATGAAGCTTACATGTTTCTCATAGTCTTGTTTGGCCAACTAAGTAGTCTAGAAATTGCACCATGCTCAAACCACAGAACTTCGGCAGATTTGTTTGTCAATTTATTTTTCTTGAGAAAATTGTGAATGTGTGGTTCAACCAGCAGGTAAGTGGGCTTGACCTAGGTTTTGATTTAAAAATAAATAAAAAATAATAATGTTTTCATAAAATAAATTGATTTGACATAAAACCTCATCAAAACAGGCATTGAGTGCTGGTTTACGACTAATCCTCGAAGTTAGGTCTAAAAACATGTTTTCAATCTAAATTTTATAAATCTTTTACCATTATTAATATCTTGATAAAATGATAATCATTTGGTTCAAGAAAGGTCAAGTCAAATTTCTCCATGACCACGTCTTTGTGAATTTGAAATTTGTTTATATATATATATATATAATGCATAATAAAAATTAAGGGTAATTACAAAATTAACCTCCTATAATTTGATTTTGTTTTTATTTTCTGTTGTATTTTAATTTACTTTACATCTCATTTCAAATAAAAACTTTAAAAATAATCAAAAGAAAAATTATTCTAATATATAATATATAAAATCAAAGAATAAAGTGTCAAAATACAACAAAAAAAATAAAAACACAGGTTTTTTTTTTTGCAATTATTCGTAAAAATTATTGTTTACTTAAGTTCATTCAAAATAATTTTAAAACTGTTTATATAAAAATAGGGACGACGGGACGGGACGGTCACCACGAGCATCACAGCCCACCCCAGCTGCGTATTCCATCGAATCGGGTTTTCTTTAGACTGGCATGTACCGGTCTGAGCCGAAATTCCAAAGCTTTCGTCATCAACCAGCCTCTACAAACCCATTAAAAAATTGCCGGCCACCCTTCCTCTCCTCTTGCAGCTTTGAAAAAAAACCCTGCTTTGTAGCTTTTAACGAAAAAAATACTGTACGATAGTACTGAGAGCTAAAACAAAAGTAGAGAAGACCTGTCTCCTGTGCTGTGGTAATAATAATAATGGAGAAAGGAGTAAAAAGATGGTTGGTGGACACATCAAAGTGGAACCCAACTCCCCATGACTTCTCCTCAGCTCTCTCTGTTCTTCCTCAGCATGAACGTTCTTCTATCACCAGGTTTTTTGTTATTTCAAGAAACTCTCCTCTTTACTAATGTATTTTCAAGAAGATCGTAATGTCTTTCTTTCTTGGTTTGGTTTGTTGGGGTTATCCTGTCTTTGATTTTAGATTTTATAGAATGAGAAAGGTTATTAAAGAGGCTTCAAAGTAGTGATCTTTTGCGTTTGTCAGTAGTTGAAAGGGTGAATTATCTTATCAATGTTGAACCTGGCAAGAAATAAGTGAGCTTTGATGATAGATAAAGAATTGTGGATTGACGATCTTTTTATTTTTTGTTGCTGTGAAAATTTTTAGGAAGAAATAACTTCTTAAGCTATAAAACAAGACATCACTGAAACCCATTTGTCAAAATCTTGGAAATTTTGGTTTGAAAAGATATCAAGATAGATAGATAGATAGATATGTGTGGTTGTATAGATTTTTCAATCAATAAAGATGATTAATGTTGGAGTTGCTTATAAGGGATTACTTAACCTTTTTAATGCATCTCTACTTTCATAAGGTTTTTGAGGATGGAAGATAGAAAACAGGCGCTTGTGAGCAGGTTGCTTCAATATGCACTTATACATGAAGTTTTAGGAATTCCATACAATGAGATTGTCATAAAACGAACATTCGAAGGGAAACCCTATCTGGTATGAGTATGACCAGAGATCATAATGTTGTTATTGTTTCTTAACTCCTATCTGGTGATTTTTTTAAGGGTCACGCATAATTTTTTGATTAAATAAGAAGAAGAAAAAAGAGATGTTCATTATAATCTATCGTGGAGTTTCATAAATGGAATACACTAATGTAAACCTTCTATTTCTTTTTGTCTCTATGTTGATGACAGCTTAGTGTAATATTTATGCATTTCTTCCCGTGTCATGAGTCTTGTTCCTTTGCTCTCCTCTAAATGCACTTCCAGAATGATAACCATGTTTTGCAAATTGTCCATTGTTCTCAGGAATGTAGTAAAGTAGGCGTGGAGTTTCCCAATTTTAATTTCAATGTATCCCACCATGGTGACTATGTGGCAATAGCATCCGAACCTCTGTGCCTTGTGGGGGTGGATGTTGTTTGTTGTATCAAACCCATGAAAGAGTCGATTCCAGAATTTATTGAAAACTTTTCCTCATACTTTTCAAGTTTGGAATGGGATAATATAATCAGTACTGGAACCTCTGATGAAATTTTGGTGGATTTTTACAGGTATGCTTATGCTTATGTCCTTGTAGACATTTAAGATCTTGATACTGCTTTGATTTATCTTTACCGCATTTTATTTCTTAAGCTCAGTTGTCATATACTATTGAAGTCAACAATTACAAGAGAATCACCCAATACTGAACTAATGAATGGTTTGAGCAGCCCAAAACTCTAGAAACTTGATTACAGTCCATTTGGTTGCACAGAGGATTGAGAAGTACAGTGACAAGAACAGGAATTTTGCAACAGTGACACTCCAATTGCTTTCTGTCTAAAACATTATTTTCTCTCTTTTGTCAACCATAAAATGAATGGTTACTATACTAATATCAGCTTTATGTATCAAACTGATATTAGTATATTAACCACATTTCAATTCTTCCACTGTTCCGAAGGAACCTTGTCTATCAAATTAGGCTTTACAAATTATGAGTTTATTTATCGTCATCATATCTATCTGAACTAATCTTTGTGAAACGGGAAGACTTTCATAATAGGGCATAGAATATAAGTTACCAATATAAATTTCCCTTCTCGGCAAACTTCATGAAATTTCTCTCTGTGTTGCTTAATTGCTCATTAGGGCTTTACTTTTGGTGCTTTTGTTGTTAACTAGGTTGCTCACGGGCAGTAGCACCAGTAATTATCAATGCAATTAATAACTTGAGATGCAGTTTTGTACATGCTAATTATTCAAGTTAAAAGGAAGGAGTCAAACATGCTTAACAAGAAGATCAATACTTTTCTGTAGATACTGGTGTCTGAAAGAAGCATTTGTCAAAGCTGTAGGGAGTGGACTGGCATATGGGGTGGACAAAGTAGAATTTCATCACACCAACTGGACCAACATATCTGTTAAAGTGGAGGGGGAGCCATTGACAGAGTGGAGATTTTGGCTTTTCAAGCTGCCAGAAAGACATTGGGTAAGCTTCTCCCTTGTTTGTGTTTCTTTTCTAATCATATTCCTTTCACTGAACTTCTCACCCTTGAAATTATGAAGAGGGGTATAATATGTTTAACCTGTTGAAGGTGGCACAATTGTAAGCATCTCGGTACCAGCAGGCTATGAAAGGAAGGATGTACATGCTCACTGTATGTAATTGAAAATGAAGATAGAGCCGCCTAGGGAAAACACTAGCCTGTTAATGAGCAGTTGATTAAATGAAAAGCATTTCTTTTTGGCTATTTCTTCAATGTAACTGGTAGAAATTTACGATTTGCTTGGCTTCCTCCAAACTCTATTTTGGACACCTGCATCAATTGGTTAAATAATAATTCATGAATTGAGAACCATGTTTGCCATGAGTAAGGCTAGTATGCAACACTGTTTCAACTTGAATACTAACCAGCAATATTGTTTCACTTGCTTGGTGCAAACCACTAAATCGGGTCAGGGACCGTGTTATCTTAAGATCGACTAATAGGTGTTCATGGAAAATTGCAGGTGGCAGTTGCTAGGGGTCATCCAAGATTTGCTACAGAAAATTACAAGAGGGCAATAAGCAATGCAGAGTTTGATGTAGAGGAGTATAACAAGGGTCTTAATCTTCCAAATGTAGCATTTGTCACTCGAATCATAGAACAATTCATCCCCGTTTCACATGGTGAAGAAAGGCTAACTGAGCAGGACATATGCTCAGATTGTCTCCATCTTTCATCGAGGGAGGCTTGATTCCAAGTTCTAACAAATCATGTGTGAACAACTTATTAAAAACCTCATTAATGCATCCAACGACTGTGATCGATCCTGCAGCCGACCCAGTTGTATTTTCATGTAAAAACTCGAGTCTGACTGGATATTTGCATTAATGATGAATCTCAAATAAACCAAGGCTACATAGAATAATTTATTACAGGATAAATTGTCTTAAAAAAACAAAATTTCTTTCCATATTTTCCCTTAGACTACCCCACTGAAGTATACAAAAAGAATGACCATAATTACATGTGCAAATTCGCCTGACATAAATTATATTAGCAGTTGGTTCCAGGCAAAGGGCACAGTCATTTTATCTTAATCCTGGGAAATTTACACTGTACTATCTTTTATAGAATCATAGAGAGGTCGTCCATGGGAATTTGAAGGGGCAGGTCGTCGAGCAGTATTTCACCCACCAAGTCATTTTCTGGCAACCCATCAAACAAGCTATTCAGATCCTGAGTGTCCCCAAAATCATTGCCGTCGTGTAGTTCTATAGGGTCTAATTCTTGAAGCCCGGCAATGTTTGTTGCTCCCCTGCTTTCTTTAGCTGAATCTACAGGGTTTGAACCATTGGATGTTGTCCCGGCTTCTCTTTTCTTATTGCTACCTGTTTCTTTGAACTTGTTGATAATTCCATCTCCAGAAGTTGATAGCTGAGCAATCTTCTGCTTGGGCTTTGATTTTGTTTTACGGTCACCCTTGATATTGCTCTGAGAGGCGCGACCAGCTTTGGTTACAGAATTTCTGGCTAAAACATCTTTGTCCCTTTCTCTCTCACTTCTCTTTCCCTTGGCTCCACCCAACAGAGTATTACCAAGAGATGATGTGGCTTTGAATAAAGCATTACCACCAACATCATCAAGCAGCAATTCCTTCTTCTTCCCTCTGTTCAATATGGGTCCATTCCTGGCAAAATCCTGGTCAACTAATGCACCCCTGCCAAATTTATCATTGGAAAGATCGTGCCTCTCAACTCTACCAGGTACAGAGCCTGGGAAAAAAAAAAGCAAGCCCGTTTAGTCAAAAAGGTGGAAAGTTACTATATTAAATTTGAGAGCTGGCAAATCCTTTTGAACAGGATTCTACATCATTCACTGATCCAAGGCTGCCTTTTAAACAAATATGGCGAAACATCATAAAACTACATCACTAATGATGCATACAGAAAAATGGCAAACCTGATGGCCCTGGATCCTGAATGCAACTTGTGGACTCTGTGACATTTGCTCGAGGGGCAGAAAAAATGACATCTCGAAGGGGGGGGTCACAGAAACAACTTTTGCCTGTATCTTCAAATTTTCTACATTTAGCAAGAGTCCTCTTGGTAAAAGCCATGGCAACTTGTTTTGAAACCTTAGGGACCCCAAATTTTGAAGCACTATTTCCTCTAGTAGCCTGTCAATGTTAGTCAAGGGGATGTCAAATGGGAGTAAATTCAGAAACACAGACACAAAAAAAAAAAGTTGTGACATATGCATGGAACCACCAGCAAGACTTTAAAATAGGAATCAGTTTCAATTAAGGATGAACAAACATAAGATACATGGTAAAAATAAAAGAAACAGCAGATAACTAAAGAAAAGAAAAGGGACTAAACTATACACTGGCCGCTATATTATATCATTTGCCAATCAAACATGTAAATTCTGCAAGGGAGATAAACAACATACCAGCTGCTTTCTGTAAGCCAATTCAACAAGCCTGTCCATTGCAACCTGCTCAAGGGGCCTGCAAATCAACAACACAATACTCATAATCAGTAAAATCCAACGAAATGATTTCAACGGTTGATGTGCATTCTGGGAAGTTGAAAGCCTAACATAATAAGATATAAAAAAGAGTATCTTACCATCCTTGTGTTTCCCTTCCTTCCTTGATTGCTTTAGTTGTTTTGTCCAAGTATTCCTCCTTCTTACCAACCTATACAAATGATAAAAATTGTACACACTCAAAAAAATTCATACTCTAGCAGCATATGAAAAACATAAAGTGGCAGTGAGGAAATCAGTGAAAAAATGCAATTACTTTTATATTTAAGAAATTTATAAGAAAATGCTTACAAAAAGTGTCAAATTAACATTTTCAGGAAATTGATACGCTTAAAAAGAAAAGAATTTCAGAACCTTAACTGCTTGATGAAGTTTCTTTTGAAGTTCAATGATATCTTGATTGATTACTTCATCCTCTCCATCTGCTAAATCAGGCTGCAAGAAAGCAACAGAGTGTTTAGGAGCCGGGGGGGTTGAAAATGTTGAGAGAAAAAATCTATATATGTACATAGACATACACATTACAGAGAGAGAGAGATTCCATGTTTTTTTTCTGTCTTTCCTGTTTACATGCAAAAGCCTTCACCATACTTGACCCTAAAACAAGCTTAGTGATGTCTGTGTGCATACATGTTCATAAAGGGAAATGGAGGATATTTGGCAAATACATAAAGAATCTATTTAGCAAAGACTCATTAAATGACAGAGCAGATGGCTAATCTGAAAATGATCAGGATTTATTAACAAGTAGGGCTATTTCCTTCCTGTCTGATGTGGTTCATTTGGCTGGAGAGAAGATACATTGTTCTCGGAAGGGGGACATCATATTCAAAGACTTCTAACATTGATTTCTGAACGTACCATGTACCAGGACATATTATTTTATTTCATTCTTTTTGGTGCATTTTTGTATGCTCAAAATACCAAGCATCCAGACCTTTTGAAATACATTATAATTTCAAGGAATAGACAAAGACTTGTGAAATAGAACTTACCACTGTTTCTGGATATAGACCAACACTCTGCAGCTCCATCAAGAGTTTATCCTCCAGGTTGAGTTCCTCATATTGGCAATCATAGGCGGCAATGCCAAAGGCATTTGAATGGATAGCTGGTTTCTCGTCATTATTCTCGGAAAGCCCAGGGAACATTCCAGTTTTCGAGTGCATAAATCCATTACTTCCTTGCAGTGAATAATCATTATAGGAATTTTTGTGAAAACCACTGATCCCATTAATAGTAGTGCTTCCATTACAAGAAAAACCATCAAGAGAAGATTGCTTCTGACTTTGAAAACTCAACATGGATTCATAATTAAAATCAATGCCATTTGTGCTCCCAGGCTCAAAATCAATAGGGAGGTAACTATCACCAGGAGAATTATCTCTAGTATATTGAAAAGAAATATTCCTCCCTCCACTGTTTTCAGCAAATTCTTCAGACTCATCTTCTACAATCAGAGCAGACAACACTCTTTGGTACAGTGGAGTAACATTGTTCCTTCTTCTTGAGCCTCCACATAAAGCACTACTGTCCTGATCTGGATTTACCAAATCTGAAGTCCTCACCAAATTTTTTGGTCGATCCTGGTTATGCAAGTTTTCTTCACTTTCTTCATGAACAAGCTGAGATGGGATATCTTCTTCAAGCACAAGATCACCCTGAAGAAATAAGATGGATTTAGTGCCAGATGAGGAACAGTAAACTGCAGAAAGGATTAAGACTCTATCATTCTCTTTTATTCTCTCTTTTTTTCCTTAACATTATCGTGCATACACACTGGGAATTGGTGCCACAAATAAATAAGTTGTTAGTGGTTCATGGACAGAGTGAATGGCATAAACAAACAGTATAAGAAAACATCATAAATTATCACGAAAATGAATTGTGTTCTTGAAAACAAAGGGACTTTTATATCAGAGAAATCGTATTAGGTTCAAGCTGTCAAACACAAGGATTTTTATTAAAAATATCTTGCAGTTGGGAGTGGAAAACATTAAATAAATTGCAGCATCCTTCCATTAAAGTAATGAATTCAGTAGTATTATGCAATAGGTTTTGTTTCTCTATGAAGAGTTGAAATTAGCTGTTATCATTGCTTGCAGTGAAGCATCTCAGGGATTTCAAAAACTTGAAAAACACAACAACCTCTGCTGGTGCACCATCCTAGTCATGTAAACTGTAGTCAAGGATGGATTTTACATTTAGCAGGTACTTGAAATATTAGGTACCACGAGTCAAATGCAATATTTCAATTGTCATCTTATGTGCATATAAAAATATGCAAGGTCAAAATGGAACCGAGAGAACAAACACATGTTTGCAACACTAGTCATATGTATGCTGACAAGAAATTATATAACCACTCTTAGATTACCAAATTATTGCTGCGACCAAACATCTCAGACAATCTCTTCTGAAGATCCTCAGTAGATTTCAACTGACACCAAACATAGATGAGAAAACAGGAAAAAAAAAAGTTAGCTTTTTCAAATGATCAATATAACTCAAAGCAGAACTAAGATCATCTTTCTGGCAGCAGATTGTAGCAATTACATTATGTTTCAAGAAGGATGAATCCTCAGAGCAGATGGGAGCAAAAACTGGCTCCATTTTCTTCCAGAAAGAACCAGAACAGGAAAGATCTACAAAAGCAAAAGTTTGTGAAGAATGCCCATATAAAGCTGGCAGAAGGAAACAAAAGGCTTGAGGTCAAAGTGCATACAGCTGGCATTGCAAGAAAAAATTGCGGCAGCTAAGAGTTCTTCCCGATCATCATCTGATTCTCCTTAAAAATCAAACAAAAAAAAATGAAAAAACCAGTGATTACAAAGAAATCTAGGAAACGACAATAAATTAAAAGATATGGAAAGTAAGGCTTCTTCTTCACTAAGCTTATAATAGTCTTGACAACTTTCATCGTTTGAGAAATCCAAACAACATAAAACTAGATAGATTGTTGTTTTCATATTTCTGCAAAATCAAATCAACAGGCTACAGAATTTGGAAGTCTTCAATTTTCACTCTCTAAACCAACCAGGTTATTCTGTTGAATTGGGATTTAAGAGATACAAGACCCACTAAAAATCTGATGAACATGAGTGTGGAGAACCCAAGGCATCAATGCCTATCACGTAACAAATGCTAACTTAAAAGAGAAACCACTGTATTTGCATTTCTCCCATTTTTTCCTTGAGTGTATTCTCAATTCTCTTCATTTGTTTGTGCCTTAAGAATGTGTGTTCAAGCCTAGTTGTCATCAAACTTTCTTAGATATTTCACAAAATCATAATGAGACCTTCAAATATCATATTCAGAACAGCACATCAATGTGCTTTGCCACCAAAGTCAATGCTAACTTTTGCCATCAAAGCCATGTGCATGGTAAAAGCAGGTGTTCTTCTCATATTAAACGATGAGAATTAAGTGGTAACAAACAAGAACCAAAGAGTGGGAAAGAAAATTAACTTAGCCAACCAAGCCTCAACTATAAGGGGCACTCATATTCATAATGCCCAGAGGAGGACAAGGAAGGGGGTTTGCTGTAAAGCTAAATACTTGCAAGCAATAATCAATTTTTTGTACATTATCTAGTTGTTACAGCCACACTAAAGTAATATAGCTCCAAGGGAATCTACAGTATGTAAGAAACTTAAATATAAGGTTTTGCGAGCATACCTGTGGAATCTGGGGAACCACTTATTGGTGTTTGCCCAAGACGAGCTAAGGCCTTGCGATCTGCTATTTTCTTAAGAGGAGGACGGCCTGTCTTGCTGAACTAGTAAACAGATTCAAATGTATCAACGCTTTAACTTAGTTGGAAAATAGTAATAATTAGTACACAGGTATAAACATGTCATTTCTTCCCATTTAAAAAAAAAACTAATTAAGAAAAAAACATTCGCCACCTTCCACTCTTGTCTGATATGGGCTTTGTACTTCTAAGTGGTTTGGTTGAGGCTGGATTCTCCCTCATTGGAGAAATGCTAATCCTAGAAGATGATGCACCCCGACCAGTCCTTCCTTGTCTCCGCACGCCATCACTAGTGTCTTCCCTATTGAGCATTTTACTCTTCTTTGTAAGCAACAAAGAAGGAACAACATTCTGATTCAGGGATCTCTCCTCTACAGCACCACTACCTGTTCCCTTCTCCTTTGGCTTACCCTCATGATTTTCACCAGCACCAGATTCTTCACTTTCAGATAATCTTGATGGAGATGAAACATTTTCATGTTTCACTCTGACTTGTTTGGTTCCATTAACCACATCCTTGGCAAGAGGTGGCCCATTGATCCCAGCAGAACTCACTCGAGTGGAAAATTCAGAAATATGTCCTCTTTCTGATGACATCTGCCCTTCATCGTGGTTAGAGACCGGAGACACTACATTCACCCTTCTGGTACGAGAGATTTTTTGCGGTCTCTGGCCAACCCATTGAGCCATTGGGGGAGATGATGACCCTGTCGGCAGCGGACGCTTGCGATTATTAGGCCCCCCAACGGAATTGCCTTTGGTTATACCTGGTGTTTGTTCCCAGCCATCAAGGGCCCCAGGCACACGGGAAATATTAGGAGATACATTTGCTGCCATTACTGAGCCAGTTCGAGGTGTCCTGGAAGCCTTTCCTTTTGTGACTGGACTTGGACTCACTGTATGATTATTGTCCTCCGGAATATTTACCCTGAATAGCATGGTTACAGATACATCAGACACAGAAAATGAGCATTGAGCTTACATACTGAAACATTGAACAAATTAAATGGATTTGCATCACCATTACATCATAACCTAGTATATGCAAAGTTATTGTGTACCAAAAAGCAGCATGGTTGAACTTAAAAAGTGAATAAATCAGTCAATCACCACATACTTATTGTTTGCTTTCACTACAAGCCGCTCCTTATTCATGCCAGCAGCAAAATCCCTTGTCAAAGAAACTTTTTCTGATTCTTTGGGAAGGGCACGGACATTTGAACTAGCAGATGCTGAAATGCCATCTACCTTGTTGATGCCACTACTCCCATTAAAAGATCCTGACCTGCAAGAGGACTTTCATGATTGTACCAAGTATTCTTTGACATGTGCAAACAAAACAGAAAGCGCAACACCTCATGATTTCACAAAGAGTCAAAACAGTAAATACAATAGAAGGAATAATACAGTAAAATATAAGAACTAACTTTTAGATCATGCAAGACCCAAGCTCATTATTTTCCAATTCAATTGGAAAAAAAATGTAAACTTTGTTTGGTAGCGAAAGGTGGAACTGAACCTCCACTACTTTGATGCAAGTAAAGTATAATGAGCAAATGATCCCACTCTGTACACAAGATGGCCATTGAGGACATCTACAAGAGATAATTACACCTTCAGCCCTTTAGATTGCATAATTACAAGTTTCAGTTTTCAGCTCAAGTGGGTCAGTTCATTCTTGAAAGAGTATCTTACTATCATCTGGGACAATGCCATTTACCAAGGAATATGGAAGGCCAATATTGGAAATTACTCACAAAACTTAGAAGTCATATTAATAATACTATACAGAACTAACTAATTTGCATTGTTAAGTTGGACACGTAAAGCATTCTCATCTACAAACAAATGGTACATAACTAATGAAGAAATTACCTGAAGCCTTGGGCATCATAAGACTGCAGACCAGGTTCATTATTAAACTTATGATGCACCACTCGTTTAATTTCCCCATCATTGTCTATAGTTCTGGTAAAAACAGGACCAACAGAACGTTTCTTTTTCATCTTTCTGTCCCACCCTTCCCCTCCAGCGGGTAGCCTACGGACCTTTTCTTCAGCAAGATCAGAAACTTCACCACCATCCCTGTGTATGTCTCTGTCTTTTCCCGTGACCAAAGGCTGCCTCGGAACCATATTGCTTCGGCCATCAGCCTAGAGATTTCAGCGAGGAAAGAAGGAAACAAGCATACTTAATTAATACAGTTGATGAGGTAATATCGATGCCTTTACTAAACAACAAATATTCACACAACAAAGGGAAACAACAACAATCAAGGCAGTATTATGGGACTTTAATGTCTCAGGAGAGTAAATATGCCCATTGAACATTGTAGAAATTTACAGAAAGCAGAAGCAAATTAAAGCACGCTACCATGTTAATCTTAGGAGGAAATGGGGACCTCCTTAACAATTCAACAATCTGCTTATCATGAGTTTTCAACCAGGGGCAGATGTATATTGTGAAGAGCTATTTGGATATTTATTGGAATTTAAGATCTTCAAGAACCTCTACTGCTACTTTCTCCTTGCTGTTGTGTCTAACCATTATTCTCCATTATTGTAAACCCACACATCATGCATGTACAGCAGAAATAGAAATTCCGATGCAGAAAAAATCTTCATGAAAAAAGAAATCAAATAACGATAGTCCAAACAAAATTCAGAACAAGAATGAACTGATTCCTTGGTTCTAAACACCCCTTAGAGTAAATGAATATGTGACTACCTCATTTTTCTCGCATACTAATAACACATCACTTTATAGCTTAGAAAGAACTTAAGGAATTCAATATATAGGAATATATCTTTAAGCAGGTACAAAGATGAGCACACCCGTTCTTATAAGCATGTTGATACAAAACATTTTTGGATTATAAACAGAATAATGTAACATTCACAAGACCATAACTGCAACATGAAAGATGCAATATTTTTTGGACAGGTATAAAGAGCAAATCTGAAGGAGGCATTTGTGCACAAACCCTAAATTCTGCTACAGAAGAGCGAACTCGCTTATTCAAAACAGGAGTCTTAGTCCTGTCCTCTAATCTTTGAGTCCCAAGGTCTGAAGGGCTTCGATGAATCTGTGTTCCCACCTTCAAAAAGTTTGAACCACCTGATCTTTCATTCGTTAGCATCTCATTTCGTTGTTGATTCCTTGAATTTAATTCTTCTGAGAATTTGTTACATCTTAGCAAGCATCCATTCCACATTTTTATTCTATTCCTGGTACAAAAAAAATTGTTTCGTCTTCAGCAAAGAAAAAAAAGCTCCAATGACAAGTCATTACATCCTATTTTCAATTAAAAAAAAGACAAGAAAAACTTTCTGCCCAGTATCCAGACCCGGTGACAATCATAAAAGGTCATCTTCCATCACATGGAAATAACTTCATATGCATGACAGATATTCCACTGTAGAAAAATTTAAATAGAAGAGAGGATATAGAAGAGCAACGATGAGAAATCCATCCATCAAAAGACAATTAATTACCTGGCCTTCTGATTGTCATCAGATACACCAGCTTTGATCCGCTTCAGTTCCTCTGCATCCACTGCAGGGGGGGGCTTTGAATGAGCAGCTCCAAAAGAATTATCTTCTGTAGCACTCCCTAGAGATATCCCAAAAGCCCTCCTTAACTCGCCCGTTCGAGTATATTTTTGATCCCCCATTGTAACTGGATCCAACGACAGATATGGAGCAAGTGGGGCCATACTCCTTGCTGGTGAAGCAGAAGCCCGGGGTGTACTTGCCCCAGAACTGAACATCCGACTCTCACTGAAACTTCCAGACCTATCAAAACTGGCACTAGGATAACTCCCCCTCTGCCCATTAGAATAGCTACCAGTAAAACCCAATTCCTCCGGACTAGCCGAACTCAACTCGTATCTCGCATTTCCAGACATGTTCTCAAACCCACAAAAACCAGCTCATCTCTACAAAAAAAACTTCTTCCTCAACTGCTTATTTCACCAAGTCCAGCAACTATCTCTAAAGCAGACATTCAACAATGAAAAATCGAGAATGGCTTGACAAATTCACAAATTACCACCAAAATTATAAACCAGCTGTCGAATCTACAATACCAATGAACTTCAATTAGTCAAAGCCCGTTTAAAAAGTTTCTTCATTCAATAGCACATTAAAATTTAATTTCAAATAAAAGATAACAAAGACATCAACAAAAAGCCACCAATCGCTTATTTTGTAATTCCCAGAATTAAAATTAAAATTAAATAAAATTTACAAAAAAAAAATAAACAATTTCAACTAGAGCAGAAGTTAAACATGTTCAGTGCGTAAAATTATTCACCATTTCACCACTTACACGCTAAACCCCAGTTAGAAAAAGGAACTAACTTTCACCGTTTTAAACTTAACAGGAAAATCAATGCCACAAAAACCCAATATTCTAGAGTAATTAAGTACGCTAGTAGCTCGAAAATCAATGACACTCATAATTAAGCCTCCAATCACCAATTAAACACACCAAACACTGTGATTCAATCAAATTAAAACCAAATTCCAAATTTCAACTAATACATCAAATTAATCAAATTCACATTCGTTCAATCACTGGTAGGTATAAAACAAACTCTTGTAACAAAAAAAACCCCAATTCAAGCAAACCAGAATTAGGGTACTTGAAAGAAAAACAAGACATTCAAACACGAAATGTGCAATAAACAAGATAATTAAACTACACGCAGGTAATGAGGTAGCGAAACGCAGTCGCGACGTACCGCCATTGAAGGGTAATTGGATTACGTGAGAGATCGAATTGTAGAGAGATAAGCAGGACAGGAGGGATTTTTTTCGGAGAGAGGAATGGTGAGGGTCCCGCATAAAAAATTTAGGGATTGGCGTGCTTGATTTAGGGATATAAAGGAAAACGGTGCCGCTTCTATCAGGGCCGTTTATCAGGGGTTTTTTTTTATTGGTGGGCCCTGCGAACGTGCTAATATATAGGGGAAGAGAGGAGGGAAGGGGAAGGAAAGGAGTTGGTGTCCTTGAGAGGGAATATACTATTTTCACTAACTTTTTTTTCTTTTTGTTTGTTTGTGACACGTGGGATGATCGGTATGTTTACGCTGTATGTTGTTTTTAAAAAATATATTTTTTATTCTTAGCATTATATTAAATTTATTTAAATATACTTAAAAATACATCAATTTAATATTTATTAATAATAAATAACAGATTATAACATTGAAACAAACACCCACTCGTGAATCTAAAACTTTGAGCTTTTGTGGGCGATGTCTTTTGGGATTTGTGATGGGATGAGAGTTTGAGTTTATGGGAAGGGTTGCTCGTTTCACTTGTACCCCAATGAGGTGGTTGCTTGGAACTTGAACCGGAGAAAATGAAGGGAAACCATGCAAGTCTTGGAAAAATTGGTAGAGAGTGACTGGGGAGAGCTTATAAGCTAGTCTTTGATATTCATATGTTTATATTCAGATTGATGTTGGAAAATTTGCCTAAAAGGACAATTTTTTTCTAGTACATAAATATATATTTAAATGATGATAATCTAAGTAGAGCCGGATTAATTTGATTAATACATGATTCGGGGTAACCCCGGAGAATAAAAATAGAAAAAAAATAAAAACCTCAAAACCCAATAGTTTAAAGTTAAATGGCGAAACAAAAAAAAATTAAATTAGGTTAATTTTTAAAATCAGCAACTTTGATCATGAAACCGAAATGATCATATAAAAGATTAAAAAAAATCATGAACAAAATTCCTAACCATCAAAAAATTAAAAAGAAAAAAAAGTGATCAAAACAATGAGAACCAAATCTAATATAAATACTAATGAAATAAAATAACGAGGGACTTGATCAAGAAATAAAATAAATAAAAAAACATAAAAAAATAACAATTAAACGAATGATAACCAATATTAGATAAAACAGTTAAATAAAATATAGAAGGACAAAATTGAAAGAAAACAAAATAAGAAAATGATAGAAAAAAGAATGACAATTAAAAAAAAAGAATTAAATCAAGAAAAAAAAACCAAGAGAATATGTACCATATTTAGTATTAAAACGAAACAAAATCAAATAGAAATGAATTAAACTAAAAAATCAATCTAAAAAAATAAATAAAGAAAGATCAATAAAAAAGTATTGTAATTGGACTTGTTCTCTGTTATTTTTTTTTATTTAAATAATACTAGTGACTAGCCAGGGAAAAATCATGTTAACACTCACTGATTTTTTTACCATTGTTTTTTTATTAAAATAATATTATTTTGACTTTCTGCATGGTAAAAAAATCCAATCGACTCCAATAACCCCGGTTATTCAACCCAACCCATGACTCAAGACATGATAGGGGTCGACTCCTGGACCGGGTTTTAAAAGCACGATAAAAAAATAAATACTAGATATGATATGAAAAATCAATGAAATTAAATAATGAGATATGAAATTTCTTCAAAACAATCAATTAATAAAAAAAACTCGAAATAAAAGGAATTTTCATTATAAGAACGGAGACCAAATTCAATAAATAAATAAATAAGAGTTAAAATCAAATGATACGGATTTAATCAGAAAATAAAATCCAATAAGAAAAGGATTAAAACCAAACTAAATATGTATAAAGACAACAATTTTGATATAATTAAAAATATTGAGGGCCACTTTATAGTTTTGCAAGTTCATCACGTCTTTTTAGATTGAAAAGAGAGAAAAGAGGAGGGGAAAATTGTTGTTAGAGCTTTTCTATGCCATGGATGCCAACACTCATCGCCCTTGATGGCTACCAATAGCTACTAGAAAGGGCCGTACATGCCTCCTCATACGTGCCAACCATATTTTTAAAAAATTATAGATAGACTAGAACATCATTGATCCAACAAGATAACTGCAAGAAAACTAAAATTAAAAAATTAGAAGTACTCATTGATCCTAGATAGAAAAAGGTTGATCCTAGAAACTATGTGGTAATTACATTATATCAAAAATATAAAATTTCTAAAATGCTCTTGTTTTTTTTTTCTCAAGAGCATACGAGTAAATTATATTATGCAATAAACATGTGAAAAATACAATTCCACCTCTAGGTATATATGTTTATTTCTTTAGTTATCGAAGAGCTCATTATTCGTTTAGTCCATGATATATAATCCACAATAAAACACTAATGAATTTTAGTTTTATTTGTAACTGTAATACTTGTGAAAAAAATTCCTCACGTTGTTGCCCATGAGCAATTTCATTTATTCCATGAATCAAGTCATCGCTGAATGGGGGGGGTAAAGGTGAGTATACCGCTTGATGCGTGAAATTTAAATTACTCTTCCACTATAAAACTACTACTACAGTACTACTGCTATTTTCGTCGAAAATCTAAACTTCTAAGATTTTTTACTTTGGAGAAGGACACTTTCTATTCCGAGAAAGTGCCGTCCTGGCCGTAACAACTTTCCACGTGGCCGTGTTCTTTTCCATTTTTCACGTTATTTTCTTTGAGATAAAAAAAATATTGATCTTGGAAATATAATGCCCATTAACGTGTGTGAATTCTTTATGGACTTCTCGTATAATTTTTGCTGTGTTTATATATTACAAGGATTTCTACATCAAGACAATAATCAATTTTCACCGTTCTTAATTTTTCTATTCATTTATTATGGTTTTTTGTTTAATTTTTTTATTCAAATGAGTCTATAAGTTTTTAATTTCAAAACAAATAAATTGCAGTATGACTTATAATAAAAAAATTCAAAGTTATTAAAACTATTTTTTAACCTTGAACGAGTTCCATGTATTGGAACCAAGAGTTACCCAAAACTAATTTAGCGGTCAACATATCTAAAAGGTATTTGGATAGATAAATTCTTCATTTGAATTTTAAAACCAGTATTTATGAAAATTTACCTGTTATGATTTATTAGACCGACATGGAAGACACATTATTAAAATTCTTTAAAAAAAAAAAAAATCCGTACACATTTATTTGAAGATATTCAAATTAAATAATATATCATGTAGAGCAACTTTTACAAATTAATACGGGTATATTTGGTAATGCACTTTTTTACACCTTTCTATTATTTTTTAACGGTAAAAGGTATTTTTTGGCTGCAGTTTTTAATGTTTTTTTATTCTTTTGTTTATTTAGCATTTAGCATCTAAGCTAGTTAGGTGTCACATTATTCTGCCGGATCATCTTTTATTTTTAAATAAAATTAAGTCTTGATGATGGCACAATTTAAGGCTATTTGGGTTTTACAACCCAATTCAGACAATCATAACCAATGACTCAAAGCTATTTTGGGTTATGTAGCATGCGGGGTTCAAGGATAGTTAGGTCTTTGTGTGTCCAAACACCACATGTGCGCTAGGCTGTACCCAGCCCTTAATGAGACAGCCCAGACACTCTATGTGTGTAGAGGTGTACCTAGCACAGAAACAGGAGTCCAAACACCATGTGTATGCTAGGGTGTGCCCTGCCCCCAGTTAGACAACCCAAACGCCCTCTGTACGTAGGGATGTGCCCAGCATGGAGGCAGAAGCCCAAGCGCCACATGTGTGCAATGACATGCCCACAAATGAGGCAAGAGCCCAATCGTCATGTGCGCGTTGTGATGTGCCCAGCAATGAGGCATAGGCCAAGTGCCGCGTGTGTGTAGAGGGTGTGTCCAAACCCCAGGCAGGAGCCTAAGTGCCACGTGTCCCCATGTAATTTTTCTTCGATAATAATAATATTAATAGTAATTTTTAATTTTACCTTGCAAATCAAATCTTTGGTTGTTCTCGATATTAAAAATATATTTTTTTCTATTTTAATAATTATTTTATTAATAACATTGATTATTATAAAAATAATAATATTTATAACACATAAAATAATATTTTTAATATTAATACTTTTGATTATAGTAAAAATAATAATATTCATAACACACATAACACTATTTTCAATTCCAAAAATATTTAGAACATAAATAATAATTTTTTATATATTAAAACTTTGAATTATTAAAAAAATATATTATTACAAAAATAATAATATATTTGAGATGAATAATTTGTATTCTAAGAAGAATAATAATATTGACAACACATATTATAATATTTTTTATATTAATACTTAGAATTGTTGAATATTTTTAATAATACCACGTTGTGGCCTCACTTTTTATTTTTATAAAAAATACCATATAAATAATAATTTTTTCTTTCAAATTTATTAATTAGTATACTAATAATATTAATTATAATAATAATAATAATAATATTTTTAAAACAAATAATAATATTTAGAATCCTAAATCACATGAAGATTGTATCTTGATGAAGAATTTAATAGAATTGAGTCGTTGCGCAAGTGCCACTTATCCCACACTATCTTGATGAAAAGAGAAAGTGAGATTTATTGGAAGAATAAAAAAAAAAAAGCAATGAACTCTATACAATGCCTACAACACACAATAACCAGCCTTTGTTTTTTATTTTTCGGGACAGTGTTATACCAATTATCTTTGCATGTTATAACTTTTAAAGTTATTGATACTCTGATTTAATACAATCGTTCATCATCTTTGTTTTTATATTTTAAAATATTTTTTAAAAAATTAATTTTTTTTTTGTTTTAAAATAATTTTTTTGATATTTTCAAATCGTTTTGACATGCTGATATCAATAATAAATTTCATAAAATAATAAAAAAATATTATTTCAATATATTTTCAAGTAAAAATCATTTTAAAAATATAACCGCTATCATAATACCAAACGAGCTATTTCTTTATAAGTGCAACCTATTAAAAAAAACACTATTAATTAAAGTACATAGCTAAACACAATTTTTTTTTTATAAATTCTCAAAATCAAATAATTAAAAAATCCAAAATAGTTTAAAGAGTTAATCTAAGAAACAAACTAGTTTGCTTTTAAAAAAAAAAAATAGAGGAAGAAGTTGACATGAGGTGACCGGTTAAAATTCCTAGCTAACCCATAATGTATTCAAACTCAATCATGTTTTTCTTTTCTAATTAAAATAATTTTTTTTTAATTCACCCCGACTTATAACTGTAGTAGGTTTTAAAATTATATCAAATACAATAATTTTTATAAATTTTAATTTATTTGGTTTACTCTCGATAAAGATAAAGATAAAAGTAAGCCAAAAAAAAAATATAAATCAACATACTTTTTATTTTATTTTATTTTAAGGACATCTTGAATTTTATTTCCTCTCTCGTCCTTATATTATCACGCACCATAAATTTTTCCCACGAATACAAACACATTTTTATTCTAATATACTCGTTGACTTTTTTAATCTAGAACATGCATGAAAATAAATATGTTACATTGTTAATCATCTAATATGGTATTTTATCTACATGTAACTATTTCATCGGGGTAGTAAACTGCAAATCTTGACGTCCGTTTGATGATTCCATTGATTTGTGAAATCCTGGTCAGCGTCAACGGTTATTCACACCGTCACACACACAAGATTCAACACGACATCAGCCGCCCAAAAGAAAATAATATCTTTAGTAAACTTGTTTTTGCCCCTATATATTCATTAAAATTCCACTTATACCCTTATATTTAAAAACTTAAATCACCCATACAGCAGGTAATTCCAAAAATTCCAGTTCCACTCGCAACTTTTCCTTTTTGTTTTTGTCTTGACTCGTGTTTGAAATGTTTTTATACGACCGACTCAAGGTGACTGAAAGTATTCCATAAAATTGTAAATATAAACTTTTAAAATATTTAAAAATATATTTATTATTATTTTTATGTATATTTGATAAATAGATTTTTGAGTAATTTTCATTTTGTATTTATGATCTTTTATTAATATGGAGCATTTTTTATTTTATAAAGTATAATTGACAAGTATATCTTACATCTTCTTAAAGTTTTCAGGGTTTTGGACTGTTGTCTTTGTACTCTGGTTGACTCAATCAAGCATTATAAAATGAGTAGACTTTCTATAAAAAAAAATCCAAAACAAAATTTTCATTAGTCATTCCAAGCATGGTTATTAAGGTCAGGTTGCTCGAATGGTCCACTCGTAACATGAAGCCTAGTTTACTTGAATCAATTTTTAAAATTACATTGGGAGCTGACTTGGTTAAATTATACTGGTCAACTTGTAATTCGAACCTGAATAAATCAATATGAGACAAAACTAGATTAATTCTAATTTTTTTTAATTTTTATTCAAAATAAAATTATTTTGATTTTTTTAAAACAATAACATTTTATTCTTCAAAAATAATTAAAATAATATTAAAAATCAAAATAACTTTGTTTTAGAATTTATCATAACTTAAAAAGATCAAAATTAAATTAACTCTGAGAATTTATCATCGGATATTTAAAAATACGGTGGTGGTTGTTTTTCATTTTAAAATGTATTAAAATATTTTTATTTTTATTTTTTAAAAATTATTTTTAATATTAATTGATCAAGTGATCTATATAAAAATATTAAAAAAATATTAATTTAAAATATATTTTTTAAAAATATATTTAAAACGCAATGCCATATACTTGATAACTGTGACTTGGGTAGGGTTGAAAATTATGATTTCAAGGTTAAAAATAAAAGCAAAAACAAATAAATTAAAATTTTAATAAATAAGGGTTGAAATTGAAAGTTATTACATGTAAGGTTGCGAAACAGAAGTTTCCCCTAATATCTTAGCTTACCCCATCACACCCGCAATCCTACTTGGCGTACCACTCATGGGCCCCACCAAACTGACGCCACCCTCACTCGCCTTCCTCTTCCTGCAAATATAAACCCACTCGCAATCATCAACGGACACTCATGTCTCATAAGTCATAACAAATACGGGGAAAAAAAAACGATCTCTCTTTCTCTAACTATTTCCATGGCCTTCGCAAACAGTCTCCTCTCTTCTTCTTCTTCACCCTCTCAAATTCACCATGGATCTAAAGATTTCAATTCCACTCCTCTAATCATTTCTCCTCATGAGCGGTCCGCTTTCACTTTCTCTCCGATTCGTAACAAATTTTCCGAGCTTGGAATTGGAGTAATCGGTTCCTCGAGTAAAAAGTAAGCTTAAAAAGTCCCCGATTCTCTCGTCTTCCCTGTTTGGATACACCGACACTGGTTTCCGAGAATCTGTTACTTCCTGTTAGCTTAATTTTTTTCTCGTCGTTTTTTATTATTTTTTTATACTGATTCTAGCGGTCTGTTTGGTTACCGAGAAACATTGAGATTTTTTTAATATGCAGTTTGGAGTTTTTTTGATGTTTATAGAAATTAAAAATTGAAAGCAAGCGACAGTGGATATTTTTATTAGTTTTTTTTGTGCTATTTTTCCACTCTAATAAATTTAGATATAAATATCAAAGACTCAGTTATCAATCTGTTAATCCCTTCCTTTATCTGCGTTTCTGCGTTTTTATTAAACTCATGAAATACGATAATCTTTTAAGTTGTTTTTTAGCTGATCGGAAATTTGTGTTTCTCGTTGCTTATCGATGATTGAGTGTTATGCAGGAACATTTTATATGCTTCGGTCAATGATTTGAATGCATCGGCAAGTTCAACCTCACTGGTCAGCTACTTTTTCCCTCCTGCCATCTCGTTTGTGGAATGTGGTTTTATCTATTTTATTGTTGATTGCCCTGATATATTATTGAATGAATCTAAATAGGGTAATTAGTATAGCATTGTCATCATGTAAGCAGGATTGTATTTGATACATACATATATGTTGTTTATAGGATTGATTAATTGTTGAAGGAAACAGTTCCTGCAAGTGGAATTTATCGTGATAAATGTCTTGTGTGGTCAATGTTCCTGTAGGTGATAGTGAAAATAATGTTGATAATTCTCACCGCAGTCATGATTTTCTGGATTTTTTTCTCTGATTGGAAAAATTGTGATTCGGTTAGTGGATACTGATGTCTATTCCCTCATGTACTTAGCATGGTGGTTTTCGTCCACGGGGCTCACAAAAGAAGTTCAATAAAGGCATTTTTACATGGTTTTGCAGGTTGAGTTATTACTTGTCTTGGGGGTTAATTTTTTAATCCTGGTCTTTATTTGATGAAATTTATAAGGATGGACTAATAATAGTTTCTGCAATTCATCAAAGCCAGGAGTTTTTTTTTTTTGGTATTTTTGGCTCAAGTATACTGTTTCTGTGAGTTTTGAGTGTCCAATTGAACTCTTCATCACCTGGACTGTGCTGTCCAATCGAGATCGCTATGAAATAGTTACTGTAGATAGAGTTCAATATCAGATTTTTCATGCTTGTGTGTGTGTGTGTGTGAATGAAACATTTGGAACTGAGAAGTTGACTTACCTTTGTTAATAATCGGTAGCAGAAATGTATGCAATAGTTCACAGGTGGCTTTAGAATTTGCTGCGAAATTTACAAGTTAACAGTAATTGCAGAAATCCGAGCAGGATGCTGATTCAGTTCCCATGCCAGTAGTTCTGATAGATCAAGATTCAGATTCTGATGCAACAATTGTGCAACTCAGCTTTGGAGATCGTCTTGGAGCTCTTATTGATACGGTGAAGTAGTTTTTTTAACTGACTCTGTCCTCTCTGGTCTAGAATTTTTTAGTCCCCGCACTGCCAACATCAAAATGAAAGTGCAGGCTCCACGTAAGATGGTTAGCCCTCCTCTAATCCCAAACCCACCACCATCACATAGTTGGCCTTTTGATTGTCTCTCATGTGAGGATGGGCTGTAAAGGTGTTATGCAAATGATCTTTCAGTTTTCTTATTATTATACATGAGATGGGAGTTATCGGCTTAAAGGGTGAATTTTTTTGAAGATGAGGCAGCCCAGAAGCAGGCTCTTAGTTCAATTTCCTTGAAATGCCAGAAGAGACTTGCTTCTGAGGCAGCGTAATCTTCATATATATTGAAAATGTAGTTATTGTATGTCAGAATTCAACAAGCAGGGATGCTCCAATTGCTTTGATGATTATTGAGCCAAAGCCACTGCTTAATGTTAGTCTCGTGTATTTAGGACCATCAGGGGTACCTCCAAATGCCTGCATATGATTGCTATTTTCAAGAAGTAAAAATATGCATTTGCCTTCATCTAATATCAGATGTGCTGCTTGAAAATATTTGGAGGTTTTGTGACTTGTTTTGTTCTGTCATGGGACAGATGAATGCCCTGAAAGATTTGGGATTGGATGTGGCAAAGGGAACTGTTCTCACTGATGGACCAGTCAAACAAACTAAGTTTTTCATTACACGATTGTGAGTTTTCTTTTAAAATATATTTTGCCCCTGTACTTGGATCAGATATTACCCTGTGTTAATGTTTTACTGGAAGTCTTAGCATTTAGAGATTGATCTTGGTTATGCCAGGGACACTGGTCGCAAGGTTGAAGATCCTGATATGCTAGAGAGAATTCGACTTACCATCATCAACAATCTTTTGAAGTACCATCCAGTATGTATGCTGAATTGATACCCTGATCTATCACTTTCTTCTTCTTCTTCTTCTTCTTTTTTTTTTTTTTGCCTTTTGTGGGTAGGATATTAGAGATATTTCTGTTATATTTTCTTTACATTTCTCATGGTGATAAATTATTCTTTGTTTGCCTTCTCGCTAGGAATCTAGTGAGCGACTTGCTATGGGCGAGGCTTTTGGAATAAAAGCTCCAGAGAAAAAGGTGCTTCTATACCAGTCTCTCTATGTGCGTGCGTGTGTAATTATAATTGAGAGCAGGACGTCATGAAAGCTTATTTTTAGCTTAATAACTTCTTGTCATATTGATTTGGTTTGTTTTATCCTCATCTGATCTTCTATAGTTTGGATATTTGCATCATAGAGGCCTGTCTGCCATTGCAACAAGATCAGTTGCGCACGTGTGCTAAATCAATCAGGCACACACACAAACACTACATATTGTTTTATTTGGCGCATATATATACTAAGTATTATTAAAGTTTGTCATGGAGAGCCAACTGAAGCATGAAGCTTCCGGTTTGTGCACCTGTTTGCTTTGACATTTATAATTTGTCTACATAGTGAGTAACTGTTGTGGTGTGCCCTGAATTATATCCTGGCAAAGTTCAATTGCTGTTCAGCTATCGAACTGTAGGGTCTTTATGCTTTCTGATTGCAGTTGGCACACTATTAATAAGTTATGTTGTACAGACGCTTCTCTTATTTTAATTGATTAATATGGTGTATTTGCCCCTGTCAGGTTTGGTTATTGCATTGATTGAAGTATATATTCTATTGAATCTCCACCATTAGCATCTAAATCAAGTTTTTTGTTGGTGAAGATCTGTTCTTAGATTAGTAGATGCCTTGCATGTGCTACAGTAGACTTTACAAAATTTGAATTTATATTCACAATTTCCTTTATGGCAGCTTGATGTTGATATTACAACTCAAGTGCATGTCAAAGAAGACGGACCTAAGAGGAGGTTTGCTTCTGTTTTAACGTTTATTACTATTCTAATTCACAAGTTATATGTGCTTCTTTTAATTTTTATCTTTAATAACCTACCATTTGGGACAGATCAAATTGAGAGTTTTTTTTTAAATCAGCTTGCTCTGCATTGAGACAGCAGATCGACCTGGATTACTTGTGGAAATCATCAAAATCATTGCTGATGTCAATATTGATGTCGAATCTGCAGAGATCGATACAGAGGTCTCTCTCTTACTCGCTCGCTCTCCCCAACCTGATGCACACACACCATCAGGTGAATCTTAGTTTTGCATTCTCTTCTAATTAACTTATCTTTGTCGTCTCACAGGGACTAGTTGCCAAAGATAAATTTCATGTCAGCTACAGAGGGGCAGCATTGACCAGCTCCCTGTCTCAGGTAATTAGTTGGGTTCCAGCAATGGTTGTTTGATAATTATGGAGTAAACAACATTTTCTTGGTCCATGTATAGATTCCCAATTCTCTTTCCCTGTTTTCCTACAATTGTAAAGTGAATCCTACAATCAATTAATATATGAGCTCATCTTCTAGATCTGTACAAGAAAGTGCTGTATCTTTACAGAACTAGATTAATTTAAGATCCTAAGCATAGTTTACTTTCAATTTCATATCATGTCTACCACTTTATTCCCTTTTTTTTGGAATCTGCAGGTCCTAGTGAACTGTTTGCGTTACTACCTGCGGAGGCCTGAAACAGATATCGATAGCTATTAGTACCAGAGGCTAACCGCCATTCTCGATTGTAGACCCAATGTAACGTTTCTTGTACCTGTGAATTGTATGTTTCAAGATATTATGTGATCATGTTCCATAACTGCAAGCTGGCATGTTCTGAAAAGATGCTTGTAACCCTGCTATTGTCGACCCTGGAAAATGGGATCAACCAATTACAAAAGAAAAAACATGGGATGTTGAAACCAATAATTCATGCTCGTTGTTTTGCTCCTTTCTATATTTCTTACAAGGAAAGTGGGAGCCATGTTTAAGAAGTTAACCTGTGATCAGTTCCATGGAATAAGGAGAAGAAAAATATTAAACTGGTTCGCCTGGGATTTTGCATGGTGCTTTTTGTAGGCCAAGAAATTTGTTCGTTCTTCTTTTTGCATCATCTAGTTGTTAATTAATTATTTTCAGGTCTGTAAGGAAGCTCTACAGAGAAATCTCTATAACTATCTATCTCAACACCTTCCTTGAAAAATAGGTTTATTAAAGTGTCGCATGTAAGTCGTCGTTTCTTTAGGCTTCAGTTGTACCTCCGAAAAAGAAAGAGGAAGAGACACTCCCTCTCGATGGGTCATATCATTAAAGGCCGTTTCCAACCCCTCTTCTCGACTTTGGGGCATTAGAAATCCCCATCTCTTCTCACCTTCATCAGTTTGGTCAGATCAAACGCACCAAAACCGAGTAATTGAGTGTCGAGGGCAACCTAAAAATGACTGTTCTAAACATGGCGTTGATTGTCTACTTCAACAGAAATACTACCCACCCGCCACAGGGACACTGAAAAAAACATAACATCAATAATTCATGCACACAAATAGCATCCAAGGGTCGGCGAGTCGATCTAAAACCAATAACCCGGGGTTGGTGGGCTGGGTGAACCATTAACCTATTAAACTACGTGGGAGGATAAAAAAAGATACTGTATTTAATGACCTTAAGACAGCGTGTTCTCCAGACCAAGATCCTCATAGGACATGCATGGTATTGCGGGTAATGCGGGGCTTTATTTACTTTTTCTTCTTCTTCTAATGTAGCAGCTGGAGCACAGCACAGGGATTAGTGGAGGAATGGAGTAATGTTGTGTCTTTGGATATACGTTTTCGGTAATGAATCTAAGCCCCTTAGAACAGCTCATCATCCCACCTTTTAACCAATTTAACCCTAACAAAAAGCCAAAAGTAAACACTCTTTATGATAGCCAACTAGTACTCTTTCCCTTTGTAATCGAACAGACTTCGTTGTAAAGAAAAGGTGTGGATCCACACCATTATGTATGTGAACGGGCAAATACTCATTCTCTACCAGTGATATTATACTTGGTTTTCGGTCTTGAACAGTGGCAAGTATAGTACATTTTGCTTACTGTTCTATTGTGTGAAGACCATCTTTGAAGTCCTTGAAACACCATTTCTTCTCCTGATCCAAGAGAAAAGAGTGCTGTAAAACATATAAACAATGGCCTTAATGATGGCCGTCTTATTTGCCATTCTCTTTCAAGGTTATGTGTCCTTGGCTTCCGATCCTGATCCAGTTCGTGACTTCTGCATAGCCAATACTGATTCCGCAACCAACATCCCCTGCAAGAACTCATCAGATGCCACGGTGGAGGATTTCATATTTTCTGGGATCAAATCTCATGGAAAATTCAGTGAAACGGGGCTAGCATCGATTCCTGTCAACGTGAATAACTTCCCGGGCCTCAACACGCTAGGCATGTCACTTGTTCGTGCAGATTTTGAAGCTGGTGGTGTCAATGTGCCTCATTTCCATCCAAGAGCAACAGAGGTTGCGTATGTGCTCGAGGGGAAGATTTATTTAGGATTTGTCGATACGCAGAACAAAGTTTTTGCTAAAGTGCTTGAAAAGGGTGAGGTCATGGTGTTTCCAAAGGGTCTAGTACACTTCCAGATGAATGTTGGAGATAAACCAGCAACTATTGTGGGCAGTTTTAATAGCGAAATCCTGGATCGATGAAGATTCCTTCTGCGGTCTTTGGATGTGGAATCAAGGAAGAGCTTTTGGAGAAGGCTTTTGGGTTGAAGGGCAAGGACATCTCCAAGGTGAGGAAAAAGTTTCTTTCGTGTTAGAAAGACTGAAGGCTAGCTGTTGCTCGATCTTAGGTTCAACGGATTAAGAAAAAACATGTAATGCTGAAACCAGCAGTTCCTCTCTCGATCTGATCAAGATGGGCTCTCAAACTTCACAATGTTAAGAATCGAAATGCTTGGTAGAAATAATTTTGGCGGATTCTCAGAGACTATACATAAACTCGTTGAAGAATTGATTAACGTTGTATCTTTAGATCTACGTTTTAACTTCCATAATGAATCAAATCAAAGCCTCTTGGCACATCCCATCCCATCTTTATGATAGCCAACTAATGATGTTTCCCTTTTGAATCAAACAAACTTGATTGTCATGAAAAGTTGCGAATCCAGTTCAATAAGTAGGTGCAAAGACCTGTTCATGTCGCATGTGGACACCGAGACGAGTTTATTGTTCGTGTAAAAAAAAGTAAAAAAATATAAAAATAGTCGTCATTTAATTTTATAATAATTAGAAATCCTAAATATGTTTTAGAGATTATAAATAAAGAGCTGATTATGTAATAAAAAGATAACCGGTATTATTGTTTGTTTTCAATGCTAAAAAGTGTCAAATGTGCTTCCATATTAATGTTTCTGCCAATGATGATCTATTTAGATGGTGACAAAGGTTAACTGCGATGAGTTAAATGCTAGATTGAAGGTTGAACCTTGTCATTTTATGTTCTGGTCTGTTTTTTTTCACTCCCATGCAGTAATCCATCACTTGCCACGGTAGAAGATTTGATATTTTCCGGGTTAAAATCTCATGGAAAATATTCCTAGCAACCTTTCCTGTCTAGGTGAACAACTGTCCAGGCCTAAAAACACAAAATACTTCACTTGGCCGTGCTGACCTTGAAGTTGGTGGTTTCGAGAAGCCTCATTCGCGTCCACGAGCGGCAGAGGTTGTCTCCGTGTTCGAACTGAGAAAGGTTGAGGGCTTGGATATGCAGTTTTTTTAAAAAAAATTAATGTGTGTACCTGGATATTAATTTTATGGGTTTTAAAATTAATAATGATATAAATTTTTAGTAGCTTTGAGATTTATAAAATTTAAACTAGTAATATTTAATATATTTTTTAGGATTGGTATTGAAATATAAAATTATTGTTAATTTTCGAAGTAGCTTATTAATTATAAAAGAATTCATGAGTTGTGAGTCTGATGGTTTGCATTATTTTGTTTTTAATTCAAGTCTTCCAACTAGCATTTAAAAGAATCAACTCTCGTGGATATATCAAATTAGCATAAAATATCTTCTTAATATCATTTAGAAATAAAATATAATCTCGGTTTTAACTAGAAAATATCTATTAGTAAAAGAAGATCCTGAAAAGATTTTCCACATCGATCTTAACAATACACGTGATTTGTTAAAAAAAATTATTAGTTTAATATCTTTGAGATTATACATTTCAAAGGATCGAACATGGAAAGTAATATTGATTATTTGTGTTCTGTTGATGCATCGCGCTCCTGTCAATGCTTACCAGTAAAAAAGACAAACAGTGCTGACCAAGGAGGAGTTCCAAGAAATCGAAGCGATAATTAGGGGCCAGGTGGTCCAAATTTCCTCAAAATCACATGGTTTTGTGCCATCTGCTCGTGAATTAACTGTTGAGGCACATTTTGGGCACTGTGGAAGCTGTACTGCTTAAGGAGTATTCGACAGATGGAAGTCCTTGGAACCCTACTCTCGCTTCTGATCCAAGAAGAAGAAGAAGAAAGGACGACAAAAAATGGCCTTAACGATGAGAATCTTGTTTGTCGTTTTGGCTTCTGACCCTGACCCAGTCCAGGACTTCTGAACACCACTCTGCAACCATCATCCCACGAGCTAGAGTTTACTCGAAAAATATATATGAGTAAGTATGGATATGATGTATAAAATCAGATTAAAGACTTTAAAATCAATAAAATTAAATTTAACTCGTAAATTGGTATGATTTAACGAATTTATTAAATTTATAATATAAATCAAGTTAGGTCTAAATTTAATCTTAAAATATTTATTGACTAGCTTTGTGATATCGAATATATCTCTCAAACTATATATCAGATCGAGCTAAAATCTTACGGGAAAATACTAGAGACATGAAACTATATTGTGATAAATTTTCAGGTTAAATAGAGTTTGAGAATATATTATTTTAGAGGGTCAAAGTTACTAAATGAATCTTGTCGAATCTGTAAAACTAGATCTTTGTGTAATGTTAGGATATATCTGGAACTACAGGAGGAATTTTCCAGCGATTCAAGATTGGTCGGAAACTAGACATCTTAATATTTCTAACTATATATGATAGACCTAGTAATTTATCCAGACAAGAAAGAACGAAGTGTTTGAAATCAAGACGGCCAATAATATATGAAAATCAAAGATTCAGCCATATAAAGAAATTTTATTTTTATTATATTGTTTTATTTATTTAATATTAATTAATTATTTTTAATTTAAATTTATTTTAGTACATTAGATATTGTTTAGAGTATCCTTGCAATCTAAAAAGAATCTATTAGGACTTGATGTAATAAAAAAAATCAAGTTGTCACTCCCAGTTACTGTGTACTTCTTACCATTTAGAATTCATATTTCCTGGGAGATTTCAGCGAAACAGGGCTAGCACTCATTACTGTCGATGTGAACAACCTTCCAGGACTAAAAACTCCAGGTGTTTCATTTGCTCTAATTTAATAATAAATAAATAAATAAAAACTATCCACAGGCAATCACGTTGGTTGGATTTGTTTACACTAAACTCTGATCTAATTAAAAAATCAACGGCCAGCCTGCCGTGTGCCTGCTATTTAGAAATTCACATAATAGCTCACTCAAACAATTCAAAAAATAAAATATCAGATAACCAGAAGATTTCCAAGCTGTAATTTAACTTATATGTAGGCTAGTCGCTATGATGCATTGCATGCATAGAAACTAATTAATTAAATAATCCCAAAATTAATCACGAGGGTTAAAACATGTATTAACTATAGAGGTACGCTGTTTAGGGTACTGTTGCACGGCCAGAGCTATACTAGTATTTAAGGAGCATTCGACAGATCAAAGTCTACTTTTGCTTCTAATCCAAGAAAAAGAAAACAGGACTACAAAAGATGGCCTTAATGGTGAGAATCTTGTTTGTCATTCTCTTCATCGGCTCTGTGGCTTCTGACCCTGACCCGGTCCAAGACTACTGCATAGCCGTTACAGATTCTGAAACCTACATGCCATGCAAGAATCCATCACTTGTCACCGTAGAAGATTTCATATTTTCCGGGTTAAATTCTACAGGAAATTTCAGCGAAACAGGGCAAGCAGTACTTTCTGTCAACGTAAACAACTTTCCAGGACTAAGAACTCAAGGTGTTTCACTTGCTCGTGCTGATTTTGAGGTTGGTGGTTTCGCTTTGCCTCATGCGCATCCAAGAGCAACAGAGGCTGTGTGTGTGCTCGAGGGGACATTTTATTCAGGGTTTATTGATTCACAGCAAAAGGTTTTTGCTAAGGTGATTGAACAGGGTGACGTGATTGTAATTCCAAGGGGCCTGGTGCACTTCCATAAGAATGTTGGAGAAATACAAGGAACACTCCTGGGCATCTATAATAGCGAAAATCCTGGAAAGTCGATGTTTCCAACTGCGGCATTTGGATGTGAAGAAGTGAAGGAAGAACTTCTCGAGAAGGTGAGGGGAGAGTTGCATTTGTGTGGAAAGGCTGAAGCTGGCTTTAACTAGCTGACGAAAGCAATAAGTTTCTGCCAATCAACCTGCCGACGATCGATCGAGACCATGTGAGTGGTAATTTAAACATTAAATAAAGGGATTGTAGCAGACTCTATTGCTATATTTGAATGCAAGTATTTGCAAGTCCAAAGTTTTAAGCTGTATTAGCAGAATCAAGTTTAGTAGCTTGGTTTCTGTTCCAAGTTGCTGTTTCTGGTGGATCTCGCCGAAGCAGCCTTGTAATAATGCAATTGATGAATGCTTTAATGGATCATCTGTATTGCAGAATTTACTTAAGCGTTATGTCAGTTCACAGTGCCGGTTAAGTTTAATTCCACTAAACGTCACTTAAAGCTGTATTATAACTATTAAAGAACAAATACTAATTATTGAATTCCACAGATGGAAGTCCTTGAAACACCACTTCTGCTAGCTTCTGATACACGAAAAACAGGGAGAACAAACGATGGCCTTGAAGGCGACAGTCTTACTTGCCATTCTCCTTCAAGGCTCTGTCATTTTGGCATATGACACCGCGAGGCCTAAGATTAGGATTCAAAGAATAAGAAATATAGAATTAAAAAAAGAGTATCGATAAAAGAATTTTATTCATAATTTTATTGCTGAAAGACCTTTACAGGAAAAGAGAATATAGAATAAGATGGGAAAATAGCACAAAATCTGAAATTAAGCCAAAAAGTCGAAATTTAACGAGAAAATAATGAAAATTGATGAAACATTATCTTCCAGGATTGATTTAGCTGTTCGTATAGAAAATTTATGAGCTTGCCCATCAAGTTTACGTATCTACAATGTTGAGGCCTCTTCCTACGATTGGACTTTTCTATTGATTCATGGATATATTTGTTAGGCTATACACACATTCCAGTTACAGCAGAGATCCATATCTTGCAGCAGAGATCTGTATCTTGCATAGCCAATACAGATTCTGCAGCTAACATTCCATGCAGCAATTCACCACTTGCCACAGTAGAAGATTTCATACTTTCAGGTTAAGATCTCATGGAAAATTCCAGCAACCGTTCCCGTCTAAGTGCTTTTGTTCGAACTTATTTCACCAGATTTAACGTCAATCTCTGTCAGTTATCCTTGTGAAGACTAAGAACAGTGTGAGTAGTAATTTAAACTTTGGATTGGTGGTTGGAAGGGCTGGGTACCCTTGACAAGCCGGCGTGGAGGCCATACATGCGTGCACATAAATGGTGGTGTTTTTCAACGTCAAAAGACTAGTTAAAGGCATTTATCCTCCCCCTGTATAGAAGACCGCTGGCTACCTGCCTCCCGGTCCTTCGCGGGTCATGAAAAATTATATATACATGTTTTAATATGCTTTTTATTCTAAAAATATAACAAATTAAAAAATTTATTCACGCATATAATAAATAAACTAAAAATTATATAATAAAAAATCATTAATGACATTTAAAAATAAAACTTGATAAACTAAAAGACAGATATAGATTAAAATATTTAATCTTGAAAAATAAAATATTAAATTGATTACATAAGATAAAAAGAAAAAAAGAATAACATCTAAGATTACACATATTAAAAATATTATCTAAAAATAAATATTTTTTATTTTCAAAAACATAGTTTATCTATATAAAAAATAAAAACAAAACCATAGATAGACCATGAAAACCTCTAAGAAAATTAAACGCATAACAAAAAAAATCAATATTATTTAAAAGAGGCCTTCTGAACAAAATAAAAAAATGGATGTTTTGTCTATTTTTTTGGTTTTTAGTTTTTTAACTAGTCACGTCATTTTATTTCTTTTCAATTGTATTCTTTAAAGTTATATTTTTATGGTAACCATGCTAGACCCAGACGCATTGGGTCTTACAATCTGTCTAAATTCCCGTCATTGTGGTGGCCGAAAAATTAGGGTTTATGTTTTTTGACAAAAAAAACTTGTTTTGCAACCTGTTTTTGACCAAAAACACTCATAAAACACCTTAAAAACCATGACAAATCCATTTATGGCCTTAAAAAACAAAAAAAAAACAGCCCAATAACCAAACTCAACCGGAAACCAAAAATCAACCCGAGTTCATATCTATTTTTTCATAAAATTTTAAGATATAAAAACACCTAATATGAACTCTCTTTATCAAATGAAATAATATGACACACCATCCGTCATTTTGACGGCCTAAATCGGTACCAACAACAAGTTTCTCTTTCTAACACTAGAATTTAGCAACCTCTTTTTCTCTTTCTCCTCTCTTAATCAGAAACTAAAATATAACAAAAATAAATCTTTGTATCAAAATGAAATTGGAACAATTTTGAGGGGCCTAAATTATATAATTTATGTGATTGTTTAAGTTAGAGGACCAAAGTGAATGTTTTTAAACTTATGGTAGATCAACCATATTTGTCGTATTTTTCATTTCGATCCCTCGTTTTTCAACCCCACCTTTATATAAGAATTTAAAATTAATGGCTTCTTAAATAGGACTTAATCACCCAAAAACAAACTTTAAGGATCAAATTAAAAATAAATTAATATACAGTGAAAATCCCAAACATTTTAATATATAAGTAATTGAACGCATGCAAGCATGCTGGAGAGCTCGAGACCCCCACCATTTTAGTTCCTGCATGTTCTTTTCTAGGTCAAAGGCATCACCTAGCCTTTAGAAACCTTGCCATTCAACAATGGTTCGGATAACGGTGAAGGCAATTCCTTTCTCGTCCAAGGAAAAAAAAAATCATCCACAAAAAATTGTTAAAAGACCTGTCCCACATCGGGTCGGTGAAAAAACTTGATTTTATTTACTGAAAGAGATTTAAAAAAAATTAAAAAAATAGATAAATTATAATAAATCCACTCTACTCAGCAACCTAGGTTTTAAGCCTAATTGATCACCAAGTCAAGTCTTTGGTTAGTATTTATGAAGAAATTACAAAATAAATAAAATATATTTGATTGAAAAAACAATATAAATATAAAATAAATATATTTATAAGATAGTTTTGAAATGGATTTTATATAATTTTTTAAACTGTAAAAAGAAGAGAATATGCTCTTGTCCCAAAACGGCAACGATGACGTTTTTTATTTTATACCCAAAGGCCCTATATTGTTGTGCCTATTAGTCAGCAAAGTAGCCCATGATTGCAGCCCAGAATTCAAGCCCACCTTTGTACAAGTCCCCCCCCCTAAAATTCCGTCCCTATAAAAACCAAAATCCTTAAACCCTAACCCCCTCTCGTCTTCTCTTTGCTTCATTCGAAAATGGCGACTTCAGAAATGGTGATTAAGGACATGTACGACGTCGGATTGAAACCTCGTATGATCCGTACGCTTCTAAAAGAAGATGTCCCTGACGATAAAATCCCATTTGATTCTCCATCAAAACTCTCCCGTATTATCTCCTGCATTCAGTCTCACAAACTCTTATCAGAGCCTTCAATAACTGATAACAACAAACAAATCGAACGGTGGAAGTCCTCCGTCAATGATTGGGTCGCTCGCTTGTTGTCTCTTACCAGTAAAACCACCACCACACCAGATAAATGCTGGGCTGGAATTTGCTTGTTGGGGGTGACGTGTCAAGAGTGTAATGCCGACCGGTTTCTGGGGTCTTATGCTGCCTGGTTTGATAAAATGTTGACGCATATTCAGGTATTGCAAGAAGAATTTTGAACTAAAGTTGGTAATTTTGAAATGGGGTTTCTGTTTTTTTTTTTTTTAATATTTTGAGAAATGAGAGAAAATGATACTTGTTTGAATGTCAAAGAAATGATCTTTAATTCAGCCCTTACAGTTTGGAGCTTTTAATTTAGTTTTTTCGATGCTAATTTTACTGAAAGATTAAGCATGTCCTTGGAATTTCATCCATTGTATGAGTGGATGCTGTTGGTGGGTGCTCCTAATCCACTTCAGGATGTGGTATTGGGGAAGGTTTTTGTAAAATCAGTGTTGTTCTTAAAGAAAGACTTGGTTGTGCTTGGAACTTTTAATTTGATGTTGGAATTGTTATGTTTATGTTTTAAACAGTCACGAGGGGATTCTCAGTTTGTGAAGGTGGCTGCTTGTACCTCGATATCGGATTTGATCACAAGGTAAAAAACTCAGTGAGTGCCACCTATTGTTATTGTTATAATTGTGAAGCTATTGTCTTTGATGAAATAGGTTGGCGGGATTTCCAAATGTGAAAAAGGAGGGGACTTCACTTGCTGGAAAAGTCATTCAACCTGTTTTAAAGCTGTTGAATGAGGATAGTTCAGAGGCTGTATTGGTGAGCTGGGTTCTTAATTCATTACACAACAAATTTTGCGTTCCTGAAAGCTAATTTATTTTAGTTTTATTGTTTTTCAAGTTGGTCAATGGTGTCCAATTCTCTCTGCTGCCAGGGCATTTTCCTTTCCTCCAACATAATTTGATGGCTTTCTGTTGAGACCTTGTCTTTCTTTTTCTTCAAAACCCCAATCTGCTCACGCTCATGATCTATGATATTTGAAGAGATTGATTTTGATCTCTTACAAAGCAGTATCCCCTTCGCTTTCTAGTTTCAGTTTGAGGATGAAATCAGTCTCAATCTATGGTTAGGGTTTGTTGATGGATACCTTATAAGTTGCATTACGATCATGATCCATCTCTAGGATTGATGCTGCCTGTTGATTTATTTTGCAGTCTTCTTTTTCTGACTTGAATTTTCATATATGAACCTCATTGTGAGAGGTGTGCAGGAAGGAGCAATTCATCTGTTATGCACTGTTATATCTTCCTTTCCTGCTACACTTCAGCGTCATCATGAAAGTGTAAGTTCCATAATTCTCCATCCTGGGAAAGCCAGGTAGCATTTTTAACTGGATAGCAATTGCAAAAACATATTTTTCTGGCAGAATAACGTGTTGTGATATAATGATGTCAGTACTTTTGTAGGTTGAAGCTGCTATTACATCAAAAATATTTTCCGGAAAATTCAGTGTAAATTTGATGAAGGTATCTCCTTCCTTCCTTTCTCTAACTGTCCCTGGGATCTGATAAGATAAGCAGATCAGGGCATGGACATGAACATAATAAATTCTGTTTAATTTTCATCATCCAGAAGCTAGCTCATTGCCTAGCATTGCTTCCCAAATCAAAGGGAGATGAAGATAGCTGGATTTCAGCAATGAGGAAGGTTCTGTTATTGGTAAATGGTTACCTAACTGAAATCTTCACCGGTCTAGAGGAAGGTACGTGCTAATGCCTTCTTGGTTGAGCTTTTGCTGGCCTCAGTGATGGTAAGTGGAAAATGTGCGTGCACATTTTGCAGAAACAAAATGGGATGAAGCTGTTAGATTATTGGTTCCGCCAGGAGAAGTTCCTCCACCTTCTTTATGGGGTCAAAAGTTGTTAGAGGATACCTCAGACAAGGAAAGAAAGAGATCCAAGCTGTGTAGTATCTCTATGTTCATGCTTAGCTGTTCTGAAATGCTTACAAATTCATATCCTGTCCAGGTACTGTTGTGTGCTTGATGACTGTTATGACATATTTTTATTCATAAGAGGAATTCTTAATTGTTGCTTATTTAAATCTGAAACTGGGTATGGAAATAAATCAATCTTGTATCTGAAACTGGGTATGGAAATAAATCAATCTTGTATGTTTGATTAACAGGTTTCAGTGCCTGTTCGCTCATTACTGGCCCTTGTTGAGAGAGTGCTGATGGTCAATGGCTCATTGTCACCAACCACATCATCCTTTGTGATTTTAGCAGAACAAGAGTTCATTTGCTCTGAACTTCCAGTTCTGCACTCATATGCTTTGGAACTTCTTGCTTCAGTCATAAAGGGGATTCGCAGGTAAACAGAGTATTTTCTCATCACTAATTGGAGGAACTGTGCTGTATTTTGTAACGGGCCTACAATTGTGTTTATATCACAACAGATTTGGCAAACCTAGCTACTGTTCTTTGTGGGCAAGTTGTAGGGAAATTCTGGACTTTTGGGTTGGAGAAGGTATAAAAAAGCAGTTCACTTCGATTAGACTTTGACTACATTGAGTTGCAACTTTCAAGACCAAATGGTTCCTGAACTTGAAGAAGCACATTGCTTAAGTATCCGGAGCAGCAATTAAAGACAACAGCTTTAAAAGAAGAAAAAGTTTTTGTAGGTCTTGCTTTGTTAATTTGATGGAACAAGTCGGGGAAAAGGTTCCTGCCCATTGCTTTGCTCTTTCCAGCCAATCGCTTTAAGTACCCAAAACAGGGTCCTATTTAGTTGGATGCATGTGTAAACTCTGGCACTTTCCAGAACTTTATGTGGTGCACTGTGCTACTAATTATGCCTGCTGTTATTTTGGTTTCTGTCTTCTAAATGTAGAATGTGATTTTCCATTCCCTGAACCTGTAAATGCTGACAGTGTTCTTTTCATTATCAATCTTGGTTATTATTGATATTCACCATCTCACATTATGTTATTTCTGTTTTGCAGTCAACTATTGCCACATGCTGCATATATTGTGAGGCTTGTTAAAGAATATTTTAAGAGATGTGAGTTACCAGAGTTAAGGATAAAAGTCTACTCCATCACAAAGTTGTTGTTGATGTCCATGGGTATTGGTATGTAGCAATTTTTAAGAGTATTTGTCTCTTTCCTGTCTGATATATATCTGTTATGGTGTTAACTATATAGATTTTGATGTTATTTTCAATTCAAAAGAATATAATAAATCATACATCATTGGTCAAATATGGTTGAAATTCAGGACTGATTGTCCTTAAGAGTACCAGGAAAATCTTTCAAATTCTTGAAAGAAAGGCAGAACAAGAAACAATAATATGATATTTTCTTGTCATATAATGTGATAAAATATAAGATTTGGTAGGAAATCCTTTTCTCTTTGATTCCATTTGGTGCATGTGGAAATATGTTGGTAGATTCTCTTGTACTCGAGCATGCGTGCTTTTCTCCACCCCTTTTTATGGCCATATTTCATAAACAAAAGCCTAGGGCCCTTTAAGAGTGTGAGTGTGCATGACTCCCACCCATCTCGATGTGTGTAAATGTGTTGCTCACAGAAAAGAAGAGCAAGGGAGAGAGAACGGTGTGGAAGTGTGCCTTGAAGTGTCTCTGTCCTAGCTGTAAGCTCTCTCAAGTTTCCATATTAAGATGTTGGATGGTTAACCTGCCCCCTCTGCATATAACATGCTTTACTATTTTCATATGAAAATTTTTGTGAGCATTTGACCCTGGATTTCCATTTTGAGTAGCTTTTGTTCATGCATTGAGCCATTTACTCTTTTCTAAAAGACCCAGTGTCTCTCATCGAAATATTTGAGGTGCCGCTGCTAACTTCCAGTCATATTCTGATCAGGAATAGCGATATATCTTGCACAAGAAGTTGTCAACTGCTCTCTTCATGATTTAAATCCCATCGTTGATGGTACATCTTTTCATGCAAATGCAAAATCCGAACTTTTGCTGCCACCTTTCCACAGAAAGAGAAAGCATGGTGCGACTGGATCTCTTGAACAGCTCCATGACAGAATTGGTTTGGAGGTGGAAACATCCAAGAACCGTCCAACAGCGATTTCTGTGAAGATAGCTGCACTCGGGGCATTGGAAACTCTTCTAACTGTGGTATGGTTATTGCATGTTGTTTGATGAGTGCTTAATATTCTACCAAGCTGCTGACTGTTTGTGCTTTAGTCTAACCTTTCTTGGATTGCAAAATGGTTTAGCATGGGATAGGGTCAAAATAGATTGAGTGTCTACAAATCTTTTTGCCAATAATGGGTGCTCACCTGTTTAGCTTTTGTCAACCCTTACCAAATACATTAACCATCAAGTGTTACATTTAATGTCATGGGTATGGTTGCACTAAGTTTGATTATAACAAATCCTTTTATTTCTCAGTAGAATTATTTTCTCAAGCTCACAATTTTCTCTTTAATGACCTCTTAAATCACTGGACTTAAAAAAATTGTCATAGATTTAAGTAAATGGGTTTTAAGATATCCACCCATATCTAATCCCTTTGTACTCTGTTCTTTGAGTCAAATTATCACTATCCAGAATATATAAAATTGTCATCCAAACACCCTTTAGCAATGAGTTGGTTGATGGATGTGAGTGAAAATTACTGCTCCCACATATTTTAATGGTAGAAAGATGTACCCTCTCAAAATAAAATGTTCTTGTAATATTGGAGTTATAAGGCACATCTTCATTATCCTTTCTACAATGTACTTGGATGAAAAGCCAAAAGTATCCATCATGTGCATTTTTTCTTTGCTTCCACGATAATTTATATTTAGCTTTTGGCTGCTTCTTTCTGTTGTCGACTTAATAGGTGTGCTAAAGATTTATAATAATTTTTGACAGGGTGGCGGTTTGAGATCTGAGTCTTGGCGTTCAAAAGTTGATAATCTTTTGATAACTATTGCAACAGAATCCTATAAAGAAGGATGGGTTAGTGATGAAAGCAAAACTTTCTTGCCCAATGAATCAACCCTAACATGCTCAGATTTACAGTTAGCAGCATTACATGCACTTTTGGCATCTCTCCTTTCTCCTTCTCGTGTACGCCCCCCACATTTAGCTCCTGCTCTTGAGCTTTTCCGTAGAGGTAAGTCCTGTCAAATTTATAGAAATTCAATTTTTTCCCATCATCCTGTAAACAGCATTTGAGGATGACTTCATGGAATAGCTGTGATCCTCAATTATTTTTTCAAGTGATATGTTTATTATTTAGTGCTTAAATTATTTCAAGATAAACTAGTATTAAGTGGTATGACTGCTCTGTCATTTTTTTACTCTAAGCCCCTACCTTCCCCCCTTTCCTTATACACAGAGTTCTGCTCCAACCTTTTTCTTCTCGTTTCTAGATAGAAGCCCCAATGGCAGCATTGTTTCATGGATAATTTTGACTGGTCCTTTTGGTTCTTTCATAGTTGTAACCCAATTTAATGCTTTAGACCATGATAATATCACAAAGCCCACTTGCTGATAACCTAGCTAATTTGTCACAAATGCTTATGGTTTGCTTATAACCTGTTGCTAATCTTGTTGGATGTTGGATTTTTGCAGGCAGACAAGAAATTGGAACAAAAGTATCTGAATTTTGTGCCTACGCACTCCTAGCCTTGGAGGTGCTTATTCACCCCCGGGCACTTCCGCTGGCTGATTTTCCCTCTGCGAGCTCCCTCAATGAAGTTAACCACAGATTCCCAGAGAATATATACTCTGTTGCCCAGAAGCACAGTAACCCATTTTCAAGTGGCGTGCAGGACACAGGACATGGCCTTTCTGATTCAGATGATGATTTGTATAAGAGTTGGCTGGATAGTAGCAAGGAAACAGAGGCTCCAGTGGGTGAAAGTATGGACACTGAAAGGCCTTCTGAAAGGGTTCAACAGGGAGAAAATATTCCCGTGGCTGGTTCATCAGGTGCAAAAAGTCCTTGGAGAAATGGGCACAGCCCAGCAGCTGCTAGTGCAGACATAGAGATAAGGCGTGGTGATGAAACAATGGTTGAGTCACAGCAATTGCTAGAATCCATGGAGCAGCATCAGGAATCTTCCAAAGGTGTCTCCATTCCTACTGTTACTGGTGATCCAAATGTTACCACCGTGGTCTTGACAAGTTTTGCTTCGAAAGATGATGCATTAAATTCCAGGGATACTGAAATGGCATCAGTGCAAGCCGTTGTGGCAGGTGAAAGTGACGGGCTTGCCACCAAAGATGGAAACACGACAACCTTGAGTGCTCAGAAAGGTACGACATTTGCTATTGAAGATGATAATCAATCAACTGATTCTCTCCCTGATATTGTGGATGTTGATCCAGATTCTGATTAGGAATTCGTATAGGAGTGTTGACAATGTATTTGTATCTTATAACAATCAAAAAAGGATCAAGCTGAGTGATGCAATGCGAAATTTTCCTCATGTTTCAGTTTCTACTAAGCTGTTGAACTGTTGGTCCAAAAACAATCAAAGAAAAAAAATGATATGATCTCTTCGTATACGGCTCTTTATTCCTTCTCTTAACTGTCAACTTTCCCAGAAAGCAGCTTGCTTGTTTCCCTTCTTTCCCTCAATATTTTCTGTTGGTATGACATGCTGACAACACATGTTATTGGAGTTTTCTTATAAATCTAGCTCCACTCATCAGATGTCTCTAATTCTGTTTTGTACATTAACCTTAGCAAGCTCATAATCTAGTCAAAGCTTTCATCTTGCCCGACACCTAAAATTTCAGGTTTAATTATTTTTAATAAGAAAACATGGTTTTGCTCCTTTTAAAAAAGAGTTACTGTAGTTCACTTAGTTAGATAGATTCAGCTTGACTAGTTTAATCAGATCGCTAAAATTTTAGTTAGTTAATTGAATTTTACCGAGTGAATATTTTTTTATATTCAAATTAAAATTATATTTAACTTAAATTTTGAATTATGAATCTTTCAGGTTACCTTTTTAAATTAGACCAGTCAAGTATTATTAAGACTTGGAATTTTCATTTGAATGTCTTGAAAGGAGTGTGATCTTGAGTGTTTTTTGGTTAACCTGTTAAAGAAATATTAGATTGAATTTGTTTTGTATTTTTTAATTATTTTAACGCGTTAATATTAAAAATTAAAAAGATATTATTTTAATATATTTTAAAATAAAAAATAATTTTAAAAAAAAATTATATATGACGGACCAAACACATGGTAATTGTCTATCTATGTAGCACAATACACATGGAGCCAATATTTTTTTTTTGAATAAAGTCTTGGTCAGTTACCAATATACATAAGCAACATTGTAAGTCAATATTGGAGTGCTGGGCTGTTATAGTTTGACTATTCAAGGCGTGACCAAATGTTTTGGCTTCAATTATTGATCAGTTCATCTAATTTCTTCACAAGAATTCTAACTTCAAACACCTGACTGACTCCACCATTATCATTGATGCAGTAAAAGTTTATTTTTTAATATTTAATAATTTTTTTATTATTATAATCAGCTTTTATATGTCAAAATTAAATACCTTTATATCAATTGCTAGAGGGATTAATTAATTATATTTGTGTTAAAAGAAAGAAATGGAGAAAGAGAGAGATGAACCATTTAAACACTGAAATCACCTCTACCAGCAACAGAAAGCAAGCATCAGACAAAAATAAAAATCACAAATTCCAACCATTTAGATGGTGGCTTAATGATAAAAGTTTGAAATCAAAAGATTTGCTTCTTCTATGATCTCAGGTTCGAATCCTAGGTTGCTCATATGATGGTCACTGTATACTTACATGGTCGTTAACTTCAAGACTCATGTAATTAGTCAAGATACGTGCAAGCTGATCTGAACACCCACCTTAATCCAAAAAAACAAATCGCAAATTCCATGCAACAACAGAGTAAAAATATTAAATTATGCAAAGATTAGTGACAATTCCATGAATATCTGAATTAAATAAAAATTTATAACCTTCACCAACCTCACTACACTATTTATTTATTTATTTATTAACAATGCCAGTGGAAATTGCACGGCATCTGGGTCCAATTTGGGTGCTTAATTTAATGAATTTCCTTCTTTATATATACAAAAACATGGCAAACAGGTCAATCGATATAATCAACAAGCTTTTATATTAAGATTTGGATTATTCATTCACACATTTACGATATGAAAATGTCAATTTCTCATTTTTTTTATTACCCTCTCCACTCGGGATATAAGAAATAAAAATATATTTAGCTGAAAAAAAAATCTATGAATTTTTTATTTTTAAAATTAAAAAATATATTTTTTCATTATCTTCATCATAGCAAATGATAAAAGCCTAATTTGCTAATTCATCACTCAAAAATAAAAATAAAAGACTTCCTAGAAAAACAAATACTAGAATCTATTTTTAATGCACTAGCTCTTTTACAATTTAGCCTCTATAGTTTATCATAAATAACCAATTAGTCCTTATACTATTAAAAACAACTAAACAGTCTCTTGACTAACTTAACTATCTTAAATGCAACATGTTTTTTTTTTTTTTTCCCAAAACACGTTTTTTCTGATCAGAGTTTTCTATCTCACCTTCTTCTCTCTCTCTCTCTCTCTCTCTCTTTATTTTCAGAAAAAAAAAAATTAAACTAAATAGAAAGAGAACATTGCATTGACAAAAGGACAAGCAGATTTTAAAATATGATGATTTAATAATAAATCATGAAACTACAGGGCTAATAATCAATATCTTAAAATTATAGGGACTAATTTGTAATTAGTTCTGAACAAGCATGACACCTTGGAAAGTCCAAAGTCCAAACATGAACGCAGGCCAAATAAGCCACCATTTTCTGGTTCCTAACCGGCTCTTCTCTTATTTATATTGCAAACTTCCCTCCTCTCCTCTTCAGCAGTTCAGCTAACAAGAAACCATAAAAAAAAAAACATTCATAAGATCACCATTTTCAGATCCTCAGATCTCTGTTCTGGTACTTTTTTTCAATAAAGTTTGAAGCTTTTTGAGGATTATTATCAATGGCAGAGAAATCATGGGTGAGGATGGTGACTGCACAGACACCAACAAATATAGCTGTGATAAAGTACTGGGGCAAGAGAGATGAGACCTTGATTTTGCCTGTTAATGATAGCATAAGTGTCACTCTTGATCCGGCTCATCTTTGTACAACCACAACTGTTGCTGTTAGTCCTAGTTTTGACCAGGATCGGATGTGGCTCAATGGAAAGGTAGTCTTTTTTTCTCATTTTTCTGTTTCAATTTGGTTGCCGTGGAAGTTCTTGATGGGATTTCAGTGGGTTTAATGACTCATTTAGATAGTGAATTTTTGTGGGTTCTCCATGTTTTGTATGTTTAATGGTTATTTGGGACCTGGAAAGAAGGGAATTTACTGGATTAAGCCTTACAGTTAGATTTTGTTCTCTTAAACTCTTTCCTTTTCGGAATTGGACGTCAACATAGCAGAGAATTTCTTTATTTGAAACCGTACTGTTTAAACAGATTTTGGAATTGCATGTCAGCTTACGTAGTTCATAAAGTCATGTGGTAGCGTTGTTGTCGTGATGTACTTATATCAAGGATGATGAGCATAAGGGAGGAAGAGGGCTAACTTGTTGTGTTGAGAATCCTGTGTGGTTTATCATCAGGGAAAACTTTGATGTGTTTTTCATTGCATCCTATTTGGTTGTTGAGAAAATGTGAGGAAAGGAAAAAATTGATTGAGACCAGATACAAGATTTGATATTGAAAAGATGGACATGGATCTAGATTGGATAAAATTTAATTGCATTTCGATTTCCCTGTAAATGAGACAATTTGCTAGTTATGGTTCTTTATAGCTAAGCAATATGTAAATGGTTGCTGGGTTCGTGTTGAAATTCTCTACCTCACTGCTGACTCATGGCACATTTGGTTTTTGCTGGTTAGCGTAGGAGATTTCCCTTTCTGGAGGCAGGTACCAAAATTGTTTAAGGGAAATTCGTGCCCAGGCTTGTGATGTTGAGGATGAAGAGAAGGGTATCAAGATTGCAAAGAAGGATTGGGAGAACTTGCATGTGCATGTTGCTTCATACAACAATTTCCCTACTGCTGCTGGACTGGCTTCCTCTGCTGCTGGCTTTGCTTGTCTTGGTAAACATTTTCCCGGAATTTTCCTTGCTATGTTCACCCCCCCCTCCCCTTTTTTTCTTTTTTATGGCCGGGCCTGTATTTTTAAACATAATTTCTGTCTACTTCATTGAATGGTTGTGCTGGACATCACATTTCTGAGAAATTCTTGTGAATGAACAATCCGAGTTTTGTATTGTTTAGAAAAATAGATGCAATTCTTGCTCAATGCTTAAATTTATTCAGAATCCTCTAGTCTAGCTTTATCATGGATGGAGCTTGGTATGTGGAATGATTATTCATTAATCGCTTTTGTTGAAAACACTCACAATAAAGCTTACTGTATATGATTATGGGGTCCATGTTGAAATTGACCAACTTGGCATATAGTTTTCATGAATCTGCCAGCTAGCTTTTCTGGATTATAATCACTGATGTGTACACATGTTTTTTATAGAAGCTCATATATAGAAATGCAACAAGCTAGACAGAAATGCTTCCTATGAATGGAGCAGTATTCAACTTCGAGGAGCCCTTTTATTGTTTTTTCTGCTTTATATCTGCAGGGCTGTAGTATCAATTGCAATCTTGTATGGGACTGGAAGAATTTATTCATCATGACATCATCTGGTTTTATCTTCTTATGTAGTTTTTGCCCTTGCAAAGCTGATGAATGCAAAAGAAGACAATAGTGAACTTTCTGCCATTGCAAGGTATACCTTAATAGCATATGCATAATTTGAAGTGCTTGGTTTTATGTTTTTTTTGTCTTTACGTCAATAATTTTGAGTAGCATGAAACATTTTTTCCCCTAGAATTTTATTCTTCATATGCAGCTGCTATTTACATGTTTTCATTTATTCCACTATATCCTCATACAGCTGTCACCACCAACAAATATTTTTTATTCTGAATTCTGGCTAGATGCATCTTTGCTGATACCTAATTGCTCGTTCTTGGCTTACATCAATGATAGTATTTGATAACAATGATATCTTTAAGTAATTGATAAGTTGGTTTATAGGGAGCTGTCTTTAAGTAATTGATAAGTTGGTTTATCGGGTGCTGTCTTGACTTATTTTATAGCCCAGTTATATATTTAATTTAATCTGTCAAGGCTTTTCAGATATGAGTGATTCAAGCATGCTAGTTGCTATTAACATTTGATATTTTACGAACATTGTTTCTTGGAAAGGTTCTTGCAATGTTTGATATTTTGTAAGCTTTGTTTTTCAGACAAGGTTCTGGCAGTGCCTGTCGCAGTTTATTTGGTGGATTTGTGAAGTGGATCATGGGAAAAGTAAGTTTGATTTTGAGGTTCATCCATGAAGCCTTCTGATTAGATTGCTCTGTCCCATTTTGAATTATTAATTATGATGCATTGTTTTTTAATATGTCAAGGCTGAGGATGGAAGTGATAGCCTTGCTGTTCAACTTGTAGACGAAAAGCACTGGGATGAACTTGTTATTATTATCGCTGTGGTATGTTTTTTTTCCCTTAATTAGAACTCGCGAGTCTGAATTTAGTTTGAGTTGCCTCTGGACTCTGGGAATAGCGGTCCTGAAAATACATTTGATTTTTCTTTGTCCTGTTGTTTTAGTAAACAGAGTTGTGATTTTGTTCTCCAGGTAAGTTCACGGCAGAAAGAAACAAGTAGCACCACAGGAATGCGGGACAGTGTTGAAACTAGCTTGCTTTTGCAACACAGAGCTAAGGTGCTTTTCAATGCACTTAATTCAATTTCTTGCAACTTCTCTTCTTAAGCAGTTGTCTTTCTTCAATTGCAAAAAGTGCTCTTAGCACTTGAGATTTTTAGACATAAATGGAGCTGGAGCCCTATTCTGAATCTATTCTGGATGATAACCATGCTTTGTGATTTGCACACTGCCTTTTCCTTGCTGTTCAGATTTAATCCTCTCTTTTCCCTTTTTAGCTGTCTTCTGATCAATGCATTCTGAATTGTTTGAAATTTATTTAACTTTTGGTAATATCTCCTTCCTGTTTTGGACTAAATAGGAAGTTGTACCAAAACGCATTAAACAAATGGAAGAAGCCATAAAGAATCGTGATTTTGGATCTTTTGCACAATTAACCTGTGCAGATAGCAATCAGTTCCATGCAGTCTGCTTGGATACATGTCCCCCAATATTCTACATGAATGATACATCTCACAGGCAAGTGAAGTTTCTCAGTTTCTTGATTTATGTGACATGGAAATTTAAGCTTCATCAATTATTTATTTATTTGCCTGTTGAGCCCTTCACCAGACATAGAGTTTAGTTTTAATGTAGTGACTATATTTCAGGATAATCAGCTGTGTTGAAAAATGGAATCGCTCAGAAGAAACACCTCAGGTTTGTTTTTTTTTGCTATCTTTTTTTTTTGTTTGTTTATACACGCCACATTCTAGGAGCTTAACTTAGAAGCAAGTTCCAGATAGAATGTCATGGCATTAACATCGTTATTTTTCAAAAATTTGATCATAGATGATGGTCAAGCTTGGGGCACGGATGATTGCATAGGTGATTTAAGGATGATAACATAATAAAATTGCCTTCTCAATTGTCTAATTATAGTATTTAGTTTTCATTTGTTCTTTTTGCAAACGTGCTCTGTAATATTAGCTGATCTTGCGTGGTTCCTCAAGTACAGATATACTTTCCTGCTGTTGCTGAAATATCATGAGATAATTTATTTGGTATTGGGTTTTGTTACTGAAAATGTATCACTTCATCACATCAAATATGAAGCTTCTTTTCACTTGTGGCTTGTGCTATTTTACCTATCCATAATGACTTATCATAACATTGTTTTAATGCTTGCAACCACTTTCTTTTGTTGTTGATTTTCCTAAAATAAAAAATAAAAGAAAAAAGAAACAAAATGATAGTTAGAATCCTACTGGTCCTGCCAGCTAATTGTCACAGTTTCCAAATGTGTAATGGTTGGCTAATGATGAGATTTCCTTGACAGGTAGCTTATACGTTTGATGCTGGGCCCAATGCAGTTCTGATTGCACATAATAGAAAGGCTGCTACCCAGTTACTGCAGAAGCTGCTTTTTTACTTCCCTCCAAGCTCCGATGCCGATTTGAACAGGTATATTGTCTTCCAATGTCAAGGTCACAAAAGGATTTTGGTGCAATGTTTTGGAGGCTATGCATGATTTATACAACCCCATCAATCAGTTTTCAAATAATCAAACTTTTTTTCCTCAGTTATGTTATAGGTGATAAGTCCATACTAAAAGATGCTGGGATTGAAGATATGAAGGATGTGGAAGCTTTGTCACCACCTCCAGAAATTAAGAATGCCCAGAGAAGCAAAGGAGATGTCAGTTATTTCATCTGTACGAAACCTGGTAGAGGTCCTGTTTTGCTCTCTGATGAAAGCCAGGCTCTTCTCCATCCTGAAACTGGACTGCCCAAATGAACTTAGGAGCACATTTAACTTTTCTTGCACTTCTGTACTTTTTAGTCTTGTTGACCAGAGTTGGACACTTCTGTGACCCTGAAGTGTTTCCACTGTGATGATTGTTTGCAGTAATTAAGGGTTACCGTGAAGTGATTCTCTCAACTGTTCCTCGCAAATTTGCAGTTAATGCTGCTTTTTGCCTTGCATTTGTAATTTATTTTATGTTTCTGTCCATTTAAGTTATCGGTCTCAACAATGAATAATCTGTCCGTTGCTCCTTCTAAGCTTCTTTCAGCTGTTAGCCTTGAATAGTTTGTATGATGTTTCCGACATTTTGTATCAGTTTCTGTCATAAATCAATAAATTCTTGGTTTACCTGTTATGTTTGTTATTTATCTTCATTTTTGCCAGTGTGCTGGCATTCCCGACACAATTCCCCTTAAAGGCTCCAAAGATTCAATAAATTATTGGTTTACCTGTTATGTTTGTTCTTGATTCTGTTTTCTTTAGCTTGCCGGGCATGCTATTATGCTATTCCAAAGCTGATCTGCCCCGCATTCACAGCTTAAGCCACTTCATCATTGGACTATCTAATGGAAAGTACAGCAGAAAGACATAAAAAAATGTTTGAACATAATAAGGGATGCACTGTTCACCCACCTAGCCCTACAACAAATAGGATCAATCCCTTCCTAGAAAGGAACCTTTAAAATCTGTCCGAAGTTCTGTGGGATTGCGGTGAACAAATGTCCAGCACCAGGAACCTCATGGTAGTTAATCCATGGAAGTCTTTGGGCAATATATCGCTGCAAGCTAGAAGGCACCATTATATCTTCATCACCCTGCCATAGATGAACTGAGCCTTCATTGTTAGGAAAAGGATTCTCAAGATCCATGGGATCAAATTCCCACTTCCCAAATCCAATCATCAAGTCTCGATGTAAGGATTCAAACACTCCTTGCAGCGTTGCTTGTGGCTGCATAAAAAGAGAGGGTACAAAATTCCAAATGAGATAGGGTTTATAAGAATTCTAGCACGTTACTATCCATTCGTGGATGAAAAACAAAGCCTATCAGACTATGGCAAGATTATGCATGAGATGATGGAATATCTTTTTTTCGCCTCCACTTTCAGACAGAATTCATTAAGATACTCATGGTTTGTGATTCATTTCCTTGTAATGAAAAAAAGAGAGTAACAAGAAAATGAAGTACCCTGTTGCTTCTCTTCTCTGCCATCATGGGTAGGATTTCTAAATCCTGGCGGGATAAAATATCAGGCTTCATGGATATAGCAGCTGATGCAGGAAACCATTTCTGAGTGTTCCACCAGTAGGTGAGCCATGGAGTATGGTGAGCAACATATAATGCCCAATGATCCTGTCGAATCTGTCGGTAGTAGGCTTCTGCTGATAAGTTCGCAGGAAAGCCAGGCCACCAATAGTTGACAACAGGAGCAATTAGTGTCGCTCCTGATAGCCTGGAAGAAACAAGAGCACATGATTTGAAGCAAAAAATAACACCAGACAGCACTGTGAGGCAACATATCACAAACAGATCTCAAGCAGATTCCTGATACTAGAATACACTTAAGAACATTGACAATTATTTTTCATAGCATGCTTTACTTTCTTTTAATTGAGTTCTTTTTTGAAATTACTGTATTTTTTGATGCAACATCCCGCATTCTGAAAGTTGGCAGAAGATCCCCAATGTAGCAAATTTACCAGAATTGCAAGTAAAACAGTCTCACCTATGAGGGATGTACTTGAGGCAGCCCCAAACCACTTGGCCTCCCATGGAGAATCCCACCACATAAAATTTATATCCTAGTCCTAAATGATCAGCAAGCTCTTCTATATCTAAAGCTAAACTTTTAGGAGTTCGCCTGGGATCTGGATCGCTTTCTCCGTAACCTGGCCGATCAAAGGACACAAAGTACAACCGCAGCTCCTCAACAACATCCTGAAAATCATCACATAAAATGAGGGGTAAGAGTTAGATTTCTCCATCAACAAATACAATCTCTTGACCAGTGAAACCTTAAAGAGTTCCATTAAAACATTAATTTAGAAATAAATTACCAGAACGGGTTCTGTCATGCTCATCATATCATGTTTCGTAGAGGCAAAACCATGAACAAGTATGATCTTAGCTTTGGCAGTTTCTTTAGAGACGCCATGCTCCTTGTAGGACAAATGCCTCCCATCCCTCAGCTTCATTCTAGGCGCTGTAATGGGAGGGCCATCCAGGGTTCCACAAATCTTTGGAGGTGGTGGCTGGGTGGCCTGATATGCCCATACCGCCAACCCAAGAAATAAGATTACAGTAACCTCCTTGAACATCCCTAGGAAAAATGAGAGTTTTTTCACAAGCTGGGCCATGAACTTGGAGAAATTTTCATCAACTTGATACTGACAATAATCGACCCAGATTAATCTGATTGTTACAAATTATTCTCAAACACAGCTAAATTATTTTGTTTTACAGCATATCAACCAAAAATCTGTTTCATTTAACAGGCTAATTGTCAACATTAACAAAGACCAAAACACACTCTCAGTCATGAATGACTCTTCATAAATTTATGGGAAATATGTACTACTCCAAAGATCTTGGAAATTAAGAAACAGTCATACTCATCTTGGTATCATATTATCCGTTTCTAGCAGAGAATTAAGCAAGCGTTCAAAGATGAAACAAATAAGAGAAATAAAAACAGTAAAGTATCTTCCTACTACATTTCTTATCTCTATTGTTTCAACAAAATAAGATATCCATCCATCCGAACTCTACATTGCAAATTTAGCTAATACTTCGTACTTGTGAGAGTTAAAAACATCAAGAAACTGTAGCGGGAGACATAACAAGAACCTGAGAAATTAACAGCCTCCCCAGTAACTGTGCGCGCGAGGGAGAGGGAACCCGCCACAAAATAAAATGAAAAGTTTCTTCTTTTGAAGCAGCTATGCAGTTTCTTGCCGACTTCCACCACATCTTATAGTCAAATTTTCACTTGGTTGATAATGATCAAAGGGTATCTAAGGTAAGAAAAGTGTTAGCTAAAGATAAATAGTAAAATATTTCGACCAGATTCAAGATAGACGGACGTACTATTTGTGGTTGAAAAAGACCCCTCTGACTTGTGATCTCCCCAACCATTTCTTCAAACCTTATGCTCACGGATGGAAATTATAAAATAAAGATGTTTTCCCAAATATAAAAGGAATCATCACATACTATTTTAAAAAAGCAACTCCAACAATATTATTTTGAAAAAATAAAAATAAAACAACATTGCTCTCCATAAAAGTTTTTTTAAAATTCATCTTTTAATTAAATTTAACTGGTTAATCAAGTATTATATTAAATCCCTAGATTAATCAAATTTAATTGAATAAATATCCAAAATAATAGTAAAAAAAAAATGGCATCTATTTTATTTTATATCAAGAAATTATCAAATAAATCCTATTATTTATCAAGGGTGGTTAAATAATTATAGTAAAAAACATGATTTAGACTTTTCTACAATATTTAAATAGGTGATTTCATTTGATAATAATATTATTTAAAATAATTTTTTTTATTTAAAAATATATTAAAATATTTTTTTATATTTATTTTTAATATCAGTATATCAAAACTATAAAAATAATAATTTAATATTTTTTTAATATAAAAATATTTTTACAAAATATATAAAAAAAAACATAAATGTGACACCTCTTTAAAATCATCAACTTGAAAAATATAAAAAAAACATTAATTAGCTTTGACTTCGACCAACATCAACGGCCCCATCAAAAACCCAAAGGGAGTGGCTTACAAAAAAAAAAAAAAACCCAAAGGGAGTGGCTAACAATTGGTTGTTCTTTTCCTTGCGTACATGAACAAAGAAAAATCATAATGTATGGTCAACGTATTTTCTCTAGAAACACCATGCTCTTTGTAGGCCATGCCTACCATCCCTCGGTTTAATTCTTGATGCTGTAATGGGAGGGCCACCTGGGGAACCACTAGTCTTCTAGGGTGGTGGTTGGGTGGCCTGATATGCCCATGCCACCAACCCAAGAAACAAGACCACCGCAACCTTCTTGAGCAACCCTAGTAAAATGGGAGTTGTATCATGTCATTTGTTACTGACAGTAACCAGATTAAATTAATCGTTGCAAATGAATCTCTAACGCAGCTAGATTTTCTGGTTTTACATTATATCAAATCCAACACAAATTTGTTTCACTGAATAGGCTGTAAATGTATCAACATTATCGAAGGTAACATCGAGAAAACCCGATCTAAAACAAGGGTTTGGAGAGTACCCTAGCAGTGAAGAAAGACTACCCTCGTAGATGCATGATTTACAGAAGGAAACTAAATCAGAGATGGTCGAAATCAACTTGCAAATTGGAAGGATTAATCATATATACCCTCAGTTTTAGCAGAAAATGAAGCAAGCACTAAAGCGTTGCAGCAAAAAGCAAAATACTTTGGGAAACTAAAACAGTGGAGTCTATATCTACTAAACGTAACTTTCCAATCTGTTCATGTTTAAGAAGATAAGGTGTCCTAGTCCTAAACTCCACACAGAGAAGGTAAATATGAATAAACTTCGGAGGAAGACATGAGAAACAAGAACACTAGCAGGTCTGACAAAGTTTCTGGCATTTCATCACTAATATTGACGCTACATATAAACGACAAGAAAGTAATTAGGCTTTTTCAAGTCTCGGATCAAAAGTTGTGCTTGTTTTCATCAGAAATCAGGGCTTGACACGGTTTACTGCATTTCATCGCTAATATTGACGCTACATATAAACGAAATGTAATGCTGAGGATAGAACCGATGGCTTTGCTCCTCGACTGCATGTTTCTTGGAGACGACTTACCCTATAATGTGGGCTCGGAGATTTCTTACAAAGCATGCCTTTCATTTGCTGCTTCGACCACTTCATCGTTGGACTCTTTTATGGGCTTGTCAACCTGAAACTTGCCCTCCGACTGGGTTTAAAACCTCTGTTTTAAATGTGTTTAAACTCGAATTGAATAAACCAAATTGAAAGTTTTGACAAATCAAGAGCACTGATTTGTGATTATCTTCATACCAAAGTTGGGTCCCGGTCTTTACCTTTGGACCCCCTTTATGTCATTTGTGGGCCCAAATATGCCCAATTTGCCAAAACACTTGGCTTTGTCCCAGCTTATTGCCACATTTTTGTGGCCATAAAAAACTGAAAAAACCGAAAATATATAACAAAAAAACTGAAAAAACCGAAAAAATATAACAAAAAAACTGAATCATAAAAAACACTGATTAGAACAAAAACTAGGGCCCAGGGGTATAAATATTAAAGTTTCCTTTCTTCTCAACCCCGAGACCTCTCTCTCTCTCTCTCTCTCTATTTCTCTCTAAATCTCTTTGTATCTCAAGCCGGGTAGAGTAGTATTCATTACCTGCCCGAAACATAACTTTGTCCTAGTGGTGAGCAAAAAAACCGAGAAACTAAAAAAACCGAGAAAACCGAAAAAAAAAAAACCGAAAAAACCGAACCGAAAAAAAAAACCGATTAAACCGATTAAAATTTTGAAAAAACCGACCGGTTCGGTTCGGTATCGGTTTTAGGTTTATAAAACCGAAAAAACCGAACCGAACCGAACCGAACCGGAAAAATAACCGGAAAAAAACCGAGCCAAACCGGAAAAACCGAGCCAAAACCGGAAAAAAATGAGCCAAAACCGAAAAACCGAGCCAAGCTGGAAAAAACCGAACCAAACCGGTTTTTCCCCTAAAAAAACCGAACCGAACCGAACCGAAACCGGCCGGTTTGAACCGGTTTCGGTTTTTTTTTTCCAAAAAAAAAAAAATTCGGTTTGGTTACTTTTTTTGATAAAAACCGAACCGAACCGGTTTTGCTCACCCCTACTTTGTCCTTTAGGGTTTTATCCAAACCTGCCGGAGCGATCAACAACTATCCATTCATATCTGTTTGGGCGGATATCCATGGGTTCGGTTAAAACTGTGATCCCTGGTAGCAAGCTTTGAGAATAGAACTGGGGTCGTAATCCAATCGAGTTGCAATATTGTTTGAAACTAAGAACAGAACAAGGATACAGTGCCATGAACCTAAGAAGAAAGGCAAACAAAAGCTGACGCCAACTAAGCTCGAAAGAGGGCTAGTTTTTTTCAAGCAAAAGAGCCTTTATAATCGCTTCGCATATCTCTGGGATGTAAGGGAACATGTGTCCAGAGCCAGATATCTCATGGTAGTTTATCCAGGGAAGTCTTTGGGCAATATATCGTTGCAAGCTAACAGGCACCATCTTATCTTCATCACCCTGCCATAGATGAACCGTGCCTTCATTGTCAGGAAAGGGATTTTCAAGATCCATCGGATCGAATTCCCACTTCCCAAACCCAACCATCATGTCTCGATGTATGGTTTCAAATTTTCCTTGCTGCATTGTTTGTGGCTGCATAAAATGAAAGGAGAGATTCCAAATCAGGCGGGAAGATTCATAAGCACTTCTTAAGGATCAAGTAGCATGTGACCAATAACATTTCTTAGAGTAGAGTCAATTATCATTTGTTGATCTAAATCAATTTCTAACTGGATCTCCAGAACTTCTGGTTCGAAAAACTCTTCTGCTTCTAATATATCAAAAGGAAAATTGGAAGTTTCTGCAGTGTCTTAGCTTTCAACAAGCCAGTTCCAAAAAACAAAAGGTTCTAAGGCAGCCCCTGTAAGACTAGAATTCCGGCCAGTTACTGTTCTATCCTGGTTAAAAGATCAAAGCCTCTCGGACTGGTTCTATGTACACTGCAAAAATTATGTATGCGATGATAACTTTCTCACTAGCAATATCTTCTTCTTGCCTCCAGTTTCAGAGACACAAAATATGCCAGGATAAACTTGATTTATGGTTCATTTCCTTGTAATGTGGAAAGAGAGAGAGAAAACGAAGTACCATGTTCATTCTTCCATCTGCAACCATGGAAAGGAGTTCTAAATCCTGACGGGAGAAAACTTCAGGTTTACGGGCTGCAACCGCCGATGCAGGAAACCATTTCTGAGTGTTCCACCAATAGGTGAGCCATGGAGCATGGTGAGCAACACGCAATGTCCACTGGTCCTGAGGTAGCTGGAGGTAGTAGGCTTCTGTTGATAAGTTGGCAGGAAAGCCAGGCCACCAGTAGTTGACAACAGGCGCAATTAGTGCTGCTCCTGCTAGCCTGCAGCACCATGGGCACCGAGCTTAAAACATATAATAACTCCAAACAATGACAACAGGCGCAATTAGTGCTGCTCCTGCTAGCCTGCTTCTGATATATTTTTGAATTATTGTATGATGTTCATGATTTGTCCCAGATCTTAAACAGCAGGCAGAACATCCTCCAGATAAGCACAGTTGACGTCATAACAGCAAGAAAACAGTCTCACCTGTGAGGGATGTACTTGAGGCAGCCCCAGACCACCTGACCTCCCATGGAAAACCCCATCACATAAAATCTGGATCCAAATTCTAAATGATCCGCAAGCTCTTCTATATCTAAAGCTATGCTCTCCGGAGTTCGCTTTGGATGTGGATCACTTTCTCCATAACCCGGCCGGTCGAAGGACACAAGGTGGAATCCCAGCTCCTCCACAACTTCCTGACGAACAAAAACGACACAATCTCTTGACTAATGGAACTTTAAAAGGACTAAACACAAAGATTTAGAAATGTTGGAATACCGGAGAGAGTTTTTCCAGGCTCATTGTATTATGTCTCATAGAGGCAAAGCCATGAACATGTATGATCTTATATTTGGCAGTTTCTCTAGAGACACCATGCTCCTTGTAGGCCAAATACCTCCCATCCCTCAATTTTATTCTAGGTGCTGTAACAGGAGGGCCGCCTGAGGTGCCGCAAATCTTTGGAGGTGGAGGGTTGGTTGCCTGATATACCCATACCACCAACCCAAAAAGCAAAGCCGCTCTAATTTCCTTCTGCATCCCTGCAAAAATTAGAAGAAAAAAAAATAAAAATCCAGAGACTGTAGTTAAAAACCAGAGAAAAATTTAGTCACGCTGATGAAAGCCCGGAGAAATTTGATTGTTACAAAATTGACGATGAACTTCCATAATTTATCCCCAAGATTTTTCATTTTTCAAAGATCAAATCCACAAAAAAGTCTGTCACATTTTACCAACATTAACAGAGATCATAACACAGAAAATCAGGTTTGAATTAATCAAGAAAGGCTATGATTATAAATTTCTGAGAAATACAAGAACTTCTAAGAATCATATCCAGACCATTAATTTCACTGCTTCAAAAGAAAAGAAGAGGGCATGTTCAGCTTAAAACAAGTCGAACAAATATTATCTGCTTCCAGCATAGATTGAAGAAATGAGTCGGTCATTGCAAAGATCATCCAAATACTAAAAGAAACAAAAAATTTGGCATCCATTTGCTTTGTCAAGCAAAAACGTACTTAATATTTATAAATTTCAAAGTGGACATACCACACCAATAAACTCAAGTGGTTACTTATGAAGAACAGGAAGCAAAACAACGCAGTCCATGTCTGTTTTGTGTGTGGGAGAGAAAGAGAGGAGAGAACCTGAAAGAAACTGAAATGAAGTTCTACTGAATCAGCTGATAGATTGTTGCTGACTCCTGGTTCTTGCAGATGTTTAGCAATTAAGGCGCCGGTAACACAGCTTTTCACAAAAAAATTATAATTTTTTTTAAAATTAATTTCCTCGATTTGTTTTCTTTATGACATCGATTTAGCAGTTTGCAAGCAACGGTTGGTTGATTGAAAAAAAAGAAGAAACATTTTCTAAGCGGAAGAATATAATATATATACATATGGTTAATAAATATAAACGAGTCAAGGGGTTGTAATTTAATTAGTATTAATATTTATTCTGTAATTAAAAAGTTTTGAGTCTAATTATTAAACTTATTTGTTGGACTTAATAACTTGTTGGTTTAAAATTTAATTTATAATGGATCATATTGATAATTAATCTAATCAAACTCAAATTTTAATTTATTTTTTTTTATAAACTGAAGGTTTGATATTTTTTTTTATAACAAAAAAAGAAAGCGTAAGGGAACATAATACATACAATAATCCATCCTGATGGAATTGCCACTTAACTGAAGGTCAGCCATCTCTGTCATTCAAAACTGACGTAGAAAAAGAATAAAAAAGGTACTGTCAGTGTTGCGTCCCCCACACTTTCTCCCCACCAACCACTCTTACGGTAAGTTTGTGATTATAATATTATTATTTTTATTTAAAAATATATTAAAATAACATTATTTTATTTTTTAATATTTATTTTCGATATTATTATATAAATTTTTGAATATTTTTTTTAACAAGAATCTTAAAAGTGTAGAACATGAATTCCCATTTTATTATGATATGTTTGTTTTTGTTTTTATGTTTTAAAATTATTTTAAAAAAATTAATTTTTTTTACTGTTTTAAATTATTTTAATGTGCTGATAAAAAAAATAATTTTTTAAAAATAAAAATATTATTATTTTGATACATTTTTGAATTAAAAACACTTTAAAAAATAACCGCACTTCCTGTTTAGATTATAATATGGGTTATTTTTAAAATATTTTTTGTTTGATAATATATTATAATAATGTTTTTTTATTTATTAAAATTTATTTTTGATATTAACTTATCAAAACAATTTAATAATATAAAAAATAATTTAAAATTAATTTTTTTTAAAAAAAATACAATTCAATCATAAAAATAAATACTGTTTTTGTTGTGATGCCACGGTTGCTTTAAAAATAAATAAATTTAAGTTTTTGTTGTATTTTAAGATAAACTTCACATATGTTTTTTTTTTTATATATAACCAAATAATTGTTTAAAAAAACATATCCAAAAACAGAGTGGAAGACAATAAGCTGCTGTGGAATAAATGCAAGTGGGGCTCTCCTCAGTTAAGGAGGTTTCAGTTGGGGTAATGAATTTTCAAGTAAAGAGCCCTGCTCCGCTCCAACAACCAAAATAAGTGCTCATCAATAATCAAAATCTTGTCCTTCAATCACAAGTTTAGAAGCCTAAATAACGAAGTATTAGTTGGGTTTGTTTTTGTTTTATTTAATATTTCTTCTTTAAAACAATGAAACAGGCTGGTAGGTGGTCATCCCCCTCAATAATGTACCATTTTAGAATCTACTAGTTACATTACCCGCGCGATGCCGCGGATTAATTTATTTTTACTTAAAAAATAAAAAAAAAACTAAGGGCTAAAAGTGTTACATCTTTCTGTAAAGTTATACCCAAAAATCTTGGATTTGGCTGCAACAACTGACCCAAGAGTAATATTTATAATATTAATAATAACATTAAACTTGCATGACTCAAGTTTAAGTGGGTCTAACTGCAATACCGGATTCAATAGCCTTGGATGTGGGTCTAGCTGCAAGGTCATGTCATAAAAGTATGATAATCAAATAGATTAATTAAAAAAAAAACAACATGAAGAAAAAAACTAACAAAGAAAAATAATTTTTTTTTGAATTAACTGGGTTAACCCTTCAAACCAGATTAACCCGTCAAACCTTGGATTCGTGGCGTGAAAGTTTGATAACTAAATAGGAAAAAAAATTGATGGGTTACCTAGAATTAATTGAGCTAATTTGTGAAACCAGGTTAATCTATCAAACCCGGGATTCGTATCATAAAAGTTTAATAACTAAATATAAAAATATTTAACAATAACAAACTAAATTAAACGAAAAAAATTAACTAAAAAAAATAAAAATAAAAAACAAAAGGCATCAACCTTTTCATTATTGACTGCATTGTGCAGTCCACAGTCAAAGGTATAAAAACGAAAAAAAAAAAACTAAAGGCATCAAATGATAACTAAATAGAAAAAAATTTAATATTAATGAACTAAATTAAATAAAAAAATATTAATTAAAAAGAAAAAATAAAGAAAAAAAAACATATAAGAGGAAAAAAGTTAATGAAGAAAGAGAAAAAATTCTTAATTAACTATGAATCAACTGGGTTAACCCATCAAATCTGGGATCCGTGTCATAAAAGTCTGATAATTAAATAGAAAAAAAATTAATATTAAAAAAAGAAATTAAAAAATAAAAAACAAAGAAAAAAGAAAAAAACTAAAGGCATCATCTTTTTCACTGTAGATTGCACTGTGCGGTCCACGGTAAAGGGTTTAAAAAGGAAAAGAAAAACAAAGGCATATGCCACGGGTAAATTTTTTTTTCTTGCATAAAAAATATAAAAAAATGTTAAGATCTAAGAGTGTTAGATTTTTCTGCAAAGATACACCCAAAAGCCTTGGGTTTAGCTACAACGCTTGATCCAAAAGTAATATTTATAATATTAATAATAATATTAAACTTACATGACTCAAGTTTAAATGAGTCTGACTGCAACATTAGACCAATAGCCTTGGATGTGGGTTTGGCTGCAAGATTGTGTCATAAAAGTGTGATAATTAAATAGATTAACTAAAAAGAAAAAAAAACCAACATGAAGAAAAAAAACGAATGAAAAAAACAATATGAATTAACTGGGTTAACCCGTCAAACCTGGAATTCGCGTCATGAAAGTTTGATAACTGCGTAGAAAAAAAATTGACGGCTTAACCCATAATTAATTTGGTTAACCCATGAAACCAGGTTAACCCATAATTAATTTAAAAAAATAAATTAAACGAAAAAATTAATTAAAAAGAAAAACCAGAAAAAAAAAAATCTGGGTTAACCCATTAAACCCGGAATGTGTGTTATAAAAGTTTGAGATAGAAAAAAATTTAACATTAACAAAATATATTTTTTAAAAAAAATCCATTAAAAAAACAAATTAAAACAGGAAAAAAAAACAAACAAAAAAAAAATGACAGCAAAATCCATTAAACAAAACAAAGAAAAAATGAAGAAAAAAAATGGAAAAAAATGACAACTCAATTTTTACTGTTAATTCGGTTAACCCATGAAATCAGGTTAGCCCATAATTAATTTAACAAAATAAATTAAATGAAAAAATTAATTAAAAAGAAAAATCAGAAAAAAAAATCTGGGTTAACCCGTTAAACCCGAAATGTGTGTTATAAAAGTTTGAGATAGAAAAAAATTTAACATTAACAAAAAATATTTTTAAAAAAATCCATTAAAAAAAACAAAGAAAAAAAAACCTAAAAAGCAAAAAAAAAAAACAAATGGAAAAAAATTGACAGCAAAATCCATTAAAAAAAACAAAGAAAAACTGAAGAAAAAAAATAGAAGAAGAAAAAGAAAAAAAAAGGAAAAAAGAGAAAAGCATGACAACTCAGCTTTTACTGTGGACTGCACAGTGCAGTCCACAGTAAAAGTCTGAGCTCTTTTAGCTATATACTAGTTAAATGACCCGCGCGATGCCGCGGGTCAATTATTTTTTATATTTTTTTAAAAAACTAAGATCTAAAAGTGTTAAGTCTTTCTACAAAGTTATATCTAAGAGTTTTAGGTTTGGTTGCAACATCTAACCCAATAGTAACATCTATAATATTAATAATAACATTAAACTTGCATGACTCAAATTTAAGTGGGTTTGGCTGCAATACCAGACCCAATAGTAGTGGACGTGGTTCTAGTTGTAAGGTCGTATGATAAAAGTGTGATAATTAAATAGATTAATTAAAAACAAAAAAACAAAGAAAAAAAACCAATAGGAAAAAAAACTAATAAAGAAAAATAAAAAAAAATATGAATTAACTGGGTTAATTCTTCAAACCAGGTTAACCCGTCAAACCTTAGATTCGCGTCGGAAAAGTTTGATAACTAAACAGGAAAAAAAAAAATTAAGGGGTTAACCCGGAATTAACCGGCTAACTCGTTAAACCAGGTTAACCCGTCAAACCTGGAACCCGTGTCATGAAAGTTTGATAACTAAATAAAAAAAAATTTAACATTAACAATTTAAATTAAACAAAAAAAAATTAATTAAAAAAAAACAAAAGGCATCAGTCTTTTTATTGTGGACTGCACTGTGCAGTCCGTAGTCAAAGGCATAAAAAACAACAACAAAAAAAAAAACTAAAGGCATCAGCTGAGAACTACATAGAAATTTTTTTAGTATTAATTAAATAAAATTAATTAAAAATAAAAAAAAACATCTATGAAGTAAAAAAAAAATAGAAAGAAATTTAACATTAACAAACTAAATTAAATGAAAAAAATAATTAAAAAAATAGCAAAAAAAAAAAATTCAGGTTAACTCGTCAAACCAGGCTAACCCATTAAACCCGGGATCCTTGTCATGAATGTCTGATAATTAAATAAAAAAAGTGAACGTTAACAAACTAAACTAAATGAAAAAAAAAATAAATAGAAAAAATTGGGGTTAACTTATTAAATCATGTTAACCTGTTAAACTCAGGATCTGTGTCATGAAAATCTGATAACTAAATAAAAAAAATTAACATTAACAAACTAAATTAACCAAAAAAAATTGACGGGTCAACCTAGAATTAACTGGGTTCACCCGTGAAACTCAGGATATGTGTCATGAAAGTCAGATAACTAAATAGAAAAAAATTTAATATTAATAGACTAAACAAAACAAAAAAAAAGTAATTAAAACGATAAAAAAAGCAAAAAATAAATTATGATTTAACTTGGCAAAACAGGTTAACCCGTTAAACTTAAAAAACGTTTTATGAAAGTTTAATAACTAAATAAAAAAAATTAAACATTAATAAAGTAAATTAAACATTAATAAAGTAAATTAAACAAAATTTGTTTTGTTAAAAGATTAAAAAAAAAAAAGCAAAAAAAATAATCCTGAAATTCATAAAAAACAATTAAAAAAATAAAACAACTTAAAAAAATAAAAAAAAAGCATAAGAATCACTGTTTTACTGTGGACTGCACTGTGCAGTCCACAGTAAAAGACTGATCCGTTTTTGTATATTTTACAATAATAATACATGGAAAAGTCACAGCTCTGAGACAGGTATCAGGATGAGGCGATTGAATTCAACCCAATGAGCGGCTTCTACAATATGCATAAGCTAGGCCCTGCATGTTTGATTCAACCTAATGTAGAAACATGTCAGCAACCTCCTGAACATAGTTGTAGACTCTGAGACACTCACCCTTGAAGGATTCTCGAAAACCCTGTTGAATGAACAGCACAGGACGCACATTTCACTCTCACACATTCCATTTTAATGTCATGGAAGAAGAAGAAGAAGAAGAAAACCTGATCGAGTTGTTGACTAGCTCTGACTCTAAAAGGAAATGAAATCCAATGGCTAACGGAGCAAGTGGAGTTGCGGTGGTTGATTGGTGCTGGATTTTACTTGCTTCGTGAGAATGAAGAGTGGGAATTGAAGGCATGAAAACCTAACTTAATTTTATTAAACCATTTTTAAAAGAAGCATCCTGACTGGATTGCTAGTCATTATAAGGCTTTCCTTGGAGAAGAGATTTAAACACACTTTCCTCTTATAATTTGTAATCTTGAGATGGTTGTACTCTCATTTGAGTTTATGTGCCTGTACTATTATCATTTTTTTTTGTAGTATGTATTTTCTGGAATGGTGTCATCTGTTCTTATAATATGTATTACCTAAATCTTCTTCATAAGCTATTCATAATCCTCTGCCTATGCAGGTATCTCCTTTTGTTTTGCTATAGTCACTTGATGACACGAATCTGGTGTATCTATTGAGTAGATAATGTGGGGACTTGATAAAAAGCATTGCGGTGCTTGAACTTTAAATTTCTGTAGCTCCTTTGCTATGCAGCCATAATAGGAGACGGCCTTGATAATAAAAGCTGAATTCTATACCATATATCAAGAAGAAACTTTAGATTCCAGTTAGTACTGTGAGGAAAGGAAAAATTGAAAACTGCAGCATGGCACTACCATCTGGTTTTCTTGTTATGGAACTTTCATGGGCTCTATTTAGATAGCTGCTCTCCTTCTGTGCAAAAGTGCAAGAGCATCAATCTGCCACAATAGCAAGTGTGTTGGTATCATCGATCTGACTCCGATTCAAGATCATAATGATGCATCAATTGAATGATCTAATTCTGTATATTGAGTTCAGGGAGCTGATGCTCCGACCAAGTTTCAGGCAACGAAACAGATTGTTGGGTGCCTGGCTCATTATAAAGTTGCTAAAGGGGCTATCAAGCTTGCTATTCGACAGTCTTTTCTTGGTATAATTTAGTTGGCAGTTTTTTTATTTTATTACATTATATCCTTCTGTTTCTAGTGCTTCTTTTCTGCAATCAGTTTTGTTGACAGAAATTTTAAGATTTCTTTTGGAATCTTCTGTATCTGCAGTATCTACTGACATGGCTCCTGGAGTACACCCATGTTTTATGGAAAAGCATGGAGAAAACCAATGGTCTGAAATGCAACAGGACTTGTTATCAATCTCTCTGTTTTGCTTGCAGTGTAAGAGAGAGATATGCGCAAAGGAAGTTATATAGACATTACGTACAGGTATTTCAAGCATAGACAAGAAGCTGCAGGTAGATTAAGCTGTGTTTAGGCTCACCCTAGATACAACTTTGGTGTAAAAGAGAGACCAGAAGATTTCATTTATCAATCATCAAATATATCTTCACAAGCACATTTTTTCCTCTAAAAATAAAGACTGGCAAGAGTTTAAACATGTAACTAGGCACTCCATGATCTGCACACAACGAACAAAGGGGGAGAAAAGGGAAGGGGCGTTACTGAATTAAGACATCCACGAATCAGGGCTTGTCAGAATTAACGGGATTTGTTGTAGAACTGGAGCTTGCCTTGGCGTTTGTCTTGGAGAGTTTCTGCTTCAGCTCTGACAACAGTGCCTGATTCTCTTGGTTTAGGCGCTGAGCTTTCTTCCTTAGCATCTCATTCTGTTGGATTATATAACAGTTCTGCAAGTATAGCTGCGAGTTTAGCTTTTCCATCTTGAACACCTGCTATTACACCTGAAAATCTTGCAAAAAACACAGATTATTAGCAAAGATGGTGCCCAACTATATACAAATTGTTATGAGACAAGGAGTTGGGAATTTAATTCGTGTACCTAGAAGTCTACTTGATAAACCTACCTGTATGCCTTATTAGGAAAAGAATCTAAGATTAGGAGCATACAAGAGAGAGGGATGGTTATACGTATCATTCCTGAAGTGTAAATGTAGACACACACACACACGCACGCACGCACATACCACGGGGGGTTACTCAAGACAAAACAAGGGATTTGAAGACAGCATGGTTCACCCAAAACAGCAGACACCCCATCTGCAAAGCCCTAATGCCTGCCTTTTCCACGTAGAATAACTTGATTATACGTGTGTCTTTAACCGTCTATAGCTCATGGGATCTTCACTGGCATGTTTACCACGTAAAAGGAATGTGTGTGGTAAACATGATGCACGAAAAAGTGAAATTTGTGTACCAGTGGAAGCAACTTATAAGAAGAGGTGTTTAAATCTACATGTGATGGCCTGTATTAGTATCCCTGGTTTAGAAACAACGAAGATTCGAGGGAAATTTCTCGTGAATACATCAGCTGAAGTAGATGGATTACCTAATTAAACTTTGTCGAGGTTTCTCGTGAACGACATTGATGCAAATAGACATTAATTACTTGAGATTAAATTTAGAAAAGAATTTAATCTCGATAAATGAGAATTTATGAGGATTGGGAAGAAAAGCTGATGATGCTTGGGGTACAAGATGAGGAAAGGGTGTTTTTAGTACGGAGAGACGAAGGCGTGTGGTCTGAGGGTGAGCACGGGAGGCAGCTGAAGTAGGGAAGGAAGGTTTTGAGATTCATGTGAGAGCAAGCTGGCAGAAGGAAAGCAATTATCTGTTGAGTTTCTTAAATGGCATGTCTAATGATTGCGGCTTAACTGTCTAGCTTTGGCCAAATATGTCCGTCCCCTTGTCCACATCTTGTTCTTTTTTTCAACATCCTGTGCGCCAAAACACAGTCACATCCTGTGGTTGGTCACCATCATGCGAAGAACTTGTTAAAAATTCTGAATTGTTTTATTTAAAATTATTTTTTAATAATTTTTTTAATTGTTTTGAAATACTATGTGAAAAATAAATTTTTTAAAATAAAAAAATATATATTATTTTTATATATTTTCAAGTAAAAAATATTTTAAAAAACAACCACAACCATAAAATCAAATATACTTCCAATCTCATTTAGTTATTAGTGTTTATTTATACGGACCACCAAAAACTAAAAACTATCTCTTTAAAGCAGAATCTTAATCTTAATTCAGAAAAAAACTTGTAATTTTAAACCGCAAAAGCGACCTTAATCTCTCCACTATCAAAACTACAAAATATAAAAATGATAATTACAATATGAATTTCACATTTTCACCTAACTTTTATAAGAATTTACTTCCTGACAATGTATTTTGTTTAATCTACGATGTAAAGATATAAAATGTAATTTATAAAGAGTATGAAAAAAATGTCAAACTAATATACTCGTTTCTAACAAGATTTGCTATAAACATAACTATATAAAAAAGTGAAAATATGAAAACTTATCCTAATACAAAAACTTTCAAAAAAATCAATTTTATAGATAAATCCTTTATATAACTAGCTCTTATAATAATAATAATAATAAGTTGAGCCAAATCCATTAAATGCGTAGTTATCAAACAGGCTAATAGCTTGAGTCACTGTATCATGAAATTAAATTGCTTTTATTTAAATAAAATATTATTTTATTAGTTTTGTTTTGTTTTTACAAAAAACTCAAATTATATTGTTTATCTAGTCGTATATCACTCGTGTTTAACTAGTCGTGTATCACTCGTGTTTATCAAAGGAAACCCCTTCAGAGGAGGGAGGAGGGAGGAGAGGAGAAATAGATGCTACGGAGAAAAGGCTCCAAAGGAAGACCCCTTCAGAGGAGAAATAGATGCTACTCGTTGGCTCTGGTCCATTTTTTTCATCCAACCATGACAAGACCACAGCTGCGGACAGTCCGAACCATGGTAACCAGGCATTTGCGATCCTGACAATCCACACGATTCAAGCATGGTGAATCCTACCGACTAAGGGTGCGCTTGGTTCGCACAGAAAGACCAGACCGCAACAGATGAACAGCTGCATTAATGGTCTCCAAAACTGTCTCCATCTTTCCCCGTCCCCGAGGGTGGCTAAGCACACGTGCCATGATCAGTGGGCGTAAAATTTTGAATGGGAGAATAGTCGATCAACAAGCTTACAATCTTCCACAATCTGATGGGTGCATCAGAGCCTGCACATTTCCAGCATGGTAGAAGCATATAAGATTGCTGGGCAAACACTCAGACATCCACAACGAGTGTAAATTTTTGACACACGAGAATAAAACATGTGAGGAAGCAGGAATAGATTACAAATAACTTCACCCATCATAGATGATTGCAATCAAAAGATGCTGTTACAGTTCAAAAAGATCTGTTCCTATAATACATGAAGCGAATTGCTTCATTATTCCTGCAAGTCAAATGTACAGCACAGTCAGGCGTAATCAGAGTTCTCTAAGGGGGCAAGCCGCGACAAGCCAAAAACATGCCAACTCCGATAAAAATGTCCTTCAAGCACATCCCCTTTGGCCCTTATGGTCTGTAGGGATGAGGAAAGCAAATTAATTTATCTTATATTAAAAGATGCAAACGAGTCCAAAAGATAAACAACATGAGCTACGTTACAAAGGGATGTACCTTCAATTAGACTGAGCACGCACATCCACAACTCCGACAATTCTTCTTCCTAATTTGATTCTTCATCATCATCATCATTGACAAAACGGAGCTCCTGTCCAGTAATACTAGTTGATCTGCCAAGCCCTTGAGCTTCTTCATCCTTCACCACATGGAAGAAGCCTCAAGCAAAACCGAGACTGGTGGAATGGATCACTGGGATGTTCATGAGAAGTATTGCCCGCTCCAATCCAGCTCGGTTCTCTATGCCTGCACTCCTGCCAGTTCAGATATGATGAGCAGCTGTATCAGCTCATCAATATTTCAAACTAAAGTTCTGGCTGGCAGGGTGCAGGCATGGCCCAAGCCCCTCAACGGGGCCGGGCTAAACCAAAACTTGCATCAGGTTGCTGTTGATGAGACTGTACAAGCACATAAATGGTACGAGGAAATCAATACCATAACCAAAATCAAACAATTGAAAACAGATGCTGCAATAATCGCATTCAATGCAAGTCACTAAACCAATTTTACTTTTTGAGACATATTTATCATTAATGATACAAACTTCCCCCACTTTCTTTCTTTGGGAGGGAGGAGAGGATACCTCAGGCGCCCTGCATAAGTTGCAGTAGGCATCTTTTTGGTCAAATAGGATGATCAAAAATATCACAAGTAATGGAAAATAGGGAAATTATTAGGTGAACCTGGTCCATCACTGACCAACCAATTGTGAGGGACATATATCTAGCCATATCAAGAAACAAAATAGTTTCTCTCTCCTCTTAATAAAAAAATCTTCTTTTTTTTAAATAGCCATGGTTATTGTTGTTTATTTTAAAGTCGATGACCTGGCTAAATAGAATGATAAGTCCTTTCAATTGGTTGGCCCACAGTTTCAAGTAGTGACCTAGTATCACGCTGTAATTTCTCTTGAAAATACTATCAATGAGTAGATAGTTGAATGTAGGAAGCCTAAGATCATCAAACTTGAGAAATATCTTACAAGTTTGATGATAATTATTCCTCTTACTATTGTACTGAAAAAAACCTTTCATAGAAAAAAGAAAAGATTACTTCAATTAATGGCAGGAAAATAAAGCCACCCTAACTGGCACACCTGTGAAAAAGGCTGAACATGTTCATGGGGATGGATAAAAGGCATTCCTGGGTGTTGACATGGATACTGAGAGGAATGCAGATAAATGGCAGATGCAGAACGTGCACCAACATGATTCGGATTAAATGGTGGTATATGAGTATCAGGATGACCATATCCAATCCCTGCAGGGGTTGATGGTGCAACCCAGGGTCCAGGTACATGTTGAGGGTGAGGCCGAGGTTGGTGTTCTGTAGATATCTGAGGCCTGTGGGCGGACCCAAGTTGTGGAAATTCAGTGTTGTAATTCAGCGCAGGAGTGTACATAGGCTGAATGGCATAAGGTCCTCCCCCATTGAATCCAAAACCAGGATCAAATCTTTGCATATACCTGCAAGAACATTTCATCATAAGTTTGCTCTACTCAACAAAGACAGATCAAGTTCATTGCTGTAGTAAGCTAATCAACATCGCAAGAACAATAAATTCGTTTTCAGACTAGACACAGTAATTTCCAACCTCCAACTGTGGGCACTCAGGTTACTGACTTGAGCTATAAGGGATATAAACACACTTAATGCTAAAAATGTATATGTTATTAGGTATCCCTTGCTCTCATTTACAGTACCACAGTTGGATTAGCTAGCTATCCTCATTTTAATTGGCCACGAGCCACTAATTCTATTGAAGGGTGAAACTCCCATCAAACAGCAAACAGAAAACAATCCACAGACACTGAGCATTTAAACATGGAAAAGAAAAGGAAAATTCAACCTACCACAGAAGTTATAAAGCCAAAATTAGTGAAGAGATGGCACATCTAAATAAGTGCAATACCAATTAACTAATTTGGAGAAACTAATCCACTGTCAAATTTCTGGCACAATTTGCGGCATTGTTTTACCCTCTTTGGACATGTACCTATTTCTCATCACTTTTCTATGTTCAAATGGTCTTTATTATTAATTTTTACCCTTTTTTTTCTTCACATTCCTTCCTTTTCTCATTTAGGTTTACGTATGAAGTTTAACAACCAGACTTGCAGAAAGAAAGTGGTGGACACCAACCCAGGGCCTCAAGCAAACAAAGTAACAGGTGAGGTGACAGATTCCTCGCCAAAGAAGAAGATTAAAAAATGCCACACTAAGAGGAATGGAACAGGATTTGGGAACTTATCCCGACTAAATAAAGCAAACTAAGAGAGATGGCAGAAGAAAAGCAAGGACAGAATACCTGTCATAGCTTCGATCAAAGTCAGGGTCCTTACGCTCAACCTCACGGTCCCGAAAAATGGCCACTCTGTTGTTTGGTCTGTACCTACCAATTGGCTCCTTCTCCATCCTAGCCCTAGCTGATCTACCGCTGCTTGTGGATGATTCAATTAAACCCCGCCCAGAATTTAAATCAGAAATTGCTGGAGCAGATTTCTCTTCTGACTTCGATATGCCAAATGAACCATGCTGGGAACCATCCTGCAATCTTGGTTCACCTTCTGGTTTCCCAGTAGAACCACTGCTGGAACTGCTAGAGTTAAATATCCGTGCACGTGCCCTGTTGTACTCCTCTTTTCTTTCCTCCACACTTTTGGAACTATTTGACTTCGAGGAATTTGAATTTGAATTGTTGGCAATTTGAGAGCGTTTCTGTGGTCTCTGCTTAATTGCAACCTTAATAACATCACCATCTTCCGATGGCAAACTCAAGGGGATGTCAGCCAGGCGAATCAAGGGAAGGCTACAGTCAGAAGTTTTGCGGACAATAATTCTGGAACCGGAGCCATCAGGTAAACTATTGTCTAACAAAACCATTGATTGCAGTGAGTAATGCTGTGCCACACGATGTGCTGCTAGCCTTAAATATGAAGTAGGCAACTGCTGAAATTCTAATTGTTGTTGGTTTGGATCACGGATAAACTTTTCTACATCTTGTTCCATCCGCAAAACTGAATAGAAGATATACATGAATTTACTTGTATGAAAAAACAGGATATGTAAAATACTTAAATCACATAAAGAAAACAGAAACAATGTGAATGATGATAACTAGCAGGTCATCCCTACAGTTCTCATAATACTGATTTTTGCAAAAAGAGAAACTGGGAACTCATAAGATCATTATCAACTGCATCTAAAAAAAATCTAAATTCCTGATAAAACCCAATTCAAAAAAATAACTGCAGGCCCTAAATTTGGGCTGAAACCAACTTAACATTCTACTGAAAACCCCAGCCCATCTCCTCTGCACCCCTCCCTCCCAAAATAAAAACGGGACGGCAACAGCAACAACAGACCAAAAATAAATAAATAAATACACAAACACGCAGACCAAAAAAAAAAGCAGTCCGTAGGTCAGCCACGCCCCTTCTTACCAAGTCAAAACCAAGACTTCTTTTATTGAATCCAGTTTACTTGCTTTCCATTGCAAATACTCATAAATCTTTCCTACACGTCAGTTTGATCATTAAGAAAATCATCCACCCAAATCTCCTCTCTCAAGCAATCTGACTAAAACTACCTGAAAATTTCTAAGCACAAACGTCTCCAAGCTTTGTAGTAGAATATCTTCCCATTCTTATATCCCCGCCATCATCATACCTCTAGAAGCATTGCTCTCTTCAAAGGTACGACATACAATTTCCATCTCATCCATAATCATCCACAAGTGAAATTCACACATTAACCACGTTACAACCAGTAAAAAACACCATCACTCACGAAATACCCAGCAAAATCAACACCCCCCCATCCATTAAAAACCAACTGCAACTAAATCACCACCTAATTTAGCTAAATCACTCGCTACTCTACCCATTAACATGCATAAACAAAAAGAAAAATCTCACACAGCTCTCATACAAAACTAACGTATCAAACAATTAACACATGTTAATCAAAATTAGAAAAAAAAAAACTCACTTGAGAGCCGTTCGCGAGGGTTTTGCAAGGCCTCACGAAGAAACTGATCAACCTGGTTGATAACATCATCGGTTACTTTCTCACCCGAACCGAGAGAACCCGAACCCGAACGAGCGAGGTGGTCTTGAGGCTGTTGCTGTTGCTGTTTAGAGTCTTTATTAAGCAACAAACGACTCATCGTCTCGTCCAAATCAGCCACCTCCCATGACTCGGGGGCTCCGAGATCATCCACCACCACAGAGCCCTCCATGACAACAACAAATAGACCCAAAAAGTGTGTGTGAGAGAGAGAGAAGTAACAATTGTTAGAGTTTGAGTGACTGGATTGTCAGAATCATCAAATTAGGGTTCGATTGGGATTCTATTAGGTTTTGTTTGGGAATCACTTGATTTCATGTGTGTTAGTGTTAGTGTTAGGGTTTGTGTTTTGGGGAATATTTTTGGAGAGAATTTTTGATCGAGAAAGAGAGATAGATGATAGGGTTTGACGATTGCGTGCGATTTTAGTGCAAGCGACGTTATATTGTGGGTCACACGTGGCGTTTAGATATCGGTGATGAGAATTTTACGTTGCGTGCGTTTACATGTTTTTATTTATATTTGTTCCCTGTTATGCTTCATCTGATTTTTGGGTTCTGTTTGCCTTCGAGTTTGAAAACAACAATGCTTGATATTATACTTATTTTTGTTTTTGTGGTAGTGATTTAAAAAAAATATTTGAATTTTTTTATAAACTATAGTTTTTTTATTAAATTAATGGAATTTATATAAAACTATTGTATATATCAATTAACCAGATATATTTAAAATTGTATTTAAAATAAAACATAATTTTAGTTTCATTGTATGAAAAAATGAACTAAATTTCCAGCTAATAATATAATTATTATATTCAATTCAAGGACCGAGAATATGGGTCACCACAAAAATAAATAATTTTTATTGAAAAATGTTATTTAACTATTTTCAACTATTTTCCATTAAAACCACACTTACAAAACTAACATATTTTCTTAAAAAAAATCTCATAAGAAATTAAATTAGAAGATTTCTAGTGCACCACTAGAAAGATGTTGATCCGAAGGGACTAAAATAGTAGATGTCAATAAACATAAGAATCAAACCACACCTCCAAATTTTCAATATATAATCTCACAATCGACGGTCCAAAACCACTCAATTCCCTACCGCCAAAGCTGCTGATCTTTACCTGCTTTCAATTTATCTACCCTTACTCCTCGACTTTATTACGAATACACCATCACCACTAAAAAGCTCGAAGCTGTGCATCTCCTGCATCCATTTCACATTCAAAGCGAACCTACAAGAGAGAAATAATGAAGGGTTTTGGCAGATTAATATCGCGAGCTCTATCAAACCAAAAAAGTTTCGGACTTTGCAGAGAAATCAACACTACATGTCGTTTGACTCCTCGCCGCTTTATACATGTTTCATCAGCAACGACAGCGTTTTGGCACAGCAGCGGTGGTGCTTTCCCTGATTCGAAAACGTTGGCTTCTTCTTTGCATCCTGAGAAATTGACCGTTTTGACAGGTTCTATTATGATCGAAATTATTGTTATTTTATGTTATTTTTACCTTGTGGTTAGATTTTTTATGTTTTATGTTAATATTTGTTCTAAGATATGTAAAGGGTCTTTTTTTTTTAAAATAATGTTGTTGTAATGTGGTAATAAAATGGTTTTTTAGAGATTTTGACGAGTTAAGGAAGGAATTGAATTAATATCTGTATTTTATTGGTTAGTTAGCTTAGTTAGTTGCAGTTATTGCGAAATAACAACACTTAGATTATATATTTTACATAAGAATTATGGGGTATGCTGTAAAGATATGAACTTTAGAGGTTACAGTGTTTTTTTAATTCTGTGTTGATTAAAGATTGGTGAAGTTCAGTAAGCTGAGGGGTGATGGTTTGCACAGGGCAGAGGAGGACTATGTTTATACAAACTCAATCCACACCAAATCCATCATCCCTTATGTTTTATCCTGGGAAGCCGGTGATGGATGTAGGGAGTGCGGATTTCCCAAATGCACGTTCAGCTATGAATTCTCCATTGGCTAAAGCTATTTATGGAATCGATGGTAAGATTGAATTGGTTTTGTTTTTAGGTAAACGTAATGCTATGATTGTTTATAATTTTTTGACCTGCACCCTGTATTGTTTTTTCTCAGGTATAAATCGAGTTTTCTTTGGATCTGATTTTATCACCATAACAAAGTCAGATGATGCTACTTGGGAATTCCTAAAGCCTGAGATATTTGCAGCTATCATGGACTTCTATTCTTCTGGAGAACCATTGTTTCTAGACTCGCATACTGCTGCAGCGAAGGACACGGCTATTAGTGAGGTATATCTTTAGCTTACTGATTTTTCAGCTGTCCACAAAAATGAAGCTTGCTTCTTAGGATTATGCTTGCGTTTCATATTGGGTGCTCCTTGGCATGTACTTATGCGTTTAAAGTTCTCCTTGGGCATTAACTTATAGTAAAGGTGTACTCATGTTGACTTTTCTATTCCCCACTCTCAATTCTCTTTTTTAAAAGTTTAGCTCAGGAGTAGTGCTGGTTTGTATCTGTTGAGAAAATCCAGATGTTTGATATAAGAGTTTCTATCGACATCAATGTATTATGTTATGCAGTTTTTTGCCATCCATATCCCAAATATTAGAGTTATGAGTAATTGAACAGTGCTTTTCATCCCTTTTGTACTCTTCTGTTGTGAAGTTCAACAGATATTTGCTGATGTTGATTACTGTAAAATAGCTGAATATAGTTTAGGTTATCACTGGAGAGAGAACTGAGATTTTGGAGGATTTTGTTGGTTATTCTCTAATCATCTGAAACTAATTTCAATAGAGCATTAAGCACTTGATGTGAAAATATCAACTCCTGCTAATGCAGGATGACTCAGAAACTGTTGCAATGATTAAAGAGCTGTTGGAGACTCGTATTCGACCAGCAGTGCAGGACGATGGTGGAGATATTGAGTATCGGAGTTTTGATGAGTAGGTTTCTCTTTTCTTGGTTAAACATGTTCATAGAATATTGAATGATTAAGTTATTTTGTAACTTATCATTATTTGAAATCTGTATGTTTGCCCTCTACAGGGAAACTGGAATAGTCAAATTGCAAATGCAAGGAGCATGCAGTGGCTGTCCGAGCTCATCTGTCACTTTGAAATCTGGAATAGAGAATATGCTGATGCATTATGTACCAGAGGTAAAAAGTGAAAATCATCTTTGAGATTTCTAAACTACGCAAAATTACACCTTTTGTCTGACATTGTAGAGGGTTCTGCACTAAAGTTCAAAATTTGGTATATGGAAATCCACCACCAGCCAAATAATAATTCAATTTGGTCTGTATGTCTGTAATTTGTGTCTGTGAGTTTACCACACATTAACTTAAGCATGTAGGGACAGTAATTAAGAACGAAGCCCATTGAGAATTAGTGCAATGACAAATTGCATATTTTCAAAAATTAATAGCACTTACCAGCAGGCTAATGCTCGTTTGGCGGGAGCATTAAAACCTGATTGTAAAGCTTTAGGATAATAGAAAAAGACCATGGCATAAATCGATTCTTGACTAGTTCTTGAAGATATTTGGTGGGGCAGGTCGCTAACTGTGTTCTCCTGTGTTAAGTACAGAATTTTGTTGATGCTTCCTTGCTTGTTAAGCTCTTGAGTTCCATATTCACCCCATTGTTGCCACCTCCATTGCTTTATTACAGGCTCCTCTCTGCATTCCTGTTATATTTACTCAAGAAAATCTTATGCACGCAGGTGAAAGGTGTGGAACAAGAATTAGATGCTGAAGATGATGATGCAGCATTGACCAGTCAGATGGAGTAGTCGAAGCCCCCATTTTTTTCCTCTCATAACATGGTCGAACACGTGGTGGGCTCGAAGAGAACTTCTAGTATGCTTCTGTGTACAGGAGCAAATAAAGTTCATGGGTTCAAATTAACTCGATATCGGTAGAGTTCATGTTTTGTTTTCATGTAAACTAAATATAATTATAGCGCAAGAGTAAAGAACGTGAGAGCTGTATGAGCCTTGTACAGCTTGCGGAACTGTTCACTACCAACTCTTGTTTCTGTCATTCAATCTGTGCTTCTGTAACAATGCAAAGATTTTTGTACTCTACTCCCATTCTTTCAATTTTCCACCTCCATTGATATCAATAAATTTATTGCATCAAGCAGTCGAGGGATGGGTTTGAATTGCTTGCTGGTCATGTTAGGTAAGCTAATTGTTTCTGGCTTGTTCTTGAGCCTGTCTATAAGGGCCCATGGAGTTGGTGGAAAAACTCCATCTGCTCCTGTTCATTGTTTGATTGCAATAATAACTCAAATTGAAGACGATGAGCTACTCCCAATCGGTGAAGCGACTTGCTCATCTAAAGACAAACTATATGCCATCAGCCAACTAAGGAGTGATGCTTCACCACCAACTACCAGGATATTTTGACCTCTAAAATAAAATCTGAGGCTGGAACAGACTCTTCCCCTCAAGGCAACGAATTATTGATCTATTAACTCTTGATAAAATGAGAATCAAGAAACCGTAAACAAGTAACGACGAGCAAACCATGTTTGCCAGCAGCATAATAGGCTGTGGTTGCCTTCTTCCTTTTCCTTGACAATGGATAAAAGAAAACAAAGAACTAACCAGGACAAAAACAAAAAAGCTAAGATGTTTTATCGTGCTTGAGGATTTGGCTTATGAATATAAAAATGGGTTGACTCAAAACAAAAATTATTCTAATACACACAACACTGAACTGTCAACTTCATTAAAGCCCCTAACCCATATAGATTACAAGGGGACCAGGACGTAACCTATCATGAATCATGCTTCACAGATGTCCTTTTTTTTAGACAATCATCGTCATTTTATATAGAGGTTATTTTTGTTCATTATTACAAGACATGAAAAATATAAGTAAAATAGATGAAAATATATTTGTTTAATTGAAAAGATAAAAACAAATATATAACAATAAATTTATCTCAGCCTAATTCCTGTATTTGTTTACCAACCTCCTAAAGGAAGATTTTTTTCCCCTATCAAATAACATGGAAAAAAAAAATCTCGTAAATTTATGAATATATTTCAAGGCCAAATGCCAAGTAAGGGTCAGGTTGGCTGATCTATGGTCATATCACCACCAGCACTCCACCGTCAATCACAAGCAAACTAGCCCTTAACACGCGACAACCTTAATCCAGCACGAGAATTCTTGTTGTTAGCACAAGAACCCCTGCTTTACTGCGTTTGTCACCCCATAAATACCACGAGGAGTAAGCCCTTTTCTCTACCATAAGTCAAAAACATCATTGTCAACTTCCACTTTCTTTGATCTCCAACACTGATCTAACATCATTTATCCATCCCACCACTTCTGGTAGTATTTCTTTTGTTTCTTGCAAGAAAAGTGCTTAGTTCTTGAAGTATTAGTAATGGTGTTTAAGGATTGTTTAGTTGGGTTCAAAGAGCTTAGGCCTTTAGTACACTTGTTGTTGCCACTATTTTTTCATTGGATTGCTGAGGAAATGACTGTTTCTGTTCTTGTCGATGTTCTTACTTCTGCTTTATGTCCTGGTCAAACTACTTGCTCTGAGGTTATTTATATCAGTGGTCTCCAACAAACGGTAAACATAGGAAATTCTTGCTTTGCTTACTGTTTTTTTTTTTAATTATAATTTGTTTGGTTTGCAAGGAAATGGAAATGGGGTTCGTTGAATTTTCTAATTATTTTATGTGTTTTAGGGCTTTGAGTTTATTAAGCACTAATTTTTGTAACTTAAGATATTTTGCTATCTGGGTTTGTGGGAACTGCCAATTTCCCAATTTTCATTTTTTTGGAAAAATCAAAGGTTTTTGAGGAAGGAGTGAATTATTCACGTAGGGATACTAGGTAGACTCATTCACGAATTTTGAGGATTTGCGTTGATGCTCAGAAACTGAGCAGAAATTTATGAGTTTCTTTTTTCGGTTTGCATTTCCAATGTAATCTTTGAAGCCAATCAGGGCATGATCATGATTTTGTGTATCATTAATGCTAAAACGGCTTGGTATTTGAGTGATTAGAACTCGGGTGAAGAAATTTGCGGTGTGTAGTTTTCATGTTTAACCTTGCACTTAAACTGATTCTGAGGATTGCGAAACAAGATTTAAATTCATCAAGCAAGTGATGATTCTTTTTGCTTGTAGGTGGTAGGAATTTTCAAAATGGTAGTACTACCACTCTTAGGCCAGCTTGCAGATGAGTATGGGCGTAAACCGCTTCTCCTCATTACTGTATCAACATCCATGTTCCCTTTTGGTATGTTCCATATTGAGCTTTTCTTGTCAGAGGCTAGGATTTATGGAAGTCTTTTACACCCTGCTTTTAATTCTTAACTCATTGTTATGGATATACAGCGAAGCAACAGCGGTCTTAGATTATTTGAAAGAATACACACTGCAATCAAAATTATACTGCAGATTTTTAATTTTCTTTTCTATTCGCTTGTTCTATTGTTTCAGCTGTACTTGCCTGTAACCAATCTAGGGACGCTGTGTATGTGTACTATGTGCTTCGGACAATTTCATTTATTCTAAGTCAAGGGAGTATTTTCTGCATTGCTATTGCTTATGCGGTAAGGGTTATCGACCATCAATAAAATGTCATGGTTACGGATACTGGGGCATCACATTTTCATCCCTTTGGTAGGCAGATATTATCAAGGAAGAAAACAGGGCTACAGCATTTAGTTGGATCACCGGTTTCTTTTCTGCTTCTCATGTCGTCGGCAATCTTCTGGCACGTTTTCTCCCTGAGAAATACATCTTTGTGGTAAGTAGGATCTTTGAGTTTTTCAAGCACTAGCTGCATGGTTTCGTCATGCTCATCTGTCGAGTTTGTTTTTATTATTTACTTTTTATATATATATACTAGTAACCATCCAGTATTTGATAAGATTAAGCTTTTTGTTTCAGGTTTCAATTGCTCTCCTGATCTTTGGTTCAGTTTATATGTATTTCTTTCTAGTTGAGACAGTTGAACGGGTTGATAAGATGGAGCGAGATTCAACCTTCTTGACTAAGATAATAAACGTCACTCGCAAAAGATATGAATCAATGAGATATGCAGCAGTGGTAGTGTTTAGAAGGTACTTACTCTTCAAACACATCCATTGATTTTGTACTGCTGTTTTGTTTTTGTTTTTTTGAGTGATGAAACATTCTTTCGCCTTTTGTTTTTTCCAGTCCTACACTGAAAGTCATTTCACTCGTTTCCTTCTTCTATGAGTTGGGAATGTCTGGCATCAGCTCAGTTTTACTAGTAAGCTCCTTGCATGTCAATCCTAATTTCAATCTTGATTATCAGAGAAATTAAACCCTTGGAGAACAAGGGTATTGAATCGCAACTTGCTAACCTGCAAGCGATAAAAAAAAAAATCATGGGAAAATACATCTTTGAACATATGAATTATGCATGGAAAAATGCGTGCTCATTATGAAACCGAGGACGAACCTTAATTTAATGGCACCAGTGGGCTAATTGCTCATAAGGCTAATTGTAATTTTCTTTTGTGGTGCCTATCTACTCCGTTCTCTGTTTATGTAGATCCCCTGATTGCTTGTCACCTTCCTATGCAGTTCTATCTGAAGGCAGTGTTTGGTTTTAACAAGAATCAATATTCGGAAATTCTGTCAGTGGTAGGAATTGGTGCAATCTTTTCTCAGGTACGACGTGGAGATGATCTTTCTGCGGTTTCATTTACAACTGTGCTTAAACAATGAAAATTGCGGGCTTCTTTCTTTGGAAAGTGGCAACATGTAAATCAAACGTGTATATATGGTTCATCTACTCTTCGCTCTCAGTTCATCATAGGCTCTCAATGGAATGTCAATGAACTTGAAAAATTCTTTTGCATAACGCATGTTTGTTTTGTGGCTGGCTTCTAGATCTTGGTGCTTCCTCTTCTCAGTCCATTGGTTGAAGAGGGAGTGATATTATGTCTAGCCTTACTTGCATCAATAGCTTATGTAAGTTGCCACTCCCAACTCATCCTAGCTGGAAAGAGAAAGAAAATTATAACGGGCGCTTTTTCTCTGAACAGGGTTTGCTTTATGGCTTGGCGTGGGCATCTTGGGTATATACCTAATTCCCAAGAGTTAAACTTCACATGACATGGAAAAAAAGAAGTTCAATCCTGAACCAATCCTCCACCAAATTGCATTATTTAAACAAGCATGCAAAGTTCTTTAAACATTTCTCATTGCCTGATGCAGGTGCCATACTTGAGTGCCGCATTTGGAGCCATTTATGTCCTCGTGAAGCCTGCTGTAAGCATTATGATCCCACTCACTTTTCTTCAGAACCTCAGGTAGAAAGGGTTTCCAGATTCATCATTGAATAATCATTGTTTTATGTTCTGCATTTCTTGACGTGCAGACTTATGCTGTTATTTCTAAAGGATCAAGCTCAGTGAATCAGGTTTGCAAAACCAGCAGTCTAACATGAATGTCTAGTTTTTTCCACCTTTATTCCTTTCCTATGAACAAACTTCCCATCTTCTGCTGGTGGAAGAAGCATCTTTTCTTAATGCTCAAGCTAGAGTCAGCATTATGAGCCCAACTATGCATTCATAAAATGTACACCTGCTTTCAAATGTCTGCATTTTTGTGAATGATCTGTGTCTCCGTTGCTCGCAAGTTCAAGTACTGGTTTATTTCAGGGAAAAGTACAGGGATTTATTGCCGGTGTCCAGTCAATAGCAAGTTTATTATCCCCACTTGCAATGAGTCCATTGACTTGTGAGTTGCCGGTGTTTACATCCTTTCTTTGGTTACCACAACAAGCATTCAATTTTGCTTGCTCATTGATGAATTGTTGTTTCAGCATGGTTCCTCTCTAGTGATGCACCTTTCAACTGTAAAGGTTTCAGCATCATAGTTGCTTCTGTAAGCATGGTGAGGCTTTGCACAACTTCACCTTTCTCGCCCTTCTTCTCCTTTTCTCCCATATTAACCATGAACTTTTCTGTTGTCTCAGATGATTGCTTTATGCTTTGCTTGCCTGCTTAAGCCGGCCGAAAAGTCGGGCCCTGACCCGGAGGAAGAAATCGAAGCACCACTTTTAGGTGAAAGTTAACTGAGTACCGAACAAGATACTTCATTTATTCTTCACGGCCAGATGATGTACATATCCAGATATCCCTTACATCATGTTTAATGCAATTACTTTTTGCCTAAAGCAACTTCCATGGTGAAAATTTGCTCCGTTTAGCTCTGTAATTAGAACATTTCCAATGTTCCTTCCTCTGCACTTCGGGAAATTTACTGATAACCTAAAACAAATACTAAACTGTTCATTGACATGAAGTTTTGGTCATCCTCGAACTAGATCTCAGGATGAAAATCTCATTCCTAAACTTTCTTTAGATTCGAACCACACAAATGATAACCTTGTTACAAGAACTACTATCATACGAAATTTAAAGGTAAAAAATAATGTATATAAATGTGATTCTACTCGAAACTCGACTCGAAAATTAATGATGATCTTGAAGTTTGATGAAATTATATTTATATCAAAATTTATATATAGTTGTAATTTCTAGATATGAGTATAAAGGTAAACAGTTACGTTTTAAAGTTTGATATTGATATTATTCTACCCTACTTGAAACTCACTTGAAAATCAATAATGATCTGAAAACAAAAATACATTTATATTAAATTTTATATATAATTGTAATCTCTGGATATGAATTTAAGTTCATATCAAATTTGAGTTATAGATGACTGAAGAATATCCAAAACCCAAATCTAGTTAGATTTTAGTATCCAAAATTCATCGTAAATATTAATTTTGAATTAAAATTAGTGGCATAGATAGCACCAAACCCAATCCGTAGATGGACATCAATGACTTGCAAATCAACTTCTCTCGCTCATGAGAGCTGAACGACTCGTTGCTTGACATTCTCCTAAAAACGACCAGGGACAAATCAACGACCATCATTCATCTGAAGCGCCTATATATATAAAAAATGCAGATAGAGAATCTGCTGCTGCTAGTCTGCCACAACGACATTGAACAGCAAACAACTATGGTCAGAGGAGCTTGGTCTGTTCTGTAATGAAACCTTAGAGGCTGCCATGGAAACACTCTCACCTTCATTATGCTCCACCACTCTCGCTTCCATTTCCAAAAAACTCCCAATTAAAGCTTCAATTGTCAAACTTTACAACCCTAAAAAGAACACGAACCACATAAAAACCCAATCTTTATCTTCTTCTTCTCTCATTTCTTGTGTTTCTCTATCAACAAAAGCAACAACAACATCAACATCTAAACCTTTAACTTCAACTAAAACTAACAACTACTGGATAGTTCTAATGGAAACTCCTCCAAAGGGAGTCAATTCAAAGCCAGAAATAATTGATTATTATGTCAAGACTCTAGAGAGAGCATTAGGCAGGTTGGTGGGTTGGTTCCTTTGTGCTTTTATAGATGACCCATTTTAGTATTTGTTGTTTTTTGGCCTAAAACCTGTTGCTTTATTGGTTTTGAGCAGTGAAATAGATGCTCAAATGTGTATATACGATGCTTCTTGTGATACTCATTTTGGGTTTTGTTGTGATATTGATGAAGATGCTTCCCTTGAACTTGCCAGTAAGGTTCTTTCTCTCTTGGCTCCAATTATGTAGAGAATTATGATACTCATATGGTAGATTTTGAGAGGTTTCTGAATTGTTGTGGATGTGTGTGATGTAGGGTTGCCTGGGGTTTTATCAGTTAGGCCTGACCCAGATTATAATTCTGTGGAAAAAGATTATAGTTCAGGTGTCAAGTTGAGTACATTATCAAATCCACAAATTGGAAGCAAGTTGTTGTTCCCTTCTGGGAATACGAAACATTGGCTGGTTAGAATTGATAAGCCAGGAGTTGGAGTTGTTACAAAGGCTCAAATGGTTGATTATTATGCTCAAATACTAACCAAGGTCATGGGATAGTAAGTGTTAATTTTTAAGAAAGAATGCAATCTGCTTTCTATTTATTACATGCTATGGAAGTGACAAGTTGATTTCTTTTGCAGTGAGAAGGATGCTCAAATGTGTATATATCATGTTTCATGGCAATCGAATTTTGGGTTCTGTTGTGAACTTGACGAGGAATGTGCACAGGAGCTAGCTGGTTAGTTAATTCCCTTTCAAGTGAAATTTTGTTTGCTTTTATTGTTCTGTTTAATGACACACACCTCCTCGTTTTTAGGTGTTCCTGGTGTTTTATCTGTTCTGCCAGATAAGGATTTTGAGTCGGAAAACAAGGATTATGGAGGTGTGTCCCTTTCTTGTTAGCACTAGGATTGCTGGTGGTATATATGCAATCATCGATCAAGTTTTATGAAATTAGCATCAGGATTTGCTGCTGGATATTAAGTTATGATACTGTTATTTGAGGTTTCAGAAAAGCCAATTGTCATTTTTCAAAGTTTAATGTGATGGAGAATTTTATTCCGTGGCAAAATGCTAACATGTAGTTTCCAGGTGACAGCCTCATCAATTCTGCAAATCCATCAGATTCTTCAGAAGCTAGTCAAATAACTCCTGTTAGAACAAAAAAACTTTTTATAACTGGTATGTTGCATCTTTAAATCAAGTTCTGATGATATGCTCTTCAGCTCTTGCTTTTTGTTTGTAAAATACTACCTGCAAGATAGCGCAAGTTTTTGGATAATACACATATACCTGATTTAGCAGCTCTGTCATTTATTTAATTGCTTGGCGATCTGTATTTTGAGCAGGTCTGTCATTTTATACGTCTGAGAAAACCTTGCGTGCAGCATTTGAGGGCTTTGGTGAGCTTGTTGAAGGTATGCTTTGCCTTTTTTGTTTGCTGACTTGTATTTGTTGCAATAGTCTTTAAAATAATGGCGGTGTATTCCTGGCAGTTAAAATAATAATGGACAAGATTTCAAAGAGGTCCAAAGGTTATGCATTTGTAGAGTACACCACAGAGGAGGCTGCAAGTTCAGCACTCAGGGAGATGAATGGCAAGGTAGGTGTAAAACGAGTCCTTGTTTCACTTCATTTCAGTTTTAACTGTCCAAGCGGTAAGGCTGACCTACATTCTGGCAACCCAACTTGCAGATCATCAATGGCTGGATGATTGTTGTTGATGTTGCCAAAATCAACCCACCAAGATACAGCAGGGGTCGACCAAGACAAGCAGCATGAGAGAGGGGGGAGGCCTCAACCCATGTGTGGTGAATTATTGTGCTCGCCAGTCACCTTTATCATTTTCATTGAATTCGCAGTTCACAGAACCAATAGTCATTTCGTCATTCTTGTCGTTGTGAACTTGTAATTAAATAATGAACATGTGGTCACTACATTGATTTTTACTGCATATGCTTTCGAAAAAAATTTTGTGTGCAAGCCGGAGTACTTAGCTGTGCCATTGTAGACAGTCATAAGAAATGAATTAAGTAGTCATACTTATACTTTTCCATAGCCTTATGGCCTGTTGGGACCAAAGGCATAACTGCAAAGCAACTTGTATTTCCATATCGCGCATGTTCCCAAACAGGCACTTACACACATGCACGAAATCAAGCGATGAGGATAGCAAATTATGCTAATATTGTATATACATTTACCATCTACGATTGCATACATTGATCTGTCATTCTGTCTGGTTCGCCTTGTAGCCCCATTTTTTCTTTTTCAAAATATTGCCCAGCTAATAGGGGGGAGTAGAAAGGAAACACTAGACTTCATAAGCCTACAAGGGACATGGTTTTCCCAACATGAGCCACCAGAGATGGGTAATTTGCACCATGTATAACATGTGTTTATCGATTAATCAAAGACTTGATTCCACTTAATTAAGGTCATCAGCCCTCCTCTCCGAACTCCTTCGTGAATCTCTCATGCACCTCGAGATCAGCTTTACTAACTGTTGGCTTCTGCCGTGCAAGCACTTTATCAAAATCTGCTCTTGTAATGGGTGGCAGAAGGACCTGCAAAGTCATCGATTTCAAATATATGTTGTCATTGTTTGTCACCGAAAGAGGAAGCATGCAGCTAGAAGTCACAAACTAAATTGAATTTCCCGTGAAACCAGTACAACCACAGAAGCGATAGTTGTGCTATTTTCTGGGAATGGTTTTCAGGTTGAACTCTCTGTAATAGTGTTTTATTCAATCCATACCTTTGAAGCAAGGTCTTGTGCATCAAGTTCTTGTAATGTGGTCTTGACAGCTCCTCGTTGCTTTGGTTCACAAGGAACCCACATGCCATCAGAGGACTTCATGAAATATTCAGCATCCTGGATTTTACGAACAGGTTCAAAGAGTACATCTTTAACCTATCAATGAGAATGTCAGGAACAAGTTTAAAAAGAGGCAACTCCTGACTATTTTAAATTTTCACAAAAGAAAATGTAAAAAAAATAAACTTTTCAAACATTTTGCTCAAATTGGATATACGAATAGGAGTTGAAATATGGCAGAGGCTGATGTAAACTTGACACTTACACAAACTGAAATATCTGAACCAGAAAATCCTTCTGTTTTTTGAGCCAACTTCTCAAAATCACTTTCAGTTAAATTGTGAGGAGTATCACCAAGATGCACCTGCTTGTCGACATACAGGAGGAAGTTAATTTCATGAATCACACGAACATGTTTCAACAAGTCAAAAAACAGGCTACAATAGTTCTGATGGGCAATACCTTAAACATGTGTTGCCTTGCCTTCAAATCTGGGAGAGGAATGTATATTCTCTTGTCAAAACGCCGTCGGATAGCCTGTGGTTTATTTTGCATTAGCATTACCAACTACGTAATTCTGATGAAAATAGATCTATTTCTGTCCATAATCAAGGCAGTTTAAAATCTGATGTTTTTCTAACCTGATCCAGTGCATAGGGAGTATTTGTAGCTGCAAGAACAAGAACTTTGTGATCATCACTCCCTACACCCTGAAATGGGACAAGAACCTCAGTTTAAGATTATGACAGTGCTCTTATCAGTTTATGTGGAAATGCAGATTAGGACAATGTTCTATATCCACATACAGTGAACACAAAGTACCTGCATCTGTACAAGAAGTTCTGTTTTGATGCGCCGAGATGCTTCACTCTCATTACCTTCACCCCTTTGGCCACACAGTGAATCTATTTCGTCAACGAAAATGATGGAAGGTGCACTATCACGAGCCATTTGGAAAAGATTTGAAACTAGCTTCTCACTTTCACCCATCCATTTGGAAACCAGGTCCGAGGAAGAGACACTGCATAAAGACAGCATGTGGGAGTTGTCACCAACTTTGATCAGCAAAAGAGAGCATGAAAGGCATAGATTCTGCCCAGGATATTGGGATTTATTTATGATTTATAAAAGTGAAATCTAACAAAAGAGGGATAATAGTAAGAATTTGCATTTGCTCAAGGTCCTGCCTGATGCACAAGCATTTTACAAATTTCTTGGATAACGATTATTGACCATTGCTTGCAATTGCAAAGACTACCTATCTATATATATTGACGATCAAAACAGAGAATAAGGATAAACTTTAATATTGTTTACGCATTCAAAGTTCAAACACTCACTTGATGCAATGTGTGTATAGTCTTTTAAGAAACTTTCATCAGCTAGTAATCTGGGCAGTTACGATATCTTGGTTTATATATTACCTGAAAAAAGTTGAGTCAGCTTCTGTTGCAACAGCCTTTGCCAAGTATGACTTCCCTGTTCCAGGTGGACCATATAACAAAAAAGCCTTCCATGGTTTTCTCTTCCCTGATGAATGACAACATCCAGACATCAAATACTGTCAAACATAGAATCTTAACCCAAGAAAATATCATAACATTGGAAGCAGAACACTTTTGTGAGCATTACAACCAAGAAACTAACCAGTGAAAAACTGTGGGAACTTAACAGGCAATATGACAGCCTCTTGCAACGCCAGTTTGGCATTCTCAAGACCTGCCACATCACTCCACTTCACATTTGGCTTCTCCCTGATGATAACAGAATCAAGCCCTGCCTTAAGCTTCGCTTTCTCAGGATCCTCCTTGTCCTTCCCACCTCCATCCTTTGGTTTTGGACTAGTCTTTGGCTGTGCAGCAACCGACGCATCACCAGTTGAGGCAGGCACACTCCCACCATTATCAAGAACAGCTCGAATCTCCTCCGCCCTCTTCAGATATCCCAAACATCTTTCCCTAATTGTTTTCTCAATCTGTTGATTCTTCTCATACTTCAATTGTGCTTGAAAGTACTCCAACGCATTCATATAAAGCTGAAAAGCTCTTCTATAGTTTCCAGTATCGTCCTCCTTAACTGCCTGTTTTGCGTACTCCATACCATGCTCCATAAAATTGCTGTACATTTTGTTCTCAAAACTAAAAACACCATATAATATATAATCCTTACACCACTCTCCACCAAAAAATCACTCCTACACAAATCAATGATACTTAAACTTAACCCTCAATATCTCCTATATCCAGCCCAACATCAAAACTAGTACTTGATCCAATGAAAGGTAAGGACAACATCTTTACAAACAAGCAAAACATCAAACATCCCTCTAATTCTATCAGAAGCTAAAATCCCAATACTTGGACGCAAAAAACCTGAAAAAAAAAACACTATAATTCAATCAAAACTCAAAACCCCAACACTCAAAGTTTCAGCCTTCACAGTAGTTTTGAGATATACAATTCTTTTTAAAAGTTTCCACCAACCCAATACAGTTTACATTAAAAAGACTCAAACTTTGCAATTAAATATCAACCAGAGAGAATGAACAGACAAGAAATAGAAAACCCATTAACAGACCTGAAACTTGAGGCTTTGATCAAGAGATGATTATTGTTAATAGTGAAGTAAACATTTGTTTTTTTTGGTCATCTGTCTCTCCCTGTTTATTTTATGTGTTGATTATAATATGATTCGTGGTTTGATGGTAGACTTCAAGAGATAGATAAGCAAAGCCGACCAATTAAAATGAAATCGTCCTGTCGCTTTCAAATACAGAAAGCAAAATACTATAAAGCTAGCCAAAAAAAGAAAGAAAGAAATAAGAAATAGTAATTTGATATTATTTATTCAAGAAAGCAGAGATATTTTTTTATTGTTTATTTTTTCTTTTTAAAAATAATTAAATGATTTATAAATGCATTAATTTTCTTAAATTATTTTTTTTTAATATAAAAAAATGATTTTATTTTTAATTTTTTTTAGTTAAATTATGTTTTTCACAAATTATATAAATTGTTTTTAAATTTACATATTCAATCAGATTATTTCAAACTAACTTTTATATTATTTAATTTTTTTTATTAAAAAAAATTAATAATATCTAAATATTTTTTTTATATTAAAAAAATATTCAACCAAATCTGTAGGTATCGCAAAATAATAATTTAGTCTCACTCTATGTATTTGTGTGAATTAGCTTCCCCCTATTTTTTTAGTAAATAAAATTAAACAAAAATACATCACACTAGTTTTTTTTCTCTTGTTGTCAAAACTTCAAAATCGATTAGAAGACTTAGCTTCAAAGAAACAAACGCATGGAAGTAACTAGAAGAATCCAGGGGTGGACTGGAGACTTGGGTGTGAATGGGTGACTTGAGGATTTTTTAAAAAAACTTACAAATTGATCCTTAAAATGTAAAAACTATTTTCATATGCCCCTAATTACTAAATTTTATCCCCTCAAGGATGGAAAAGCTCTCCCCTCACTTCCTTTGAAGATGAACAATTCTTAATATTTCATGTATTCATCCAATTTGCTCAAACCAAACAATTTCTAGCCTCTCAAGAGAACTAGAACAAGAACTCTATAGCATCAAGAGAAGCAAAGCCACGTAGACCTTATTTATGATGCCATGAATGCTCATTTAATATACGCTAAGATACACCATTAACAAAGGAAAGATCAAAGCAAAAGAAAGCTATAGTCTTGACTCTGGTATCCTAACCTTTCACAGGATGTGTCCATAATTTCCTTACTCGGTTCTTAGACTGATGAATTAGTTCCACCAAACATTTTCTTAGCTTGGTTTATACTTGCCAGAAACCAGATAGAACACTCCACATGTCAATTATGCAAAGAGAAATGCCTTAAATTAATGTGACTTTGATCTCCTCCATTTCCCTTCATATATTATATATATACACTCCCATACTCCATACTTCAACAACTGCTTGATCTTCAATGGAGAAACAAGTTCACTTCATCCACTTCTTGTTTGCCCTATTCTGTTTCTCTTACATAATGTTTTCAGGTTACATTAATACATTTTATTTTATTTTGCAATTTATAGATGGGATTATTTTTTCTTCCTCTTTGTTTAAAATTATGCTTTGTTAATTATAAGGTTATAATCCATTGGCTTTAGTTGTTGCAGAAGGTCATGTGAGTGGACACCATGAAAATGGATCAGTGAAGCTTTTTGTATTTGGGGATTCCTATGCAGATACCGGGAACTGGGAGAAATTTGCAGCTTCCTGGAAAGAGCCTTATGGATTCACTTTTCCTGGTAAACCAGCTGGTAGATTCTCTGATGGTCGTGTCTTGACAGATTACATAGGTAGGCATTTTTTTTTATAGTGAATTCTCAATCCTAGATGAGTGACACGAGTGTAAATTTATATTTGGAATTCATGGTTTGCAGCTTCATTTCTTGGTATAACATCTCCAGTCCCTTACACATGGAGAAAAACTGTAGAAAAATCTGGTCTACAATTTGGGATGAACTTTGCATTTGGAGGAACTGGAGTCTTTGATACACTCATCAATGCACCAAATATGGCTGCCCAAATCGATTTCTTTCAACAACTGCTTGAAGAAAAAGTTTACACCAAACAGGACCTTAATTCTTCCATTGTCCTGGTGTCCCTAGCAGGCAACGACTACACTACTTATATTCAAAGAAATGGCAACTTTCAGGTGAGTTTGGTAAACTACTTTTTGTTTTGAGCTTGCGGTGGTAGGGTAGGTAATCTGCTGCAATACAACATAATCGCAATCTTTAATTTATTCTTAGCAGCAACTTATGATCCATTAACCAGCTGTTTAATCAGTTAAAAATCAGGATGATAACTCTGAGAGAACTACATAACAAAACAGTATCTTGTTATCATACTGTAGGATTTGCCAGCCTTCACAACATCACTAATCAACCAGCTTTCTGCCAACCTGAAAAGAATACATGGTTTCGGAGTGCGAAAGATAGCAGTAACAGCATTGCAGCCTCTTGGATGCCTGCCGATATTGACAGCCTTCTCTTCATATCAGAATTGCAGTGAAAGTTGGAATACTGCCTCCAAGTTTCACAACCAGAAATTGCAGCAAGCAATACAAAGGATGAACAATGAGAGCGGAAAACACATGTACGAAACACTGGATCTGTATACTGCATTCATGTCCAAATTGAACACTGCACGCCTTGCAGGAAACTTGAAGTTGAGGAGTTTTCTTATGCCATGTTGCGTGGGCGTGACAAGCAACTACTCATGTGGAAACGTCGACAAGAATGGGGCAAAGACGTATGTGGTATGCGAGAAGCCAGAGTTGTCTGTCTTCTGGGACATGGTACATCCTGCACAGAATGGTTGGCATCAAGTCTATTCGTCTCTGAAATCTTCACTTCATCGACTCTATTAGGATCTTCAGATGATTAGGATAAAATTATAATAATAAGAAGAAAACTATGTTGTAAGGTTTGATTGTTGATCAGATCATCTAGCTACTAGGAAGGTCATTTGTCCTTTCCTTTATATACTAATAATTTATTTTCTCAGAGTTCTTTCCTCCTTTATAATTACAGATTAATTTAGATGCTACACAATTTTCTTTATATACTAAATGATACACACACCCACACACATATACTATAGTTATAGAATCAATACATTTTGAGAACTTTCAAACCCAGATCTTAAATATGATCCATTATTGGAGCACTTCGCACTTTGACACGCTAAAAACTAAGCCTGGACATATATTTATAGACGATATGTCTTGGTTTTAACATATAGATGATTTCTAATTCTATAAGGTTTTCATTAATAGATAAAAACAATCCTAAACCATAAAATTTTTATTATCAATTCCTTATATAATGAAGATTAAAATTTATACCACATCACAACAATCAAAAGCACAACTAAGAACGATTTCATTAAAAAAAATATCACTTGCATGGATGGCAATAGAGAATTTTCAATTTTACAAATATTTAACTTCCAAACCAGTTGTATTATTACCTCAAAGAAGCTGTCGCCATTGATAATTTTTCAGCTAGGAGGGTAAACAAACCAGATGCCCAAGTTGGCATTACAGGATAGAGATCAATCCTCATTTGGTGATGAAACTCAAGCACACCAGTTTTTAAGGGGCAATGACAGGAAACCACCACATTCTGACAAGATGTTTCCATAAAAAAAGACAAAAAGAACCAAATTTAGAGTGTGCCTAATTGTCTAATAGCTGGAGTGATCCAGCTAAACTCATCAACCTTCAAAACTTCCATGCAAGAGTCCCGGAGGGAAACCCTACACAAGAATGATTGCTCTATAAAACTACTCCACCATAACTACAATTTTATAAAGCTCTCTCCTTGTCTTTGTTAATTTTTCCAATGGAGGGGAAAGGAATCTTCTTGGTTGGTTTGCTTCTTTTATCTATCGCTGATATTTCTACAGGTTAGACGACCGATTAACTAATTATCTCAAAATGCTTATCTTATATTTCCCTGTATTAGTTTTGAGTCTTGAATTAACACATAATTAGTGATTTCTGATAATTAATCATTCATTGTTTTTCTTTGGTATTTCAGCTCAAAATTGTCCCAAGGGCTCTCCAAAACTCTTTGTTTTTGGAGACTCCTATGTTGATACTGGAAATTGGCCGAAGAATGTCAGGGGTCCATGGAAAGAACCATTTGGCAAAACATTTCCCGGCAAACCAACTGGTCGAGCCTCCGATGGTCGTGTCCTAACTGACCATATAGGTGCTTAATGACTTTTCTCTTGTGATCCTTTCTTCTTTCTTCAATTTTTTATTTTATTTTTAGAATGCAGAGAGTACAAAACCAAATGTATCAAACCAGGACTAGCCTGTAGGGGGGGGGGGGTAATCGACCAACCTATAACCTTAATACGATAAAGATCATTATCGGTGCAAGAAATTTATAGAACAGCTTAAACAATGTTGTTTTGAGATAGAATCGGGTTGATTAAGGGTTAACCCGACCATTTTATTACCTGAGAGGTCGGGTCATATGGAATTTGTTTTCCTATTACAATTATAATATGTCACCTAGTTATTAAATCATATTAACACATTTTTTTCCTCATTTGCATTCATGAAATATACATATGTGCAGCATCATTTCTGGGAATAGAATCACCTACCCCTTATCAACAGAGAGATACATCAAAAAGTATTCAGCAAGGATTAAACTTTGCATATGGAGGCAGTGGTGTTTTCCCCACATGGGCGAAAGACAGCCTGACAGTTCAGATCGATCAGTTTGAACAGCTACTCAAAGAAAATGTATGTAGTCAATGTGACCTTGATAGTTCAGTTGCTCTGGTTTCTACTGGAACCAATGACTATTCATTCTATTCTGCAGCCAAAAAAGGTTCCAACGATGTGAGTAGTTCTTGCCCTAAATAAACAAAGTTTTACAAGTATTTTTTACGATGAATATGTAGCCTTTTAACTTGTATTTTTTGCATTTTTTTACATGATAGGGACTGCCTGCTTTCACTGAAGGACTTGTGAACCAGCTCGCTGCAGACCTACAACGTATTAATCGTCTAGGAGTGAAAAAAGTTGTAGTAGCAACATTACCAGTTATAGGATGCTTGCCTCTCCACATAATTCCACCAAATTCATATCAGAACTGCGACGAAGAATCCAACAAAAACGCCAAGATTCACAACCAGGTATTGCAGAAAGCAGTGGGAAAATTGAACACTGATGATGGAAACAAAAGCACGTTTGTAATTCTTGATCTCTATAACGCTATGGTTTCTGCTATTGACCAATTCAGACAGGATGCAGGTAATTTCTGTTCATGTTTTTTCAACAACACAATTTTTTTATATGCATATCAAGTTACTGTTTGATTAACCTTTCTTTTTTCAACTCATCACAGCAAATACCGAGCACAAGAACCCATTTCAGCCATGTTGCTCGAAGACTGTTGAGTTCATATGCTCAGCGGAAGGACTATGCTCGAATCCCAAGTCATCTTTCTTTTTCGATCTGGCACACCCTTCGGACAATGGCTGGAATGCAATTTATTCATTTCTGCAAGGTTCTCTTAACAATGATCTAAAAGCTTGAGGATGGTTCCTTATATTGACGTTATTTTAACTAAAAAGTCGTACATTATATACAGTCCATATTCAGTTTCATGTCTTGTGATTGTATTCAATTTAAAAAATTGTCCTCCTTATATTATCTTGATTGAGAATAATTAAGATTATTGTTTAAACTTTCACGTACATGCAATTAGTATATTTCTGAAGTCCCGAGAGATTACGGCGGATAATCATGATGGATTTGGGATGAGATGACGCATCTTGCACCTCGGTGATATTAAATAGAATAAGTGAATTGACCTAATGATCAATGATTCAAGCCCTTTAATAAATTATAGTCCCTGAGTCATGTCTGACAATTATGTAAGTGAATTGATTCCTTAAAAATGTGATAATGTGTCATGCTGTATAATAATGACTGCATAATTTAACACCTTAATTTGACAAAGGAATGACAGGCCAGATGCTGTGGAAACATCAGAAAACATTCTTTTATTATTAGTATTATCTTCTGGACACAAAAGGCAGAGAAGAAGGAAAGGGGAAGGAAGGAGCCTTGATAAAATCGTTGGTTTTTTGGCAAAATGGCAAAAAAGTATTGACCTTTAGATTTGATGGGTAAAAGATTGATTGATAAATAACAAAATTAGGTGATAACTTGACACAAGAAACTAATCAACGTCTGTAAAGATTGAGTTAGTCAATTGTAGAGGCTGCAGGTACTGAACATATTAATCTGTTGAGTGATGTAAGGCGTGCCTTCTCGGTGTATATTAGCCAAGATTCTTGAACAATCAGCCAGTGTTTGCCTTTATGTGCTTATGTGATTACTCTTCAATGTAGAAGTTAACAGTATAGTCCCAATTCGAGCCATGGTTTTGCTTACAAAAATCATAACCCCATCTCCTCGAAGCTACGCAGAGTTTATGCGCTAGCTTTGAATCTTGTGTTCATTAGCGAGCTAATTGTATTGTTACTCTTGTTTGTTGAATCGTTTACCAAGAGTCTGGATTTGACCAGGTTTCACGTTGAACTTTTTTTTTTTACTAAAATAACATCTTGTCAAGTGTTATTAAAAAAATCAAAAGTTGAGCTAAACTGTGAGTTGATTTATCCAATCCATGACCGGAGCCTTGGAGTGTATCAGGGATGAATTAATTAGGTCTTGTAACCATGCTTTCTTGTTCCTGCCGTCAATCTTAACGGTTCTGGATTTATATGGCTTTGTAAATTATCCTTTTTAATGTATACTTTAAAAAGGAACAAAATAACTCAAGTCAAGGAAACGTAAACAGATAAAATAAGATGGGAAATGAAGAATTTTCCTTCTTTATTACTTTAATCTTCAAAACATAAAAGAATTGACAATGCGAGAAAAACAAATCACACATGCATATGCACACTTGACGACGACGACGACAACAACCAGGCCTCCAATCGAAACTAGTTGGGGGCGCCTGCACACTTGGAAAAAACAATTCAAGCAAAAAGGGAAAAACTAGTTGACAGCACTGCAAATCCTCCTTATCTGCCCGGCTGATCCAGTGAGTGGACGGATGTCTCCCATTTTGATCATGGCAGATGCAAAATCAGAGCTGAATTTCGCCGGATTCCTGCTGTATTCTGAGACAATGCTGTCCGTGGAGCCTCCATTGAAAAGAACTTGATCTGATTGAAGGAGACCCTTTTTTCGCATCAAGTTCTTGAAGTAATTGTTGTCAAAAGAATTGGGTGTGACTAAATCGAGCGGAGCCAAATTTGCCTGGCCACCAGTACGGGGACAACGTCTCTTGCGAGTGCTGGCGAATCCAGAATCGATATTGCTAGCATTGTAAATCCTGTCACGGAATGTAAAGCATTGAGCTTGTCCTAACGTATGGGAACCTGCACCCGAAAACGAATATATTTAGCATCAGGAATTTAGTGTTCAAGATACGTTAAGGTATTCTTATCAAAGCCATCTTATGTCGGTTTCGGGTGCCAACCTGACAATGCAACCATGTCCCTTGCAGTGAGGCCTTTCTTCTGGAAGCGGGATACAAGTCTATCTAGGCTGTCAAAGAAAGCAGGTAGTTCTGCGTTGGCTAAAGCTGGACTTGCAGTGGTTGAATCTCTTCTTCCAAGCTTCACTGCCCAAGACGGACCACCCACCTGTGATATTTCTTACAGTAATCATAGATTAGATATATTGATTTGGTAACTTGAAACACTAACAAAAATAAAGAGATGAATTATTTACACACACACACACTCACATAAGCAGACGCATCTCTTGCGGCCACAGCAATGATATCTGCACAAGATACAACTCCAGGACATATCTTCTCTACTTTAGATTTTGCTTTATCTATGACTTCGTAACCTCTAACAGAGTTATTATTGGCTCCTGCAGTCTTTTCACTCTGAATAGAGGAAGTTTCGTCTAATAAAATTGAGGCATCACAACCCTGAAAAAACGAGGAATATAATTCATGAAGAATACGTGCTAGCTCAGAGTTAATAGCTAGAGTAGAGCAAGTGCTGCAAGTTGCAACAGTACCTGAACGAAGCAATCATGAAAGTGCAGGCGAATGAGAGACGCCGCCATCCTCCGTTCTCTCGCAATTGCAGTTCTGATGGCAGTACGGATGGTGCTTTCTGCTTTAGGACATGACTTGTGGTAAAATGCAGAGGAGAGTTTTGCTTGGCAAGCTGTGCTCAAGAAAAACAACATAAAAATGAAAGCTGCTGCCACTTTCACTGCCATTTCTTCGTGTTTTCTCAAGTGCAACACCAAGTTTTCACACACAAAAATGTCTAGCTAATTTTGCTAGTGTAGTTTAACACAAGATGCTAGAATGGAGAGAGTTAAGATAGAAGATGGAGTAGAATGCATATGGGAACTCATCCATTTATAGAGGATGCATGATTAATTAAGCTCATTAATTAACTAAGATTTGTTTCATGCAAACTATGCTTTTGGGACAACGTGTAAATCATGGTTCAATTTTGATGTCTGCATGGCTTTAAGAGTCTGCGCTGTGATATAAATTAAAAAAAGAAATTCTGGTAAGTTACTATGTACTATTGTCAAAAGCAAGGTTCCCCTCGAGTCATTTTCTAACTCTGAAATAAGTTTCAAGGCGGCATAAATATTTATATTGTCTTAATAAGCGTAACGACAATGCTGACAAGAGAACATAATGCCTATGTATCCTTAGTTTTTCGCCATCCAATGATTGTTTAAGTAGATAACCAAAGCTACAAGCAACTAATTTCTTTCAAGGGAATTCCAATTAAGCAGCCTCCTCGGATTGCTCTTTCATAGGGTTTGGTCAGAAAAATGCCAAGAGAATAAGTAAACCCAAGATTTTTCTCAAGGTTAGGTGTGCTAAGAACTCTCTTAGGTTACTTGTTTTGAAAGAAATGGCATTTGAAAAGGGATTTTTATAAAGAATAGTAGCGAGTATAGAGGTCGTGAGTCTTGAGCCCTCTATCCTCGCTAGCTCTAGGTGCTAACAATTCTTCACTGAGTAGTTTCCCTCTTATCATGCTTGCTCACTAGAATAATGGCAGAGTTTTCAGCGTGTATAGCCTTCGCAGCCATTGATTGGTCATCAGAACTGATTTTACACAGCAGCTTCATGAAATGTTGGCGCCGGTGATCATAAGAAAAGTTAGATATTTAATTGATTTCTTGCCTTTTTACCACAAAAAAACAAAGGAGAAAAGTCATTTCTCGAAAGTGACATCTTAACCATTTTCCTAATCAATGCATCTCATGGGAACTGGTATACTCCGTCTCTACCCCGGCCTTAATTATGTTTCTTTATTCATGCTTACAAGTATTTATTGGAATGTTTATTTATTAATGCTCCCTTCTTTTAATTGTCTTTTTTTTTGTTTGTTTTAAATATTGTTGAATTTACATATATTTGTTTTGTGTTTTGATTTCTTATCTCTTCAATTTTAAATCTTAGTTTAATTAATATTTTACTATGTATATAGGGATAATGTGGGTATATTTTCCTGTGTAATTTTTTTATATATAAAAAAAAACCACTATCCCGTGTTCTTGTAGATATGTTTCTTTTTTACTTTTCAAGCAAAAACATCTCTTAAACATCGAATTAAAAAAATAAAAATTATTTTTTTAAAAAAATGTAAAAAATGGGGACATCGCTAAAAAATTAAAACCACCTATAAAAATTTTCTAAAATTGAACAGAGATCTTTCCTCCCAAAACATGATTTACATCTTAAGTTTTCATTTTTTTTAAAAAAAAAAAATTCACTTTCCTTTCATATTTTCCAATTTTATGAATATTGTGAGTCTCATGATGATAAGGATGTCATTTATCTATTTAAAAAATAAACATTAACAACAATTTAAAAGATTATAGTAAAGTCAGATAATGACCTTTTCACTTGAAAATTTGGTCTCACTATAAAAAAAATCATAGGGTATAATTCATCCCCATCTATCAAATATTACCCAATAAAAAAACAACATTAAAATTTGAAACAAAAAATGAAGACAAAAAGGCAGTCATTTTCATGATTGAAGGCAGAAATTCAAAGGTAGGGGTTAATTGGTCCATGCATGTTCAAGGGGGACCCAAGTTATACTCTAAGACCCGTCATTAAAATTGGAAGGCAAAAATAATCTAGCTACACGCGTTCTTCAATCTTTTGTTTCTCTTGTTCTTGAACAATCAATTCCACTGATTAAAAATTAAAAACTTGAGAAGTTTTAAGAATAATATAAATTATATTTATTTAATATAATAATTTAAATTATTAGATTGAGATAATTATTTGATATGGTATCAAAGTATTAAACACCAAAATAAAAATAGCATTCCAAATTAATTTGTCTTGTTAAAACCCATGAGTGTAAGTAACAGTAGTTGCTGCATCAGGATTTGTGGACGTTGAAAGGCATGTGGATGTACCGTTGACATAACCATATAGATTGTAGCCGAGAAGAAGAGACTCAAATTGTACACGCCAAGAGAGATAATTTGTTGGTGTGAGTCGGGTAATGATCTGCTGGTTAGCGTTAATGGCAATAGGGGGAGGGACTGAGTTGGCCATTGGCAAAAGCTAAAGAAAGGATCAAAAAACTCGCTGGAGGAAAGGGAGCTTCGATACTATAAAGAGTTGGCCATTGTATTAAAATGGTTCTTTGACAAGGAGTACTAGATACGATCCATATGAAAGGGTACGATGAATACCGTCAAAATCATAACCAATGAAACGAATTTTCTTTATTATTAAGTAATACTTGACAAATTTGAAGAATGAACAATTGATAAAATAATTAAGACATGCCTCTGCACACTTTATTATACTTGACAATTCGAGAAAAACAAATCACACATCCATATGCACACTTGACGACGACGATGACAACAACCAGGCCTCCAATCGAAACTAGTTGGGGGCGCCTGCACACTTGGAAAAAACAATTCAAGCAAATAGGGAAAAACTAGTTGACGGCACTGCAAATCCTCCTTATCTGCCCGGCTGATCCAGTGAGTGGACGGATGTCTCCCATTTTGATAATGGCAGATGCAAAATCAGAGCTGAATTTCGCCGGATTCCTGCTGTATTCTGAGACAATGCTGTCCGTGGAGCCTCCATTGAAAAGAACTTGATCTGATTGAAGGAGACCCTTTTTTCGCATCAAATTCTTGAAGTAATTGTTGTCAAAAGAATTGGGTGTGACTAAATCGAGCGGAGCCAAATTTGCCTGGCCACCAGTACGGGGACAACGTCTCTTGCGAGTGCTAGCGAACCCAGCATCGATATTGCTAGCATTGTAAATCCTGTCACGGAATGTAAAGCATTGAGCTTGTCCTAACGTATGAGAACCTGCACCCGAAAACGAATATATTTAGCATCAGGAATTTAATATTCAAGATACGTTAAGGTATTCTTATCAAAGCCATCTTATGTCGGTTACGGGTGCCAACCTGACAATGCAACCATGTCCCTCGCAGTAAGGCCTTTCTTTTGGAAGCGAGAAATAAGCTTCCCCAGGTCGTCAAAAAAGGCAGGTAGTTCTCTGATAGCTAAAGCTGGACTTGCTGTAGTTGAGTCTCTTCTTCCAAGCTTCACTGCCCAAGATGGACCACCCACCTGCCACATTTTTTAAAACCAATCAACGATCCTGGATTTGTAACTTGAAATGCAAACAAAAGATATAAAGAGGTGGATTGATTATATACTCACATAAGCAGACGCGTCTCTTGCTGCCACAGCAATGATATCCGCGCAAGATACCACTCCAGGACATATCTTCTCTACTTCAGATTTTGCTTTATCTATGACTTCATAGCCTCTGGCAGAGTTCCTGTTGGCTCCTGCAGTCTTTTCACTCTTGATAGAGGAAGTTTCGTCTAACAAGATGGAGGCATCACAGCCCTGAAAAAAAGAAGGAATAATTCATGAAGTAAATTGCTAGATCAAAGTTAAATACTAGACTCGAACAGTGGCTGCCATATATAGTTTCCAAAATACCTGAACGAAGCAATCATGAAAGTGCAGGCGAATTAGAGACGCCGCCATCCTCCGTTCTCTCGCAATTGAAGTTCTGATGGCAGTTCGGATTGCACTTTCTGCTTTAGGACACGACTTGTGGTAAAACGCAGAGGAGAGTTTTGCTTGGCATGCTGTGCTCAAGAAAAACAACATAAAAATGAAAGCTACTGCCACTTTCACTGCCATTTCTTCGTGTTTTCTCAAGGGCAACACTAAGTTTTCACACACACAAAATGTCTAGCTAAATATTTTGCTAGTGTAGTTTAACACAAGATGCTAGAATGGAGAGAGTTAAGATAGAAGATGGAGTAGAATGCTTATGGGAACTCATCCATTTATAGAGGATGCATGATTAATTAAGCTCATTAATTAATTAAGATTTGTTTCAGTAAAAACTATGCATTTGGGATAACGTGTAAATCATGGTTCAATTTTGATGTCTGCATGGCTTTAATATAAATTTAAAAAATAATTCTGTTAAGTTACTATATGTATTGTCAAAAGCCAAATTCCCTTCATGTCATTTTCTTACTCTGAAATAATCTTCAAGGCGGCATAAATATTTATATTGTCTCAATAAGCGTAACGACATTAATGTTGACAAGAGAACACAATGCCTATATATCCTTTGTTTTTCGGCATCTAATGATTGTTTTAAGTAGATAACCAAAGCTACAAGCAACCAATTTCTTTCAAGAGAATTCCAAGCAGCCTCCTCGGATTGCTCTTTCATAGGGTTTGGTCAGCAAAATGCCAAGAGAATTAGTAAACCCAAGATTTTTTTCAAGGTTAGGTGTGTTAACAACTCTCTTAGGTTACAATTCTTCACTGAGTAGTTTCCCTCTTATTATGCTAGCTCACTAGAAGAATGGCAGAATTTTCAGCGTCTATAGCCTTCGCAGCCATTGGTCATCAGAACTGATTTTACACAGTAGCTACATGAAATTAATGTTGGCGACAGTGATCCTAAGAAAAGTTAGATATTTAATTGATTTCTTGCCTTTTTACCACAAAAAAACAAAGGAGAAAAGTCATTTCTCGAAAGTGATATCTTAACCATTTTCCTAATCAATTCATCTCATGGGAACTGGTATACTCCGTCTCTACCCCGGCCTTAATTCTGTTTCTTTATTCATGCTTACAAGTATTGGAATGTTTATTTATTAATGCTCCCTTCTTTTAATTGTCATTTTTTTTGTTTGTTTTAAATATTGATTGAATTTATATATATTTGTTTTGTGTTTTGATTTCTTCTCTCTTCAATTTTAATTAAATCTTAGTTTAATTAATATTTTACTATGTATATAAGAATAATGTGGGTATATTTTACTATGTATTTTCTTTTTCTTTTTTAAATCACTATCACATGTTCTTGTACATTTGTATCTTTTTGTTTTGTCCCTTTTCAAGCAAAAACATCTCTTAAACATCAAATTAAAAATATAAAAATTAATTTTTAAAAAAATATATAAGAATTTGAAACATCTAAATAAAATTGAAACCACCTATAAATTTTTTCAAAAATTGAACGGAGATCTTTCCTCCCATAATATTATTTACATCTTAAGTTTTCTTTTTTTTTTGTTTTATTTTAAAATTTCAATTTTCTTTCATATTTTTCAATAAATATTGCGAGTCTAGTGATGATAAGAATGTCATGTACCCAGTACTTTTTTTGTCTGTTTTAAATATTGATTGAATTTATATATATTTGTTTTGTGTTTTGATTTCTTCTCTCTTCAATTTTAATTAAATCTTAGTTTAATTAATATTTTACTATGTATATAGGGATAATTTGGGTATGTTTTACTATGTATTTTCTTGTTTTAAAAAAAAATCACTATCACATGTTCTTGTACATTTGTATCTTTTTGTTTTGTCCCTTTTCAATTTTCTTTCATATTTTTCAATTTTATAAATATTGCGAGTCTTGTGATCACAAGGATGTCATGTACCTAATTAAAATAAACATTAACAGCAATTTAATAGATTATAGTAAGGACCTGATTAGGAAAGTTGTATAATTCAGACAATGACTTTTTCACTTCCTTGAAAATTTGGTATAATTCATCCCATCTAGCAAATATTATCCAATAAAAAACCATCATTCAAATTCGAAACAAAAAATGAAGACAAAAAGGCACTCATTTTCATGATTGAAGGCAGAAATTCAAAGGTAAGGGTTAATTGGGCCATGCATGCATGTTCAAGGGGGACCCAAGTGGAATACTCTGAGACCCGTCTTTAAAATTGAAAGGCAAAAATAATCTAGCTGTGCGCGTTCTTTAATCTTTTGTTTCTCTTGTTCTTGAACAATCAATTCCACTGATTAAAGGCCAAAGGCCTGAGGAGTACGTACTAGCTACTAGCTAGGATCCAGATGAGAGGGTATGATGAAGACCGTCAAAAGACGAAAATGATAAGCAATGAAACGAATTTTCTTTATTATTAAGTTATACTTGACAAATTTGAAGAATGAACAATTGATAAAATAATTAATACATGCCTCTGCACACTTTAATTATCAAGCGAACGATTTCAAGAAAAAGAAAAACTAGTTGACAGCACTGCAAATCCTCCTTATCTGCCCGGCTGATCCAGTGAGTGGACTGATGTCTCCCATTTTGATCATGGCAGATGCAAAATCAGAGCTGAATTTTGCAGGATTCCTGCTGTATTCTGAGACAATGCTGTCTGTGGAGCCTCCACTGAAAAGTTCTTGATCTGATTGAAGGAGACCCTTCTTCTGCATCAAGTTCTTGAAGTAATTGTTGTCAAAAGAATTGGGTGTGACCAAATCGAGTGGAGCCAAAGTGGAGTCGCTACCAACAAGTGGACAACGCCTCTTGCGAGTGCTAGCGAACCCAGCATCGATGTTATTGTCACCGTGTATCCTATCACGGAATGTAAAGCATTGAGCCTGTCCTAGACTATGCGAACCTGCATCGCAAAATGATTGATTTTAGCATCAGGAATTAATATTCAATATCATCGTGATAATGACCATAACTAAGGCTTCTTATGTGTGTTGGTTACAGGTTCCAACCTGACAAAGCAACCATGTCCCTCGCAGTGAGGCCTTTCTGCTGGAAGCGAGAAATAAGCCTCCCCAGGTCGTCAGAGAAGGCAGGTAGTTCTGTGATGGCTAAAGCTGGACTTGCTGTAGTTGAGTCTCTTCTTCCAAGCTTCACTGCCCAAGATGGACCACCCACCTGCATGCCACGTTTTTCAAAACTAATCAACGATCCTGCATTTGTAACTTGAAATGCAAACAAAAGATATAAAGAGGTGGGTTGATTATATACTCACATAAGCAGATGCGTCTCTTGCTGCCACAGCGATGATATCCGCGCAAGATACAACTCCAGGACATATCTTCTCTACTTCAGATTTTGCTTTATCTATGACTTCATAGCCTCTGGCAGATTTCCTGTTGGCTCCTGCAGTCTTTTCACTCTCGATAGAGGAAGTTTCGTCTAACAAGATCGAGGCATCACAGCCCTGAAAAAAGAAGGAATAATTCATGAAGTAAATTGCTAGATCAAAGTTAAATACTAGACTGGAACATGGCTGCCATATATGGTTTCCAAAATACCTGCACGAAGCAATCATGAAAGTGCAGGCGAATGAGAGACGCCGCCATCCTCCGTTCTCTCGCAATTGCAGTTCTGATGGCAGTTCGGATTGCACTTTCTGCTTTAGGACACGACTTGTGGTAAAATGTAGAGGAGAGTTTTGCTTGGCAAGCTGTGCTCAAGAAAAACATTATAAAAATGAAAGCTGCTGCCACTTTCACTGCCATTTTCTCTCAACCTTGATTGCAACACTAAGTTCTTACACACACAAAATGTCTAGCTAATCCAGCTAGTGTAGTTTAACACAAGATGTTAGGATTGAAGATGGAGAAGAATACAGGGGAACTCATCCATTTATAGAGCATGATCATGCACACTATATTAAGGTTTGTCTGGGTAAAACCTATGCCACGATACAACGTGTATTGCCATGGTCCAATTTTGATGTCTGCATGCCGTTGAGAGTTTCAACTCTAGATTATGATTTAATTAAATAAATAATTTTCGTTTGAATATGCAAAGCCATAATCTTAATTTCTCCATCTGATGATTGAAGGATAATTTTTATGATGTGTCCGTATTTTTGCAAGAAAAAAGAGTACTCTTTCTAACAAATGCCTGGAAATTTCTCCCTAATGGCGGGGAAAAGAAACCAAGCATCCTCTTTTTTGTTTACTCCTTCATAGGTTTTTGTTGAGAAAAATGCCATGAGCATAATAAAGTAAACCCATAATTCTCCAGGCTAGGTGTGTTCGGAATTATCGCTGTACGAGGCTGTCTAATTTTGAAAGAGTCTTCTGAAGTCATCAATTTAGGTCCCTCTCATCCTTATTAGCCCAAGTAAGACCAGTTCATCAGTAACTAGTTTCACTGTTTCTCGTACTAGCAGTACAATAAAAAATGTTAGATTTTAGATTTTGTAGAGCAATTATTTGCTGTTAAGGTTAAACCTGTATTTATATAGTGATTAAGGTCTGTGTTTTAGTGGGAGCTAAATTAAGACATACAACTATGAATTTTTCTTGTATTTTTTTATTTATTTTAGGGTAAAATTTAATAATAATAATAATGTAGATAATACTAAAAATAAATTTAACATAACTTTTCCGTACGTACAAATATAGACTACTAGATACCATTTAATTAGATTTTATAAAAATTAATTTAAAGTACAGAATATTTTTATTTAACAATATAGTAATTGCCCAACAATTCACTATTGGCCCACTAACTAGGAAACCCAACAAACCTAAGGACCCAATCTCTTTACCTGGTCATTGATTGGACCTAGGGTTCTTCTAGAGGCATCCAAGTCAAAAGAGTTCCATCTTACGTGAAGAATTAAGAAAAAAAAAAAAACACCTTCGGTAAGATACACAAGGTCAGAAGCCAAGATGTCAACAAATCACCATCTTTTTCTAATTTTAATTTTAATTTTTCAACAAATCATAAATATTCTTGTTGTCTTTTTTATATATATTTATTTAATGGAGGACTTTTTTTGTTTAAAAGCTGAATACTTGCAACGCGTTATTTCACTTCATAGTTTCTACGCAGCCAAATCTTCATTAATGTGCCTCATCGTCCTCCATAAATGATTTACATGCAATAATCAAGCAGATATATATATAAATTAATTAAATAAATTTATATTTAAAAAAAAGTTCGATCATAATAAACCAGAATAATAACTTAAAATAACTCTAACTTTTGATCCAATTATTTAATTACATTAAAATATTTAAAGGAGTTTCTGAATATTATTTTTCCTATAGCAGTCATAATTTTGCCTCTTTTTATTATTTTTCTTGTTATTTTTAGATTTTATATTTATTTTAGATTTTATGTTTATTTTTTTAATTTTGGATTTTTTTTGTTTTTTAGTTGAGATAAAATTTATGACCTATATAATATTTTGTAAATCTTCTAAGAAAAAATTAAAGATATTTTGTAAAATTTATTATTATTATTATTATTATTATTATTATTTTAGAGAGAATAAACTTGTAAATTTAAATCTTATATATGCGGTACCTTTAATTAATCAAATTTTTTGTGCTCCTTGTTTATTGTTATCTTTAACTTGAAGGAACAAGCCCCCGTGCATTCTTTTTCGTCTTCAATCGTCTATCAATCCCGACAGCCTTTGTTAACCGCACTTGCAACCTTAATTAGCTAAACTTTTTCTGTGATAAAAACATCGGTTTTTCACTCTGAAAACACATACAACTTAAAAGGACAGTGAAGCTTGGAAGAAGGATTCAACCACAGCAAGTCGAACTACCTGCTTTCTTTGAAGGCCTTGGAAGTCTTATAACGTGTTTAGCGTATGTTTATAGTTATTTTTAAAAATATTTTTTATTTAAAAATATATTAAAATAATATTTTTTTATTTTAAAAAAATTATATTTAATATCAACATATCAAAATAACCTGAAAAACACAAAAAACATATAAATTAATTTGAAGTAATGAAAAAAATAAAAAAAAATTAAATTTTTTTAAAAATGTTTTTAAAACATCAAAATAAAATGTTTATTATATTTCGCTTATTCCGAACTGCAAGGGACATGGTTGCTTTGTCAGGTTCTCATACTATAGGACAAGCTCAATACTTTACCTTCCGTGACAGGATACAATCTAACAACAATATCGATTGTTAGCTTTTTTAAAGCAAAAGATTGGCAGAATAATTTTTATTTGAGAAGATGTTAATTGAGGGTGTAGTTGGGTTGTTTTTTTAAATATTTTTTATTTAAAAATAATAATTTTTATTTTTTAAAATTTATTTTTAACGATATAAAAAGAAATTAAATTTTAGCAAATTTTTATTTGTGCTCCCAAACAAAATAAGGGTCAAGAAATACAACTTGATTTGATTGCGAGTTTGACCATTTTCGTATATTATATCTTTCAATTTCCTTTAATTCATAGTCTAATTAAATTAAATTAAAGAGAAAACTCTAGGATCATAACACCTCACCATCTGTCTATCTTTATACTTTGTTAACTTATTCTATTTAAAATTATTAAAGTACAAGAAGCGTCATCTCATCACAAATCCAAGGTGATGATCTCCCGCGTAATCTCTTGGAACTTCAGAAATACTAATTGCTTGGACATGAAAGTTTAAACAATAATCTGAGTTATTCTCAATCAACTATATAATCAAGTGTATGAAATAATATTACAAGGAAGACAATTTTTTAAATTGAATACCATCATAAGGGATGAAACCGCAGATGGACTCTATATAATGTATGCAATATAAGGAACCATCCTCAAACTTTTAGAAGATCTTTGTGAAGGGAACCTTGCAGGAATGAAAAAATAGCATTCCAGCCATTGTCCGAAGGGTGTCCCAGATCAAAAAAGAAAGATGACTCGGGATTCGTGCATACTCCTTCCACTGAGCACATGTAATCAACAATCTTGGAGCAACATGGCTGCAAGGGGTTCTTGTACTCAGTATTTGCTGTGACAAGTAGGAAGAAGAAAGGTTAATCAAACATTAACTAGAGTTGTTGCGTGAAAAAAAAAAAAGTGGTTGAAAAACATGAACAAAAATTACCTGCATTCTGTCTGAATTGGTCAATTGCAGAAACCATAGCGTTATAGAGATCAAGAATTAGAAATGTGCATTTGTTTCCATCATCAGTTTTCAACTTTTCTACTGCTTTCTGCAATAGCTGGTTGTGAATCATGGCGTTTTTGTTGGATTCTTCATCGCAATTCTGATATGAATTTGGTGGAATTATGTGCACAGGCAAGCATCCTAGAAGTGGTAATGTTGCCACTACAATGTTTTTCACTCCAAGGTGAGCAATACGTTGTAGGTCTGCAGCAAGCTGGTTTACAAGTCCTTCAGTGAAAGCAGGCAGTCCCTGTCATGTAAAAAAATGCAAAAAATACAAGTTAAAAAGCTACATATTCAACGTAAAAAATACTTGTAAAACTTTGTTTGTTTAGGGTAAGAACTACTCACATCGTCGGAACCTTTTTTGGCCGCAGAATACAATGAATAGTCATTGCCTCCAGTAGAAACCAGAGCAACTGAACTATCAAGGTCGCGTTGACTATATTCATTTTCATCGAGTAGCTGTTCAAATTGATCGATCTGGACTGAAAGGCTGTCTTTCGCCCATGTTGAAGGGAAAACACCACTGCCTCCATATGCAAAGTTTAATCCTTGCTGAATATTTTTTGATGCATCTCTCAGTTGATAAGGTGTAGGTGATTCTATTCCCAGAAACGAAGCTGCATTATATATATATAAAAGAGAAAAAATGTGTTAACATGATTTAATAGCTGAAATCTTATAATTGTATTAGAAAAACGACTTCCATACATAGTTATCTATCCCAGTCGAGTTACTGGTTGGCCGATCAACCTTCAAATTGGTGGATCAACCGGGCATGTCCCAAAAAAAAAAGTTGTTTGAGATTTTTTAAAATGAAACGATGCAAAAAAAAAAAAAACAACGTTTAGGATAAAAATTTAAAAAGAAATCATTAGATTTGATTCAGCAAAGTTTCGCTTGAGTTTTATCAATCACGGATTAGCTCATTAGGTCATTAGGATTTGACCAAGCCAACTCTCTACGTAATTTGAAAGCAAACCCAGCCCGAGATAAATTCTAGATCGATGTGCTAAGACTAGGTTTAATATCTATAGTTTATATTCTCTCAATTCTAAAGAAAAAGAAAAGGAGAAAAAACGGAAAATTAGCATAAGAGAGAAAAGTCATTAAGCACCTATATGGTCAGTTAGGACACGACCATCGGAGGCTCGACCAGTTGGTTTGCCGGGAAATGTTTTGCCAAAAGGTTCTTTCCATGGACCCCTGACATTCTTTGGCCAATTTCCAGTATCAACATAGGAGTCTCCAAAAACAAATAGTTTTGGAGAGCCCTCGGGACAAATTTGAGCTGAAATACCAAAGAAAACAATGAATGGTTAATTATCAGAAAGCACCGATCATGTGATAATTCAAGACTCGTTAAAACTAAGATAGGAAAATAGAAGAAGAAGAAGAAGAAGAAGAAGAAGAAGAGAATTAGTCGATCGTCTAACCTGTGGAAATAGCAACGAGGGAAAAAAGAAGCAAAACAACCAGGAAAATTCCTTTTCCCTCCATCGGAAAAACAAAAACAAGGAAGGAAAGAAAGAAAGAAAGAAATTTATAAAATTGTAATTACTGTGGAGTATTTTAATTTGGTCGTCCTTATAGGGTTTGTAGAGCCGCCATTTGAGAAAAGAAAGCTAGCTAGGCACCAACACTCTTTAATCTAACATTCCTATTCGAAGAGATTAAATCTTAGTTTACCATGCATATATATTTATATATATATATAGATCTTTTAAAATCAATGAAACAACGAGATGAAATCACTATTAATTTTATTTCCCTTACATGGACATAATTAACTAGCTAACAAGAAGAATTTACAATATATCTCAAATAAAAATTATTATCATTAGTGGTTGATTAATTTAAATTAAATTAGTTCTATATATATTTGATGAACGAATTGATAAATCTTGCAAAGGCTATATATTCATTTTGTGAGCAGAAAGTTTAGTTTTCCCTTGAGACAACGCTCTTGTAAAGCATGCAGACATAGCTTTTTGTTATTTGTTTTCTCAAATTATTTCGTTAATCTTTCAATTAATTTGCCAGCTATAAAACAATAAGAAAATTCAACATTGGCGCTCAAATCTAACGACCCAGCCTCTGTCATTATTTGGACGATTTAACGGTATTGATGGGGACAAAGCGATTACCTAGTATTTTTGTGGCATCCAAGAGTTCCAGTCCGCTTTGGTAAGATACACAAGCTTAGCTCAGAAGCCAAGGTGTCACCGAATCACCTTCTTTCTCCGATTTTAGTTTTCCAACAAGTCATAAAGATTCGTGTTGGTTTTTTGTTTTTTATATTAATTTGTTCAATAGAGGATTTTTTGATTCAGTGCAAGTGGGATAGTCATTGTCGCTTCTCTAGAACAGCTTGATTAAGTCTTTTTTTTTTTTTAATAGTCCTATTCAACTGTACGTGATAAGGATAACATTAATCTGGATAAGTTTGGTGTATCAACCATGAAATCTGTATCATGTTTATTTTTAATATCTAATCCAATCAGATGAAAATGTAGGATAACTCTTAGTAATTTTTTAAAATTATTGTCTAAAAACAAGTTATTTTGATTTTTTTTATAACTTCTATTAAAAATATATATATTTTTGAGACTGATGGGATTAATCTAATAACTCAAATATTGTCATGATGACATAAATAATTTATAAAAAGTTTTAATTTTAAGAGATGCATCTCAATTAGTCAAGTTATGATTTTATTCTATAAAGATCATTAATTTAAGTGTCACAAATCTCAAGATTAATAGAGATTTCAAGGTTATTAATTTTAAAATCTCAAGAAATTAATCAAAATAAATATAAATTAACTCCAACACTTATTATTATTATTATTATTATTATTATTATTATTAAAAATATGGGATTACTATTTCATAGGTTTTGGTTGCACGCAAAATAATTGCTCATGACAAGAAAGTGTTCGTTAATGAATGATTGGCTTGCGGGTATCAAAGTTGCTACCCGTTTGTTTTTGTGATTTGATTGAACCATAGATATATAGTGTTTGGGTGGGACCACCTATTACAGTGTTTTTATATTGTTTTTAAATGAGACCCATCTACTAAATTCATGGAGTATTGTGCAAGGAAAACTTTTCTTTACATTAAAATAATAATAATAATAATAATAATTTGCTGTAAGCAATCGAGAGAAGAAAAAAATCATATTATTTCTTTAAGAAATAATATTGCCCCAAGTGGCAGCGCATTTAAGGGGGTAAAAATTCAATGAGCCTTTGAGTAGGCGAGCTCCAATACTTAGCCATCCACCATAATAACTAATGATGCCCCACACGTGGACCGCTGAAAAATTTAAGGAAATATAATTGGTCCAGACAATCTCAATTCCAAGCGTTATAGAAGACAAGCTAGTGGTGCATCGTCCCTGCTCTTTATTATCCTAATCGCAGCCCCCTGCTTAACCTTAATTTCCGTCAACGGACATAGAAACGGCATCCATCCCGTCATCAAGTCTGGCAAATGAAGACAAGTGATATCAGCTCACAGAGGCAGGTGGAACGGAGTTTGAGTTGTCTTTGACGGTAACGGATAGAAGAGCAAAAATGATTAAACGGGAGGAAGCAACATTTTAGATAAAAGAAATACAGAGACAAAAACCACACAAACCTCAGGGTAGGTAGGAGGACAAAAAAACTCACAGATGATGGATCCAACGCAATTAACATAATTATTAAATCAAGCTTAAATTAGATTTTAATTTGAACTGAATTTGATATTAATGAGTTAACTCATAACTCAACTAAATGAGTTAAACTCAATCCAAATCCAATAACCTAGTTATCCGAACTGACTAGACAACTATGGCAATTACAAATCTTCCTCACACACAGAACAAGCATGCACATGGGTGTTAGGTGTTTGTTTATGCAGCGTTACACATACAATGACGTATGCAAAACATTTTGCCAAGTTGCCAACCGACTTTCATCTTCATCCCAGGCGATATATTCGAGCTATATATATATATATATATATTATTTTTACTATAAAGTTTGTGGTTCCAAACTTCGAAGACTCCAAATGTGGACGGTGCTATATCACATGTGCAATTTCTTGCATTATAAAATATTATCATTTCGGTCTGTAACTGTTGTTGGTAATGTAATTGAAAGTATTTTTTATTTTTAAATTTCAAAGGAATGACATTTATATTTTATGACAACTTTTTTAATAATGCTAATACCTTTATATAAATAATTATTAAAATTATTTTTTTTTCACTTCAAAAATATATAACACTTGCAATAGTACTAGACATGTGACACCACCAAAAAACTAGTAAATACAAACAGAAATACGAATGATTATTTTTCCAATCGTTCATGATCTCATTAGTAAAAGTCTTGCTGAAAAAATTAGTGTCTAAATATTAAAAAAATATATCATCGATAAAATACAAAATTTAGATAGTGTGTTTAATAGTTACAAGATATTGGTAAGAATTTGTTTTACAATGATTCATGATTTTCTTTTATTGATGTGAAAAGAGTCTATCATCCAATTTTTATATATGACATGTAATAGTGTGAATAACACTCATCTATAAAACCATGTTGTGCTCATGACTCAGTTTAAGGGCTGGGTAATAGATTGGTCGGGTCAACTTGGATTAATAAAAAAAATATCGTTTTAAGATCTTTTTAAGAAAAAAAATAATTAAAATTAGGGTTTTAATTGGATTGATTTAGCTATGGATTGACTCGCCTAGTCAATCAAGTTTGATCAAATTAACTCTAATCCAATTCGATGTAAGACTAGATCTATGTCGAGTCTTGAATTTATAAATTATAGCTTGATTAATAGAGTTTAATAACATTAAAAAGATAAAGGTATGATTCGAAGTTCCTTGTTGTATTTTTTTAGTATTAAAGAAAATGTTTATGACATGTTATTGCAAGATTTGATGGGTACCAAAAGACATGAAGATCTGTATAGTTGGCCAGTGATGAGGTCCTTAAAAATTCAAGTAACATAGGAGTAAGGCTTATGTGTTGGATAATCAATAAATCTCTTTATTCTAGTAATTTGATCTATTTTCTCTGGTCAAGATAGCTGGCAGCCGATACCTGGTGCCTGGTAGGCCAAAGTGGCTGATGGTCGATACCTACAAAAAATCCTTTTTGGTAAGTATCTTCTTAGAGAGAATGTAATGATATTTTAAAGAAAGATGCTATGAAAACATGTATGTAGTAGAGAATAGAGATTGTGAACTTAGAGCATGAAGAATTCATGAGGTATTTATAACTCATGAGTCTTGTTCTTTTATGGAGACAAGAGGCTAGATTGTAATTTTATTCTGGTAGTTTTAATAAGAGATAAGTATCAATTACACAAACATTAATGCGATGAAAATATAGTAGGTTATTGAGAGATTTTTCATACATTATTCCTTACATAACATTCATGTTGATGAAAATATAATAGGCTTTTACAATACTTTAATACATTATCCTTTACACAACTTAATATTAATGGAAACATGATAGGCATTTAGAGGACTTTTATACACCTAAGAGTGTAAAATAAGTATGATCCAAAATGTATTGAGTCAATAAAAAGGTCTCATGTGGTAGATAGAGAACTCTCAGATGCCGAGCTCTTTTCTAAGGCTAAACCCACTGCATTAGGCTCTCCTCCAAAACTAAGCCCGTGAGGGCTGGGATCTTTTCTTAGTCTGAGCTCATGAGGGTTAGGCTTTTTTTCTAAGTTGAGCCCATGGTGTTGGGCTCTCCTTCAAAGATAAGCCCATGAGAGCTATGCTTTTATTTTAGGCTGAGCCATGAGGACGGAGCTCTTTTCTTAGGCTAAGCTTATGGTGTTGAGTTTTTTCTCTAGATTAAGCTCATAAGAGCTGAGATCTTTCTTTATATTAAGCTCATGGTGTTTTTCTCAGAATATTGATGACTATGAGTTTTGACCTTTAAGATTTTTAAATTTGTTAAATTTAGGTTTACTAGTAAGCAAATTGAATTGTTTTTGTTTGTTGTATTTTTGCCTTGTAGGAATCTATGAAAATGTCGGAAATGAGAGATATATTTGGATATAAATGTTCAAATTGGAAAGATCATGGATAAATTTGCTATGTCTTTCCAACAATGTTGTTGGAATAATAAAATAATTTATTTTGAAATAAAAACAATAAAAATAAAAACATGTTACATATTTAATAGTGTTATCTTCGTTTTTTATTAATGACACAAATACAAAAGTTTTATATATATATATATATATATATATATTGTGATGCGAAAATGGAATATTATATATTATGTTTCTTATATCAATAAATTTAAAGATAAATTACGATTTGAATGATATAAAAAAGATGGTCAAATAGTAAGGAGTTTTAAAATGACCCATTTAAAAAACAATTCAGAATAGCCCTGCAACCACGGCTAATTCAGTCTCTATCATTGATAATGCGATCCACCTATCATGCTAATTATCAATTACTTTTTGATCGTCTCTCTACTTATTGTAAGTCATAAAATCTTATCTTAGATCTTAAAAATCAGCTTTGAATGATCTTTAATAGTCAAATGAAGGCATCTTTTAAATAAAATGGGAATGGAAAATTAATGCATGAATTAGCTAATTAATCTGTTTTAAAAAAAAAACAATAATAAAATTCACATAATTCATCAAATAAATTAATCCAATTCCCTGTAAATTAATATGGATATCATCAATTCATAGCAATAACATATATATATAGCCTGTTTCTTGATAGTTGAAGATGACAAGTCAAAGAACAACTAGGCAATTTCTATCTTAAAAATGCTTGCTTCTTTTAAGGCTGTAATTGGTTCATGATTTTGAAAAAGGTCGAGTGATGAAAAGATCATGGTTTAGTTGCTTTCAAATTTAAAGCCATCGCAATCTGTAATTTCCAAGAAACTCCCAAGAAAAATTATTTGCTGGGACCAAAATAAAAATTGGGGGTATATTGTGAAATTAATAAATATTATGTAAGAACAAGATAAAATGATGTTATGAATTACAAAGAGTTGGGATAGTCCTATAAATTAAAGGGCATCCAATAGTCTACCGGCCTAGCACTATTTCTTTTCTTCTTTTCCACTAGAGGTGTAAGCTTGCCACATTAATGGAGTCTAAAGATTCTTTGCAGGCTTCTTTTTGGTATTCCTTTTTCTTTCTCACCATCCCCTTCTTTCTAACCTTCGTGCTGCTGTATCTCCTAAGATCAAAATTCCGGTGCTGCAACTGTGAAATTTGCACTAATTACCTCTTATCAGGATGGTCAAGAGAGTTCAAGAATATCTGTGATTGGTACACTCACCTTCTCCAAAATTCTCCCAGACAAACGATTCACATTCATGTGCTTGGTAACACAATCACTGCAAATCCTGACAATGTTGAGTACATTCTGAAAACAAAATTCGAAAACTACCCAAAAGGCAGGCCCTTTTCTATGATCCTTGGTGATTTTCTAGGTAAAGGTATTTTCAATGTAGATGGAGATTTGTGGCTGTTTCAAAGAAAAATGGCTAGTCTGGAGCTCGCAAGCGTCTCGATTCGAAATTATGCATTTGAGATTGTCAACACTGAGATCAAGTGCCGCCTTCTCCCTCTGTTGACATCAGCTGCTAAGAGTACAGATGGCGGCCTGATAGATTTACAAGATGTTTTCAGGCGATTTTCGTTCGATAACATTTGTAAATTTTCTTTCGGGTTAGACCCCGGTTGTCTTGAATCATCATTGCCGATTTCCGTTTTCGCTGAGTCCTTCGATCTTGCATCGAAGCTGTCAGCAGAGAGGGCTATGGCAACATTGCCGTTGGTTTGGAAGATCAAAAGGTATTTCAACATAGGCACAGAGAAGAATCTCAAGGAAGCTATTGAGGTCGTCAACATCCTTGCTGATGAGGTCATCATGCAGAAAAGGAAGTTGGGTTTCTCTACAAATCAAGATCTTCTCTCAAGATTCATGGCTTGCATCACTGACGATCGATACTTGAGAGACATCGTGACAAGCTTTATTTTGGCAGGCCGGGACACAATGGCCTCAGCCCTGACAACACTCTTCTGGCTACTAGCAAGCCACCCAAATGTCGTGTCCAAGATCAGAGACGAGTCAAACCGAGTCATGGCATCGACTCAAGAATCTGCAAGCTATGAACAAATAAGGGAAATGCATTATCTCCGCGCGGTCGTTAATGAAAGCCTGAGATTATACCCGCCTGTGCAATTTGACTCAAAATTTGCCATGGAAGATGATGTTTTGCCTGATGGGACTCCTGTTAGGAGGGGGACTCGGGTCACTTACCACCCGTACGCAATGGGTCGGATGGAAAGGATCTGGGGCGTGGATTGTATGGAATTTAGGCCAGAAAGGTGGCTTGAAGATGGAACATTTTGCCCGATTAGTCCATTCAAGTGCCCGGTTTTCCAGGCTGGGATTAGAGTTTGCTTGGGGAAGGAAATGTCGCTTGTGGAGATGAAAATTGTAGCTCTTTCTGTAGTGCGTAGGTTTGACGTTAAAATTGTACCACCGGAGGTTTCACCCCGGTTCAATTCCGGGCTAACTGCAATGCTAAGTGGTGGGCTTCAGGCGGAAATTAGAGAACGGGTCATTGCAGCATGATATTTTGTATGTTTTTTTTAAAAAAAAAAATTATTATTATTATCAATGTATGGTATGATTCATGGGTGCCATTTGATGCCACATTGCGTGGTTCAGGGTCACATGTGGATGTGTTAAAATGGCATGTCCGTGTAGGTATGCAGGTGGGGTGAAGAAGAATGACGGCGACCATTTAACCTATCATAAGTAATTAATGAATCTCTATCATAAGAAGGCAAATATTCCGTAATGAATCTCTATCACAAATAATACAGCAAAAATGCATCTGAACATTTATATTTCGATTTAAAAAAAAAAAAAAGATCAATATTATGGTTAGATGCCATTTTATGGTAATCAATCATCAATCATGTTATCATATAAAATAATTATCATCAAGTTGAAAAAAAAGGAGAAATGGCTCTGAATATTCAATATATACTTATATCCCTAATTACCCACAAATAACAGTTCATATTCTAATAGAAAAATTCATTTAGCCAAATCTTAACCCAGAAAAAAATCAAATAGTTTATCTTCTAAAAGAAAACATCAAACCATCGACAATTTCTTATATTTTTCTCTTCTTTTTTTTCTCTCTGTTTTTTTTTTACCCACCACCCACAAGCTCAACTCCATCATATATCAAGCCAGGAACTTTAACTCTTAAAATCAATCCCTCCATCAATTAGGCAAATATATATCAACTGGGTACTAATTCAGCAACAATATTTAAATTATTGGAAAATTAAATCAAATTAATCTAGGTAGCTAATCTAGGAGGGTAATTAAGATACTTACATATAGGTCACTACAATAAACACATATAAATTTAATGAAACATTAAATCCCATAAATTAAGTATCTTTAATCAAGAACACTACCACCTACCATCTTAATTGTTCAGGCAAATTGGTACCTAATTAGCTCTACAGGTAGAGTTTCAAATTCATCTGAACCCCAATTAACATTGTAGTACATATAATAATTATATTTATAGATAGAATAACAAGCATTAGTATTTTATTATTAAATCTCATAAATCTAATAATCAATATAAAGAGTGAAATAAGTAAAACTCGCGTGTAATATCCATCATGTGTTTTTACTAGATCAAAAGCAATACGGCAGCAAATCTCGGGATCATATCACGTACTCCGTTTTTCAATTGTAGGGTAGCAGTCAAGAGCACCTTAGCGAAGGAACGTTCGACGACTAATAATAATCAGAAATAAAAATGAAAGGATCAGTAAGAGAGTATGATCTCTTGCCAGAGGTGAACAAGAACATACCTGACTAGAAAGAAGCCAGATTCCCAGCTGAGCTTCCACAGATTAGCTTAAACAACAAATTATTTGAAGAAAACGTGAGCAAATCTCTTGTAAAAGTCACGGCGAATGAAGAGAAAAAATCTCCTTGAGATGGCAGTAGAAAAGTCTTGTTCAAATGAATGAAGGGTTATAATTTTGCAAAAATGCTATACAAGGTACAAACCCAAATCAGGTGTTTACAGTCCTCTGCCTGGCCTTGCCTTGGACAAATGGAGAAATGCTTTAAAAGAATCTACCTATCCCAAAAACCTGTTGACATGCACAATTAATGCGTTGGTTAAAAGGAGAAAAAACGATGAAAATACTTGTATCAAAATCTAGGGTCGAGTTCTAAATCAAACCGGGTGGAAAATGATCTGGTCAGACTCGGTCTGCTCGGTGGGTTAGATAAGTTTGCTTTTTGCTCACCGGAGATGTGCCTAGACCCCATATTTTGCACATGGGATCCAACATTTAGGGCAGTCTGGCGTTTAGTACGAGTTAGCTAGCTGGAAGAATGGTAGTTGCCCATATAAATGTGATTTTCATAGAGCAGAGCCCACGTCCAGTTGCCAGACATCGATCTGCAAATTTATTTCTGACACCGAAAAGCTGAGAAGTGTGGACAATCTGCCCTGGACTTCACCTCTAATTTCCATAACTTAAATGTGCCAAGAAAATAATACTTGGCCAAAAAAAAAAGAAAAAGGAAAAGATATTAAATGAGACGTGTACGTATTGCAAAAGCAGCTAGAAATTCTCCACAAGAATATATACATGGTCTGGAATCTAAAGAAAAGATTGGTGCATTGTGTCGTCTGTGAGGATTTTTCTGCTTTTCTTGGAAAGATTTTAAGGAAATAGAAAATCAAAACATATTTGTACCCTTATAGATTGAAAATAAAAATATTTTTTTTTATTTGAAACTAATTAAAAAAATTCTCACTGGCGTAGTTCGAGTTAGATGCCAAGTGAGCGGGTCACTCTAACCGGGCCGGCTTTTACAAGAGTTCTCAAGACATCCTTTCGAACGAATGAAAATAAGCAATAAGGCTTCCCACTGTATAAAGCAGGCAGCATTATATACAGTGGTCATAAGCTGACACATATGTTTTTGTACATGTAGGATAACAGGACCACAAGGGATGAACGAATTCGCAATTATTTTTTAAAATATTATTTATTTAAAAATATATTAAAATAATATTTTTTATTTTTCAAAATTATTTTTTTAATAAAAAAAGTAAAAACCCTCTCTACCTTTGCTGGAGCCTCAAGAAAGCGGTAAATTCAGCACTGAGGCTGCAGCATAGCACCTGAAATCTCTCGTGTGATGGAGGCCCATTTAGCGACTAAAATACATGATAGCAGGCCCAATGAGAGAGGAGGATAGGCCCGCCTCTGTACCGATTGGGAGAATGAGTTTAGCATCAACACATTTAAACTCTCGAATTGAAAGAATGAGCATAGCGTACAGAAAGAACAAAGATAAAATTTATTTTTTTCGTACAGTTTTACTTAGCAATCAAATCTCAAATCATAAAATATTAGAGTGTTGCATATGTATCAGTACAGGGATAGAAGGTAAATATATAAAATATAAAAAATAATATAAATCATATTTTACAAATCAATCTAATAACTTAAGATTTTGAATTGAATTGATTCTTTATATTTTAATTAATATAAGTTTATAATTTATCAAGGTTATTAAATTTAGTGGTACAAGGTTTGGATCATGAATTTAATGTTTTAATTCAAGTAAATCTAAAATAATATTGTCTCTAGATTTTAATTAAATTACAAGTTAACCTTTCGGGCTATCTAAATCTAACCAATTGACTAATGGCTAACTTTCATTCGTGTTCAAAGAAAAAAAAAAGATATCTATCATATCATGAGTCGGCCACTCCAGCGAAGATGGATTTAAGAGCATTGTAGTTTACCATCGGGCAGCCATATTCTTAACGTTACCTCTCAAGGTGTCATATATTTATTGCAGTGTGATGCAAGTGTGATAGCTTTGAGTATTATGGTTATATTTTAAAATATTTTATAATTAAAAATATATTAAAATAATTTTTTTATTTTAAAAAAATTATTTTTAGTAATAATATATCAAAATAATTTGAAAACACTAAAAAAATATTAATTTAAAGTAAAAAAAAATAATACTAATAATTTTAAAAAAATATATTTTTAAAATACAAAAACAAACATGATTGAACAGAGTATGTGAACCTTACAATGGTTTTTTTTTCTAATTATGTTTTTTTCAAAAAAAAAAAAAAAAACAGAGACTAAGGCCATGAATACACTGACGCACCCACCATGTTCTTATCCGTTATTAGTTCCTTCTTTTCCTTTTCAATGGAGTCATGATTCATAATATAATAATCACTTCGCGTTGAATTTTGACGATTCCTGCAATCTATCATGTTTACAGCAGTGTTTTTGCTCGCCCTCCCCGGAGCACTGACTTCTCAGGGTCAACTCCTCGATCGAGTGATGCATGCATGCATCATGGAGGACGCCACCTTCTTCATTAATTTAAGTAATTAACTAATGCGTGGTTGGAGATCGGGTTAAATGTTTTAACGTGCAGCTCAAGATCCTATGTATTTTTCAACACTCTTATAAAACCATGCCTTGCTGGTCGGATCCACCTGAAATTTAGTTAACTTAGGGTATGTATTAGTTCAAATTTAAAGAAAAATAAGAAAAAGGAAAAAATTCAATGGATTTTATAAAAAAATCTAATATTACTCGTGATTCAATTGACTGAATCTAACTTGTCAAAACCTGACTGACTCTCAATTCATTAAGTTAATTTTTTATTTTATAAAAATAATGCTGTTTGAATTTATTTATTTTGTATTAAAAAAAAGTGGGATCTTAGCCTTGTTTCTAGTTATAATCAATTCAAATTTCACAATTATATTTATTGGTACTTAACTTGAATCAAACTCTTTTGAAAAGCATTTTAAAAATGGTGTTTAACGGCTGTTTATTTTATAATTTTTTTTTGTTGATAATACGGAGTTTAATGACTATTTATTTTTATATTTTAAAAATATTTTAAATTTTTTTTTACTTTAAATTAATATTTTTAATATTTTTAGATTATTTTTTTTAAATAAAAATTTTTCAAAAACATAATTATTATCGCACTTTTAAATATACCGAAAGAGATGGAGCTTGGAATTGGAATTTGGTACTGCAAGAGAGATGGGTGTACTATCAATATGTGCGGTACAAGTCTGTACTGCCTTAACTTGAAAGGGAATCCATACATATCTCAACAAAAAGACATGGCCTTCTTCTAAAGTTTGTTCAGCTACCGAATCAAAACTGTGCCTCCACAAAAACTCTTGGATTCAGAAAAATAAATAAATTAATACTATCAATGGAAAAACCAATGCCATTTAACTTGTATTTGTTTTTTCTTCTTATCGGGTTTATTGTGTATAGGAATAAATAAAAAAACAAAAAGAAAACACAAAAACTATTTAACTAAACAAACTCCTTGTTCTTTATGGATGGTAACCATCACATCATAAACACGAATCAACTATTAATTTAATATTAAAAGTTTTAAATTAAAAATTTTACTTTTTTTATAGTATAATATTTAAATTTTATAGTTATTAATACAATAATTACTGAAAATTTACATGATTATTAATTTTAAAAATTTTAAAATCAATCGAAATAGATATAATTTAACTTGAACAACTACATTAAAATAACACAAATGTTAATTTTTTATAGAAATAATATTAACAAGTTAAAGATAAAATAAAATATTAAAACATTGATCGGGGAAATGGAAATAGTGTTTTAGTCGACTAAATTAAAAAAAAAAAAGGAAAAATTGAGATTAAAAAAATAGGAAAATGTTGCCGGGACCCACACAAAAAACATAAAAAAATCTATAAATTCACGACTTTGAAGAATGCATGATCAAGAACAAACTTGAAATCTTCTCTCTGTCTTCTTGATTCCTTGTTTGTTGTTCTGTTTTTTACAGCAGTAATACCATAATCATGTCTCAGGTACCAAGCATTCTTATTTCTTGATTCTTCTTTTATGGCAAAGTCTATGTTTTTATTGTATTATTTACTTGTTGTCTTGACTTTTGATGGGATGTTTACGAGTCTTTGATTGATTTTGGATTGCCATGTTGAATTTCAAGTTTGAATCTTTTCTTGGATTATTGGGTTTTTGTTCATTTTGTTTTGTTTGAGGATTTAAGTGAATTCTATTATGGTTAAAAAAGTTGGTAAAGGTGTAAAATTTAATTTTGTGAACCTAGTTTTTGAGGGAGAAAGATTGCTGCTTTGTTGTTGGGGAACATGGAACTGTGGTTTTGAATCATTTATGGTTTTAGTTGAATGAAAATGGTAGGATAAAAGGGATACATAAGTGGCTTTTTTTCTTTTTGTGTTATTGTTACGAGTTAGAAATTTATCTAGGTTCGGATGTTAAGTGAAGTCTTCACCTGTTTTTGAGAGCTTGTCTTGGTTTTTGCTGCCTTACCTCTTCTTGATTTGTTGACATTATGATTGTTGCTGATTTTTGAATGTGTAATGATTTTCAATTTTGCTTGATTGCAGACTGTTGTCCTCAAGGTTGGTATGTCATGTGAAGGCTGTGTTGGGGCTGTGAAAAGGGTTTTGGGCAAAATGGAAGGTTTGTTCTTGCCTTTGCTTTTGATCTTTTTAGTCTCTGGAGCTTTGTTGACCGTGCTGTCTTTCTTTCAACACACACACAAACAATAGAAATGGCCGAACATTTTAGATGGGCTTTGCTCGGTTGTCAATCTTAGTCCTTGATGCTAAGGTACTAATCCACGAATTTTAGGGCAAGGTGTGCATCGTGTTCATGGTGTATTTGATAATGAACTAGGGCAAAGATTGGTTACAGGATTTTGCACCTTTGCAAGTAGTTTAGTTAGCAGTTTGGTATGATGAGGTTTCGGAGCATCTGTAATTTGTGAAGACTAGGATATTTACTACTTGTACATTAGAAAGCAATGCACTTCTTTACTCTTCATCAACGAATAAAGAAAAAGAAAAAAAGAAAGGTAGATTTCGAATATTAATCAAATCTGGCTTAGAATTCCATGAGCAAATGCTATTTTCATATTTAGCGGGGACCTTTGGTTCATAGTTTTTGTTGTTTGATGATAATAGAGTGTTTCTTCTGTGAGCATCTTCAGGTGTGGAATCATATGACATTGATTTGAAGGAGCAAAAAGTCACAGTGAAAGGAAATGTGCAGCCAGATGCTGTTCTTCAGACCGTCTCCAAGACCGGGAAGAAGACCGCCTTCTGGGAAGCTGAGGCACCAGCTGAACCCGCAAAGCCTGCAGAAACCGTGGCTGCTGCATAATGTTGACAGTACCAATATTTACTATGTGAAACTATGTTCTACTGGTTTATAGTTTGTTGAGCTTTCTATATATGATCATGATGTGGATTGTGAATATCCAGCATGATTTTACTTGGATGTAAGCTATAATAATTTCTCTGGTACATTCAGATGGTTATATGTATTACCATTATTATACTAACTTAAAACGCATGGCATTTTTTACCTTAGAGGAAGTTACTCTTCACGCACACACAAATCACGGTGGATAGCAATGTGTTGCACTATGTACTTGTTAAAAATTCATTTTGATTCTCAAATTTTGTTTTTCGGTGATTTAATCCTAGTTGAAGGTCAATTGATTGTGATTTTTCTTGGAAAAAGTGAGGTTGAAAGAAGAGGGACCGAAATGAAAAGGATATTAAACATGAATTAAAAACTTGATTTTATAGTCACCGGGTAATATTAGATGATGCATCATCTAATTTTGTTTTCAAAACAATTTGTTGCTCGCGCCAAAGAAAAATAAAGGCCTTGTTATCGGGGCAGGCCTGTGCGCAAGCTTGAAGAAATGGGCTGGGAGGGCAAGGTCGACTTGGCTTTCCCAGCCTAGCAATGCTAGCTTTTTATATTTTTTTTATGTTTTTTTATATTTTTTTCAAATTTTTATTTTATTTATATTTAGATTAATATCTCTTTTTCTCTTTTATTTTATTTATGAAATTTTTTTTAAATAATAATTATTATTTTTTTATGTATTTAATTTTTGAAAATGTTTTTTTTATTTATCTATAGTTTTTTAAAAAAATCTTTTGTATAGATGAATCTTTTTTGGAGAGAAAAAATTTATTTGTAGATAATATTTTTTTTATTTTATTTTATTTAATCAATTAATGTATGTTTATTTATATTTTTGTTTGATTAAATAAAAAAATTATTTTAATAAACAGCAAACATAACTAAATAAATATTCAGTTTTATGAGATTAAATATCATAATCTATACCTATCATAGCTGGATAATACGTATTCTTCTCTGGATCCCGAAGTCACGAAAGTACTCAAAATGATTTGTATGCTTCATATCTGGGGCTAGGACTAGCAAAACGAACGCGTTAGCCTCTGAATTAACTCCTTTTAGTCTCTGGAATTGCAAATTCTATATGGCTAGCTGTAGCTTGTATTTCTCAAACATTACACGCAAGTACACATATTTTCTTCGTTCTTACAAGAAAATGCAGCCTGTTCAAAAGCTTGAAAAATAAAAACTCAAGAGACACCAGAAAAAAGATGATCGTGGAGGAGGTAAGGAGGAACATCAGTGTTGTGGTGTTTAACTTTTGATGTTTGAATAAATCGTTATTGAATCTCTGTTACATCGTTCTGTAAAGATCTCTCAAGGAAAGAAGACAACAAGAAAGTTCAAAAGAATATGGTTTATGCATATCATTGCTAGATGAGAGATCAACGAAGAATGTGGTTAAACATTATTTGATTTTGATCCATCATTGCATCTAGGCCAAATGTACTTATGGCAAGAAACTAGAAGCATGGATTGGAGAAGAAACTCATGGAACAAATGTCAAGCCTCATCTTACAAGTGTAATTAATTTATATTAATATTTAATAAATTAGTAATCTTGATTAAATAATATTTTTATTTTATATCAACTTAAACTTAAAATTTAAATGATATCTCGATTAATTAAAAAGTTTTCATGCTATTATGGATATTAATTTAAGGAGGTTTAACTGTAATTTCATTCAAATTTACTTTAACTATGAATGATTAATAAATTAGATTCATATGCAATAAAATAATTTATTTCAACTTTTTTCTACTATTTATTTTCATAAAAAGTTTAATAATTTAATTTATAACTGAGCTTATTGCTGCTGGAAGGGGGAAATTAGCTTCTGTGCCTTGTGGTGGTGGCGCAGCTGTTGCAGCGGCTGCTCCCGCTGATGGCGCTGCTGCTCCTGCTGCTGCTGAGACAAAAGAGGAGAAGGTAGAAGAGAAAGAGGATACAGATGATGTAAGTCAACATCCTTCTTAAGGCCAGATTACTAGATTTACAAGTAGCTAATTGTTTTGCTGAATATATTTTTTTTATTCCACTCCATCTCTAGTTTCAATTCTTTTGATCTGGTACCTCCTTTCTATTCGTGCATTCATGTCTAGTCGGTTCATCATGTAGATCATCTGGTTATTGCTATGCATGCAAATATTAATTAATTGCTAGTGCACTGATGTTCCTTATGTTTCATTCTTGCAGGATCTGGGCTTCAGTCTCTTTTATTGAGGAACTATGATATCAGAAAAACTTTATTCTTCAGATCAGCTGTAGTACAGCTTTAGAACATTACTTCTACAGGATGCAGGTTACGAGCATGGGACTAGAAAACCCTAGATGTGCTAGAAAAATCTGAGATTTTAACTGTGGATTCCTTTTGTTCGTTATCTTTTTATCAAAGATTAAAATTTCGGTTGAGGTATAGCATGAACGGCTACAGTTCACACAAAAATGGCAGAACTCCTGTGAAAATTTATCAATCTGATCGCTTTTTGGATTGTTTCGAGAGGTGCTGTTGGTCTAGTCCCACGACAATCATAAAATGGCAGCACCGAAATATAATTTAGGATGTTGCCTGTTCATGAGAATGATGGCATATACCAGTAATCAACTCTTGATTTTCAGAATATTCAATGAACTATAACGAGGCACCACTTTATACCTTTTTGGGGCAGCAAATGCATTGCTCTTTAAATGCTATGTTGTCTAATCACTATGATCTTCTGCGAACTTTTTATTAATCACTATGAACATGCGGCTCTGTATCTTTCTGCGGCATAAGCTCCTTTTATTTTACCGAAGTCATGGTAGCAGCCCTTTCTTTCAAGCCCATGGCAAAACTTCAACTGACCAGCGGTCCTGTAATTGTTCATTGCTGTGAGTTGAAACACTCGTTGGTCCCTGATATTGTTTAGAGTTTCAGGGTGCATCGTGTTCTGTATGATTCAGATTACTTTGAACAGTCTAATCTGGCCAGAAACTTGTATAAGTTTTTGAAAGGTGTTAGTTGTGCATGCTCTGTATGAATCAGATTACTTTGAACAGCCTGTAACAAAAAAAAAAAGATTACTTTGAACAGTCTAATCTGGTCAGAAACCTTTATAGGTTTTTGAAAGGTCTTAGTGGTAGCTGTAATGGACCTTGTTGAATTCTTCTATGGTCTTAGATGTCATTTCATAGATTTTCAAACCTCCGACAAGCAGAATCTAATCCCCATTGCATGCGTTCTTTCTCCCCTCCCCTCCCAAGTAACTAAATACACAGTTCCACCTATGGAGCCAAAAGCTTAAATTATGGCAGTGAGTTAGCCTAGTCTATCGCCCAGCCTTCTTCAGTGTCCAAATTAAAGTGTTCAGATGTTCTTCGGACTACCACCTTTTTTTCTTTCTTTCTTTGTTCATGTTCTAAATGGATTAGAAAAGTTTCAGATCTTAAACAAATTGACGGCTTGTGGTAATAAGTTCTAATTGCCATGGTAAGCTTAATGATAATTGTAACGAGGTCTAATTGCCATGACAAGATCAATGGCGGAATAGGTCTCATTGTAACGAATTGAGATTTGTTCTGGCTAGGAGCTGCTACTATACCTGGGACAATTATTCATGGTTTGGGCACACAGGAGTTTCGGGAAAATGAAAGTAAGGTGAGAAATCCCTCTCGTGTGTCCAGTCTTTCTTCATAGAAACACGAGCAGGTTGCCAAAAGATGATAAAATAAAGGTTTTGTCTATCCTGTTAAGGCTAGCAGGATGACAACTTTAGGAGATGGTGTTCTCAAACCATTGCTTGATCTGTCCTAAACATGATAACAAGTTTCTAACGTTACATTTAACTATTAACCCAGTGAATAAACTTCTGGGATTGTTGCTCTAACCATGACATCAACCTGTAAGACTTTTGTCCAGGACAGCTTTTCTGGTGAATTTGTTGTTGGCCTTGGATCTTCGAGGCTAGAAATCAGCCAAAAGACAATAAACAATAAACAATCCAAACAACCGCATAATAAAAACCACTAGAGGAGAGAATAAATCTTCCCATTTTCTTTGTTCAGAACAGCAAATGAAGGAGACACATAGAGGTTCGCTGCAAGTTACTGGTGGCTCCAGAACTCTTCCCGTAGGGTAGAGAAAGATGCCCACAATAATTCCAGGGAAACATACATGACATCAAACAACAACTGAAAGTTCAAACAGGACTAGAAATGAAATCTGACAAGTTCTAAACAGACTGCAAACTAAGTTTCAGCTTTCATTATTGAAAACTCGGAAACACGGTCCGCAGAGCATATCAGAACAGAAAAACCACCAGATTGTGCTTTTCAGCAACCTTGGTAGTCATTGGTCACAATCCTCCTTTCCAGCTGCATCAGAGAAATCCCAGAGAACAACAAACCATTACTAATACAAAAAGTCATTGATAACTTTCTACGTCGAATATAGTGCTGGAAATCCACAAACTCAAACTAATATCATATCTGTTACCTCAAGGAAAGCCTCCAATTTATTATTCAGAACGGAAAAATCACCTTTGATCACCTCCAACCTCAGGAGGCAGCTACAGATCAGATAATGTACAACAAGTGAGTGGCTGACACATATGGTAGCTAATATCTATTGCAATTTCAAATAAAAAGTGAATTAGGAGCATAATTTTAATGATTTCATACTCATCCTTGTTTCTGGCAATAGCAGCCTGACGAAATTCGCCACAAGAAGTCGCCACCCGGCATGCACCAAGGCTGCAACACCAAATTGAACAGAGCAAGTGAGTCTAAATAATTATAATAAGCACGATGACTGTTATTAGCCATGATTAAACACAACCGATCCAGCACCGGAAAATGCATAAGCTAGGTAGTTCTATTAAAGGCATTCAAATCAACTATCTATCAAAATTTTCGTTAGGCAATTCAATCATTTCACACAAAGCACGCCGAGACGATTGTTTCTAACAGATAAAAACAAATTAAGGAATCAAAAAATTCTTAAACATGTTTCATAATGATGAATTAAAGCAACGCAAGCTACATCTAGTCAATAAATGGATTGATAGGGAATAAATCATATCACCATGAGGTCCCTCCTTTAAGCTTGATGCATAGTTGTTCAAGCTGTTTGAAGTCCACAAGAGGCTGATCCCTGTAAGAAAATTATAATCAGTAATAAAACACAAAAAAAGACCTCATTTAGATAAACTGAAAGAACAATCATTGCATGCATGTGCATAAGATTCAAACGTACAATTCGGTAGTCATCTCCTCTAAGGTTGTTTCAGAATCAGATATGTAAGTAGTAAGAAGCTCAATAAACAGGAAGGGTCCATTGGCGTCCTTCAAGTTGTAACAGTCTTTGAAATGATGGTCCACAATTCCCTGCAAGCAAAGAAGATAATTGATAAACATAATGACAATCAAAAACACATAGAAATGTACCAAGAAGACAAAAAAACAGACATCATCTTCCATGGACTGAATGAAGTCGTACAGCTTCTCAGTGAGAGCTTCAAGAGCTGCCAAGCCCGCCATTGTTGAAGAGAAGAAGCTAGCCCCACAAAGAACAACAAAGAGAAATTGAGAGAGAGAGAGAGAGAGAATCTTAGCGAGGAGCGGTGCATGAGCGGTAACATGGGGGTTTATATAGGTAGTTCAAGGAGTAACTGTGTCTGAGTTTGCATGCAATTTTAGAGATAAAGACAGACTGTATAACGTGAAAAAAAACCATGGTTAAGGCAAAGACAAAAAGTGGTGGAACTTTCTCGCATGTTTCTGTGCTGGCAAAACAGGCGTTATGGGTTCGCTCAAGACATATCTGCATATTTGGCTAGAAATAGCAAAGGATTGTGCGTGCGATGATTTTTGTGTCAAAGGATTAGGGTGCTCTTGACATGTATAATCAATCTACTTTCAATTACTGCAGCAATTAGTTAGCAATGGAAAAGGGTTTGTTGCTTTAAATGGAAGTGGTTTTTGTTAGTAAAAAGAATTGATAATACTTCTTGATTATAGGCTTTTTTTACTGCATTAGAAAAGAGGAAAATGGCAATTAAGAACATTTATTTATTAAGGGTTAGCATAAAGTATAAACTAAAATATGGAATATTATTTTCAAATTATAAAATTATTTGGAATAAACCGTTTCCAAAAATTGCGTGATCTAAACTCATTAAAATTGTTGTTTATTATGAAAAAGTTAAAAATTATTCACTCAACCGATAATTAAAAATCAATTTTGAAAAACGAGTCATTAATGATAATAACTGTCAATAACGATAATAATTATTCTAAAGACAAAACTCATTTTTTGTCATTTATTATAGATATAAAAATAATTTTTAATTAAAGAAAATAATTAAGACATATCAATCATTTGAAATAAACTGTTTTTGAGCTATGCGAGATCAAATTTTTTTAATTTTATCGATTACTTAACTAGTTTGTATAAAAATAATTATATATAAAGAAAAAGAGTCAAAGAAGAGGCATGATCAAATCATTTGAAGTGAAAAAAAAAATTGAATGATGAATTTGGGCTAATTGTAATGAAAGAAATTTAGAAAAGAGGAAAATGGCAATTAAAAACATTTATTTATTAAGGGTTATTATAAAGTATAAACTAAAATACGGAATATTAGTTTAAAATTATAAAATTATTTGGAACAAACCGTTTCCGAGCAATGCAAGATCTAAACTCATTAATATTGTTGTTTATTATGAATAAGTTAAAAATTATTTACTCAACCGATAATTACAAATTAATTTTGAAAAACAAGTCAATAACAATAATAATCGTTAATAACGATAATAATTATTTTAAAGTCAAAACTCATTTTTTATTGTTTATTATAAATATAAAAATAACTTCTAATTAAAAAAGATAATTAAGACATAATCGATCATTTGAAATAAATTATTTCTGAGCTGTACGGGATCAAAACTTTTTAATTTTATCGCTTATTATATAGTAAAAATCACTTATTTAACTAGTTTGTATAAAAATAATTATATATAAAGAAAAGGAGTTAAAAAAGAGGAATGATCAAATCATTTGAAGTGAAAAAAAATTGAATGATGGATTTGGAGAAATTGCAATGAAAGAATTCTAATAAAGATAATCATTTGTCGTTTTTTATCTTTTATTGTAAACTATTAGAACTACTATATAAATCGATAAATTAAGACATGATCAATCACTTGGAATGACTATTTTCGAGCGATGTGGATCAAAACTCATCAAATTCGTTGTTTATTACGAATACATTGAAGTTCTCTCGTTAAACCAATGGTATAAAAATAACCTAATAAAATAGAGACTGTGAATGAGAGTTTCGACAAATATGAGGACCATAGTTAAATATTGCCATTTCCAGGTAGAGCTAAAAGCACGGCCTGCGCGGCCCAGTATTACCTCAGTTATATGAGCCGCCAATCCAAGCCCAATCGTAGACGGTGTTTCTTTTTAAGCGTGCGTCCAGCTGTAATAAAACTTTAAAATAAAATGTCCTTTTAAAGCAAAGTTATCCGACAAAAATAGTTTTTATAGTATTATTAAATCCAGCTAAGTTGAGTAGATTAATTCTTTAACCTAGGATCTAGTCTAACATGTTTTTTAAAATTAGATAGGGTGGGTCAATCCATAATCCGGTAAAAAACAAGTGAGATCTGGTTTGATTTAAAATAATAATAATAATATTATTATTATTTTATTTTATTTAAAAAGTATCATAAAAATAAATAAGAGGTCAGCTCCTCTAATTTACAATTCCAAGTAAATAAGATTTGGTGGTAAAACTAGCTTTTCCAAAATACTTGTTCACTTATCTATTTTTTTACAGACATTTAAAGAAATAAAATGAAAATAATTAGATTAATATAGAAAATAAAATGAATTAAATTATATATATATATAAATATGAATTATTTTATTTATTAATTAAATTAAAATATAATATTAAAATTTAATTTAATTTTAATAAAAAATTAATTTTAAACAACTTAAAGGACACCACTTTAGATTGATCGGTCAAGTGCAGGTTATAAAACAAATCAAGTTTAATAACTTCAAACCACTACAATAATAAATAAATAAATAGTACATTTGTCATACCATTTTACATAAAATAAATAAATCAATCAAACACCGATGATTAATTTCAATGAACTGCTACTACTCCTCTTCCTAACGTAACCAAAACAATGCACATGGTGTGATTTGTTTTTGCATGAGGAAATACAGAACCCAAATTTGAGAACCATAATCAGATTAATAAAAAGGCTTATATATGTTTGTTTTTTAAATTATTTTTGATATCAATCATCAAAATAATTTAAAAACATAAAAATATATTAATTTAAAATAAAAAAATAAAAAAATATTTTTTAAAAAAATATTTTTAAAACACAAAACCAAATAAATTTAGATAGCTTACAAGGCCTTGACCCCACACCATATGCATTGCCCCGCTGAATAACCTACTAGGCTGCTAGATATTACACGATCATCTGTATTTGTTCTTGATAATTATCCACCATATTTTCATAGTTATTATTTTTATTTACGGTATTTGATGTTTTTTTAAATTATATTATAATTAAGTAAAAATCATTTTGAAAAGCAATCTTAATCATAACGTGCTTTAAAACTTGGTCCAATGATGGACCTAATACAAGGTTTGGGTTACAAATAAATTGGATTGCTTTAGATTTTTTAAGAAGTTAGGATGATATTATTTTTTTAAAAAAACATGTTTAAAAAAATATTAAAGAATTTTATGACATGAATTCTTTACTCAATAACACCAAATCAACTACCATCAATCTTTATAATATTGATCGATTTCAATAACTACGCAACTGAGCGTAAGGATTTGCTCAGAATTAAAACAATAATTTTCAATCAAGAGGCAATAAAACACAAAAAGGAGCAAGCGGGACTCCTCTTCAATGTGGTATCCAAGGCATGCTTTCCTCAAAAGTTTTCTTATAAACAATTTGAAGAACAATTACATTTCTAGGAGACCTAAAATATATTTTCATTAAATTAAATTCGGCTCCCTCTTCACATCTTTTCTCCCCTAATAAAAATGAAAATAAAATAAAATTTCCTCTTACTAATAATGTTCTATAGAATTGTTCCCATGATTGGTGGCAATGAAGTTTTTATAAGTGAATGGCTGAGGGATATAAGGTGGAGTTTTACACCTTAACAATGCCCAGTTTATCTCTTCAAAAAATTGATGATGCTTAATCGCAGTAGCCCCCATTGTAGAGCCCAGTCGTCTTGTAGGATCCTTGATGAGAAGTTGTGTGATCAAATCCTTGGCGAAGACTGGGACCGATGGTTCCTTGGGGAACTCAAGGGCTCGAGCCACGACATTAGCCAGGGTTAACTCATGGTCCATCCCTTTAAATGGCGTAACACCATAGAACATTTCAAATATGAATATGCCTAAGGTCCACCAATCCACTGCACTGCCGTGTCCCTCGCCGGATACAATCTCAGGTGCCAGGTACTCGTGGGTCCCAACGAATGACATGGACCGAACGTCTATCGGCTCCGCTACAATCTCGAGGGTCCCCCGTTGATTGAATTTCTTCTTGCGTTTTCTACATGGTTGGAGGCAAGAGACAGCTGGCACAATGCAATTGGGCAGAATGCACGATGATGTGGCAAACTGAGATGTATCAGAGGGGTAATCACTTGTCGATGATGTGATTGGTGGGTTTTGATCAGAAATAATCTGAGCTGTTGATGTTGAGTTGTCATCTTTTAAGGAGAGATCAAAATCTGTAAGCATTATGTGACCGTCTGATCTTATAAGAACATTTTCAGGCTTGAGATCACGATAGACGATTCCCATCATGTGGAGGTATTCAAGTGCAGCCACAACTTCTGATGCATAAAACCTTAACGCAACAAAAATTAGCTAATTAATTAATGTTATAAGTATTCTACAACAAATTATAAAGATTATCACTATTATATATCATGAATGCACAAGTAATTATATATTCTTTTTAATTAAAAAAAAAGAGAGAAAACAGATAGTTCTCTCAATCTTCTTATGTATTAATTATAAAAAAATCAATTATATTTTTGTTGTTTTCTAGATGTAAAATAATTTTATAAATAAGATTATAAGATATATCACATAACTTTTACTCCAAATTCAAACAAAAATAAAATAAAATTATTAAACTAAATATTTGCCGAATCTTTTTAAGTAATGATATCATTAATAATATTATTAATGTGCATTTAATTACTATTTTAAAATATAAGTTCTTGTTTTTAATATTTTAATGCTCACTCTAAAATTATTTCAGAAAATTTATTTAATGTTGATTTTTTATCCAAATGTTTTTTTATATATTTTTGGTATCTGTCTATTTTATTTTAACCAAACTTAAGACAAAAATAAAAAGTTGATCCGATTTAATGATTAAAAACAACAATAATAATAAAGTAGAAAATCGGAAGAGGGTATTAGATTAAAAAAGGAAAAGTTAAAGCAAGATATGGGGGGAAAGCTGAATTTGATTCTTGAAATGATATCTTGGGACTCTCTGGCTAGACAAGAACCAGAAAAATGATGAGCTGGAACATGCCATGGATTAAGGGAGATCTAATTTTTACTCCTTTTTATGAATTCATGAATGCCATGCCTTCTATTAATTAATTATGATCTAGTGCACGGGACACGCACCAAAAGTTCCATGGTCCACACAACATCAATGGCTGCACCCGAATGCACATGGATTTACCCACTGACCCTACAGGCAATCAGCGGTTTATACAATTAGTAAACTTAACCCCACTATGATTATCCATCATTTCTCATCATGCACGAATTTTGTATCTTTTTCGCCAAATGCAACCACTCAAATCATAACACGAACATGGTATGCTATTAAGTGGATGTATACATGCATGCATTGCTCATACATACCGGACGGCAGCTTCATCGAAACGTCTATCCGGTTGCCTTTGCCGGAGGACATGGAGGTCGCCACCAGGACAAAACTCCGTCAGCAAACAGGACCACCTAGGTGAGTCCAGGGTGGCATACAATGGAGGCAAAAATGGGTGCTCCAACATTTCCAATATCTCCCTCTCGATTCTAGCCCTACTTTCTTTGTTCCTAGTAGCCATTTCTTTTTTGTCCATGACTTTGGCAGCAAAAAGACACTCATTGCCTTCCTTGAGCACTACAAGATACACACTCCCTATGTCACCACTTCCTAATTTGTGGACAAAGCGTAAATCAGCTAGGGTTAAGGGTGAGTTACCGGAGCTTTCACGTTGAATTGCATGCCAGCATTCATCACATTGGTGTGGATGATGGGGCTTGCAGGAGTTTGACATGAGGCTCGAGGTTGAGGTAGTCCATGTGGTTTCGGACCCTGAACTTGTGCTGTGTCTTGTCTCAACAGCAGTGGTGGTGGAAGTGAAACTAAGATTATCAAGATCATCGGTTAGATCTTCCGCGCTTGGTTCCATGGTGGAGGCCGCCGTGGTGGTCATGGAGAGAATGGTGGTTGGAAGTGGATCAGACCACTGGGGTTTGGGATTGAGGGTGTGGAGAGAGAGAGAGAGTTGAGGTTTTGAAGGGGACGGAGGAGGGAAGTATGGGCCGGAAAAATGGGGTTGGGCCACGCGACTTCTTTAGAGATGGATGGGTCCCATGTAGGGTACTATAGCTGGATTCCAAATTCAGCTTAAATGATTTTTTATATTCCATTAATCTTAGTTTATGGGCTTAAAAAATAATTCCAATGTATTGAGATCGCTAGCATGGCATTAATTTATTTATGTATTGTTTAGTATGTTTAAATCATAATTATAAGAACAGGGTGGATTTGGTCCCGGCTCGGATAGTAGATAAAACTAATTTGTTTATAATTTTATCATCAATTTGATATATATATATATATATATATTAAAAAATAAAAACAATATTAATAAAAAAATAATTCAAAGTAAAATTCATATCTAAGTCATAAAATAATCATATTAACCCATTAAGATAGGGTTTTATTGATCAAGACTCGGATAGTAAATTAAACTAATTTATTTATAATTTCATCAATCAATTTAATATATATTTTAAAAAGAAATAAAAACAATATTAATTTTAATAAAAAAACCAATTCAAAGTAAAATTCATATCAAGCAGGCTAGATCATGGAATCATCGTATTAACCCATTAAGATCAGGTTTTATAACTATATTTTAAACCATGAGGATAAATTCTCTTACACTATTGTTGGAGTAATTACATTCTTGAGTTATAATGATTCCTACTATAATTGCCAGCTAAATCAGGCCTCCTCTTTGTTTGTTTAGCTGTTGGACATGAGGCCAAGAGAAACCAAAAAGCTCCTTGGAATCTAGTAAAGTTGATCTCCCTTCTAGTTGAATTTTCTTTTTTTAGCCTTTTGTCCCCAATTGTTTTTCTCCCAGAAAAAATAAAATTGTGGGATCTACAATTCAAGAGCATTATTTACAGTAGAAATAACTGTTTCTTTAGTCCTTGCCCGCCCTATATAATCTTTCACCACATTATGGAGAGTCAAAATTCAAAGGTAGCACTTATCATTGCTTCAACAGAGGTGGAAAATATGATGTTCAAGCAGGCTCCTCCTGCTTCAGGAACTTTGGACGTGGTTGACAATATAAAGAGCCTGTAACTATGACACTTTTTACTGCTTAATGGATGATGAAGACACAAATCCGCTCGCTAACAAAATCGTAGTCTGACCAGTAAGCATTGATGGCTTCACGCGACCTTTTTCTTTTTCTGGTTTGCATAAAATTGAGCTATGTAAGCAGGTAATAATCCTGTGGCCTAAAGAAAAATGACAGCAGTTGAAAAATTATTCCACTCATGAAGACAAATCAGAGCATGTTGATACAGAGACTAAATCAAGTGGTTTGTTCTTACTCATTGTCTCCTGTTGAAACACAGTTGTCTTGAAGATATTAAGGAGCCGTTGGATTTGAAAAAACCCCAGTTGACAGATTCAAGACAGTACTGATAAGGGCATTTGTCAATTGTCATCTTTAGGGATCTAGAGAAGCTGAACTACATATCATGCATTTAAATGTTCATTTCCAACCTGTATCCTTTGCACAGTGATATTTGCATGACGGAATATAGCTCCATTTCCAGCAAATTGGAAAGTTTCAACATTCAAGTATCCCACAAGTCAGTTCCAGTAGGATTAGCAGAATACCTTACAATATATGTAATGCTTGCTTAACAATTTTATGAGAGGATGACACACCTTGCCCTAGATCATCTGAACATAATTAACTAGAGTAAAAGTTAATTAACTTCAATATATGTATCTGTTTGTCTTACAGTTTCTCAAGAAAACAGAAATAATGTAAAAGTTACAAGCAAATTCAATCACCAAAGTCCCATCCAAATCAAGGGTTTCAAGTATTATCCTATAGCTCCATATTTATTTACATGATTTTTACTAGATCAATACTACGGTACATAAAATAAGGTGGGATTGAAATTTCACCTTGTTCGTCCAAATGAATTAGAAGATGTTTGATTACTTATATTATACTTTGTAAACCAATTCATTATAGGTACCAATAGGCACTTTGATAATTAGTTCTCGAATCAAGAGAACAAGTGCCCTGGTTCTGTAGTTCCGTAGAGACAGCTCAGTAATTTACACCATGAATGTCTTTTTCGAATTCTTCTGTCCACGCTTTCTCCTTGGGTTAGTACTGATCATGCAGGAGAAGGCACTGACAAGCTCAGGATCTTCATCAGTCACGAGCATCCGGGCTGCACTTGGGTCTGCAAGCAAGAGCTTAGCCACAAGGTATCCAGCAATTGACCATGTCTGGAACAGATGTGCTTGTTTTCCAATGAATCTTGCTTTTTTGGTGTCATAATATTCAGGCCATTTGTCACGTGATATGCGTTTCTCAGCAATCTCGACCGCTCTTGCAGCAATTTCTGGTCTATTCATCTTTATGCATGCAGCTGTCAGCTGAAAGGAGTATTATACATATTAAAATTATATGTCCTAGTTCTACTAACCAATGCCATAACATTCAGCTGGCCTGCTTATTCATATAGCTATCAAAACCCCTTCGCAACTTGTACAGCACCAAGCATGTAAAATGAACTCTGAAGAAAAAAAAAACATACATAATGGACGGTAATGGTCATCCACAGGGACATTACTAACAGAGACGGGTATGAAACTGGTATGTGCCTAACAAATGACCCACAGACAAATACAATATCAGATAGGAGTATCAATCGAGCATTCTTATGACTCCATACCAGCATGACTAGTGTACCAAAACTCAAACTACCAATGGTGTTGCTTATTTCTGTCTTTTTACCGAGTTTGTTTTCTTCTCTAATTATTTGTTACTTTTCACTAAAATGTTCACCAGTAAAAAGATTAACAAACTACACTACCATCACTAACCTGCCAGAGAAGAGTTGGCCAGGAACCAGCATTGTGATAGGACCAAGGCCTGCATCAAACAGAACAACTCATGACTCGAAGAAATAGAAAGAAAGTGAAAAATGAGATCAATTTTAGTAAGGTAGCGGCATTACGTGTTCTTAGGATCACTTCCAGTGATAATCTGCCACTCCTGACCTTCAAGAGCAGGATAACAGATCTTCAATGGCATGTCTGCTATCAAATCAGACCACTTGGCTTCAATGAAATCCAGTATCGCATTTGACTGATCTCTTGTTGCAAGACCACTAACAATGGACCATATATTTCCAAGAGAAAAGAATCGGAAATCCATATGAGCTGGTTGCAAGTTTCCAATAAGATAGCCTCCTTGGTTGGGCATCCATTCCACCAACCAGGGAGAAACCTGATCTGGGTAAATGTTGAACTTATTGACTGCATCATATGAGTACTCTTCGGTCTTGTAACGGTAAATCTCATTTAGTTTTCTTAAATCAATCCAATAATACTCTCTGATATGGAATGAAAGAGCCACTAGACGATTGTTCAAAGCTCGGATGAGATCAGCTGATCCATCTTCTGGAGCAAGCATCTCCCTTGCACAAAGTAAGGCGGAATAAAAGAGTGCCTACAAGAGAAAAATACATCATATCAGAAATTAGATTGGGAAAACCACTCCCAAGACTCAGCATCCTCATCAGTCTGATATAAGCAAATCTTGGCAGAATTAGAACTAGGTGATTGTTAATCTATTCAACTGAAAACCAAGCACCTTCAACCACTCAAGAAGATATAGTTAATTCATCTTATGAACTTTGAAACCGCTGCTGGAGAAGCATTTAAGCCAACAGCCTTACCAAAGAGTGGCTTCAACCAACTAAATCCTACAAACTCTTACTCCTGATTTTGTCAACATATCCTGATTCCATAATTTCAGAATTGGTTCAAGACATCTATTTGTACAGTCACCTGACAAAAAAATGGGCAACATCCAAATTTCCCACAGGGACCCTTCTTTCATTGAACCTCCCTTGCTCCATGGATTACTGGCTATTTTAACATAAAAAAGCTCTTCTAAATGATCTGAAAACCACTCAACAATTGATTACCTGAATTTCTAGAGGGTGCCCATGAATTCCCATACGGCGATCTATCATGCAAGAACCATCTGTCACCAACAATGTTGGAAACATATCAAAACCATCAGCAAGACATAGCCTCAGAATCATCTTAATTCCAGTCTGCACATCTATCCTCTCCTGAAGTGAGAGGTCACCAGAGCATTTCCCATATGCGCGTAATAAAATGATCCACCATAATCCTAATATTGGCATGATAACATAAGAAAATTTCAGCAATGTAAGCAATCAAACACCTGATCTTCAATGGAAAATCGATGGTGAGAAATTTAATTTACCAGAATCAACTGGTGCAACACGGCCAATTGCTGCCTCTCCGAAGTCAGGATCCAATACCTCCTCTGTTGCAAAATCATCATCACCATCCAAAGGAACCGTGCGCACCTTGAAACTAGCAGGCATCAATCCCTGTCCAGGACTGTGACAGTCCATTGTTTTCTCCCAACTCTACAATAAAGGAGTCATTATAGAAAATCAGATAACAAACAAAAAAGGAAGTTCTTAAAATGACTGCTTCCACAGCAAAAAAAAGGGCTAGCACAATCAATGATTAAATTACCTGCAACTGAAGTGTATGAAGGAGGAAGTTCCGGACAATATCATATTCTCCCTTCAAAAGAAAAGCAATGCCAGAAGGTATGAAGTCTCTAATGAAGACCTGGTCATAATTTAACACACTGGAACTGGTAGGATCATTGGCAGCAATCGTTCCAATAGGACTGCCACAATAATAAACCATAGAATTCCGCAGCAGCTCCCATGCTTCTTCCTCAATAGGATCTACACTGACCTTGGGAGAGGCATCTCTACCTGTTCCTACCGCACCATTAGTTGCCAAACTCTCCTTTTCCTGGTTTAGGGCACCTTTAGATGCAAAACCCTCCTTTTCCCGTGTCAACTGCTGAGCATCCCAAGCTCCAGAACAGTCAGTGTGTTCACCAGACGCCGCCCCATTCAGGTTTAATGTATTTGCACCTTCTACAAACCATGTTCCATTTCCTCCTTCATTTACACCACCAACTCTTTCTGCCTGAGGGCCTTTGCACCTCAGAAGCTGCAATCTGTTGATCGTTGCATTCACAGACCGATCTCTATCACCTAATCCCTTAAACCAGTGGTTTCCTATACCATTCTGCTGAACATTCGAACACTTGAACATTTTCATACACCTTGAGGCCCTTTTCTTTACACGTTTTATGTGGAGTTTAGAAGAGAATGTCAAATCTGAACTGCGAAAACAAGGGTCAGAGCTAAAAACGCAAGGACCAGCCCCAGACAGAACTTGCAGGATTGCCTCTGTAGTTGCCATCAACAATATGCTTATCAAATAAAATTAATAATCTTCACTGGACCTAAAATCCCTTTGATCAGGATGAGTCTCAGAACCCAGCTTTGACTCGAGATACCTGGATAAAAAACTAAGTTGGAAAGTGTTCTGGTGATGCAATAGTTATCATTTCAGCCATCGTCAATTCAAAACTAGCATCAAAATCTTAAAACACATGCATCATACAAAGGAAAAGACTTGAACTTTACATGCCATCAGCACCTTATCCTCGATAGCAAAAAGTATCCTACAAACTTAAACCAAGCTCGGCTTAATATACCCTCTCTTTCTTTTTCTTTTTCTTTTTCTTTTTTTTCATTTTGAAACCCAGACGTAGTGATCCGAGGAAAGTTTCATTATCTTGTTTCTTCCCCAAGTTTTCTAAGGAACCAACCATGTAAATTAAAAAAGGGTGTCCTTTCAAGCATTCCATTTGTCCATTACAATAATAATAATAAAAAAAAATCACAATGAACCTCTCTAAAATCCACCAAAAAAACATAATTCTACCTCACCCATAACTCAAACAAAACCATCTCCACAAAACTCATATAAAGATTCAAACTTGAATCAAAATTCATACAAAATGATCAATATTTAAACGTAATCAATCTCAACAACCAAAACAAGCTTGAACTTTAATGGGTCTTCGCCTTTTTAGCAGTTTATGATCAAGAAATACAAAAACAAGTAAGAGAACAAGGAAACAATACAAACCCAGATAGCAGAACATGCACAGACAATTATCAAACAAATGCTTACCAATAAAAAATTGTAGCTAATGAATAAATTAGTTGCAGGAGAGTTTTCTGCTTTTTGATATTGCAATATCTCTCGTTTGGCTTAAAAGTGAAACAAGAGAGAGAAGCAATCACTGTCAAATCCTTTGTGTGGTTGTTTAATGTTTATGGTGTTTGTGTAAACTTGAGCACGGCTGAGAAAATATTATATAGTTCTTCAACCTACGTTTCTTTTTTGTTCGTTATTTAGTTAGTTGATTTTCACATATTATAATCATATTAATTTTAAATAACCATAGCAAGCTTCCTTCTCTTTCTATTTTTGTAGACATCATTATTATTAGGGAGAAGAAAAGTACACCCGTGTTGAGAAAAAAATAGACAGATATTTTTTAAAAAATTGCATTATCTTTTTTCTTTCAATTTTTTTTTTATGTTATTATAAGAACCCGGTTCAAATTTTATCATCTCTATAGCTATGGATATCTAAGATTCTAAGTTAATATTTCTACAGTTTGATCTGAAAAAATTATGGATTAGAAACGAATTAAGATTGAATTTTAAATTAAACTATAAAAATATTAATTTAATAAAATTCAGTTAAGTCAACTAAATTTTTTAAGATTCTATTAATCTAATCTAGATAGGACCAGATTAACAAGAAGATTTTTTAAAATAAAATAAAATAATATTATTTTAATAAATATAATCAACTTATGAGTTGACCGTTGATCCAATGAACCGGGTTTTTTCAGAGTTTGAGAATTATGGTTGAGAGCGAATGCCTGGTTCTCGTCAATTGTCCTGCCACTAGCATTTCCTCCGCGCGTGCAGTCAAAATCTTCATGTGGTCCAAACAAAAATACCATGGTTCCAGGCTTGTTGGTGGACTGTTGACTAGCCAATCCAGGCCTTCACAAGCCCACTACATTATTATTATTATTATTATTATTATTATTATTAGTTGCACTAAGAAAACCTAAACAAGTTTTATTAAACTACATCAAACATGACTTGTTAATTCAATGACTGTTAGAATCTATTTTATCTCAATTAAATCTTAAATTAAATTATATAAAAGTTAACCTAGAATGATCTCATTAAAAAATCAATTTAATTTTATATTTCTTTAAAAATAAAACTTTGTTTGATTTTTTTTTAAATCTTTACAAACTTTTTGATTTAAATTAATTGGAGTCAATTTAGACAAGCTTATTCAATTTATAACCTAAGTTTTAAACTGAATTATTAGTAGGACCGGGTTTAATAAAAAATTAATATGATTATTCCAGAATTTATCCATGAATATTTGACCATAAAAAAGTAAAAATTATTAAAAAATTAAAATAAAAAAATTAAGGTACATTATAAATTACAGGTATTAAAATAATTTTTTTATTATTTTTTAAAAAACATTTTCAACTTCAATATATTAAAATAATTAAAAAATATAAAAAAATTATTTTTAAAAAGCTATTTAAATGTAATTCATTAAATTTTAAAACATATTTAGAAATGCGGTTGAAATGAATTTTTTTTTAATTATTTTTGTTAAAAATTATATATTTTAAAATTGTTGTGATATATTAATATAAAAATTAATTTTTAAAAAATAAAAATATATATTTTAAACTATTTCTAAATATAAAACACTTTAAATAATTATGGCTACTAAATAACATGCTATATAAACTTCATAATCGAAAGTCGAAGCCTCTCTCCTCTCTCTACAGATTATTGCTTCCCTCTTCCTCTTCAACTCATCTTCACCGTAAAAAAAGTTGTCAAACCTCAAACCTTTCTAATGGATTGCTGCTTCTTGACCTTCAAACATCAGAAGCTAAGCCAAAACAGACTCTTTCTCCTGCATTTTCAATTGCCATATGCAGGATTTTGCCAGTTGGGAAGCTCAAGGTTAGACTTTTTTAAAGTTGTTTAGTAATTTTATTACTACCTTATGTTCTTATCTGTTTTTGTAAGATTGTGTGAAATTCAATGTGGGTTGATGTTGAAACTTGAAGTATCAAGATAATCTGATTTATTTTTTGGAAAAATTGATGACACAGTGATGTTTTATTGATCTTGGATGGTGTAAGGCATGTATGGCTTTATTTCTACCAGCTTCAATGCTGTCAGTGAAAATCTATGTCAAGTTCGATGCACGTGTTTGGTTTCTTGAATTTGATTGTAATTCTGGATTTGGGTTTGTTAAAGTTGTGAACTTGTCGATTTGTTTGATAAGGTGTCGTGGATGATACCCAATGGCATAGGAGCTTAGTTGTCATAAAGGGTTTGATTATTGTGGATGTTACAGTGAATTTTGTGGTTAAGTAAGTTTTGATTGATCGGAAAATAAGTTATAGCATGAAAAATGCTTGGGGGATAGGTCAGAGCTACCTGGGATCTAAGTTACGCTTTGGAGTTGACAAATGGGTGTTTAATGTAAGTTAAGAAAGCTTCTAAAATTGATGTTCTGTCAAAGTTGGAAGTGATTTCTTTGTTGAAGCGTTGTTGATGGAGTGGTCTGAAAAAGGGAATCCTGGATCAAGTTCTATGCTCGTGTTAAAGAACAATTTGGGTTCTATCTCAGTCTTGCTCCGTGCTTTTCAACTTGGTACAGGGGAAGAGAAAAAAGTCCAAGTCGTTTCATTCTGCTTTTAGTAGCACGTGTACGTCCAGGACCGCTACTGCTGACTGTGGCACTCGAATATCCTAAAATAGTTCATGCTCTTCTTTCTTGCTTCAAATGTTCATGTTAAGACTCAGGACATAGTTCTTAGATTTGCATACTTGAGGTTATTTCATCAAGACGGGTGCCATGTTCACGAACCATCACTGGAAGGCCAGATATTAGGTATAATGTGGACCTAAATGCCCTCTGATTTCATTATGGATGGCTATGAATATAAGCCAATGATTTGGTTAGGACTTGGGAGTACAAGGCTTGTTTATTATTTACAGGGCGATCAAAATATCACCTCATTCAGATTTTTGAGACAATTATAGCTGATCAAGCTGGAGTGCTGCCTGTTGTAGTTGGAAATATCTGGAGGAAGCTCATGATTTTATTTCGTTGATGATGTCATTAGCTTTCATCTGCAATAATGAAATGGGTCATATGTGCCCATTAGATTCGGCGAGTGCTTTCACTTTACATGGCCTCTCATCCCCGTCGACTTCTTGCGCTGGGTAAGTTGATGGATACTCTATCTTCTGTTGCAGTTAGCTATGTGATACTCGCAGATATAAGCTCATACTTAAAACTTTATTGACTTAATCACTGTAGATTCTTGTTCAAGGGAAATTCCTTGATCAATATTGAACTGAATCCAAATATTTGATTTGTTGAGAAAACACAGAGCAGCATCATGCAAATTCTTTGAAGATCAAAATGCAGATTTGGAAGTATTTCTGCTCTGGCGTGTACTCCGGGCAATCTCATTGGCGTGGATCCATAGGGGCAATTTTCTTGCCGGTGCAATGCAACTGGGAGGTTACTGCAATTTGGCATGCACACATCAATTTGCAGCTAACGAGTCCAAGTCTTGGTCTTTCTTTCCACAGCACCAAGGTAAAGAGTCCAAGTCTCTTAACAAGCCCTTGTCTTTTTTTCCCTTGCATCGAGGTAAAATGAGTAAATGCAATATGTTTCTTATATTATAGATTTTGTGCTGTTTACAGATCTTATACATTTCTTATTCACTGTCTTCACATTTTTTGCATCTCGGTACATTGAATTTACCTAAATCCTTAGATGAAGTCAACCTTTTTGGTTTAGGGCCTAGTTTGACCCTTTGGAGGCGAAACACTGATGTGCCAACCAACCTTTAAGGTGGGTTGAATCATGCAAAAAGAGAGAAAAATCATCATATGTAGTGCAAATTTAACCTTCTCCATTGTGTGTTAGATTCTTGTTTCTTTTTCAACTAGAAAAAAATCTGTATTCAATTCTGTGGGAAGCATAGGAGAAAATTTAGATGCCCTTCTCGCTCTTTTTTTTTGAAATTCTCACAGCATGGTCCACACCACCTTGATGTGTCTTGGTCCATTATGTTCATCAAAAGGAGAAAAGAGGGAGAATTGTCTAGACTGTTGTGGTTGTGGCTGGGTAATCTGTATGGTTGGGTCCTTATAGTAGAAGCTTTGTCAAAAAGGAGAAGCATGTCATGTAGACAACTACTAAATCATCCACCCAATTAAAATTGCTAGACTAATTTCGATCTAGTTTATAATTTGATATGTAAGGATTTATTTGTTAAAAAATAATTTAGGAATTATATTATATTTACTGTAAAATATGATGATAAAAATACTTTTAATTAAGGATTTTTGTAAATAAATAAATAAATAAATTTAAAAACTATCAAGGATCAAAATGTATATCAATGTAAATTTTATGCTACATGAACATGATACTTGTCAATTTTTAATAATGACAAAAATATAACTTAAATGGATGATATTAAGATAAAAATAGTATGAAAACCTTTTAAATAAATCAAATAAAGGGATGCGTAAAAGCTTACATTACAAATAAATGTCATTAATTTAATGCGTTTTTAAATGAGAATTAATTTAAAAAATACTTTAAAAAACAGATTATAACACAAAAACAGACACTTATATTACATGCTGGAAAAGAAATCAACGTAGTTGTGCTGTTTTAATAGATTGCTGGTGAAGATTAGATTACGCAATTGAGATGAGCTAATGCTTGATGACTTTGTGTCAAACCAGTAGGCTGTAATTTAGGGTGAAATTGTTTCTTATATTATAGATTTTGTGCTGTTTACAAATCTCAAACATTTCTTATTCACTGTCTTAACATTTTTTTGCATCTCAGTATATTGAATTTACCTAAATCCTTAGATGAAGTCAACCTTTTTGGTTTAGGGCCAAGTTCGACCCTTTGGAGTCGAGACACTGATGTGCCAACTAACCTTTAAGGTAGGTTGATTGAATCATGCAAAAAGAGAGAAAAATCATCACATGTAGTGCAAATTTAACCTTCTCCGTTGTGTGTTAGATTCTTGTTTCTTTTTCAACTAAAAAATAAATAAATCTATATTGGATTCTGAGGGAAGCAGGGGAAGAAATTTAGATACCCTTCTCTTCAGTTTTTTGAAAAATCTCACCGCATGGTCCACACCACCTTGATTTGTCTGGGTCCATTGTGTTCATCAAAAGGAGAAGGGAGGGAGAATTGTTTAGACTGTTGTGGCTATGGCTGTGGCTGGGTAGTCTGCATGGTCGGGTCCATAGAGTAAAAGAATAGAAAAGGAGAAGCATTTCATGTAGACAACTATCAAATCATCACCCATTTAAAATTGCCTCACTAATTTTGATCTAGTTTATGATTTGATTGTCAAAATTTAATTTAGGAATTAAATATATTTATTGTAAAATATGGCGATAACAATACTTTTATTTAAGGGTTTTTTTTTTTGTAAGTAAATAGTTTTTTTTTTTTTAAAAAAAAAACTATCAAGGATCAAAATATATATCTCATTGAAAATTGTATGCTACATGAACATGATACTTGTCGAATCTTTAAGATGACAAGAAAATAGAACTTATATAGATGATATTAAGATTAAAATAGTATAAAAACCTTTGTCTGTTTGGTACGGGGTGCGTTCAATGGTTATTTTCAATGTTTTTTACATCAGCATATTAATTTTAAAAAAAAAATAGTTAAAAATTTTGGTGATTTTTTCTACGAAAACAATTTAAAAATTACTCTTAAATACAAATTGTAAAGCAGAAATAAACAGTCAAATGGTCGAGAAGAAATCAACGTTGTTGTGTTTGCATTAATAAATTGTTGGAAAAGATTAGATTAGGCAATTAAGATTAGTTAATGCTTGATGACTAATGTCATGCTCTGTCGTCAAACCACTAGCCATATTTTAGGGTGGGAGTGGTGCTCCGTAAGTCACTGCCGCAAGTTTCTCCGTGACGGTGACATCGGCAAGGGCTCGGCACCTTCCATAAGAGCATCACAAATCCATTTCTGCACAGTGCACACAGTATTTTCCTGCTTCCTTGATTACTGTTTTTTTGTTTTTTATTTTAAAAATATTTTTAAAAAAAAATTAATTTTTTTTATTTTTTATTAAATTTAAATTAATATGTTTTTATTATTTTTAAATCATTTTAATATGTTAATATTAAAAATAATTTTAAAAAAAAATAAAAAAATATTATTAATATATATTTTAACATAAAAAATTATATAAAAAATTATTTAAAAAACAATATCTGAAAAAGCTTTTAATTTTACTCACTACAGTACATTACTATATCATGATTTGTAGTTTTTGTAAGTGGCACAAATCATTTTCTTTGTTATCGTTTCTTTTAAGACAACAATTTACTGTTCCACAACAGAACATAAATCATTACATAATCCTTTTCTCCCATGAAAAAGCACCAACAGAAGGATGCCACTGCTACTCCTGTACTGTCAGCTTTTGACTGCTATGATTAAATTATCTGGTTGACAAATTTGATCCTAAGGATAATCTTAAAAGGTGTCTAAATTTGCAAGGACTGACTTCCTTTACAGGTTTCTGGGTTCTAGAGTCTGTTATTTTAAAGTATATTTAAATAATATTTTTAATTTTTTAAATTTTAATTTTAATTTTAATATATTAAAATGATCAAAAAATAAAAAAAATATTTTAAAAATAAAAAAGTTTAGAAATGCGCGGCGATGTTCACAAAGAAGCCCTGGGTGGGTTCATTTCATCGTATGGTTGGTAGAGTTATTGCTTTTAAACTCAAAATTACTATTTACCCCTTCATCATTATCTAGCGGTCTGTTTTACTAAAAGCTTTAATTGTTTTTATTCATTCTTTTTGGGATTTGAAAAATTATAGTTTATATTGATAATTTAATATATAAACAATACATATAGTAAAATCTAGGATATAAATTATAATTTTTAAAAACATGAAAAGTAAATATAAATGCAACTAAATTGTAAAATAGTCAGATAATTTTCTCTATTATTTATGCGATGCATTACGTAAATAAATGGGCTTTTACTACTGTGAAACCTCCCACCCTGTTCTTTTTTACTTTCAAATTCATCGAAGTATTTCTCGTCTTAATTGACCTCTCACCCTTTGAAAACTCCATTTCTTATCTGCCTTGATTTGAAAAGATGACCCAAACAATTTACAATCTAAAATCTAACACTAATCCAAATTAAATTTTAACTTGAATAAAAAAAAAATCAATCCAATTTCTATTTAAAATTTTTAATAATCTAGTTTGATTAAATGTAATCATATTGGTATTGTTGTAATGGTTGTTTTAAAAATATTATTGATTATTTTTAATATTAATATATTAAAATGATATAAAAATATAAAAAATTAATTTAAAATAAAAAAATTAATTTTTTTTAAAGCAATTTTAATTTTAAATGCTAAATGCGTAACCCTCTTCACAGACGTCTAATGACTATGATCTAAGTCTATGAATTTTTTCATTTCCCTCTCAAACCATCCACAACGTCAAGGACATTCAAGTCATTTCATCATGAATCCCAAAATATCATCTCAGCTATAAAACTCCTCTTCTCTCTCTAAATCCCGGAACCCATCGAATGGTCCGAACCAAACAATCCGGATCCTTAAAACAAATCTCGACCATACATCTCTCAATCCAACGGCAGTCATAAGTCGGTGAGTTGGTTCCCTCCCTCATGTTTCTTTCTTTCTCAGTCATAAACCCTAGCCAGCCCCCACCAGGAGATAGAAAGAAACACACACAAATGCCCTCTCTCTCTACCTCAAGCAAACACCACCATCAATAACCACAACAAAACAACAGGATTTACGTGAGTCTCTTTTATTTTCAAGAAAGATTCAATCTCTTTAAGAAAACCCTTCTTTTCTTCTCTCTTTGTAAAGAGACCCCTCATCTTTTGTTTTCAAGATTTATTCTTGTTTTCTCTGAAATTTTTAGATTTTTTTTTGGGGTTGTTTGTGGGCTTTTTATGTTTTGTGAATCTGAATCGGTTTTTTTGTTTAGTTTTAATTTTTGGGTACGATGTTGTTTGTTTTTGAGACCATACTGTCTGCTACTTACGTGTGGGGGTCTGATTCCGAGTCAAGTCTGAGTTAACCCAGTTTCTTTTAGACCACAGTGAGTCGATTGTTCTTAGATCTGAGCGATTAGAGCGCCCCCATGGACGTTTCTGCTCCTTTCTCCTCTTTATACGGACCGTGAACCTTGTCGCAAGGAGAACCGAAACTTTTTTTTTTTACCAGTAGAGTACTGAGTGAGTTTTGTGAATCGGTGGTGAGTTGACTCGGGGTTACTCCGTGAGTTGAGGAGCGAGAAGATCGAGACTAGGGTAGGTCTGAACGGGGGCCGAACGGCGAGAATGCCGTCGGTGGGGTTGCGGAGGACGACGAGGGTGTTTGGGGTAATTAAGGGAGTTGATGGGGCTCGGGTGTTGAGGTCTGGGCGGCGTTTATGGCAGGAATCTGGTGATGGCAAGATCAGGAGAAGCAATGATGGCGACGAGTGGTACGACACTATAATCAAGAACGACAACAACTATCAGACGAAGAATCAAAATAAAAATAGTGATCTGAAGTACAAGGAGAATAGTGGGTGGGCCCATGACGATAAACTGAAGAAAGATCTTGGTGTTGTTATTGCCATTGCAGCGCCTAAGAGAATTAAGATCGTTAAGAGTGAGAAGAAGTTTGGGATTGTTTATAGGAGGAAAAGGAAGAGACTTGGTGGTGAAAAGAGTGAAGATTCGGAGGATAAGAAGTTTGGGATTCAGTTTTCACGTAGGCAGCGAAGGAGTCTGGATGATGAGAGTTCGGAGAGTCTCGTGTGTACTCCTGAGCTTGTTGTTTTAGTTGAGGATTTTAGTTCTAGTAGTAGTAATGGGTTGTCTTGTTTTTTGAGTTCGGTTTTGAGGTATATTAAGAGGGTCAATTTGAGCGTTTCTGAACTTGCTGATTTTCTCTTGTCGGAGCCAATCAGCAGTGTTTTTGCCTCGAATGGACTTCATTTTGCGCGGGTAAGTGTTGGTTCATTTTATATAATGGCTGTATTCTGCCCAAGTTGTATAGTTGTTTCTTTTTATATATATGCGGGTGAGTGTTGGTTCTTTTTATATAACGGCTGTCTTTTGTGCGGTTATGTCCACCATTTGAAGGAGAAAGTGTCAATTCTCTCTGTTCATTTTATCCGGCTTAATATAAGTGACTTTTAGCTTAGTTTGTTGTTAAAAGAAAGTTTTTGAATTTAGGTTTTGATCGGTATTTTAAATTTGAATGATATATACTTGCCTGACATTGCTCTCACCCCCTCTCCCTTTCTAAATCTTTCTTTCAGGATCTTTCCGCTGATAGAATTGGAATTTGCAAGTTTTTTGGGACCAGGCAGCTTCTGCCAATGTTTTCTGTGGATTTTTCTTCAATTCCTTTGTGTTTTGTGCACATGCATCTCAGTTTGTTTGTTAGGTTTAAATTTCTTTCTCCCATACCTGTAAATAACTCGTTGGATGAGGATGATGAGGATGATGATGTAATGATGAGCGGAAGTAAAGTAGATCAATCATGCACGACCATGAAAACAGATTTTGCTCTGAAAATTACAGCTGTGCCTGAAATTGATAATTTTGGGAGTAAGGCAATTGTACATCCATCTGTTAGAGCTTCCAAGTTAGCTGGTCGAAGCACCCAGTACAGAAATGGATTAAATTCCCGTGGTATTCAGAAAAGAAGGAGCTCACTCAGGAGAGGGAGACCTAGAAATTCCGCCATAGCTGGCCTGCACAAAGCTAGCGGTGCTTTGGTTTCTGATTTGATTAGTAGTAGGAGAAAAGGTATACCTTTCTCTTCTGTTGTGTCTAAGAACAAACTTAGAAGGTCAATTCGAAGTAGCCCTGCAGCAAACATCAAGGAGATTAATTGTGCTGCAGTTGGAGTGAAGAAGGACATGGATATGTCTAGCTGCTCTGCAAATATACTGGTTTCCGAATCAGACAGATGTTACAGGATAGAAGGGGCCACTGTCATGTTTGAATTCACTGGCTCAAGGGAGTGGGTGCTCGTGGTGAAGAAAGATGGGTTAACCCGATACACCCATCTGGCACAGAAAAGCATGAGGACTTGTGCTTCCAACCGTTTCACTCATGATATAATTTGGACTGGGGATGACAATTGGAAGCTAGAATTCCCTAACCGACAGGACTGGTTCATTTTCAAGGAATTGTACAAGGAATGCTCTGATTGCAACGTTCCGGCTTCTGTTTCCAAGGTCATTTCTGTGCCTGGAGTGCGAGAAGTGTTAGGCTATGAGAATGGTGGCGGTGCTCCCTTTTTTAGACCATATGCTTACATCTCTTCTAAAAATGATGAGGTAGCTAGAGCTTTGGCGAGGAGCACTGCAAGTTATGACATGGATTCTGAAGATGAGGAGTGGCTTAAGAAGTATAATAATGACTTTTTAGCAGAATCTGATCATCTTTCAGAGGATAACTTTGAGTTATTGATTGATGGTCTTGAGAAGTCATATTACTGCAATCCAGATGACTGCACTGATGAGAATGCAGCAGCAAAATACTGTAAGGATTTTGGTAGGAGGGAAGTGGCTGAAGCTGTGTACAGTTACTGGATGAAAAAACGGAAACAGAAATGTTCACCGTTGCTCCGAGTTTTCCAGGTAAATGTTTTGTTATGTCTCACTTATCTGCTGTTGGAATTGAATAACAGGTGCCTTTGATATCTGCAGTTTGAATTGAATATCCTATCATTTCACCTCTGTAACATCTTTAAAGTAAATTTTGCATCAATTACAGATTGAGGAGCTTCAGAAAAAATTCATGAACTATCTTATCATTATCTGTCTCTCTCTCTCACACACAACATACATGCATAATTATTAATTTTCCTTGACTTTTTTTGCATCGGTGAATCATGTTTTAGCCATTTGAGGGGTTAGCTTGGCGTGGCTATAGAATTTTCAATACTATTCAGTGCATATTTTGTATTGCTAATATTTGCTTTTATTTCAACGGATTATGGAGTTACAAAAAATGCAACTTTGTGAAAATTTTCCATCATAATAACCATAGTAAGAAAACATTGATCTGTAAACGCACCCAGCTTTTATTTCAAATAACCCTTTGCCACAACTCTGGCATCAATCGCCTTGCTAATAGGCTGGAAAGATATTCATTTAGCTATAATATTCATCATTTGGGTGAAAAAAATGAAAGGAATGGTAAATAAATGATTTCAATTAAGATAATGTTGTGACACATTTTCTGCCTTCTCACAATTAACTACCCATCAACTTTGACGTGGCTACAAGAACCTGAACCACCTGCTTGTTGTGAAAAGTTAATTTCCCGGTGTGTTGATGTAAAATTACCATTACGTTCTTGCTAGTTGTTTTTCATGTCATTTAGATGGAACTTTAAATTCCATGTCAGTTCCTGTACACTTTCTCATTCTTCTCCCCTGCAGCATTTATTGCTTTACATGCATGCTAATTGTGTCTGGTAATGGTCTATATTGGCTAATCTGATCAAAATTGATGGTCCTTGCTACCAGGGGCATCAAGCTAAGAAAACCCCAGTGATTCCAAAACCTGTTCTGCGTAAGAGAAGGTCATTCAAACGATCTCCCAGTCAATTTGGAAGAGGCAAACAACCAAGTCTATTGCCAGGTAAGATCTCTCTTTTAGAAATTTTTTATCTAGTCACCGCATCTCTAAACTTACTCTATTTCTTAGTCAAGTATGCATGTGTTAAGAATTTTCATACCAAATGATACCCAGGAATTTGAATAAAAAAGTTATTTTCTAGTGATGTATTTTACTGATTCTTGTCCTGGCCATTACTGTAGTCCGGTTCTCAGGTTTATTCTTTTGTTTGTTAGTTGTATATTATAATTATTTTGTTCAGTATCTACACTGTGTATGGTTTGCTTCCCACTTCACTGTCATTTATCATAAATTAACATTTTATCATCTGTAATTCTATTGCTGAACAGCAATGGCTGCTGAACAAGATGCTTTGGAAGGATATAATTCCATGCATAAAATCGAAGAAGCTGAAAACTCAGTGAAGAGATCTTTGGAAGCTGCCATCCTCAAGCGTAGAAGGGCTCAGTTGCTCATGAAGAATGCAGATTTGGCAACCTATAAAGCTGCAATGGCACTTAAAATTGCTGAAGCTGCTCTTTTTGCCAGTTCAACTGATGTTGCTGTCACCCAATTATGTGATTGATTGGTAATGGCTATTCCTGTTGCTACTACTAATTGAGTTGAACCAATAATTACTACGGGAAGGACTGCAGCCCCATTGCTGTTTTTGATGCCTTTGGAGGACAACCCTAAGTATTGTAATTTTGTATAGATTTTGATTGAATGTACATTCTGTATCTGTAAACCTCACGCCAAATGTTTTTACAAGGGAATTTGGTTGATGTCCTTGGAAAAAATTCAAAAAAAAAAGAGAAATTTACAGGAAATGTTTTTTTACCTCACTGGCGAATCTTATATCTTTGGTATATTGGTCAAGAAACGTGCATTTTTCATTACCCTGATTGCTCCATGCTCAATGGATGCATTGCTTATTCACAATTTAGCCAGGTTAGTCTCTCTTCCCAAATTGATCACTATGATGCTTTGTGGATGTTTTCTGGTCTCTGGTTTGCTTAGCTCTCTGTTTATGCTTGCGACATTGAACCTGAGACATAAAGTCACACATGGAGAAAAGGTCCCTTTCTGTCAACACCTGAACACGAGTTATGGACTTATGGTCAAGGCTTGAATTGCGTTCCCTGGTGCTGTTGTAGCGTAGACAGCATACAGGGATATTAGCCATACATTCGTCGAAGAATAGGCTCTGGTTAGGTGAATCATCATGACCCCTTTTTATGGTTTGTTCAACGTTTCTAGGAGTTCGTACCACCCTGATCGCGACCATTTGCTGTAATCTGATATTGGCTGGAGCTTACCGGGACATAACGTGGATCGTAGTTGGTTCTACTCATGATATGTTGTGAGATAAATGGAAGCAAAAAAACAAAAGATCGAAATAAAAATGGAACACTGTTTCGAAGAACCAGTGGAGTCACTGTGCTTTTTGATGGACCTTGTAGCCAACGGTCCATGTTAGTGTCCTGAAAGCCTATCATGTGAGTGTTTTCACAGGCCTTGTGATGATGTTTTTGCCTTACACAAATCATCTGCTTGTGTTTTCCTTTTCCGGTTTCACAATTTTTTAAAAAAACAATACGTCCACTACCTGAGTTTATAGTGTGTCCATTTTTGGGCCATACGTTAGGGTTATCTAGGTATTAGGGTAAACATTGGATTGGTCATGAGATAGATTAAACATTTGGATGACTAACCAAAGTTTCGAAAGGGAATAATTGTAGAGGTAATTTGAAGAGTTTTAAGCGCAATTTTTCAAGTTAAGGACATGAAAAATAACTTTTTTTATGAATTCCATAATTTAACCAAAACAGACCGATTGAACATATCTTCAATGTATGAAATCTAACTAGCTAGGATACATTAATTGTAAAAAATAAATGAATAAAAAAAAGGGTTTGTCGCCTGTGAGGGGTTTAATATCTTGTCATACGATCGACAAAGACTGCGTTCATACATGTTTATTTTACATCATGTTCCATGCTGGTTGGGCCAAGAACCAGGACTGTCCAATAGCTTTTGTTTTGTCTCTTTAATCGCCCATTCTTATACACCAGCCAGGTCTTAATTATATCATGATGATCAAGAGTTTACATAATTTGATGCTTCGCTCATGTTGTCCTTATCCGTTGCCACAATGATAAGCAAGGAGTCTTCAGGGCAGGCATTTTTATTTTATTTTAGATGTTGCCAATTAACCAATGAAGCCTGTCTTAGATTTATAGGGTGTGTTGGAGAAGGGAATGTAAATTATGTTTTTTAAAATTTTAAATTTTTTTTAAATAATTTTTTATATATATTTTTACATCATTTTGATGTGCTAATATCAAAAATAATTTTTTTAAAATAAAAAAAAATATTTAATACTTTTCTAAGCAAAAATCAATTTAAATTACCATCATTACCATAATATAAATACACAACCTTAATTTGGATGTCAAAGTGAGAAAAAGGCGTTTCTCTTTTACAGATTTCCTGAAAGACAACAAAAAAGGGTTGATATTGGAGTTTGCTGCTCATATCCTTCACCAGTTATAGGTAGATTCCTGCTTTGTAATAATGCTAATGGCTGGGATTTAGATAACTAAATTTGACTGTACTGTACTTCAACAGCTTTCTGCAAAGAAACCTGGTGTTTCTCTTCATCCCATGTCACCCATAATTTTTTTTTCTTGATCTCCACTACTCAAGACCATATAGTTGACTCATAAGTTTACTATCAATGCATAACTTCTACATGATCATGTTCAAGAAAGATTTTTATTCAATCAGTGTGGCAAAACTGCTATCTTAATCATTTTTGTGCTTATCATTTGCAGTTGCAGAGCAAGCGCCTAAGCAACGAGGAATGGTGGTGCCCTTCCAGCCCTTGTCACTTGCATTTAATCATGTGAATTACTATGTTGATGTGCCTGTGGTAAGTATATCTCTAATCTATTTTGGACTATCACTTACAACAGAAAATATAAAGATCATGAAAGAACATTGATGAAATGTCCGTTTAATTTTTATTGAGAAGTTCATCATTCAAGTAGATTGTGAACTTTTTGGTGATAATAATGAAATCTAGGTTTTTTATTTATCAGGAAATGAAAATGCAAGGAATTGAAGAGCTGTTACGTGATGTTAGTGGTGTTTTCAGGCCCGGTGTTCTAACAGCGTTGGTTGGTGTAACTTGTAAGTGGTGCTGGAAAGACAACTTCGGTGGATGTTCTTGCTGGTCGGAAAACTGGAGGGTTGAGCTGAACCCACCAAGGAATCTATGGTAGGACTTCCCGGAATAGATGGTTTGTCGACTGAGCAGAGAAAGTGACTCACTATAGCAGTAGAATTGGTTGCTAATCCATCCATCATCTTCATGGACGAGCCAACATCAGGCCTTGATGCTAGAGCTGTCGCAATTGTTATGTGTACAGTTACAGTAGATACAGGCCGAACTGTAGTCTGTACTATTCACCAAGCAAGCATAGATATTTTCGAAGCTTTTGATGAGTTATTTCAATTTGCCATGTTTTGGTCATTCAATATACTGATTCTGCTGGGTTTTTTTGAAGCAACGACGCTTCGTGTTTATTTTTTGTCACTTTATCTTCTGCAGCTGTTACTGATGAAGAGAGGAGGACAAGTCATTTATGCAGGACCCCTTGGTCGCGAGTCTCACAAGCTCATAGAATACTTTGAAGTAAGTATTGCTTCTCAAATGTTAAAATCTTTTACAAGTTTTCCAGTACTTAATATCTACAACATCTTTCAGGCTGTACCAGAGGTTCCTAAGATCAAAGATGGTTATAATCCTTCTACATGGATGCTGGAAATCAGTTCAACTGCAGTTGAAGCTCAACTTAATGTAGACTTTGCAGAAATATATGCAAAATCTAAACTCTACCGGTAAGAATCTCGTAATACCAACTCATGCTTTCTTGTCAATCTCTGCCTCTTTGTTTTTTTCCCTTAATCTCCCTTTCAATGTTCCTTAAATTAGTTCTCAACTGTGACCATTGCTTATAGTTTATTTCCTTTCTGAAACAGGTCAAATCAGGAACTAATTGAAAAACTAAGCACTCCAGTAACAGGATCTGAGGACCTTTACTTTCCAACACAATACCCGCAGGATTTCTTTACTCAATGCAAGCCATGCTTCTTGAAACCGAAATGATCTTACTGGAAGAACCCACGATATAATGCCATGCGATTGTTCATGACAGTGGCTATTGATCTTATATTTGGACTTATTTTCTGGAACCAAGGGCAAAAGATGTAAGCTGTGTAATATTTGATTCTCTTCTTAAAGTTAATTCTCATTGATGACAAGCAACAAAATGCTTTTTCAAAACCTTATAGAGATTTTTGGAAAATAAAAGTAAAAGCTTATTGAAAGAACATCATAAACTTGCCGTTAGCTAGTCAGGTTGTTGTATTCTGCGCAGTTTCTGAAGGACTATAGACCGAATTTTTCTTTTGGGAAAATGGAGCCATGTTTTCAATGGATAGGCACTAGGAATGTGATTTCTGTCAATGTTAATATTTGAATCCATCTTAAGCACTTGCAAACTCTTGTCAACAGACACAAGTAACAAGACCTGTTCAATTTGCTTGGAGCAATGTATTCTGCTGTCATTTTCCTCGGAGCCACCAACACTTCCTCAGTGATGTCAATCGTGTCGATAGAAATAACAGTCTTCTACCGTGAAAGAGCAGCTGGAATGTACTCCGAACTGCCTTGTGCATTTGCTCAGGTAAAATAAGCTAAAACTTGGTGTAATTTTTGCGGACACCAGAAACCGTTCATAAATGGATAACCGATCCTATCTTGTGCCTTACAGGTTGCCATAGAGGGAATTTATGTTGCAATCCAAACTTTCGTCTACAGTGTATTGCTCTACGTGAAGATTGAGTTCTCATGGGAAATTAAGAACTTCTTGTGGTTCTATTTCTTCATATTCACTGCCTTCATGTACTTCACTCTTTACGGGATGATGCTTGTCGCTCTCACTCCAGGCCACCAAATTGCTGCCACCTGTTGTCTGACTTCGTCGTCCCCAGAACAGTGTGTTTTACCGATGAATTTTTACGTAGTTCCTAATGCCTATCTAGGATATTGTAGAAAAAAAAAAACTGAAACCTGACAACTCTAGTTTGCAGCAAATTCCTATCTGCTGGAGGTGGTACTACTGGGCTTCTCCAGTCTCTTGGACAATCTATGGCCAACCTCTCAGGTGGGCAACCTCAAAAAAGTAATCGAGGTGCCGGAAGACAGTCCAACCCCAGTAAATGTGCTTCTTAAGGCAACATAGGATTTGAATATGACTTCCTCGGAACCGTTGCAGCCGCCCATATCGGTTTTGTCTTACTCTTCTTGTTTACCTTTGCCTACGGAATCAAGTACCTCAACTTCCAAAGAAGATAGAAGAGAGAGTCTCGAAAGAATCTTGCAGACTCTGTCGTGTCTGAAATCTGGACAAATTTATCAGTGGCTTGCTAACTCGCTTGCCTCCCTTAAATTTTTTATTTCTTCATGTCTTGTATATTTTCATTAATAATGGAAGTCCTAATCTATTGTTCTTTAATAAATTTCATTGAATGCAGAACAAGAATTTTACTGTTTATTTACAAGCTTCAGCAATTTTCTTCTACCATCTTGTGTTTTAAACTTCTTATTTTCTTTCTGACATTTGGAAGGCAGTGAAAACCAAAGTTATTAAATTTATCCTGGCCAATCCGTTGATCTAAAAATTCTATAATTTAAAGTTTAATCTAAACCGGATTTTAAATTAAACTAAAAAAGATATTTATATGGTAAAATTTATTTAACTCAATTACATTTTTTTTATTCACCAAATTATATTTAATTTTATTCAATTCAGGTTAATTTTAAGAAAAAAAACATTATTTTAATAAAAATTGATCGACTTGTATTGATACGATGATTTACAGATATACTAGTAAATTTCTGAAATACAGTTCATGTCACACCATCACGTTCATCCTAAACAAATGTGTACCACCGAAGTGTTTAGGAGCGGGGTTAAGCAGTGGACCCGTGGCATTCCAAGTCATGGGTGCAACTCCTACCATCGGATAGCCACTTTCTCTCCTTCGTGTGGTAAAAAGGGCAGGGCCTACTTGGCTCTAATTGAACTGGCATGATCTGACACGGCTAATCCTTGAAGTAGTGGTGAATTAGATGTGGTAGCCCTAGACCTGTGTAGACTCCACATTCATATAAATCAGCAAAAAGATAAAGAAAGAAACATGAATCAAGCTATCCAAGCTCAGTCCAACTTTGTTGGATATGATGTAAGGTTATTTGCTGCCAAAGGAACAACAACAGAGTGAGAAGATAAGACAGGAAAAGACAGAACTTAAAGATGCACTCAAGAACGAGTCTTCCGCAACTGAGCAGGCCCTAATCTTCTCTTTTTTGAGAAAGAACGGTTCTAATCCAACGCATTTCATACTCCACAAATTATAGCAAAGTCTGTAAGAAATTGAATTGTCGAACACGGTATGGAATTCCATTAGGTAATATCTGAATAGGGAAAGAGTTGCATAACAATGATGTTCCAAGTCTAGATCTGTATAGATAGATTAAAATTAGCGTTGTACTACCAATAGACTACAGATAAAGGTGGATAACTTTTGCAAATAATTTTCTGTCTTCACAACAAAGATATTCCAAATCTTAAGATGCACACATAGCTTAAGGTAGTATTGCACTACCAATAGACTAGAACTAATGATGGAGAAACATTTTCCCAGAAGATTCCTCCTGAAGGAACTTGGAATTGCTTCACCGTGTTTTAAGTCAATATTTGTCATCAGCTATTTTATTCAGCGACTTATCATCAGTTTTAACAGGAGCATTTGCCAGCTCTTGAATTTCCTTCTTGCTCTTTATTAGAATCCTCTTCTTGGTATTAAAATCAAGCCTGTCCAAGTCCTCGGCAATTCCCAGGTACCCGTATAGTAGGTGCTCCTCCAACTGGCCTCCTTGAGTTTCTTCTTCCAAACTATTGCTGTTGTTAATGTTGTTGGATGTGTTATGCTCAAATTCTTCTCTCCCGTGTTTCTTCTCTGCAAAATATTTGTGAAGCTTCTCTGCATTTCCGAGTCCAGTAAAAGTTCCCAAAAACTTTACCAACATAACACTTTGGTCAGCAGGTTTTCCTAGGCATACCTTGATTTTACCCCCAACAAGACCTTTACCTATCATTATGCAAAGAGCCAAGGGATGCAGTGAATTAGTAGAAGTGAAACAGAATGTTAGGCTGGCAAATCCTAAATAACTGCTTCAAACAGTGCAGAAAAAATTTAAAACATGAAATATATGCTGTTCTTCTTCCTTGTATGTTCAAAGGCTATTTGAATTTAAACCAATCTTTTCTTCATCGGCATTAGAAAGATGTTCTTTACATCCATCCCCACTCAAATTTGATTTTAGCACAACTGTATTTCAGTATCTAATCAAATAAATTGGGACTTACCTCTCAGAAAAGCCTCAACCCCTTCAATAGGTATGACCTTCTGTTGTTCTGGGTTGTTGTTTGACATAGAAATGTTGTGGATGACAACAAGTGGAGGCCAGAGCATCAAATCCTCTTTCTGAGCAAAAGCTTCTTCATCAGGCAAGATCTCAGGAACACATGTTATTGCGTCACAAGGCACAGAACTATTCCACCCCATCAAAACACATATTGCCTTGTGAAGACCCAAGTGTTGCGCTCTCAGCCCAATCTTGTGGGACATAAACGCATGCTGAACCAGGTTTTGAGCAGCCATGAACTCCTTTGATGAGCTGTTTAAAGTACAGACATGTGAACATACCGCAGTGGGGTGCACACTATATTTCGACAATGCCAAAAGGAACTTGATGACAAGCATAACATCCATCAACAAGTATAGTGAAGAAATTAACATGAACGAATATTAATGTTTCATGAGCCAATTTCTATAAGTTGTATAGAATAAGCTTCATTTTATCGAAAGAAAATGAAGTCCTTCACAATGCCCCATGCCTACCGAAAACATATGCAAGGTGAACAAGCAAATATCACATCGGCATTCTTTGAGAAATAAAGTGCTAGTGCCTTACAATTAAACAGAATTAACATGTCCCCAGGCAGTACAAAATGTGCAAAACAGTTAGCCCCTTTTCTCCGACCAATTGGACCAGCTAACTAACTCAATCTTCCCTTTCTGATACATCCATAACTATAGCACCCCCTTCTTCTTCTAGAATAGCCACCCACAACATACCTCCAGTGTAATTCTTCTTCTGCTTCCAGCAGCGTAGTGTCATCCAGTTACACATTATAAACATTTGCTAATAGTTATTATATTGCCAATTTTTTTGGCATTTAAATGCCATGTCAAACAACAGCTTAAGAGAAAAAAAAAATTTGTCAAACAGAACTTGTAATTCTTGATCACTCTTAAGTCCATCAACATGCACACAACAATCATTTATGTGACTTTCAATGAAAGAATTACTCTGATCAATCACCTCTCACCAAGCAATAACATTTACATAAGGATCACCCAGCAAGTAATAGTAACATAACACAGAAATAACAGAAAAACCATAAGGATTCCCAGCAAGTAATAGTAACATATCACAGAAATAACTAAAAAACATGTCTTTTGGGTTAAGCCAAACTCACCTGATTCCCGCTGCAGGACAAACTAGGAAACTCCTGAATCAAAATATGGAAATGCTCTCCACTTTAAAAATGCATATCACAGAAAAGAAAACAGACCTTTTGCCACATACGATGCAGAACAAACTACCAGCTTTTCCTTGCTCCTTGTATCTTCTTCGAACTGCTGTGTTCAAATTTAATCTTTTTGAAAACAGTAAGAAGGCTTCATCCACCAGTTGCTTGAATTCCTCAGAGCCCTCACGTGGTTCAGCCTCCCCAAGATTTACCCAATCTTCTGGCTGGTCATCATCATTTATATTTGCATCATTGCCATAATCATCATTTCTTTTCCAAATCCTATGCTGTCTATGAGCACTTTTTTTATCAGTCTGGTGTGAGTTGTACCAACTTAAAGGACCAGATCTCGGATGACCCTTCATATATTTAGCACCAGGTTTATAATCTCTAATCAAATCCCTTTGTGCATGCACCGAGGAATCTTGAGAAGACAACCAGTCTTCAGATGCAGAATCTCCAAAATTATCTCTATCGTATGTCCTTTTAGCATTTCTATATGCACTCTGGTCAAACCTCCGAGTCCTGGACACATGTAAAGCACCTGTATCTTCATCTACCCATTCCTCACCACTTTCATAAAGATCTTCAAATTCTTGAGGTAAATTCCGTTTGTTTGACACAATATTTCTTGTATCATGCCTATTTATATCTTCCTCCACAATGTACTTTCTGTCATGCCTATTTATTTCTTCCTCCATTACATAGTTTCGGTTGAATGCTTTATCTGGTGGCTCATACGAGGCATGCTCTCCCCTCATTCTTTGCCTCTGGGCAGCATGTCTCTTCATTTCCATGTCATATATTGGCATAGGAGGATCATGCAATATTTCCTTTTGAAACTGTGGGCCTGCATCTCTTCCAAACCCATAATTTGGTCTCAAATGGGAGCCTTGGCGATCCTGTGTGACACCCGAATGAGATCTCCTATTATCTTGTAACTCTCCCTGTCCACGATCAACTTGAGTATATGCTGAACCCGAATATTCCACATTGTGCTTTGATGTGTTTTGTATTCTGCCTGTATCAAGGTTCTCCATGGGTGCTTGCCTTTGTATTGTGGGATGGTCAAATACAGTGCTCCTTCTCACGTTTATAAAGGAATCATCAGTGTGATCAGTCCTGTCTCTAACTTGGTGCATACTCATTCTTGAAAATTCTCTATGCTCAAAATCTGTTTGAGCATGCTCATAGTTCAATGGGGAAGGTGGAGACATCATTCTGTGTACATCATCAGATGGATATGCATGATTGTCATCCACAATTTCTTGTGATTTGGAGTAAAAGTAATGATCATGCGAGGGCCTTTTAGGATTATAGGCACCCTGTGGATAACTTGTCATGATTCTCTTACTAGCCTCATAGTCTCTTATGTCCATAACTGACCTTTCCCTATATGTGTTAAAATTCGTAGGTTCTGTGAGTTTTATGCTGCTCCTTGGATATTCATCTGAAGCAGCTAAGGGCATGCCTTCTCTATAAGAACCTGGAAACTCGCTCCTTGAGAATCCAGAAGATGAACCAGCAAAATCTTTATATCGAGGAGCGCTTTCCAAATCCTTAGAGTGAGGAGCTGACATCCTGGTGTACGGAACATATCTTGAATGAAACATACGTTTTTCCCCTTCTTCGTAAAATCCCCTGGCCGGAATCTTATCTGATGGTATAGTCTCTCGAAATTGAAGTTCTTCATCATCAAAGTGGCCAATATCCATATTCCGAGATATTGACTGTATATGTGATCCAGTATCTCCATAATTTGAGTTGGGAACCAAATCTCGAGGCACCCGATATGACCCTCTTATCATACCATCTTCCACAGGCACTGATTTCTGCCCCATCATGCCATGCCCATCAATACCCACGACCCTGTTATCACGATAATCCTTCTCTTTACTCGCTCTAGAAGATCCAGCATGATGATCATATCCATAGCCTCGCTTCAATCTATTACTTTTACCATCAACATGTTCCTCAACTTGCCTGTATTTCCTATGCCCAACCCCCTCATCAAAACGAGGCTTTTTACGCTCTTGGGCGTACTGTGGGGAACCAGACCGGACTTTTTCAGTCCTACCTGCACCCAAATGCCAACTAGAGTCCCTTCTTTCGGTCGAGCTGCTCCTTCCCTCCCCGTGAACTACCTTTCTAGTACCCTCAACCTTACTACGAGGGCTTAAACTCCTTCGCTGCTGCACGCGTGGAGACCGATCCACTGCGTGACGGCGAGGAGCAGGATGAGACTCATGTCCAACTTCAGTTCTATGTTGATTACGTGTCTTTGCAGATGGAGACTGTGCGATGTAATCTTCAGGCTTCCTAGACTGCATCTTTCTTAATTACTAAGAGATAAAAAGCAAATCCGCTATCTATATCTATATAAAGCCTTAAGCTTTTGATCACATAGAATCTATCATAAATTCATAACACAATAAATCACCAAAATTCAATCTCTAAGCAATTTAAAAAGTCAAACCCTGAAATAGACAGAACCCAGTAAAGTATTTCTGCAGATTTATGCTAGCAACACTCCAAATCTATTGAAAACTCCAGTCAAAGAAAAATCCAGAGAGGAATTGGATTTCTATGATTGAGAGATCAAAGAAAAATGATCAAACCTTTCTTTGTTGTTGAAAATAAAGAAACCCATGGTTGATTTCTTGACTATTTTTGATCAAATTCTGCGCTGCTTCTCTAAATTTTTCATGTCATGTATAGAGAAGTTGCTCGGTTTTTTTTAGGTTTAGGTAAAGAGAAGATTGAAGGACATGCGTGTTGAATTTTTCGCACTAGTGTCTACTGGAATTTTTATTTTTATTTTCCGTTGTTTAATAACACTCTGCCTTTACCTGGTGCCTTGTGGGGTTAGTGAATAATTAAAGTAATTAATTACTTGATTATTATTTTAATTATTAATTTATATATACATGTATAGAAACGGAATTTAAAAAAAAAATAGAATGAAAATGTAAAATAAATTTATTTTTAGTATAGTTTTAAAATATTTTTTTGTGTTTTAAAAAAATTATTTTATTTTATTTTAAAAAAAATGCTAATAAAAAATTAATTGGTTTTAATAGATTGGTTTGAATTTTAATTACTTAATCTTAGAATTAAAAAATTTTCACGAGCAAAATTAGGTTATTAATATTTACTTTTCATGGGCTTTTATTTAATACTTTGACCCAACATATCACGCAATCAAGGCTTTTAATTATAATTTTAAAATTTATTATGATTTGATGAGCTGATCTAAAATTTAGTTGATTGGAATTAAAATTGAGCTAAGTTAAAAAAATTAGAAGGAAAAAAACTCCGTTACAATCCGTTAATTTTTTATATATATATATATTAAAATAATATTATTTTAATTTTTTAAAAAAAAAATTAATCCAGACAACTTAATAATCTAATCAAAACTTGAAATTTAGATTTTACACCGGCCCATCATTAAATTAGATAAACTATGCTTTCAATTACCACTTTGGTCTCATCTATTTTCCTCCTAAAAAAAATAATATATATGGAAACCATAAATTTAACAATTGCAAGTGATTAAAGTTATTGTTTTAAAGTGTGATCTTGCTCGTTTAGTTAATTCATAATTTGGATAATTCCGGACATAAACTAAATCAAGCTTCGACAAAAAAAAAATAATAATTAACTTGGTATAATGGTTAAAAATACAGCTTGATTTGTAATTTAATTAATTTAAAAAATATATAATTAAAATTTGTTGATTTTTTTATTTGTTAAATGATAATATTTTTATTAATTTATAAAATAAAAGTAAATAAATAATTTTAACTAACTCGACTGAAATCATCTAACTTATAACTCATTACACATCATGGATTCACCTCGAAGTTAAGTTTAAAAGTAAATTGCGTTCCCGTGGCTTAACCAGCTTAAAAGAACATGTAATGATGATGATCTGACCCTGCCTGCTAAAGGATGGGATGGGAGGCAATAAAAGGAAAGTGAAATAACAGAGAAAGGACAAAAAAGATAAAAAAAAAGAAAAAAAAAGAAGCAATCTGTTTTTTAATTATGAATGTTGTTTTTTAGAGAATTTTTTATTTTATTATTATTTTATATTTTTTTGTGTTTTTAAATTATTTTAACATATTATATTAAAAATATATTTTAATAAATTATTTTAAATAAAAAACAATGGCTCGCAACTTGAATACCAAACACGCTTCATCAAAATAAACAGAAAAGAAGACGGACAGTAACATACAGACACAGACATTAAAATCCGCAAACCATGTGAAGTCACATGAGACCATTCCTTTCCATTCAAGCAAAGTTTTCTGTGCAAATTTCTCTGTTTTTCCTTACACATGCATATACATTGTGTGCGTCTCAACAGTGTTCTGTTAGGCAATCACTTACCTGCCAAGGAAAAAATAATGGTTTCTCTATTGGGATTTGACTGCTTAACTGCTAGATGCAAGAGAGTACTAAAGACAGGACCGTAGAGATCCGTAGTTCCATTGTCGTTGCCCAGCAAAGCACCTTTTTTAAGGAGAGTTTGCTGTTGAACTAGCAAGCATTAGGGTTACAAGAAAGCTAGCATACTAATTAGTGAAACTTGGAAATAGGTGATTGATTCTCTTAGAATAAAGTAAGTAACTCCCATTCTTTGGATGTCTTGTCTTTGCTTTTTTTGAAATCTTTTCAACAGGAAGCAAGCAGTCTTGGGGAGCATTTTGGGATATTTGCTCTTGCTTTATCAGGAATGTAGTGAAAAGGAAGCAAGTTTGATCGTGGAGGTTTGAAGCAAAAGCAAGAGACCATCACGAGGAGATGATACAAAAGAATGTTGAGCATTTTAGAGTTTTGTGGAACTTCGCTGCCAAATATAGAAACTCTAGAGTAGTTTGAGTCTGTGGTGAAAGATGAAAAACATGGGAAGTAACATTGTCAGCAGTGGGAGGCTATCGACAGAAGAGATCAATGAAGAAGAGGAGATTCCAAGGCTGGACATATCCAAGTTTCAAGCTAGAGAGGAAGAGATTGAGAGAAAGAAGATGGAGGTGAGGGAGAAAGTCGAACTCCAATTAGGCCGTGCCGAAGAAGAAACAAGACGCTTGACACACATTTGGGAAGTAAGTTAATTATGAGGGAAGAAAATGCTGCAACTGTGCTGCTTGAAGAACAAGCAACAAATTTAGTTGATGCTCAAGCATTTTATGCCCTGTTTTTTTGTATGATCAGGAACTTGAAGTGCTGGCTGATCCTTTGAGAAAAGACGTTGCAATTGCACGTAAGAAGATTGATATGGCAAATAAAGAGTTGAAACCCCTAGGCCAGAGCTGCCAGAAGAAGGTGCAAGCAACAGTTGCTCCCATGTTTTGCATGCTTTCTTCTTCCTAGACAAGATATCTAAATTTGTTCTGATTGCTAACAGGAGAAAGAATACAAAGAAGCCCTGGAAGCATTCAACGAAAAGAACAGAGAAAAAGCTCAGCTAGTAGGCACATTAATGGAGGTATTGTTTCAGAATTTAATTTCCACCGGTACTGATCAGGACTTGTAATCTTGTCTCCAAACCTTTTGAGTTTTGAGTTCTTTTCTTTTAATCCTTCTTTCTCACTGTTACCTTCTTGTCAGCTGCTGACTGAGAGTGAAAAACAGAGGATGAAGAAGCTGGAAGAGCTGAACAAGATCATGGAGTCCATTCGCTGAGATATCTCTGCCTTGTCTAATCAAGCTCTCTGATATTGTGTTAAACTCAATGAACTTGTTATTTTTTTGGGGAACATTATGCATTCATGTATTCATTCAATAATGTTGTGTCTCTTTATTGAATTTAACTTGAATTCAATAATGTTGTGTCTCTTTATTGAATTCAATAATGTTGGTTCATGTTAATGGCCGAAAACAATCCCTGGGCTAAAATCATGTAGGCCTGATTTCTTCTCATAATGTGATTATTGTTTCTCAACTGTTTTGAATACTAACCGAGTTAAATTTAGATTATCTGGAGAGGTCAAAAATCTAACGATAAAACAAATATAATCACAAAATTCAGTACCCAGATCATAAACATTTTACCACTTGTTCGAATGATCAAATCCTTAAACTGTATGCTAGTTCTGTTGATTTTTTCAGAAAAAGAAAAGGAACAGGTCTGCTTTTGTGGCATGGTAATTGCTTTTGTGGCATTAACCTTCACAAAACCTCTTGCCTGCTTCTTCACAAATTTGAAGAAGGAAAAGATTGCCAGATCTTCCCTAACACGGTATTCTGGTCTATGGCAGGATATTCCAAAAAACCCAAGAATTGAAAATCCAGAATATTTGAAGGGTTGTTACAAACATAGTTTTTAAACTTGGTTTGATTTGATGAATTATTTCAAAAAATTCAAGAATTAAAGCTTAATTCGGACTAGATTTTCAGATGAATCAAATCAAATATTAATATAGTAAATCCTAATTGACCTGATAATATAATTTACCTGGTTAAACTCATTCTAAGTCTAAATATATCAACATTAAGGATTTATTTTTAATAAAATAATTGACTTTAGGTAATCTAATAATTTAATGATACATATTCTCGTAATAGGTATGATAGGAAGGCTAGAGGAAAGTAACCAGGCAGAGATAGGGGAGTTTTATTAACTAATTTCAAATCAAGAACAGCATTAACAGCATCTTCCTTAATTTATTTAAGTTTGATTGCAGCCATAATAAATATATGAGCAAATATGGAAAAATTATTACCCCACAAAGTTGGACCAACTAAACAGGATTGCGGGCTATCTGCCACAAATTTGCAACAACTCATTGACTACCTTATCATTAAAAAATAAAAAAAATAAATATTATTTTAATATACTTTTAAATAAAAAAACGTTTAAAAAACAACCGTGTACCAAACAGGGTATCGTGCAATCACTCAATTCTCCGGCTTCCCTTCTCAAATGGTGTCCTGTTTTCTCCTCCACCGCATCTTTGATCACTTTTGGCACCTCTTGTCTTTGAAGCATACCGTTCTTGTCTCCCTTGATTTCCAAACCAGCTCCTACCTCCACTGCAAATCCAGCATTCAAAGGTTGATCAATATACAAAGGCATGGCTATTATTGGATCACCAAATCTCATGCTCTGCATCACAGAATTCCAACCACGGTGACTCAGAAATCCACCGGTGCCTTGATGACTCGAAATTCTCTTCTGTGGAGCCCATTCCTCGACCATCAGTCCCCTTTCTCCAACCATATCAAAGAAACCCTCAGGCAATGCTTCTTTTGCACTAATTTCCTCTCCTTGAGCAAACCCTAGGACCCGTATCTCCTTTCCCAAACTAAGCAGGAGTCCAAGTGCCAGCTCTTCTCTTTCCCTCCTTGGACAAATAATTTTCAGTGCCAAATGAAACAAAAATGACTGAAGATGGGTCTTTCTTGTTAAGCCATTCTGTGATTTCTGTTTCTTCACCTTCTTGATTACTAGCTATATATGCGTGTGGGCTCCGACCAGCCATTAGTAGAGAGTGTTGGTGTGGCTATGGAGGTGATCAGGAACAACAATGGAGGCTTTGAAAGTGAGGACATTGCAAGGATAATAAGAGATGTGGTGGTGGAGATAGCTGGTGAGGCTGTAAAAACAGAAAGCAAGAGCAAGCACAGACATTGAAAGAGAAGCAAAAGCACAAAAGAAAGCCCACGATGATAAAATGGCAAGGCCATGAAGTTGATTTCAAATCTGGCCCTTGGGCATTCCCTTGTGGCCTGATCCTAGACAAGTGATTCATGTAGTTTGTAGGACTTTTTGGACTGGCTCTGTGGCCTCAAGCCCATAAAAGGATGATCGAGAATATTATCAAGATTCAGATTTAAAAATTCAAGAAAGAATTAAATTTGTTTGACCACCAAATTAATTTATTAATATTTTCAAACTTCTTTAATTTGATATAAATATCATTTTTTTTAATTGAAAATAGATTCCGTATAAGTATAAATTACAGTGATGTACAAGATAAATAATGCTTCAGGATGTGGCATAATGAATTATGCCTAAGCAAGTATTAATTACTTCAATTAATAAATATTATTAAGTACAGGTTTATTGAGTTAGTTAATAAATTAGCTTAATATCAACTTCGCATGTATTGGTTGTCAAGAGAATGAATGGGGTTTTGATCTCTCTTAAACACTATTTTTTTTCTTGTTATCCAATTAATTAGTTGGATACTAGTTTATAAATTAAAAAAAAAAACTAAACATAACAAAAAAAATCTAGATTATAGATTATTATTTGATATTTTTTTAAAACAGAACTCAAATAAATCAACCATAAAACCCCATGATTTGATTCATGGTCTAGCCTATATTTAAAATTAAACTATATAAAATTTATTTTGATATGACTAGATCAACTGGACTGATTCAAAGTAACTCCGCTGACTTATAAGAAAAATTAAAAAATAAATTATTTTAAAAAGTATTTTGACTGATTTTTTATTTATCACGAGTTTTAAAAAAATTATTTTAGAGTTTTTTTGATGTGATCTAGCTGATTTAATAATTATTAAAAAAATTTATAGATAAAATTAAAAAAGGATAATGATAAAATTAAAAGAAAATAATGAAAATATAAAGAAAATAATGAAAATATAAAGAAAAAAAAGTTGAATTAAAAAAAAATTATCGTTCATATCTATATCTATATAGTGAAGTTTCACAAATATTCCCCGTTTATTTAGTGTATAAGGGAAGCCTTCTGTATACCAAAAAAGAATTATCCCAACATTTTCCATGTTTCAAAAAAAAAAAATAACGTTACACTTGTCTGTTTAATTTTTTTTTTTTTCTTATCAAACATGTGTATATTTTCTGTCCTTGAATTACTGGACAATTCACACAAACTTTAAGACACATATCATCGTTGAATAAAAAATTCATAGAAATTTTTTAAAACTCAGAATTTTAAAATAGAAATTCAAGTTGTCATCAAATATATATTTTGTGTTCATAACGTAATTGTGATGACAACTTGATAAAGTAATAAGATTGTATTCAATGAAACCATGAACAAAAATTAAAACAAATCGTTAGAAATTAAAAACAATCAATGCATTGACGTGATAATTAAATAAAAAATATTCACAATAGAATTCCTAACAAAGTTCTGGTCTAACTTATATAAATTACAGAATTATTTTGCCTACATGACATAATTATTAAATTTAATTTGGTATAATATTCGAGTCATGATGGAAATATGTTAATTTTAATTGATCTTATTATTATTATTATTATTTTAAAATTTATTAAATTACAAGTTCACCATGTATATTAACGAGATCAATTATAGAATAATTTTTTTAATACACTCAGCCCATAACAAGGGTTTGTTCAAATAGACCTGGGCCTAAGTTTGGTTTAATAACTTCAGCATCTTGAATTCCATTATATATATATATATATATATATATATATATATATATATATATATATATAATTTCCTTTTTTTTAGTTTTCTTTCGTGTAAGCTTCCTAAGAATTAATTATTATTATTATTATTATTATTATTAATTTATTACAGCTAGAAAATAAAAGATAGCGAGTATAATCCATAGCCATGGAAAAAGGATGACCGAAAAACATACTGAGATGCGAATGGTCCGATTATTGCTAAAAAAAAGAAGCTTCTTTGTTCATTCCCAACATGCCCAAGTTCTCTTTCTCAATAGTTTTAGTGAAAGTAAAAGTCTTGATCACCATTTTAATTCAATGATGATGCTGTTCTAGCCTCTCTTATCTCTCAACAAGGTAGGTACCATTCAGCTTCCTCTCTTTTTTTTTCTTCTTTTTTTTATCGTCATCTTTGTGTAAATCATACTCGTGTTTGGTTTTGATTTGATCTTTTGGTACTTAGAAGTCTTATAAATGGAAATGGAAGATCATTTTTGTTTCCGTTTTAGCACAGGAGGAGCTAACTATTGCTTTCTGCGTCTTTCGTTCTGGGCTTATACCGTGAAGATATGAATAATTCTGATCAAGAGAATCTAGATCAGAGGTAAAATCCATCTGGGTATTCTTCTTTTTGCTCCTTTCTGGTCTAGTGGGTATAAGTTTGAATTTTTTGTGGTTTTGGGTACTCTTGTTTGCCTTCTCCGTCTTTCTTTAGTTGGTTTTCGAGCTGATTGTCTTTGAATTGATAGATTCTAGTGAGTGTTTGGAGTAGAGTTATTGCTTTCCATTTTGTTTTTCTATGGGAGGATTGTGGAAAGTTAAGAAATGGATTAGAAGGTTCATGCTTGTGTATGCACATTTATGGCTTTAGTTATGAGCACCAAGGTTTTGATTCATTTGCTTGGGTGAGATTAGATTTCTGCTGAAATTGTACAAAAATGGAAGAACTTTTTTAGCCTGGAATGATAGATTGTACATTGTTTGTGAGGCAAGTTAGCTGATCAGTATGCTGCTTATTGGCTTCATTGTAATTAAAGTTAGTGTTTTCCCAATAAGAGCACGATAGAACGATAACATTTCTTTATTCTGATGTTATCCGTAGAAGAGAGAGGGTTCTAGGATTTTGCTTTACATTCTGGATGCTGCCTGGGGGAGGGGGGTTTGAACCTTAAATAGAGGTTTGGCTTCCATTAGATATACCTCTCCATGGGTCAGAGAAGCTATTAGTTTCTGATTGATCAGTTACCAGTCAGTTAAAAACTGCCCTGTAGTTTTGGAAATGATAGGGGTCATATTTTTGCTTTGAAATTTGGTAGGAATTTTACTGATTCTTGTTTGCTTTCTTATTGGCTTATCCCCATTCACAGGACCAGTTCTAGCATGGAGGATTCCACAGCTACGACAATTGAATTCCTTCGGGCACGGTTGCTGTCTGAAAGATCTGTCTCAAGAAGTGCAAGACAGAGAGCTGAAGAACTAGCAAAAAGAGTATGCTTTGATTTTTTTTGCTCGGGGGGGTGTCGGATGTTGTTTGGTTCAGGGACTGTACTCTCTTGTTTCTCCTTTAGAACTATTATTAAGTCAAAATTTGTTTAAAAATTAGGTAGCAGAACTGGAGGAGCAGCTAAGGATTGTGTCTCTTCAAAGACTGAAGGCCGAGAAAGCCACAGCAAATGTTCTTGCCATCCTGGAGAGCAATGGGATAAGTGATGATTCTGAAACATATGATTCAAACTCCGATCAGGACACCCCTAGTGAATCCAAAGTGGGTAACAAGGCCTCTAAAGCAGAAGAGGGTTTGGTCAGTTCGAAAGTGAGGAAATATGAGTTGGAACATTCAGGTTCTGGACATGATTTCCCCCCTGCACAAGGTAGAAGCTTGTCTTGGAAAGGTCGCAAGCATAGTCAACGTTCTCTTGAAAAGTACAAGGATCCATCTCTGAGAAGGAGTGGTTTTGCATCTACCAGTTCTTCCCCTAAACATCGCCAAGGCAAGTCATGCCGCCAAATAAGAAGCAAAGAATCGAGGTTATTTCATCCCACCCCTTTGGTTTTAATGTAGATGTAAGCAATAACTTGATGCCTTTTTTCTACCATTTTATTCCCATTTTTTGAGTAAAAAAAAGTGCCAAGTTTTTGTAGTTAGTTAATGTGGTGCTGTTCTCTTGTTTTTTTCATTACAAACAACCCAAAGCGTGTCCTCTGTCACATGTAGAATTTGTGCAAAAACTTAGAACCGGGCTTAACAATTACCCCTGGGAGGCATATACCTCATTTACTGATAACAGTTCTATTTGACACCCTCTGAATAGAATAATTCTATGTTGTAAACCTTTGTTTAATTGTGATCCAAGTCAAAGTTTCCACATTTCCAGGGAAGAAATTAATTAGTCATCTTGCCAGGCCATTTTCTACTATAAACCTCCCAGGTCTTTTTCCTTTTCAAGTTATCACATAGAGATGCCATTAACTACTCATTTTGAGTTCTTTTTACACAAGGTATTTATGCATTAGTTATGTTGCCAGATCCATGATTGAAGAATTTAGAGCCAACCCAATTAAGGTTGATTCTCCAGAAAACGGAGTTGCTAACACTTCAGAAGATTTTCCTAATTGCTTGGAGCCAGTGATTGGAAGAATCGAAGATGGGGAAGAGAAAGCTTTAACAGAGAACCCAATTTCGGGCCACTTAGAAAATGGACAGCATGCCCATAGTAATGAGCTTGAAGATGATGCATATAGCAGTGATAGAGACATGGAAAAGGCACTTGAACATCAAGCCCAACTCATTGACCAATATGAAGCAATGGAAAAGGCTCAAAGAGAATGGGAAGAGAAATTCAGAGAAAACAATGGCAGTACACCAGTATGCTTATCAGAACCTATATAACTAACAAACAATTAAATTGCTGTCTGATCAAGTTGATAACATGCCAATGGCATCTCACATATTAAATTTGTTTCTTTCTTTGAGGGGGGAGGGAAAATGTTTCAACAAATAGTAGCAACTTGCAAAAAAGAGATGGTCAATACTCCTAAAGAACCATTGAGAAGATTCCTAGGGTCAAGTGAATTTTAAGCAAACTGTTGAGGATAGTTTATATTCTGAAAATGAGAGGTGCTTAGAATATCTGTGTTTGGACAAACAGAATCTACTTGTATGCAAAACAGTAAGAAAGAGGAGTTTTTTTGCGATACATCAGTCAATCCTTGGTTCTAAATTCTCCTTTCAATCATTGTAATAGTTAAGAAGCAACTGTGCTGATTGATTATGTAAAAAAATAAAATGGTTTCTTTTATGCATTTGTTTCTGAGCATGAGATCCTGTTCCAATAAACACTGACATTTTGATCTCTTGGTCATAATGATTTAGGATTCATATGATCCTGGGAACCGCTCAGATGTCACCAAGGAAGGATATGAGATCAAGGTGCAAGCTCCACACCATGCTGGGACAATAGCTGCCCAATTCAATGGGGCAAAGTCAGAAGTTGAAAATGCATCCAACATTAAACCTAATGACATTCTACCACCTTCACATGTTAATATCAGACAGTTGCAGGAATGGAAGAGCAGTAGCACACCTGCTTCTGAAACCTCAGATCAGGATTTTGCATTTTATGCAGAAAAGCAAAATCAAAATCAAAATCAAAATCAAGAGAGCATTGGGAACAATCATTATCCATCTCCACACGGCTCCCACCACCATCCACATTCACACAGTTCATATGATTCCCCTGGTAGCCAATCTGCAACCGCTGGCTTCAGCAAGGGGAAAGTTTCTGGGAGACAAAATGCATCCAGCATTCAACCTAATGGGATTCTACCACCTTCACATGTTAATATCAGACAGCTGCAGGAATGGGGGAGCAGTAGCACACCTGCTTCTGAAACCTCAGATCAGGATTTTGCATTTTATGCAGTCAAGCAAAAGCAAAATCAAGAGAGCATTGGGAACAATCATTATCCATCTCCACACAGCTCCCACCACCATCCACTTTCATACAGCTCATATGATTCCCCTGGGAGCCAATCTGCAACCGGTGGCTTCAGCAAAGGGAAAGCTTCTGGGAGACAAAATGAACTCTACGCATTGGTGCCACATAAAGCATCTAATGAGTTGGGTAGTGTGCTGGATGCCCTTAAACAAGCAAGGCAATCGTTGCAACAGAAAACCAATCCATTGCCATTAGTAGAAGGTGGATCTATTCGAAACTCTGTTGATCCTTCTCTTCCTGCTCCAGTACTGGGTGGTAAAGTAGATGTTCCCCTTGAAAGTGTTGGACTTTTCAGACTACCGACTGATTTTTTGGTTGAAGACAGCATGCGAACAAACTTCCTTAGTTCTAACACTCCAATAGGTTTGGGAAACCATTACCCTGATACAGGACTTCCAGCAGCTGCCAGCAATCAATTTGTCAGCAGATCTTACTCGGCCTCTGGAACAAGATTTCCTACAGAGGATCGATTTCTGACCAGCCATTATGTTGAGGATGGGTCTAGAATCTCTACTCAAAGGCCTTATTTTGATCCTTATTTGGATTCAGTTTTACCTTCTTCAGGCAGGTATACTTATCCCACAAATTCCTCTTATCCCGATCAGATACCACTACTGCCCTCTAGGGAATTCCCTTCCTTCCTTCCCAGCAGGACTACTGGTATCCCTCCTGCAAATCATTTCTTATTCTCTGATGATCATACCAGACCAAACATGTATAGATAATAGCTTGCTATTGAACATTCTAAAAGGTTATCAAAGATTAGCCTTACCAACAATGTTTCAGGATTAGCTTTTTGTAGCATGATAGTTAAAATCATGGCCCTTGAGAGGGGATATTTGTATTATTTCTATATGGTTCACTGTATCATTTGATGTGAGATGGAATTTTGTAAAAGAGATGCAACCCACTTCTAGTGTTACTGTTGTTTCCCCAAACACCATTCTATCTTCTATGCATGGAGCAAGGCCATATCCCTTTACTCTGCTAATGCTATAGATTCCCAGAATCACTTACAATTCAAGCCTTCTTGTTTCATCACTAGATATTCAATAGAGTGGGATATGATGCCCAGAATGTTCCTTCAGAACAGGGACTTGAACAAATGCCTAGTGTATAAGACAAACTTGTGGCTTAGGGCTTGGTAACTGTGAATTGCATAGTGTATACAGACTCCAGGGCTGATTTCTGATCGGTAAGGGTTTAATATGGTTCACGTTTAAATCCAGTTAGTTTGGGTTACGATCCAAAACAACTTTGCACTGCACCCAGCAATCTGCAAATTGCTTTCATCTTATTTTTCTCCTCTGAATGAATTTTAAATTAAATTAGGTAAGAATTGATTTGGTATAACTTTGTTATTTTGAATTGGTTTAGATTAACCTGGTCAATTCATAACCTAGATTGATTTTTAATAACTTTGACAACGGTTTTCATACAAAAAGATTGAGTCTTTTGTGGTCGAGTTTTAGACAAACCATCTGCCATCAGGATTTCTGCATTAACAAAAATTCTCATAGGCTGCCTTTGGGTTAAATCCGACTTGAGCCATCATCGAAAGTGTCAGTTCATCATCAATCACCACCGCCGTTTAATGTCAACAAAACGTGAAGAATGCTCCATGATACAAGCTAAACCCATCAGACTAAATCCATTGACCAAGACATTGCTTGCGAGTGACCGCTTCTTCAAGAAACCATGAAAGGCGATCATGACAGGTGGTCCAATTACTATATAACCATACAGCCCCATCATGTCCGCTTAATGAATCTACCCTAGAAAAATCCCTTCAGAATATATATAGCTGACCAGATATTTTCTTTTGGAACTATGGTCAAGATTTAGCTGTCAAAACTTGATTTCCGAGTTCATGGTCACTGTATCTAGAATTATCTAGAGAAGAAAGGGCAGTCAGCAACGCGTATATTAATCAACTTGACAAAGTCCTAACTTTCAAAATCTGATATTTTCATTCTTGATTGCTGAACAAGCATGCCTCCCTTCTCTCTCTCTCTCTCTCTCTCTCTCTGGATATATATATAAACACACCAGCAAGGCCTAACTAGCCATTCATCAGAAATCAAAGCAATCTCTCACAAGCTCTCATCAACATCAAACATTACACAATCTAGCTCAATCTTATTAATCTTGTTATTTCAAAGTCTTCTAACATTAAGGTAATGTCCGAGGACAATTCTCGTGACGCTTCTCCGGTGCATCACGAAGAGGATGTTTATCAATATGGTTATCCTAGGTGTGATACAAGTAACTCCATGGCATCAAGCTCAAATGATTCTCCATTTTTTGGGATATATGATACTATGTCATTATTGGAAAGTGGTCTGTACCAGCAAAAATACGGCGACATAAGTGATCATTATCATAGAAAACAAGACAAGGCATGGGATTCGATTGATTCAAGGTTGCTAATGTTGCTAGAATTTTTTAGAGAACTTTTTATTCGAAGAAGGGAAGTTTTCAAGAAATTATTCCCGGAGTTGCATGATGAATTTTTGGGGGTGTTCAAGAAAATGGGTAACATTAATTTGTCCATAGAAAAACCTGGTCAAGTCAAGACTCGGGCATTGCAAAGAAGCTTGAGTGTTGGCTCGCCAAGAATACCTTCAAGAAATGGAGGTGAATCGCCATTAAGGCTTGAGAGGTTCAAGGTTCGCACGGTGATTCCTGGCGGCGGCGGCCAAGGTGACACTGACAAGGGCGGTGGCCAAGGTGACACCGACAAGGGTGGTGGCACATCTGGTGACGATGGGAAAATCAAATAGATTACTAGTCTATTTTTGTAGCAAGGTTTAAAAACAAACAATTTGCTTTTTTCTTTTTCTTTTTTGGTGAACAGAAAATAGTTTGTTTAAAGATATAAAATTATTTTATTATTTCATTAATTACTCAATGCATAGCTTTAAATAGTAGAAATATTCACACAATTTGCTGCCTTGTAGAGATTTCGTGCACTGTGAAATATTTGCCAATAATAAGGGGTTTTTTTATATTATTTTTTAGGGTTTATTATCCATGAAACAAAATTCATAGACCTAGTTGGTGTCCCGATTAGATTGAGAAATTCTTGCATATTTACGAGAGATGGTATTATTTTTTTTATAGTACTACAATCATAAATTTTATGAATATAATAAATGTAGTAATTTATATCTCTTTGGTTTAAGACTCTATTTTTGTTACTATTTCTGAATTAAAAAAAATAAGATAATAAAAACAGAAACATATTTTATTAAAGAAATAAAAACGTGAAATAAAATTGTTTTGGAAAAATAAATTTATATATTTCAAAACGATAAATACATGATAAATTTTTTTATTATTATTTTTTTAACTATTTTCATTTATTTTTATCTCTTTTACACAGTAATTAAACATTATTTAAAAAACTAAGTCTCTATAAATTAAGAATTAAAAATAATAAAAACAAAAACTGTTGTATGTATTCCTGACTGAAGGTTGGTAAGGCGTGTGAGGAAATAAACGGACCACCTGTAATGAATGCTGAGCCCGACAGTGCAATAGCAAGGACATGGTGGTCCAAGAATGGTTGGGCTATGGACCAAAAACAATGACTGGAAGCCCAAGGAGAATGAGCCCTTATGTGTCTCAGCTTCAAATTACACGATTGTCTAAAAAACTTATTTTTGTTTTAACAAAATACTGTTTTTGAGTTTATTTAATGAACATAGTAAATTTAAACAAAGCAAAGTGGATAAAAGTTGGACGAGAAATGCTAAACCCTTTTATTGTTAACATAAAGTGTTTTTTTTGTTAAATTAATTTTTTCAATTTATAAATTAAATACAAATATTGAACTCATCTCAGCTAGGTGTATTAATTTGAAGTCTTAGTTTAATTTTTTTTTAAATTAATTTTTTTTAAAAAAATCTGACTTAATGAGTCAAGCTGAATTCGATTGACTTGGTTAAACGTAGACAAGGCATTGAGCTTCAAGAATTTTTAAAAATAAAAAGTGTTTTAATTTTTATTCAATTCTTTATCTAAAATAACACCTTTTCATTAAAAAAAACCACAAAAATAATATTTGGATATGATGAATAAGAGTTAAATAATGATAGCAAGAATACAACTTCACAATAATGTTGTGGATAAGACAGATGAGGTCCATGCCAAGCCCCTTCCCCACCACAAAAAGAAAAAGAAAAGGAGAAGATTTCTCTTTGAATCCAGCTCACACCTGAACACGAGGGAGATTAGAAAATGGAAGGGTTATCTTCAATTATCATTGAGCTCGGGCCGCCGAGTTCGGTGGTGTTGCTTCCTTGAAACGACACCAGCAAGGTTAACTGGTGTATCATGTATGCATGCACAGCCGGTAATCTAAAAAATTCGAGATACAGATTCGGACAAGAATTGAAAATCCGGTGAAGTCTAAGTTGTTTTGATCGGGATTTTAATAATATGATCAAGTCAAAAATAATATATATTTTTTAATTATATACCATAACGTCGATTATTAATCGAAAAGATAAAAGGATTATTAACAAAGAGTCAATAGACTTCGCCGAGCTCGATGCTTCTCCCCTTTCGACACGGTGCTCGATGTTGAATACAAATTGACTCGAAGAGGAAACCTTTATGTCCTCCCGAAGCAGAGCTCAGCACCGAGATGACCCCATTTCCGTAGGCCCACCACGCTTGGGGTTTTTCTCAGCAGAAGAAAATGATCCGAAGAAGTACCAAGCAAAAGCTGGAATCATTAGCTTCTCCTCTCCATTACTCCTTCCATGAACACGACTAGCACTTTATGAGATATTTATAGCCTCTTTTTGCACGTATTTGAAGGAAGAACAAAAACAAATAAATAATTCAAAAATTGTGGAAAATATATATATCAATATTGTGCAATGATGCCACAAGTAGAAAGTAGTCATGTGTGCACAGCTTTCTACGAAAACATCAAACTCGTTAGTGGGCTCAATGCCTCCATTGACACTAATCCACGATCAAAGTGGGCTCATTGATTCATGAGTGCGTATTATTATTCAGCCCCGCCATGAACTTAGAGGATATTTTATTTAATAAACAAACTTTTCGGAGAAAAAACTAGCTGATAATTGAGATTATAAATGGGTTATCAAAAATCTCTCAAAGCAGGATTAATTAACAGTTTGACAAGTGAAGGCCAGTCATTTAATTTACTTTTTTAGCATGTGGCAAATAATTTGCCAGTTGGCATCTACTTAATGCTTAATTATTTTCTCTCTTTTTTTTGAATTTTTTCTTAATTTGTTTTGTTATCCTAACCCAAATCATGTAATCAAACCATTAGTGTATGCCCTCCACTGTGAGTCCAAAATCGGGATTTTCATCTATGAAAAATAATTATTAGCACATAAGATAAACTTGAAAAATAAATAATAAAGCAATCAAGTAATTAAGTCTAGAGCTTTTCTCTAGAGTTTTTTTTCCTGTATAAACCATACTCGTCAGACCTAGTACAATAACTCATCTAAAAATCTAAAAAGAACTTGGGTTACGAGTTATTAATACAATTTAAGTTAAATATTTTTATTAAAATAATATTATTTTGTTTTTTTAAATCAATTAAATTTTACCTAATTAAATTTAATCTAAATTATTAAAATTTAGTTCAAGTCAAGTTCAGAATTAACTTGATAGATTAAATTAAATTTAATAATTATTATACAAACTATCTATTAATTTAAGGTATAAAACTAGAAAGATATTAAAAATAATAATTAATATAATCACGATAAAATAAAAAAATATAAAGATTAAAGTAAAAGGTAGGAAAAATTAAGTGGGGCTAAGTAAGCCACTACACTATCAAACCAAAACTACCTCTTATTCATCTTGACATGGAAAAAGAATCTCCCTAACATAATTTTTTTCCCCATCACCACCTTTTGTATCATTGGTCTGAACAACTTGCAAAGGTGAAGTTGACAACTTGACTCTGAGCTTTTTAACCATAATATTTGTAATCTAATCATCGTGTTAATGACTTACTAGACAGACAGGAATCACCATCATCATCATCATCATCATCATCATCATATATATATATATATATATATATATATATATATATATATATATATACGTGGACAGTCACCAACTTGTACTTATGGGTACCTAGCTAGCTATCAAGGAAAATTGCAATGGCACTATCTCTTAAATCAAAGTCGTAATAATAATCTCTTTATTTTAGTTGTCTTTCTCATTTAACCACATGTCCAAAAAGACCACCTAGGTATCTACGACCCAGGGAAGGTAGCTCCATGGAAACAAGATACTTTTGCTGGTGGAGCTCCATGCTTGTCATTCGTCACAGTTTACGTGGGTTATTTTTCTTTATCCAGGCTTCTTTTGAGCAATTTAAAAAATATTTCCTCAAGATTCTAATCCTGAAAGGATAATTTTGTGCTCTGACCCGTGAAGGTAACACTTGCTTTTTGTCCCTGAAGGTCATAATTTAAATCCTGAAAATCTGTACAATATCACGTACAAAATACTTAAAATTTGTTGGATTCTAATCTCAACCTCATTCTAAAATCTAAAGAAGCTTGATAACTTCACATGTGTGTGTGTGTATATAACATGGGAATTCTTTAAAATGTTAAGCATGACACGATGAGCTTTTCAATTTTATATTACAAGATATGATTAAATCCCCAAACATAGGTTTATGAAATGGATAATCAATTTAATTTTTTAGTTCAAATAATATAATTCATTCTCCCTAATAAAAAGTGTCTGGTGGTTTAATAAAAAAAATCTAGATAGTTGGTAGTTAATGGTGTCTAATAAGTCAAAATAGTTAATAGTGGCAAAATATTTTTTTTATAGATTTGAAGACTCTTAGAAAGTGCAATGATATTACAGAGAGATAGATTCTGATAATATATATGTTAAGATTGAAAATGAAAAGATTATGAACCTTAAACTTGAAAGATTCATGGGGTATTTATAGCCTGTGAGTCTTATCTTTATTTTTTTAGAGAGAATGAGCTAAAGTGTAATTTCATCATTGTAATATTTTAAGTTATATTTTAAGCAAAATAATATGTATTTGATCAACATAAAATACCAAGGGACTTGTGTTGGGTTCTAGAAAAATTATCAAGGAAGTATTATGCTGAACAAGGTGCCTGAGCCCATTAGAGATGAAAAATAATTATAGAAAATTGATTAAAATTAACCTGACTAGATTTGAATTGAGTCGCTAAAATTTAGTCCGAGTTAAGTTCCAAATCAACTTAATGGATCGGATCAAATGTAATAATTATGGTACAAACTATCAACTTAAGATATAAAACTAGACGAATGCTTAAAAGAAAGGAGGGGGAATTAATCAATACAATCAAGTTTGAATTAAAAACAAATAAATGAAAAGTGTAAAGATTAAAGTAAAATACCACACCAAAACCCACTCTTGATCTTGACATGGGAAGAATCACACTAGCATGTTTTTTTTTCCATCACCACCTTTGTATCATTAGTCTTAAGTCTGATCAACTTGCAAAGGTGAAGTTAAAATTTGTTGGATTCATAATCTCATTCTCATTTTAAAATCTACAGAAGTTTAGTAACTTTACGTGTGTTTATAGCCAGTCTCGTAGAACTATCTCTGATACTAAAAAATCACACACACACACATATATGAGCATTTCAATTTCATATTACAAGATCCAATGAAATCCTAAAATATCTAAGTAGTTTAAGAATAAGGTTTATATACTGGATAATCGGTTTCTTTTTTAATTCAAGTAATATGATATACTCTCTTTTCTTAGGGTGTCTAGTGGCTTAACATGGAAAGCTCAGGTGGTTGGTACGTAACTAGTAGTTGGTGATGTCTAATAAGCCAAGGTGGCTGATAGCTGTAAAATATCTTTTTTTATAGATTTAAGGACTCTCATATATTTAAGTAAATATTTTTTAAAAAAGAGAAAATACAATGATATTATAGAGAGATAAATTTTAAAAATATGCATGCTAAAAAGATTGAGAATAAAGAGATTATGAACCTTGAGCTTGAAAGATTAAGGAATATTTATAGCTCAAGAGTTGTCTTTTTGTAGAGAAGAGGGATTAAAGTGTGATTTCATCCTTGTAATATTTAGAGTTGTATTTTACCTAAAATAATACATATTAAATCAATGTAAAATACCGAGGGATCCACGTAGAGTTCTAGAAAAATTTTCAAAGAAGTGTTGGGCTCGGACAAGATGTCGGAGCCTATTAGAGATGAAAAATAAATTTATATGTGTTGCATGTACCCAAACACGTTGGACTTGGGCTACCAAGTGGGTGTTGGGGTGCACGTACAACACACCCAACATTGGACGTGCGCCCACCTGGGCTCATACTACCATGCTCGATCCTATGCACCTTGGTAATGGTTGGGCTAAGATGTGGTAGTCCAAACCTATATGGGTGTTGGAGTGCACGCTCAACATTGGACATCCACTCTCAGGCTACAATGATCGAGCCCATACACCCTAGTAATAGCTAGGCTCGGGCGTGGCATCCCAAGCTTATAAAGATTTTTTTGGGCCTTTCAGGGTTGTTTTAGGGGATTTTTGGTTCCGTTAAATTTTAGTTTATTAAGATCAAAATCAATGGAGGAAAAACAAAGGAAAAGAAACCCTATGATCAATTGTGCTTTTTTTCAACATCTTCTTGTTCTAAGTTATAAAAATAAATTTATAAAACCTAATCCGATTCGACAAATTGATATGGTTAATTAATACCATCTAGCTATAACAAGGCTATCAAATAAGCGATAATTTTACTCACAATCTGAAGTAAAATTTAAACCATGATGGTTAAGAAAAAACAAACCTCCATGCAATCAACAAACCTTATTTCTCACATCAATAAACTTTTGATTTTTTGTATATACTTTATGTCAAATAATCATCTCAATCCAAAATAATTAAACTATTAGGTAAGACTTCAAAATGTAATTCCTATTATTTTTTAATTCAAACTCATGATTGTTTGGTCAATAAATCTTCAAAACTATGTTAAAAAATCATCTCAATCTATAAACTTAAATTATTAAATAAAATTTAAGATTTAATTTATATTATTTTATAACAGTTTTCACTTTAATATCTTGAATGCTTGAAAGCCGTTCTACCTAGTATTATCTTTACCAATAGCAAGTGTGAATATTGCTACGTACTTTCTTCCAAGGAAACAGAACAAATCCTTGACTTAATATATAATTATATCTCAGTTTCCTTTCCTCCTCTCCATGATGCTTTTTAACTTATAATTGTTTTATTGTTTAGGAATCGCTATCAAAATGGCAGTAAACCATGCACGCATGAAACCCTCTAGGCTAGCTAGCCAATGCCTTAACCTATCCAAATGGTCCGATATTTAATTTAATATTTCAAACTACTCGACTCCAAAAAAATAAATCCGAATAACTCGATTCTTACCATCACTCCTTGTCGTGTATAGCAAGATTTCCACCATCTTTTACGTGTATGAGAGGAGGGTTTTGACATGGGAGCTTTTGTAGAGTACTGGCAACTTTGACATGAAATATCTTGAGAATGAGAATGGAAAATAATTACTATTCTTTTTCTTTTCTTTTTCCTCATCAATTGGCAACTTGACATTAAATATCTTGGTGTACGTCATTGTAATGGATACACTTACATACACGTATATATCTTTTTTAATTGAAATTATTATTAATTCCCCCCCTTTTGTCATCAGAGAGCGAGAAGAGCCCAGATGATTTTTGTTGTTTCTGTTATGCATTAAGCATATATCTGAAGGTTTCTCGACCAAAAAAATGAATAAATAAATTGATTGATCTTTGTTCCTTTCACAGATTTTCGTAGCAAGCTCCAGCAGTTGTTGGCTTGAGAAAACACACTGCCACCACATCCAATCCAAGAGCTCACTGTTCCTTCGTTAGGTGATGATATCGTCTCCCCTCGCATAAGATATCCTTTGCTGGGTAACCATGTCCCTCTTCTTTGGAAGACTCTTTATCTTGTGTAAAGGAGAAAGGGATAGCAAAAACCTTCTTTTCATAGAAGATATAATTTCATTCTATGATGCTATTGTAAATCTTATATTAGGAGTAGGTGCTTCTTCTCTAGATTTCTTTTCTAAGTTTAAATCTAAAAATCAACGTTAAAAAATTTATTCTAAGATATACTTTTAAATCCATAAAAAAAATGACCTAATAACATATCTTAATTGTTAAAAATATCTACCCTAAATAAACAAATTAAAGAGCTATGAGAAAAATCTCAATAATAAAAGGAGCATTTGCAAGGGGAGTGGTAATTTTATTTTATTTTTGTGGATTGAGATATCAATTTGTAAAATTATATATATAGCCTTTTTTTTCATAAAAGTTTTGATAAATGGTGATGAATTACTTATTCTCAACGCACATGTTTTAAATCACCTTATTTTCATGATAAAAAAAAAAAAACTATACCTTCCATAAATACTATTATTAAAAAAATCAATTAGTTCAAAATAAAATGACATAAAAATAAACAACACCATCACTTTAGCATAATAGTGATGATAGCAACGGCGTATGATTTGGTTCAAAAGTACATATATCAAAAAAATAAAATAAAAGAAAAATATTAACTAATCACTTGAAAAATAACAATTTGCTTTTGTGTGTATATTTTTTTTTCTTAAAAAAAATCGATCCCCACCTGAGTTTTAAATTTTTTTTCACACACTCGCGATCTATACCTGGATGATTAGATCCCGTAATCTCCCATAGATCTCTTCTTCCCCTAAACTCTCCCCACCTCCCCTGCATTCCCCTCTCTCTCGACACCAAAAATGAGCTCATCTTCTCTCACTAAAAGAGATTCCCTTTCACTCACTTCAACAATAAAACAGACAGTTACTTTTCTGCTTCTTCTCTTATAACTACCTCTCTTATTTCCTTACACGTTTCATAGAAAGAGAGGAAGAGACATGTATCATCAAACTATAAACTACCAGTCCTATTTGCTGTCTCAAGACGGGACCTTTATTACTTTCTGTTTCTCTAAGTGTAGAACCAGATCATGGATTGTGTAAACGGATTGAGAAGATTAAAGGGTCTTGTTGATTTCGAGTTCTTGAATATTATTGAGTGAAAAAGATTGGAACTTTACGTCTTAAAATGATGGCTTCAGGGATAAATTTGGTAATGACAGTGATTGGATTTTCTGTAAGCACTATGTTTATAGTTTTTGTTTGCACTCGTCTTATTTGTGCTCGGATTCAGTTAAATGCATCAAGACGATCTTTTCGTATTGCTTCCAGATCTGATCTTAGCATGGTAAGCATCTCTCCTAGTCTTTCCATTGGTTTTCAGCACTGTTTCTATATTTAGTTGATTGTTATAATGTGTTTTCTATGTTTTTTTTTGGAAATCGAAGTTGGTTTTTGGTTTTTGAAGTGTATGAGTGGAGCAAGTTTATTTGGATTTTAGTTTTTATATTTTTTCTCTTAATTGGGTTTAATTTCTTTTCCTTTTTTCTTTTGGATATTTATGATTATTTATTTAGTTTTGTGGAAATTAATGTGGGTTTTTATGGATTTTGGTTTTGTAATTGTATTAGTGGAGCTGGTTGGATTTTAGCTTCTAAGTTTTTTTTTGGTTCTCAATTGCGTTTAGTTTCTTGTGTTTGTTCAAATTTGGATATGTTAATTGCGGACATAGAAAGCAAATCACCAAATTAATTGTCTTTAGCAAAAATTGGAACCGGCATAGTGGACACTAATGTGTGATGCTGATCCATCTTTATTGTGAAGGAGGAAAAAGTCTCAATTTTTTTGTTAAAAAATGAAATCTTCACTTTTTTGTATGCTGAAGAGTTTTGTTTCATGGGGTAATTGTCACTGTCTTGGAGCTTGACTGTTATTCTTCGACACGTGTTACAGTTGGAACGAGGTTTACATGGTCTTGAGCCTGTAGTTATAGCTAGCTTCCCAACCAAGAAGTACAACGATAAGCTTTTCTCGGCTTCAGAAGATGCTCAGTATGTTCTTCTTTCCCTGCTATAATTCCTTATTAGTGTTTTCTGTATTGGGTTTTATGTGATGATTTTGTATGATATAGATAACTTTTATAGTCTTTGGACCGGTATCTGCTTAAGTTGTCATAACAATGAAGAATATGCAGTGCCAATGATTGTGTTAAAAAGCCTTTTGACTTGGAAGGTTTCTTCTATTTGTACTTTTAAATTTTGAAAGGAGTGAAGAGCCGGATGGGGAGGTGTGAAGATTGATAATTTCTCATGCCTTGAATTATGAATTAAGACATGACTTTAGTTCTCTTCTGATATAGACTTTGATCTAGTTTTGGCTATCTTCATATTAGATAGAGTAAGCAGAGTTTGGGGCTGGGATCTATTTCTCATGATGTGATTTTGATTTTCTTAATTACATCTTCTGTTTGACTGGGAGGTTTTCTGAGACCTTTTATAGCTAAATGTTTGGACTGATGTGACTGGGCCAAATTTTGCTTTGTGCAAAAAATTCTTCATTTAGCCATCTTGCGGTTTTCCATACTTCTAACTTAGATGCTGTCTTCTTAAGCTTGATTGATTGGTCAATAACTATTGAAAAGGTTACTACAAGGCACATTGAATTTGAGTTGGGGCTGCCAAAATGATTGTCTGGTTGCTTTACTAATTAACTGGAGTTGGACCATGGATGCTCTTGGTTGTTTTTTCACCCCTTGACAAAAAATGTTTCAGCTGTATTCAAAAGGGCTGGCTTCGTTATTTGAGTATTGATGGAAGCAACCCTGACCTGTTTGGAATCCAATTTGCCTGACCTTGATAAAATTTGAAAGATATGCTGAAATAAAAGATTTGCTCTGTTCCAGTTTTGGAGGACCCAAACTTGCCTTCTTTTCCTCTCTCTCTTTTTCTAGTACAATTCATCAGTTCAAGTTGGGTGCCAATAAACTCATTGACCTTCGTGGGGAAGAGAATACAGAGGTCTGGGTCGATAGGAGTTATCGGGGTGGGGGGGGGTGGGTGTTGTTCACCCTGTTGGGATGTTGGACCTCAATTTTAATTCATTTGAATTGAAAAGGCATGCAGCTGATTGTATCTGTGCACCCATAAATGAAGCTTCAACTCCTAAACAACCAAACCTTCTCTCATGGTTATTTTCTCTCCAGTCAGAAGCCATCTTTTTGTTAATCCTAGTTGTGTGATGCTAAGAAAAAGTTTCGAGAAAAATGTCCTCTATACTTTTGAGTTTCTGACACTGCTCCTTTATAGAACTTTCATAACTGATTCAGTTTCTGAACCTTTTGTACACATTCTAGCTCATACTTCTGGTGCTTTATCCTCTCTTTTTCTTTTTTTTGTTGCTGAAATCCCCACAGATATATGCCTGTCTGTCTTCAGAATTATTTAACTGGCTCATTTGTACTTTAATTTTTAACTTTATTTTTGTTATATTTTTGGTTACATGCTATACAACCTGCTTCTGAAGAAGCATCTCGTTGACGTGGAATTGGATTATCATGACAGATAACAGCTAGGTTTTGAAGGCACCATGTTCATGTCCTCTGCCCAGCATATTAGTTGACGCTGTCCTTGGGGATTTGTTTTGTTCATCATGCCAGTTTTGTAGTATTCTGCTATTTCACACTTTTCTGTTAACAAGTTGTGGTTGTTGTCTGTGGCAGGTGCACAGTTTGCCTTGCAGAATACCATGGCAAAGATATATTGCGTATTCTCCCCTACTGTGGGCACTCCTTCCACGTGACCTGCATAGACATGTGGTTGCAACAGCATTCCACTTGTCCCATGTGTCGAATATCATTGCGTGAATTTCCCGAGAAGAAGTGCGCGATGCAACCCTTGTTCAGTTCAGCTATCCGTTCTCAATATGGCACTGAGACCTTTGATTCCCATTCTTATAACTATTTGTTGACCGGGCATGGGATTTCACAAAGATCAGACGACAGCCATGGGATGGACACCATTCAAGATAATCTTTGTGCACCTGATGGTGATGAAGCATGTGGGGAGAATTCACCCCCCTTAACCGAGAGTAATCAGATTGCAAAAGACACAGGAGACAAGCATGTAGAAAGCCCGTCAAATCCCTAAATCCTTCAGAAGAGTCAAATTTTAAGCTGCATTCATTAGGATTTCCAATTTCAGAGAGTCCAATTATCAGTATTTAGAGTGAAAGAAGTTGGAATTCTTAAGCCGTTGGAACAACTCCCAGAAAGTTCGTTGATCTATGTTTTTCATTTTCCCGTCAACATGGTTGAGTTCTTGGCAGTTTTGTTAGTTTCAGTTGTAAACTAGAATCTGATCAAGAATAGTTCAATGGAATAGCAGCTCTTACTTTCCTCTCTCCTTGTCAGTGTTAGTGTAGAGCAATGTATGTGCACACAGACACACACACATGGATAACCCATCATTTCTGCCTAATGTTTCTTTTATTGGATTCTGCACATGATGCAACTCTTGTGGGGCTTGCAATTCTGATAGGCTCAACATGTCTTCTGCTTTAGGTATTGTAATATGCCCACATTCTGTATAAAGCAACTACGCAGCTCATTTGTTGCCAAGGATATAGATTTGACTGCATCACCTGATCTTGCTTTTTGGTACCTTTCTATCCTGGTTTATGTCTTAACAGTAGTTTTCTTCAAGGTACGCATCAAAGTCACATTCTGTGTTCTGTACTTCTGTGTCTCCTTGTGAACAAAAGTGAAACTGTTAATTGAGTTATCATTAGAGGAAGCATCATAATTGGATTTGGAGGTCCTTCTGGACCAACCCTCGGAGGTACTTCATGAGATTCTTTCTATGCATAGATATTTCTGTAGGGTTAACCTTTAAATGGCAACAAAAGACAGAAAGGTGAAAGATAAGGCAAGCCCGCCTCCCCATTATCCCTTTTAAAATGAGAAATTGATGCCTTTTCCTGTCATTTATCCAAATCATGAAAGTGACTATTTTGGTTTCCATTAACCTAACAAAAGTTCTCAGTGCCCATCGGATAGGCATGACAGGGAGAAGATATAAACAAAGTATATTGAGGAAGCACTCCCATTCTTAAATTTCCCATGTAAACGGATTCACTTCCAGGTATTGGCCTAAGAGGCAATAAATTTCAAAAAGAATGACATCAACAGTCACCAATATCAATCAACCAATGAAAAAGAACAATAAGTATATACAAACATTGCAAATTATATAAATCCCCAACGTTTTTAAGCAGGAAATGAATTATATAATTAACCTGTCACAGCTTAAGCCCTCGGCTTGACCAGAGCTCTGAGGCTGTTCTTCATAACCACTGTAAACCCCAACTTCACAGAGATATCCAACTTGCTATAAGGTGGATAAGCAAATTCTTGAACCATTCTTTGCCATCATTAGGTGAAGATGCGCAGTGGCCAGCCATAGACCAGGGCATATATATCCTCCTTCATACACCAAATTGCATCGTTTTCACCCGTCACTTCTGTGGTATCGGCATCCTCTCCGCCAGACACGAACCGATCCGGGTTGTATTTTTCGGGATTGGTTCAAACTTTTGGATTCTCTCCTTTTCCATGAGAGTAGAATTCAACATTTGCATTAATTGGTAAATCACCATATCCTGCCATTGTTGTATGCTCGGCAACTGCATGAGCTAGTACAAAATATGTAGGAGGGTGTTTACGTGGCAATTATTTCACCTACTGCATGTAAATGCTCCTCGTTTTGCCTACATCTTTCTCGTCCACTTTTCGGTCACCAGCAGTTGATTTTATTTCGTTGTAAAGCTTGGTCTGAACCTCAGGATTGGTAATTATAAGCTGTGCAATGCCCCATTCAACCGGTGGTGTCAGTCGCGCCATTGAGGAACTCTGAGCAAAGAGTGACAAGCTCTTCATTACTTGGAGATGATTTCCTTCCTTGAAAAATAAAAATTCTCATAAATTCTATATGAATAATCTGGTCTTAAAACATAAACTTAGTCTCAATATATCAAACTGATCTTAAAATATTTTTTATATTCTAATTCTAAACTAAAAAAAAATCAATGGAGGATAATAATAATAATAATAATAATAATAATAATAATAAAGTGTGTCAATGGTTCCAAGTCAATAAAAGAAAAAAAATACTAGATGATAATCATTTTAATTTATTTTATTTTTGTTCGTGGCCTGAGAGGAGCACAATTTAGCTGGGAGTGAAAGGCCGAAAAAAGTAGGCCCTGTAGGCCCACAGGATTTAGAGCAGTTAATTGCTTTCTTTGTGATAGGAATTTTAATTTTTAAGGATGTTTTTTATTTTGCAATTCAACTTATTTTTTAAAAAAATGCTTTGTAAATCTTTTACATTTTAAAAATATTAAATTAATTTTTTTCTAGATGTTTTTTTTATGATTATAATACGATGATGTTAAAATTAAAAAAATATTTAAAAAAATATTAATTTAATGTATTTTTAATTAAAAATATTTTTAAAAAAATCCTACACACCACATTAGAAAACACACGAATTAAATAATAAATACAAAACAAAATGATGGTTCCGGACTTGGCTGAGAGCTCTAGTTTAGGTACGGCTTTCAATAGTCCACATTTTGTTCTTGGCAATTCTCCAATCTCGAGGGTTAATAACTATGATGCCTAATGTTAAGATGATTAAAAAGAATTTAAATTAAATAAGAAAAATAAGGAATGAATCTATATGTTTTCTGGGAATTCATCGGTGCTTTAATCTTATGATATCATAGCATAGCATAGGGTAGATATACAAAGCGTCAAGGTAGGTTTTTTCATGAACAGTTGATGCTCCATTTTAGTTCATTGGGCTGGAAGGCAGGCAAGATCCCAGCATTGCAAGCCTTAATTCTTCACTCTTTTCTTGACGAGGAACAGGGACCGAGTTGAGGAGCTGTGTTCGATCTCTTGATTAAATTCATGGCGGAATCAGTCACTTGTTTGAATCTTTTATCATTGTCGATTGATCCATCACTCTAGCTAGGGCAACCCTCGGATTTTCTTGAGGTCCTGTTTAGGTGAAAAGATGGGAGGTTTGCATGTCTTATCAAATCTATTTATATATATCAAACAACTTTAAATAACTGTACCAATCCAATAACTTAAATGATTAAATGAAATTTCATAATATAATTTATATTATTATTTAAAATACTCTTTTAAATTAAAATTTTTTGGACTTAAAACTTGCGTAAACCAACATTATCTTATCTTTAATTTTTATCAAATAAATAAAAATTATGAGACTCAAACTCGTAATTACTAGGTCATCAACGCTTTAATATCATATTAAAAAATCATCCTAACTCCAATAACTTAAAATGTTAAATAAGATTCCAAAATATTATTTATATTATTCATTAATAATTACAAGATTGAAAGATGAAGGTTCATTGACTATGGTTGTTTTGATGTCCTATATTCTATTTTTTATTTTATTTTATTTTATTGTCCCACATACTGTTTTTATTGCATGAAATGATCTGTAGCACAATTTTAAACATCTGAATTTTAAATTAAACCGGTAGTTTGTGAATTAACCCACAATCTTAATTAACTTTTAAAATATTAAAAATATATTTTTAAAAAATAATAATAAAACAATATAATTTTAATGACTTTCGTCGATATTAGGGCATGGATGTGCCTTTTTTCCCACAATTAACAGTGAAGGACAGCATGGAGGCTTTCTTTCTTTTTTTCCCCTTGGTAAGGGTTTGGCAGAACAACGCCATGGACCATAGGAGATGGTACTTGTTCTGACTTCTGATATATAATATACTGTATCAATCTTGCTCGTGAGTTCAAAAAAAAAAAATCATGTTCTTTAGCTCGAAAGAGCAAATTTCAGACCTAAAATTATGAAAAAAAGGATAAAAATTTAATCCTAAAAATATAAAACTAATATATTATATAATTGATAAAAATTAAAGTATGCAGGGAAATACTATAGTTTTTTTTTTTTACTATTTATCATCTCATAATTTATTATAGATTATAATAGTAATTTATTTAAAATTTTCAGTTTGATTTTCGAATATTTTATTTATATAAATGAGTCCAAATTAAAATCAAATTGCATTATTTTTTTAGGGTTAGGGTTGAGTTGAAAGCCGGGAACTAAAATGATAAAAACATGTAAAATATATAGGTGTTAGGTCAGCAATTTATTTAAAAGTTCATTTTAATTCTCTTTTTAAGTTATTCAGTTTTTTAATTGTTTCATGTAATTTTAAAATAATATATTTTAATATCAAATTTTATTTTATTTTAGTCCTTTCTTCGATGAATAAGAGAAATGATCGCTAGATTCTGGTTTAAAAAGAGAAAATTGTGTCGAGGGCAAAATTTTTAGGGTGTTTCTTTGAAAATTTTTTTGTATTTTTTGAGTTAAAAGATTGGTTTAACAAAGTTTTTAGAGTGTTTTTTAAATGTTTTGGATCAAAAATTGGTTGAAAGGGTGTTTTGGGGTAAAAACAAATAGTATTTTTGAAGTTAATATTGTATTTTTTTTGTCCTCATTAATTAATTTATATATATATATATATATATATATATATATATAGAGAGAGAGAGAGAGAGAGATTCCTGTTTGTTATTATATTATCGTTTTCTTCTTCGTATAATTCAAATAAAACCAGGTTATTAAGTTCTTCGATACTAAACCAACCTTTCCATTCTCCCATGCTTGGATGAGTGAAGTGAAGTTACATCCCTTCAGTCCTATTGAGTGAAGTGAATGTGAAAACAATATCCATTAAAGAGCGAACAAATTTGGAGGTCAGCTAGCTTGAGCAGTCAATTATTGCTGAACCAGGCCATGCTGAGATCATTCTCATGGAGGTTCTGTCAATAACTTCTCTTAAACAATTTTACATTCATCTTTCATAAAACTTTTTAGTTTCACTGTTAGCAAATACTTTATACTAGTAAGTATCGAGTAGTTTTTTAATATTATATATTAAAATTATTAAAAAAAATACTAGAAATTCAAGACGAATACATTTTTAAAACCAAATCACTCGTATTTACTTGGAATTTTTTTAAAAAAAATTATAATCAAGTTTCTTAGCTAAGAACCTAAATAAATTAAAATAAATGATTAGCTAGAAAATAAAAAACCATATAAAAAAACCATCTATTTTGTTTTTAGTAAAAACCCTCAGCCGTTTATGTTCTGGCCACGAAAGACATGGATTTCATGGTCTAATAAACTCCCTAGTCAGTTCTTACTTACACAAATGAACAACCTCATCCCCAAATAAATGTCACACAATATGGCAATAGCTACCACCTTAAGTCTCATGATTAACAAGTTAATTGACATCTATAGAACTAATCAAAGAAAAACAACTGAAAATATCATCTAATTAATTATTATTAATTACTTGTGCCAAACTTGCTGGTTCTTCTCCTTGTTGAGCTTCAAGTCAAACTTGTTAGTATTCCACAAATGCTGCTGCTGATCTCCTTCATTTATTTGAACCTGAAAGCAGCTGTTATCGTTCACTTGAGCACCCAAATAAGAATTAGAAGGTGATGAATTCATGCCATTATAGGATTCAAGCAGCTGAAAATAATCGTTGGTCCTTAAATCCTGATCTTTCCGCTTCTTGTTAGACTCTGTTGTCATGTTAAGGTAGATATTCATGCTTTCCCATTTCTCCTTGCACTCGTCCATACTCCTATCGTAGCCTAAACTAGCCATTTCTTCTGCTATCTCTTCCCAAAGTCCTCCATTCGAATACCCACTTTCTTGAAATCTTGATTCCATGGAAGTTCTGAGCTGTATGAAGCTTAGAATCTCGGGCTCGGTCCATATAATGCTGTTGAACTTGTCTTTCTGAATCTTTTTAGAACTAGTGCTGTCCTGGTTGTTGTCGTGCCTTTGAGTTGCTACTGCAATATGCTCAACTGACGATGACAGTTCGGGTCCTTTCTCTGCATGTTTCTTCAAGGCTTCCATCAATGCAGTATCTCTAGATTCAATCCATGCTCTCTCTTTAGCCCAAAATTCATGTTCCCGATCGAACCGAGCCAGCTCTTGCTTTGTCCACTCTTCCTCTCTACACATTCTCTCATACTCTCTATCTTCAATGGTCTTCAACATTTTCTCCATCCAGGCATCTTGTTTATCCACCAACTTCCTCATCTGTGAGTCCACAAAGTCCTCGACTTTTGTTCTCCAACTCTTTTTAGGCCCTGCAAGACTTTGGCTCTCATTCACCCCTTTCTGCTTTTCCGTTGATCGGTTCATCATGTTGTAAGCAATAGCTGAAAGGTCATCATCATTGTTTTCTGACGAGGAAGTCTCAAATTCAGACGTGTTGGAGAAACTCAGACTTTCACTATGCTTGTTTTCTTGAAATGTTTCTTGACTTTCTTGGTTGATGGTGTTGCTCAATGGAGTTTGATAAAGAAGAGTGCTGTTTACAAAATGGGTTTCCGAGGCTGGAGCTTGGTTGCTGGGTTCTCCATAAAGGGCTTCAAGCTGTCTGAAGAACCTGTAGTGCTTCCCATCTTGTCTCCCAGCTTTACCTTCCTTGGTCTTCTTGTAGTACTTGTACAGGTTCTCAAACTTCTCTCTACATTTCTTGCCGCTTCTCTGGTACCCATGTTCCTCGGCCATGATCCTGATTATCAGCAAAGTCAAACTGACTCAATACTACTAGTATTATATGTAAAAACAGGCAGACAAGTACAAATTTCAAAGTAAAGAAAAACCTAGGTAGAAATTTCGTGTCCTTGTCTAGACTAATAATACTACCACACAAAAACAAATCCGTATTAATTAGTTATTGACCATCATTTTTTAGTAATTAAAGCATTAAATACTCAAAAACATTCTTCTTGGCATGTAATTAATGAAGATCCCACCAACTAAGTTATGATCTTGTCTCTCTTTAAATTCATTAACTAGTTATTTCTACCTCTCTCGAAGGAGGAGGAGGGGGAAGAAGATGAAGAAGAGACTAGCTAGCTAGCACTTCCAATACCCCAATTGCTTCCAGGAAGTTCATAGCAGAAACTTAATTAGGAAAGAGACTGTGATATCAAAAACCAGTAAATCGCCATTAAAGGGAAATCACAAAATGATCTCAAGAGAAGATAATATCAAATAAGCAATTAAAATTGATTCAAATTAAGCTTGAGCCCTTAACACAATGAAAAGAAAAGAAAGAAAAAATCCATATTGGTCACTTCATGACAAAACCAAATTAGGGTTTCCTAATCCGGTATCAGCAATGCAAGAAGTAGCTAGCTAGAATAAGAAATACTAAAAGGAAAAGGATAATATTACACAAAAGGATTCGATAGAATTTGTATGGCAAGAAAAAAAGAACGCATAGTACCTAGAAACCTCATCCCATAATGGACCTTTTTGATTAGCCTCCTTGAACCTGGAATCAAGCCTAGATCTGATCTCAAGAAGGGTAAGAGTCTCTTGTCTTGGCCATCTACTATTATTGCCTCCATCATTTCCAATCCACCCAGCAGCAGTAGCGTTTTCCATTTCTACTCCGTATAGTGTACCAGCACCAGCTGAGCTGCTAGTACCAATTGTAGCACTAGTTATAGTATTATTAGTAGTAATATTAGTGGCATTGGTGCAATAATGATCATGATGACGCCCGCCAAGCTTGACTAAACCACTAGGCAACATTGCTTCATGGCCAACCATAATGGACTCAAAGTGGTGTGTTTGTGGTACAAGATTCCTACTTTGAACAAAGAATGGTTCGTTACCTTGTTGGGTTCCTTGAAAATGAGCTCTTCCGGCCACCAGTTGCCGGAGATCTGGCAGTCCGTACTGGTGGTGGTGTTCACTCATTTCCTGCTACTTCTACAACCCTCCCACTAGGTTTTGAGACCAGGAAAACCTTACAGACAGAGAAAGAAAGGGAGAAAGAGAGATTTTTTTTCTCTTTTGTTGGGGGGCTTAAAATTATAAAGCTAGATGAATGGATAAATTTGGAACTTTGTTCTTGGGGAGACAGGATCCGAGTCTACCGCAACTTTTCATCACTGCTATTTCTTTTTTTTTTTTTTTTTGTTGAAACACTGCTACTTCATTAATCTTTCTCTTTCTCCCTGTCTTTCTCTCTAGAAAGAGAAGGAGAACATTACGTAATGTGTATGGACCAACTAGATTGTGACAAATGTCAAAGAATTACACGAGGATGATAACCCACTATTCTAGCTCTGATCAGATGACGCGTGTACAGTGTTTTGGATTTGACCTTTTGACCGACCATTTTGCTTCCTGTCCTTTACATGATCATCAGTTTGGCGCCCTAGAAGAAGCCATATGGCAAGCTACCTCAACCCTCCGACTGTTGGTTCGGGTACTAACAAGTTTTGCTAGCTACTACTAACTTATATTTTGGGTTTTAATTATCTTAAAAAACCAAGGTTATAAAAAAGATTTTTTTGTAAATATATACTACTTTAATAATTAAACTTATATATATATATACATACATATAGTATAGTATAGTAGATTCGCACATTCTAATCTTTGCAAGTTTAGTGGTGGGTCAATCTCTCTTGTTTGTCATCATTGGTTAAGTTATTGATTCAAAAGTCAACATTCTTTAGATTTAACCAAACCGGAATGAGAAAGTTTAGCTTGAATTTAGGCTATGTTTGTTAATGTCATCTATAAAGTATTTAATAATTGCTGTGTCGATATATAATTATAATATTTTATATTATTTAATTATGAGTAAATTCTCTATACAAAGCATCTAATAACCGCGTTTAGAAAACGCCAATATTTTATATTATTTAGCTTTTTCTTTCTTGTATCATCATTATAATACCAAACATACACTAAAAATTAATAGAATATTATATTTTGATTGAAAACTTTTATTGCCGCAATATATATCTGAAATGAAGTGCTAGCTATCCATGGAACTAGAAATTTTGCCAGTGGTGCATTGTGATATTGATTAATAAGCAGTAAAAAGAAATTGTATGAGTGTCTTAGGAGGAAGAGGAAGAGAAATGTATGTTCTTTATTAATGCATATACATATATATTACTATTACTATTGTTAATTTTATTCTCTTTCAATATATATATATATAATCTAATAAGTACCATTGCTTGAGCCAGTTAGAATCTTGTGTCGCTGACCCATATGAAGAGGATCGAAGCAAAGGTAGAGAGATACGATCGAGCAGCATGCAGAAAGTTCCTGCCATGAGGAGGGCATGATGTGAACCTTTTAATTCCTTCCTCGGTATAGCCACACACAAAATTGCAACTAGTTAATATATATATCTTAAAAAATCGGAATTAATTAAAAGAAAAGTGTAATTACCTTCAAATTAATTTTTTTCTTTATTGTTGAGGGAAAATTTTAGAATTTATATACGCCTTCTGCTTTTATATAAATCCAATAATCTTTTGTAGTCTCGTTACTAAATACATGTCAACAGGGTATTTATATTACAATGCATAATGCATATACATATTCAGAGAGAGAGAAAAAAAAAAAGAGAGAGGTTGCGACATGGAAATTAATGGAAATAGGGTAAGTAAGATAAAATCAAAACTAGCCTTAATTAATGTTTTACTCTTTTAATACATAATCTAATATTAAAACGAAATAAAAAGAATTTTATTGAATTTGAAATGTTATACTATTTTTATTTAATACTCATATTTTATATGATGAAGACATAGTTTCTTTTTAAAAAACAATCATTGGTGACTAGTGTGAGAAAATGCTAGATGTTTTGTAATTTTATCTCATTATATATGTATGTATGTATCCTGCAAAGATATTAATGAACAACATAAATAACAATAATTCAGAATTAATATATAATCATAGCTATTTTAAACCATTAATTGAAGTAAGATATTAAATTAAAAAAAAAACTCCCAACACTTCGTTTGAGTTCATGAGAAATCCACTATAATTAAAATCTAATGGTGCAAGAACGGGTCTGGGTCTGTAGATGAAAGGTTGGTTACTGTAGATCCCAATACTATTAAAAAAGAAAAAAAAAACTTTTCTTTTATTGATAAATATCTCGAGATTACTTTGCTTTCGACTAGAAAGGCAACTTTCCTCATTTCATTAATTTCTCGTCCCTGATAGAAATTAAAACTACAACTTTTAACTCTTCAAGCACCCAGGTGCCTCAAGTATAACCCAAAAGTAGTCAAGTGACACTGTTCGGAATTTCATTAGCCCTTACTGATTTGGGATTTAATCTTTTTTTTAAAAAAAAACCAGTTTATTCGATTAACCTCGATCTATTATTTTTATCCCGAACAATGCGGTTTTAAATGTTTTTAAAAAATATCATAATTTTAACCCCACTAGCTTTTATTAGGCTGTAATTCAAGTTACTCAAATTTAACTAAATCAATATTAAAATTGAACAAAATTTGATCGGTGGGGTAAGCACCGAGAAAGGGGAAACAAAGGGAGGGGCAATGTATAAAAGTGGCCTCACACTCAGAAAAACTGAAACCTTATTTGTCTTGTTCATGTGTCAACAAGAAGTGAGTTGTCTCTGAATCTCTTATATCATCCATGTTTCTCACGTAAGATTGGAAGAGCAAAGAATCTGAACCACCTCCTAAGACACTTGTCAGACCTGGTTACTTACCCCAGACGCTGCTGACCCAGCCGAAGTGAAGTGACATCCCTTCAGAATTGTTTTTCTTTTTTTAAAAAAACAAAAAAATCCATAAAAGAGCCAACAAATTCGGAGGTCAGCTAGCTTAAGCAGTCAATTATTACTGAACCAGGCCACGATGAGATCACTCTCATGGAGGTTCTGTCACTGACTTCTCTTAAACAATTTTGCATTCAACTTGCTGCATGCTACGTACGTACTGGAATACGAATATTCAATAATGTAAGTTTCACGCGACAATGTTAAGTACAGTTTTTGACATAGTGAATAAGTTTTAACTGATATTATATTGGTTAATTTATTAATTAGATTGAGATATTTTTCAGCAATGGAATTAATTTGAGTTTAAATGTTTCAAAACAGTTTTTAAATGTGTGTTTGAACCAATTTAATTTATAATAAGCTAGTTCACATATGCATGCATTAATTTTTTATATATAATTAATCAACATTATATTCTGAATCATATACCATAGCTAAGTCTAAAGTTTTAGATTTTATCTTAAATTTAAATTTGGTTAACCGAGTTAATTTTAAATTAATTTTTTTTTAAAAAAAAACACATTGGTTAGACCTGGAATTATATTCTAAATTACTTTATTATATTAGATCCAGTTTAATAACTGTGGTCATAACTCATCGGACTTTTCATTATTATAGCTGGATTTTTTACTTATTTTTACAAAATTTAATGTTTCTATATTAAAAAAAAAAAAAAAACGATTTGAGCACTCATTGCAATGATGCAAAAGAACTGTGGTGGCCAATAAGAGAGCGAAAAACTGTCATGCATAAAGATGGATGTCCTGGAATGCTTTTAAAGGCAATCTTGAAGGCATACTAGCTAGGTGAAGCATTTTTTTTGTAATTAAAAGGCACTGAAAGAATGAATGTTGATTGTCAAAGATCATATCTGACCTGGAAGATATAATAAAGCAAATGATTAAAGTTATGAAAATGATTTGGGTGGGTGGATTTATTGGTAAGATGGGAGACCTTGTCATCCATGAAGGGAAGACGGGTTTGTCTTTGCCTAAAAGGGTAATTGTGTGGATCCTCATTTCACATAGCTGGACATCACGAACACATCTTGTCAAACTATTGTACGAACAAGTTGAGAATGTGGTGGGGTTCCTGATTTGGAAATGGACTGGCTGGTGATGGATCGATCGGATGTAGACTATGGAGATCGATGGAGATCTGCGTATTGATTCTGAGAGAGAAGAAGAAGAAGAAGAAGAAGAAGAAGGAGAAAAAGGGAGGGTCCTTTTTCTAAGACTATCATTGGATAATCTCTTGTTTTGCCTTTTGCCACCCGATTCTCTTGACGAGTTTTACATGCGTTGGACGGCCCAAATGCAACGGTAACAAGAAGAGGAAATTACAGAGATGCAGTAGATATACAAAGAAGGGTACGTACGTAGCTTTTGGAAGTAGTAAGAGACAGGAAGGTGCCCAAGACTCCACTGGTCTTGAGTCTTAACCTAGCTGTGCCCTAATTAACCATCGGAGCTGTGGAAGGAGAGGCCAGTTAGACACAAAACGGAAAGTGTATATTGTCGAAAGGAAAAGACAATGATGTACTAGAAAGGTAAAGGATTTCACTCGGTCGAAAGCCTAGGCCCCTAGCGGGGCTTGTGCCACCCTATGACATCCTTTTCTTTTCTTTTCTTTTCTCTTCTTTTTTTTATAATTCTCAACAAAAAAGCATCATATAAAACTAGGGATTCTAATACAAGCTGGTTTTGTGTTTGAAATTCGGAACCAAATGGAACTGGAGTTTTGAGAATTGGGGAAGGGGGGATGGGCTATTCCCCTATCCTATTTCATAGCCCAAGACCCATTTGATATTCCAATGGTTAATATATATGCTAAATTGCTAGATGCCATACCTTTTTGCCTTCTATGCTCCACAACTCCATTTGATAGGATTATATACCTTTATTGCTCAAACACCGTCAAAGGACCGCATAGCGCAGTGGATTAGCGCGTTTGACTTCGGATCAAAAGGTCGTGGGTTCGACTCCCACTGTGGTCGGTTTCCAGTTATTTTCATTTTTTATATTCTGATTAACCAAGAATCAATATAAAAAAAAAAAAAAAAAACTGTCCTAAGAGTTGAGTGTTATATTTTCGAACCTTTTTTTTTCAATTCGATATGCCATTGATAAAATGTTAGGGCTCGATTTTTCCTTGCACCCACAAATTCCTTCATTTTCAAGAACCCCTCTTCTCCATCCCCAACCCGCTCTCGCTCCCGCTTCTTTCCCTCTCAAAATCTCCAAGAAAACCCATCCAAGACTCGTTTTTGCACAAACCAACAACAATAACGACCCAACTCAAGAACCCAAAGAACCAGAACAAGAAAAGAAAAATGGGTCTTCCGATAACAGTGGCGGTGGTTATGATTTGAAGCAAGATCAGCCACCTCCCTTATTCGATATTAAGTGGGGTGATTTGTTACTGAACCCAGATCCCGATAACATCTTGGCCGTTGGATTAACTGGTTTGTTGTCCTGGGCTAGTGTTCAAGTTCTTTGGCAGCTTTTCGTTATCGCTTTGGCTATTCTTGTTGCTGCTGTTAAGTACTCTTTCATTGCTGCTCTCCTTATTTTCATCCTCATTACTCTTCTTTGATGGTATTTTACTCCTCCCTGGAGTCTTTCTTGATGGTTGTAATAATTTATTGAATTTTATACTTGGCATGCGCTATGGGTTCTTGGGAATTTAGTGGCAGAAATTATCGTCTTTCGTTTTATGTTGTCGAACTGTACAATGCTTTATGGTTGAAGTTGCTTTTATATATTATTGGAGAGGTTCTGTAGCTCCTTGAACTTGTCCCACTAGTTCAAGCACTATGTTATTTGATGAATTATTGAATGGAGAAGCAGAATCCATGTAGCTGATTCGCTTGTTTGGAACTAAGATTTACTAAAATCTGGGTGGAGCCAAGTTGTATCCTAGCTACTTGTTTCAATATGGTGTCACGAAGTTTGTCTGAAGAAGGAACATCAGTAACTTATTCCAGCACTGCACTTTCCTTTTGACGGGTTGCTTCCTTGGTTAAATTTGGGTAAAGTAGTTCGATGTCAGAGAACTTTTTTTGTGATCACTTCCTCAATAGTAGAGAGATGAACACAAGGGTAAATGCAGCTCTCTGCAGTAGTTATAGCTTAAACATCATAAAATCTCGTAAGAAAGTATACAGATTTTTCGGTTCACCATTGCGTTCAGTATAATTAGCTTTACCTGAGAAGAGTTTGAATCCTGTGTATGATCAATTCTATCTGGCAATGTCAATTGTCGTGTGTCTTCTAATAAATTAGTTGCAAACGAATGGGAAAAAAGAAAAATGAACCTGAGCAGGTAAAAGAAAGGTCCAAGAAGCAGAAAGTTGGTTATAATGTGGGAAAGTTGTCATGGGTCAAATTGTGAACAAAAAAATATTCAATCGGTGATGCTCCCTCGCAGATAATCGGTATGAAGACGCACAATTGCAAACGATCTGCACGCCTATGTTGAGATAGGTGTGTCGTCTGGTGCAGTAATCTACCGTCTCAAGTTTGCTCGGTGCATTCAAGCAGAGCATAACTGGAAGACACTTTTACCATGTGAATTCCCAAGCATCCATAACTGTTGAACATCTCCACTCTAATCTGCTATATGAGGCCCGCAGGCGACAGGAGCTGGGCTATGAACTATCTTTTAAATGGTAAGATACCATCGGTCATGCTTTCCGCAGATGGATTGCAACACTATCGGTTTGTCAGTGTTGTAAATTTGAACAGTAAAGCCAAGAGGAGAGCGAGGTCCCCTTTTTTTTTTCTTTTTTTTTCATAGCTTGTATGCCAAAAACACGATGGACAAAGAGAATGAGCAGTAGTCAGAAATGATATCAGTGGGAAACAACCAAAAAGAAGCAAGGGATATTCGGAACAAGACTGAATTCAAATAAAATAAAACCCACACAATTTCTACTTTAACATTAAATAATCCTAGCATCATCGACTAGTGGATTGTTAGGATAAGATTTGTGAACAAACAGCTATAACATATAGAAGCAAAAGGTCAGGTACAGGCTTCCATGTCTGCATTCAGAAACTTCTCCAAACAGCTGGATTCACCATTTGAGATGGCAATATACTCTTGCATCACAGTCCTCCCTTACTTCCTTTTCTCGTTGACAAAAACACCTAGCAGGAGAAAGTGAGAGTGAGCATCCACTGAACTCATGTAAGGTGCAAAAGCTGATTTACGCTACAAAAAAATATGAAAAATTACCACAACAGTGATTCTCAAGGAATTCCACAGAATCCTAATCTTGGCTGAACTTAATCTTCTTTGGCACACACTTGACATCACCAACCTGCAAAAAAAGGAGGGTGGCATAAAATATTTTGATCAGTCATAATACATGGATACCAAAACAAAGGCAGAAAGATCCATTCTTGGTTTGTACCACAACATGGCAATAAATAATCATCACCAAGGAATTCAATGCTTTTATGCTGAACTTCATTTCTCTAAACCATCAAAGTAATATTCATAAAAGTAAAGAAAAGGTATTGATAGCCACTATTCACTGTGAATAGAATTTTTACAACACAGATAAAAATGATTCTATACAACCATGGTAAGCTTAAGAGTGGCCCACCAATGGCAAACAGAGTCGAATAACAGTAAAAGCTATTCGTGAAAGAGAAAAAAACATAGGGACTATGCTGGTAAGAACAGGCGGGGGTGTTTATATACATGATTTTGTTTTGATCTACAACCGAGTGGTTGAACAGAAATATTTTGTGCCACCATGTTCAAAGGAATCTGAAAGCTTTTATATCCTGCATTGTCTTACAGTCACATTTCTTGAGTCACCCAACAATAACTAGGATGACATGCTTACAGATCACAGAGAAGCTGACTTGTATCAAATGAGTATGAGCATCGGAGAAAACATATGCATTCAAAGTATTTGTTACCATCTACGATAAACAGAAAGCTCAGCAGCATTCTAAGTGAGTCAATATTCTATTTCCAAGAAAGTACAACTGATCACAGCTCCATGCTAAATGCAAGAGTAGTTATGGTCATTCTTCAAACAAGGAATCTATTGGAATCAGGGATGCAGGAAAAGGGAAGAAATCTTGGGTAAAAAAGACTGCTATGAGTATTGGAAATTTTTCATATCACTCAGCAGTTAGAGATCTGATCCGTAGACTCAAGAATACACATGTTTTCTGTGTACATGGTAGTGCTTTCCCATCGAAATCAACTAGAATGGTGAGATTGACTAAAGCAATGGAAAAATTTTATTCTAAATCCAGATGCTAGACATGGCAGGCTGATTTCCTTCTCCTGTTCATTTTCCTCAATTATCTTTGTACTTAGTCAAGTATTAAAAGGAGAAAAATGATAAGAGCTCTTACAAATTCCGGGCACTCATAATCCAAACCAGCTGCTTCTATCTTTTTTCGTCGCTTCTGATCTCGCTTCATAATCCTGCCCACCAATCTTCTGTGCTCATCAAGTGTTCTCTCCTGAATAGCCATAGCACAAAACAAAAGGGTTATCAAGCAATGGTCAGAAATAACATTTTTTCCTTCTATAGCATGAAAACTATAATTCATCATGATTATCACTTCCTATCCACTGCATACCTTGTTCTGTCGTTTTCTTTCGGTTTGAAGCCGGTCCACAGGGTTGTAACGATAATTAAAACCTTTCCATCTATGTGTCCCCAAAAAGAAAAGGGAAAAACAAAATGAGTAACCATAGCATATGGGGGAGGCAACCAAAGTAAACAGTATAGGATTCTGTGTTTATAGTTTCCAAGTTCACATATCCAAGAATTTAGCCAATAAAGAAAGAATAAAACCCATCAGCAGGATATAATCAGTGAATGCCTACGGAAATAAATTACATGATGCTATCTTTCCTTTGCACTATGTAAGTAAAAAAGATAAATTGCTTACAATTTAGGATGAACATGCTCCTGTGGAATAGCATAGACTTGCAAAAGATGCTCAAACAACAGATAGTTATGCATACATTCAGCTACAACTTCTGCCACCTGCAATCAGCAAAGGGGTTTTGTTAAAGATCCTCAAAAACATCAACATTCAACCAATACTACAATCTTAAAATCTACAACCTCAGGATCTTCAAATTCCATGAATCCAAAATGCTTTGATTTTCCAGTCTGCCAAAAAAACACATGCAAACACCAAGTTACAATTAAAACCACACCAACTACTGCATTTAAGATATCATTAGTCTACATAGTACATGCAAAGCACCAAGAAAAGACCAACCTTTTTATTCCTCGCAATTCTCAATCTCTTGATAGTACCGAATTGCGAAAAATAAGCTGAAACATAAAACAAAAATCTAATAAACAAAACCACAAAACACAATCTCAACAAAAAATAAACACCGCACATTAATAACAAATTAAACCTTACCTTTCATTTCTTCCTCGTAGAAACCATGAGGTATCCTACCAATGTACAGCACACCGGACTTATTTCTCAGCTCTTTCAATTCCGGTAACTTCCGCGCCGGTCCACCTTCTAATGGCTATTTTTTAACACGAAAATAAATTACGAAAAAAAAACAAAAAAATTGATGTAAGAAGAAAAAAATTAAAAAACATACCAAGAAATCAGCAGCGGCTTGTTTTCCATTAACTAACTGGGTTGACGAAGAAGAAGAGATTTTGCTCATTTTCTTTTTCAGTGATTTCTTTGCTTTCGCCCCCATGGTAATGAACAAACAGCAAATCGAGAGGAATCTTGTTTGGTTGTCAGGAAAAGAAAAGACGGAAGATATTAGAGAAGGAGCGAGAGAGAGGGGAGAGTTAAAGATATAAGACAGAAACTGAGAGTTCTGAGAGATTAGGGTTTAGGGAATATGGACATGGTCTGGGCTTCATGTTTGGGCCAATGTTAAGAATGACCCGACATAGAGCCAGGCCTCATGTAAATATAGGAAAATTTTATGGTGAAACGTTTTGAGTATATTTGTTTTTAATAAAAACTAATTTCTCAAATTTCATTTTGGCTTTCCATTTTTTTATAAATAATTTATGGTATATATTTTAATTTTTAATTTAAAAAAATAAATTTCTTTCATCATTACCACCACTATTGCCTCTACCAATACTGTCATTGTCTAAGATGGATTTTTATTTTTTTCCTGTCTCAATATCAATGAAGTAATCAATGGCTATACTTAATAATATAAATAATTTAACCGTCATAGATATATAAATTATAGAGCTTTTTATATGAATAACGTGATTTAAAATTCTATATTTGTAATATTTTGTAATTTAAATAAGATAAAGAAATTCAAAGTATATAAAAAATTTATGAAATGTGGTTTTATTATGTTAGTAACTAAGTTCTTTCTCGGTTTAAATACTGGTATATAAAATTGACTATATGCACACAAAAACTGACACGTGGACCTTTTTACTTGGCAGCAAGCCTCAGGTTCTTCTGCAACAGCAAAAAATACAACTGAATTACACTTCATGAAGGACACTTGTGTCCGTATTGAGTAATTATAGTTATTGAGTAACTTTTAATAGTGAAAAAATCCTAATAACTTTTAATAAAACTGGACGTAATTTTCTCTCTCTTATATCCATCTCTAAATATTAATAATAATTACAGCTTTAGCATAATAAAACTTTTCATGCAAGCATTTTATTTATTCTTTTCATAATAGAAAAAAAAAAAAAAAATAACCCGTCACTTGAAGTCACCGTAGCAGTCACCACTTGTCAAAAGAATTTACATAGAAATAAATAAAATGATGGCACATCAGTATAATTAATAACATGAATGAACCACCCTCCCTCAACTCCTCCTATGAAAGTTTCTCTGACAAGCCTGGCTCTTCCACCCATTTTGCTTGATATTTGATATCTTGACAACTTCTTGTGTATATTCACAATTGTAGCTACAAGAATTAGTTCATGGCAGATACAAAAAGGGCGATCAACATCTTGTTAAAGCCTGGAAAATATCATGGGAATGAGAGGGCTGAAATCATGTGAGCAGTTTGACTACATGTAGCTTTGTCATCGAATTACTCGAGGAGCAACTGGTTGGGAAACGGGGTCGTTTATCAGCTCCTGTAAAGTTTTCATGATATAAGAGAATGAAGGACGTTTTGAGGGCTCGCTGCAGTGAAAGGAAAACCCACTATTAGAACATGACAGAAAGGGGATAGAGACACTGAAGGCGCCACGCACTGTATATTACTTGGTTCCTTACCCTGAGAAGGGTTTCTATGGAGATATAATTATGAACGTCCACTTACCTATCCAAGCAGACCTTAATCAAGGCAGCCACTGAAGGATTTACATTGCTTGGAATCTCAAGCCTTCCGCCCATAAAACCAACAGCGGCAATGATCTGCAGCAAAATATACAGCACTCGTTTAACAGAAATACTAGCATTTGTGTTCTGTTTAATGCAGATTCATGTGTACATTAGTATCTGTTCCGATAACTATGATAGTTCTAGTTACAGACTTCATCTCAGGCAGCAGTTAATATTCTGTGCATAATAAGGAACAGTCCACACCCTTCAACAGTTGACCAGTTAATATTCTGTGCATTTCCCTTTGAAGATCTCACATCCATTCTCAAGTTCAAAAATATTAGTTGATGAAGAGAAACCAATTCTATATTTTCTTGGATTATCAGTGTATGAATTTTGCAACAATTTGTGACATGAAGCGTACGAATGCAAATTACCTGTGCTTGTTTTAAATTTCTCCATGGATGTTGCAGGGTCATAAGTTCCCACAAGACTACACCAAAGCTGTAAACATCTGATTTTTCATTTGATTGCTCATTACGGAGTACTTCTGGGGCCATCCACTCAGGCTAAAGAAGGGGGTCCAGAATTGTAAACTTAAGTTTGTAACCAAATCCATGCTTCGTTTATGTAACATACAATACAAGGAAGTGAATGTAGCAACTTATTGATTCCAAAGTAGCACTTACAGTCCCTGCAGCATTTGTCGATGAAATATATGTCTTTGCTTTTGAGCGTGAGAGACCAAAATCACAAATCTGGATAAACATTTTCCTGTCAGTCTTCTCATCCAAATTATGTTAATGAACATTCCCACAAAAGACATGAGAAGTGTCCACATTTTCATTGCAATAAAATTAGCTTGCTCTTTATTATTTCTTAAGAGTATAAGTGGGTACTGATGCCATTAAGTTATTCTATTTCTGTTCTCAAATTTAGTTAGTCACTTCAGCATTGTATGCTAATCAGGGGAGGAATCAACAATGAGATTAGCTGTTGAAGTCCTGTGTCAATGGGAAATTTGACCACTGCAACTTTAAGGCCAAAGCACAGAGAGAAGAGAGAAGAAAAAACAATTTTCAGGTTTAAGGTTAAAGGTTTTGAGCAGAGCAGAAAGTTTTTAAGCATCTCATTGAAAAGAGGATAAAAATTAGTTAATAAAAATGGATATCCAAGTATCACTGTTTTGGAACACTAACCTTGACCTTGTATGCACTGTCCACTAAGAGATTTAGAGATTTCAAATCTCGATGAATAATGGGAGGTCTAAACTGATGAAGATAGTTCATTCCCTTTGCCTGCACAGATAAATGAACAGCTCCTAAATCCAGGAAATTTGTATTCAAAGTCTAGATGATGATATTAAAGTTCCAACTTTTTGCTAGCATTTGTTCCACTGATTATTCATTTGCATAGAAACATAAATATTAGCCAAAAGAAAAGGAAGCATACAGCATCATTCGCCATATTTAAGCGGCACCTCTCATTCAGTATCAAGGCAGCATCAGGCAGATGTAAAAGTTTGTGCAAGCTGCCTCTGCAGTCCAAAGCAAATTATTTACATTAACAAAGAGTTGATTTCTTACAAAAACATCTACCAAAAATCATCACAAAGAATTTTAATACCTTGATAAATACTCCATAACTATGGACAAGTTAGGGGGTTGGGTAACAGCACCCATAAAGAGAACAATATTTGGATGTCGTAAACGTTTCATCATAGAAACCTGACAAACAAGAATCAATGCAATTAAGGTTAACTCGAAACAAGAAAAACTAGACAGTCAGTATTAGTTTTTACAGAAAAAAGTATAGGTACCTCACTCAAAAATTCCTCAAAGCGCTCTGCGTGAAACTCTTGCTCCTCGAGAATTTTGACAGCAACATCCTGAAATTGATATTTTCAGTACTGATGAAGATCAGAGCATTAAAATGAAGATGCAAAACTTAAACAATGAACTAATCATGGCGACAAAACTGAAGGGGCTAATAGAAATATCCAGTATGATTACATAGTTGATAGAACTGAAGGACTGAGACAAGAATTGATGCACTCAAATGACCACTTCTAGGTGCAAGAATGGCTAGTAATCAACTCAAGATTATTTTGCATTTCGTAAAGAATACATAAAAATAACCACTCTACATATCCTAACTACTTTATAGGTCTACAAACCATAATACAAGGCAGTCCTGCAACCAATAACCTCCTAGGAAGCCTGAATACATAATGACAAAAGAGGAGATTGGTTTTTTTGTAAAGGCACCAAGTGTTATAGCAGAATCCACAATAGAACACCACTTTGCTGCTGGGTTTTCTTATAAATAATGTATACATATAACCTTGTATCTCATCAACAACAGCAATCATAGAGATGAAAGATTCCTGCTCAAAAACCACTATAAATACATATTCAAAACTTGCAAAACAAAATGTCTATGATGATTAGATAAAAGGAAGAAATTCTTACCGAACCACGCCAGTCAGCATGATAGACAGTTCCAAAGGAGCCTGAGAAGCATTTGTTAGTATCCTTCATGAAAGAAATCTCACAAAATTCACAGACTAAAATACAATGGACACGTGAAGGGGATGCAGAAATATCAATAGCTACCATATCATGCAGCTGTGAGGTCCTTCCAAAGTTCAAATGAAAAATACCTGACCCAATTTTCTTCTTCAACAGAAGTTCACTCCAGGGAACATCCAAATCTTCCTCTTCGAGATGAAGTTGATTGTTTGATTTACTTAGTATTGTCTGGTTTATTTCCATGAACAACAAATTATTTGTAGTAACAGGCTTTGGATTAGAGATGACAGGATCTGTATGTTTTTTCTTAACTGGGAGGATAGAACTTGGCACATTGGGACCTTCAACGAAGTTCTTCGTGTTTACGACATTCAGAAATGGATTATATGAGTTTGGTGCCTGCAGATCTATGTCATGCATGATGTTCTGAGCAACTCCTTGGTGCAGAGGTGACAGAGAAGCTTCATGTTTGTTGCTTGATGTGGGTGGAAGGTTCTTCATGTCTTTACCAAGCCTTGAAATGAATCTGTCATCTTCATGAATAGTAGTGCCTGAAAATCAAAGCTTTGTAAATGTCACTAACAAATAACTTCACTAAATCTCAATTGTCTTTAAGTACCATTTACAAGCATAAGTTGTCACTCTAGCATTTTCTTTGGGAGGTCAGACTCATAGTCACAGTCACAGTCACGCATGTCACATGTGCTGTAAAAACCGTATTGACTATTGAGCATTACAATCAGCATATTGAAGCCTTTTCTTTTCTGTTAACAACTCTTTACATTTATTTAAATACTGTTACAGTTGAATGAAGTTTGATCACAAGATATGAATTAATTCTTTAGTTTTTTACAAAATTTACAATTTGAAGGCACAGGGAAAGTATTATGCATCTTAAACAAGTATGAAAATGTGGTGGGGATTGTTGAGAAATAGGTTAAACAAACATATAGTAAATGATGCATAAGTTGATCCCGATGTCACCTGATTATGACAAACAAATGCCAAAGCCATCGATCATGTTTTTTAAAATATTATAGATTCATGAAGTAGATAGGGAATCACCTGATGAAGGATTATCAAACACAAGATTAAGTGGCTGGCAGTCAAGGAAATAGAGTTTGGCTGCTGATGTCCTGAAGTACTCAGTTGTTTGGATAGATTTAAACCTTGGATGAGACAATGGTGAAGAAACTAATATTGAAGATGTACAATTGGGTGAGGAATCAGGCTGGCTTAGGGCTCCTGGCTTTCCAAGCAAATCAACAAAGTATTCCCTGAGGATTATAGAATTAATTAAGAGATCAACCACTCCATGGACCTTTCATTTCAACAATTATAGAGCAATATGAACTACCGTAAAGGAAAACTCCTACCATAATTCCCAAAGATAGGTCAGTCATTCAACCTCACAATTTCGAACAAATGAGCTTTGAAAACAAAAGCAACTGTGAATCCTCTCACAGCAGTAATTACTTAGGGAACTGAACGACTCTATATCTAACTGCCTAAATGGAAGTGCAAGCAGGTTCAATGGAAAACATGGATGAAACCTACAGCAATCCAAGATCCACTCATCCTCTCCCACTCTTAAGTCTGCACTACATAACACTGAAATTGTCAATATATATACCAATCACAAAATTTGATTTACCCACATTTTAAAACTCTTATTGCTCCACATATTTCCAAACTACTATATAGTGAAATTCAAATAATAAATGGCTGAAAGTGCATACCTGTCATCACCAACTTGAACAAGACAGGATGAAACAACATCTCTTCTGCAGTATTTACATCCGTTAACAATTCTGCAAGGCAAATTAATATAGTCCGCCAATACCTATGAAAAAACACATGTCAAGAGATGTGAAATTGTCAATAGAGACATTTCTAGGTCAGAAGAGACAGAAAAAATAATTAAAGGAACACACACACATATAGCCAAAAGGTTACATTTTTCCATTTAACATACAAATCATATGCATTCAATACAAACATGGACAACATGAAAAAAGCTATAGAATGCAATGAACAACAACAAATTTGTGATATTACTTTAAACAGTAATGCACGATGAACACAGAGGCCAATCGTTAAGCTTCCAACCAGAATTACAACAGAACCCAAACGCCTTTTCATAACTTCAGTACATTCCTTCCAGCATTTGGCGAAATTGTCATCATCTTCATTGAAGACAACACCCCTGAGACAAGAACAAGAACCCTTGTTGACAAGAATTATAACACAAAAGCATTCGAGGCAAACACCCGAAACTGATCATAACTCTAGAACTCACCCCATACGATTACAAACAAGATTCGCAAGCTGCTCAACCACATCTTTTGTTGTATTCGAGCCACTCCAAAGACCAATAACTCTATTATGTAACTCCTTCAAACCAGGATCCCTCAATCTATCTACCAAAACCACTTCTATTGACAAATCATTGACAGCCTTTAACGATTCAAAAGACGGGACGCGACTATCAGCACTTATACTCCATGTATAAGGATCCAATCCATGCATTACGTAAAACCCATCTGGAATTCTATCATTATAAGACAAACATCCATTCACCTGAGACAAATAAAATCATTTTTTTAAATAAAAAAACCAGACACCATTTCAGAGCACAACAAAGTATTCTAAAAAATCATCGTAACCAAATCTTCTTCGAAATCACTTCTAAAAGAGAATCTTAAACAATTGAAATCGTGGGGTAAACTCACTTCAATGTTGAGATTTTTCGGGAAGCGAATTCGGAAAGAATGAGTAAAATTAGCGATGCTCGTATCTGTATTTTTAAATAAATTAGACATTCATGTAAAATCCTCCAGCTAGCTTGCTTGCATGCATACAAGAAAACTAAAAAAACAAATAAAAGACGAGCAGAAAGTACCCAAAAACGATGAGAAAGGGATTCAGGAGAATCAGAGAAAGAAGAAACTCCTCTGTTACTATCACTAGAATTCCAATCCAAGAAACTGGGATCATTAGCTGAAGCAGCTTGTGAAGATAGCCTCAAAGCCAAAGCGAGCTGTAACTGATAACTCTCTTCCGTTCGTTTAGCCCAGCTCTTTATCGTTGTGTCTTCACACCAACTTCCAGACTCCTCCATTCCAGGAAAAATAAAAATAAAAAGTCCGAGCTCCCAATTACAGAATGAATTCAATGAACTTAGAGCATTTGAGGTGGAACTTTGAGAAGAAGGAAGAATGATTGCTGGAAATGGAAATGATTCGCTGACATTGATATTTTAGTTTAGCTTGGAATGGAAAGAATAGGGAAAGGAAAGGGAATTTATTTTCTTCTCTTTTGTTGGGTGGGGGTTAAGTGGGGTGTTCCAGTTTTTGAATGTTACAGGATCCTGCCAAGTTCAGTGAATGAATGGATGGGATCCTGTGTGGGCGGGTGTACGGTGGAATAGAAGGTCACTGATTGGTTGTTGGTCGGTCTTCTGTGATTTGATTGGTTAGTATTGATTAACGAACATGGGCGGGTCACTGACTCCCAGGCAGGTTCTCAAATCGGTAGCCGTTTAGGACTTTCGACCTTTGACATTAATATTTTTGGTTGTTCTTGTTTTATCCTTTTGATTTTAAGATTTTTTAATACGGGATTTTTTTTTCCACCATTTTTTCTTTGGTTTCAGACTGATGACCACAACATAAACATGAGCATTGCAAAAAGATTAATCATTTACTTTATTAATTTAAAAAAATCATTCCTCGACTCTGTACATTTTTTTTCTTTCTTTTTTCCACAGCCAACAAAAATAAAAGACATAAATAGTCACCAATAAAAGTATAGAAATTGATTTCAATATTATTCAAAAATATATTTATTTTATATTTTTATTTATAATATTTCTATCATTTATGTCATGGAATTCTAACTAAACACAACCACAATTTCCAGGTTTCATAATTGAACTGTCATTTTAACAATTATGATCATTAATAACCTTCTGTTTGTCAAGAAGTTGAAAATGGGAAAAGGTGAGGGGAACAAAGAAATAAAAACTTTTAAGATTCGAGTGTAACAGAAATTACCATGATTTTTGCCATAATTATCTAAAAAAACACGTTTGATTCTATTCAGATAATCTGAGGATAAAACTTATCTGTTTAATGATATCTTCTTTAAACACTACATTCTCTCTTTCCATCAAAAACAAGACAAAAGTTTTAATCTTTCTGTCCCAAGAAATGGAAGTTGATCTAGCACCAAAATTGTGTGAGGTGTTTGGCGGAGATGGCGGGGCAGTGGCTGTGTTCAGGTTGGTGGTGTTGATGGTCGGAGGGTCTTGGAAACTGCTGTTGAGGCAGGTCATTTTCTGTTTTTGCAGAGTTTCACTGGGGAATACAAGTCATAATTTGATACACAGTTTTAGCACCAGTGTGCATCAGCTAGCTTGTGACATTTCTTCATTTACTACGTGGAATTAACCTCTCCTTTATGCTGCCAACACAACACAATGGGAAAACAATAGTGCCAACAAGAAAAACATAGCAAATAAATGCCTTGTTGCACAAAGTAATATAGTCTCCTGTAAATCCAAGGAGCATGTCCTCTACAGGTGAGCTATCCATGCACTTAACAAAAGCTGCAATTGTCAAGTCTGCTACATTTAAAAAGACTGTCATTTTTCAAAAACCTAGAACTCGAGAAATAACAGTGAAAGAGATGTGAGAAAAGGTACTTACAAACAAGATCCAATTAGAGAAATATTGGACCGCAAAAACTTCTTCTGAAGCTTGCCACAAGATGAGGCTCTTTAGAGAAATTCTGAGACTTTCCTGGTATGATCCGAATTCAAGTTAAAACAATATCATCAGAAAAACCACATTTTTGGTCCTCTATAAACCACCAGGCCTTAAATTTTCCTTATGGAATCCAAGTATCTTCCCAAGATCGCTATCCTCAGTTTCTGAAGAAAACTATTCTCACATTCACTATGTGGTGATGAAACAGGCGAGACTTTAGCAATAAGAACAAAATTCTCTCCATTTCCAACATCAATTTCATACAGCTCATGAAAAATCTCCTGAAACTCACGAATCAGTGTATCATAGAACAATCTAGTCGGAGGAATCACATTCATGACAAAAATCCCAATATCACTAAGAACAGACCTAGCAGCCAGAAGAATGTGCTTCTTAACAAATTCCAATGGCGGAGCAATGACACCATTCCTAGCATCACAAGAATCTAAATCAACCATAATGACATCAAACTTAGCATCAAAAACATTTGCATGATTTAAATTACAATCACCGTTATCTTCACCTGAAACCAAATTCAGCACCCTATCTCTACTCGCAAGCTTCTCTACATATTCTATAGCATCCCCAACACAAACCTGAATTTCTTCCAGCCCAAAATACTGCCTCGCAACCCTCAAAACCTCCTCATCCATTTCCACACCAAAAACTTCAAACCCCAATTGAGTTCTCAGAAAACTAAGTAAAGCTCCACCACCTACACCTAAACACAAAGCTTTAGGCTTTAACCCTTTTCGAAACCGATCCTCGATACAAGAACCAATCAAGGAAAGACTAGCTACCATCGGTATCAAATATGAATGCACCAGAACCTTAGTGTCAGGCCTAAACTTCACTTCTCCACCAATCTTAACACGATCTAACTCAAAAACCTTCTGAGGCACGATTCGAATCTCTGTTTGAACCAAATTGGGCATTCTTTTGAACCTCAATCTCCTCCTAAACTCTCTCAATTCACTATCACTCTCAATCTCAATATCCTCGACAAGCATTTCACTAACAAAAATACCAGCACGTCTCTCTAAAACCACACTACAAATCAAATTATCTTCATAATCCAAAACAGGCACATCAAAAATCCCATCTTTAACGCTAACTTTAGGAGATAAAGCAAAAAACAAAGGCTTTAAACTATTTTCAAGACTTTTTACATACTGGGCATCGTCCCTTTTGTGGTAAGTCAATGGAGATGAATCAGGGCCGTTGATTCGATTGTTGCCGATCAATATGAGCCGTGAGATCCCAGGAGAGGATAAGAGGAGCTGGAGGTGACCTGACTCGGTTGAGAAGATCCAGTCTGGTTCGCGGGTTTGAGGGACAAAGAGAGCTGCGACTTGAGGAGACTCGGTGAGTTGGACTGGGGAGTCGAGGACCGCAACTCGGAGGAGGTGAGCTGGGAGTACGGGGTTGGGGATTGTGAAAGAGAGGAAACGAGAGGGGATTATGGTTTCGAAGATTTTTATGTCAAGGCCCATCGAGTCTGGCTTTAGAAGAAGAGGGAGAGAGGGAAAGGAAGGGAAATCAGGAGAGGGGGAAGGAAGGGAAATCAGGAGAGGGGGAAGATGGAAGGTGACGTCAAGTTTCACTGCAAGAAAAATAATAAAACTTCAGTATTCAATTTGCTGAAAAAAAGGCGTCCGAGAAAAATACCTTGGAAGCAAAGGGCACAAACTCGATCCAAAATTAATCTGGTGACTCAAAGTTTAAATTGACTGGAGACCACATCGATTCAGTTTTTTTAAAAAAAAAACTATTTATCTAAATAAAATGACATTTTAAAAAAATAATTTTAAAAGATCTAAAAAGATATCCTGTGAATCAATCCTTACATCCTTATCAAGTCTTATATCTATGAAATAGATTGTCCCAATTTATTTATTTTTGTTTTTTTAATTTAATAGTATTAATTTATTTTTCTCAAAAGTAGCTTAACAATCCGAATGGATCTAACTATCAAAATAAGAAGAAAATGCATCTAAAACGTTTCACCCCTACAAAAAAGGGGAAACTATCAGATAAGATAGCAATATGTTCCTGAATTCTGATAATAATTCCCTGGCATTGCAACCGAGCAGCAAGCTATATAGGAATTGAAACGCAAATAATTCTCTGCTAATAAAGTTCAGAATATCTCATGCTGGATGCTGCTGCTCGAAACTGGTTTATAGGAGGAGGCAGCTGGTTCAAAAGGGAAATCAGGCCTCCCACACGAAAAGTAAAATAGGCCTCCTTTAATCCAACCAGCTGGGTACCATCACCTTGCACCTGTCTCGCCGGAAAGCAAAATGTTGGCGTTAGTTCGAATTAAGCTCCCTGGAATTTGATGCAAACGCTGGCCATCAAGACCGTAGCTCCAATCAGTCGTGAGACCAGAAAAAATAGTGGTGGTTTGTATAAAGATATTTTTACTTCAGACGTCAACAACTGGAAACTGGTGGCAATATAGGTAGTGTTTATTACTTGGTGATGATTAGTTTTTAAAATATTTTTTATTTGGATTTTAAAATTTATTTTTAATATCATTACATCAAAACAATTTAATAAAAAAAAATCAATTTTTTTAAAAAACACAGCTATGCTGCAAAAACAATCGGCCCCATAATATATCCATTTGCAAACATGACTAACATGATAAATATCCACTGTTTTTTCTTTTTCATATTTCCAATTTTAAGGCTCACCTCTGTTTCAACCAATCTTTCCACTTGAACCACCTCTTCCACGGCCTCTACCCATGCCCTTAGCACCTCCATTAGCACTATCAGGGTCACAACCAAGCCCTTTCACCAGTACCGTCCGATGCTCAAACCTAGGTGGCTTCGGATTGAAAAAATTAAGAGTCAATCAACTAAATTTTCAAGGTTCTGCGTTTCTGAACGTGTATAGCAGAAGGCAGAAAACTAATTAATCAATTAACAAACAAAATTGTGAATTTCAGATTTCTGAAACACAAAGAAGACAGAACTCAACATTCTTCACAGATTCATATAAATGACACCAAAAGTAACTGCAACACTAAGCAGTGCAAGTACCTATGAACACTATGAGGTCACGGGCTATAAAAGTCTCCTCCATTAACAAATTTCGCAAGCATAGTGACATCAGGGTTTCATGACGTGGCAATACTGTCACTGAAATCTTGTCTGGTACCTAATGCCATATGAATAGAAAAACTTGAGGACTTTTTTTTTCTCTTTCAAGGTTCCCTGCATAGCTCTGCAAAGTTGACGAGCAATATTGATATCTATTAGATGCAAGATAAAATCATGTGGCTCTTACAATTTTGTTTCCATTTCAATGCAACCAGATTTAAAATCAGAGAAATCAGGATGCACAAGCTACTTAATCATAAATGAAGTTTCTCGAGCGAATTGAGTGAATATAAGTGAGAGTTAGCACATCCCATTTTTCTGAACCAACAATTCTCAAGTGCTGATTGAAATCAAAATCAAACAATTTCCGTCACATGGAATTTTCTCAGTAGCCAAACAGAGAACTAGGACTGCCATTGAAATTTGAAAGAGATGTTTTATTCACTGACATTTTAAACTAAAATTTAAAGTTTTCCTCTAAATCAAATTTACCTGAATAGGAAGTAGAAATAAAATAGCTAAATCAATGAAACACAATCAAGTGAATTGTTGGAAAATCCAGTGGGAGAACCTGCTTTTGAGAGAAACCATAGTAGCCAGGAGTTGAGAAAACTTGAATCTACTATAAATTAGGTTTCACAGCTCTGTTTGGCTGCAAGGGAAATGAAGAAAAGTGACTCTCTCACATGCAGTACATGATTAAGGGATCGAAAATTGTAATAAAAAATTGAAAATTTCACCTGTGTCATATCATCGAATATTGTACATACAGCTTTCGGGACTGAAAGGCATCCTCTGTCTAGTTTTAGGGTGAAGATCCTTCTATAGTTCAGAAATTATAATGCTGCCAGCCAGCAACAAGCAAGCAACCAGAAACTTGTTTTGAGTTTTTCAATTAGCCCAGCCTGCCTCAGAAATGCATAATAATGATAAAATTACATTGCTGGAATGGAGGTAACGATACAAAATATATTTTTTTCATTTTCAAAGCAGAGAAAAGTTGAGCCAGCAGAACCTCTTCTTTGTTGTTGTTGAAATAACTTCTTTCACATTTCCACTTCCAGTGAAGAAATTCTGTCAACATACATGAATGCCTTCCTGCACCACGTTAGTGCCTATTTGGAAGTTTTTGCTTTTGGGTCTTTTTATCTCTAATACCATCATATAGAAGTTCATAAGCATAGTAAGTTATACAACTTCTCTTCAACAAATCTTCCACAACTATTTTAGGCGCAGCAACCACCTTCTTATCAGCCTCTGATATGCTATTCACAACCTCAGGGACAATACCATTGTGCACCATAAAATGGATAATATCAACTGCCTCGTGAACTCTGTGCTGCACGCAAAGGCAATTTATTACTCGCCCAAACGTTGTCAGTGATGGAATGAACCCTTTCTCAATCATTTCCAGTAGAAACTTGTATCCAGAATCAGTGTTTCCTGTTATGCAAAAGCCATCGACCATGACACGATATGTGTAGGTGTCTGGGGCACAGCCTCCAGCACCCATCTCAAGAAAAAGCTTTTCTGCCATATGAAGATCTAGCTTCTCAGCAAAAGCATTGATCATTATGTTATACGTTGCTGTTGTATGTGAGACCTTATATTGTTCTCCCATTCTTCTAAAGAGCTGGTAAGCTCCTTTCAGGTCCCCATTATTGGCAAACCCACTGATGATTGTAGCAAAACTAACAGTATCTGGTGTAATGCCTTTGTTTAGTATTTCATCAACCAAGTCCAAAGCCTCATTTACTTTCCCAGCTTTACAGAGGCTCTCAGTGAGTATATTGTATGTGATTTTGTTAGGGACACACCCTTTCTCCACCATCGTTTTGAAAGTTTCCATCAAATCTTCATTCTTTACAGCCTTGGAGAGGCCATTCAACACAGAGTTATATGTGATCACATCAGGAGTAACACCATGGCTCCACATTTTATTCAGAATCTGAATTGTTGTTTCCATTTTCAACTGTTTACAGTAGCCGTCAATCAACGTATTAAATGTAAAAACATCAGGAACATATCCTTTGGCGATAGCATCATTCATTAGGTTATTGGCATCGGAGACACAACCCATCTTGCACAATCCATTTATAACTAAATTATAAGTCCAAATATCAGAGCTGCAGCCATTTTCTGACATCTCATTCATCATCTGCAAGGCTTGCAAGATAAGTCCTTCCTGACACAACCCTTTAATTAGCATGTTGTATAGGATGACAGTAGGCTTCAATCCTTTTCCCAATGCTGCGTTGAAAAGAGCCAGGGCACGGTCAATTTCATCATTCTGGCATAACCCGTTAATTAGGGAGCAATATGTGAACTCATCAGGCACAAATCCCTTGCAAATTGCCCCTTGAAGAATCTTCTCAGCATTTTGTATCATACCCATTTTGCAATATCCATCAATTAAAGTGTTGTAAGTGAAACCATCGGGCTCTAAACCACTATTCACCAGTTTGTGCAGATACTTCTCAGCTTCTACTACATTAGAGTTTTTACACAGTCCACAAATTAACGTGTTATACGTGACCACATCAGGAGTTAGGCCTTCTCTAATAACACTATCCAACATACTCATAGCCCCACTAAGCATACCCTTTCTGCAAAGCCCTTTGATGAAAATATTAAATGTAAACAAATTTGAGCACATACCCTTCTTCAGCACCTTGTTGAGAAGTTTTTCACTTTCTTGGACCTCCCCCATCTTACAAAGAGTATGTAAAAGCTTGTTGAAAGTAGAAACATCAGGGAAAATACCTATCCTGAGCATATCATTAAACAATTCATATGCCTCAACTCGGTAATTCTCTTCATAAAACCCAGCAACAACAGTACAATAGGCAACTGCATTAAGCTGACACCCTTGAGAAACCATGTTATTAAGAAGCCTTAAAGCAGAGTGAGGCCTTTTCGTCCTACAGAACGACTTGATCCTAATAGTGAATGTATAAACATCAGGAACAATCCCCACATTCTTCATTCTCAAAAACACTTTATGAGCTTGCTTGAAGTACCCAGATTCCACCAATATATTCATAATTGCATTATAGGATAAAACAGATGGCTCACAGTTATAAAAATCCATTCTTTCAAACGCATCAACAGCCTCTTGAACCTTCCCTTTCCTTCCATAACTTTTCATAGCTCCAATATACACTCCTTCGAGCAAACTATTATCGATATCCATCCTCATCTCCGCAAGCACGTTCTCCATGGCCACGAAATTCCCGTGAAACCCAAGTTTTTGGATAATGCATTTGTAAGTTAACAAACTGTGCTTGAACCCATCTTCTCTTTTAACTTTGTTGAACATTTCAAGGGCTTTGAGAGGATCCTTTTGCTGCTTCAAAACAGCTGCCACGTGTTTAGGAAGCAGAGAAGCACTCATCCCTGCAACTATGGAAGAAGCTAGCGATAATGATCAAAACCCATCCAAAAAATTCCTGCCCAGTTGATTTTGAAGACACGACAAGGGAGTAAAGAAGAAGAGGAAGGAAAAGAAGTCTGTTGCTTTTAACTTGATTCAATTTATTTTCCTAGAGTACAAAGAAGAGGAAAAAAATACACAAACCAGTTGATAAAATTCAAAAAAAAAATCATGGCACTTTGAAAGGAGGAAATTACCAGTAGTGTGGAGACAGAAACGCTAAATTAGGGTTCAGAGTTGTTGCACGAGACTGGAGGCGTTGGAAGTAGAGCTGTTAATAATGATTGTTTTCTCTGTCTCGTGCTTAAATGGAGAAGATGGGCATGGAGGGGGTGTAGAATATGAATGAGTAGCCATAGTCTTGAACGGTGTCGTTTCTTTTTCTTTCTACTTAACATGAATTGATTTTTACCCTCGATACATGGAAAACCCGAAATACCAGTTGACGATTGTTGTAGAGTTGCTAGAATAGATCATTAAGAAAATCATTAAACTGGTCACCGAGATCATAATACGCGTTCGCTATGGTGATTGGGATTGCGAGAATTCATGTTTTTTACATGCATTTAAAAAATATGTTTAATTTTAAAAAATATTAAATTAATATTTTTTTTAAGTATTGTTATATAATTTTATTATATTAATATACAAAAACAAAAACAAAATTAATACACTATCAAACAAAAAATACTTTTGCAGGGTATCTTGAACCTGAATGCTACACTTGTTTACGTGGTTACTGTAAAGAAGTTGGATAGATAGATGCCATCGTGATCTTCTTAGAGCATCTCCAATGCAAAAAGCCAAATTGAGAAGCTAAATTAATAAAATAGCTTTTTGAATAGTATAAATATAGCTTTTTTGATTATATGCATTCCAATGATAAAAAGCTATTTAGAAAAGCCATTTATATTTTAATATATTTCATGTTAAATTTATTTTTATATAATTATGTAACTAATTTAGATATTTTATATATAATATAATTATGATGTTATTAATTATATAATTAATATGAGTAATTTATAAAAATAATATAAAATTTAATGAAATAATATGAAAGTTAAAAGATATAATTTAAAATTAAACTTAAAATTTATTTATATGAATATTTTTAATTTTCAATTTTATATGTTACTGTTAAAATTTTAATTTTTTAAAAGTAAATTTAAATTCAAACTTTGAAAAAACCATTAATATTTTAAATTTTGATTTTCAATTTTTTAAAAAAAAAATCATGCTTTGAAAAAATTTAAAACAAGAACAAGTTTATTTCCTTGCTTTAAAAAAAAAAAAATGTTGACCAATGGCTATAAAAATAGCCATTGGCAAAGTTACTTTTTTTTGGCTATTTCTACAGTAACATGTAGAAATAGCTTCTCTCAACTTAAAGAACCATTTTGGCTTCCCAATTGGCTACTGGGTTGGAATGCTTAATTAGAAAAACAAAAGCTAAAAATATACTATTTTAATTTTGCCTCTTCATTTGCCTCTCCGGTTGGAGATGCCCTTAGAGCATCTCCAAGGGGAAATGCTATTTTGAAGAGCCAAATGAAGAAAATGACTTTTTAAATAGTATAAATATAGCTTTTTGTATTATATGCATTCCAATGGTAAAAAGCTATTTAGAAAAGCCATTTATATTTTAATATATTTCATGTTAAATTAATTTTAATATAATTATATAACTAATTTATATATTTTATATATAATATAATTATGATGTTATTAATTATATAATTAATATGAGTAATTTATAAAAGTAATAACAATATATTTAAAATAAAAATAAATTTCTAAATATTTAATTAAAAATACATTACATTAAACAATAAATAAATCTAGTTAATTAAAAATACATTACATTAAACAATAAATAAATCTAGTTAATTAAAAATACATTACATTACAATAAATCAATCAAAGTTAATTACAAATCAAAACCCCTCTTTTGCATAATTTCTAACTTTCTATTTTGAAAATACGCTGCAGAAATTGGATCCAGATTAGAAATATCCATTTTCATAATTTCTTCTTCTTGTTTCTCTTGACTTTGTTGAATCAGCATGGCTTGTTGCTCTAACATAATTTTTCTGTCTTGTTTCTTCTGATCCTCAATTTCAACTAGAGTATCCCTGAATTGTTGTAACAGATTCGTTACAGTTGCATCCCCAACTTTATCTTTTCCTTGTCTACGTTTAAGTCGTTCATTTGCAGCCTTCTGACCGATTGGTCTATCTTGATAAATCAATGGTTCACTATCTTCTCCTAAACTAACAGAATCAGGGGTAGATGGAGTTGATGAAGCCGGACTTGCATTATAATGACCTTTTTGTTTCTTGTTTGACCTTTGATGTTGACTTGCACGCTCAAATTGCCATTTGGGTTCTTTTCTTAAGATAACCCAACAATGTTCTAGTTGAAATCGTTTGCCAACGCAAGAAGCATATATTTGTCGAGCATCATTAATCTGGTAAAAAAATAAATTAATTAAATAATGTTAAAATATATGTTAAACAATTCAAAATAGAAATGAATGTTAACATTACCCTTGATTCTTCAGTCATTCCACTTTGCTGACGATTTTCAATTTGAGTAACAAATCCAACAAATTTACCGACTTCTCTATTTATTTCTTGCCATCTACTTGAGATGCTTATTTGTGAACGATTATTCAAGTTTCCTCCATTCTCTACAAAGTAAGCATGTACGCGAGCCCAGAACTGTTTTGTTTGTTGATCAACTCCTGTAATTGGATCCTTGCTTGTATTTAACCATGCAGAGACAAGTAAACAATCCTCCTCTGGTGAGAAATTTTTACTTCTTTGTGATTTTTTTACCGAATGGACATTTAAATTCGAGCATGTTAAGTCATCAATTAATTGATTAGAATCACTTGGTTGAGAGATAATATCTTCTGACTCACTCATAAGAAGATTGGTAAAAGAGCTTGGAAAATTTGAATCCATCTACATTAAAAAAAAAAAACACAAGTTAAAACCTTAAGAAAGTGTAAAAGAAGCTCACATTCAATGTTTAACAATTTTGTAGTTTTCATACATGCGAATTAATAATAAGCATTGCCTTCTACAACATAAATAAAAATTGTCTTCCTTAACCCATATTAAAAACATAAAATAATAAAGAAATAAAACTCATCACAAATATTAAATTAACAACAAAAGTTCTAAAAAATCAAGAGATATTAAAATGAAAATAGAAAAAGCTTTTAAACAAGCATACCTTTTAATTTCAGCTAATTAACACAACCGATGTTAATAATTAACCGGAGAATAATCGATTCTTGTTTTTTAAAATTTAAGAGAAGGGTGAGGCACAATACAAAAATTTAAAACTACAAGTTTTTTCTTCATGTATTTATAGACAAAATTTTCTATGTAAAAAAAAAAAAAAAAAAGAAAAAAAAAAAGTTGTTGGCCAACGGCTATAAAAATAGTTGTTGGTCAACGGCTGTAAAAATAGCCGTTGGCAATTTTAGCCATTTCTACAGTTAAATGTAGAAATAGCTCTTCAATTTGTAAAAAGCCATTTTGGCTGTCACGTTAGCATTCCCATTGGAATGCTAACAGTAAAGAAATAAGAGCCATAGTACATATGGCTCTTCTTTTGGCAGCTCCGTTGGAGCTGCCCTTAGAGCTAGCAATATATGTATTGTGAAGCTCTATTTAAATTGAATGAGCATCGAGGATATAATTTATCTATATTCAAAGCTTATATCATGTTATTGTAGCTGAACCGTGTGTGGAGATAAATAAAATAGAAAAAAAAACCCATCAATGAACATGTTAAAAGACATGCTATGTCTTTCTATAAGAGTGAGTATGAAGTTTTTCTTTATTATTTTCTCACGTGCTATATTGTGACACATGTTTTCAAAGTGAAAAATCAATTTCAAATCACATGCCCAGTGGGCTAGCATATTCTATATATTTTATTTATTGTCTAGTTTTAAATTTAAAATAATAAAAAAAACAAAGTAATAACATGCAGAATATCAAGTCCAGAATGGATCTAACTTCCTTTCAAATCCAATATCATCATGTTTAACTCCTCACTAAACTCATGTATTTATGGTATGGTGATTTGTCCAATTCGATATATTTTGGTTTGGCTGCATGATAGTAATTAGATTGATGGGTTGCTAGGCTTGTTATTGTTAGGTTCAATTATGTATTGACTCCAAATATATATTTGTCTGAACAAGCTATCAAGTTTAAAATTATTAGGTTTAGCTACGTGTTGAATTCAAATACATGTGAATCGGACAAATTGCTACATCAAGTATCATTGGGTTCAGCCAGGGGCGGAACTAGGATTATTTGTTAGGGGGGGCCAAAAAATATAATATATATTTTTAATTTATTATATATAAAAAGTAAAAATAAAATAAAAACTACTTGATTTAGTTTTATTTAAAAAACGTATTACAAAATATATAATAATCTTTGTACCTATTAAATACAAACATACAAAATATATAAGAAGCATTAACTAAAATGAAACATTATTTATGTTTAATAAACTTTGAAATAAAATAATAAATAATAATTCTTACATATTTATTTTAATTGTGCTCGTCGTTCTTTCATCGAATAGAAATCATCGATTATCATATCAATTGGGAATCTTTCAGCAATTTCTTTTTCTATATAAACAATCAAATAATTTGCAAGAAAATCATCCTCCATCCGATTGCGAAGTCTTGTTTTAACAATCTTCATCGCTGAGAAAGCTCTTTCAGTAGTTGCTGTCGAAACAGGAAGAGTCAAGATAAGCCGAATCAACCTGTCAATGAGTGGATAAATTGTTGATTTTTCTGTTTCAACCAATCCTTGACATAAATCTGCAATCGATGACATATTCTTTAACTTTGGATGATTGGGTACATCAACCTCATAATGTTGCAACTGAAATCTCAAATGAATTTTTTCTTGGTCAGAAAAATCTTCAGGATAGAACTTGTCAACAAGCAAGCATATATCTTCAACATTGAATAATTTATAGCTATTTCTAGGATCTAAAGCTGTGCTCAATTTAAGAAGCTCGATCGCCTGCTCATTGAATCTGTTATTTAGCTCTTGTAATTGTTGATCAATGATAGCTGTAAATATATCAACTCGGTAATGATGCTCAACTGTTACTGATTTTGTTTTACGACGAGATCGTCCCACACTAGAAAAACAAGTATCCATATCAGGAACTTCAATGTCTTGATGCTTACAAAATGATGTCACTTCTTCTAAAAGAGTTTCCCAACCATCGTCTCTTAACTTCTGAATTAAAGTCTTTGTGCTAGTCACCAAATGCATAGCATTTAAAATGTCTTGAGATTTTTGTTGCAATGCTTGACAAAGCATATCAGTAATTCCCATAACATTCTTCATTATATGTAAGAAGAATGCAAAATCAAATGACATTAGCAACTTAAATGAAAAGGCCGCATCACCTCGTTGAGAATAAGTAGATCCATCTGAAGCAATGTTCTCAAGAACCAAGCAAGTTGCCCCATACATTTTTATCAAACTGCAAATTGATTTGAAATGCGAACTCCATCTGCTATCTCCAGGTCGTTGCAAACCACCTACTTGATTAACTCCTTTACCTGTTTCAATCTCACCAATATCAACTAGATGCACAATTGTAGCTGCTTGAAAAGCCCGTAACTCATCATTACGCTTGCAAGAAGCACTAACAATGTTAATAATAAAGATCAAATTCTGAAAGAAAGTATGAACATCAGATATTTCTCTAGCTGCAGCAATAAGAGCCAATTGTAACTGATGAGCTAAGCAATGTACATAATATGCATAAGGACAATCATTAATGAATAAAGCTTGCAAACCATTCCACTCTCCACGCATATTACTGGCACCATCATATCCTTGACCTCTAATATTTTGAACATCAAGATTATGATGAGATAAAACAAAGGAAATCTCTTCCTTAAGAGTTGCAGCAGTTGTATCTTTGACATGAACTATATCCAAAAATCGTTCTCGTATAAATCCACTTCTATCAACAAACCTAATAACAAGGGCCATTTGCTCTCTTCTAGATTCATCTCGAGCTTCATCAACAATTAAACAAAATCTTGCATCACCAATCTCATGACGAATTGAAGACTGAACATTTCTAGCAAAGACATGTAAAATTTCTTTTTGAATTTGATGTGAGGTGTATTTAGCATTTTGTGGAGCATTACCCAAAACAAGAGCACCTACTTGTTCATTGTATGATGCTAAAAGTTCCATCATTTCAAGAAAATTACCTCGGTTTTTTTATTCTGGACGTTCATCATGCCCTCTAAAAGCACATGCTTGAAATGTGAGCCAACGAACAATATCTATTGAAGCTTTAATACGCAATCGATTATTCTGAACTTCTTGAGTAGTTTGCCTCTTAACTACCTTCTCAATATGACATGACTGATTTTTCAAATTTTCCAAGCACCTGGTAGCAAATCTATGAGCTGAATTTGGACCTTTTCCCATATGAGTCAAAAAAGCACATCGTTCCCCATCATTAACTTTCTTCCAACAATTAAATCCTTTAACAGTAAATGTGTCTGATCCTGGCTTTCCAGATGGTTTACTTGAAAATAAATAGCAAGGGAAACAAAATGCAGTATTTTTCTCTGAATATTCAAGCCACGGATAACTTTTGAACCAATGAGACTGAAATCGACGAGGATGATTATTACCAGTTAGCGGATATTCAGACATCAAAGGTTGATATGGCCCCAAATTAATGTATGCCCTTCGAATTTCATCTTGTTGATTAACCGGGTATTCCCAAATTTGAGGACGATTGCTTGGATCTCTAATTAAATGAGCAATATCAATTCTAGTAAGAGGCTGCTCATCAATCAGCGCAGGTTCTTTGTAAACTGAAGTACATAGAGGCTGCTCAACCATAACTTCAACATTACTTGGAGTTGGTTCACTAGGCTGTGAGCTATCAATATTTTTTCTTTTTTTTTCAAAAAAAGAATCAATTCTTCTTATTTTGTTCATGGTTCAACCTAAAATCAAAACATATATAGTGAGAAAAAATTGATAATTTTGGTGGCTCTGCTAAAAACAAAACATAAAAAAAAATTCCATGCATAATCAAAACAAACCAATAAAATATATGTAATTAATTAGAAAAAAAATCACTATAACAAGAATTCAAAAAACAATTGTTAGAACTAGCAAATTTGAAAAAAAAAGCAAAGATTATAAAAAAAATCTTATTAAATTCTTAATAAACATCTCAAAACAAAATAAAAATATATTTTAAATTTGAGTTATCGATATTCAATTACGTACCTTGTTTTGTTTACTGAGAGATAAATTAAATAGTACTCTGCTTCAATTTTTCCGCACAAAAATTCTATTTAGAATTTTTATTCTTGTTTTTGTTTTGGTGGCTGCGTTGGAATTGCAACAATTTATATTAGGGTTGTATTTTGTAGACTATAAGGAGAGAAAAGACAAGAAAGACATTGATCCCTTTATATATTTTTTCTTTCCCCGGTTGGCATTACTTTCCATATAGGTTTTTTTTTTTTCACAATTCATTAATTAATTACACGGCTGTGGGACCATTTTTTTCACCTTTTGTGCATTCAACTAAAAACTGTTTCATATAGGCGCAGAGATTCAAAATGATTTACCTCTAAAAAAAAAAAAATAAAAATAATAAAAAAAAAAATAAAAAAAATAAAAAAAATAAATCTTGCAGGGGCCCGGGCCCCTGCTTGCCTCCCCTTCACTCCGCCCCTGGGTTCAGCTATATGTTGAGTCTCAACATGTACGGGTCCAATGAGTTGCCATACTCGACATCCTTAAACTGAGCTATTTACCGAATTCAAATATATACAAGTCAGATGAATTGTCAAATCTAATACCACTAGGTTCAATTACACATCGAGATCAAATATATACGGGCATGACAAATTGTGTCATCTCTTATCCTCAGCATCTTCAAAATCCAAACATATACGAAACTGATGATCATTATGGGTTTCATGTTAGGTGTTATAAGACATTGTTTGTTTATTTTTACGATTCTTTATATGAAATGTTAAATATGAAATGTTAAAAGTCACGAATAATTATCTCTCTAGATCCTAAATGTATGAAATTGTCCACCATATTTTACAAGACATTATTAATAAAGGAGAAATGTTCATTACGTGTTAATACTGTGCATGAGACATCCATTTCTTGTCAATACTATTATAAAAAAATAACACTTTAATTACCTAATCTGAATGGCTTGCACGTGAGGTTGTGTATATCACGGGTAAATAATTCACAATTTATATTTACAAGTATTAATGCTTAAATTCATGTAGTATTTATCATAAAAAAACACTCCTATAACATAGTATTTTATCCATTACAATTTTTTTCTAGATATAATTGGTTTTATTATCGAGAAATTCTTAAACCAATTAGAAATAATTGTCTCAAAGGTGCTAGGCTTTCTATCACCATCCATTAAACTTTTGAACTCCAAATAAAAAAATATTAACACAATTAAGTGATTATCGACTATCTACACACCAAAAATCTCATCCTCAAGCATATCAAACTTCAACAATATCATGGATGGATTACTCTAGAGCATGTCAAGACAGACTACACAACATGCATGTTGAACAACACATTCAAAAATTTGTATTTTATTTCACATCTCATCTGTGTTTTACTGTTATTTTTTAAAATTATCCACATATTAATTTAATGTCAGGTAATCATATAAGTTTCACGAGAAATATCAAATTAAATCATATACAGATGCAACTAATCATATTAATTTTAATCTACTAAAATATGCATTACAAATATAGTTTTCCTGGTCAGAGATCATGATTTCCCATTGATTTCGATGCCATTCCTTTTCAAGTGATAAACTTAAAAATCCTAAAAATAAGGGTACTATTAAAAACGCTATAAACTACAAGGTCAAAAACAGAACATTCTTGAATCTACAGGACCAAAAATATTATTTACCCTCCACTACAACATCACACGTGTCGACCTATAAACAACGGTTTCACAAATATCAAGAGAACCCATCCACAACCAAAGCAAAAACTTTCAAAATCCCCGACAAGAGGGAAATCGAAAACAAAAAGGCGGCAAACATGAAAAAAGAACCAGCAAGGAAATCAAATCCACCTATAGGAATTACAAAATAACAAACTCCCTCTATCTTTCTTGCTCCGCCACCCACTCAAAGAGAGTATTTCCGTGTCTCGATTGACGATCGTGCTTTCACTTCACAGGGACGCAAATTCGATCTTCGAACTTGATCGCTCACTCAAATTTCTCCGATTCTAAACCCTAACTCTTCGTTTCCCTGTTTTTGAGATCGACGTATTCTTCTTCTTGTTGTCATTGCAGAAAAAAACAGCGAAAACAAGTTGCCGTTACTAAGAATTTAAGCGCAATTGATTTGAGCTCCTGATTTCAGTAGTATTTTGATTATGGAGCACGATTTCTGCCGCCGCCGCTGCTTATCTGATTTTGATTGCGATTTATTCTCGTTGCTGCTGTTGATTTTTTTTTTTTGTTTTTTAAAATCCCGAGCGTGTGTCTGTTTGGCTGCAGAGAAACAAGCGATTATATTGACGGTGCTGGAATCGATCGAGCTAAGTATTTTACCTTAATTTGAACTATCGAGTATGATTTCTGCTGCTGCTGCGTATCTTTTTGTTTTTGGTTACGATTTATTCTCGTTGCTGCCGTTGATTTTATGTGTTTTTAAAATCTCGAGCGTGTGTTTGTTTGGTTGTAGAACGATTTATTCTCTTCGCTATTGTTGATTTTATGTGTTTTTAAAATCTTCAGCGTGTGTTTGTCTGGTTGTAGAAAAACAAACGATTATACTGACCGAGATGAAATTGACCGAGCTAAGTGTTTTAGCTTAATTTAAGTTATCGAGTATGATTTCTTCGTGCTGTGTCTTTTGAATTCTGAATGTGCGTGTGTGTGTGTTTGCAAATATATCGTTTATAAGAAGTTAATACTAGCAAGTGTCTAAGCAGAACGATAGTTTAGGTTTTGCCTTTTTCTTAGATATTTACGTTTGTGGAATGCTTGCATGTTTTTGATATGTTCTTGATTGATTTGATGGATTGTTTGAAGTAGGTGTATTGGTCAGTTAATCTAATGAATTAATTGTGTCTGGCTTAGCTATGAATAGCTGAACGCGGAGGATTATAATTTGCTTCTGTTTTCTGAGCAAGTGAATCAGGTTCATTGTTAACTGATTTATTGAATTTGAGTACCAGTTGTTTAGGAATATAAGTGTCTTTGAAATTGGGTCTTAAAATTGAGATTTGATTCCCATAAATTCTAGAGTCTTCAAGTGCTTAATCGATGGATGTTCGTGAGTTCTGTATGTTTTTGAAAGGCCAATTAATAAATACCCTTTTATTGTCTTTGCGTGGGAGGGGTGGTTGATATCGATTACTTATTGAATAATGGCTCAATTTTGAGCATGATTTGGGAAAAAATCAGGCGAGGGAGAGGGAGATTTGCTTCCATTCACTAATTTTTGAAAATAGCTCTGCTTCGAGCATGAATTGAAATAATTTGAATGGGAGAAGTGTTGCTCACATTGACTCGTTTTCGAAGAACGGCCCTGTTTTGAGCATGACTAGAAAAAGGCATCATAAAAACTAAGACATCAACTAAATTTCACTAGCCATGCTATACTACATTTTCACATGGAAAATTCTTTCAGCTGTGGTTGGATCCCGTAATTGAGATAGCATCAGCTCAACCCCATTAACGATGCTATTGTACCGCTTCACTTGAAATTTGTGCCCAACTTGGATCTTGTAATGCATCTCATGTTAGAGGAAGAACACTTGAATCTACAACAGAAAGTTAGTCATGGATCTTTCTTCATCACTAAGCTAGCTATGACTTGCTGGTCAGAACTATTGCTGTTAAACTTCGAATCCTGCTCTCTTGCTTGTCATTTTTTCTCATTCTTTGTCTTTACCAACCTACTTGCAGGAAAGTGTAATCTTGCCTTAAGAGGACGGGGTGCTCTTGTTTTCTGGTCGAACCCCCTCACACAAACAAACCCTGAAAATAAAGTTTCACCAATCGAAAAAGTCAAGCTTACTGAATTTGTAAAGTATACGAGACTAAGCTTTAAACAAATACCCATTATGACTGGCGTAATGTCTTTCAAATGTCAATATTATATTAACTACTGAAAACAGCATTCGATACCTCTCCAAAAGCAGAACTGAATTCCTTCTGTTGAAAGTCCTGAGAGAAATAATGAGTTATTGTTAGCCAGTCTTTTACTTTATAATTTAGCTGGCCTGTCAATGCACTAATCTTGTCTTGTACCTTTAAATATTGATGATACAGAGGTTCCAAAGTAGACAATTCGTCTCGGCAAATTCCATATCAATGATCTTGGAACATCAATTGGGTTTAAGCTAGATTCGTGATCTGCAAACATCTGCAAGGTAATTGCAGTCACTTGATAATCATTTATTGAAAAGTTAAATGACTTTAAATTCTGGCATGCATAGGATGGGAAGGGTTTCCAAATCAGATGTCAACTTTCTGCGGTGGTAGAATTCATAGGGAATAGGCGAATTACACAGTTTTGATGGTATTTACCTCGTTCACTTGAAAGTACGTTCCATTCAGTGGGAAGCTTCCTCTCATTGCTGTTCTACAAGGTATCTGCATGTACGGTAATACAAACATCAGTAAGCAAAACACATACTTAACTATAATGTAGAGTTCTTTTCTTATGAAGAGTTAGTTGTTTGTTTGATTTCTTTCTAGATAAAAAATGATCAAGGTTTAGAATCCTTGGTTAACTAGTTTTTTAGATTAGATTAGATTATTTTGATCTTATCTTTATCTTATAATATTATATATGCAGAATTATATTCACAATTGCTTTGTGGTTGTGTTTTCAACAATTGGTATTGGATAACAGTTATTTAACACTTTTTTTTTTGGTGTGTTATTTGACACTTTTTTTTTTTTGTGGTTTTTTATTTTTAAGCTACAATCAACTTGTTTTGTGCTATCAAAATAGTGCAGACACGATGAGAGACCTTCAAATAGTTAGAGGAATTAAGAAACTTAGCAACCAAAAATGAGGTAAGATGGGGAAGCACCCCACCAATAATAGCAGAAGTGGCATACCTAATGGGATAGAACCCATAATTGGCATACTAGTAGTGAATTTGAAAAGATGGTGAAAAGTCATCAAAAAGGGAAACATTTGTTCAGGAGGTAGATGCCACAACTGCAGGAAGAATGGTCACATGAAGAAAGATTGTTGGCTCCACAAAAGGTCTACAGAGAGAGAAATGCTACTATTTTCAATTCAAAAAGGCAGGTTGAGAATGAATGAGAAACTGAAACATCCTTTGTCATAGAAGAGGAGGAATTAGCATTCACATTAACAACTATAGATCGAGATCGGGACTAGGATTGTGATTGTGATAGTGATCATGATAGTAACCAAAACAAGGAGTGAGACCATGACCATAATCTTGACTATGATGAGTCACATATTGATGATCATAGTGCCAATACAAAGATAGCAAGGGAAGGAAAAATGTCCTGAATATTGTGATGAGTCTGATGACTATAATGATGCTGAAAGGGTAGCAAACACATAAAGTGAAGCTATGAGCAAAGTCGGTAGGAAGGAAGTGGCAACACTTGAAGAGGAAAAAAACATTGATAATAGCCTCTATGTCGTTGAGGGAATGTAGATGCAATGAGAGGTGGATATCCAGTTGTAATAATTGCTGAAGACACTGAGCAAGAAGCTTTTTAACAACAAGAACGCAAGAGATCTAAGATGCAATTAGAGATAGATATCCAGTTGTAATAATTGAGCAAAAAGCTTTATCAACTCTCGTTGTTAATTAGCATAGGGGTGCTTTTAAGATTGCTGCCCTCAAAGCTCCTGGTTTTGGGGAACAGAACAGCCAGTACCTTGATGACATTGCCATTTTGACTGGTGGAACTGTCATTGCAGATTAGATGGGGATTGCCTTGGACAAAGTAGGCAATGAGGTCATGGGACATGCTTCTGAAGTGGTTCTTACCAAGGATACAACCACCATTATTGGTTATGGAAGCACCCAAGAATTAGTAAATAAGAGAGTTGGACAAATTAGAAATCTTATTGAGGCTGCAGAACAAGACTATGAAACAGAGGAGCACAATAAAAGAATGCAAAACTATCGGGTGGTGTTGCAGTGATAAAAGGTTGGAGATGAGATAAAAAATTCTGAAGAGAAGAGAACGGAAGCTGATGTTGGGGGAGTGTTAACAATCAACATCAGCCAGGAGTTGTTTTTCATAGGAAATAAAAGTCTGCAATAACTGGTAAGGTTAGATTTATAGTTCCTTTCTCATTAGGAGTTAGTTGTTTGTTTGATTTCTTTATTAGATAAGAAAAGGATTCCTAGCTCAAAAAGGATTTATGTTTACTATCTTTTTTAACTCGTTTTTAAAATTCCTTGTTTGTTTAGACTAGATTAGTTTGATCTCATCTTTATTTTATAATCTCTATATATAAATAAATAACCCGGGTTATGTATGCAGAATTATATACATGAATATACATAAATAAGAGAAGTGGGTTCAAAATTGCTTTGTGGTTGTGTTTTCAACAAAACTCACCAGAAGGGTTCCTCTTACTGTTTGTGAATTAGCTTCTCTGATACTATTGCATGAAAAACATGTCTTCTCATCGCACAATTTGTTTGATTCTCTGGACTGGCATTGTTGGTCTGGTGGCTCAATAGAATTTGCAGTTTCACCTAATAATAAGATATTACTCAGTAAACTACAAGATAGTGCATTCTTTTACTAATGCCATGAGCATTCACTACTTCGTGTCCCATCATATAAGTAGAATGGTTGCTACTTTGCTATCACAGGTTTATATAAATGAAGCTTCACAATATGCTCTTAACATTAATTAGTTTATAAAAATACACTATAGTTAGTCTGAGTTTCACTTTAGGTGTCGTTGAAACCATCGAAAGTCACAAGGTTTGTGCTTACCTGGTGTCCATATTGCTAGAAGGTAAGGACTAGGATCATCAGGTTCTCTTCTATCCATCTGCAAGTTTTATAAAGTGGTTTGGTGGCTGTTAAATTAAGCATGTAGTTTCAGGAGAATAGAAAAAAATTTAGAAAATGGAAGAAAAACTAACCCCCTCAAGGAGAGGATGTGAATCTGGAAGTTCATACCTGCGTAACATCAAGAAGACAAAGTATCAGATGCATTGTTGAGGACCTCATCCATGGTCCAAACTCCCTCTCAGCAAATTATACTAATTATTTTGATGTGGTTTATAGTGTAAAATCTATGCTTTCTGCCATTATTTTTATACCTGGGTCATCTGTTCTCATTTCCAAGTACTGCTTTTGCATGAAGTGCATTGTGCCAAGAGTTGGGCCAGCTTATCACATGATTGAGATGATTTTTGCTAGCTTCTATAGATTGAACGAATCTGTCTTTGATTTATCGAGCTATTTGCATGTTTCTAGTAAATCATTCTGTGATTGGTTTTGAGCAAGGATAGAGAAGAAAATTGAATTGCGTGTCTGTGTGTCGGGGGTAGTTATTTTATGAAACTATTAAGTGCAGGGACAAATAAATAATCTTAAAAAGTTGGACAAACCAAGTTCCGGCCCTGATTATGAGAAGATTTTACTTACACTTGGTGTTCTGTCCGCAGACGACTAACATTCTTCAATTTGGGTGTGGGTATAGAAGCATTTGGATTCAAAGCAACTAAGGCCTTGGACATGTCGCCTTCTTGGAGCTCCAAGTTTGTATGCATGTAATTCTGTAAATTCTCAGTGAACTCTTCCATGTTCAGTTTTATTGTGGGTATTTCATCAGGATCTTCGCCAAAATCCTCAATATCAGTCTCTGTTAATTCAGTGTTCTCTTGATCTGGTGTTGCTGGCTCTTCAATAATGGGCACGCAACTGCCAATATCAGACCCGTGTCTTTTATGTGGGTTGTCCTCAGGTGGAGGTAATTGCATGGGATTGATACCTATTCCGGGGCTTCTTTCAGGCATAAAGGGAACAGTTGAAGTTGTTATACCCTTCTCTTCTGGTCCAGGTAATGCAAGCCTCGCACTGCATCAAATAGAGCTCACATTTACAAAAAATGTGATTTTGGGAAAATGAATTTTAACTTGGCTAATTGCTTCTCTTGTTATCCTATCTGTTGACCTCTTTCACCAATTATTTATCATCAGACTCTCTTTTACTTTGTTTTCCCTCCAATAACGGTACATCAAAGATCAGACTGGCATTATATATTTTTTAACCTCAAAACATTGATAAAAAACTCTATATACCTATGATGGGTAGGCATTGCTTACCCAGTATGATAAACGATGACAACATGTTTTTCCCAGGATTTTCTTCAATGGAAAACTCTTATTTCAAACATCTTCCCCAAATTTCATGTTTCCCAAATACTGCCTAATTCTTAAATTGAAGTAAAATCGTGGTTCTGATGTGCAACTAACTCGGAGGCTACAATTCCTTTTGGGTCATATATTGTATATTTCTAATTGCAATTAACTTTCCTCCATCCTCTGCTACTTTATTGCTGCAGTGATCAGTCAAACCAAAACAAAAATAAAATAACATGACTAGTTGCTATCAATGTCCCCCTCGTTACCTTTTTATTGCTACAAATGACCAATCTACCATCTGCTGTCTTGTATATTTTCTTGTACTTGTGTTGTTTATAAGTTATCACCAAGCTAATTATGTTTCATGTGACTACGCAAATGTTCAACTTTGCAATGTTTTAAATTTCAAAATAAATGTTCTGATGGCTAGCATCTTAATGTTCACTTGATACATGCTGGTGGCAGTACAGCAGAGATAAAAATGCAAACCTTGCAAAGGCACTTGCAAAATGTCTACATTCTGCTCTCATGGGACATGCATTACAGTTGGGTCTACTCTTTGTGCAAAAAACCTGCATAAGCATTGAAGCATGGGTATATTGATGCTTTTTTAATGCGCAATTACAAGTAATAATCCAATTAATATGTTATTGAATGCCAAAATGAGTATACCTTTCCAAATGTGATCATCTGGTAATGCAATTCATACCTGTAATCCCATAGAAAAAAAACTAGAAATCAGCAAAATTTTATCTGAATAAACAAAAAACCATTATTTATATACATAGAAAGTACAGCTTTCAATGAACAGAATGGCTCTAAGGAAGAATCACGTGATTACAATGTTCTTTGATCTAGTTTGCACAATCTTGGCCAGAGATATTTCTGAATTGACTCGAGTATTGGGTACCTAGAGAGAATCTGGTTAGTATTTTTATTAACAAGGAAAATTTAGTGTCGATTTGTGATATTTAATACTTACAGTTCTAGGAGGTGCAACTGAAGTGACTCTGGTAGTGGCTGGAGAGGGACCCATCCTAGTCGAACTGCGATTCTCCCGACATTTGTGTCAACCTTGAACAACAGGTAATTGAATCATTTGAACTGTACAAAGTTGCTATCTCTTGTCAGTTCAACATTATATATTGTTTAGCCATGAAACTCACTGGAAAGGCAAGATGATGAAGTGTCAGGAGCCTCACACACTCCACGCTTTTCAACCCCAACCCCCTTATACTTAGCAGATAATCCCTGAAAATTTCAGATATTTCAGAAACCGGGAAACATATTTTGTTATCAATGAATTATTTGCTGTTCTTTGGCTTAAATGTTGCTAGGAGTAGTTTCTTATTGACACAAGGGAATTATCAATATTTATGAGCAGGAACTCTAATATTTGGAATGACTTACTTTGCTTTGTCAGGGGGCACATCTCTTAACCATTCCAAATCGATGCTTCCGTGTTCCCTTACCAGTCGGTTGAGGAATTCCTGCAATATTGGGCACCCATTATCAACATGTTTTATGATGCCTTGAGTTCATGCAATCCACCAGCAGGAAAAAAAGGGGAGGGAGAGAGTTTTCACAAAGCCTTTTAAAGCTGAATGAAAGGTTATTAGGGCTTGAGGTTAAACATGCCAACATACCTGGATTCGTTCTGCTAGCATGTTATTCATCCCTCTTTCTTTTATCGCATCAGAAATCTCCTTGACTCTAGCACTTCGCACTGCTTCATAGTCCAATGAATCCATCGTGTCTTTGGCTCTCTCTTTTCTTCCATTTGCCTGCACTTCCTTCCTTAAACTATCCCAGTCAAATGCATCCTTTTTCTCACCCTCCACTTTTCCTTTTCTTGCTTTTGAGGTGATTGCATTTGCCTTGAGGTTTTCCCTGTCATTATGATGTACTTTCTCCTTTGTATTTGGGTCAACCACATTGTTTTCTAGAGGGGTTTGCTTATTCACTGAAGTGATTCTCTCAACGTCAAAAATGTTTCCTGTGAGGCTTGAGACTTGCTGCCTGTAACTGTTTTGCTTCTTAGGCAGTTCTTCAGCAAGGTTTACAGGTCCGCCAACTGACATGCTTTGCCATTGCAAGGTCTTGTTCCTCTCATCAACTTGTCTTTCATGGCAAGACTGAGAGCTGCGTTGTCCATACCTTGGCAACTCATATTGTTTGGAAGCAGTTTTACCCACACTTTCTGCCTCTTGTGCAACAGCTTTGCTTGTGCAGGTTGCAGCCTTTTCTTTGTCGAATCTGGAAGAATATGACAGCCAAGAAGATATGTTTTCTTCACTGTACAACTTGAAGCCTTCTGCTTGCTGTACATTGGATTGTGAAGTCATGTGTAGCAACCCGTAGTCACTGCAAGGAACCACTTTCCCTAGCATCTGTGGATTGCAATAATCGAAATGCTGATTATATGTAGAAAAGCAGTTCAGATTACCTAATCTTTCCAATCCAGGTTCTGGCTGCCTGTTTTGTATATCTTCTGCTTGTTCATTTTCATGCCTGGATTCCTTATGGAACAGTGAGCTCCCACTCTCACAACCATAAAATTCTCCTAGCAAGGTGGGACTCTCCATTTGTAAAAGATCCATGAAAGATAAATCATCATTCATGCTAGGTTTGCACCCAGTAGCAGGATCTTCTGCTTCAGAGTTGGAGCCCGTGTAGGATCTGACTCCATTTGCTTGGACAGTTGATGAATCAAAAGAATCTTGTGATAATACAAATTCTTCCTCCAGGCTGTGACTTTGTGTCTCTACCATGCCTGCTCTTTCTATAAACAAGGTTTCAGAGTCTTTCTGAGGATCTGCTGATCCATTGTGTGTCACGGAGCTTTGATTGTGGAGTGGATTGCTGTTCCATTTGATATCATTTGGGTTTAGAATGCAGGTATCTGGTTCTTCAACGACGATGCTTGTCCTTTCTCTGTCACAGGCTCCACTGCTTCTCAACTTCAGAGGAAACAATGAAGCTAGAGACATGAAGGCAGAGCTGCAAGGTGGGAAAGTAGTTGAAGATTTTGTTCAGTTCATGAATTGAGATAAATTATCATGGCTTATCTGGTCTTGAAATTAAGATGAAATGTCAAATTTACCTTGACAGATGATCTGAAACATTTTGAGTTAGGAAAACTCCTATTACTGAATCAACAACTGATCCCTTCCATTTTGAAAAGCGCCTATCTCCTGCAAAGAATGTTATTGCATTCATACGAGCAGGTGACTGTCTATTTGGTTCACTAAGAAAGGAAATTAAATTGTATTTTCTTTCTTGGTATATCATTGAGGGATGTTGTCTGCGAGTTGCAGAGCTGGGGGCTTCATTGCACCTAGGTTTTCTCACCAGAAAACATTAGTAATGTGTTAATGGACTTTTGAACAATTTAGCATCTGCAATTAAATCTTTCCAGTAGGTGAGTTCGGCAACTCAAAAGCTCCCCAAAATTGTAGTACACTGGTTTGTATATTTTTTCTGTACTAAGGAGGCAGCATGTGCTTTTTGCAGCTCCGTTTTTATAGTCTCGATAACAATACCTGATTATGTTTCACTACAAACTTATACAAGTCAGTTTTTTTACCAAGAAAAACTGGCACTAAAAGAGTGAGCTGCTAAGGGGTGGGAAACTTACTGTTGATTTTTTCTTCCTCATCAAATAATTATTTTCTCTGAATTGTCCTTTTTTTTTTTCATGGGTGATGGTGCTTCTTTTGCATTTGCAACATTCTATGTAATGTCTTTGTTCATTTGTGAAGGACATGCATACGTAAATAAACAAACACTTGTACATATGCATGTTCAAATGTAAGATTCAACATGTCTGCAATATGAATGCTCTTATCACTTATGATAACTTTGAAGTTGTATGTTTGTGAGTGGATGCAGCATAGCATAACGACTCTTCATCAAATTGGAAGGCACTAACAGTATGTATGGTTCTCTCTCCCTCTCTCTACTGTTGGACTCAGTAATAATCTTGAATATGTTGGAGCAAAAGTATAAGATATTGTACCTTGCACGAGATGCATTCTTGCAATGAATGAATCAACTCGCCCATGAAAAACTTTTCTCTCTTCCCCCCACCATTGCTCCTTTCCCTTGTCAGTTCCTTCAAGGCCTTGACTTCCTTCTTTCCCCATCAGCAGTTTCCATACTCTGTCTGACTCTGGGTCAAGATCTACTTTAGGCCTTGGCTTGTGTTTCTTGACAACTTCAAACCCATCATAGGGAACAAGTTTGCCATCTCCTTTGTAAGGAACAAGTGCATTTTGCTCTTTGTTTTCTATTTTCCTGCTCCCTGCATTGAGACGGAGGCCCTCCATCTGGTATATGATTTGTTCTATTGTAGAGGAGAAAGTCTGCTTTGCTGGTCGCCCTGCATTGGATGTCAAGAGTGGTTGCTGTCGTTATGGTGACTGGAACATTTTAGGAAGTTACCTGAACCCTTAAAGCATTATAATATATATTAAACACGCTATACCTCTTCTCTTTGCATGTGGCTGCTGATGAACTTTCAAGTCATCCTTTGGTTCTTGTGGAATCTTACCCTTTTCAGATGGAATTGATATGGGCACAGTAGCTCCGGACATTTGCTGAATTCTTGACATTTCAGCGTTGCAAGTTTTGGGTTGCAGTTGGTTATCCGATGCACGGCTTGTTTTGAAAGACGTTTGTGAAAGCCTGTGAGAAGTTTCTATAGTGGTGGGGCAGAGGGAGTTTTGGACCTGAGTCGATCCATTAGTCCCTCCCAGCATTTCTAGGCATAAATGTGGTTGAGGTGAAATACATTGCTTTGGAAGGTTCTGCAGAGCCATAGAGTGAGCACACCACTCACCAGGATATTTAACTTTTGAAACAAAAGAAGATATGCTGTGTGTGTTTGTTTGAATTCCATCCTCTGTTTTCTTTCTTTTCTGGGTCTCTGAACATCCAGAACCTGGAATGCTGCCATTTTGGTCATATCCATCAGTCAATGAGCCCACTGGATATGCTGTACACGGGTTTGTTTTCTTAATATGAAAGTGTTCTCTCTTGGATCCTCTGCCCTCAATTAAATAAGGTGTTGTCTTTTGTACTGATTGAGGGTTATTCTGAGAAGTTATTTGTCTAGTCCACTCTGGTCCTTTTTCTGGAAACACGACCTGACCAATTCCTTGCGCATGGATACTTCTCTCCATATCCCCTGCATTGAGGTTTAATTTCTCCACGTGCATGTTTTTTCTTGGAGTTAGTTCCGCTGCCACTACTTGTATTTCTGAAATTGATATATAGCCACCGTGTCGCCGGTTCATAAAAGGTGTCTGGTTACTTGTAGCACCTGATTGCTGGTTGTCTACCAGTAACCTATGCTGTTGGGTCATCTGTGAAGTTGTGGTGCTTAAATCTGCCACTTGAAGACTTGCATTCAGATCAAAAGTCCCTCTTTTTTGATTCAGCATGTCCTGCTGAGCAGCTGCATTACTGCAGCTTCTGTCTGTTGCAGTTTCCAAATCAAACCTCAATGCTCTTCTACATGATTTTGCATCAGCTGAACTGGATTGCGTAATCTCTACGGTGGAGTCTGCATGTTGATTTGCTGATTTGTTTATGTCTTTCTTGCGCACATACTTTCTCTTTACAGCATGGGTATTTATGGTCTCTCCAATAGAATCTGTGTGTTGAACTACTGATTCATCCAGGGCCTTCTTGCGCACATACTTCCTCTTTGCAGAGCTGGGAGGTGCAGTATCTACGGTAGATTCTGCAGGTTGAGTTGCTGGCTCTTTCAAAGCCTTGCGAACATACTTCCTCTTTTCAATTGGCTTCTCCTTGGGATCAGTAATTTTTGTGGTTGCAGCCTTGGGAGTCCTCTTCGGCTTGCCTTCCACAATCACCTTGGGCCTATGCTTTCTTCTCTTTTGAGGTTTCTGCTGTGGTGTTCTATTAAGGTCGATGCCTTGTGCATTTGCTGTTGCTAGATCTTTTGCTTCCTCAAATGGTGTAGATATGACAGCGGATGATGAGTCTGTAATGTTGCATGAGAGCTCCTTTGAATTATGTTGATTGGCTTCGCACTCTTCGAATATGACTAAATCAATTTTCTCCTTTTCCCCACTTGACTTTTTTTCTTGCGAGGGACTTGCTGTTGCAGAAAGCCTACTCTCCAATCTCTTGCACTGATCCGGTACTACCGTGGCCAATTTAAAAGAGGTGGTAAAATATGAGGCTGCATCAGCTTCCATTCTTAGTGGAAAGTTTAGATCATAGTTATGAGGGCAAGGCATCATAGGTTCATCTGCATAAAGTAATTTCTTAAGAATCATCTAGAATGAGATTTTGACAAAAAAAGAAGGCTGAAACAAAAATGCAGGTAATGGCAGAACGAAAGCTATATATTTTTCATCCATGTCTCTAGTTTTCTATCTTCCTAATATGTTTTGATTCTTGAAACCATGACAGAACTGTCATTTAATCTGTAGAATGCTCAAATTCCCTTGCTTATATCAAGTACATGGTAATTGTCTTTCTTCTGTATAAATAATATTGAAATCTCATGCTAATTGACGTTCTGCATTGAACCACACTATGTCAAATTGATTCGATGCCATATGACATGAAAATGGAACGAGCAGGCCCCACATTAACAGCAGTCTCTTAGAACAAAACATCTTAAAATAAAGGACTGGTATGATCACTTACAATTGGGTTCCTGGGATGAGAAATAGTTGCTGCCCAAATGCCGTGAGCCTGAGCAGTGAGTTTGGTTTCCGAGCAACAAATTGGGTTCTCTGTAATTGTTGATTTGGGGATGCAAGTTGGGAAACGAAGGCCTCCAAACCACGCTTGTGCTTATACCAGGAGGTGCCATCGGAGAGGTAATTGTAGATATATTTGAATGGTCCAAAATATTTGCTAATAAACCACTGCCCAGACCTCCAGTTTGACTCTCGATATAATTGTGTGGAGCATTGCTCATTCTTTTCACCTCTTCGAAACCTGCATTCCTAATATTATCCCCGCCATTTCTAAACAGTTGATCAATCTGGTCAGTATGCTGGGCCGCTCTGCCGTAATTCGACACATCTTGTACACATCCATCGGCAAATCCGGCCAGTTGCCAATTCGTTCTGCCCTGTAGGTTCCCTTGCCCGTCAGCTGGCATCAAATTGGATCTTGTTGGAACGGGCTTCTCTGGCGTTGCTGGTAAGAACGAACTCAGAATCAATCTTTCTCCATAATTAATCCTTGAACCCATTCTACCTGCCAACTGTTTCTAGCTTTTCTTCCGCTTCTCTGCTCTAGTCAGTGATTCTGTCCCACCGATAGGGTTCGAGTGCCTAAAGTTTGCGGCGAGTCATCAAATTTCATTGATTTAGCCATCTTCTTTCTTGCTGCATTGCCTGAGCCTTTCCTGCCAAAAACCCCAAACACATTTTTCACTCAAATAAATTCATACCTAACATGCCAAACATGAAGAATCACATAGAAAAGACTAATAGAAACCGTAATTAGAATCTATGTTATAAATGTACAGACATCATTTCACAGAAAATTCTTAATAGCTAAATTTCAGACTACCTGTATCCATCTGTTTCTTGTAAAACATGAAAAACACATGATGACAGTATATAATAAAACAAAAAAATATATATATCATTTAACTTCTTTTTTTCAAAACAAGATTGACCAAATCTGCTTAAATTAACTGAATTTTAATCCTTGGTTAAGATTACGGGTACCATAGAAACTTCAATAAAATCTCCAAGAAATCTTCCTGTGATATGCGACAACAAACATGCAATCACTCTACTTGTGGGGGTCAAAGAAATAAAAAATAAACAGTAACTGTAAATAAAATATTCATGCACAGCACTGAGCTTACCGATCTGTAACCGAGTCAGTTGAGAATCCTTAAACGAGTCAATGCCGGAAAATGCCCAGTCTTTAAGGTTGTAAGGAGGGAAAGAGAGAGAAAATGAAGTGAGAAAAAAGAATGGAAAAGAAACAAACTTTATTTCGTATGTTATATAAACATATAGACTAGTTTGGGGCACCCCCTCTTTGTATTTTTATAAAACGGGCGCACCCCACCTTCGGCAATGACTTGCAAATCCGAATCTTGACATTGCTTTCCTCTTATTTCTTGCTATATTTTACAAATTTATAACATTGCCATGTAGGAAAAGATTTTTCGCTCGTGTGAACTGTTACTGACTGGTCACTATCTATATATTTATTGTATTGAACTATTACTGATTTGTTACTCTTATCTTGCAATATGGTCATTTTTTTATTATTATGGCCAATTCTTATGTTAATGTAAGAATATCAATTATATATGGGTCAGATCTTGTCTTGAAATGCCTTTATGGGATAAGGGTTATTCAAAAAAGAAAAAATATTAAAGAACAGTATTTGCAACTGATCAACATTTTAATTTTTTTTCATTTTTGGATTTATATTGAAAATATTTTCCATTTTCAAAATTACATCTGTAAATGGAGACCCTGTAAACTATTTTATTTTAGAAAGAAAACAAATTACCATGAAATAAAATGGGAAAATTGCCCAACACTTGACATGAAACAAGTTTATCTTGATGGGTTTTCTCTCTTTTTTTGCCCTTGATTTTCCTCCTTTTTTGCCAATGATTTATCTTTTTGTATGCTTGTAGTTGTTGCTTGCCAGGGGGTGCTCCTTCCCAAAAAGGACTACATAAATAACTTGCCTTGTTTGAATATATTAATTAGAAGTAACATATCTTGTCCTTGTCTCTTTTGACTTAAAAGTAATTAAGATGATAATCTCTCTTTATTAAGTAAATCTTGAAGTGAAAACGCATGAACATATATAATAAACTCCCAAATCTTTTTTACTGTAATTATATCACACGGCCCTAGATATAAATTAGGCAAAATAAATTAATTAAAAGAGTGAAAAAAAAAAGGTTATTGCATTAAACAAGAGTAAAAAAATTGCGTTCAAGAGCTGATTTCTACATGAATTAAATGTGTTAGTCTAATCTAAAATTAATATCAGCAATCAGTATTAGTGGTGTTTGAAATAGTTAAATATTGATATACCAAAATAATTTTAAAATATATAAAAATTTAATTTAAAATTAAAAAAAAAAAAAATATATATATATATATATATATATATATATATATATATATATATATATATATATATATATATAAAGAACTCATCCAAACGCTGGGCCAGCCACCAATGTTGCCTTGTTGTCCGTGCGGAAACTAACTAGGAGGTGCCCATTATAAAAAAAGAAAAAAAAAGGTGGAAATAGCAAAAAAGATGGCACATAGAAAAAAGCTATTGACAAAGAAACACGGAGAGAGAAAAAGGATGGAGCATGCTTCCTTATGACTACGTGCATGAAAATGAAAGTTCACGTTGCATGGAAATATATGATGAATTTCATTTAATAAAATATAAAATATGATATAATAAGTAATTAAGTTTTATATTTTATTAAATGTAGTGGACCTTAAATATATAATATTGGCACTTTATGTAGTACAGAGTTTGGCTAACGTTGCTTTCTCTTTAGAGTTGCAAACACGGTAGTTGATTGAATTGTCAACGTGCTTGCTTGAACGTCCTCCATTATTAAAGGCTCTTTGTACTAGGATTCAGTTTTGACGTGAATAATTTTTTATAGTTTTTTTTTCCTTAAAACAATTGGCTAACATTGACCACAAAGATTTTAATATTATAAAATTGTATTGAAAATTAACGAATGGATAGAAGCATCTTTGGATTGGCATACTTGGTAGTTTCTTTTAGGGTTGTGACTAATTGATGAAAGAAAAAAACGATAAACGTACAACCCTACATAATATTTTAGAGGGTCATGACACCTTCAATGTCTTGTTTTTTTAAGAAAATTTTGATCTTCAAATTATTTTTAAAAATTTTCATAAATAATAATTATGTATTTGTCTCCCTCTGAATATAACATGTTTGTTCTCCAATTTGTTTTTCAAAATCTTATGATTTTTACTCATCTCTTACATGCATCACCGGCCGGCCCATCAAATAGTGTGGGTCATTTATCATAGAAAAAAATAATTGTAAGAATCTTATAAAGTTTGATAAATTAAATGAATTTATATTAGAAACTAATTGAGAGACGGAGAAATTAGAACTGGAGGATTTTATTTCCTAGTTAATTAAGAAGAAGGAATCATTTATTATAATTTAAAATGATAAGAGATATGAGCGTACAAGATAATTATATATTTGGTAAAAAAACATTACATATTTGATATTAAATTAATTACCACACTATAAATAATCCGATTATGCATTTGATACTAAATTTACTAGTGTCTTTTATAGTGATTCTTTAATATAATTTACACGTACATATGCTAGCACCATATATATTTGCTTTTGATTTAAATATTATACTTGTATTTCTTTTTTCTTACTCATTGTTTTAGATTGTCTGGTTTTTTTTTTTTATGTCCAGAGATCTAAATCTTGTATGTAAATCTTGTATGTAGATGTATATAGTCGCATATCGATTATATATATATATTTTCTTGTTTAACTAGGTTTTTCTTGTTTTAAATAAAGATTTCTGTTAAGGAATCAATTCAATTCAATAACTTAAACTGTCAGGTAAGGTTTCAAGATATGATTTATATTATTCTCTAACATACATTTCTTCAAGTGAAAGACATTTAAGCTTTAAACTTATACATGCCTATATTATCTTGTGTTTATTTTTTATCAAGTAAATATGGATAGTTATATTTAAACTCGTGACCGCTTGGTCATTAAGACTCTGATACCATGTCAAATAATTAATTCAACCCCAAAAGCTTAAGCTCTTAGGTGAGGTCTCAAGATATGATTTATATTATTCTCTAACACACCATCTCAAATGAAAACCCTTTAAACTTGAAATTTGTACAGACCCACACTATCTTGTATTTAATCGTTATCAGATAAATGAAGATGATAAGATTTGAACTCGTAATCGCTTGATTAACCATGCTCTAATACTATGTCAAATAATCAATTTAATCCAATGGCTTAAATTGCTATGTAATGTCTCAATATATAATTTATATTATTCTCTAACAGTTTCTAGTTGGATTGAGTATATTGATGCTGCTCAATAATTTTATATGCATGAGATGTAATTAGTTTTATATATGCACCATAAATTAGAAAGTTTTTAAGTTTTTTTTTTCATGTGAATCATTAAAAGGATTAGTTATTTCTTAAAAAATTATCTTACACTATTGGTTTTATTGATTATTTGTCCACACAACAAGCTATAATTTCTCTAAATGTATAAAAATAATGATGTATTTATTTTTTATTTAATATAATAAAATTACATTTCTCTATTGATCTAACCATTCGATTCAAAATAATTACAGGATTACGACTAAATTTAAATCATCCTCAAATCTTTTATTTTTATTAAATATAGGTAAATAAAAAAAACTTTAATTTAAGTTCACAAAATTTATATAAAAAACAAGTTATACATGTTGAAAAACTACAATCTAATAAAAATTTACCTAAAAGCCTTAGGGCTTGTCTATAGGTGTGGTTGCGGTTGCTTTTTAAAATGCTTTTCATGCCGAAATGCATCAAAATAATATTTTTTTATTATTATTTTAAATTATTTTTGAGATCATCATATCAAAACGATCCAATATATATATATATATATAAATTAATTTTTAATAAAAAAATATATTTTTTTTATAAACATGAAGTAACCCACGTTTCCAACCATGTTTTTTTAATCCAAAATCCAATCAGCAAACTTTTTATGTTTCTTGTTTGTGCAAAAATTAACTAGGAGGTGCCCACATTAGAAGCGGGGCAAGCTATTAATAAATACCTTCTCCCTCTCTCCCTCTCTCTCTCTCTCGGCATGTTCTGCATTTTTTAGGCCCTTTTAACAACTGGCATGAAAACAACGCAAACCTTAATTTTATCGTCACGTTGCATGAGAAAATGTGATGGATTTCATTTAAAAAATAGAATGATATCAACGCATAATTACTTTATAATATTTTATTACTGATACACAATTTTGATTGTCATTAATTCTACATGCAATGCTACAGTATCATTATTGAACAAGTTAATAGGTATAAGTTTTATCAATCAATAGGTACTTTTATCAATCAATGTATTTGTTTTTTTTATCACCTCACTCTTTTTTTTTTAATTATATTAAAAAAAACAAGGATTCAAAAACAATGTTATTTTATTATTACAAAAACTTGCATGGAATTTTTTTTTTTTGCACCAGCAATTTAGTGAGCACATATACACACACCCTATCTCCTATGCATTTAGTAAAGGTATAGAAAAAAAAAACGTTATTGATTACCAGTACAAGATTGTAATTGAGCTTAAAACTTGTTATTTTTTGTTATTAACGTAGATATCTAGGTTAACTTGTGCGTATGTTGACTAATTCTATAGACCCTGAAGTTAATGACAATATAATGACCCTAAAATTTGTAAAACTCGAATCGATAATTTTTAAAGAGCAAATTTAGAACCTGACCGGTTAAGCTATACCTTTCAGAGTAAAAAAAAAGAAAAAGTTATTTTGCATATTAATCGAGGGTGAAACGAGTTAGGAATGGAATTAGGGATTTAATTATTAATTTCTTTTCGATATATATATATTTTTAATTTATACAGTGTTAGCCGTTAGCATATTTGGTTGTAATTGTTCCCAAATCCCAAATCCCAGGTGACATGTGACACTTACATCATATCACTATTCCATATAACGGAATGTGGTAACTTCAGTTCTGATCGATTCATTGATTATAGAAATTTAATTCAATAAAATATTTTGTACCAAAAATTCAGTGATCGATGAAAACCAAGTCAGTAGGCAGGGTAGTTTCGTAAATTCATTCATTTATAAACTTCTTGTCACAGAAAATAAATTCAAAAACTTTGAGCCTTGTATTGATTAAACGGTACTGACTGTGAATAAAAAGAAAATGAATTTTTTTTATTTAAATCACTTAATAACGGTTTAATTGTAATTCTTAAGTGTGAAAAACTTTCAAATCCGCCTATTAATTTCGAGTGAAGCCTGGTAAATGAATCCAACCTCAAATCTTCTTTTCTGCAAATGTAAGAACCTCTCCCCTTCAGTTTTTAATCAATACTTGAAATTAAATAAAAAAAAATATATGGAAGAAAAGCTAGAAAAACCCTAAACCTATAAAAAAATAAATAAAAATAAAATAATAGGAGGGAGGCTAGGGACCCCTACTAGACAGTCACCTGCAACCTATTACAAGAATGACCACAGAATGGTCCTATTTACACGACAATCATGAGTTTAAAATTTTATGAGAAAGGATGGCCTCTGATCCGTACAACTCCCGACATTTAATGCAATAAAGGTCATGCACTTATCCCTCCCTTCGAGAAAATTTGACGCATCATATGTGTCTATGTCAAATCAATTTGATAAAAATTGACGTGTGAATTCTAAATGGAATTCTCTTGCCCTCGAGGTGGGCCATACTCTTATTTATGAATATGAACTTGCATATGACTGATTAGTGGAAGGAAATCTGGTAATCAGAATAGAAGCGTAATTGGAAGTGCTGTTATGGTTTTTTTTAAAATTATTTTTTATTTAAAATTATATTTAAATAATATATATATTTTATTTTTATAAATTATTTTTGATATCAGCACTTTAAAATAATTTTAATTTGAAGTAAGAAAAAATTATTTTTTTTTTCAAAAATATTTCTAAAATGTAAAAAGAAACAGGTAATAAATCATTCTGAGAATGAATTCTTCACTTTTTCTCGGCTTGGTATGTTATTCATGCCAATATTAAACATGGGAAAATTACTCCGGCTATTCTTTGGTTTGGTAAAAACTATACCTGATTATGGAGTTTTGAAAAATAAAATTTACATTATGAAGTTTATATGTGTTCCAAGAAAATCAATAAAAAAAATATATGATTACTTAAGTATTGTTATAATATTTTTGGAACAAGTGTACAATATCAACGGCTAACTTAGAATCCCAACATTATGAGGGAAATAATGAATACACCTGCTATGCAGAGCCCGAGGAGTAACCTTGAGTTAATATATACGGTTCATGATGATGAACAATATTCCTCAGATGCGTGAGATTATGGAAAATCGCAGCCCCTAGCTCCTCCAAATTAAACACAGCAGATCGACCACCTCTCCTCCTTTCTTGCTAACCCTATCGTTGGTCATTCATCTGTCAATTCGCCACCGTGACAGTAGAACAGTCAGCACCACCGCAACGACAACAACAGACACCGGAGTTAAAGTTAGCGATCAACAACTAGCCAGTCCTTGTCCTGGGCGTCAATATATTAGATTCTTTGGGTCTGCATCAATTTAATATTTCGGGTTTTAATTTGATGGCTTCAAGATTGGAGATTTTGAAACCCCAGATTGCTAGAAGGGAAGAAGAAGAAACACCCACTGCCTCTCGAAATTTTGATGCACGGATTAAATATAATTTTACATCCTTAAAAGATTTTGTGTTTAATTGGGTGATTTGTATCTAAAAACGAGAGAAACAATATTGGCGTGGAAAAAAAAATGTCCCTTAGAAAAGAGAAGATCACACGTGTTGTTTGAATGATTTTTAAATTTAACATACACGAGGATAGTTTAGTTATTATATTATAATTAAAAAATTTTGTTTACCTAAAATATAAATTATAATTTTTCAAGATTTGACAGGTAAATATAATTTTCTTTGAAAATTTCTCTTTAAAGAAAAGAATGCAAGTACAATGATGTTTTTGTCAATATATGCTATTATAATTGTTAAACTAGAAGTTTAATTTGGAAAATTTATAATTCAAAGGTTGACTAAAATCAAGTTTTAAATTAAATTAAAAAAGATATTAATTAGATAAAATTTAGTTGATTCAATCAAATCATGTTCAATCCTAGTTAATTTAACTCCAAGAAAAATTTTGTAAGAAAAAATTAATTGATATTATTTTAATAAAATTAATCAACTTGGATTCACGGGTGCTCTGAATTTGTGACCTAAACTTTTTTCAATCGGATCTCCAACGGTTGTACAACCATCATGTGTGTGTATATATGTATGTATTTTATTTTTAATACGAGGATCCATTTCATGGAATAAAAAATCCCCCATCATAAAGTAACATGTATAACATAATAGTACTGGTAATTGATCATGTTGATTGTTTCACTCGTTAAAACATGAACGGTGGTGATGGAGGCTTTCACCTACCGAGAAAAAATTATTATCGAATTGGAACTTATGGAAACACTATAAAATTATAAATTACAAACGCGTAGGCCATGGGTTAGCTTGAGTAATTGGGTGGGGGTTGTGACCTCTCTATATCACAGTACTATTTTTAATTTTTTATAGTGTCCTGATCAATTTTTTCAGTACATACCATTTAAAAGATGCAGCTTTATGCAGCCGGTCTCATGAAAAAAAATTAAATGCATTGAAAAATTGTCTAGTTTATATATATATATAAATATTTAATATTATTATTAAAGTTTGGATAGTCTCAAAATTATTGTGTTTGATATTATGATTGTTGTTGTGGTTGTGATTTGAACAAAAATTATTTTATAAAAAATACTTTTAGTTGAGGTTGGTTTATAAAATATATGTTTGGTTAAAACTGTGGTTGAAATTGAGGTTGAAAAAAAAATAGTTTAATGTGTTTGATTAAAAAAATGCATTTTAAATTAAGGTTATAAAATAATTAAAAATATATTTTTAATTTAAACATTGTAGATTTAACTACTATTATTACATCATAAAATAAAATAATATTGATATTAAATATTTAAAAATTATTCTATTAAACTAAATGCAATATCATCACATACAAAATCTATCCAACAATGACTATATTTTTCATGGTTTCTTAAGCATGCAATAACAAAAACTGAATTTTTTGTTACGTCATCAAGCGATATCCTTCTATTTTTTTGAATAAAACACAATTAAAATAAAAATAAAAACTAAATTTTTTTAACTAGGTCGGACCCGACAAGAACATAATTGGAATTGCGATCAAATTTCACAAATGCTACGTCATCATGCGATATCCTTCTAATTTATGTAGTGTTATAAATAATATTAAATACTAGTTTTTCGAGTAAAACTCAATTTTTTTAAGAAAAAATTTACAATTTCATTACGTACAAAAATCATTCGACAAGAACTATAGTTTTCATGTTTTTTTGAATGTGCAATAAAATTAGGTAAAATATTATCAGGAATAAAATTGAGATTACAGTACGAGTAAATTTAATTCACCTTAAACTATTTTTTTAACAAACAAAAAAAATATTGTTCACGTTCACGCGAGTGAAATCAATTAATTGCACTGATTTTTTAGAAGAAAAAAAAAACTTTCATGTGAACAGTGCGAGTGAATTAATTCACTGCCACTGTTTTCCGAATTTTTTTTAAAAAGCTACTGTCCACGTCAGTGAACAGTGCTGCAGTGGAGCCAGGCTCCACTGCTGGTGCTGATGTCTAGACGAGAAGTAGCATTTTGCTGCTTCTCAAAAACCTGTGGTGTCCTGTGGCACACCATAGTTATAAGTGGGTTCCATGAAAAAAAAACTGTTGTTTTAATTTTACCAAACGTTAAATGTTGTGGTTGCGGGTGAACCTCACCCGCAGCCACAATAACAAACACCCACTATCTCAGATTTACTTCAACATGTCAGTTAATTTAACATCAACTTGAAAAAAAATTAAGGTTAAAATAAAAAAAAAATTAACAAAAAAACCTCTTAACCAAACTATTTATTTTATCCGAATTTAAAATTAAATCACATGAAAGCTTTCTTAACGTGATCCAATTAACCTGATTGGTCTAAAAACAACTCGATTGAATGATAAAACAAATTTAAGAATGTAATTTATATAACAAAAAATATTTTGATCTAATTTCTTGTTTAACTCGAGTTTAATTTTAAACCAAAGTGGAATTGGCTTAATATTATTTTAATCAACTTGGTCAGTATAAACACGTTCCAAACAACCATTGAAAAAAGAAATAAAGATGGAATTGAGAGGAAATTAAAGCACCTATGAAAACAGCAACAAGGAGGCAGGTGCATTGCATCCCGCATCTTTTACTAGATTTAGATGAACAGTGAAACCTGGTAGGTTTAGGTAATGCGCAACGCCTGCTTCTTGACTTTTGACAATATTACGGGGAAGGCATTACAATTTTTACGAAATTCATTGCATTTGTTAACATTTTTTTGCTGATAGTCATGGAATTCGGTAGTTTATATGATTATATTACCAAATTGTATAATATAATATTTTTATAGAATTCCATTAAAAACAAATCTGAAATACGTATTGACCTTTACAATTGCCAAAAAAAAAAAAAAAAAATTGATATCATCTGTATGGAGTAGGATATTTTTAAATATATTTTAAAAGTAAAAATGACGATGAATGGAGTAGGATATTTTATCCTTTGGTTCTGTATTAATATATTTTTTAATTATAAATGTTTGAATTAGGTTATATATATCTTGATTAATTTTTTAAAATTATTAATTAGTTAAATTTATAGCAACTGTGATATTTATAATCTTCGAACTAATAATATTTAAATAGTAAATTTAGATTCTAATAATAAAGCGTAATCATTAATATTCACTTTGAAAATGCTGATGTAGTGTTCTTAAATGGGACCCAAAAATCCTCATTGAAGATTTCAATAAGCTGTATTTTTTCTTTTTTCATTTATCTCTTGAGAAAGGAAGGTGGCGGTGCATTTTGCTTTAACTTTGTTGGTACTTTTAGAATAATTCTTATATAACAAGACTAAATTATTGAATAAATAATTTATACTTCAATTAGTATATAATTATAGAAAAATATTATTTTCTTATAATCCGACATAAAATTTAAGTTTTGAATCATAACGTAAGAAGCAATTTTTCAATTATTAAAATAAATTTATTGTAATCACTGTATTTTTAATTTAGTCAATTAAATTTAATCATATCACCATTTCATAATCATGGTTTTTTGTCTATCACTATTTGACCAAAGTCATTAAAATTTTTTTTCATTATATGGAACCGCACTAATGATATATTATACTTTTAGTCATAGTTTTCAGATCTGGTTTGGTGGCTGGTCAGGTTCAAGACCTAGATTTCATGTCTTGACTGGGTTATCAGAATCAATTTTTTTAAAAAATTAAAATAATGTTATTTTAGTAAAAAAAAAATCAATTGATTGTAACTGGATTTTTGACCGGATCTTGCTGGATCATTGGGTCAACTCGACGGGTCACATCAGGTTTTTCTTTCCTCTATTTTTTGTTCAGCCCGACTCGATTCTAGCTCTGAGTCGACCTGCCAGGTCAGGTTTCAAAACAATGTTTTTAATGATACTTTTATTGTTCAATAGTATTCTTGCAAAACAAAATAATGAAATAAAAAATATTTTATTTTATTTTATTTTTATTTATAATCTCAAAGAAAGAAGATTCATTTCTATTTTGTGAAACAACAGTCAATCAAGTATCTATTATTTTAAATGAAAATAAGATTAAATCATAGACTGAAAGCAACTTTGAATTACTATATATTAATGTTCGTGCTTTTATGCTGGTTAATATAATTAAAAAAGTCTTAGAATTACAATTCAATCACAATCACTGATGTGATTTGTGTGCTTTTTTTCATGTGTCACGTGGTAAATGCGGTGTAATTTCTTTCGCAAAATTAATTTTAGTTAAAAATATATTAAAATAATATTTTATTTTATTTTATTTTTAACACTAATATATTAAAAATATATTTTTTAAAAAATATTAATTTAATATTTTTCAGATGAAAAGGAGTTTAAAGTACAAAAACAAACCCTTCTTAAATTATATTAATGATGTTTTTATAATTTAATGGCAGTTTTTTCAAAAAAAGATAATCAAACAAATATTTGCTCTGGTAGCATGTTCCACGGGTTTGTAAAATTCAATAATTAATTTTGAAATCAGTAATAAAAATTAAATTCCCAATTTTTTTATAAAAAAAAGACAGTAAAGATTTGTTTTAAAATCTTCATCCGAGGTCACAAATCTCATGAATTATTTTCAATAATCATTTATATTTTTAAAGTTTTTGAATGGTTATAGCTACTTGATCGTTAGTTTAAGGAAAAATATTAAGAAATAGAGGGTTATTTTATTTTATTGTTTATTAAAAATAAAATAGTTTTTTTTTATTTAGATTAAATCTATTTTTTACATATATTTTTATTTTTCAGATCGTTTAACATACAGACACAGAAGATAATCCAATCATCTCTCGGTTTTCGGTTTTTCCCAGCAAATCAACTTCCTTTTCTCTTTCACGATCCAACAAGGGACTGGTTGCTTTAGACTTGTCAAACGTTAGGACATACGGAGCACCACCACTTGGACGAATCTTATGCTTAAAAATTCTCAATATTTCTCCATTTCCGTATTTTCCAAAAATAAGACTCTTTACCGATGCAGAGGATAGAAGGCAAGGGGAAGGAAAATATATAGCTCATACAATCTTCCTTTTTGTTTGTGAGAGAAACTGGTAAAACTTTTATCCATGGCATCCAGCAATGCTTCCTTTTTGTTTCTAACTACTGTTGCTTGACAAATACATGTTTGGATAACAAGATATTTATATAGTCCAAGATACTGTTTAATTTTGTGTTTTAAAAATAGCTCGGAGAGCAACAGAGAGATCTAGCCAAGGCTTTGCTTGACGGCGTCTCCCATATTTTCGTTATATTCTTCCAAAAGGGAAATTAAAGAAGAAAGTGCTCTTTCCTATTTTACAAGTTTAGTATTAATTATAATATAATGATCCCCACATCCTTTTGACTGTCTCGTTTGTCCTTACGAAGATATCCGATTTAATTTCCTTTTAGCAATTCTCTTGCTTTTCCTTCGCGATAATATTGCTGGTAAATGGTAATTGCTTGTCTTGGAGAATATTTAATGAATTAATAAAATATTTTTAAAATTATTACTCTGTAAACAATGGTTAATAATTATATGTATTACAGAGGATACCTAGCTAGTTATTAGATTTGAGATTTACTGTAAGAATACCGAACTCAATTCCTGAAATGGATGGTGGCCTCATGGGTGAGAATCTTGGAGGTTAAAATCATGTTTTATGCTTTTAAATTTTTTTAACTTTATTTTAAATTTAATTTTTTTTTTTTGATATTTTGATATGTTGATGTTAAAAATAAAATTTAAAAAAATTTGATATATTTTTAAACAAAAAAAATATTTTAGAAGGTAATATCCACCCCACTGTAAAAAAAAAAAATTAACATTTTTCCAACTGGGTCTTAAATTCATGCCATTTGTATCGTAATTAGTTGACTAATTAGAAATTTATTTTTCACATCTTTTGGCTTCAATCTCATCTAGCGTAGATGCTAATGCACGTATCTGTTAAAAAAAAAACAATATAAAAACCACTTTGATTATTGAACAATACATAAGAAGACAAATAACATTGGGAAATAACAAAAAGAGAAAGAGTCCAAACATGTAATAGAATCCTTTCACCAAGGACGAGTGTTTTCTCGTGCTTCACGTTTGACTTGCTTCACCAATTTTTAATGCTAGTTTTTTTTTTTTTTTCTTCGCTGTGATCATACTTTTCAGACTTGACAGAGCTCAGTTGATGATGTCCATTGACGGAGTCGGCTCAACTTATGTATTTCGAAATAATACTGTTTAGATTATTATTTTTTTAAAAAAATGTTATGTTCTAGATTTTTCATTAAACATCAATGTTTTGATAAAAAAAAATATTTATTTTTAAATAAAAATCTTTAAAGTTTAATGTATCAATTTCAAAATTTATTTAAAAGCAAACCTAAACCAAGTTAATTTTTTTTTTAAATAATCATAGATGATTCAATAATAAAAACTTGAGATAAAAAAATTTACTTTTCCTGTGGTTACATATTCGAGTTTTGAGGTTGTTAATATTGATTGTCAGTGCATGTTTATCTGGTTATTAACTTCAAAGCTCAAAAAAATTAATAAAGGTGCGTGCAAGTTAATTTAAATATCTATATAAATAAATAAATAAATAAAAACCAAGTGAAACTTTAAAACACCGTTAGACATTGCGTTTGTAACTGCGTTTCATCAAATTTTTTTTTTTTTTTTGCTAAAATTGAGTACGGTTTGTACTTTTTGGATCGTTTTAATGTGCTAATGTCAAAAATAATTTTTAAAAAATAAAAAAACATCATTAACATGTATTTCGGCACAAAAAACTATTTAAAAAGCAACCGCTATCACACTGGCAAACACACTCTAAATCTACATTGTCGAGTTTAATAACTACCGACTCTGTCAACTAACAACATGAGAACTTTGTATGTTTCTCCTGGCTTCCACGACTGTACAAAGAGAGAGTTGTCATGGCATTTCCACGTTGATGGTCCAGTTATATTAGAAGATTCGGTATGGTTATTATTTTTTAAAAATATATTAAAATCATTTTAAAAAAAAATTATTTTTTACATTAACACATCAAAATAATTTAAAAATACATAAAAAAATATATATTTAAAAAATATCAATATTTTACAAAAACAATTGTAAGTTCTAACAGTAAAAATAAACGTGCTGGGCAAAAACACCAGGCGGCAGATGTGATAGTGATAGATGCATTATTGTTGCTTGTTCTTCTTCTCTTTCCCTTCTCTGGGTTTGAGTTTGAATGATTATTTTTTTTCAAAAAGAAAATACATGATAATCTCCTCTCCTTTTAATTACCATTTTCACCATCAAATTGAACAACAAGATTCAACCATGAGCCTTTCATGTAAAGGAAAATTGCTCAGAATTTTCATTAAGTTTGACTAACAAGCCTTTGCAATGTCCCCCTATTGAAAAATCAATCTTTCACGATGAGGAATCAATTGTTAGCTTGATACTTTTTGTAACTAATAGGTTATTTAGATGTGGTATTATTATATTCATATAAATATATGTTTGTTATTAATAAAAATTTAGTTTATTTTTAATATTGATATAATATTATATTAATAAATCTAGAGCAAATATAAAATACACGAGACAAAAACACTTGGCAAAACAAATTATAAAGTTTTTATAATTATGAGATTCGTATTGCATCAAAGCATTGTTCCTAAAATGTTTTTATTTGATATTCTTTTAAATACTGGACATTCATTAGAGATGTAAAGATTGTTACATATTACGTTTTTTTCTTTATGAAAACGAAACGGTTGTTTTCATAAACTAGTGTATAAATGATACATATAACTAATATGCAAGTGTTTGTCATAATAAATATACATTGAACCTAGAAAAATCAAGTAAGGACTTCATTGAGTTAATTTCTAAAATTATCCTAAATTAATAAATAGATATTATTGAAGGGACAAATTAATATTTTGTTAATTTGTAGAGTTATTTATTTTTTTCTAAAAATAGTAAGTCATGTGACAATTCATTTAAGAGTTATTTTTTTACGAGATTGCCTATTAGACATAAAAACTACTAAAACACAGAATTAGAGCTGACACTCTAGGCATAACAATTCCTTTATTTTAATTAGGGATTTAGAAAATTTCTCATGGGTGGTTCGTGTGGATTACCATTGAAGGCCGAAAATTGGACGACTTGTGGTTTGCAACAACCTAGCCTTTAAATAATTAATCTACAATCGAATCTGAATTGATATCTTCAGCAAGCTCTCGTTCAATAGACATTATCATAGAATCTACTAAGAACTCCTCTTTCATTTTATTGCGAGACATATTTAACATGCTTCATATTTGAAAATGCTTACTTTACGGTGGTAGTAGAGACATACAAATTCAAAGTAAGACAAATTAATATGCAAAGTCAAATGATGTGTTACAACTTATTTGTTTCAACTAATCTGAACATGATTTGAAAATGATAGACATACTATGAAAACTCTCATGATGGATCATATCAATCTGATAATGCTCTAACTAAAATCTCAAATAATATATCTTTTATTTATTGAAATCTTCAGGATAAATTTTTTAATAAGCTTGCAAATAACATTAATTTTAAATGATTTAGCCATATCATCATATTTTTTTTTTAATTTTATACAATCTAATAAATAATTGACCTCTAATACATGGGTAAAACATTAATAAGTTACAAACTTATTAGGCTTTTGCACGATGCGAAGAATCATCCGCCCTTTCCTGGACCCCCATGAAGCAACTTTGACCTCTAATATAAGTTATGTTGTTATTAAGTGGGCTGGCCAAACATAATTGACTCGGTTGAATTTTAATAACATGATTGACTTGATTAAACTTAATGAGATTATCTCGAAGATAATTATAAAATAATAAAATGACATTTGTTTTTGTAAAAGTAATTAATCAAAATTGGTCTGGTGACCTGCAAATTCACATAGTAATCTAATAATCCAAGTCTCTTTTTCGTGAGTCATCGAGAATATCTTTGAAAATGATTGCAAATAACTTCATCAAACAAGTTATCCCACACAACACACCAATACACTCTATTTAATTTATCTGGGCAATCTCTTTTGTTTTTTACGATGATTTTGTGCAGAGTTTGTGATGCAAATGAGTTGTAATAATACAATGAAATTCTAGGATAGGGAATTGTAGTGTTTGGTAAACAAAAGGGATTTGACCTCCCCCAGAAGTTTCTACATCCAAAATCAAACAAAACCATATTAGGCAAACCTACCAAACCACGCTCTTACACGGTCATTACCAAAGTTCCCACGTTTGCACAAATCACACACAAAACACTCACATTAATATTTTTAAAAAAACAAAAAACATCGTCATCATCTCCAACTTTCCTGGTTCCAACTTCCTCGTGACCCAACAACACTCACGTGCCCACATCAAATGCCCACTTTACCCTCAATTAGTAATCACCCTTCGTAGCTTAAGAGATTTTTTTCTTTCCTCTCAGGTCACTTGATTAGATACCCAAGGGAAATAGCCTTACTCTTCAAATTTCGAATTATAGAGGCCAATATTGAATATTTCTGAATTTATAAGGATTGATTATATAGATTACCAAAGATTGACCAATTATGTCATTTAAATTAAAAGGGGTAATTAAGAGTTTAATATACTTAATTATTATTACTTAATTAAAAGCGTAAAATATCGTGGACCCCGCATCGCCCTTCCTCTCTCTCTAAAAGGCTTCGCCGTCAGAAGGATAGCCAACCCATCCTCCTGCAGATATTTTAGAGCTCCCTTTCTTTCTTTCTCTGCAGCGCAGAATAAGGTGCTGCCCAGCACAAACAGTGGTGATGGGTGCGTAGGTCAAGAAAATTCAAGCGCAAATTAGCAAGAAAACATAGCCACCAAAACTGTGATATGCTTGGTGTACTTTGCGCACGCCCCAAGCCTAACTGGATCCTCAACTCTCTCTTCACTCATTTCCACCTCAACCACCACCACCACCACCACAACAACAGTAACAACCGCCTCTCTTTGCACCTATCCGGATCCTCCACCGCGGCTCGCCGCCACCACTCTAGCTTGTGCAGCGCTGATTCAGGCTGCGGAGGAGCGGCGGCGATATGGCACGTGATTCAACCGGCTGATTGGCGGAGGAGGACAGAGAGGAGGAGTGTGAGAGGGGAGGGGTCGTGGAACGCGGCTTGGGATGGGAGACCGGCGAGGTGGCTCCACCGGCCTGACTCGGCTTGGTTGTTGTTCGGCGTTTGTGCTTGCCTTGCTCCGGCGATCGAGTTCTTGAGTGACGTGAATAATATCGATGATGTTGATCATCAGGAGAAAGAGAGAATTGACGGTGGCGATTTGAATGCGAGTTCTGATGACGCGAAACAGGATAGCAGTGACGCTACTGTTGGTTCTGATTATAAAGTTACAGGTTGCTTACAATTTTTAATCCATAAAAGTAACAGCACACTCTGTTTTTGCTTTATCCTCATTAAAAGGATTCTCTCTTTTGGTTTATTTGTCAGTGTTTTTTTAATGAGTGATTATGTAATTTGATTGATAAATTGGTTAATTGGGGCTATTTCATTGCAGTGATTTTTTTTTTATGAACTATGGATTTGCTATATATTTTTTCAAAAAGACAGTTTGATTTGTAATATCATTACTAAAAAAAAAAAGGTGCTCTATCTATTGGTTGGGAATTCACTAATCATTTCCTTTTCATTTTTTCTTTAAAATTTGCTAGCTTTGTTGTATTATGGATGCTGCTTTTCAGTCAATTTTTTTAATTTTGATTTTTTTTTTTGTTTTATAATCTTTCTATTCGGTGCAAATTACAATGAAGCCAAGTATAGATGTTAACTTTTTTTTTCAGTTTTGCTAAAGTGATCACGCAATCTTCTTTATATTGTGCAATGGCCTTTTCTGATATTTCTATATAGGGCAAACACATGCACGTTTGTGCACAATCATGCTTGATTATGCGCTTTCAATTCATTGATGATGTTGTCGTTTGTTACTGGAGGATGTGCACGCATGCATGTGTTTGCGTTTGGATGGGTAGAATCTAAAATGAGGATGTGCAGGGGTGCTGGCGGATGGGCGATGTCTATTTAGAGCAATAGCTCATATGGCTTGTTTGAGAAATGGAGAGGAGGCCCCTGATGAAAATCGCCAAAGAGAACTTGCTGATGAATTAAGAGCTCAAGTAAGTGTTGGTGTTTTACAGTTATTGAGTTCTTAAGATTATGTTTTACGGTGGAATTCATCGAATTGTTTTTATGGTAGAATTTTCTTGTTTGTTTTGACTATAAATTTTAAAGCAACAGATTGAATTGATAATTCTGTTGAATTTGTTTTACCTAAAGCCCCCCATTGGATGATTAGAGTTTGGATTAGATTGGGAGTAGAATGAGGGTGCTGTTGAAGCAAGTCGTATGTCATCCAATGAATTTTGCAACTACTTAGAACAGTCTAATTTCAATACCGATCCATACTTTGGCTCACACAAGGAATTCAATCCTAACGCAAAATTTCTAACAAGGCAATTGGCTCGATTCAAATATAATTTAATTGAACTGAAGTTGATTTCTGTATGTATGGACTTTCTAGATATGTTTCTGAGGCTGCAATAATTTTCCTCTGTGTCTAACAATATGCTTAACCAAATTGTCTTAACAGGTTGTTGATGAGCTTCTAAAGAGGCGGGAAGAAACTGAATGGTAAGTCTGTGGCCGTTACATTTGTAAGCACTTTGTAGTTTAGATAAGTTAGCTATAATGGTACTTTTGGTTTGGTTTTGTCATGATCAACTTAGGTTCATTGAAGGAGATTTTGATGCATATGTCAAGAGAATTCAACAACCTTATGTATGGGGTGGGGAGCCTGAGCTGTTAATGGCCTCTCATGTTTTAAAGTGAGTTTGAGTTCTTTATTTCTGTTATTGCTTCCATTACTGAATAGTTTATACATGTCACGCCCTTGCTCATCGATGATGCCATGTAGACATGGCTCTTCACTTTTTCTTCACCTGTGAACAAAAACCAAAAGAATCAATCCACTTTAGTATAAATATATAAAATAGTTTTTTCCCCAGTTCTTCTGAAAGAGTCCCATCTTAGAAGATGGCCTCAGGAAACAGCAAAATCCTGCTTTGCTTCAAAGTTGTGATTTTTCTGGAATTGGCATCTGCATTCATGCTTATGGGTAGGCGTGCGTGCATGTGTGATGTGCACCTGTTGATAGATTATGTGGAGAAAAAAGGCTTGACACTCAAGGTTGGATTTGAACTTCTTTCTTTTATGCCACATTAATGGTGGGGCAGGGGAACTGTAAAGCAATACCACAGCCTTGTTTTTAGTCCACTTTGCTGAAAAGGCCCCATTCAAAACTGAATGGTGTGCTAATGGGTGATGTCATAGCAAAACAGAATTGTTGTCCTCCTAACTAGAGTGCAAAATGCTCTCATCACCATTGTTGGACTTGCATGCTGTTTTTGAATTCCAATTTCTTTATGTTTTGCTTGATTTCTGAGTTTGACACACCTCTTCTCTAAACTCAATTTCTCAGGACAATGATATCAGTGTTCATGAGAGATAGGACAACGGGTAATTTGGTAAACATAGTAAATTACGGTGAAGAGCACCAGAAAGATGAAGTCAATCCCATTAATGTGCTGTTTCATGGATACGGTCACTATGACATACTGGAGACCACCCCGGGTCAGAGTTACCAGAAAGTGGACATGTAGAAATTGATGTGGTTTGTTATAATTGTTACATGCCTTGGACCAGTTCAATCAAAATAAGAACCTGACTCAACTTTTGGATCAGTTCCAATCAAAATAAGAACCTGTCTCAACTTCGATAGATTTGCTTCTGCAACCTCAGTTCGAGCAATAGACTTGGAAACTTTTTGTAGGCTCCGGGATTTTTATTACAATTTTTGAATTATAGATCAATACCACAAGAATTTTCTCTGGATATCTCTTAATGCACTTTTCGTTTAACTCCCCCCCCCCCCCAAAAAAAAAAAAAAAGCAGCAGCTCTCACCTTCTAGTATATTTAAGTTTTACCTTTTTACCTGTCAAACATGGAGAGGCAGTTTGGGATTTTACAGAACTACCCGAGCCCCCTTTCACCCTCTTGGGGTACTTTCTACTACTACAGAGCGATTTTCTATACTTTTCTTTATGCGAGCATTGTTTCTCTGCTATGTAGTAATATGTAATTGAATTGAATATTACATTTGACTTATTAGTTGAAACTGTCAATAAAATAAGGGTTTACTTTGGTGAGGTTCACACAAATGTCTCTTCTAGGTTCCCAGAGGATAGCTAACAAGAGTACGCATGCACTTTCGTCAGCATCCAGTAGTTAGGTTGACAGCTATCCCAAATTCTCTGGTCACTGGTCTGTAACGCCTTCCTCTGCTGAAAAATCCTCTCCTCACCAGTCATAAATGTTCTTGATTGTTTCTTCTTTTCTAGTGCTATTATTTACCAGAAATTTGTATTGGGGTCTGCTACTCTTCTCCAAATTTCTGAAGTAACCTGTAAGTGTTAATGACTTGTTCATACAAACATATCATGCTTAATTACTATGGTTGATCAGGTTAGGGTCGGATCCTTCCATGTTGTACTCCATGGATCAACTTTTGAATAGATTCGAGATCCAACCAAGAATGGCTCTAGGAAAAAGAGAAAAAAAAAACAAGTATTAACAGGGCTCGTTTATCTTTAGTTTTGGATGCCAAAAATGTCATGTCGTTGCTATTCTGCTGGTTTAAAGAGATGAAAAATCGTTTTGGCCACTGTTGGCCACAAGAGAGGAGCTAGAAATTTTCTCAGTTATTAAATAAATATATATTTTTTAAAAAAATCAATTATTAACTTATAAGAATTTTTGAAATTTACAGTAAAGTTTTAATTTAAATATATTGTTTAAAATATTAAAAAATAAATTTAAAATTATATAAAAATGAAGTGAAAATAAAAATAAATTTACTATTAAATTTATATTTTTTAATATTTTGTGGAATATAATTTATTTATAATCGAATCTGAATTGATATTGTAATAACCTTTCAATCAGGATAAAATAATAATATCATATTAACTGGAAAACAAAGTAATTAGATTTTTTCTATTTTTCAATTCCTTCTCTTTTACTTGATTTTTTTTTTTAGATTAGTGTTTTATAAGTTAGATTTTATAAATTTACAATGTTATTCTTTAATTTTTTTAAAAAAAATTTCTTGGATTTTTTTTTAAATGTTTTTTCCTTACTTTTCTCTCCTTCTTTCTTGTCTTTTATTGTTTTCTTTATTTATTATGCTTTTGCCCGGTCGGTAATATATAAAAAGAAGGAAAAACTGATTTATTTTATTTTTTTTGTTAACACTACCAAGCTCCGTTCATTTAAAATTTTAACTCGATTTTATTCAATATATTTTAAGATTTCTCATAAAATTTCAATTTAATATGATAATCAGATTAAAAATTACATCCAATAACGTAAAACTGGTTAAATTATGTTTTTTCATTAAATCTCTGAATTCCTCCAAAAATTCTGAAATTTTAACCCAAGCTAAAACATCATATTAGAAGGCTTCACACAAACTTTTTTAAAAAATTTATAGCTCAATCAAGAATTATAATTTTTTTTTATATAAAACTAATAAAAAAATATTGATAAAATCTTGACCTGAACTATAAACCACCCAAACCTCTACCATGCCTCCACGCTTGGTTGGCGAGTTTTTTTCCAAGCAATGGAAAAAAAATATTTTGTAAATTAGTATGTTTAGAAATAATTTCTGCTGAAATTAAAAATAAATTTTAAAAATAAAAAATATTATAAAAATAAAATTTAATATAATTTCAAAAACTACAAGAAATCCCTTAAATAATATAATATTTAAAAAGTTATTTTAAAATTTTTAATACCAATATAAAAAATATTTTTTTAATTTTTTTTTTAAATAATATATATTTTTTAAAAAGTTATAACATAACAAATCATCACAACCATTAACTGGAAAATCCCACGAGCAATCAAATCTTTTAGGTGCAGATATCACTTCAATTGCATTGAAAAACCCAAAATTACCCTTCTTTGTAGGAACAAAATTGGTCACAACCTTGACAGAATCAACCCGTATAAAATACTCCTTAGCTGCAAAGTCCCTCACTTTGCCTACACTAAAATTGCTTAGATCAACATGTCCATTAACCAAAACGTGAAATTGAGCATCATCTAAGTCCGGAATGGAAGAGAAAGAGGGGTAAAAATGAAGGCTTACCATACGAGTCCCCGGTTCCTTGACCTCAAAAGCATATTTTGAAGGTGTTTTGAAAATTCTTGCAGTGTTGTAGAATTGGGGATAATTGGGAGATGGGTTCTGGTTGGTGAGCGGAATCGTTTCCATTGAGGAGAGAAGTGGCGAATTTGGATGGGAATCAGAGTTAAAACGACGGTTGTCAACGGTGGAGCCACGAGAAATGAGGTTGTTGTCTGTGGGAGAGAGGGTGGAGAGAGGGGGTGTGAAGAAGAGAAAGAAAGTGAGGATGAAAAGAGAGCACATATGGGTTTTAATTGAGTGAATCTCCTCCATTTGAGAGGGAAATGGAAGAAGAGAAAGATTTCATACAATGAAGAAAAAGTTCATCTTTTTTTTTTTGTTGGAAACTAGATCGGGTCATAATGTTCATGATTTTAAAACCTCTTGATTTTTACATTCAAATAAATATTAAAAAAAAACACATCTTTGATTCATAGCAAGTCCTTTTAAAAAAATTGAAATCTTTAATATAATTTGATGAAGAAACTCTTTTTTTTTTTTTTTTCCAACCCTTAATTCTCTTACATAAGTTTTTTAATGGGATAAAACATCCAGCTGAGATAGTTAATAGAAAATAACTTTAAAAAATGAACCTATAAAATTATAGTATTAATATTTATTAAAATATTTAAAAGCCTATTATTTTATTTATGTATGCCACGTTTTACACATGGATGTTTGGTTGCCAGATCATTCATGCAGCTGGAAGCATCACTAGGGAAACAAGGCTATTCCTAGGCAATATTGAATGTCAATATAGTTGCAGATACAATAACCGTGCAGATTAATTGGCTCTAAATTGTAAGTAAAACGAAAGGAAATTAAAAAGAAATGGGTGAAGAGAGGTGTAGGTATAGTTATTAACCTGTATTGAAATAGCGGGTTGATTCGGGATCCAGTTAATCTAGTGATTGGACTGATCTGGATAAAAAAAAAGATCATAATAAATAAAAAATAGATAAAATTAAGTTAATTTATAACCCGCGTTATCCAACAAAATCCAATTAATTTTTTTTTTGATCAAATTTCACAAGTCCTGCAACTTCCATAATTCCATTTCATCTCTATCTGAGTTTTTTTTCTAAGTTCAGCTCTAGCTAGAGAGAGACATGGTAGCAAGTTTTAATAATGAATACATGGCTCTATGTCTTATTTTGATGAAAAACCGGATAAAATTAGGTTAATTTATAACTCGCGTGATCTAGCAAAATCCAATTAAGATTTTTTTTTTGTCAAATTTCACAAGTCTTACAGCTTTTATAATTCCATTTCACCTTTATCTAAGTTTTTTTTTTTAGGTTCAGCTCTAGCTAGAGAGAGACATGGTAGCAAGTTTTAATAATGAATACATGGCTCTATGCTTTATTTTGATGATTAGTAGTTTTGGTTTGTATTTGGTCTAGACACATGCAAAACTTTAAAGATTTGAACAACTTGCAAAAACTAACGGGACACTTTCCTTTCTAATACTTGGAGACTGGGGCAGAAAAGATGCTTTCAATTAACCAGTCTGAAGTTGTTCTCCAGGTTCTACCAACTTCCTTGCTTTTCTTTAATTTATATCATGTTTTTGCATGTTTGTGCGCTAGGAAGGGAGTTGGAGAAAAGGCATGCAACATGTAACTAACATTTTCATCTTTTGAAGTGCTTTTCTTCAATTAATTCCTGTCTATGATTTGCATGTATACAGATAAAAAGGATTGGATAAAAGCTAAACATAGATTTTGCATTAATTTTTTTAATTTTTTCAGGTTGACTTGTATCAGCTCGTGTAATCCAGAACTCGACTTCTTAACAGGATGAACTCCGGATTAGGTCTTATAATTACAGGGGGAGGCCAGTGAGTAGCTCACAGCTTCCTAATTGGAAGAAGGTTCACTCCATGTCCAGGTTCTATAACCTATCTAAGAGCTGGGGCGTGGATATACTTGGGTGATATAGTGGAGGAGAAAGTGGAGAAAATAATTGCGAGGCGGATTTTCAGTTCTGCCATGGCAAAACGCATTCCAAGACATGTCCGTGGCCCGACGCCAGAGGGCATGTAAACATGAGGATACTTGCAGGTCCCATTGGCAAACCTCTCGGGACTGAACTTGTCAGCATCAGGTCCCCAAATTTCAGGGTCTTGGTGTCGGGTCACAATCAAGGTCCAAACATTGAATTAAGATCCAGTATTTAATTTAATTTAAATATATTTAATTTTATTTATCATTGATAAAATAAATTAAACTTTCTTTTGAATTTAGATCCAGTACAATCCCATGGTTATAGCATTATTTTACCAAATCTCAGGGTGGTGAATTGTAGCTTTAGCTGTGTTTACCCCAGAAAGGTAGAAAAAGAGAATATTCATCAGGGCCAAGGAAGACAACAATTGGAATTACCAAGCATGTAAACAAATGTTATTGCTAATCAGATTGGTAAAAAGGTCATCAACAATAAATCATAGAAAGAACAAAAAATAAATAAAAACCCATCTAAAAAAAGAAATTCTCCCTCTACCAGGGAGAAATCAGATCTTACGAAATGGTCGATATGATCAAATTCTACTAATAAATCTGATAAAGTAATATTTTTAAGGCTTATACAATGAATTATATATACAATATCCAGATAGTTCCCTTTTTTATAAAAAAAAAATGGAAGAAGTTAAATCGAGTGAAAACGGGTTTAGCTCTAGCATTCTTCAAAGATCAAAGGAGCCTGGTGTTACAAATACTTGTTCTTTTATCATCGATGCATGTTGTCTGTAACTCCACTCTCTACGAAGCAATTTCACATGACCAAATGAATAAATATATTAGGTTATCAGGTCATAACACAAGATCATACAAGCCTATAAAACAATATAATTAACACATGACAATCACAACATAAACTTCTACTGTGTTTTTGTTCGTCAATGTACATTATTCTGCCCAGATATCTCAGCCCAAAAACAATCATGGCCCAAGAACAATCATGAAAAGTTAAAATTCATTCTTAAGTTGTTTTTATTTTATTTTTTTTAATTTATAATTTTTTAAATTAATTTTAACAGTTATGAAATTAATAATTATTTAAGTTTCCAATAATTATGATATTTGTAGAACTCAAACTACTAATATTTGAAAAACAAATTTAAAACTTGTCAAACTACACAATTTTTCCTATTTCATTATCAAGTGGTGCCAAATTTTTAAAAAAACTAATGCTCTTCAAATTCTAATTCCCAATCACTCCGAATACTTGACTCCCAGTCGCTCGTCTCCCTAACCATAATCGCTCATTTTTCCACCTTCACTGACATGCAGAGGCGATGATCAAGAGGGCTAGTGGTTGCTTGGGAGAGGGGTTGGTTATAGCAGTGGTGGTAGCAAGGTTGTCGAGGTTGGCGTTGATGGTTTTCCTTTTCCTTTTTATTGTTTTTTATAATGACTTTTAGATATTAACAAATTTATAATGTTTTTATTTTATTTTTTATTGACTATATTTGCAAGATTTTTATTAGGTATATAAAGAAAAATATAGAAAGCTATGTTTCTTTAACCTTCAAATTTCCAGCAAACCGTGACTTTAAAGGCAGTTGTCGTTGCAGCCGACTGACCACCACATCTTCTTCTTGACAGTTGTTTTATTGGAAAATTTTATGGTGTCCGCACAACAACTTACTTTCTAAACTCCTAAACTTATTTTTTTTTTGAAAAAAAAAAAGAAAAATAATGAAAGAAAAATAAATTTAGGACCCACCAAGAAAAAATATTTTTACCTGAATTGAAAATCAATTTTGATGGTGTCTGTCACCTTCCAACACATCACCGCCATACTGTTGCTTCCTCTGAAAATCCGTACATTCATTCACGTGATGATTCCCACGTTGCGTGTATCTATTGGGTGGCTGTTAATATCATTTTGCATACTTTACCGTAAGTGACCGCCGCGACTCCTCTTACCGTGACTGTTGCACACGTGGGCCTAGTTTTGTCCCCTCCGTATTTATTACTGGGTTGGCAATTGGCATCTATCAGCCAACTCCTATATGCATTAAAGTTTTAGTTATGTGGTGTATAGATTTTAAATTTATTAGTTTAAGTTCTAAATTTCAGGGTAAGTAGAAATTTATATAATTGTTAATTTTAGAATTTATAAGATTAATTTAGATATATATAAATTACTTGAATAATTATATTAATAATAAATAAATAAAAATTTCGCTACTTCACATTTTCACCTCGTTAAAAAGAAATAAAAATAAAAAATTGGACCATCAAAGTATTGCCCTCTCTCCGTATTGATTCCTGGGTCAGCACTTTAGCTGCCTCCTCCTTCATGGATTAATTAAAGTTTAAGTTACTTCACCTCGTTAAAAACAAATTGGGGCCATCAAAGTTGCAATATTTATGAAGTAGACACGTGGGAATTTGATGTAGTTGTCAGGAACTTAGGAGCCCTAATTGCTCGATTTCATGTGGCTGGATTGACTCGTAGGTTGGCGTGATATTGTTTTAATTTTTTTAAAATGAAAAATTATTGTTTTAAATAAAAATAAAAATAAAAATAACATTATTTTGAATATAAAATATTAAAAATTTATTAATTTTAACTCAGTTAATTCTCACCTGAATTTAATTAATTTACTAAATTATAAACTAACCAGTTAAATTTAATTGAGTTTTAACCAATATATCAAAAACAAATCCAGTCTAGTTTATGTATCCTAGTTAAATAAATATGCTTATAGGTATACCAACCAAATTAGCACTGGGAGTAGTTGTTGTGGTATGGATCTCTAAACCATATTATTTGTATTATTTGAGAAATTAATTTAAAATATTCCGCTAGAATATCATTACTCTAGGAACTAGAATAATTGTAAATATTAAAAAGATAATTAATTAAATAAAAAGAGACAAGTCACAATTGTTTTTAAAGTTTTTTCTTTATCATTTTTTAATTAATTAGTACTGTTTTGTAAAAACAAATTATAACAAACAGACGATAAAATCTTAACTCGTTTTAATAATTTATTTGTTATTGTAGTGTATGATATATATTTTTTAAAAAATATATTAAAATATATTTATTTATATTAATACTTCAAAATTATTAGAAAATATTAAAAAAAATACTAAATTAATATTTTTTTTCATGTTAAATGAACTTTAAAAATGTACATAAATATAGTTTTGACCGTATAAAACCTTGGAGAAATGGTTGCTTACTTTAATTCATTTCATTGAATTCTAGTATGTTAAATTCAATATGCTCTACCCGCTAAGTTTAGCTATACTTTCATATGTCAGTTAATGGTCAGGTATTGTTTGGAATTATAGTTTAATGGTGTTTTTTTTTAAATTAATTATTTTTAGTTATATATATATTATTATATTTTTAAATAAAATCATAAAAAAATACCCATTATATAACCTAACGCTAGGTAGGAAGGAGAGACAAGAACTTTATAGCTTTATTGCTATACATGAATCGGTTTGACTCAATACTTATGCATGTTTTGTATTGTTTTTAACAATATATTTATCTAAGAATAATATTAAATCAATAGTTTTTATGTTTTATTTTGATACGTTGGTAATAAAAAAATCTAAAAAAGTAATTTATGAAAGCTTTTTTATCTAAAAAAAATACCCGCCCCCTGAGTGAACGAGAAAGAAAGGATTTCTAGCAGCAACCTCCAGAACTTTTTTGTAAGAGCACTTGGTACAGGGATCATGCATGTATCCATTGAAGAAGATCCGTTTTCTTCCCTATTCTCATAAGAGAAAGAAAATCCCAACAAAATCGATAAAATAGAAGAAATATGAGTGGATAGAAATATTAATAGATACACAAGTCACTGGATTGGTGACAAATCATGATCCAAGGGTCAATTTTTTTTGAAGTTTTTTTTTCCCTTCTCATTTATCGTTTTTTATAATTAATTAGTGCTTTCTGTAAAAAAAAAATATAGAAACAAAAAGATGAGGGAATCTTAACTTAAGACTAGACCAAGGAGAAAACGGGAAGGACAACAGTCACAGGAAATAAAGTTTTCCGAAGATGATGACACCAAAGGACTCCCTAGCTGTCAGGGAGTTCTAGGTGGGCTTCAAGGAGGAATTTATCTTCTTGTTAAGGACCGGACCACAGCACCACGGGGGCGGTTTTGGTGGGGTTGTGTCCGATAATAAGGACTCACCTGGGCTACGCTATAGCCGAAGGCCGTGCATGTTCTTGGTGCCAGGTTTGCTGTCCGGCACTATAGTAATATCTGTTTTTTAAATTATTTTTTATTTTATTTAATTAATATTTTTATGTATTTTTTATGATTTAATATTAACAATTAAAAAATATTATTTTAATATTTTTTCAATAAAAAATTATTTTTTAAAAGCATATTGCACCAAGCTAAGCTAAAAAACTCGGTAGGAGATGGGCTTTGAGCCATTATCGTGGCCGAGCACTCAGTGGCCCAATAATTGAATTATGTTTCTACATTCAATCAAACTGATAACGCACGTCATGGACAACGGATCTTGGGCTGAAACGCCCATCCATGATGTAATCGATCCATCAGAAACAGGTGGGTCTATATAATACCCACCCATCTGCCATGGCAAATGTTTGAAGAGCCCATTAACACAGGCCCATTCTACTGTCCTTTTCAATGGCTGCCTTAAAAAAAAAGTAATAATAAAATAAATATACATACTAGTTGAGACTTATAATACATAGTCAAATAATCAAAATCATAGATCTAATCCTTCATATGAGTTGACTTTATACATTAGCTCTTGGCCCAAGCTTGGTCTCAAAGGACATAACTAGCTTGAATCTTGGATATTTGATCCGAGAGTACAAGAATTGGTCTCATCATCTTCAAAATATCCCATAAAAAGGCCAGAAGAGCTACAAATTAACCAAGAAGGAAGCAAGCAAAAAGAAGGGACACAGCCATGAATCGGAACTTAGGTGCCTTTTGGATTGGATTGGTTGGTGCAACCATCACCTTGTCTGCTTACTCACAGACTTTTGTCTCTCCTACACAGTGTATCACCATTGGTCTCTTTGTTCTCATGTTTGGCTTGCTTGTCAGAGAAGGCTTCATTTCCCTTTAGTTGCCTAATAATGTTTGTGTTGTATTAATTATATTTTGATGGAAGAAATTATTTCTACCATTTATTTGATGATGCACACTTCTTTCTGTTTATGGTTTTCGATCAGGATTATGCAACTTTTTTACGTGTCTTGTGTTTTTCTTCTTCTTCTGGGAATGTGTGTGTTGATTATTTGGTTTTAGTAATTGCACAAGCTCCTTGATGTCAATCTTCATTGTTCTTGGCTATTTAATTACTGTCTCACAGTAGCTTTACGAAAGCTAAAACTAATGATTTATGGACGAGGAAAGTTCTACATGCCCACGCCAAATTAATGCATATTAAACTTGTGTAGGAAGGCACGATGCAGCAATGTTTTGTATGCTAGCTTTTCCAAAGCTTCTGTCCTGATGTAAAATGGTGGTCCTCCCTTCTGTTCTTATTTAATTGAAGGGTTTTTTTTTTTTTGAATAACAAAAGAAGAACTTGGAAAATAGCGTTTTTGAATGATGTTAATTTTACTGAAGATAATTGTTCCTCGAAACCATTCTCCTCAAAGTTTCAATTCCTGTATTTATGATTTTGTATTAATTAATCGAGGTTTTTTAATAATGTATGATATATTTAAGAAATGATTTTGGTTAAATTATTATGTATAATTAAACATCCTCTAGTTTTTATTTTTTATTATTAGATAAAACATCATTGAATCCGTCCATGATATGAAAACAAAAAACACTCGTAAATGAAAAAAATAAAAATAAAAATGAGAAAGGGTATACATAAATTGCAAGAATTTTGATTTGAATTACAGACTCTTGTGCATCTGCATTATTATTTGCAAAAGAAATTCCAACTTTCTACATCAAAGAACCCTCACAAAGGTGTCTACATTACTTGGGAGCTGGCACAACGTATATGCTACTATTTCTCTACCAATTTACTTTCTTTTCTTTGTATTTTGTACTCTGAAAAATGACAACAAATCACAATGGTTCTTGTAAAGGAAAAAAAAAAAAAAAACCAGTTTCCCTTGTGTTCAGCAGAAAATGAATGCCCAGCCTTTGCTTCAATGATCTGCAACAACGATAAGAAAAAATTGTCCCCAAAGAATCACAGTGTTGTAGTTTCTTGAAGACAAGAAACAACGTAGGAACCACAAGTATTGGGAGGAGACAATGCTTGACAATGATTCTTGTTAGCTAAGAGTTGGGGACAAAGGTGCCAATGTAACCAAATCCAGCAATGAAGAAGGCAATAGATTGAAGGAAGAGGAAAATGTAGTATCTGTTCTTTCCAAAGGCAAAATCATAGCATCCACAGAAGAAGAGATAGGCTCCAGCACAAAGTTCTAGCAAATGTAATCTGTTAACATTCAACCATTAAGAAAACAATATCAGAATCGTTAAAAACTGGTTCCTGATATCCTCATATAGGAATCATGAGTGTTAAGTCTACCTTTCTCTTATCCTAATCCGCGGTTTCTTGGTAGCTTTAGCAGGTAGTTTTCCCTTGAGAGCATCTCCTAGTTTTTCAGTGACAACCCATTCATTCACTCTCCCTATCTCCAGCAAACCTATGAAAGTTGCCTTCGTCCGGTGGAGGGACATGACATTCTCAAATAGGATCCAGAAAACCATCAGGTGGAGTGATCTGCAAGATTATGCAGGTTCATAAGTATTAGGAATTTACAAATAACATCAGTTTTACGAAACTGGACGGTAAGAAAGTTTGGTTAAATTTAGGATAGATGGACAGACCTAGGAGTTCCAACAGCATTGAGGAGAGTTACAATTGAAGGGATATAGACAGCTCCCCACTTAGGAACGCTTACTTCAGGAACCAGAACAGTTGAAGGCAAAACAACACAGTAGAATACAAATGTGACAATGTGTGCCACAATCCTTCGGACGAAGAAGAAACTGTAGATCACATAACACTTCTTCCACAGTGACACTTTCTGCAGTAAATTGTATGCTATTAGTTAAAACTGGAAGATGAACCAACCATTTAGTCTCATTTTTCTGTTTTCTTAACTATCAGACCAAAAGGGAAAAGATAGTGTACCTTGTTTTTGACTATTTCGATTGCCATTTTCTTAAAGAGATTTGCAGGCCCACAAGACCATCTGTGTTGCTGATATCGGTAGGCTTTGAAAGTACTTGGTAATTCATTTTTCACCTAAAAATGCAAAAAAATCAACCAAGTTGTATTAGCAAGTGGCCGCATGTGATTAGCAGAGGACTTAGATATCTAACTACTTTTCTGACATACGTAATAATCACCTAGCCAGCTGGTAAGGTTGGTGGCTAATCAAAATTTGGTGGATTTTTCATTTGTATTTTTGATGAATGTCATAAAGACTGAAAATGATACCTTGAGGTCACCAACATAAACAAACTTCCAGCCTTTCAGACTAGCTCTTACTGCCAAATCCATGTCCTCCACCGTTGTTCGATCCTTCCAACCTCCAGCTTCATTGACTGCTGAAATCCTCCACACACCAGCAGTACCTGCACCAAATGTCCAAATCTGTATCAATATGTCTCAGACATGAAAACGGATTGCACATTAAAGAGAATATCAAACCATGTTACTGCTTTTTCAATATGATTCTTACCGTTGAAGCCAAAGAAAGCATAGGTTGCAGACCCCACTTCTTGCTCCACAGTGAAATGGTAATCCAATGACATCTCTTGCATCCTTGTCATTAAACACTCATCAGAGTTGACTACAACGAATCAGTCCAAAAAAAAAGTAATGATCAGACCAATGTTCAATTATTATTTAGTATACCTCAATGATTACCTTAACGATGCTTAAAGTAGAAATCAAGATTACCAAATTTCCAGCGAGCTTGAACAAGAGCAATTTCAGGATTGTGAACCAGAAATGGTATGGTGCGCCAAAGATAGTTAGGTTCAGGCTGGAAATCAGCATCGAATATGGCCACATAATCACATTGTTTAACATAGCTGTGCTTCATGCCTTCTTTAAGAGCTCCTGCCTTGTATCCTTTCCTGTTGTCCCTAATCTCATACTTTATGTTAATGCCTTTGCTTGCCCATCTCTGACATTCTAGTTCCACCAAGCTCTGCATATATTTTTGACATGTCATTTACTTGGGAAACAAATACAAGTCCGTCAGCAAACTACAAGGAGAGTTAAGAGGTAGAAACCTTGATGGCAGGGTCAGTTGAGTCATCAAGAACCTGGATTATGATCCGGTCGGACGGCCATGAAAGGCCACAGGCAGCTCCAATGGACAACTGATAAACCTGAAAACAATAGAACAGTAGAGATTAGAGTACAGCAAAACTATAAACAAGAAGCAAAAGTTCAGGAAGAAAAAGTACCTCTTTTTCGTTGTACATTGGAATCTGCACTAGAACCATAGGATAAGCTGAATTACCAACCTCAATATCATCCTTCATAGGCTCCCATTTGTACATCTTATTTGGTTTTTTTCCAAACAACTTCACAAAAACTATAACAATTCCCATATACACTCGTTCAATGAAAAGCATTATTGACATGCCCAAGCACACTACAACCAACAGTTTCAAGGCCGGCACGATCAATGGTTCTTTCAGTACTTGCCAAATCAATCCAAACTGGCCTGTAATACCATCGCGACCAGTAGGGAAAATGTTACTAGCAGATGATACACGATCCATTGGACTAAATGGCACTGATACGATAAAGGTTACGAGGAAGGCTCAAAAATATGTGACACTTGTGTGTGCTTGGTTTTATAGAGGGATATACTTGTTTGCGAAAAGAAGAAGAATGACTCAATTCCTTTTGCTTTCGAGTCACGTTTAGGCAATGTGGAAGAGAGATAGCTAGGAAGATGGACTGGTGTCAGTGACTTGATTGTTGAAGCAGTTGTCACTCCATTGCAGAAGTAGACCCACTAGCCATATATGATCATGCACAGATTGTAGATCTTTCAAAGGAAGCTAGCCAAGAAAGACCACAAAAAGATAGGGCAATGTGGAAAGCAATAGCAATATAAAATACCTACAAGACCCTCTTCTTCTTTTTTTCTTTCAGAGAGGAGAATATTTTGATCAAGTCTGGTATTCCCTCCTCTGCTATTTGATTTGAGAAGAGAGGACTGGGGATTTTAAAGCCAAATGCACAGTGCTTAAATATTGAAATTAAAAGATAAGCTAAAAGGTGCTGCAGTACACATGGTCGGATTACTACAGTGATATTACTCTTTTACACTTGATTAGGAAAAACTTAAGCCTCGAAGGTTGAGGTTTGTTATATTAAATAATAATATAAATTATATTCTAAGATTTTTTCTAACCGTTTAAGTTATTGGGTTAAGATAGTTTTTTTAATATGATATCAGAGCCTTGATGACCAAGCGATCATAAGTTCGAATCCCACCATCCTCCATTTATTTGATAAAAATTAAATACAAAATAATATAGGCCTATTTAAGTTTCAAGTTCAAAAAGTTTTCACTTGAGTGGATGTGTTAAAGAATAATATAAATCATATCCTGGAAAAACTTAAGCCTCGAAGGTTGAGGTTTGTTATATTAAATAATAATATAAATTATATTCTAAGATTTTTTCTAACCGTTTAAGTTATTGGGTTAAGATAGTTTTTTTAATATGATATCAGAGCCTTGATGACCAAGCGATCACAAGTTCGAATCCCACCATCCTCCATTTATTTGATAAAAATTAAATACAAAATAATATAGGCCTATTTAAGTTTCAAGTTCAAAAAGTTTTCACTTGAGTGGATGTGTTAAAGAATAATATAAATCATATCCTGGAAAAACTTAAGCCTCGAAGGTTGAGGTTTGTTATATTAAATAATAATATAAATTATATTCTAAGATTTTTTCTAACCGTTTAAGTTATTGGGTTAAGATAGTTTTTTTAATATGATATCAGAGCCTTGATGACCAAGCGATCACAAGTTCGAATCCCACCATCCTCCATTTATTTGATAAAAATTAAATACAAAATAATATAGACCTATTTAAGTTTCAAGTTCAAAAAGTTTTCACTTGAGTGGATGTGTTAAAGAATAATATAAATCATATCCTGGAAAGCTGGGACCTCACCTAACAGCTTAAACTATTGGATTGAGATGGTTATTTGACATGTTGGTCTTTCCACTAACTTGTTAGTCAATAAAAAATACGTGTTTTTTTTATTTATTTATACAGTAAAAAAATCTTTTTACTCTAGAATCAACAAAATTCATAATTGTTGACCAAAGATTTTTCTTGACTTTTCACAAGTTTCTTAACAATAAAAATATTTTTTTGCCCTTAAAATAAAAACATTTGTTGAACAGCTAGGCAAAGAGGTATTTACGGTTTTTCCATGATCTATGTTCAGTGAAAGCACTTTTTTAACCTTAAAAAAACAAAAAATAAGTTTTGCCTTTAAAGGTATTTTAATATTTTCACACGGGTATTTTGTGTAATTAACAAGTTCATGGAGGTATTTTCATGTTTTTTTTTTCAATTTTGTATTTAGAGATCTAGTGGTGCATGCTCCAAACGAGTCAACAAGTGGATGGCATCCGCGCCATTTAGGTGGCACTTGTGACCCCACCATGTGGCCTAATCTAGCCACCCGTCATCTCATTAAATGTGCAATTGCCTCCTTTTTCACATGATGTGGCGTTTGTAGGCATGTGGTGATTGTATTGTTGTCGGTGATCATTTGTTTTTATTTTTTTATTTTTTTTCTAACTCCTGACAACTAAAGTACATCATTGTTCTTTTTGTTGTTTGATTTTCAATTTCAATCATTATTCTTTTAATTTCTTATTTTGTTCTTATTCCTTTTATATAAGTTTTTTTTTCAATTTAGTCCTTCAATTATAATTTCTCATATGTTTTGTTTTTCATTTTAGTCGTCTTTCTTTTAATTTCTTATTTCATTCTCTTTTTTTCAATTTAATTCTTCAATTCTGATTTGTATATATGATATTTTTCGATTGAGTTTTATCGTTTTTTTATGTATGGTATTTCTGATCTAATATCTCATATTATTGGTTTGAAAAGTTTATGTGGCTTGATATCTCCTTTTATTTTTTATCTTATTATTATTATTATTATTCCTGATTTTATCGTTTAATATTAATTTTTTAAAATAAAAAAGATCATTCTTATCTCTCTTATATATTTTATTAGAAACTGTACTAGATAAAGATTTCAAATAAGAGATTTAAAAATTTATTTTCTTGCTCGGACTCATAGTTTCGCAAAAAATATTCAACATGATCTTGATATTTCTTTTGATATTTTTGTTAAGATATAGTTCCACCTTAGTGCGGAAAAATAACTGGAAGAATGGTAAAACAACAAATAGTCAAATGGAAAAGGACTGATAATCTGATGCCGACAGAGAGATTTATTCTAGTTGTATTTGTCTTGCAAAATGTTTTCAACATTAATAGATGAGGGCTTTGCCTATCTTTATTGACAACTTGTGAAGTGCATAATTTAGTCCATTTCTTTAAGCTTGTAACTAACTCAAATGAGTTTAACTTTCACTTTCATTCTCTTGACAATTGCCTAATCTGTATAGCTGGTTTGAGATTCATTTTAATTACAAGGGCACTAATCAACCACAAATGTTAATTTGTTTCATTGTTATTAGATTAGTTTTTCGATCGATGACGTCCCATCATAGATATTAAACCTAACCTAGAAGGTTAGGTTTAATAAATTTTTTATTAACAAAGAAAAATATTTATTTTCCTGAAAAAATTATTGTCTCACATCCATTTTAAATTTTATCACATTTTTAAATTCAAAATCCTTTTTAAGTTGGAACTCCAAGAATAATAACATAAAGCAAACTTATTTATCTAATTTTTATGTATAAAAGAGATAAAAACACGTTCGAGATGTTCCCTCACACGAGTATTCCATCTCTTGGTCACATTGAACTTCATTTTGATGAACATGTCTGGATGCCAACAAGCTTCCAAGACTAGATTTGGTTAATGCCAGTTCAGTTCTTGGCCTGTGATCCTGTTTTTTTTTAACATTGTTGCGTGGGGTTTGGAATTCATCATTGAAACACGAATTCTCTGGTCATCTTGTCTGTTGCTATGTGTCCCATCATTCATTCGATCACCAAGCATTCATGGGACCATGCTGTTCACGAGCCATCTCGCATGTCCAAGATCATCAAATATCATGCCTTAGTTCTTGTTTTGCGGTTGAATACGTTTTTTCAATCTATTTTATGCTTCAAATTAGCATTAAGCTAGTGGTTTTTTTAGATATTGTTTTTTAATAATTTTAATGGGTTGATGTAAGAAAATAAAAATAAAATTAATTTAATATTTTTTTAATTAAAATACACTTCACATTGCATTCCCTAAAAAAAATATGCTAAAGTCATATTTGTTTTTGTGTTTTAAAAATGTTTTTGAATTTTATTTTATTTTTTTCTTGATTTTAAATTAATATTTTTTAGTGTTTTTAGATATTTTAATGCATTGATTTTAAAAATAATTTTTAAAAAATAAAAAAATATATTTTGATTCATTTCTAAATAAAAAATACTTTGAAAACAACAACAACCACACTAATAACCACACTTCTAAATAGATACAGTTGTATTATAATAATGATAATTAGATAGATATTAACGGAGGTAAAAGACATTCTCAATATCGCAAAGACCTGGGCGTATCAACTACCACCTTGATCTTTGACACATTATTATCCTTAATTTTGGGCCAACTACAAAGTTCAAAGGGTAATTATTTCGAAAAATACTTAATCATGTTCATGATCAACCTCTTAATGAGAAGATCTGTATGCATAACTATAATGGCAAGTATAGTAAAGATGACAGGGATCATGATATGTGCTGACAAGGCAGTCTCACCTTTAACCCAACTGGCAGAAAAACAAAAATTTAAGCAATCCTTGGCTTTACTACTCTAGGGGAGCACCGGAGCAGTATACAACAATCAGTTCAAAATAATTTAATTAAATAGATAAATAAATAGAAGCAATTCCCTTTTCTTGTATATAAAATAAAAGATTCGAACTCTAGATCTTTTTTTTTACCATGAAGATTTCCTTCTAGATCCTGGGTTGTTTTTGTTTATTTTTTTTTAGTAAAAGAACCTTATTTATTCGTAATAAATAAATAAATAAATATTCCCATATCATCAAGAAAGCGATGGTTTACATCTCCATCCATCATCTAATTTTAGTACAAGTTAACGTTATTTTGAAAAATAGAATATGCACATGCATGCTTCAATTAAATAGAAAATAATCAAGATAGATTTCTCAGCTTAATTATAATGGATTGAAATCTTCTTACATCTTATATTAAACCCCGTGTATTTTTTACGTTTTAAAAATATTTTTTAAAAAAATTAAACTTTTTTTTTTTTTACTTTAAATTAATATTTTTTGGTGTTTTTAAATCATTTTTGTGCATTGATTTTAAAAATAATTTTTAAAAAATAATTACATATCTAAGTGAAGCACTTTAAAAAATAACCGCAACCACACTTCCAAACAAAAAAATAATAACATAATAATTGTAGCAAACGTAAACAAAACAATTCTCATAATAATATATCGAATCAGGGGTGCGTAAAAATAACTTTGTAGACCATTGACCCTTCTTTTTTCTTGAATTAGACAATTGATCTACTTAATTATCTTTATCTATACTACCAATCTTTCTGGTTTGTCATCTTTTCCTTTGTACTATAGTTTATTAAAAATGGAATTAAAATAATACTTACCAAACCTTTTCTAAGAATATATTATAGAAAAAAAAATGCAAAGCATGCTTAACTTGTTTATATAAAATGAATCGACACCCCAGCTACTGGATCACTGTAATAATCAAGAAAAGAATATGCTATATATACTGGTAGCTGGAGGCTCTGAAAATAATATAATAAGTTCAACGTAGCACATTGTTTCCTTGTTAAAGCTTCAATGGCCCCTCCTAGGCAAGCTGCTACTTGCCACCGACAAGAAGAAATTTAACACATGGCAAATGCGAAGCTTCATGGTGATGAGTTGTATGCAGTATGCACCAAACTAGCACATTTAATATTACATAGAAACAAGACATCGTTTGTTACTATGTCATAAAAAAAAATAAACTATTTTAAAAACAGAAAAATTCTTTTTAACAAAAACAAATACTTTTTTTTATATATCATTAGGATCTAATCAAAAACACTGTACGACTTTTTTAACAATTTGCTAAAATATACCAACTACTTTCTGGGAGTTGATGGGAAGAACAAAAGGTGGGTTAGCCTATAGAATTACCAAAGAATTGATATACAACTTGAAAAGAGTAATTGTAATATTAATTAACGATGACCGCACGTATTGGTTGCACCAATAAAATATTTTCTTTTTTTAGTATTTTATACTCTCAATCATTTAAGAATCAAAACGTTAGAGATGTGATCCCACGGGGTCCAAATAGAGAAACTTTGATGTGAGGAGATTGTTTGGGTCAACCTTGTGAAACGACTGGTAAATGGGAGGAGTTGTAATGTCTTGCTCATTTCAGAATGAAATGAATGGGAGAGGTGTAATGTTCAAGGGGTTGCTTCAATTGGTTCCACGCTTGGTTTTTTTAATAAAATTTAGAGTTTGAATTTTATAAATGAATTACATTATTATTAAAAAAAAAGCATTATTTCTTAGTAAATCAATCTGGCTCGATCAGATTAATTGAAATTTAGTGAATTTTTAAATATTAAAATTTTATCTTTTAATAAATCAATTCAATTTAATTAGATTAGTTGGAGTATAATTAACTTATGAATACTAGAATTTGAAAAAAAAAAAAAAGATGAGAAAGAAATGGGAGAGGGATTTGGAAAGTGATTCAATATTTTATTTATTTTTATTGAGGTTGATAAAACATCATTTTTAATGTTACTATTTGTTTCTAATTATACCCCACTATTGCCCACCAACTACCCTCTCCCTAGAAGACACCATACCATCAACAAGCTGGTCCAAATGCTTGGGCTACACAATGCGAAGACAACAGGGAAAGTTAAGCCCCCCTGGCTCGAGGTCTATTCATCATTTCTTTCCCAGAAATAAATAAATAAAATCACTTGTTTGTTCCTTTGCAAACCGTCAATTCATTTATTATTTTTCATTTTATATATTTACAATTCTTCTCAATTTAAAATCTACGAATTAACCACGAAGCAGCTGATACTGTTTAATCATGAGTGTTCTTGTTTTGATTATATTATTAATCATTCAACTTTATATATTCTAATGATTTATTAATTCGGGATTTTATATTAAATTAGATTAAATTCAACTAGTCAAAAACCGGATACAAATGAAGAATTGGTCTTTTTCCAAGTTAGTAAATAAAAAACCACGCCCAATGATCCGAATTTGGTGCACACGTCAAACTTTGTTTCCTCTTTAAGCTATTCATAATGAAAAAAATAATTTATTGTCCTAAGTTCGAGTTAGGTTACTAGCTTATTGATTAGCCTCACTCAATAAAAACTCCATGAATTTTAATTTTGATACAAGTGCAACGTGGACACGATATCTCTTGCCTAATATATGATTAGCTTATTTGTGCACATTTTACCAACCAGCAAATAACGAATAAGGAATTCAAGTCAATAACAACCGAAATCTTTATCAAATAAAATCTTACTTTTTTCTCTCTTTTTTTTAACGATAAAACTATCGAATTGCATAACTTGCATGCGGTCAAACACAACACTCTATAGAATAGAATTGAACAATATTAGGGCAAAAAGACATGTAGTATAACTAGGAAATTTCCTTAATAGAAGGGCAACTGGGGAACTGCGTAGGCAGGCCTCTGGCTGGCAACTTAAAGAAAGACAGGTAAGAAGTGATCCTCCTGCCTAGGCACAGGACAACAAACGTGAAAATGAAGATAACAGCTCAAAACATTAGCATCTGCTTTCTGCCCTTCTGTATGAGAAAACTTATGTGGAGGTGTTACAACTTACAAGTTATCCATGTCATCCTGAAGTGTCATAAAAATTGCTTGTGTTTTACATGACTAGTGACTGGGTGACAAGGGCCAGTTATTGACTGACTTGACCTAGCATGACTGTTCCAAAATTGCAACAAAAACTATGGTTAGTGTTTAACTGTTTGTAGCTGCGTGTGGTTGAATGGAATAGCTTAAACCTAGCCTTTTGCAAGTGACAAATGACAAAAAAAAAAAACCTACCGAATTCCAAACCCAACATTAATAATTTACACTTGAAATCTGGCAAAAGCATGATTAGGATACCAAAATAATGCTGGAAGGGGAGAGGGCAAATAAAAAATATTGAGTGTGAAAAATGATGGGGAGTGCATATTCAGGAGCAAAGATTGGGACATCATTCTGTTAGGTAACCACCAAGAGACTGAGCCAACTCAAAAGAAACTAAAACATGTCCACAAATTTTCACCAACACAACCCAATGTGTGAGAATGTTGCACATTGTAAAACCAGGCATATTGCCATCGAGTAATAGAAACATGGTACTGATGTTGCACCATATGCTTCTGGCAAAGACATTCTAGAATCTTGAGAATGGGAATGATGAGTGAATATCCAAGCTTCATGATTCTGGCACGGATGATGTGAGATGCAAGTTTCTTAAGGCCTCAGGCACCGCCTGCCCACATTGCTCCAGAATTCCCATAAGTGGTCTAGCTATCAGTGCATCTTCTTTGGTCAAAAAGCTATGGAAGTTGCCTTTGATACTGTGCCTAGCCATTCTCGTGAGGATTTGAACATAATTATCAATTGATGGCACGAAGTTGGGTAAGATTACAGTTTCATAGAAAGCTAAATTGGTGGTAGAAATGCACTCCACATTGATCACAGAGACCACTGGTTTCATTCTGATATTCGTATCCAGGCTGAAGAAAGCAAACAAAAATGAGTTAAACGTGCCAGAGACTATAAGTACTTTGTGCTGAGAGAGAAACTTAAAAGTAGAACCACGCAGGCACCGCCTGCCCACATTGCTCCAGAATTCCCATAAGTGGTCTAGCTATCAGTGCATCTTCTTTGGTCAAAAAGCTATGGAAGTTGCCTTTGATACTATGCCTAGCCATTCTCGTGAGGATTTGAACATAATTATCAATTGATGGCACGAAGTTGGGTAAGATTACAGTTTCATAGAAAGCTAAATTGGTGGTAGAAATGCACTCCACATTGATCACAGAGACCACTGGTTTCATTCTGATATTCGTATCCAGGCTGAAGAAAGCAAACAAAAATGAGTTAAACGTGCCAGAGACTATAAGTACTTTGTGCTGAGAGAGAAACTTAAAAGTAGCAACACGCAGGATAACTCTACCAGCCCATCTCTGTTCCACAACCCAAATTTTAAGTTTAAGTCTATTACCAAGAATGTACAGATCAACTTGGTTTTATAAAATGGTATCTATAACATGTTTCATCATTGTCATTATGCTATAACAGCCTGATTTTCCAACATTCCTATCCTGTAGTACCATTCAAACTCTTGTTTACCTTCTATCCCCAGACATCCTAATTGCTGCTAGCATCTCAAAATAAGAAATGTGTCAGCACCAACATTTTCAGTTAAAGATGAGAAAACAACATGAAATGAAAAGGCTTGCAGAAACAACATTACTGGAGAAACGAATAGTCAGTCGAAATACATAAACTGCTGACCTGTTATCATCATTTGAAATACTGCGATTTGATTCCACAGAAACAGTATAACCATTGATTTCAAGCATCTTGACTAAATTGAAAGAGCTGTTATCATTTCCAACTACATATAGCACCTTTAAAGGTTGGGAGCAGAGTTGGCTGTCACAAGCATCATTCAAAACTTGTATACTCTGTAAAAAAAAAGCCATGAGAATCAAGGAAACTGACAGAAAAGCCCATCAAGCACATTATAACACCATGTTAATTCACTACATCTTATACAGTACGGACTATAGCACAGTGTACTGGTGTTGGAGTAGTGACAACTAGAAATCTTGGAAATGCTACAACTCATGGTAATGATTTTTGAAGCATATTAAGTGAGAATCTGGTTGCAGGTGTAATAATTTGCGTTTCGAAATTTTACAAGTAGAAAGCAGTTATCTAGATATTGAGATATGCATACCTTTAGAAGTCTTTCTTCCTCGGAAATGCACAGATTTATTGTCTGAACAATGCATGCACTTTGACTGGGGATAGATTGATCGATCGATAATCTACAAATTGATCCCAGGAGAAGATTCTGTAGAACCGGAACACAAGCACCACTAAAGAAATTGTTGAAAACCACAGTACGAAGACTTCCAGAAATAGATTGCCTAATGGATTTAAGGGCGTCAAGGCAACCACCATTATAAAGAGATTCCACTCCATCAACAACCTATCCAATTACAAAAGAAAAAAATCAGGAATAAAGGATAGATCTCAAAACATCTTTTTTTGAGAGATTTACTAGAGCATAGAAGATAGAAAAAAGCATCATATTCTGAAGAGCTGATCATAATAACAGTTCAAAGGGCAGAACATGCTTCACAAAGCATCCACCCAACACACTAGATATGCATAGGGCCACCATATTACATAGTCCATACAAGACTGCTATGCTATTGTATTTTGTGAATCCTGACTATCCAGGTTCAAAGTTGATGAAAATAAGGTGACACAAGAAAATGCCTCGCAACTACTATATAGATGACCACCAGCAAACAACTTATCAGACACCTCAAGTCAATCAAATAAAATAGTATATCAATACAATGCAGCACAGGCTTTCAAGAGGGCATTGAAAGGTACCACTGAAAAAAAAATGAAAATTGATATTATAATGTGTGTAAAAAATGAGATGTTTTAATCTGTAATTCTTTTGCAGAATACCTAAAACAATAATAGCTAGAGATGGGAAAGTGAGAGGATAATCTGGGAACACCAGATCCGATTACATGAAAGGTTAAAACATTACCAAAAAGGAGACCCCTGATATATCAATAGCCTTCAGGGAAACAAGCTCCAAAAGTCTATCAGGTGTGGACACAAGAAATTCAGGTTCACAACTCGCCAAACTATACAAGAGGCAAAAACTTTTAGTGAGAAGAGAAAAGCAGTGATTTTCAATTTTACATTTACAAGAGCTTTCATGCATATGCATGAGAGAGAGTTTTTCTTTACCCATGTATCTGGTGATCTATGGAGGAACCAGGATGTACGCTCACTGTATGTATGCCAAGAGCTTTCAGAGGTTTGCACACCATACGTACCTAGTATAATTTTAAGAGGGAAAAACCAGGCACCAAATTAATGATTTGACGAAACCCTGTGCATCCATAGACATCTAAAATGATATTTCTTTTCGTTTCTGAACAGTAAACCAGAACTCCTAAACAATTGACTACTGATTCACATTTCAAAACACGAGAATTTTTTTGAGTTTTCTTGCCAAATAACAGTACAAACAATGTAAAACTCAATTTGAACAATGTGATAAGAAGACATAACAAACCTTGACAGCTTCTTCTTGGGATGGTACAAGAAATAGAAAAGATGGACTAGGTACTGATAAATCTTCTTCCTCCTTTCTTACAATAATATCGGCAGCCATGGAAACTACCCATGCAATTTGCTCAGTAGTGCATGAAGATCCACTTGTCTCCAATATATCTTTTCCAGTCGAATAACATTTCAAAAACTCAACTCCCCAAGGGCTAACAAACAATGACTCATCCTCATCATCATTACAGGTTCCCTCATGTCGCAAGGCTTTCTCTATTTCATTCAAGCTATACATAAGAAATTTTGATGGGCAATCCATGTTCTCCTGGGCCTGTCTTTGACGTCCACGCCCGACTTTTCCATTCATCTGCACTTTTTCTTTTGCCTGGTCGGTCCCTAAATTGTTATTAGAAATAAGTGACTTTCTAATCTCAGAGCCCATACTCACAGCCTTATCATTTTCTATACCCTTCATCTTTCCCTTGACAAATGCCTTCTCATTCTTTCGGGCCAAAGGCTTCTTTTTCGTTTCCTTTTTTTGGAACTCCAGTTTACCATTCCTGTCATTGAATGGATCATCTAGTGTAGGAAGGCTAAAACACATTCCCTGTCCATCATTGTAACACATGATCAGTTACACACACTAATCAATATAATATTATAACCCATAATTTTATTTCCAAAAACACCCAACAATCTTAGATTTTGCTCGAAAACAAGTCTAGGTTTTCATAAGCACAATATTTGATATCTCAATCAAACAACAATAGTAACTGCATGTGCTTGTCAATGCTACATAACGCACATATCAATCAATCAAAAAAACAAAAAACAAAAAACTCCTAACAATTCCTGATTCTGGGTCTAATTCATATATCTCCGGGAGAAAAAAACAACAGAAACCACCAAAACTAACAAAAACAAGCATAACCCACTTCACAATTTCTCATCTTTCTCATTCTAAACCATTCAAAACATTAAAAAAAAAATCAACTTTAGTTCCGAAAACTAATCACCAATAACCAACTATCCTTTAAAAAAAATGAACAAGTTCTCTTCTTTAACTTACCTGGCACATCCGGCGTTTTCCAGATAAACGGCGCTTTTTGGCAGCTATAATGGAAGCAACACGAGCTGACACACTTGAACCCTCTTTTTGCATCTTCTTTCTTCTTTCTTTGTTCTTCTTTTTCGCCAAAGCATCATCACCTTTTGCCATTTTTCCAATTTATCAATAAGTTTATTTATTTATGCTTCGAAATTATTATGCTGTGTATGTATATTAACAGAGAGATAGAGAGAGCGGCTACTATGTGAAGCTGCTTTCTATGAACACAAGACGGCAGGTTTATCTTGGGGTTTATTGTGAGGTGATGTCTGGTTTTGATATTTTAGAAGAAGAGTATGGGTGAAATAGTAAATTACTATACCTTGAAGGGCTAACCCATTGAGAAAACTAATTGGGCCTTATCAAGCCATGTTTTTATGCAACCCTTACACATCCTATGGTTCAAACTCCTCTTATGATCTCGAAGTCAGTCGTTGACTACTTTAGTTGCTATCCCATGAGAATCTTGAAACTGCTGCCACTGCATACAGTGGAAAATATTTGTCAAAAGTTCTAAAATAAAATTATAGCTCTAAATTGTGCAGTAAAATTTGCCCGCCAAGGCTATGTTTGTTTTTTAAAAAATAGTTTTTGAAAAATTATTTCTAAATTTTTTTATATTTGTTTATTATTAGAAAACATTTGTCAAAAGTTCTAAAATAAAATTATAGCTCTAAATTCTACAGTAAAATCTGCCCGCTAAGGCTATGTTTGTTTTTCAAAGAATAGTTTTTGAAAAATCAGTTTCCAAATTTTTCTATGTTTGTTTGCTATTAGAAAAGTTGGTTAACAGAAAACACTTTTCAGTCAAAAGAAAATTTGGCTTGGTTTCCAGAAAAGTATTTTTCTAAAAAATTTAGTAGGAAAACACTTTCCGGAAGTTGTGAAAAATTTAGAAATGTCATATTATTTACTGAAAATATCAAATTTGGTCCTCAAACTTTTAATTGTTGAATATATATATATATATTTGTTTTGAATATTTATTTTTCAATTTCATCTCTTAAAATTTAATTTTTATATTAACTTTGGTCCTTATTTTTATAATTATTATTTACTTTTCCCTTATTATTTTTTTATTAAAAATTTTTATCTATCAAATTTGGTCCTCATTTTTTTGATTGTAATTATTTTATTTGAAATAATTTATGAAATGTTAATTATTATTATTTTAATTTCTTCATCTTTCATTTTTTTTTATTTTTTAGATTTGATCTCTATTATTTTGATTATTATTTATTTTATTTGAAATAATTTATGAAATTATATCTTTTCTCAATTTCATTCTCATTCAACTTTTTAATTTGTAAGATTTGTTTTTTATTATTTTAATAAACTGAGAAAAATAAAATATTAATAAGTTATTTTCCAATTTATTTTCCATGACATAATTAAATACTAGAAAATATTTTCTAATTTATTTTTTATTATATTATTAAATATCAAAAAATAATTCACTTTCCTACAACATAGTTCTGGTAAAATGTTAAGACAGATCAAAAGTTACTGCAAGATTTCTTCTTGCACTTTGCTTTGTCTATCTGTTATGTCAACACATCCACAATTTAGATGAACTGTGCATTAAATGGTCTTTCTTGATTGTTGCGTAAGTTTATTCTTTCGCTTGGTTATTTTTATATTTTTAAAAATATAAATTTAATTTTTATATTATAAATTTATTTATTTTTTATGTGAAATATTTACTACACTCGACCACCCCCTTCATTAATTCGACATCCTTTAACATTTTCTATAGTTATATACTTACTCTTTTAAGTGTGCTGTGTTGAACTCTTAACAAAAATTCAAGATAGCAAGAGAGAGAGATGGGTCCTGAGATTCCATGGACGTGTCTTTAAGTGACCAGGAACAGGGTGATTTTGATTCTCCATAGAAGCTTGAAGCTGGAGCTTTGTTTGAGCTCAAATCAAGAGGTCAGTTAGTACATAATGATATATTTGTCAGTCGTCAGTTCTCTTTTGGTTTTACCTTTCTGTGGTGTTTGAAAACACCATAATTCATTGTTCATCAAGTTTCTAGTTTATGCTGTCAGTACTTGTCATGCTCTTAGTTAGACTAACAGATTCTTTATTGGCAACTGCTTTAGGGTTTTTGGTATATGCAAATGATTAATATCCAAAGTTTATACCTGGTGGCATGATTGCATTGTAGATACCACACGACAACAACAACCGTAGCTCCAGCACTTCTGAGTCTTACCTTTGCTCAGGCCTTAACAGGCTGGTTCGGGGGATACTATGTTTACTTGTGGCCGCCGTCGTTACATTCTACTCCTACAACCCTCTGTCACTGGTTTTGGAGCATTATGCTGACATTGGACAGCGTCAACTTAGGTTCCGAGATATGGCCAGGGATATACTAGGTGAGGAACATCTGCTAAGTACTATGCATCATGCATGGCTCTATATATTACAGTGTCGCTTCAAGGAAAAAATTTCACAAAATTAAGAACTGTTATTGATGATTTAATGCTCTAATTTGATATAGGACCAAGATGGGGCAGACATTTTGTAGGTCCAATTCAATTTGGTTTATGCTATGGTGCAGTTGTTGCCTTAACTCTTCTCGGAGGACAGGGCCTCAAGATCAGTTTCAACTTTTTGCTAAGCTTCAAATATCTCTCTTCATAACCATGGATGCATGGTTTTGTATCAAAGGACATGTTTTAACATAGTTTGCTCTGCAAAACCAGATGATGATTATTCTCCTCGTTGATTTTGCGGTGGCTGTTTCCCGCGTTGGCAGTTCATTTACTTTCTTTCCAGGACAGACGGAACTGTGCATTAAGGAATAAACTGTCAAAAATATACTCTATTTGAAGGCAACTATAGCTCCTCCACCTCAAGGGGAAAATGTTTAAGGGACTATATATGTGTGAGTTATGCTGTTGTAATCACAACTTTCTTCAACGTTGCGGTATCTGGGTACTGGGAATTTGGCAATAAAGCCCAGGCAACAGTTCTGGTTAACATTATGGTTGATGGGACCTCTTTTGCCCACTTGGGTTCTCTTGATGACCAATGTGTTTGCCCTCTTGCAACTCACAGCTCTCTGTATCGTATGATTTGCTCATCACTCATCACTAGGTTCAGATTTTGTCCAGTGGTTTCAACACTAACACAAGTCCATCGTTCAGAAGTTGACATGTTATCGGTCATCACCACCCATAGCAGGATTCTCCATTACGCATCATATTTTACTAGACTGCAAATTTATATGCAGGTTAACTTACAACCCACAAGTGATGTGCTGGAGAGAGTTTGCA